>CM042674.1:42546440-43856083 GCA_023638005.1 Forsythia suspensa
AAATATCACTTTGACTGTCACAATGCAACACACTCTTTAACACACTCTTTTCATGCTTGTGACCTAATTCTTCCAAGAAAGACTGCAACCATATCACCTCTTTCCTAGCTTCGGTCATGGCAATATACTCTGCCTCATTAGTGGAAAGAACAACCATCTTCAACAACTTAGACATCCAACTAACTTATGTACCACCCAATGTGCATACATATCTAGTAGTACTCTTCCAACTATCAATGTCCCCGGCCATGTCAACATCTACAAAGCCCCAAAATCCCAAACTTGATTTTTTTAAACACAAGGATGAATTTGTAGTGGATTCTCAATTACCTGAGAATCCAATTTATTGTCTCCCGATGTTATTTTCCGAGATTACTCATATATTTACTCACAACTCCCACTACATGTGTTATGTACGGTCTCGTACATACCATGGTATACATAAGACTTCTAATAATAGAGGCATAAGGCACCTTGACCTTGTAGGCTTGCTTTGTAGAAGGTGACTGTTCATTGAATAACTTGAAGTGATTTGCCAAATGGGACTCAATGGTTTAGATTCATGCATCTTGAATCTTTTCACCACCTTCTTCACATACTCATCCTAGAATAGTTTCAAGACATCCATATCCCTTGTAATTCTCATCCCAAAGATTTGTTTTGCAGCACTCAAATCTTTCATTGGAAACTCCTTCGACAACTCTTATTTTAACTTGTCAATTTCTTGTTTGCAAGCTTCTGTAATCAACATGTCATCAACATATAAGAGTAAGATAATATATGAGTTACTAAGGTTCTTCATATAGCAACAATGATCCGCCTGGCACCTCATGAAGCTATTACTACTCATAAAGCTATCAAACTTCTTATACTACTGTCTTAGAGCTTGTTTAAGGCCATACAAGCTCTTTTGAAGTCTGCACATCATTTCCTCATTTTCTTGTACTTCGTAACCTTGTGGTTGCTTCATGTAAATTTCTTCCTCCAAATCACCATAAAAAAGGCTTCTTTACATCCAACTAATCTAGGTGCAAGTCTTCTTCTGCCACTAGTCCAAGTACTATTCTGATTGTAGTTAATTTCACCATAGGAGAGAAAAAGTGTACTCAATTCCTTTTTTCTATTGAAATCCCTTTACAACCAGCCTTGCTTTGTATCGCTTGCTGCCATCATGTTCTCTTTTTATCTGGTAAACCCTTTATTTTGTAAAGCCTTCTTTCATTTTGGTAAGTCTGTTAGTTGCCATGTCTGATTGGTCAATAATGAGTCAATCTCATTCCTCATGGATGACTTCCACTTGTTTGATTTATCAACCTGCACAATTTCACTATAGCTTCTTGGTTCACTTTTGTCACTTAGTAGAATATAATGCAGCGCTAGAGAATATCTATGTGGAGGTCTAATTGTTCTATTAGATCTTCTGAGCCTATACACAGGGGTGCTCTGATTTTCTTTCGGGGCTATATTTTCTTGATATTCGCCATTAGTTTTCTCCGTCTCAATCATTGGAAGGTGTTGCAATGGAATCACCTCAGACTTCTTAACTTCAGGATTTGTACTTTTAGGGTCTGCTGCCAACCTATCTTTGTACAAGACACCTTCATTGAAGATCAGGTCCTTGCTTCTGATAACCTTTCGAGTTTGGTCATACCAGAAACGATAACCAAACTCAGTATCACCATAGCCAATATAGAAATATTTTTTCAAATTTAGCATTCAACTTACTTCTATCAACAGAATCCATGTGAATATAAGAAACACAACCAAATACTTTCAAGAAAGAAAGATTTACTTCTTTATCGCTCCAAACCTTCTCTGATATTTTATAGTCCAATGGTGTCGAAGTACATATGTTGATCAAATAGGCTGCAGTGCTTACAACCTCAGCCCAAAACATCTATGGCAACCCATCATGTAATATTATGCTCCTAACACGCTTGTTTAAAGTCCTATTCATCATCTCAACCACACCATTCTGTTGAGGTTTTCTTGGAATGGTCTTCTTCATCTTGATTCCATTGTCAGCTCAGTACTTCTTAAAATCATTATCTACGTATTCTTCCTTATTATCTGAATACAGACACTTCACCTTCAAATCTGTCTCATTTTCAACCATTACTCTCCATCTCTTGAAGGTATCAAATGCATCAGATTTATTCTTCGAAAAATAAACCCATACCTTCCTACTTGAGTCATTAATGAATATCACGTAATAATTTAAACTTCCAATGGAAGTAACAATCAAATGTCCTCATACATCTGTATGAATCAACTCCAATTTTGTTGCTTTTGGCTTCCTTCCAATTATAGAGAACTTTTTTGTGTGCTGAAAATACAGCCTTTACACAATCAATAGATTTCAGCCCTGGTAGCTTTCTTTTAGACTGAAGTACTCTCATTTCCTTCTAGCTCATATGTCCGAGCCTATAGTGCCACATATTAGAATTAGTAGTGGATTCAGCAACATCAACTATATCTCTGGGATTGGTAGTCATGCAAAGAGTTCTCTTTTTAGTTCCTTGTACAACAACCATGGCTCCTTTTGTTACTTTCTAATGGCCATAACCAAAATTTACATCGTGCCATTCAACATCAAGTTGTCCAACAGAGATCAAATTTTGCATCAATTTTGGTATGTGCCCCACCTTGTTAATTTTTCACAAAGACTTGTTTGGCATCTTCAATTTGACATCACCAATACTAATGATGTCCAAAGGTTTTCCATCAGCAAGATATACCTTTCATGATTTCCACCAACATATTTCTCCATGTTTTCATTGTGTGCAGTTGTGTGAAAGGAAGTCCCAAAATCTCTCACCCAAGAATCGACAAAACTATCAATAGACAAGAGTAAAGAAACTTCCACCTGTTCAATTGCAGCATTCACAACATTATTGTTGGACTTGCTTCTTCCATTCCTCGACTTTCCTCTACCATAACCCTTGTTGGAATTCTGTTTTACATTTACTCTTTCATTCGATTGTGCTTGGAGGTCAGGTTTTATGCCCCCCTCCCTTGTACTATTATGAGCTTTTTATATATGGTTGGGGCTTCCTTAACCCCCCCCCGTCCTTCCCTGATGGAGGCCTAAAAACCACATTGGGGCTGTGATGGTGTGTTGATTAAAAAAAAAAAAAAAAAAAACCCTTGTTGGAATTCTTCTCATTACCTTTGCCCATATTTTCGACATTTAGGTCAGAATTAGATGCCGAGACTTCTCCATCATATTTTCTACGGACTTATTCAGCAAGAATTGTATCTCAAACATCATTAAGTTTCAATTTTGCATTCTTCATAAAATTGCTGATAGCCGCTCTTAGAGACTTTCAACTATTCAGTAGTGAGACCAAGATGATTAGGGTACGAACTTCATCCTCAAACGTAATCTCCATAGAGACCAATTGATTGACAATTGTGTCGAATTTATTAAGATGCTCTATGATTGAAGCACATTCTACCATCTTCAGATTGAATAGCTTTTTCACCAGATGAATGTTATTGCACGCTGAGAGCTTCTTATACATGTTAGATAATACCTTCATCAATTCTGTAGAGATTTTCTCCTTTGCAATGTTATGAGCCACGTTCTTTGACAGTGTTAGTCGAATTAGTCCCAACACCTATCTCTGTTAAGAAGGTTCTAATAATCATCATTCACAGTTTCTGATTTTTCATTCAATGGCTGGTGCATTTTTTTACTATAAAGATAATCATCTATCTGTATATTCTAGAATGCAAAATCTACACCATCAAACTTAGTAATTCTGAGTGTTGATCCTCCATCATTGCCAGCCATCGCTCTTAATCAGAATCTCGCTCTGATACCAGTTGTTAGGATTAGAACAATAAATAAATGGTGAAAAATAATAAACACGAATTTATACAAGTTCGCCTCAACGTGAGACTACATCATGTCTTCAGCTGCTGTAGTATTTTTACTATAATGAATGATGATTTTTGTTTACAAGAGATTAGTTATATATAACAACCCAATGAAGATTCCTTAACAATAATGAAATTTTAAGACAATCCAATGAAACTTTCCTAGTTATAATGAAATTCTAGGACAACCTAATTACGATGACAAAATCTCAAAAATATTCTTACTTAAGTAAATACAAATAGCGTGGACCTTACGGAGGTGCTGCCTCTGAGCCCCCGGAAGGTGGGCCGCCTGTCCCCATTCCAACCCACATTACAACCTTACCACGAAAGTCGATCTACGCTCAGCTTCACGTAGCGCAACAAATTAAACTCCACACCTTAACATCAACAACTCAAGAAATTAACGTTCGAGACTAATTATTTCAATGTCTCATTCGAGTGCTCATAAGAGCAGAAAAATAGTCGGAAAGAAAATAGAAACAATCAGAATATTTTTTATAAATTTCTAATCTTTTTTATTAGCTAGCACATGTTGATTGACATATTCCTCTAATGTCGCCTCTAACCAGGTCTCGTTGATCTATAGTACGTCGTTCAGGTAGTCTTCCCTAAGATTGACAATAGTGAAAGACTCTAAAAAAGTACTCAGTAAGTGAAAGATTACCAATCCTAAGCCCATATCTCGTTGCTTCCTACCCATACACTTTTCAACAACTGAAATAGTACTCAGTAAGTGCTCGATGGCCTGTTCATGACCAATCCTAAGCCCATATCTCATTGCTTCCTACCATGCAATATAGAACTCACTGATATGTTGTTTAAAGGTAATGTTTGGTTCTGCCTCAAACTCATCATAGGTTCGTACTATCGATGCTCGTAGGTTCAAATGGTGCCTTAAACCTGTAGACTTCCTAGCTGTGTATTTCATTCTCACCATACCGTCCTAGTTCTAGTCTAATGCATTCATAATCTCAAGGTATATAAATATAACATTTCAATAATTTTGCAATTTAAATATCAACAAACAATTTCCATGGCAATGATTTTTCTGATTCAAGTTCCTCAACATTCATTGGCATTACCGCCTTTGGTAAATTCTATCAAAAAATTTGCGAGGGTCTAACCTTTCATGGAGGACTTTGGTCGAAATTGAATGTCAAATAGGCTGATTTCTATTGTCCACGTTTTGAAGTACATGGTTTTGGTTAGCACTTCAATAGTATGAGCCTGAAAATACGACCTCAACTCTTTGGAAGCTATGATAAGTGCTGGAGCCAAGTTCTTCATATTTAGATACCTCGTTTCAACATCTTGAAGGGCTTTGTTGATGTAATAGATTCGAAGTTGATGTACCTCTTCAGCCCGTACTAGTACAACACTATTAGCCACTCTAGAGACGACTAATTATATTTGCAATGTTTTTCCTGGAATTGGATTGGACAATAAATGAGAATTTTCTGTTAGAAATTGGTTTAAAATTCGAGAAATTAACTAAGTGACTTCGTGTCAACTTGGCCAAAATATACAAACCCGACCCAATCCGTTTAGGCAAATTAGTTTGCCACTTCACCGCTTCGGAGAAATGGGGATCGACCTGTCCGGTCAGGTCGCGGAGGTCGAGGGGCAGCGCCCCTCATGGGGGCTCAAGGGCAACGCCCCTGGAAAGAAAATTTAGATTTATCTGCATGTTTAAAGGGTATATTTGGCATCTCAAAACCAATATCGAATGAATGAGAAATTACAAAAAAGGACAAAATCGGGTCAAAGTTTGACCATGCGATCGCATGGTTGATTTACACTGCGATCGCAACTTGCTTAAATTTTAAGCAGAATGTATTTTGGTCCTTCCATGCGATCGTAGGAGGCAAAGCCTTGCGATCGCATGGTTAAATTTGGATCACGTTCTGTTCTGATTTTTGTACCTTGCGATCGCAGCTTGGTTTAACCATGCGATCGCATAGGTTTGGAGAACAGACATGTCCTTTTGAAGGGTTGTACGATTTGGTTCCATTCCTTTTCGTTTTCAAC
This sequence comes from Forsythia suspensa, assembly GCA_023638005.1. Lineage (NCBI taxonomy): Eukaryota > Viridiplantae > Streptophyta > Magnoliopsida > Lamiales > Oleaceae > Forsythia > Forsythia suspensa. The sequence continues at coordinate 42,552,354 of CM042674.1, forward strand.
CGATCTCCAATGTTAAAAAGGGCATGTGGACGTCCATTTTTGATAGAGAATTGATACAGAAAGATAAGCAAACACAAAGAACTCATTTCATCATTCTTTAACCAAAATTATTGCATTTTAGTTGCATAAAATTTGGTTTCCATTTCATTTCATCCGTTGGAGTACAAAACCAAGTTTTGGTTCGTTGTACTTGAGTTTTTGAAGTGCTACAAAACTCAAGCGAAGTAGTTGTATCTTGGGAGTCAATTGCCAAAGATCGAAGGCACCTTTGCGGGGCAATATTGACTTAAGGACAAAGAGTTCAACCCTTGCCTCGACTATTATTTCTTCCATTTTCGGTTTTTGGTTTCTACTGCTTTGGGTCATTTACACAAAAATCCGCCAACAATCTTAAGTCAATATTTCGCAGTATTTTCGTGGTAAGTGACATCCAGTTCTACTTGTTGGTTGATCTTCTGTTTTACGTAAACAGAAATGAATTCGAATGATACTTCGAATGAGGAAACTTCTGAAGGAAGTATTCCTACCGGTATGAGTCATCCAGTTGTGGCTACCCCTACTACCGTTCATTCAAACTCCGTTCCACATGGGAAAAAACTGGAGAAGTTCATTGGGGTTGAGTTTAAGAGATGGCATCAGAAAATACTCTTCTATCTCACGACCCTCAACTTGGCAAAATTCTTGAATGAGGATCCTCTCGCTATTCAAGAAGGAGAAAACAATCGGGCATCATTGATTGCGTTGGATGCTTGGAAACATTCAGATTTCTTGTGTAAGAATTATATTCTGAATGACTTGGACAATACTTTGTACAATGTGTATTGTTCCAAGCAATCGGCAAAGGACTTGTGGGATTCTTTGGAAAAGAAATACAAGATTGAAGATGCGGGAACAAAGAAGTTCATCGTGGGAAGGTTTTTGGACTACAAGATGGTAGATTCAAAACCGGTTATCAGTCAAGTACAAGAATTGCAGATTATACTTCATGACATTCACGCGGAGAATATGTCTCTAAGTGAATCATTTCAAGTGGCTGCAATCATTGAGAAACTTCCACCCATGTGGAGGGACTTCAAGAATTATCTCAAGCATAAGCGCAAGGAGATGAATATTGAAGAACTTGTGGTCCGACTAAGGATTGAAGAAGACAATTGAAGTTCGGACAGGCGTGTTGGAAATAGCATACCACAATCAAGGGCTAATGTTGTGGACTCCAACAACAACAACAAAGGAAAGAAGAGAAAGCATTCCGTTGAATCTTCCAAGAAAAATGCAAAGAAGTTCAAGGGCAATTGCTATAATTGTGGAAAAGTTGGACATCGCTCCGTTGATTGTTGCAAACCAAAGAAGCAAGCCCAAGCAAACATAGCCGAATCTGATTCCATATCAAATGGAATATCTGATATGAATTTATCGGCGGTTGTTTCAAAATGCAACAACGTTGGAAATCCTATGAAATGGTGGGTTGATACAGGTGCAACCCATCACATATGTGCTGATAAGGATATGTTCACATCCTACATTCCAACCGAGAGAGAAAAGCTGTTTATGGAGAACTCCTCATCATCCAAAGTGGAAGGACAAGGCAGAGTGATATTGAAGATGACATCGGGAAAGGAACTTAGCCTCAACAATGTTCTTCACGTACCGGATATTCGCAAGAACCTTGTGTCAGGTTCTCTGTTGAGCAAGAATGGCTTCAAGTTAGTCTTTGTGTCGGATAAGTTTGTACTTACCAAGAATAATATGTATGTTGGCAAAGGCTATGTAAAAGATGGACTATTCAAAATGAATGTCCTAACTGTTGTACCGAAAGTAATGAATAAAACGCCATCTTCCGTTTATATTCTCGAGTCATCTAATTTATGGCACCATAGATTAGGACATGTAAACTTTAATTCAATACGCAAGTTAATGAATTTAAGTTTACTTCCGAATATGCATTTTAATAATGGAAAATGCGAAACATGTGTAGAGGCAAAAGCGGCCAAAAGCACCTTTTCATTCGGTTGAACGAACCACAACACCTTTAGAACTAATTCACACGGATGTGTGTGATTTAAAGTTCGTACAAACAAGAGGTGGTAAAAAGTATTTCATCACGTTCATAGATGATTGTACAAGATACTGTTACGTATACTTGTTGAAAAGCAAAGATGAAGCTTTGGAAGTGTTCAATCACTACAAAACCGAAGTTGAAAATCAACTTGGAAAACGAATAAAAATGATTCGTAGTGATAGAGGTGGAGAATACGTTACACCATTTGAGGAATTTTGTGCAGAATTTGGAATCATTCATCAAACTACTGCACCATATTCACCTCAATCAAATGGGATTGCTGAACGTAAAAATCGAACACTAAAGGAAATGATGAATGCAATGTTAATAAGTTCGGGATTACCTCAAAACTTGTGGGGGAAGCCATACTTTCTGCAAATCATATCCTAAATAAGATACCACACAAGAGCAAGGTTGAATCACCTTATGAGTTATGGAAATGTCGGAAACCTTCGTACAAATATCTCAAAGTGTGGGGGGTGCTTAGCAAAAGTACAAATACCCAAACCTAAACAAGTTAGGATTGGACCAAAGACAATTGATTGTGTCTTTATTGGATATGCAATCAATAGTAGTGCATATCGATTCTTGGTTCATAAATCTGAAGTACTTGATGTACATGAAGGTACTATTATTGAATCAAGAAACGCGGTCTTTTTTGAAGACAAATTTCCGTGTAAAGAAAAGGAAGCAAGTTCAATTAAACGAACTTATGATAACTTACATGGAAATGACGATAATCTTCAAATAAATGAAGAACCGAGACGTAGTAAAAGGCAACGAATTCTTAAGACATTCGGTCCAGAATTCATAACTAATTTACTTGAAAATGATCCAAGGACATTTGATGAAAGCAATGTCCACTCCCGAAACTCCTTTTTGGAAAGAAACTGTACGTAACGAAATTGAATCCATCATGAATAACCATACTTGGGAATTGGTTGAACTCCCTCTGGGAAACAAAGCTTTAGGTTGCAAATGGATATTCAAAAAGAAATTGAAATCGGATGGATTAATAGATAAATACAAGGCTAGATTAGTAGCCAAAGGGTATAGACAAAAGGAAGGATTTGATTTCTTTGATACTTATTCACCGGTGACAAGAATCACGTCTATACGTGTATTGATTGCAATTGCAGCATTGCATAATCTTGAAATACATCAAATGGATGTTAAAACTGCATTTCTAAACGGTGAATTAGAAGAAGAAATCTATATGGAACAACCCGAAGGGTTTGTTGCACCGGGAAATGAAAAGAAGGTGTGTAAACTTGTAAAATCCTTGTATGGATTAAAACAAGCATCGAAGCAATGGTATGAAAAGTTTGATAAAATTATGTTGTCAAATGGCTTCAAAATCAATGAATGTGACAAGTGTGTCTACATTAAAAACACACCCGATGAATATGTGATCGTATGCCTATACGTTGACGATATGCTAATTATGGAAAATAACTCAAAAGTCATTTTATCGACTAAGAAAATGTTAACAAAACATTTTGACATGAAGGACATGGGAGTGGCGGATGTAATATTAGGGATTAAAATCTCTAAGACATCCGATTGTTTGCCATTATCTCAATCACATTATGTTGAGACTATACTTAAGAAGTTTAAGGCGTATGACGATAAACCAGTTAAGTCACCAGTTGACTTAGGGATACACTTAGCCAAGAATACTGGTTAACCCGTATCTCAATAGGAATATTCACGGGTCATAGGCAGTTTGATGTACATTACCAACTGCACAAGACCGGATATAGCACACATAGTCAACAAGTTGAGTAAATTCACTAGTAATCCAAGTGTTGAACATTGGAAGGCATTAAACCGAGTTCTTAGATACTTAAGACACACGGTTGAATATGGATTACACTACTCAAGATATCCTGCGGTGTTAGAAGGATATACCGATGCAAATTGGATATCTGACACTAAGGATTCAAAATCCACAAGTAGTTATGTATTTACCATTAGAGGTAGAGCAGTGTCCTAGAAGTCTTCTAAGCAAACATGTATAGCTCGATCCACAATGGAATCTGAGTTTATTGCTTTAGACAAAGTCGGAGAAGAAGTAGAATGGCTTTGTAATTTCCTTGAAGAAATTCCATGTTGGGAAAAGTCGGTTTCTGCAATTAACATACATTGCGATAATCAGTCGGCAATAGCAAGGGCACAAAACAGTATGTATAATGGTAAGTCTCGACATATTCGTCGGAGACATAATACCATTAAACAGTTAATATCGAATGGTATAATCTCTATTAACTATGTGAAGTCAAAAGAGAACTTGGCTGATCTTTTGACGAAAGGACTTGCAAGAGACCAAGTATACCATCTTTCGAGGGGAATGGGCCTAAAGCCTATTTAATAGAATTACTATAACGGAAACCCAACCTTGTATATTGGAGATCCCAAAATCTTGGTTCAATGGGACAACTAAGTTATAAAAGATTCGGAATAAAGCACTTATTCCCATTCCTAAAAGTGCTATGTCAAATATGTATAAGGATAAGTATACATACTTTTAATGATTCAAAACCTTGAAGTGGAAAGGTAAGAGATCACCTATATAAGTGTGAAGTGGGGCCGCTTCTACGAGAATTCGAGGCTTAGTTCTCTTAGAGCACTTATGAAACCAAGAGTTGTCCAGGGCCAAAATGGACACAACCATGAGAACCGAATTAGTTAGATGAGTTATGGTGTTGGTACAATTGTTTGGGTTTACACGAACGGCTGGATGGTTCAAAAACACCGTGTTCACCAACTAGCCTAGTAAATCCGATTGTATTAAACTAAAGAAGGTTCAAAGCCACAAGCTACCTATCTTGATGCTATGACTTGTCGCATGTCCTCCATTTGTTAGAGTCTGCATATCATTGCATTTCATTTTGCATCGTGTTTTACGTATCAAGGAATTTCCATTCATGTGGGAGATTGTTAGAAATTGGTTTAAAATTCGAGAAATTAACTAAGTGACTTCGTGTCAACTTGGCCAAAATATACAAACCCGACCCAATCCATTTAGGCAAATTAGTTTGCCACTTCGCCGCTTCGGAGAAACGGGGATCGACCTGCCCGATCAGGTCGTGGGGGTCGAGGGGGCTCGGGGACAACGCCCCCGGAAAGAAAATTTAGATTTATCTACATGTTTAAAGGGTATATTTGGCATCTCAAACCAATATCGAATGAATGAGAAATTACGAAAAAGGACAAAATCGGGTCAAAGTTTGACCATGCGATCGCATGGTTGATTTACACTGCGATCGCAACTTGTTTAAATTTTAAGCAGAATGTATTTTGGTCCTTCCATGCGATCACAGGAGGCAAAGCCTTGCGATCGCATGGTTAAATTTGGATCAAGTTCTGTTCTGATTTTTGTACCTTGCAATCGCAGCTTGGTTTAACCATGCGATCGCATAGGTTTGCGTGAACAGACATGTCCTTTTGAAGAGTTGCACGATTTGGTTCCATTCTTTTTCGTTTTCAACCGATCTCCAATGTTAAAAAGGGCCTGTGGACATCCATTTTTGACAGAGAATTGATACAGAAAGATAAGCAAACACAAAGAACTCATTTCATCATTCTTTAACCAAAATTATTGCATTTTAGTTGCATAAAATTTTGGTTTTCATTTTATTTCATCCGTTGGAGTACAAAACCAAGTTTTGGTTCGCTGTACTTGAGTTTTTGAAGTGCTACAAAACTCAAGCGAAGTCGTTGTATCTTGGGAGTCAATTGCCAAAGACCGAAGGTACCTTTGCGGGGCAATATTGACTTAAGGACAAAGAGTTCAACTCTTACCTCGATTATTATTTCTTCCATTTTCGGTTTCTGGTTTCTACTGCTTTGGGTCATTTACACAAAAATCCACCAACATTTTCGAAGTGCTCCTTTAGAGCTACAAAGACATCTTCACATTTTGATGTGCATTCAAATTTCTTTCATCCATTACTAGTTTTAAAGAAGGAAAAGACATTTGTTAGTGGAGTTTGAAACAAATTAACTGAGGGCTGCTATCTGTCCAATTAGGCTCTGTACCTCTTTCGGCTTCTGAGACGATCTCATTTCTAGGAGAGCTTTGATTTTTTCAAGATTATTCTTGCTTCTTCTTTCTCTTACCATGTAGCCTAAGAATTTTCCAAAGGTGATCCCAAATGCAAATTTCAGTGGGTTGAGCTTCGTCTGATAATGTCAGACATTATTGAATGTGCACTCGAGGTGGGCCATATACTCCTTAGCCTTCTGACTTTTCACCAACATATCATCCATGTATACTTCAATTGTCTTTCCAATCTGATTAGCAAACATTCAGATTACCAATAGTTGATATGTGGACCCAACATTCTTTAGGCCAAAAGACATTACTCTGTAGCAATACAAGCTTCAGTCAGTAATGAACGAGGTGTGCTCTTCACCCGGCCGTACATTGGAATTTTATTGTAACCAAAATAAGCATCCATAAAACTCAATAAAGCCTGCACACCGTAGCATCAACAAATTGATCAATAAGAGGCAAATGAAAGCTATCCTTTGGCCAGACCTTATTAAAATCTGAAAAGTCAATACAAGTTTGCCATTTCTTGTTGGGCGTAGGAATGATAACTAGATTGGCAACCTAACTGGGATAACGTACTTCGCTGATGAAGCTATCAAATATCAACGTAACCATCTATTCTTTCATGGCAGCGTACCTTTCTGGGTTGAAGAACTTCCTCTTTTGCTTGTGGAGAAAGACCTCATGATCAATTTTTAAGGTGTGACACGACACCTTTAGGTCAATTCCTACCATGTATTCGTGTCTCCATGCAAAAGCATCCAAATTTTTTTAGGAAACTCTCTAGTTCTCTACTTATTTTCTCGGACAAGTCATTTTCGACTTGGAGTACTTTGGTGCCATTTGGACAGACGGAAAAGCTTTTTAGCTTATCCACTGGAGAGGCTTAAGGATCATACATAGAAATCCTTAGATCAATAATATCATCAATTACTATCTTATCATCCCATTTTGTGATTTCTAGATCACCAATTGTAGGTACATCATTCAACACCACTTCTACAACTGTTTCACCCATTTATGTGTCCAACATAATAATGTGGTTAGACTATGCGCTGAACGCCTTTTGTATAGAATTCAATTAACGTTCTCGACATCCCATTTGATCCCTCTTAATTATTGTTACCCTGGCTATGGTGGAAAATTTTATGGCAAGATGATAGATTGAGATGATAGCCTTCAACTCTTTCAATATCGACATCCAAGTATTACATTGTAAGCTGACCTGTTATCGACCACAGAAGAATTTAGGAATACTTGAACTAACCTTAGAGCCTCTTCCATGATGAAAAATGTGGTGATTTTCCCCCCATAGTGTAATACCTTGACCGGTGAACCCATACAATGGTTCTAAGATAGGAGTCAATAGATGGTCCATCTTCATTTGAGCGAAGGTAGAGCTGGAGATAATATTGCCCGAACTTCCATTGTCAACTAATATCTTCATCATTTCGTTCTTCACAATCTCGGTCATGATGACAAGGGTATCACAGTGAGGATAATGGACTCCTTCATCATCTTCATCTGTCAAGTAGATGCTCTTAGACATTACTTTTCTTACATTTTGGGTCTTTTACCTTATACCAAATAAGTAGTCATTGGCGGGTCCTTTCTTCTTAGGCATAGTTATGTTGGGCATTCATCGAATGTCACTAATTTAAGGGCCTCCAAAAATTATTTAGATCTCTCGGATTGGCCCTAGACCATCTTGATTATTCTGAAGGTTTTGCCTCAAATGACATTTTATTTAGGAGGCAGGATTCCTATGCGGTTGCTGTATGGGTCGTCCATGTTAAACATGGAGATATTATGATCCTTGATCAGGTTGCCCAGTATCAGATGATTAGTCCATTTCGACTATATATAGCCTTCACATCCAGACACTCACTAGTGTCATGATCACACACACCATGATATCATCAATAATTTGCTAGAGAAGGGATTTTTCTATTCTCTTGAGTACTGATTTGAGCCTCCATCATTATTCCTAAATTGACAACATTCATCTAAGTATCTTGATAATTCAATCTCTAACGATGGGGATCTTGATGTCATTTGACTGGGCATCGAGGTCTTTTCTTTATCTATAGGACGACCTTGCCTCCACTGCGTGTCTTCTAGTTGAACTATTTTTTGATCATGGATCTCCTATTTGATCAAGTCCACTAATTCGTCATATGTTGTGGTCTTCAGTTGTGGACCTCTCCAGAAGGGAGTTGACGTGTTAAAAACCAGACATTAAAGCCTAAAAAGTAGTTTCTTGAAGAATACTCACCATATCAACCATTTTTGGTAAAACGACTGAGGTAGCTTTTAAAAGACTTTTCTAGCTTTTACCTTATGTCACGAATTCTACTACTAAACCCGAGCCACAAGTTCATGCAGTAAACATGTGAATGAATTTATTCTAAGGACAGGTCAGTTGTGTATACTGCCAGGTGCCAATTAGTTATACCACTTGGCTTAATGGTGATATGGAAGCCTCGACACTTATGTGTTGGGCTTCTCCCAGAAAGTTTATGTTGGTGTTTTACTTCCTGACATGATGAATGAGATTACCTTTCATGTTGTTATACTTCTGTATTTTTAGCATAGGGAACTTACTAGGTTCTCCAATGCTTTTATTGCCTCAGAAAATAGAGAGTATTCATTTTGAAGGTGATGGGTTATTTGATCCACTTATTTAACATTGGGATCCATGTCTTCTTGTATTTTCCTCGTATTTAATCTTTGCGGAACCTACTTTCTAATAGTTCCGATGCCTCCCATGTAATGTCCCAGATTTTCTCAACCTGGAGGGTTACTTAAAAATTATTAAATAACATTTGATGATGCCATATAGGTTTTACCGTGCCCTTGAATAGTTTTAAAAATGAAACTATTACAGAAAAATAACAAGCGCGCAAGGGAAAATAAATTAACTTCTAAAATTGAAGGTTTTTACGTATATCGCAATAGGTGTCACCACAAATTATTTGACTATCCAAACGTACTCCAAAAATTTCAAGATTTGAACTATAAATTCTTGGGAATATAGACTACAACATGTTAAAATTTCAGACCTTAACAACACCTTTTAGTAGGTGAAAGACATGGCCAAATTTGTTTGAAAAACTGTCGTGAGTGCCTTAAGGTAGCTTGCTAAAATGTTCATAATTAATTTATACGATAGAATTTTTGAATGATTACAATTTCTAATATAGACAACATATAAGGATATCCATAGCAACTTATGTTTCTCAAAAACTCCAAATATACAGAGAGTTATGATTTTTCAAATTAGGGACAGAAAGATGAAATTTTTAGAAATGAAATAAGGCAATTTCTGCTTTAAATTTCCAAACCACAATTAAATCAACATCTCGATTTTTCTTGTACCTTACATGGATAAAGACAATAAAACTAAAATTTAATTGCAGCATTTACATCATAAACAACTCGATCATCTCAAGCCAAAACTTAAATAAAATATAATAAGCCTAATTCATGATCACTAGCCTATGCCATCGCGCCAAAGCCATCCATCTTAATCTGGAAATTTTTTCATCTTAAGGTGAGTATTTTATAAGAAACACTCAGTAGAAACATATATAATGTGTGAGAAAAATATATGAAATTAATTTGCGACATGCTGAACGTACATAGGAACACATTCAGTAACAGACACCACACGAAACATAAAAGTAATTACCTTCAATCACTAACATATATTTTTGATTACATTCAATCACAATCATAAAGTTGCGACTTTGATATTAAGGATGGCAATCAATTTACATAATATTTTTTGACATAAATTCGGTAGTACAAGAAACTACCTTCCAAAAAGAACTTCTATTGAGTTGATTTGTGGATTAAAATGGTTGTTTCTTTTCTCACTGCTGAAGTGGGATTTATTGATAGAAAAGAGAGGAAAATAGGTGAAATTAAGAGAAAAATAGTTGAAACATGGAGAAGAAAGAAGATGAGCTAGAGCTGAATTTCTGGTGGCCGAAACTAATGCAGGAAAAAGGAAACTACTAGAATGTTTTCTTGTGACTAAAATAAGGGGATTTGGGGCTTTTGGCCGGTCAAAAATGGGTGAAAATGGGACAGTTTTCTTCAGCAAAAATAGGAAAAAATATGGTTGGGTTACAAAGCAGAAGAGAGGGTTAGAAGTGGGGATTTATGTGATGAATAATGGGTAGTTTTAGAGGACATTGGGGAGAGTAGTGGTTCTATCAGGTTTTAGGGGCTGTTTGGGGGTAGTGGTTCTATCACGTTAGACTTCTTATGGTCGATCCCACAAGGTGTGCAACGGCCGTAAGCATTTCGATGATCAAACTAATGATAAGAATTTGTGTATATGAGGAAGTATAGTTTGACCCAAGATGTATAATATGTGAATTGTGTCTGTTATATGTAATTTTTTGTGTGAGTGCACCTTCAAATAAATGAGAGATTGAGTATTTATAGACAAGTGAGAAGTGGTATTTTGTAAATTTTTCAAACTTTTTTCATCATTTGACCCAAGAATATCATCATATTTCAATATCCAAGATATGGCGTGCTAATACCAAATTGGGATAGTCAGACCCAATACTATGGTGCTTCTTATAGCTTCGAGGCTGGGACGAGGCTGCCTAGGTCCTCTTCCTCAAATCTCCATTTATTCCAAGTGTTGATGCTCTGTCTATCCTTTCCTAAGTGAGGCTACAAATTTCACTTTGACAACTGAGTCTTAAGACAGTCGAAGTAAAGCCACAGTTTCTGATACGCAATCACTTAGCTGAATCGCCTAATAGGCCCTTAATTTCATGCCAGTTGTACTCCTGGCCTTATGCGGTGTCACATAGGATGTATATATTTTTTAATATAATAGTAGAATAACTATATCTTTGATAGTCCATAATTTTTCTACCTTTCAGAGTTTTCCACGTAAATTCTTTGTGGTGTTTTTCTCTATATAGTTAAAAATTTTCTGTTTCGTTAATATTTATTTGGGAAAATTGAGAAATTGTTCTCAATTTCCAACAAACAACACCTAAATTTTATATATATAATCATCTCATTTATTGTCTCAAAAAATCCTAGCAAAACTATGTTGAAATAAAATTGACAACAAATATGACGTTATTGGAATGAAAAATCACTAAATTCACACCAAAAGACGCCTCGACCAGCTCCACTCCACACCGAGCCAACTAATGCTCGTCAATATAATTAATGGTTGGGAGTACCAGGCCACAAAAGTCTCATGACCGCGTAGCATCCTACTTGGCCACCAATGATTTTCCCCCCTTTTACGAAATACTCAACAAGTTCTATCCAATTAAAAGTAGTCGGGTAAGACCTTCGGCCTTACTGCAACCTTATTAGTGCTCCGTTCACAAAAGCAGACTAGAGGTGATCTCTTTGTCGTCCAAGGCATTTATTCGTGAATCCTTAAAGCTTTACCTAACGACAAGTTAGCCTTAGATTCAACATATAAAGACAGGACAAGTGTCTAAAGATCCCTAATATCACAATACTAAGGTAGGCTAGCCCCTAGATCCAACGTTCGAGAATACGAAACATGTACAAAGATCCTTGCTCGACCTCATCAAGATCATCTTCTGTATAAAGGCGACGATCCCAAGGTATTTTGATTAAGTTTCATTCTCACTTTATTAACTTCAACACTTGAAGTGTTTCTCTCTCTGGAAAGGCACTAATTCTCACACCATAATGAAAAAGGTAAGAGATTCCCGCCTTTTTTTCAAGTTATTGGTGCAATCTTTGGAAAACTGAATGAAAGGTTATGGTGAGACCAACCAGAGTTGGGAATGGGAGTGCACTAGCACTACTCCAACCACCCCAACATAAATTAGAGTTATGAACCCAGCCAATACCTCTACTACCAGATTTTGTGATAAGAGATCAGTTCAACAATCTTAACACTCAGGTGGCAACCTTGGCAGCGTTATTGCAGAGTCAAGACAATGGGGCTCAACGCTAAGATCCTAACCAACAACTACATAACCTATCAGTTGCTCAATAAGGGTCCCATCTAGTACTCTCTACGCTGCTGAACAACCACCCCCTGTAGGTTTAGAACAAATGATGGGGGCATTCGTAAACCATAAGATTAGGGAGGCCATGGCAAAGATGAAAGATAAATACATACAATTGGTCCTAGAGGAGGATCCATTTTTGTCTGAAGTTATGGTTATTCTCATCCTGGAGGGCTTTGAGTAGTTGGATATTAAGAAGTATGATGGAAATACAGACCCACTAGACTATTTGAGAACCTTTTTTGATCTTGTGAGACTCTATGAGTTGTCATATACAATCATGTACTGGGATTTTAAAGCCTACATAGAGACGTGAAGCGCGTGACTAGGTAGCAGTTTACTTGGGAAATCTATAAAAACTTTTGATGATTTTTCAAAGCATTTCGCCTCTTAGTTATCCAATAGTAAATGAAGCAAAAAGACTGCTATTGAGCTCATGCAATGGCTACAGGAAAAATACGAGCCATTGAAAGAATTCATATCTCAATTTAACTGGACTACTCGATGAATTAAGGACCTTCAAATGTGAGTCATATTAACAGCCATGATAAATGACACTCGAAACCACTCATTCAAGATCTCTAAGTCAAAAATCCTGTCAGATTCAATGCATGAACTATTGAGATAATGAGATAAGTGTGTACATGCAGATGAGGCTTTTACATTAGCGAAGACCCTAAGAGAAATAAGAGAACAAGAATCCAATAAGAGAAAGTCATGTGATGAACATGAGGCAAATGATGAAAGGAGAAAGTGCCACTCTGACCCTTATGGCTGCTCTGAATACCGTGGTCGTGGAAAAACTGAAGAGAGAAATGAAATTCTAATCACACATTTAAATACTTCTAGAACAATTGTGTTGATTGAGATAAAGGAACTCGAGTGGCCTCAGAAGATGCTATCACTTCTTAGAAGAAACAAGAGTCAATACTGCACATATCATAGAGACAAGGAGCATGATACTGATGATTGTTTGTAGTTGAAAGAGAAACTCGGACATCTTCTAAAAATGGAACACCTGGCCAAGTTTATGAGAACTGACAAAAGAAAGGAAAAAGTTAACGAAGAAAATCGTGACCCATCGTCGTAGGATAAAATAATCAATGTAATTATTGGGGGAGACTCTAACTCAGATTTGAAAACCTATGATCACTCGGGCAATACGAGTTCTACCATCAGAGAACCCAGGTAGAGCTAGAACTTGACTTTCAATGACAGAGATATTATCAGGGTATTTATCTCGCATGACGATGCCCTGGTGATCGTCGGGAATATTGTAAACTTTGATGTACAAAGGGTCCTAGTTGAAAATGGACACTACAAGAAACGAGGTCAATAGCGATGACATAATTCGTCGCTAAAAGATAAATTGTCATCCTTTTAAATTTATAGGGACGACAATGTCTTCACTGTAAGTCGTCTCAATAGATTAGTCCCTCCAGGTTAGTAGCGACGACATATTATCGTCGATATAGACATATGCATGACGACTACATTGTCGTGCTTTATTTCTCAAAATTAGAGAAAATGTGACCACAAAGTCATCGTAAACGTCGTCTCTGTTATCTGAAATAGTAGCGACGTTTTGATCATTGCCATGAACGTTTAGATACCATACTTAGTGTCGTCGCTATCTATACAATATACATAGAGATGACAAAGTCGTCGCTAATGTTCATTAATGTGTTTTATTGTAGCGACGACCTTGTCGCCGCTATAAACAATATAATTTTTTTTTTTATTTTAAATAATATAAACAATTCTATTATACATAAAATCTACATATCCCCCAAACTCCCACCGTCGTCCTCGTCTTCCTCTGGCACAATCCCTGGTATGCTATGCTTTAGATTCGCCGTAAGACGTTGAATTGTCCTCTCCATTCGGCGCATCTGAGCCTTATACAAAGAAAATCGAGGATCATCATTCTGATGATCTCTAGAAAACTGATTGGATGTTCCTTGTGGGTCTTTCGATGCAGCGGTCGAATCTAGGGAGGAAAAGAGGTGCCCTTCAGAACCCGTCCAACCCCACGGACATGTCCTCGTCATTCTCCGAGAACGTCCTTTGCAATAGCACGCTCATCTATCGACGTACCATTGGAGGCGACCTGTGTCTGTTGAGTCTCTCTCAACTCAACAAGTTTATCCAGTTTAGTGAGAAAAAAATAAATAATAATATAATGTCAAATAAAATTAACAACATTTAAGAATAGGAATATGTCCTCACGTAGTCACCAGCTACCTGCGGGTTCACCCAATTGCCATCTCCGAAGGTGTGTAAAGTCTAGAACGACTCAATAATACCCAGCTACTGCTAGGTCTCGGGGTCTCACTACAACAATTTAAGCGTGAAATTTAGTTATAAAAACATGCATATGTAATACATTTAAGATTTCTATAATGATATTGAAAAATTTAATTGTACTTCGTCGTAACGCGTGACAGAGAAGCTCTTCGACCCCTGCACACTCAGGTATTTAGCCTTACCCCGATTGGCCTTATTTTTTGTCGACCGTTCCTGAAGACATAAAAAATAATTGATTAGTAGAAAACTTTATAGTTATAAAAATATTAACGTAAAAACGTATAAAGTAAATGATAATACATACCACGAAAGTAGGACTTGTGAAGAAGTCAATGCACTACTGCCAGTCCTCGGCAGACAACTCGTCGTATGGACGGCTCCCGTCCCGCGCTTTCAAGTGATTATGCGCCTTAAGTTTGTAATCTCGATAACGATCGGCCGCCAGATGATCTACAGCGGCACAGACCGCCCGGTACTCGTTGAACGACCGATCGCCCTGAAGATCGAAGTAGCTCTGCAACATAGGAAAAATTTTCGTTAATGTATATTACGCGGAACAATTATTCATAGAATGCGCTAATGTAAAAATATTGTAAGTCAATACCTCGATGATGCTACGTAACCGTGCCCGCTGCTCTTCTGGAACCTCTGTCCATGAAGGGTAGCAAGGGGGCACGGTGAACCTGACATGGTTCTCAACCAAGCGCGTGAAATACTTCGCATTATTCTCAATCGGCTGCATTTTATGTTCGACATTGTCGAATGCGATGGGAAGTGCCCTCTTTTGTTGGTCTGCTAAACCTTCTCAAGGTCAATGCCTCGAGAGATACCCCGTCGCTTAGACGGGGGCACTGAAAAAGAACAAATACTTACAATATGATACGAAATTCAACGATGTAAATACAAAAAAAAATTGGTTTTAACGAAAATTATTTCCAGACTCGCAGGCCGAATTGAACGGGTGAGGTAGCTTATGTGGAGTATTTTCTGCACCATCACCTCCGTGCAACATCATGTCAGCCATACTAACACATGACAACAACGAACATCAATTAGTGCGGAAAAGGTCCCTACACCTAGTTTATTACACATGAGTCCCTAAATTATTCTAGTTTTTGTGCAATTGATCCCTAACTTAGTTTATTTCAAATAAGTCACTACACATTGGTTTTTTGTGAAATTGATCCCTAACTTTCATTTTACTGATGAATTGATCCCTAACTTAGTTTTTTACAAATGAGTCCCTAAACTTTGAGTTTTTGTGAAATTGATTCTTAACTTTTATGTTACTGATGAATTGGTCCCTAAACTTAGTTTATTTCAAATGAGTCTGTAAATTTTGAGTTTTTTTTAAATTGATCCCTAACTTTTATATTACTGATGAATTGGTCCCTAAACTTAGTTTATTACAAATGAGTCCCTAAACTTTGTGTTTTTGTGAAATTGATCTCTAACTTTTATGTTACTGATGAATTGGTCCCTAAACTTAGTTTATTTCAAATAAGTCCCTAAACTTTGAGTTTTTGTGAAATTTATAATAACTTTTATTTTACTGATGAATTGGTCCCTAAACTTATTTTATTTCAAATAAGTCCCTACATTTTGAGTAACCACCAAAAATGATCCCTAACTTTTATTTTACCACCAACGTTGATCCCTAACTTCCCTAACTTACCTATTTCATCCAACAAATCCACATTTTAGCTTAAACCACTAATTGTTAACACCTCATTCACAAAATCATTAACAAAATAATTGTGCAAAATTCATTCACAATATAATTCAACAAATCATTCATAAAGTCTAAATTGCAAAATCGTGCACAACATCATCAACAACATTCCACTGCATTTCAGTGTTGAAATTAAACCTTTCACAACCTCATACATCTACTGGCCAAAATCAACTTCAAAAAATCCATTGCAAAAATAAAACCATTTGCAGGCAAAAATGAAGCAATGCCAAAAGAATAGAAGAGGAAAAATATGCGTGCCTCGAATCTAAATCATCATAACCCTAACTTGATAGAGCACAGAACTGATAATGGAAAAAATTTTGTTTTGCAGTTTAGGACTGAGCTAACCTGAAATGGTCCTTAAACTTTATGGGCGTGGTGTTGGAGTTCACGCCTCAAGTCACCGTGGGTGAACTGTTACAGATGGTGACGAAAGGAAAAAATATCACAGAAAAGGCAAAATAGAGAAGAAGAAGGTCTGGCACGTGAATTTAAATGGTTGACTCCATGGCGGCGACACGTTTTTAATTTTTTTGACCATGCGCTTAAAACATAGGGCCCAATTTTTCACATGTAAAGCGATGACAGATGTCGTCGCTAATGACATTATTTATTTTCTGTTAGGTTCTTAATCTTTACATTTTATTCATTTTGGTCCTCTTATTTCCTCTTTTTTTCATTTTATCCTTTTAATTTCACAATTTTAGTCCTTCAAGTTTTAGGAGGATACATTTGAATCACCAATTCCTTCTTATCGTACAAATTAAGTCCTTGTTTGCCCATTTTTCGATACGAACACCAACATTCAATCTAATTCACCAACAATAGCAACAACAAAATTTTTGTAAGTTCATTTCATACATTTTAGTGACAAAGGACAACAATCATTCTGATTAACTAATAACAACAACTCTGAGACGTGTAACAAAATTATTCAATCTGATTCATTATCATGATACAATTGATCCCCATCATCGTCACTGTCGTCCTCATTGCTTTCAGTCGATGTTTCATGATCCTTGAATTCTTCATGTGTGTCGTCTTCCACATCCTCGTCGTTAATGAATAAAGTATCTCCTACAGTATCAGACGAGGCTTCTCTGATAACTGATGTTCCTATCTCATCAACTTCACCATCATCCCGATGCCACCATATGAGTTTTGTACTATCTTTCGTCGCGAACATTCATTTTAGTCTGGGGGCCAAGAAAAAATAGTGCAACACCTTATGCAGAACATTCATCTCGTTCACACTCTTAGAAGTGTGAACCCAACGACTTTTCTAACAAATTGGACAAGTTTGTCTATTATCATGCTCACCCCAAAACAGCGCACAGTCATTCTTACAGGCGTGAATAGATTTGTAACCCAAACCAAACTTCGTCATCATCTTCTTAGCTTCGTAGTGGGAGTCCACCAGGTTTATGTTTGGGAAAGCTAACTTCAGCAACTTCAAAAGATCATCGACAAACTTGTTTGTCCATTTATTTACAACCTTAATATGCATCAACTTCACTAAAAAGTTTAAGGATGAAAATGATAAAACTCCCGGGTATAGTTCTGAATGTAGAGTCTCAAAAATTCATTATAGTAACCATCGGTACTTGTACCAGCATGCTCATCACCAACTATGTCGTCCATGACATCCATCATCTCATCCTCTATACTTGCTCTCTCATGATGTCTATACACATTCACAATCTGAACCTTGGTCTTGCCATGGTATATCCAAGTTACATAACTTTTCACAAAACCATGACAAAATATGTGAGCCTCGACAATTTTCAATGGATGTGTGAGATCGTTTAAACATCTTGTACACGGGCATTTAATCATTCTTCTGTCATTTACGTATGGCCTAGCAGTGTTTATAAATACTTTCAAACCGTTCCAAAAATCTGACGATTTTGTACAATTTCTAATTTTTGTCCAACTTTTATCAATATCCATACCTGAAAAATACTATATTTTTCACAAATACAGTAAGGATAGAAGATGGAGATGAAGAAATAAAACGGAAAGAAGATGGTTATAGAGAAAAAAGATGGAGTTGGAGAAGAATTATAGAGATGGAAATGAAAAAATTGCAGAAACACATTACAGAAATGCGAGGATGGTAAGCTAAAAAAGAAGAATTTATAGTGACGACACGTGTCGTCTCTATAGATTAAAATGTCGTTTCTACAAATAAGAATTGAGCGCCAAATTTTCTGCCAATTTTGAGAGGTCTATAGCGACAACAATTGGCATCTCAATAGACTACATTACGTATTACGAGAAAAATCATGATTCACGTGACTAACAACATCATCTATATATCTATTGCGACGACAAATGTCGTCGCTATTTGTACAAAAAAATGACACAATTTGTTCCCGCCATTTGGAAAAGTAATTACGGACGACACAAAAAGTCGTCATTAAATTAAATATAACAACGACGACTAGTTGAATATAACGATGACTTATATCGTTGCTATGTATTTTGACCTTATAGCTACGGTATTTCTTTGTCATCCCTATTGTACAGTACTAATAGAGGCGACATTTTGTCGTCGCTATTTGTGTCACCACTATAGACACATTTTCTTGTAGTGGAAAACATAACAAACGTGCTCAATGGAAAGCATTCGTAGGTATGGAAATCCCACCCAAACAACTACGACATGTAAACACACCTCTGCAAGGATTTGGCATATCTACCATGATAGCGGAAAGGACTGTTGAGCTACCAGTTACATTGGGAACCTATCTAGGACTCATATAGCATATAATGCAATCGATGACTGCTAAGTTGAATATTGCAACTTTTGGCATTACTACTTGAGTCATCACTTGACGTAATGAAAGATTTATACATTATAAACTAAAAAACATGCATATGCGAAAAAGATGAGACTCCAAATAACATTTTACATGCCTTTGAAGGGTTTTAAAAATGTAACTATTGCAGAAAATTACAAGCGTGCAAGGAAAATGAATTGACTTCTAATTTTCAAGGTTTTTGCCTATACCATGACAAGTGTCACCACAATTTATTTGACTATTCAAACAAATTACAAAAATTACAAAATATTAACTGTAGAAACTTGGGACCTTGGACTAGGCCATGTTAAAATTTCAAACCTTAGCTACATCGTTTGGTAGGTAAAAACGTTGGCCAAATTTGCTTGAAAAATTGTCATCGGTGTCTTAAAGCAGCTCGTTAAAACGTTCATACGATAGAATTTTGAGTGATTCCAATTGCTGCCAATAGACCACATATAAGGCTTTCCATAGCCACTGATTGCACTCAAAAGATCCAAACGTACAGAGAGTAATGATTTTTCAAATTAGGGGCAGAAAGCTGGAATTTCAAATGTAAAACAAGGCAATTTCTATCTTAAAAATTTAAACGACAATTAAACCAACATCTTGTTTTCCATGTACGTTACATTATAAAATACTGAAAACCTAACATCAAAATTATAATATTTACATCATGATTTACTCTATCATCTTGACGTCAAAACTTAATCTAAATAAAGTAATTCCACTTCATGTTCGCTAGCCTACGCTATCGCATCAACACCAACTATTTCAATCTAAAATTTTTTTCATCTTGGGGTGAGTATTTCATAAGAAACACTAAGTAGAATCATATACTAACATGTGAGAAAACATATGGAATTAAATTGCGACATGCCAAAACATTTAAAACATATATAGGAACATATTCGGTAACCGGCAACACATTAAACTTAAAAGTGATTACATTCAATCACTAACAAACATATGTGATTTTCTTCAATCACTAACAAACATATGTGATTTCCTTCAATCACAATCATAAAGTTCTGACTTTCACAATTTAGCATGGCAATTAATTTACATAATAATTTATCAATTTAAAAATCATGCATTAAATTGGTAGTACAAGAAACTACCTTGTAAATCAAAGCCTTGTTGAGTTGAATTGAATAAAGAAATTGACTGCACTTTTTCTCAAAAATAAATTCGTGCCTTTTACTTTTTGTTTCTCCAAAATATAGTAATATAACATGAGATTTAAATGTCGAGAAAAGAAAGAAATCGATGGCCGAAAAATGGGAGAAAAATGATGCTTCCTCTTACTGTTGGGGTTGATTTCTGCTGATGGAAGGAGATGGCTTTCTATAGTGTTTTTGTATCTGAAATGAGAGTGGGGGATATGATTTTAAGGGGCTGAAAGAGAGGGGAAAATAATGGGACTTTTGGATGGCTTGAAGTGAGGAAAAAAGGGTGGTTGGCTGTTCGAAATTGAGTATTGAAATTGGAGCAGTTTTTTTAGTCTCCTACTGGCCAAAAAATGGGGCATTAGTTCAGAGGAAAAAATGGAGGAAGGAAGGTGGAAGTGAGGACGGTTTTTTGAGTGTGCATGGGGCAGTTTTCAAGTGATGAAATGAAGCATTTTGGAGGAGTGATAGGGGGCGGTTTCTGGGAGAAAATAACTGAAATCCAGGGTTGATATTAGGCGAGAAAAATGAGAGAAAGAAAGTGATGTAAGGGGCCGATAATCTGAAGCTTTTATGGGGTTGAATAACTGTAAATTGGTGGCTGAATAATTAGGGGAAGAAAGGGACTAAGTGGCCCGTTTTATAACTAATCATGGAGAAATTTTGGAGAGCATCCTTGGGCACGTTTTTGCAGCTGAGGGAGGGAGCTTGTGACAGTTTTTCTGGAGGGAAGTTGGCTGAAAATAGAGAGTCGAAGATGTGGGAGAAATGGGTAGAAAATTGGCAGAAATGAGGGACATCATGGGTGGTTAAGCCTTTGGATTCTAGGGGCTGATTTTGGCATGAGATTATGAGCTGTTTGAGTGTTTATTTTAGCTTGAGATTAGGGGCTGTTTGGGTATTTAATTAGTATAAAAATTTTGGTTTGTTGGTGATTGATAAAATTCATTTTCATTAAACACGTGAAAAAAATATAAAATGACTAAGGTGTTTAAAATGTACTTGGAAATTTGCAACGACGTAGAAAATTGAAATTTATTTTTCGTTAAATTTTAAATGTCAACAAAAAAATTTCGATCATTACTGTATTGTTACCTTGAAAAGAGAACAAATTCCTACACATTCATTGAAAATGAGCAAGATGAACTTCTCTACTTATAGAGGAGTGCATAAGCAAAAATTGAGGAAAATTTCCTCCACAAACTTTTGAATTGGGAAAGTTTCTCCTCAATTACTTTTGTACTAAAAAGGTAATAGAAAATAAAGGTTAGCGTACATATGAACATTTTTCATTTATGAATATATTCAGACTTTAATACTTCATAATGAAGAAACCATTGAGGATATGGGGACTTATGATGCTATTGGAACGAAAAATTACAAAATTCTCAACAAAAGACGCATCAAACATTCCCACTCCGCAGGGAGTCGACTAACATCCAGCAACACAATTGATGGTTGACTAGTATCCAGCCCAAAGAGCGTACCTAGCTACAAAAGCCTCATGGCTTGGTAGCATCCTACTCGACCATGTAGGCATTGTGGCTGAGTAGCATCCCACCCGGCCACCCATGCCTAGTAGGAAAGTGATGAGCTCAATTTTAGTATACATGTTACCCGCTTATCTTATTTTGTTAGTAAATTTTCATTGATAAAAGTATTAATTAATGTCTTATTTGGATTAGGACAAATTATGAACAACTATGAAGATTTGGAGACCAATATAGAAGTTTTTGAAAGTATGGGACCAAGCTTAAAGCTTTGGAGCAAGAAGGACTAAATCTGAAAGTAAAACTTGAAGTGGGGACCAAATCACAAAACTATTAAAACTTTGAGGACCAAGCATGCAAAATAGGATAAGTGCATACATTTTGGCCAAATACATTCTTTTTGCCGCAGTTGGGCCGGGCCGCGACAAGCAAACCAACGCGGCGCGTCTAAACATTTTTTTATTTATTTTCAACTCTAAGTCGGGGCTTTTTCCATCTTTTCACGTGCACGAGTTTCAAGATTGATATAACACTATATAAAGACGGAATTTAGGTCGAATTGGGGGAGGATGACGGCTAGAAACAAGAGAAAAAAATCATGTGGCGAATAAGACTTTTGGAAGAATTTTTCTTCTTCAATCCATACCGGTTTCTATCAAATCTTTTGTTTTTAATTTAATTATGTTATAATTTTCTTGAGCCAAGGTAGACAATGAAACTTTTTTTAAACGATTTGATTATCTTTTTATCCTTTTAATTCTATTTTCGAGTTTTAACTTTTATAGTTCGTTCTTGTTGGATTAATTAAATAAAATATCTTTCACCTTAAAGATCACGTATTTTTGATAATTAGAAATTAATTTAATTAATTTGTGCTTGGTGCTTGAACTTGTTCCATTAATTTCTTTTGATTTTTCGTTATCTTGTTATTGATTTGGGATATATAAAATGCTTAGGATGTGAAACCTTTTATTCTTTGTTTTTTTTTAAATTGAGTTTGATACGGGAAACGCTTAAGTAATTTAAGATCGAAGCAAATGGGAAGCGATATTGAATTTTCTTCTTTGGGATTTAATTGATAAATATTTTAAGACGACAATAGATTGATTTCGAGTTGTTGCCTTTTTTTTTTTTTTAGAATTAATCAATAATTGGATAATTGCTAAGTTAAACAATGGTGGATCCGAAACCTTGGTACTTAAAACAACTTGAACATTCAACTTAACTTTTTAGCATAATTATTTAGTGTTTAAGTTAAATTCTTTCAATCAAACTCCTTTCGACCCAACTAGTCTAGAATAATAGTTAATTCGGATTAAATTAGACTTTTTTCATTGCAATCTCTATGGGATCGACGTCATTGCTACTTTTCTATATTCCAATAGATTCGTGCACTTGCGAATTATTTAAAATTTGACAACAGAAGGACAAAATCAAGTGAATCAGGATAGCAGGGCCAGTGGGAAGGAAAAAGTCAAAGATCATATTTAGGATGATATGGATTGCATGGGACTTGGTAACTATACATTTAATGTTGAGGCAGACCCACCATCAAAGTCTATCTGATCGGGCACAAAAGTAGCATGTGCGTAGATAGCATCTTATGAGTTCAACATCAATGCGCAACCTTTATCTGTAAGTCATCCTACGCAGGGGCGAAGGTGGGGAAAAGGGGGGGTCCTGGGGGAGACCAGGGACCCCCAACTTTTTGATTTTTTTTTTTTTAAATTTAATAACCAACCAAAACAAAAAATACTAAAGCCTAAACCCAACAATGAATGAACTGAACAACAAAAGCCCAACAAAATTAATTTATCTAAGATCACTTCTTCTTCTTCTTCACAGACATAGTTCACGTTCACGTCTTCAGCCTTTGACACAAAAAATTGATTGCGATTTCATCTTCGGCCTTTTTCACTTAAGTTTGAGATTTTTTTCTTCTTGCTATAGTAGAACATTAATTCTACGAAACAAATTCTAGCTCGAGTTCAAGCCGTGATTATTTTATTGTCGACGAGTTCTCAAATTAGAAGAAGAAATATATTCTCAGAAAACATATTGGAAAATTTAGTAGTGCACACAACCTATGATTAAGTTAGAATCATTCAATAACCAAGAAGAAGGTATTCAAGCTAATCTTTTCAAGCAATTAGAACAAACACAAAGTGAGTATCGAATACGTCTAACTGCATCAATCGATTGTGTTCGATATCTTTTTGTAAGTTTTTTAAAGATTATGACTTATAAAAAACATTAGATTCTTATAAAAATGGGCTTAGTAATTGTGATTTGAGAAGAAAAAAAAAATATTCGGGGGTGAACCCTTGAAAGGGTTCCCCATCCCGCCCCACCCCTGTTTGATGACCCCCTAACTTAAAATGTCTGGCTCCGCCATTGATCCTACCACATAGGCACTCAGGACAACTTCTTCCGCTGATGATTTTAGTATGAGCGTTAGAGAGTATGCAACTGATATGTTCGCCCTGCATGGTAAATGAGACAGATATGGATATCCCACGGAGAGCATGGAATAAGATTGAGACAGTCTGCACCGATGAGTGATTTTGAGTCGGATGATAATGAGACTAGATGCCACATGCATCATTTGATCACCAAATCAGGGATGCGACCGCACGAGTCTTATTTGTATACTCTTATTATGATGTACTCCTTGTTTTTGAACGGAGTAAGATTTCATGTCATTTTTTGTTTTAGATGAGGTCTAACCCTAAAGTTTGTATTCTTTTAATAATCTTTTTAATAAAATACGCAACCACATGTGGTTTTAATTAGGGGAAAAAAACTGTATTAAATAAACCCACCAAAATGTATCCTCAAATTTCTTTACCACCATTCAAATTGTTTGGACAAATATCTTTTAAAGAATTATAGACAGTATTGAATTGGCATCTTAAGTGTTCTAGAATTGGGTCCCAATTGCCGCCCTTGAAACACTAGATTTATTGTCCCCTACTCATCCATGTTTAACTCGCCAGCCCGTCTTTTTCTAACTTTTTGAAGTATCGCTATTCATCTGTCTTAATTAATTCTAACAATTACAAGTATTATATACTTTTAAATAGATTTAAGCAATGAGACTTTCTTTTAATATTTATTTAATATTTAGGATAAAACGATATAAAGTAAAACTTGAGACTATATATATAGCATAAATAGCACAAAAGTACGGTTCAAAAATCATTATTGTTATATAATTATTACTTTTAGTTTTCTTCATCAAAATTCACACTTTTGCCATGCATCAAATTTTCACTTAAATATTATTACTTGGTTGAAAAGTCCACTACGTCAGCATTCCAGAAAAGCACCACTATTTGGACTCGTTAGAAAAGTGAGAATAATTTTAGTTTTTAATTTAATATTTAGTCAAAACTGATTCAAAGCTAAAAACTTCTCTACGTTAACCAAATGACTTGACCAAAATTAGTTCTTAGGTCTCAAAGTCTGATTGATGCGTTGTACTATTCACTGTCTAAGAGAACTGCCGTTTGGTATAGAAATCCTACACCCTAATCAGCAGAAATCTCACTCACGGGCTTAAACGACGAGCAAACACTCGAACGTGAGGCCAACTAAGTGCTTTTTAGAGGAATCAAGACAGTTCTAGAACACTCGAGCAAAACTCTAGATGATATTTTGAGCATATTACATCATGTGGAGAGAATGTAGTAATTCCATTATTTTGTTATATAATTTCATAAACTTTTTAATATTTAAATTTAAGTAATTAATAAAGTATGAATATAGTTTACACCAATTAACATCAAATGTAGGAGATTGGTAACTGTCTTTTTGGGTAAAAGTTGGTATTCTTAGTGTTCTAGAACTGGGTCCCAGTGCTGCATGACCTTCGAACGTTGCATTTAGCGGCCCCCTACTCGTCCGTGTTTGACTCGCCGCCCCATTTTCTGTATGTAAAAGTTAAGATGTGTGGAATCATGTTAAGTTTTTGAAATTATCAATTTCAATTTTAGAAGTTATTTGACAAAGTTTTTTTTAATAAAATTTAATAAATTTTGAAAAAAGTTAATAAAATGTGTTATTGAAAAATTAATAAAAATTATAAATTTTATAAAATATATAATTAAAATTAATTATTATTTTTAACCTCGATTTTTAGTAATTTTTTAATCAAAATAATACCAGAGCTATATATTAATTACGTTAACACAAAAATAGAACAATTCATATCATAGTCTAGAGAAAACAGTACTATATATCGTTATATAATATATTTATTTTTTCAATGTTAAATACTTTTCCTCCTCAAAATTCACATTTTTGTCATGCATCAAATTTGCAGTTTATTATAATTACTTGGTTGACAAGTCAATTTCATGCATGCACGTCTTCTTTCCAGAAATGCGCGACCATTTGGACGTGTTAGGCAAGTGATAATATATACAACACAAATATATACTTTATTTTTCTTTATTTATCCACAAAATTTTCTAGTCAAAGCATCGACAACAAGCCAACATACATAGGACAAAAAAAAGAAGAAGAAGAAGAAGAAGAAGGATGAGATGATACAGGACACGAGAATTCCAATATGCTGGTTATACGTTCATATATATTACGAATATAATTAAAAGCTCAACTCAATATTGAATTGTTTTGTGATCTAAGTTTTAGAGGAAATTACACCACTATTTACATTTTTAAAAATAATTTTAAAACTACAATCTGTCTAAATATTTTTATTATAATTATTTAAAATAAACTAACTCAAATTTTATTTCCAAACTATAATAAAATACTCCAACATCACCACCTCCCCTCCTTCTTCTTCACACGTCTCTGACCACCACCACTACCACTATCGCGATCGAGGAATCTACTCAAACCATCATAAAAAATCTAATCGCTACCATCCATTGAGACACCCAACCCAAAATCCGTCACGGCCATCGCCAAAAAAGACCACCAAATGTAGATCTATAATTTCATCTTCGGTCGGACTCATCGATATCTCGAAACACCACCACAACTACAATCTACTAGTATTGCGACCTACCACCATCACTACGATCTACTACTGCCATAAAGTCCGCTGCCAAATCGGTGAAGCTATATAAAAAAAAAAAAATTCTAAACCACCAAAAAATCTAATCTGACAGACCATCTCCATTGATGGTTGTGCATTGTGAGATTGGGTGTTTGGTTGTTTTTGTGGTTGTGGTGGTAGAAATAGATGGCAGTGGCGGTTTCGATGGAGTTTTGTGGGTGCAAATTTGGTGGTGGCAACGGTCGTGTAACTCGTGTTACAAGTGTTACAATTTGTAACAACTATATCGAGTGTAGTGGTAGCGATGGTGGTGATAACGGTGGTTATGCCAATTGAATTAACCAATTGCAACATACATTTGATGATTGTTGCGATAAACTTGTTTTAGTAATTAACGAATATTGTTGTTGAGATGTTGTAAAATTCTATTTTCCTTGTAGTGAGTGTAACAAAAAAGTGTAATTTCATTACAAAAGAATCAAATATTAGTGTAAAAAAAATAATAAATATTGGTTTAAAAATAATAATAACTGAAATAGTATTTTATTAAAAAAAAAGATTAGAAAATATATATTTTGAGAATTAATTTATGTTTTTTATGAAAATTTCCCCAGTTATTGTTTTCTTTCTTTAAAGATGTCAAAATAATCGTAGTTAGACAAATAATAATAAAAACAAACTTTTAACAAGTAAAAAGGGAAACAGTTAGAAAAGTGATGCATGGAGTCTGTAACTCAAATCAATCAGCACTAAATGTTAAATTAATGAGATTTCCTATCAAATCTTCCTAAAATTGGCCCAAAAATTGCTTTTACTTCATAAAAATTGGTTAGAAAAAGATTTAATTCGAGCCTGCCCTAATTATGTAATCAATCAATTATTATTTTATATTCTATGAATAAAAATAATAAAAATATTAAAATATACCAACATTAGTTTATGCCAATAGTGCCATGAGTTCTTTCACCCTCTTAATTTATAATCATATAATATGTAAATTTAGGATACAAATAAGAACAATTACATATTACAACCAATAATTGATGTGGATAATCATGTCTCTCTAATATCAAAATTAGCATAATGGAGTTCTGTGTATTGAAAAATTGCAAACAAAATCTCACGATCAGCTAGATTTGGAATAGCTAATGAACTCAATTCTATACACAATGCCTTTCATTCTCTTGGAATGTAAGATGTTACGACAGCATCGGTGTGGTGGTCGCCACCGCAACTCAACGCCCTGATCACCTCCCATGCTCCTTTTCCTCCACTTCTCCCTGCACTTATAACCTTCTCATCCCCACTTTTTGATGTAAACATTGGAGAAGACGGACGACTTTGGCGGCGGCTCTGTCTGTTCTTCATGTCCCTCAATTCTATCTCTGTTGAAAATCTTGTAATTCCAAACAATAACAAGTACCATCTAGCTTTCCCTGATGATGATGATGTTAATATCGACATTTTTCGAGCTGGAAAATCACACCCTTTTCCCTCCTCATTGCGGTTGTACATTTTCTTTCCAATATTCTTCTTCATGGGTGGGCTTTTTGTACCATTTCTGGTGAATAATGAAGTGAACTTCAGCCAGAAAAGGCTTTTTCCTTGCATTTTATTGGTTTCAACTAGCTTTGAATCTTTCTGCTGAATGATTTTCCCACAGAAGACGATGTTTTCCGGCGGTAAAGGGGTGGTGGGAGAACTCAATTCTTGACTGCAGAACTCGAAATAATCTTGTTCCGAGGATGAAGTGGAGGTCGAACCACCTGTGGACAAGTCCTCTTCCCATTCTGCACCAGCAGCATCAGTACTATACAATGGAAGATCACACAAAGAAAGTGTTTCTTCTTCTTCATCTGAGTTCTCCTGCATTCTTTTTGAGTGAAGGGTTTCTTCAAGTAATTCTTGTACAAGCATCGTGAAACTTTAATTTGGATTTGGGAGTGATTAAGGAAAGTTAGATATATAAAGATAGAATTGTTGTTATTAATTAATGGGAGGCAGACAAATGTTGAAAGTTGAAAGGTTTGGCTTGGTGGCTTTTTGGCCTTGTTCTAGAGTGCTAGGACTTGGGAATAAAAGAGTTGATTCTCTTTTGAGTTTCTAGAAGAGCAGGCTGCAGGCCCATGTAATATGGAGAAAATAAAATAAAAGGGTTAATTTCACTAATGGCACTTGAACGTTACACTTAGCGTCACTTTGATCACTAATTTTAATATGATTTAGATTTGCCATTAAACTTTTTAAAATATTTAAGTGAGATCCCGATTAGGCTTGGCATCCATTTTTTAGATCTTAACAGAACTAATGGTTTAATGATTTGACATATAGAAGACACACCTATGATTTTCTGTTAGAAAATGAACATCAAAACTTAATTGGTAGTCTGAAAAATGCATTTTGTAAAATTCAATATTTAGTTTGTAACAAATTAAAGTTTAGTTGCCTTGATCAATTAACTTTAATTTGTTTCAAGCTCACTCATTGGATATTACAAGATATTTTCATGAGACCACCAATTCAATTTGGCATTTATATTTTTAGCAAAAAATCCTACGTTGACTAATGGTTTGACGACTGACACAAGGCACGTAGGATTTTTTTATATAAAAAAGTGGATGTCAATCTCAATAAGTGGTTTGAATGAAATATTTTGTAACATTCAGTGATTAGTTTAAAAATAAATTCAAATTCAAATTTCGAAGGCAACTCAATATTATGATGACTTGACTCACAGACAGAAGGTTTACTATTAGAAAATGAGCATCAAACTAAATTGATTGTTTGATTCAGTGATGAGTTTACAATAAATTAAAGTTTAGTGGCCAAAGTGTCACTATGAGAAAAGTTTGGTGCCTATTATCGAAATTATCCCAAAAGAAAATATTGTAAAAGATGAAAAAGCAAATGGATGCTGAAAAGGAGTGGTCAATTAGTTTGGAGCATAATCTACGTATCACTAAAATATTATTGTATTCGATCAAAAAAAAAAAAAAAATATTATTGTAGATTGTGTTTGTGATAATTTCACACTTTGTTGAAATAGATAACAGGATTCAAAAGTGGATTCCTATGAATCTGCTTTTACTCTTTATTATCTTTTTCTCTATTTTTTGAATTAAAATGTCATCTAAAATTATTAAATATTAGTATAAACTAATGTTCTAAAAAGTGTAAAGTGTAGTTAGGTGTAGAGGTCGAGTTTCAAACTTTTTAAGCCTAGACAAGAGCGAAACAAAGACAAGACGAGAACGAAACGTGAAACGTAGCTAGGCGTGAATGCCGCACTTCACGCCTAGGCAAAAACAAAACTTATGCAGACTTTTTAGAACAGTGATATCAACTAGGAATAATAAACGTACATGTTAATATAATAAATAACAAAAAGATCGAAAATCATGTGTTAGTGGCACTGTTCTAAAAACCACGCTTAAGCTCTATCTAGACTTACAGCTCGATCTTCACACCTAACCACGCATTACGTATCGCCCTCGCCTTGCCCTTTTATCGCTCTTGCGATACTTTGCATCAGGCTCATGCAGTTCTAAACCGTACATTATCTATTGATGAGGCCTTTTGGAAACAAAAAGCAGGGGCACGTTGGACTTGTGAGGGTGATCATAACACCCGTTACTTCCATTCTATAGTTCAGGGACGTCGTATTCGGGTGAAGTGTTTGAAACTCCTGAGACTATTCAGCCTTCAGCATTATCTTTCTTCCAGGAACTTCTATCGGCTCCTCCTCAGTCTGTCGACCCTATTCGACCGAATATTATACCTAGATTGGTGTCTGATGAGGACAATTTGCAGCTTAATCGGACTCCTATGTTGACTGAGGTACGAGAGTCTATTTTCAGTATTGATCCAGTTAGTGTCACCGGGCCAGATGGATTTTCATCTCATTTTTTTCAGGTCTGTTGGGACATAGTATCAGAGGATATGTTTAAGGCAGTTTTGGACTTCTTTGCTGGAGGGCACCTACCTAAGGGTTTTGCAGCTACTTCCATTGTCTTGCTTCCAAAGCGGGATAATGCCTGTAGGTGGTCAGAGTTTTGTCCTATCAGCTTACGTACAATATTTAATAAGTTGATTATGAAGTTGTTGAATTCGCGACTGAGTACTTTACTACCTCAGATCATCTCAGTTCCTCAGAGCGGATTCATCTCAGGACGGCTCATTGGGGATAATGTCCTTCTTGCACAGGAGTTACTACATACACTTGATACGAAAGTGCGAGGGGGTAATGTTATCCTCAAGCTTGATATAGCTAAAGCCTATGACCGCATGGATTGGGGCTTCTTGATATCTATTTTGGAGAATTTTGGGTTTGATGTTCTTTGGATTGATCGAATACGGAGGTGTATTTCAAAATTTCGATTCTTAGTCCTGCTTAATGGCAGGCCATGTGGTTTTTTCTCATCATCTCAGGGCTCAGACAGGGTGATCCCATATCTCCATCGCTGTTTATTATTGCTGCAGATTATTTTTCACGACTACTCACTCAACAGTATCAGCAAATCCCTTCGATGTCATACAGACATGGGGGTAACGCTCTCATCTCTCATTTGTCCTTTACTGATGATATGATTATCTTCGTCAATGGTCGAGCAAGCGATCTATCGAGGCGAGTTTTCTGATGTATTGAGCACTATGAGGGGGCTTCTAGGCAGTTGGTGAACAGAGGTAAGAGCGGGATTATCTTACCTAGGAGATTTTCTACTAGTCAGATATCTTACCTAGGAGATTTTCTACTAGTCGAGACATGGTTGGAGCATCGGCGAGGTTTCCTCATCATCGCTGACCCTTCACTTATCTTGGTGTTCCTTTATTTAAGGGAGCCAGGAAGATCTTCTTGTATGATGACTTAGTCCAGAAAGTCCGGAGTAGAATTTCTGGCTGGGCCTCGAAGCTCTTATCATTTGGAGGACGGATTACTTTGATACAATCAGTGCTATCCTCTATTCCTCTCTATCTCCTTCAGATTATGAAGCCTCCCAAGGCTATCTTGAAAAAGTTAGAAGGAATATTTGCTAGGTTCCTTTGGGACTCTAGAGACCATGCACACAGATTACATTGGAAGAGATGGAAAGACCTTTGTTTTCCTACTGAGGAGGGTGGACTGGGTTTTAGAAAACTGCAGGATCTTGTTGATACATTCTCCATAAAGCTCTGGTGGTTATTTAGATCTCAGTGATCATTATGGGCTCAGTTTTTACTGAGTAAATATTGTCATGGTACCCATCCGTTACTAGCTACTATTCCTTACTATGCTTCACCTGTATGGAAGAGGTTGAAGCACATAGGACCACAGGCTGAGACACACATTGCTTGGAAATTAGGGCGTGGACAGATATTCTTTTGGCATAACTCCTGGATGGGAGACTCTACATTAGCTGATCAGTACCCACACTTGCCACATTCTTCTATCCAGGTTGGAGACTTATTTGATGATACTGGATGGAACATTGACATGCTTCTTTAGCTAGTACCATATATTATTGCTGAGCAGATAGGGAGCATCCCTATCACTGATGAGGTGCACGATCAAATTATGTGAAAGAATACTTCGGATGGTAGATTTACTACCAAGTCTGCATGGCAGCTAGTTCGCACGGGGCATACTATTCAGGCTGTTTATAGCATGATTTGGAGTTCTATTATTCCAAGGACTGTCTCTTTCTTCTGCTGGAGACTATGGCAGGGTCTTATCCCAGTTGATGTTGTGGTTCAGAGGTGAGTTGGGAGTCATATGGCTTCTCGCTGCTAGTATTGCTCGGCTATTGAGACCATTCAGCACTTATTTATTGACAGTTGTATTGCCGACCAAGTTTGGCTCCATTTTTCTAACATATTTCAAATAACCATTCGGCCGATGGAGGGTTTTCAGTACCGCTTTCAGTCTTGGCGTTTCTCGGGTCAGTTTGTCAGACAGGGTCATATTCGTACGATCGTTCCTTTTTTTATTCTCTGGTTTATTTGGACTGCGAGGAATGATGCGAAGTACCAGGATATCGCTATGGAGCCGAGACGGATCATCTGGAGAGTGTACCATACTATCTCCCTATTACATACAGGTCGTTTGTTTCGGGTCATTCATTGGCGAGGAGATATGGATATTGCTCCTCTTTTTAGTATCTCTCTTACTACTCCATCACTTCCTCCTCCTGTTTTGGTTTATTGGCGTACTCCACCAGTGGGATCTTACAAGATCAACACTGATGGATGCGTCAAAGATGGATTTGCGAGTGGAGGGGGTATTATTAGGGATTCATCTGGTCAGTGTATTCGCGCCTTCTTCACGAGTGCCCTATTCTGGAGGCCGAGCTCAGGGCTATTCTTGATGGCATCCTTCTTGCTCAGAAGACAACACTATCAGATCTATCGATTGAGTCAGACTCTACTTTGGCCATTCACTGCATCACCAGAGGTGGAGGAACTTGGTCTGTTCAGGCCACTCTTCGACACATCAGACATTTACTTGCATTCGACCGTGATACTATTTCTCATATTTTTCGCGAGGGCAACCAGGTGGCTGACTTACTTGCTTCAGAAGGTTGGGATCGTCGTTGCTATTTTGAGTACAACGCTCATGACTTACCGCGACATTATCGTAGTTTAATTCAGATTGATCGACATGGGCTTCCTACAGTTAGGAGTTTATAGAACTTCTTAGGACTATTTATTTAGGAACTCATTCTTTTTTGATTTATTATTTATTCATTTATTATGTTGCTTTAGCTTTTATGATTGGAGGTCAGGCTTTATGCCCCCCTCCCATGTATTTTTTATGAGATCTTTATATATGGTTGGGGTATCCGAACCCCCCCTCTCCAATCCTTTCTTGGTGGAGGCTTGACAATCACACTGAGGATGTGATGATGTGTTAAATAAATAAAAAAATATCGCTCTTGTCTATGACTCACCTAGATCCGAAAAGCTTGAAACTCGACATTAACGCTTAGTCACGCTTTACGCTTTTAGAACATTGGTAAGTGGAAATTGAATGTGAAAATTTCTATTATATTCAATAAGGGAAAGTTTCTGTAATTTTTTTTTAAATGCCTCCGACAATAATTATTAACTTCATGGATTTCAATTTGCGCTTTTTTTTTTTTTTTTTCAATTCTTATTCGATGTTAGATTGACAATTTCGGAACAATTTGACACTAAGTAAGAACTCAACAAGATAAGTGATGGGTTAGTGGAAGGATTAGTTTAATATAGTGGAGAAGATAAACGTAGAAAAATGGTTAAAATGAGCACAAAAGAATACTGAAATTTTGAAAAAAAAAAAAAAAAGAAAAAGTAATTATCGTGCTTTAAATTTCATTGGTGGTCACTGGACTTTCAGTGAATTTTCAATTGAGTCATTGAACTTTAATATGTCTCAATTGGATTACACAACTTCATTTTAGTTTCAAATTTGATTACTCCGTCATATTTCGTCACATGTCGACCCCACACTGGTGAAAATTGCTTAATTAACAACCATAATGTAGTTGATGTTCCACATAATCACTATGTGGTACCTTGGAAATGAAATTGGTAAAATATGAGTTACGGCAATATTTTTAGATCGAATGCCTGTTTGATTTTGCTAAAAATCATATTTTTTTTAATAAATTTTGATAAAATTTGATAAAATGTGAGTGAAAAGTTTATAAAAATTGTGAGTCTCGTGAAATGTGCAGTTAAAATTAATTGTTGATTTTGACTTTGATTTTTTAACAAAGTTTTAAGCAAATAAAATTTAAAATTCTTGTTTTTTATTTTAACATTTTTATGACGTAGCATAGTAATAAGTTGGCATGCCACACAACAATTACGTAGAAAATCCATATACATTAAGGCTGCCAATTAAGCCATTATCATAAATTTAAAATTTTTTAAAACTAAATGAAAACTTAGTGACCCAATTGAAAGTAAATTGAAATTTACTTACTCTTTTATACTCATCTCTTTTTTGGATTATCTTATAATAATGTTCAAAATCATTGATGTTTGATGAATGTTATTAGTACTAGACAGGTCTAAAAACCTATAGCATCATTTCAATTCGCCATATTCGAAGTAGTTGACCTCATAGTGGTCTGCCGCTAGCACGCTCTCGCCTATCCCTTAACATACTTTTTAGGGCAATAAAGAAGGAGGCCCCATCCAATATAGTGTCCCGTGCTTAGGACAGAGCATCGACTAAAAGAGTCATTCTCCAATGCTATCATGCCAAGATTTACGACACTAGGACAACATGATTAAATTCTTGCTTGGGTTGGGTTGGAGAGGGATGGGGCTATAAGAGGGGTAGCTTTCCTTAGGAAAATGGCTACTCTATGACGCATGGGATACGAATATGAGTGGTACGAAAAAATTAAATTAAATTAAATTAAATTAGTAACAAAATGAAATTTTGTCGAAATTCAGCGACGGAAGATAAAATTTATCTAAATACTTCATTTAAAATTATTGTTGATCTAATTAACATTTAAAGCTAGTAGAAAGCGAGAATATAAGATTATAAAAGGGAAAATTGCCTATGAGTCACTTCCACATGACTTGTTTCAAATTAGGTCAAAACGTTTTTCAAAATTGTGATTGAATCATACTTTATAGCAATATTTTAAATTAATTCCAAAATCACCATTGTTAACCATATTTTCCATCGGCACATTCTTCCACCTCTACAAACCTCATCTACCTCCGATAACAACCTCCTACACCTCCGGTGACCTTCGGCAAGTGCTTCTTCTACGACGCAATGTGATTTTTTACTTTCCTATAGTAAAATCTGGTGTTGTAAATATCTTTTGATGGACATGCGTTCAAAGCAACTGGACTGTCCACTAAGGCAGCTCTAAAGGTCTTGGTGGAAAAGATGGGAGTTCCAGATAGTAAGGTAAGGAACAGAATTCGCGATTCACAACTTGTGGTGAACTATTTGATTGACCGTAACACAGTCAAGTTAGGTGAGCAATCATTTGCTATCATTTACTTTCAGCAATTTTTGCAGTAATACTATGTCAATTTCATATTAGTGTTTTTTCTCTCTCTAGGGTGCTGTGAATGGTGGACAAAAAGATAAAAAAAAAGTTGCAAACCCTTGAATTTTATCGTGTTCGCAAATCAATGTGTGTTATTGTCCGTGAGCACAATGGTAACTACATTTCTTTTGATTGTTTTGATTTTAAATTTCAATTGTTCAGTTGGTCAAAAATGTGAGGAAAATGTCATGCTTTAGATTTCTGACTTTAATATTTTCATCCATGTAGTTACTTGGAAACTTTTAACCAGAGTTATTTGGTTCCTAATTCAATATTCTTAAATGTTCAAAAGAGATTCACAGTTCTTTATTCACTATGGTTTAATGTTTATTCTACAAAGTACCCCTCATGTGTAGAAAAGTGGTTGGAATGGAGAGGTGGAGCTGGTGGGGGTTGAAGGAGAAGGAGAAGATCATTGCTTTCACTTCTTAGATCCTGATTTGCTATGATTAGTTTTGGTCATGATTTGCTTCTGTAAATAACAGCTCGATATGTATTATAGAAAACAATTTGATACTGTATTATAGAATAGCAGCTTGATACTGTATTAAGTTGGCCATTAGATTATTTCTTTGTGTTGTTAATTAGTCATATGTGTTGTTTGATACTGTATTATACAAAATAGTATCACAGAAAACAGTATCACAACAGAAATGTGCATAGAATTTGCATACGTGCTCAGAATTTTTACTATAAGATATTTTCAGAATGGTCTTGACGAGACGGTCAAGACCAGTCGCTTAGCCACTGCGTACGATGTATTTTATCTATTTGAAGTCGTCTCTTTAGCTTAAAATGACAATCTTTAATTTTGCTTGTCAAAATAGTATCATACATCCTCTAAAACAGTATCACAGATAAATGTATCTTAATATATTAGTATCATATATGAAAATATCTTAATAAAACAGTATCACATACATAACCTACAACCCAATAAAATAACAGTATCATAAGTTGAAATATTATCTTAATAAAACAATATCAAAGATAAAAATATGGTATAAGTATACCATATCATTTTATCTAAATAAAATAGTATCATAGCTTTATTTTACTGGTTGAAGTCAGGATTGTTGCATTTTGTACAATCTCTAATTGTAAAACTTGGTCCAACATGAATGCTTATTATAGATATAGCCAGTTCATTTTAATATCTTTTTCTTTTGTTAATGCTAGAGCTGAAGATTGCTTGCAATATGAGCCGTGAAGTACATTAGTTGTGCTAGCTTTGTTTTTGTGTCTCATTGGATTAGAAATATCATGCATTTTGTCAGCGTCAAGGAAAAGTATATTAATGCTAAAGGACAGCCATTTAGTTCAATACTAGTCCAGCTTGATATATGTGTGTATTACAAAATGTAACTATGGAATGGCTGATCCTATGTCTCACCCTTGTAAAATCTGAAATTAATAACTTAATATATGAATATAGTCCAGCCACCCTTCTCCAAACAAAAAAAGGAGTCGGGATTTGATTTTCACCACTATAAGGCACACTGGTTAAAGTAATTATGTTCTATTAGTAGTATAAGACCATTGATACTGTTTGTATTCAATAATATTATCATATATTAAAATAGTATCAGTTACTAATTGAAGTAATTATATTGTTCTTAAAATGCTCCATTAGTAGTATAAGACTATTGATACTGTTTGCATTCAATAACATTATCATAGATTAAAACATTATCATATGTTGAAACATTATCATAATAAATCAATATCAAAGATAAAAGTATGGTGTAAGTGTACTATAGCACATTATCTATATAAAATAGTATCATAGACAAAACAGTATCACAACAAAATAGTATTACAACAAAACAATATCACGACAAAACAGTATCACAATTAGCGTTTTTTTACAATTAAGGGTATGTTGGTCTTTTAGCTCTAAAATGCAACTTTAATTGAATTAAGTTTTGACCATATGACTTTAGAGCCCATAAGTGCCAAAATAGTGACCAGCCTTGAATTTACCCATTATAAAAACAAAGGTTTAAGATTGTAGCTTTTGTTGGAAATTGACATCAACTCTTTGATTTTCTCACATAATCTTTATTTAGAGAAAATATAACGAAATAAAAGTAAAATATACGGAGAAAAAAAGCGCAAAAATTTATAGAGCATCAAAAATAGAAATTTCCACTATATAAAAAATTGTTACAATTGTTAGGCCCTTAAACAACTCCTCCACGTGGCATCCCATGTATGATTGCCAATTCATTAAACAACACATCCACGTGGCGCCCCCATGTAATTGCCAACTCAGTCCCACATAAGGTAAGCCCTAGAGGCAACCCGTAACGCTTTCAGCTGGACTTTTTTGTCAAGCAGTCCGGCACACGATAAATACCCGACCGCCACGAGTGATTGATGGGACAGGAGTAGGACGTCTCTGTTTACTTGACACAAACAGAGAGAGTATAAAGTGGTGAAGTGACTGCCTGCAAAATCCAAAGCCAGACACAAAAGGTGACAGCGACAACTTGATGGGACACTGGTCAATCACACAGGTAGAGAGCGAATTCACTCATACCAATTGATTTCAGATATAAATAGGAGGAAGAGTACCAGAGAGAGGATAAGTACTTTTAACCCAACTTAATAATAGCATATTTTACAAGTTAAAGTAGTCCAGCTAAGACGTGATTTTTAACTTGGACGTCGGAGCACATACGGTGGTCTCTCTGACTGCCTATGTCAGCTGATCCTTTGGTGTTTAGTATATAGGATCAATATAGCTGGACTAAAGGATAACATTTTGTTGTTGATTTGGAATCCAGTTAGGATTCGTTGTCAACAACAATCATAAATTTTTTTGGCTCGCCCAAATCCTCTCCCCCCTCTCCCCAAGTATCATAAGAAAAATACTAAGTTTTACCACACCCCACAATTCTACTCTTTGTCCAAACTACAAAAAGAACAAGAAAACCTATAATACTAAACTTATACCTACAATACTAAATTTACTGTTTCCTCTCAAAAATTCTATCACGTATATATTCAGTAACCTAAAATTTACTCCAATTTTAGTTGAGACAATATGTCAATTTGTAGCCACGTCTTTCCATTCAAACACCAAAGTATATTTTTGACATCCTTGTCTTCCAACACGCACAATTGCAAAAGGTATATGTTGATCACCCTAAAATTTTATTCCCCATTTGCAATTGAGACTTTTTAATTTTTCACACTTTTGAGGCAAAATCCCAATAGCTTTTTGTCTTTAGAATACATAATAAGTAAATAAATGTAAAAACTACACCAAGAGAGTTTTTTTTCGACTAAAAATTCTAAAAAGGAAAATCAATATACCAAGAACCAAGACCAAGCAATGCTTTCGAGCTAATTGTATTATAGCATTCGTGTGAGGGATTGAAGCATACATGCACAACAAAAATTAAATATTCAATTTCTTTAATTCAGATGAACTTTGTACTTAGATAGAATTTATTATAAAAAATATACATTTGATGAACACCATAGACTCTAATAATTTGATTAACTAGAGGTATAAGTTTTGTTACCACAGATGTCCAATTGTCTAGCCTCCAATGACAATCCACACATCCATTCTAGAACTCCACAACTACGAACATAGCAGAATTTTGAGAGTAATTGATTAGGGGTTCTATCTCTTTTCTTGTGCTAACAAGTAATAAAGACCGATTAGAATTCCGTAATCAATAGCCTAGAATTTATAGACCAATGTTAACGATAACATTAATTTTAATAGGACTATGATAGCCAATAGTTGGCAATGGGCCGAGCTGAGACGGCTCGATCCATTGTCCACTATGATTGGCTCGTCCCTACAAGGGACGCTCGGTTTGGCTCATTGGCTCGTGGGTCGAATGAGCCGAGTGGCCCATGAGCCCCGCTTGTTTGTAAATTTTTTTGTTCAGTTTGAAGTTGAACTTTGAATTTTGTTTTCAATTTTTTTAAAAAAAAATATATATAAAGTATGAGAAGTTTATTTCAGTTAAAACTTATAAAGTTTGAAACTTTCCCTTTTTTTTGGGGCTTGGGACCGATAAATTGTACACGAACAAGTTGTTACATGTACAATTTTTTGTAAAACTAAGAAAAATGAAATATATTTAAGCAAACTGCAAACAATACTTACAAATAAAAAAAGATTTCAGATCTTTAAATTCTTCGGTCATCATTCTGTCCACTCTATTTTGGATCCAAAGTTCGGCATCCTCCAATCCTTCTAAGCTTTCTAATATGTCGACTTTAAGTCTTGATCTGAAATCAGACAGAATCTTACCACTTGTACTAAAAGTAGACTCTGATGCTACAGTTGATATCGGAGGTGTTAGTAGATTGTATGCCATAATTGAAACAATTGAGAATTGATCATTTTCTCTCCATCATTGTAGTATATCAAACTTTTCTCTCTCTTCATTATCTAAAATACTTAATATGTCGTAGGTAAAATATCTAGCTAACTCTAAAGGTATATCAATAACACATAATCCTACGTTCGTAGTACGAGAAATAGAAGAGGAAGAAGAAGAATCACTACCATGTTGACTACTCCTAACTGAACTAAAGTAACTCCATACGCCATTTTCATCATGTGATGACGAAGTAGGTGTTGGAATAGGGGGTCATATGAAGTTCCTAGTAGTCTTTTCAGCATAGAACTCATACATTTCACATAAAGATTGTTTTAAATTACAGTACATTAGTGGAGTCCTCTATGTTAATTTTTGTAAAATTACCATGATGGTTACTTTGGTACCCTCTAAGTTAAGTATGTGATCCATAATTGACGCTAATAGAAATAACATAGGCAATTCTTCTCAATATTTTCTAAATTTAGCCTCCATCGCTAATGTAATATTAGAAAAAATAGCAAAATCCTTATACCTATTAAAATTGTTAGCAATATAATAGAAATGATTGAGATATAGTGGAATAGTCGAATAATATACAATTGCACATGCATTTGTTGTGTTGTAAAAAACTTTCAAAAAAAATTCTAACATGGGCAAAAAAATTTCAATCATAACGCAAATCAAATTCTGGACCGTGTGAGTGTCGACTGTTATAATATACATTAATGCAATGTTCGTACCCTTCACAAGATGGAAGTATGAGATATGTTGAATTCTACCTATGGCCTACATCGGTGCAAAACGTTTTCTTCACGTCTATTTTCAACACATAGAACACTAAAACCTTCTTTTCTAACGGGTGAGACCATAATATAATTAATAGCTTATCTAATTTCTGTAATTGTTCTTCTAAGAATTGTAACCCATCTTTCACAATTAAATTGAAAACATGACATATATAATGAATGTAAAATAAAATACCATCAAATTTCGGATGTAAAATGTTGACTTAATTTTTCAATTACAATATTGTTTGGGCTAGCATTGTCAAAAGTGAAAATACAGATCTTCATTTCACAATTAAATTCACGTTAAATACTCATTAAAATATGAAAAATATTAACTCTATTATGAGGATAGTCAGTTATTCTAAATACTATTATTTTTTTAATGCATGATCCAATGTTTATTAATGTAGTGTGCAGTGATAGCATATATCTTTATGGTTATTACAGGACCATAAGTCCCAAAGTAAAAGATAAAATGTCGGTATAATTATTAATATTACGTGTAATAACTTCTTTCTTTTTATTAAATGTGTATGACAGAAGAGTGTTTCTACAAAAAGGTTGGTACCTTAGTTGGAGATATCTTTGTATGAATTTCGTGAAATAAGGACTTTCCACCAAGCTAAGTAGAAATTCGACACACTAACCACGTCATGCCTTCGCGATGCATGCTGTCTTGTGAATATACCCAATTGTTTAGATTGGGAGTAGAAATAGAACCGGCTCCAAGAGATCCAAACTGGAGTTGGGCCTGATTTCATTCAAATCTTCTGTGTTTGAACACACATTTTTTGAAGTGTCTGTTTAGATGGGTCGTGTTTATCCTCTTTTTCACGCTAACTTTTCTCTACAGTGTTTACATACCGCTTTGTACTAAGGCAGTCCAAAAATTAGTGTACCAGTGGGCACCAAATTGAAATGCTCTCAGCACCTAGCCTTTTTCTTTTTGGCTCTTCTTTTAGTACTTGAACCGGTGGTTTTATTTGTTTGTGTGTAGACTTCTTCTTGAATGTCATCCAGCTTGTTGGAAAAATATGTGTCATATTTTTTCATCTTTTTGTATTGGCTCTCTTAATGAATATTATTGATTTTTAATGTTAAGAGGAGAGGTTAACGTTTTTATCTTGACTGGTCACATTCTCTGTCGATTCGATCGATCGTGATAATAATGATTTATTTTCCGAGTGGGTTGCATTTTTATTCTGTTTTTTTATATATATATATATATATATCTTCATGTTCACAAAAATTTCAGGAACAGCCCCACATGTAGGTTAAATGATCTTTACTTATTCTCTTGGATTTGTTTAGGAATGAAATATTTAAAGATAACCTTGAGTTTTTTAAATTCTTTCCTTCTACAAATCTATAATATCTTTTTATATATTCTTTCATACTAATTGTCTTACCATTCTTATTACAGATTTTTAGGTAAGAAATAATTTATAATTTGATTACTACCTTACCT
Organism: Forsythia suspensa; assembly: GCA_023638005.1. Classification (NCBI taxonomy): domain Eukaryota; kingdom Viridiplantae; phylum Streptophyta; class Magnoliopsida; order Lamiales; family Oleaceae; genus Forsythia; species Forsythia suspensa. The sequence goes on from CM042674.1 coordinate 42,594,682, forward strand.
ATAAGTAAGAGTACAAATTAATAAGGAATTATGCTTTGAAAAATATTTTTGTCCTTGTGTTTTCCAAGATCATAGCCGGTCGATTTTCATGCAAGAACAAGACATCAAGCTTCATTAATTTAGTTTCAAAGAAAAAAGGTTTTCTTCAAACTCATTGAAGAATAAAAAACAAATTGGTGCTCAACAAACAATTCTATATCTTGATTAATCTACTTGGCGTGAAGTTAAGAACGGGAGTTCTTAATCCAGGTAGTGGTTGCGGTTAAGTACAATAGGGAAGTGGCGATAAAGTTAAGACCGGTGGGTTTGATTCCACTTCATCAACAAGTCAGAAGAAAAAGTATCAAAGGGAGTTGATCTATATTCTTTTGATTGTTATTTTGTTAATTTTACAAAATTATAGAAACTGGATACTATTGTATTTTTAATCAAGATTACTAGTGGATTGTTTTTATCCGTGGCATAGGGGCCCGTGGATGTTTCCCTTTGGGGTTTAACACGTTACATATTGTGTATATATTTAATTCTATAAATTCCACTATACACAAGTTAGGTAAACGAACACCGCTTTAATCGGCAAGTACGCGTCAATACAACGCGCCAGTTCTAACTGCGTTCTGTTCTCTACTCATTTAATTAAGATTAAAATTATTTTTAATTTAATTAATCTAAGTTTTATAACTTTTAATTTGTATCAGAGCGGGTACACTTCTATAAGTGTGATATGAAAAACTTAGATATGGACGGAGCACCGTTTAGACCACCTGGTTTTAGATGGTACTAATTATGCCTATTGGAAAATTATGATTCAAGTATATATCCAACCCCTTGATGAAAAAGCTTGGAACTCTATTGTTCATGGCTATAAAACTCCCACCATTATTGAAAATGGTGTTGAAAGAGAGAAAAAAGGCAGACGAGTGGGCTACAACTGATTTTAATTATACTAATTGGAATTCCAAAGCTTTAAATGCCATATTCTCTTTTGTAGATTCTAATCAATTTCATTTGATTTCTACTTGTCAGGTTGCTAAAGAAGCTTGGGACATCTATTGTCAAGTCATCCAAGCTTCAAATTCTTACTCTTGAATTTGAACAACTGACCATGAGAGATGATGAATAATTTAAAGACTTCTATGCAAAATTTAGTTACATCACCAATACAAATTATACCTTGGGAAAGAAATACTCGGAAAGTAAAATTGTAAAGAAAATTCTCAGATCCTTGCCTGACCATTTTCACTCCAAAGTAACTGCCGTTGAAGAAAGCATAAAGATTGAGAAAATAAAGGTTGAAGAATTGGTGGGATCATTGATGACATATGAACTACATCTACAAATGAAGAAGAAAGAAAAGGGACCTGGTATTACCTTCAAAACTGAAAAAGATGAAGAAGAGATTGATGGTGAAGAAAGTGAAACTAATGAAAACACGGCCATGTTTACCAAACAAATTAAAAAAAATTTAAAATGAAATTAGAAAGGCAAAAACTTGAATACCCCACTTCAACAAAAGAAGAGATTTCTGAACAACACAAGACAAAACCCCACTACATCTATGAATATGTCTGACAATCGAATTCAATACCATGAGTGTGAGGGCTTCGGTCACATTATTTCTAAATGTGCAAATACTCTAAAGAAATCTTGTACCAAGAAGGCTATGAATATTACTTGGAGTGAAGATGATGAAAACGATTCAGACTCAGACGAGGATGATAGAACTACTGATGATTAGGTAACGTCTCTCACTGTGAACTTATATTCTGGTACTGGGTCCATGCAAAAATTGATTGCAGGTTCTGATTCATTAACTACAATATCTGAAGAACCAAACCGTATGTGTCCTAACTGCATCAGTGTGAACAAATAATTAAAAGACGAACATGAGAAGAATTTTTTTATTCATGTCATGATGGAATTTTTGAAAGATGATAATGCAGCAGTTGATTCTAAAAATGACACTCTAACAAATCTTTTAAAAGAGAAGGATGATCAAATTTTGAATCTTCTTGATAAATTAGAAAAATCAAAGGAAAGGGTCAAGCAACTAACAATTGGAGCCTCTCGCTTGAGTGAAACTCTAAGCTATAGAAGAACTCTAAACATCAAAGAAGGTTTGGGATATGTTGGAAAAGGTAAAGAAAAAGTTGGAAATCAGATCAATTTCGTCAAAGAAACACAGTCTACTGCATTTCTAGACAAAACTACTTCTATTGCCGTCAAGACTGAGGCTAATTTGCCTATGCAAGTTCTGACCAATGTCAAGACTCAAAAACAATCACGACCATTAGTTATACAACCAATGTATCAATTCTCAATGCAGAGAGGTAATTCAAATTACTTTGTAAAATGTTGCATTTGTGGTAATCTAGGACATGGCTCCTTTCATTGTTTATATAGTAAAAACTTAGTTAATAGATAAATGAGACACCATAACAATACTAAAGTAAGACAAATTTTGGTTAAAAGGGATGATTTAAATTGTTATATGGTTGATGTTGCCTATAGAACTTTTATTCCTAACTCTTGGTATTTTGATAGTGGTTGTTTTAGACATATAACTGGTAATCGATCTCATCTAACTAACTACAAGAGTTATGCAGGTGGTCTGGTCACTTTTGGTGATGGAGCACACGGTAAAATTGAAGGTATAAGTATTATCCTAATTGATGACTTCTCTCCGTTAAAAGAAGTACTTTTTGTTGTAGGTTTGAAAGTTAACTTGATTAGTATAGGCCAATTTTGTGATGATAAACACTTAGTTATGTTCTCAAAAAATTCTTGTGAAGTCTTGAAATATGATGATAATTGTATTCTACATAGTACTAAGTCTAGTAATAAATGTTATCTTCTTAACACCAAAATCACTTGTCATATTTCATAGACTGACTCTACCGAGTTGTGGCACAAACCGTTGGGACATTTAAACTATAGTGATCTCTTGAGACTACCAAAATTAAACGCAGTACGAGGCATTCTTAAGCTTAATGAAAAATCTAAAGAATTTTGTGGTTCGAGCCTAAAATGTAAGCAAACCAAAAGTACTCACAAGCAAGATAAATTTCTTACTATATCTCATGTATTAGAATTATTTCATATGGATTTGATGGGACCTATTCAAAATAAAAGTATTGGTGACAGGAGATATATCTATGTCTGTATGGATGATTTTTCTAAATATACTTGGGTAGATTTTTTAAGAGAAAAATCTGATGTTTTTGAAAGATTTAAATTTTTGTACCTAAAATTAACAACAGAAAAATATTTTGAGAGAATAAAAATATTGATGATCAGGAGTGATCATGGGAGGAAGTTTGAAAATGCTAATTTATCTACATTCTATGATCAAAATAATATTTTTCATGAATTCTCTACTCCTAAAACTCCTGAACAAAATAGAGTTGTGGAAAGGAAAAATAGGTATTTATAAGAGATGGTTAGAGTAATGTTAAATAGTAAAAAACTTCCCGTTAAATTGTGGGTTGAATCTTTAAGTATTTCTTCCTATATTTTGAATCGTGTATCTTTAAGAATAGAAACCACTCAAACTCCTTATGAAATCTGGAAAAGAAGAAAATCAAATCTCAAGTATTTCCATAGTTTTGGTAGCAAATGCTATGTGTTAAATGATCGAAAATACTTGGGTAAATTCGATTCATAAAGTATAGAGGAAGTGTTTATTGGTTATTCTGAGAACAGCCGAGCTTACAGAATTTATAACATGCGTACTCAGACTATCATTGAATCAATCAATATAAAAATTGATGATACTGATGATTTTTTCTCTTATTCACAGGAGTCTAATATTCAAACCTTGGAAGATCAGGTTGATGGACGTCAACTTACTCAAGACAACCATATGTCTGTTCCAGACAGTGATAGACAGACGGAACTGCCAGCATCAAGTTTGGGTGTCTTTGCCCCTGCTCTTGGAAGTTCTGACATACCAAATACAAATAACGAACAGAACACGAGAAGGCAACCTCCTTCTTGGATACAGAAAGCACAACTATTGGACAATGTTCTCTCAAATTCTGGAGACAGTGTGATGACTAGGAAGAGGCTTGCTATTGAACTTGAAAATGTTTGCTACACTTCACAAATTGAACCCAAAAATATAAATGAAGCAATTATTGATGAAATTTGGGTTCTAGCCATGCGAAGAGCTAGCTCAATTTGACAGAAATAAAGTGTGAGAACTTGTACATTGGCCAAATGACACAAATTTGATCGGAACAAAGTGGATATTCAAAAATAAATAAGATAAACATGGCAACATAGTTAGAAATAAGTCACGCTTGGTTGCACAGGGATACACTAAACTAGAAGGAGTAGATTTTGATGAAACATTTGCACGCGTGGCTCGACTTGAATCTATTAGACTTTTACTAACTGTGGCATGTCAAATGAGGTTCAAGCTGTACCAAATGGATATCAAAAGTACCTTTCTGAATGGGATTATGAATGAAGAAGTCTATGTTGAGCAGCCTAAGGGATTTGTTGATCCTTATTCTCCTGACCATGTGTTTAGACTCAAAAAGGCCTTGTATGGACTAAAGCAAGCTCCACGTGCTTGGTATGAATGATTGACCATGTTCTTGTTGGAATAAGGATACAAGAGAGGAGGAGCTGACAAAACTTTATTCATCAAACACTTCAAAACTGGATTAACAATTGCACAAATCTATGTCGATGATATTGTATTTGGTTCTTTATCAGAAACACAATCCAAGGATTTTGTTTTACTTATGCAAAATGAATTCGAGATGAATATGGCTGATGAACTAAACTTCTTTTTAGGTTTGTATGTCAAACAGGTTGGATCAAGGATTTTTATCTCACAGGCCAAGTATGCTAAAAATATGGTGAAGAAGTTTGGTCTTGAACAAACCAAGTCAGTTAGAACTCTCATGGCCACGTCCTTGAAAATCTCTAGAGATGACCCAGGCAAAGAGGTTGACTCTAGTTTGTACAAGAATATGATAGGCAGTTTACTGTACCTGACTGTATGCCATATTGACATATCATTCAGTATTGGAGTTTATGCGCGTTATCGGCCAAACCAAAAAATCACATCTTGTAGTAGTGAAGCGAATTATTCGCAATATTAACTGTACTTCTGATTTTGGTTTATGGTATACTAATGATATTAATTCTCATCTTATAGGATACACTGATGTTGACTGGACTGGAAACATGGATGATAGAAAAAGCACGAGTGGAGGATGTTTCTACATTGGTAATGATCTCATTGCATGGTTAAGTAAGAAACAAAACTCTATTTCCTTATCTACTGCAGAAGCTAAGTATATTGTTGTAGGTAGTTGTTACACTTAGTTACTCTGGATAAAACAAATGCTATGTGATTATGGTATTAATCAAGATTCTATTAATATATTTTTGTGATTACAATAATGCTATCAATATTTTTAAAAATCATGTTCAGCACTCTAGGGCCAAACATATTGACATTAGATATCATTTTATTAGAAATTTGGTTGAGAAAAAAGTAATTACTTTGGAACATATTCAGACTGAGTATCAGTTGGCTGGTATGCTCACCAAGGCCTTAGATTCTACTAGATTTGAGACTCCACGAAAAGCCGTGAGCATTTGCTTGATGCATTAATTTTATTTTTTTAAAAAAAATTATACTTAGTAGAAGTAATATTTTTTTTGTTTGATTTTATCATGTGTGTTTGTTTGCATTTACTTATCTTTTTATTTAAAAATAAATAAATAAATAAATAAAGAGGCTTGTTCTTGCAAATAGCATATGATACAAATGTATGATTGGTTTATGAATATTGAGATTTAGTTAGATTAACCAATCAGTATGGTGTGCTCATTACACTTATGGTAAAATATGCTCAGATAAGCACACTTTGAGGACATATTGACTTAGTTGATTGTACCTTACTACTGACTAGATTGTTATTTTTAAAGTAGTTTCATACTTTGTTGTAGACCTATGGTTAGTATCTATGTCTCTTAAGGCTATATTATGTTGTTATTAAACAGACAAATTCATAGAGGAGAGGGCTACCACCATAGATGTGTGCAGCCGTCCTTGATAATGAATATACATCATGTAGAAAAGGGCTACCCCTATTGCTGTGAGAAAGTCAACTCTATGAACTTATAAATTCAGTACTTTGACAAAACAAAAAAATATATATAAAAATAAAGGTCAACACTCAGAGTACTCAAAAGAAAATTGTTATGGTACTCTTGCCTGGCACGCATATATTTTTTTGAAATGATATATGTTTAGATGATTACTGGTTTGAAATACATCACTGTACTTATCTTCTTGACAATATTCAGTTTGGTTTAGTGGGACCTATTATGATTGATTGGTCTAGTATGTCAAATCACAAACTCATGTTATAAATCTGACAAAATAATTGAATCTAATTATGCACATATATATGATTGGAAGATTTCTATTTATTTTGATATTTTTGGACTGATTGTATAATTTGTGGACTATGAAGTTTGCCCATAAATAAAAGATTTATTTTTATCTCAGAAAATATTCTCATTAATTTTGTGTGATTGTCTTGTGTGGGCCTTTTCGTAGGATTTTCAATCAAGAGTTTAATTTTGGCAGTACAATTAGCTTTAACTGAGAAAAATCTGGATGAATATTTTACGGAATCCAATCTTATTTTGTACTGATTTTTAAATTGATCTTCCTAATTTAAAAATTCCATTTTCCATAAAATAGCTTTTTAGCGAAATAAATTCGAATTTCAAATTTGGTTAAGGGAGATTTTTATGTCCATAACTGCCAATTATTAGTTTATTTTTGGTAACTGCTTTGCACACGTTCCAATTTAACCGTTCCCTCTTTGTGCAATTTTACAAATTTTTCCTTTTAAACCACAACCTAGGGTTTGTTCTTCATTCTTCACGTGTGTGTTCAAATACAGAACTCAATCTCGGTCTCTAATATTTGATTTCAAAGTTGTGTTGATTTTTTCTTTCAGATTCAGACAATGGTGAAAACTAAGATGCCAAAATCAAAGAAAAATCCTGGAAATTCATCCAAATGACATTGTTGCTTCGGTGTCTGCTGTTGAAACTACGATGGGGCCTCAAATGTCGCTGGTAAGGAGTCTCTGGCTAAGTGCACGAAGACTGGAATCTTCCAGTTCAGACCTGGACACTTCTCCAGCAGCTGTTGCATCTCTGACTAAACAATCAACGGACATTGTTGCAAGTTTATGTCTGAGAAAGACATGTTACCTTCTGTCCTAACTCTCTAAGGGACTGGCTTGGGTTGAATGCCGTAGTTGTCACAAGTGATGAAGAATTGACCAAGGACATCATTGTGCAGGAGATGACTAGCTCTGCCTGGCCAGAAAACTGGATAATTGACTACTTTCCGACTACTACCCAAATATAAAGTTCTCCACCGGATACTAATCAACAATATTGATCCTTTGACACATCGATCAGACATTTTAGGGGACAAGGCTGTAATATTGTACTAGTTGGGGATGAGGTTGATAGTTTATTGGGTCAAACTGATTTTTGACAGAATTGTATATAAAGGGCCGAGAAGAGCCAAGCAGTACAGACTACCACATCTAGCTCTCATCCATTACTTTTTTGTTCACCAAGGAGTGCCTGCAATAGATTCAGATAGGTTTTCTGAGGATATTCCAGCTTTAGGTGTCTATGAATTTACAAATTTAGGTGGAACACCACATCCCACTCCTAGGGTTCTTAAGCACGTTTTGTCTTCGTTGGACCAGTCTGGGCATTTGGATGCACTGGAGACTCAACTGGGGCTTGTCAGAACATAGGTAGACTAGCTATTCACCATAACCAAAAGTTTTTCTAATGAGTTTATTTTCATGCGTAGGGTTTTGGCTAAACTTTAACATCTGGGCGATGAACATATCAAGTCTGCATACCATATAGTTATTCCAAAATTATCTGCACACCTTGAAGGTCAGATGGAGATTCTGGGTATTGATCCAGTAGTTGGGACAATTGCTACTCCACCTGATGCACCTATGCCAGATGCTCCTCCACCTGTTGCTCCATTAGATACCCCTATTCACAAGAGAGATGGAAAAGTTCCTATATCTGGTGCAAAGAAGTCCAGACCCTCTTAGAACTGACTGTTTCTGACTTCTAACTCTCTAACAATTTGGTTATGGCTGATCATGGATGACTGTATCAACACTTACATTCTGCTTCACTTTACTTAAACATTGCTTTACTTTTGTTTTCTCTTCTCCCTTTGCTATTTCCTTTGGTGATTTTATTACAAAAATGAGGAGTAGTAGGTATTTTTAAGTTAAGTTTGTAAGTTTGTGGTTGATGGTTAAACTTTGTTGGTATTTTACTAAGGGGGAGCAATATTAAGTTTGTATCTAATGTGTGTGGTATTTGCATATATTGTTTACTCATATAATCAGTAAGCTTAACTTCTTTGCAGGAATTTTTGGTTTACATACTAAGGGGGAGCAATAACCTTTATATGTTGATGCTCATGTTGTCTCCAATTGTTCACATGTCATAACACACACCATACATATATTAAAACTCCGACATTTATTTTTTTGTAATTAAGCAATGCTAAATAGGGAGATTGTTGGAAAAATATCATATTTCTCCATCATTTTTTATTGGCTCTCTTAATTAATATTATTGATTTTTAATGTTAAAAGAGGAGGTTAACGTTTTTGCTATGATCGATCACGTTGTTGTCAATTCGACTATCTATGATAATAAGCAATTTATTTTCCACAACGATGGGTTGCATTTTTATTCTGTTTTTTTATATATATATATATATATATATATATATATATATATATATATATATATATAGAGAGAGAGAGAGAGAGAGAGAGAGAGAGATCCTTTAACCTACAACCCACTTGTTGGTTGAAGGATCTCTACTTATTCTATTGGATTTGTTTAGGACGGAAATATTTAAAGATAATCTTGAGTTTCCTAAATTCATTCCTTCTACAAATCTAGAATATCTTTTTTATATATTCTTTCTTACTAATTGTCTTACCATTCTTGTTGCATATTTTTAGGTAGAAATAATTTTTTAATTTGATTACTACTTTACCTATAAGTAAGAGTACAAATCAATAAGGAATTATACTTTGAAAAATATTTTTGTGCTCTTGTTTTCCAAGCTCATAGTCGGTCGATTTTCATGCAAGAACAAGACATCAAGCTTCATTGATTTAGTTTCAAAGCAAAAATATTTTCTTCAAACTCATTGAAGAATCAAAAATAAATTGGTGCTCAACGAACAATTTTATATCTTGATTAATCTATTTGGCGTGAAGTTAAGAACGAGAGTTCTTAATCCAAGTGGTGGTTGTGGTCAAGTACAATAGGGAAGTGGCGATAAAGTCAAGACCGGTGAGTTTGATTCTACTTCATTAACAAGTCAGAAGAAGAAGTATCAAAGAGAGTTTATCTATATTCTTTTGATTGTTATTTTGTTAATTTTGCGAAATTACAAAAATTGGATACTATTTTTTTTTTTTATCAAGATTATTAGTGGATTGTTTTTACTCATGGCATGGGAGCACGTGGATGTTTTCTTTCAAGATTTAGCACGTTACATCTTGTGTTCATATTTAATTCTTTAAATTCCACTATACACAGGTTAGGTAAACAAACACCGTTTTAATATACAAGTATGCATCAGAACTGTTTCTCAATACAATGCGCCAGTTGTGACTGCATTTTGTTCTCTGCTCATTTAATTAAGATTAAAATTGTTTTTAATTTAATTAATCTAAGTTTTATAAATTTTACAACTCAATAGGATCGGTGCTCCCATAATCATCACCAAGATTTATATCGCTAGGAATTGAAATGTTATTAAGACCACTGAAATCATCATTACTTCGATTGTAATCAATTTCGAATAAATTATAAAGAGAAGAGTAGAAGAGATAGTAGAAAATTAGAAATGTTGTAGAGGTAGTAGAAAATTAAAAATATATAAATAAATAAACGAATATTGAGATTGGACAATAAATGATAAATAAGCTAATATTGAGATAATGAGAATTGAGAATTGTTGTTGAATTTGAGTATATAATAGATCAAAAGATTAAGGTGTGAAGAAAATGAGTTTTGAGGTGGGAGGGGGATATTTATGGGATCAAAAAATGGTTTAATAACTAAAAAAAAAAAAACATGTAGTAGTGACCTAATGATCACATTTTTGTAACCGTTGGAATCCATCCAATGGTCACAATTTTGTGACCGTTAGAGTCACGAGCCAACTCGTGGCCTGTGGGCTAGGCTCATGGCAATGTCCACGAGCCGGCCTACGAAAAGACTCGTCTATTTGTCGAGCCATCTGGGCTCGACCTTTTTTTTTCGAGCTCGGCCCATGCTTGGGCTTGTCCCACGATGATCCCGAGCCCATTATGTGTCGAGCCAAGATGGGCCAAGTTGGCGAGCCCATGAACCACTTGGTCCATTTTCCACCTCTCTCATAACCCACAATTAGTGGTTCAATTAATTAATCTAATTAATTAACTTAACCCATAAGTAATAAAGTTCGGCTTAATTAATTAGATCTTGGACATTAATTCTAACAATCTCCCACTTGAACAATGTCCAATTTCAGATACCTAATTCTTGCATTTTTGTGTGATTCATCAGGTTCCCAATCATGATGACAAACGCCGTAAATTATTATCTCATTCTAATTAAAATAATATAGATTAAAATTTCATTTTAATTCATCGTTGATTCACCTAGATCGATCAATTCACGTTTTCGTCCAAGATTGACATTTAACAATGTGTCAAGACAATCCATGTGAAGTGAAGTGTCATGTGATATGACAAGGCCATAATATGTATGGTTACCGTGAAAATATAATTTCTTCATCAATATAACCCAAATGGTTAAGAGATATGGATCAAAGTTAATCTCATTTCAACCAATTATGTTATTTACCTAATCTATTCGTTGATCTACTATGGTTATAATTGACATATTTTCAACTCATAACTTTACCTCAGCCGAAAAACTTCATATCAACTTCAGTGAGCGAAATGCACGTTATAATCTCCTACTACCCAAGAGTGACGAATCATCATAGTGGACATTCACAATCTTCGTATGATTATCACTATGCTCGTATGACGTCTTCTTGATGCTCATAATCCTAGAGCCTTATCAAACGCACATCGGTCTTTATATAAGATTCTATGATGTCCTCAAGTCAAAGAGCCAAATCCACCACTGCACATTAGAGATTAACCACTAACGTTTGGATAATTATCCACGTGGAATCTCTAGGCAAGTCATCCAATGTTTTGTTAACAAAGCATCCACGAGTTTATTCAAATGTCATTCTACATTTTAGTTTGTGAGATCAGCTACTTTCTACAAAACAAATGCAACACATGCTAGTCTATCCGTAACAATGATATCCATTTTTTCATTATTACTACGACTAATGATAATTTAAGTATAAATTAATTATAACTTGTATCTCACAATAACATAACCTTGTGATTAACAAGTTATCATAAACTTACTCTACAAACTCCATTATTTTAAATAATAAGGTAAAATTTAGACAATAATAGATCCGTAGTGCGCTAACTTCTGAACAGTCCCTTATTGGAATGTAGAAACATTTAATTAATAAAATTTTTATACCTATCTTCTAACAAATAGTATATTACTAATATTCCTTACAAACTAGATCCAATCATGCATGCATCTAATACAAATAGACTTAGCATGACCATCATGCTTGTGATAGGACAACAATTTTGTTAGAGAATCTAATATATTATCGTCTATCACGACCTGTTCTATCTTTGTATCATTTCTCAGTATGAATTTCCATATGAGATGATACCGCCTAAATATATGTTTGGACTTTTGATGAGACATGGGTTTCTTCGACTGTGAGATGACTCCATTATTATCACAATATATAGGTATTAGATCAACAAAGTTAGGAACTACTCCAAGTTGAGTGATGAACTTCTTGATCTAAATGATGTAAATCACTTCATTTGCTACTTGTGAAGCAGCTGTGTATTTGTTTTCTATAGTTGAGTTAGTAGTCGTACATTGTTTGAAAAACTTCCAGCTGACCGCACTAAAATTTAAAGTAAATACATATCTAAATGGGATGTGTTGTTTTCTTTATTTGACTAAAAGTTGACATCAGCATATTCTTGAACTCTTAGTTCATTTTCTCCATTCACTAAGAACATGTCTTTAGTCACTCTCAAGTGCTTAAGAATGTTCTAGACCGCGGTCCAATATTTCTCGCCAGGGTTTGCTTAGAACCTGCTTGTGACACCTATTGTATATTCTAAAGTTAAGTATTAATTGATAATTGAGCAAATTTCTATTTATATTGGTGTGTTATTTGCTTCATCATGTAAATTATCCAATTTGGAGAGGACTCGTGCTAAAAGGAGAATTTTTGGAGTTAACCAAGCAAAAGAGGCACCCAAAGAGACTCAATAGAAAGTTATGGACTAATTTGACAGCAATTGCTACTGGAAGGCCAAACTTCAAAATTTGGAGAAGTGTTTGAAATCCAACAAACCAAAAATTCACTAGAGGACGCTCATGTAGCGTGCGACCTCATTCCCAGTTCACTAACTATAGGGTGCGATCTCACTCCACTGTTACCACTTGAATAGTTTTCATTGTTTTCTTGCTTTCTTTTTAGCGAAAGTGGATAAAAACACACGTTAGGAAGGCTTTTTCAGTACAAGTGGAGGTTAATATAATGGGCTAAATAGTTGGAGATTATTCTATAATAGGGGATTTCCATGAGAGCGGTGAATTTTTAGGGCTATGGTCAGAAGAAAATAAATGTGGGAGTTTTTAGCCAATTTTTTTGGAGAAAACTCTAGACAAAAAACAGCGTAAGACTTGTGGAGAGCTACACAATTCACATTTTGGGAAGAAGATCATTGTGGCTACAAGAAGAGAATATTGCTCATCATTTAAGGAAATTTTGAGATTGAGTTCATTTCTCTATGGTGAATTTTTATCAACTCTTTCCTCTTTTTAAGTTTAGTACGATGTTCTACATTTGTATCGAATTGCCTTGTGTCGAAACCATGAGTGAGTAGTTCATTTTATTAGGACAAAACGATGAAACGTAAGTGGATTGTTTAATTTTACTTCTCGGGTTGGTTTTGATTATTGATTTGTGTTGAATTTTTATTGTGCTCTTCTATGTCTTTTCAAATGTTTGGCCAACATATTTTTGGAATTAGAGTTGAGACCGAGAAGAGATACACTAGTTTAGCACTCACAATAATAAGTCATGAAATTTACATATGAGATTAGATATCTTTGGTGGAATTTGTGCGCTCACTAGTAATGTTTAATGATGATCAAAATTACTACGAGTTTATGATAATTGAAAGAATTTTTAGTTGTTAGAATTAAGCATGACAATTATGGTGAATTCGTGACGTCCTAATATTTATTCAATTAACAGTTTCTTGTAATCTTGAAGTCGCTACTTGTAGTGTCAATTTCTTATAGTTTACTTAGTTAAATTTTTAGTTGAAGGTGACTTTCTAAACACTAAAATTCTATTAGCTTTTACTTTCACTTCAAATACCATTTCAGATTAATCAAGTCAATAATCCATACAAAGTCCTTGAGAGAACGATACTTGGATCGTCACTTTATTATTCGTACGACACCATGCACTTGCAATTTTGTCAAATGACTTTTTGGCGCTGTTGCTGGGGACTTATTATTATAGTTTATTGATTTGTATAATTACATTATTGTTAGAGGTTTTCATTTTTGTTTTTGTTTTTTTCTCTTTCGATTTTTGCTGTCTAATATATTCCACGCTCGACACATCTAGGTTTAATTGTAGTTGATCCAGAAATCGAGCGCACATTTCAATAAAAAAAATGAAAAGGGAGAGAAATCAATCAACAAATCAACTTGAACAGGAATAATCTAAATCTGGAAAACCGAACTGATCTACCAGGAGTGGTAAATCCTGAAAATGTTGCAGCCGTCCCTACTCAAATTATCAATGGAGATGATAGACCTTATGGATAACTTATGGCATAGCCCAATCCAGTCAATCATTCTAGCCTTGCACTTCCATCCTTTGGACCAAACAATTTTTAACTAAGGCCAGATGTGAATGGAATGATGAGAAATATGTATGTATTCAATGGTACATCTAACGAAGATCCACAGCCCATATCTCAGAGTTTCTTGAATTATGTGATCAGCCACATATACGGAAGTCTCAGATGATACTATAGAAATGAGGTTGTTTGTATACACATTACAAGGAGTAGCAAAGGCTTAGTTGTCTTCATTTCTGGCTAAGAGTATCACTACTTGGGAGGATTTGGAAAATAAATTATTAGTGAGATATTTAACGCCAGCCAAAGCCACCAAATTGTTGCAAGACATCACATCATTCATCCAATTTGAAGGAGAGTCTTCATATGAAGCATGTGACATGTTTAAAGGACTGCTTAGAAGATGCCCAACACATGGTCTACAAGGTGATGCAAGTCCATTAATTTTATAACGGATTGACACCGTCAAGACGAATCATTCTTGACGTAGCAAGTAATGGGTCTATGACACCTCAAAGTCCCAATGATAGTATAGAACTACTTGAGAGCTTGTCAGCGACTCATACTCTATTTCCTACAGTTGAATGGATTGTGTGCAAAAATGTTTTGGCTGTGAATGATTTTGATGCTATACAATCTCTTACGGAGCTAGTTGCTTTGCTAACAAAGAAGTTAGGAGAATTGGCACTGGGTCATCAAGTAAAATGTTGTTCAAGCTCAAGCATTGGTATGTGATTTTTGTGGGTCTAATTATAGCAAAAAAGAGTCTCATTTAGGCATATCAGCTGGTTCAACTGAAGAACAAGTCATTTTGTGCAAAATAACCAATGACAACAAAATAATCCATACTTAAACACATACAATCCCAGATAGAGGAACCACCCTAATTTTTCATGGGGTGGGAACCAATTGATCAAAGAATGCAACTGGTAGTCTCTCAACAAAAAAGAAGCTAAAACTTCTCTTGAAAGCATGATTGAAAAGATGTTGATACAACAAGATCAATTTCTTCAACAAACCAAAACCACTTTGAAGAAAATAGAGACAACTTTGCAAATTCATCAATCTTATATTCATACACTTGAGAGGCAAGTTGGACACCTAGCTCAAATAATGCAAGAGCGCACTGTTGAGACTCTGCCTAGCAACACCGAAACCAATCCTAGAGAACAACTACAAGCCATTACAACTAGAAGTAGTGTTCAACTTCTGGAATGCATGCAAAAAGGACGGAAAACAGGCTATTTTCATAAAAGAGGAAAAGATGAAACAATCCACACGAAAAGAACAAGATGATCTTGGTGAATGTGCTAAGAATTCAAACGCAAAAGCTCTTGCTATTGTAAAAACATTTGTACCCTTGATCCTATTTTCATAAAGGCTAAAGAAGCATAGCAATTTACAAAATTCTTAAAGGTCTTCAAGAAACTTCACATCAATATACCATTTGCAGATGCTTTGGCTCAAATGCCAACTTATGCAAAATTCATGAAGGAGATCCTTTCAAACAAAAGGAAATCAGAGAAAAATAAAACAGTTATGCCTACGGAATAGTGCAACGCCATTCTTCAACATAAACTACCTCCTAAATTGAAAGACCCAGGGAGTTTTATTATACCTTGCACTATTGGTGATTTTACATTTAATAGAGTTTTGTGTGATCTTGGTGCAAGTATTAACTTAATGTCTTTGTCGATTTTCAAAAAATTAGGATTGAGAGAAGCAAAGCAAACAATGTTCACTTTGCAATTGGCGAACATGTCTATTAAATATCTCAAGAGAATCATTGAGGACGTGCTTGTTAAAGTCATCAAATTTATATTTCCATCTGATTTTATTGTGCTTGACATGGAGGAAAATCGTGATGTTCCACTTATTTTGGGAAGACCTCTCCTAGCCATGGAAAGAGCACTTATTGATGTTGGGAAAGGAAAATTAATCTTGAGGGTTCATGATGAGCAAGTCACAGTCATTGTGTTCAAAGCAATCAAATATCTAACCACTTCTGATTCTTGCTTTCAAATTGATATTGTTGACAAGATTGTGATTGACACATTTGTCTCTCAACACCCTATTGAGCGACTTGAGGCTTGCATGGTACATTCTAACTCTACTAAATCAGAAAATATGGAAACAAAAGAGTTTGCACATCATTTAGAGGTGGCACCACCTATTTATCCAAAGAGGCGGGCATGTTTTAAAGACATTGGTGAATTACCGTCCAAACCTCTACCAACTATTCAGCATCCACTGATTCTTGAGCTCAAAAAAATGCCTTCACATCTTAAATATGCATATTTGGAAGATTCTACAACACTTCTGATCATCATATCAACCCTTTTAACTCTACTTGAGAAAGAAAAATTGCTAGTACTTCGTGATCGCAAAATGGCCATTAGTTGGACTTTTGAGGATATTAAAGGCATTAGCCCATTCATTCGTATGCATAAAATCTTCATGGAGGATAACTTCAAACCATTTATTCAGAATCAAAGAAGATTGAATCCAAATATGAAAGATGTAGTGAAGGTGGAGATCTTGAAACATCTTGATGTAGGTATTATCAACCCTATTTCAGACACCTTGGATTAGTCCAATTCATGTAGTGGCAAAGAAATGAGGTATTACTATGGAGAAAAATGTAAATAATGAGCATATTCCAACCCAGAAAGTCACCAGATGGCGAGTTTGCATTGAATATCAAAAACTCAATAATGCAACTCGAAAGGATCACTTTCCTTTGCCATTTATTGATCAAATATTGGAGAAGCTTTCTGGCCATTCACATTATTGTTTTCTTGATGGATATTCAAAATATAATCAAATTCCTATAGTTCTCGAAGATCAGGAAAAAATCACCTTCACTTGACCCTATGTCACATTTTCTTACCTACGGATTTCATTTGGTTAGTGCAATTCCCCCGCCACACTTCAATGATGTATGATGTCTATTTTTTCTAATATGGTAAAGAGGAATATTGAGATGTTCATAGATGATTTTTCTATTTTGGGAGATTCATTTGACAAATGTTTGGATAGTTTAGCCAAGGTGTTGTAAAGATGTGAGGATACTAATCTTATTCTTAATTGGGACAAGTGTCATTTCATGGTCCAAGAAGAAATTGTGCATGGACATTTGGTGTCAAGTAATGGGATTGTCATTGAAAAATTACCTCCACGAACTTTCGTCAAAGGGATTTGAAGCTTCTTAGGACATGTCGGTTTCTATTGGAGTTTCATCAATGATTTTTCAAAGATTATGAAGACGATGTGCAAATTGCTGGAAAGAGATGTACCATTTCATTTTTCTGAAGACTGATTGTAGCATTTAACACTCTAAAGGAAAAATTGACAATAGTCCATATTATTGTTGCGTTGGATTGAAGCGTAGTGTTCGAATTGATGTGTGATGCGTGAATTTATAGTGGGAGCAATTTTAGGGTAGAACCATGGTAAAATTCTTCATGTGATTCAATATGAAAGCAAAACTTTGAATGATGCACAACATACCTATGCCACAACTAAGAAAGAAATGTTTGCGGTGGTATTTGCTTTCGATAAATTCATATCCTATCCAATTGGATCAAGGGTGATTGTCTACTCTGATCATGCCCCAAAATACTTGTTGAAAAAAAGGATGCAAAGCCAATGCTAATTCGTTGAGTTTTGATTTACAAGAGTTTGATCTTGAAACCAGTGACAAGAAGGAGAGTGAGAATGTGGTGGTGGTGGATCATTTATCATGACTTGAACGAACCGGCAAGAAGAAGATTCAGAAACTATAAATGCAGTATTTCCTGATGAACAAGTTAATGAAATTTCAAGTGCCTCATGGTATGCGGATCTCTCTGATTTGAAGTACTATCTTTCAGAGAATCATATTCTCTAGAGGAGGGGTCCTAATCAAATTATAATATAATGTGTGTTGGAAGAAGAGATGCAATCTATCTTGGCTCAATGTCATTCTTAATGTTATGGTGGACGCTTTGGTACAATTAAGACAACTACAAAGGTGCTTAAATCTAGATTCTATTGGCCTCTATTGTTTAAAGATGCCCACATATTTACAAGAACTTGTAATCAATGCCAATGAACGACGACAATTTCTAGGAGAAATGAGATGCCTTTAAATTCAGTTCTTGATGTTGAGCTTTTTGACGTTTGGAGAATCATTATTATGGGGCCATTTCCACCTTCATTCAAAAATCAATATATCCGTGTGCATGTTGATTACGTCTCAAAGTGGGTTGAAGTTGTGGCCTTGCCCACTAATGACGCTAAGGTTGTGGTTGTGTTCTTGAAAAAGAACATTTTTACACGATTTGGAACACCCCTGTGCCATAATTAGTAATGGAAGGAAACATTTCTGTAATCGCATTTCGAAGCACTTTTGGCCAAGTATGGTGTGAAACACAAAATTGCTACTCTTTGCCATCCCCACACAATTGGGCAAGTAGAAATTTCAAACTGAGAATTGAAGAAAATTCTTGAATTGACCGTTAATGCTTAAAGATATTGGTCCAACAAATTGGATGATGCATTATAGGCATACCACACAGCATTCAAAACCCCAATTGGGATGTCCTTATATCGCCTTGTTTTCGGTAAGGCGTATCATCTCTTGGTCGAGTTGGAACATCGAGCTTATTGGGCAACAAGAGTGTTAAATTTCAATTTGAAAGCCGCAGGCGAGAAAAGGTTGTTGCAACTCAATGGAATGGCTGAGTTTTTTATTGGATGCTTACAAGAATGCTAAGCTATACAAAGAACGCACAAAA
Source organism: Forsythia suspensa (assembly GCA_023638005.1). Classification (NCBI taxonomy): domain Eukaryota; kingdom Viridiplantae; phylum Streptophyta; class Magnoliopsida; order Lamiales; family Oleaceae; genus Forsythia; species Forsythia suspensa. The sequence goes on from CM042674.1 coordinate 42,613,577, forward strand.
AATAGCATGATCAAAACATTAAAATGAAGGAATATCAAATTGGACAAAAAGTTCTACTATTCAACTCTCAACTCAAGCTCTTTCCAAGAAAGTTATGGTTAAAGTGGTCGGGACCATTCACCGTAGTTCACATTTAGCTACACGAGGCTATTGAAATGCACATTGATGAGAAATGGACATTCAAATTTAATGGTCAAAGGTTGAAGCCGTATGGGGATGCAAAAATTTTCAAACAAAAAATCTTGTGTCCATCTCAAAAATTTCGAGTGATCACCAACAAAGGAGTCAAGCTAATAACTTTAAACAAGTGCTTGTTGGGAGGCAGCCCAATTTTCTTTCTCTTTTCGTTTTAATTTTTCACCATTTGTGTTTAATTTTGTTTTTTTTTTTTTACAAATTGTGGGTTCCTGATTTTTGTTTGAGATTATCCTATTCAATTTCATGATTTTTTGTGAGCATTATGTTCTTTGAAGTGCATTTATTAAGCATATAAAATTGGGTGAAATTGGGTTAAGAGTTGAATATTGATGGAGGGGGGACGAAGTTGAGTAATTTGGAGCGAGTTTGTTGTAACTTGGTAGCAGGGGTTGCACATATTGTGTGTGATCTTTAAACCCCAGTAGCTAAATTTTTCTGCCTATAGCACATAAAGTGTGTGACCTGTGTGCAACCTCTTGAAACTATTTTGCTACATTTCTCTGTCAGTCACATATGGTTACTCAACGCCCTAGTATTCTATACGACACTCTAATCTATTAAACTCACCATTTTCATCAAGATTCAAGCTTCACTCTTTACTTTTCACTTTCCATTTGGAGTTGTGAGGTACATTTTTTTTTTCAAATTTGATGAGCCGCCATAATTCTATCTCTGAGTGTCAACTTTAATCAGACTTGCTATCAATGCTGATGTCTGCACCGGCGGTGCTAACACTTCAATTCTCACATTCTCAAAGTCCTTGATCAGATTATCTTGTAACGATTATAGTGCACACAACTGACCCGTGTTCTTTCTGCCACAACTACATTTACTTTAACCGGATGGTACATGATAGAGCAGTCATAGTCTTTTACTAATTCCAACCATCGTTATTGTCTCATATTCAATTCTTTTTGGGTGAAAAAGTACTTGAGACTCTTACGATCGGTGTAAATCTCACACTTGCTTCTATAAAGGTAATGGCACCAAAATTTTAAAGTGTGAACTATCGCTACAAGTTCAAGATCATGTGTCGGGTAATTCTGCTAATACTGCTTCAACTGTCTTGAAGCATAAGCTATTACCTTTCCATTTTGCATCAAAATACAGCTCAAACTGAGTTTTGATGCATCACTGTATATTTCGTAGCCTTATGAACCTTCGAGTAAAGCTATTACTAGTGCACACACTAGCCTGTCCTTAACTATTGAAAACTTTGTTCGTACTTCTTGGACGAAACATACTTAACACTCTTTCGAGTCAACTGCATCATAGAACAGCTATTTTGGAAAATCTTTCTATTAAATGCAGATAATAGCCTACTAATCCTAGAAAACTTCTTACTTCTCCAACATTTGACAGTTCCGCCAATTTGATATAGCCTCAACTTTTGATGGATCTATTTCAATTCCCTTTGCCCTCAAAACATGACCAAAGAATCCTATTCGGTCCAGCCAAAATTCACATTTTTTAAATTTGCATGCAAATTTTCCCTCTGCAAGGTCTTTAAAATTTTCATCAGGTACTCTTGATATTGCTCGGGATTTTTGGAATAAATCAAGATTTTATCGATGAATACAATGATGAACCGATCTAAATATTAATGAAAAACCCAATTCATTAAATTCATAGATACTGCTGGAGCATTTGTCAGTCCAAAGGGCATTACTGTAAATTCATAATGCACATAACGAGTTCAGAATGCTGACTTTGGTATATCCGATGGCCTGATCTTTAGTTGATGATAACCCGACCTCAAGTCGATCTTTGAAAACACTGATGCACTATTCAATTGATCAAACAAATCCTCAATTCTTGGAAGTAGATAAGTATTCTTGATCGTCAACTTATTTAAGTCACGGTATACACATTCTCATCGACGCATCATTTTTCTTTACGAAAAGAACTGGAGCTCCCCACGAAGAAACACTTGGTCTGATAAATCCTTTATCCAGAAGCTCTTCCAATTGTATTTTTTACTCTTGCAATTATTTTGGTGGCATCAGATAAAGAGCCTTTGATATGGATGCAGCTCCAGGTATCAGATCTATCATGAATTCCACTTTCCTATTAGGCGGGGTGCCTACTAGGTTATTTGGAAAGATATTGGCGTACTCTCGAACCACTGGCAGATGAGGTGCCATTGATACAAGAAAACCTTGACAATCTTTCTTTTTTAGCAATTATTCTGCCTGCAAAGCTGAGATGAGGCGGGGAAGTGCTTTGATCTTTGACCAATAAAATTTGAACTCATTCTCTCTCGGTCTTTGAAAGATTACTTCCTACTCAAAACATACGATGGTAGTGTGATTACTAACCAAGCATTCCATTCTCAGGATATATCAAAGTCTCTCATAATTATAACATGCATGTCTGCTGACAAAATCAACCCATCAAAATCTATTTGAACTGCTCTAGCTAATTTATCTGTCTTTATAGTTCTTCCTGATGGCATACGAACCTCTAGTACACTATCTGTTTTCTGACATAAAACATTAACTTTAGCTAGGCATGCATCACCAAGTCTAGCCTATCTGGGTTTGGGCACATATGAACTTGCTACAGGCTCTTTCGAAACTAGAACAGATGGCATTGGAGAGCTCTACAGGAAGGCACAGCTGCTTTGCTCAACTCCATGGTACATAGGAGGTTCCCACACAACCAAACAAGTCAGAGACATTTTCACTGCAATCAATAGAAACGTAAACATGTACTCTAGAGATAGATAACATACCCGTAATAACATCTGAATTCTGAGCGACCTCCTCATGAGTCATGGCAAACACTCTGGCATTTTCTTTTTTCACCTGATCATTGACCTTTGCTAGTATTGTCTGACATTGTGACACGTAATGGCTTGGCTCGCCACACCGATAGCAGACATTCTTGCCAAAGTAGAAATCACCACTATGATTCTTCTTACACTTAGGGCACTGAAGAATGGGATTAATTGACTTACCCTTGTTGGGACCTTGATTATGTCTCTTGAACTAGCCCAAATTATAGTTTCTATTCTCATCATGTCAATTTTTCTTTCTCGAGTCATTTTGTTGTCCTTGAACTCTAACTTTTAAACCCAAGAAAGACACGGTCTCTGGACGCAATCCTCTTTCATAACGTCTTGCCATCATTATGGAGCATAGTGCGACAGTTCCTCGATTTTTTGCTCATACTCGGTGATTTCCATCTCTCCATGAACTAAAATATCATAAAATTAAAAGCTCAATTTTTCGATTACTTAATTAAGACAATTGGTTTCAATAATACTAGTAAATTTAGATCCCAAGAATTCGATAAGTATTCTACGTCGATTGGAATTTTCATTAAACATTCTATTGCTAATGTCCATACACAATATCGTCGTCTGTGAAAAACGCATAATAAGTCATGGCTCGAACTAGAAGACTTACTAATGTAACCACTCCACCAGCCCCCATCGGAGATGTAGGCACTGAGTCTAACGCCGCCACTAATCATCCACACAAAAAAAATTGCCTACGTCGCTCAACTTGCAGCACTGCAAGCTCAGGTGGCAACCTTAATAGCTCTACTCCAGGATCGGAACGATACGGTTTCTCATCTACCACAGGGTCTTAACCTTCTACCGATAGGATCTTTACCACCAGGGGCTCCATCCCAAGGTCCTAACCCTCCATTGATAGGGCCCTTATCACCAAGGGCTCCTCTCCAGACTCCTAACTTTCCAGTAATGGAAACACCGCCAACGGAAACTCTACCGTTGGCTCCAGTTTCTTTGGCTCCACCATCCGCACCCCACTTTCATTCATTGACATCTGGCCCAAATCTACACTAGGGACAATCGTCATAGATTATGCCTACACTGGTTGAGACACCAGTGTTAAGCCTGGAACAGCAATTATAAGATATGATAGGTCGCAAAATAGCTGAGACTATGTCTAACAAAAGTAATAGGCAACAATCTATGATATTGGAAGAAGATCCTTTTTTCCTAGAAGTGATGGCAGTCTCCTTGCCGCGAGACTTCAAATAGCCAAAGATGGAGAAATACGATAGATCCTTTGATCCTGTCGATCAACTTAGGGTTTTTGTTTACTTGATGAGGTTACAAGCCACCCCTGATGCGATTATGTATAGGACTTTTCTGCCAACACTTAGACGGGAGGCCAGGGACTGGGTAGCCACCCTTCCACCAAAATTGATCCGTACATTTGACAATTTTTTCAAGAGTTTTACTGCATACTTTTCCAGCATCAAATGTGCTAAGAAAACTGCCATCGGCCTGATGCAATTGACCTAAGACAAAGACGAGATGCTGAAAGATTTTATTACCCAGTTCAATAGAGCTACACTGGGAATCAAAGATCTGTAGATGTCTATTGTAGTCACTACCATGATGAGTGGAACTCGAAGTCGTCCTTTCAAGATGTCACTCTTCAAAAACCCGCCAGATACGATGCATCAGTTACTAAGAAGAAGAGATAAGTATGTAGACGCTGAAAAAGCATATCTCAATACCAAAGACATGAAAGATCGAAAAGAACCTGAGTCTAACAAAAGAAAGACTCAGGACGAGCCCGAACTTCGAGATAATAAAGGCAAGCAGAAAATAAACTATCTAAGGCAAATAAATGATGAGGGTACTAAAGAAGGATCAGGCTAGCTATGAAGTCCTGACACACCTACTAGACCTGACTTGTGACAAAAATATTCTCAACTACTACAACAGTCAAATAAGACGAGCCGAGGCAAGTCGACGCGAGTCTTAAAAAAAATTAGGCAAGCCGAGGTGTTCCTCAGCCAAGAAAAAAATTAGACAAGGCGAGCCTCAACAAAAAAAAAATTTAGAGAGGAGCAGGTGCGATAGATTATCTACTTCCCATTGACGATAGTCTATAAAAAGTAGAGAGGTTTACAAAGCCAGAAATAATGACAGCTGCTAATGTCTGAAAAAAAAAAGGCCATAAATAATGACAACTGCCACTGTCTTAAAAAAAAGGCCAGAAATAATGACAGCTGCCACTATCTGAAAAACAAAGTCAGCTGCTACTATCAGAAAAAAAAGGCCATAAATAATGACAACTGCCACTGTCTTTCAAAAAAAAAAGAAAAGGCCAAAAATAATGACAGCTGCAACTATCTGAAAAAATAAGGCCAGCTGCCACTATTTAAATATCAAGGCGATAGCCTCTATTTAAAAATCAAGGCGATGAGCCTATGTTTAAAAATTAAGGTGATTACCACTATTTAAAAATCAAGGCGATAGCCTCTATTTAAAAAACAAGGTGATAAGCATATGTTTAAAAATCAAGGCGATAGACCTCTGTCTGAAAAACAAGGTGAACAGCCATGTTTTAAAATCAAGGCGATGAGCCTCTGTCTAAAAAAACAAGGTGATGAGCCTCTGTCAGAAAAATAAGATGATGAGCCTCTATTTGAAAAACAAGGCGATGGGCCTCTATTTAAAAATCAAGGCAATGAGCCTCTGTCAGAAAAACAAGGTGATGAGCCTCTGTTTTAAAATAAAGGCTATGAGCCTCTGTTCAAAAAACAAGGCAATGAGCCTCTATTTAAAAATCAAGGCGATGAGCCTCTATCTGAAAAATTTAGAGAAAAGCATGTGTGGTAGATTATTTCTACTTCTCATTGACGACAGTCTATGAAAAGTAGAGAGGCTTATGATGATAGAATGATGATAGAATAATGATAGCTGCCATATGTTGTCTGCCAATAGTGGTATCATAAGCTCATCTCTAACAGATATACAACAATTACCCAACTGCCATTAGACAAGCTAAACAGGCAATCCATAAAATGACAGTTATCATTGACAGTTGGGAAGATGAAACACCAACAATTGAGAAGATGAAACATCCCTCATTAACTTATAATAATGAGGGAGATGAAGGGACACCCGTTATCAAATGAGGGAGATGCAGGGACACCCGTCATCAATAATTGTATGTCATCCCTATAATTAGAGGCCGATCCCCCATGTAAAGACACAACATACAACTCTTATACACTCCATATTGCTATTCAGCGCAAATATTTTAATCATTTACTAATTATCACACCGGAGTGGACATGGGAAGAAAGAGCCCCGCCATCTTTTGCAGGTCTCCAACACTGTCACAGCCGTGCTCGAAGAAAGAGAAAAATATTTTATCATCAGCTATATATGTTTACTCCATTTTGGTATCATTGTTTTTCTTAATTCTAGATACTTGATAATTCTATGAGATGATGCTTACTATTGTAGAGGCTCCGTAAAGATGTCGATAGCTTGATTTGAGTATGTTCTAAAGCTGAATTTATAGCACCATACGTTGGATAATATCTTATTTGAATTAAATGATTCCAACGATTGTGTCTGTGTCTCGTGCTCGGGTGGGGGTCAAAACCTCCATTCTTTCTTTTATTCTTTCATGTTGATACTGTAACCAATCAAAAGGAACCTCATGCAGTTGTTGAACAAATTCTAATGTTTAAGATACTTAGATTTTTGGCTGAATATATCTTAGAACATACTAAATTTATAACGAGATGTCTAGGAACTAGATGTCTTCAATTCAACTATTCTATTGTTAAATTTTTGTTGAATATCTAATCCATGCGTATACATTAGGCTGCTCATGCATCAACTTTACATATAAATGCAATTGTTGTTGAGCAAGTTCAGCCTTTGTTTAGAGAACACGAGATTTGTTATTTAAGTTTGGCTATCAATCTTTCAAGGACTGATGATTTTTTTATTTTTAACTATGTTGATGAATCTAAACTACTTTATGAATTTTATTCATAATTAGTAATTCGCTAACAAATGTAATTTCTAGTTGCATCAAAATTGTGTGATTTGATTGAGGGTAACAAATGTAATTTCTGGTTACATGTGGCCTTATTGTGTTCATTAGTATACTATAGTGTGGAGGTTTACATGCTTCCTACAACAAAATGGTCTCTCAAGCACTAAACATTATTTTTTCATTCCAAATATTATTTTGTCTTATGAATTTATGTTTCCTTTTCAGGCTTCTGCTTTTGATAGAGAATTGGACAATCAAGGAGACAAGTCAATTGAAAATTGGACATTCAAAGAGACAAGTTTTAAGAGAATTGTAATTAATGAGATGGTTTAGTAGAACTTTATATTTCACTTGTATATAAAAACTATATCTTTAGTGCTTTTGAATACACTTATAAGAATGATAATTATTTTATTTTTTTTTATTTTTGAATAACAAAAGATGTTGTTTAGTGTATTTATTTAATTTTGTTGGTTAGTATTGTATTTTTGTAAGTAGAAATGTTGTATAAACACATTTTAGGCAAAGGTGTACAAAAATTTCATTATTCAAAAAAATGAAATTTTTTTACAATGTAAAGCACATTTGGATGCCAAAATATACAATTTTTACTTAAAATGGTCGACAACCGTAGTATATAATTACTAAAACATTATTTAGTCACTAATTTACGATAGCAGTTGACTATCATATATTAATACTTGTTACCACAGACACTTCCCAACGTTAATACTACTATAGTTTTGTTTTGTCGCAAAATTTATGATAAACACTTTTAACGATAGTCACATACTGCAGTAAACCATAATTTGTATTACCACAGTGTTGGTCCCTTTAGATCCCAACCAGCACCAAAAACAGAACAAGAATATAAACGAAAAGCGATAAAAACACAAGGATTTGTTTTGCCCTAAAAAGGGCCCGGATGTTGAGCCGAATTAATGACCTAATCACCCGTTGAGCATCCACCAAAGGATAACGCTCAAACACTAAGCAAAAGCCTTAAAAAACCAGCGGCAAAGAATCAGCGTTTTTACAGAATACAAATGGAACCTCTCAATATAACTCTCTTTCTTTTTCTAATCTGAAATACACCAAGAAATCAAGATTGTAACCATGTTACTGTTCACCAAGAAACACTACACACCTATCCTCCTTTGTTTCTAATATCACTTAGAAATCTGTAAATCAAAGGTTTACAGATGAAAAAGAAACCCCAAAAGAAGAGGAGAAGATGAGACGAAGAACCAGAGAGAGAGAGAGAGAGAGAGTTCAGATTCCAAGACAAAACCAAATTTGTACCCTATAAGCCTTCAGCCAAGTCTTTTAATCTTCAAAAGCCACCAGAAGATCAATCAGAGCGAGAGAAGAACCAGAGAGAGAGAGAGAGAGTTCAGATTCCAAGACAAAACCAAATTCGTACCCTATAAGCCTTCAGCCAAGTCTTTTAATCTTCAAAAGCCACCAGAAGATCAATCAGAGCCATCCATTTTTCTATCTGTCAGCATCTGGCCTGATTAACACTTATAATTATAAGTGTTAATTCAGTAAACATAATTATGTATATGATCAGTGGGCTTCATTGGATCAGGGACTTTTAATGGACTTGTGGGCTTGTTGGGCCAAAATGGCAATAAATGCCAACACACAGAAACTTCATTGTAAAAAAAATTTACCACAGATTTCATACATTTTTACGAAGGTAATCTACTGTGGTAAAAATGTTATTTTCTTGTATTGATAGTCCGTGTTATTTTTGGTAATAGCTTCTTTTTTATGACCACCATGAAATAATTTTGAATTTCATTCAGCATGGTATAAAATTTTATGGGTAAAATTTATATTTTGAAAAAGCGGGTCTTCTTTAAAGTTTTACCATGTAGAATGTGAATTCATTTTTATAGGAGTGTGATTGTATGGCGAATTTAAAATGTGTAGTTTATTTTGTTTCTTTGTACATAAAAAAAAATGTTATCTAATTATTCCCTTGATTTTACTTTTTTTTTGGATGTGATATAGATGGCTAACAATAATCAGTGTGCTCAAGGTATTGTTTAAGATCATGTATTTAATGTCAGTTAAGAAGAAATTAATGGTGTATTATTTGCAAGAAGAGTCCAATGTCTCTTAGGAATTTGAATCCATGTGACCAAAAACTTGAAAAGCTAAACCCTAGAGAAAACGAGCACATCTGAACCCTCACTTCATAAACTACGTATCTCACTTGAGAAACTCACCTAGCTCACTCAACTCTTAGCCCATTTTAGTAAAACACACTCCACTGACTCACCCAAGAAAAGGAAGGAAGGAAGGCATTTCTGAGATGTCCTATGACTAAAAGTTGTACTACCTGGCCGAAGGAAAGAGTCTTCCGATATAAAAAAAGAATTATGGAGCAAGAGTTTAGAGAACTAGACTATCAGCATATAGAATTGCATGTGAAGAAACAAAACACCAAAGAAAATCTCACGTTTTGCACGGTTACAAGGTGTATTTATTCTTAAAAAGGAGAATCGTGTATGTAAAAATTAACAGTTCAATTAATTATGGCTATAATGTAATTAACAGCATAATTAATGATGGCTATAATATTATATTTGTTTTTAAAGAGGTGTTAATTATTTCTAGGAATATGACATTTTTCTTGTGATTTTTTATGGTAAAGTTGAATTTTTTTTTAATATACTAGTGAAATGTACGTACAAAGCACGTGTTGCATTTTAATTAAATATTTAATAGCGTAGTCATTGTTAGTGAGTTTCTTAATTATTTTGTCACTTATGAAGGACTAAGTAAAATATGCATTAAAACTTATTGAGAAAAGTACGTATTATTTAAAGGTGGATGATATAACTTCAATTGATCTTTAACAAGAACGTTCTTCATTTTTAGATGATGTGATGAAAGACATAGATCTATATTAAATATGCAATCAAAGGATTTCTCCACCAAAAATCAACGTAAAATTGATTAATATAAATTCTAGAACTGAATACTTCAATTATGATCTTACAAGATTATTATATTGCTTTAAAATTTAAACTTATTCCATATTTATCCTCATTATAACTCGACTTTGTAAATTATTTCAATTTTTTACTTTAATTTTATTCATTCTAATGATTCAAACATTCAAAAAAGTTTAAATCACACGAGTGTCGTGAGATATGCATAAGATTTTTTGTGAAATTGCGGTAATAAGTAGTAAAAATGCTTATTATAGATTAGCATAAATTGTTAATTAGTTATTTTATTTTTTTTGTATATTGGACATGGTTGTACTCGTGGATATATTTTCTTTCTCTACTAATGTAACTTTCTACCTTGTGAGTAGTACTCTCTTTCTTTTTTTTCATGCATAGTACAAGATTTTGAGCTTGTGAGTAAATCTTCTTGGACTTAACTGTAATTTAATTTAGTAATCGCCAGAAAAAATGACTTAGAACTATGTATTTCTTGTAATCTTGATCATTGTGTTACTAACTTAATATAAGTAATTAATTGAAGGAAAGTTGCTTCAATTACAAATGATTTTTCAAAGTGGGTTGCTTGGTATATGTTACTATGGCTCGACCTCTAGAGCCTAATATGTGTGTGTGTGTGTGTGTGTGTGTGTGTGTCTTAATCTTGTTTCAATAGTTTAAGTTAGGGTTAATTGTACTAATGGTCTCCATTCTTTCAGATTTGTAACAATTTCATCCCCAATTTAATTTTTTTAGCAAATATCATCTTCATCCTTTTATTTATTCGCACAGATGATCTCCAAATCACTATTTTTTACTATTTTGACAATTCTTTAACAATTTTGCCTATTGACTTAAATAAATTAAAATGATAGAAAAAAGAAAATACAATGAAAATATTGCAATTGGGCCCTTAACCTTTTCAAAAGTACAAATAAATTTTAAACTATTTTATTTTATACAGATAGGTGTTCTTCTACAACTAAAAAGGAATTATCTTTTCCAACCCACCCCACCAATAGTGCCCCAGTCCAACTATTTCAAGAACTTGGTATACGTGTGAATTGCCTCCTCTTCCAAGTACCCCACAATCCGATGAGCCAATTTTGGAGAAACGAGATAGGTCAAAAAGTATGCATTGAAAAATACCCTATGCATCCTTTCATGAATGTCATGAGGTGCATCCTTTCATTTTCGGCTTCTTCCAACAATGCTTTAATCCAACCACCGCTATGCTCAAATCGTCTCAATGACTTGCAGTGCAAAAGAATCCCTCTGATAAGTGTTCTTCACAATTAAAAAGAAATCATCTTTTCCAACACCCCATCTCCACCGAATTGTGTCAGATTCCGTGGAAACATAGAATTAAGCTTAGGAAAATCACTTTTTTTTTTAGAAAGAGAAAGGTTGCAGACTAACTCATTTTTTGCACAGAACTTCATGATCACCTCTTCGTCGGCCAAATGCGTCGGCAATTTTGTTATTATATATTTGAAATATTTTATATTTGATTGGGTCAATTTTTGGCGGATTATACAAGTGTGTGGGTTTTAGTTTGGTGCATTTTTTGATATAGTGTGGGCGAGTTTTGCGATGATGAAGCACGTGCACAGGGGTGGGGGGGGGGGGGGTGGAAAAAATGATTCTTTTTTTTATTTTTTTTTTTAGAAGAACACATATCAGTATAAAATAAAATAGTTTAGAATTTATTTTTACTTTTAAAAAGGTTAAGGGCCCAATTGCAATGTTTTCATTGTATTTTCTTTTTTCTATCATTTTAATTTATTTAAGTCAATAGGCAAAATTATCAAAGAATTGTCAAAATAGAAAAAATAGTGATTTGGAGACCATCTGTGCGAATAAATGAATGGATGGAGATGATATCTGCTAAAAAAATTGAATGGTGATAATATCTGCTAAAAAAAATTGAATGTGGATGAAATCGTTACAAATCTGAAAGGATGGGGACCATTAGAGTAATTAACCCTTTAAGTTATTAGGCATTTGAATAGGTTTTATTTAGAGAAAAATAAAAACAATATTTGATTGGGTATCCAAAATAATCTACATATCTGTAAAAAAATTTGGCAATTTTTCGAAAAATATGACTGAAGTCGGAAAGAAGATGAGCAAGACGACCAAAGAAAAAAGATAAAATTGGGGCCGAAAAAGATTTACAATTAGAAAAAAATGAAACGGAAATAAAGAAATAGGGCTAAATAAAATAAAAAAAATTAAAAAAAAAGAATAATAGCTTGGCACGCATTCTTATGAAAAGTGCCTAATTTGAATTCCCTCTTTTAGTTTATAAGGATTTTAGTAAATTGTTTGTGAGGTTTATAGTATGTACTTTGTGTGAAATATTAATATTTGTGTACTTTTTGTGAAATGTTTATTTTGTAAATGTTTTAGTAAAATATTTCTACATTGTTGTTTGATATGTTTGAATGATGTAGTCATAGAGAATTGTGTAGAACTCAAATCAGCATTTTTTTAAGAGCCAATTGAGTGTGAAAATACTTGGAAAACAGTTAGAGATATTTTAACCAAAAAAAAAAAAAATCAATAATTTTTTCCTTTTTTTTTTGATCGAAAATTATTTTTTTCCTTTTGATATATTAAAGGTATACTTTAGTGTATGTAAGTTGTTTAAGGGTATTAACAACTAGGGATTTTATACAATAATAGTAAATTTCACACTGTTCTTGAGACGAGGTTGTTTCTAAATGTACATTATGTAACATTTATTTGTTTCTATATTTTTGTTCTTGTTATAAAATAAGTGCTTATGATTTTTTGTTAAGTACGGTAAAAGAATATAGTGAACAAGACTCATTAGACATTAAAAATCGCACTTTCAAACACATTGTTAAACATCAAGGTGTTTATAAAAATGACACGGGTATGTTTTCACTACTTATATCATTACTGTTTGGAAATTATAAGCATAAAATTTGCGCACATATTGTTTGTTAGACAATGTGGCTATACAACTCCTCAGGTAGGTTAATTTTATGATTTTCACAACATTTGTGCGTCACTGATTATTGGATACGATTCAAATGAATATATACCCTTTTCATCACAATTTGTCAATTTGCTCTATTTATATCTTTAAATACCAATAATACATTCTTTCAATGTAGTCCCATGATGTAGTCGTCAACCCATTTAGTAAATTGATGAAATGTGAAGCATCATTCGTGTGCTTTGAAGCATCATTCGTGTGCTTTAATACATGTTCTACTTTGGTCTTTCATAAAAAATAACACTCGCTAACAATTAACTACGCTACCAAATATTTAATTAAAATACAACACATGCCCTGCACACTAGTGTTCAAATAAAATGGAAATTAATTGCCCCAGCTTATGTTACAAGGCCAGTGTTATGTAATACATGCTTAGAGTTCCAAAATTTTGTTACACGATTTAAAAGTAAAAATGATAATGATTCGAAATTCCATTCTCCTCAACTATCGAAAAACTGCGTAATCATACTTTCACAGTTTTACTTTTCCGCTTTCAACCAAGGATTCCATTTTCATCTGCAGGATGATTTTCCTAAACAGCAATTCCCTTTTTACGCTCCACTTTGTTTCTCTTTAATTTTCTCGGCTCCAGCAAACTGCAGCAATATTTAATGGAATAAGGTCGATCAGATACATCTTGAAAGAAAAAAATAAAAAAAATAAAGCAAGCAAGATACTCGCTTTCATCCGGATAAGACTTGTCAGAGAATGAAGAAGAGTGCAATTATACAAGTTCACCAGTAATTCAAAAAAAGAAGTAATATCGAGCAATAATCAGTTAATCATGTACAATAAACCTAAGCTTTGTATTAAACTATGATAATTTTACGCTTAGATCGATGCTTTTACGAGATCAATGCTTTTGAGGGGAAAAAAAAAGGACCCAACAAGAAACATTAAATGATTCTGCTAAATATTACGTTTACGAGTGATATAGACCAGTTATTTAAAATATTAGCTACGGTAAATTCTGCTAAATCTCGAAGAAACTGAAACATTGCACATTTTAACTTCAATAACCATAAGTATTAGAAGATGAGTGGAAACCAATTTAATGATCATACATGAGTTGCAGGTGGCATGGTGGATAACAAATGAGCAAGAGGGAAGTTGAGAAATAAAATTGGACCAGATAAGAAAAACTTAAATGATTCTGCTGAATAATATGTTCTTTTTATCATTGTTATGCTGGAGTTTATAAAACAATGACAACGAGCTAAGTTTATTCCAACTAAATTTTTCGATCAACTAAACGAAACCTCTTTTGCTGTTTAGTACGATGCAGAGACGCAGAGCAAATTCTATATTATCAAAGGAAAACAAATCTTCTGCTACCAGCTCAAGGCCAATTAATTTTTCCCTACACTGCGTCTTCTAACATGATCCATCGGGATCAAATTCCTCTTATACTTAGGTGTTCCTTCAGTTCTACGCTAAACGTGCTCCAACTATCTAAGACACCTTCTTTCGGTTTATTTTCAATAGGTGCAACGTCTACTTGTTGACATATAACTTTTCTAATTATATATATATTCACTCAAATGATGCCACGCCTAGCTTTAAAAAACACCAAAACACAATAATTACTGAATAGTTCCAACATAATACTGCTTGCAAAATTGCAAAAGGGCAGTGTGTAACGCTGCTTCCTAAAAATTACAATAGCCTCCTGGCAACCAGTGGGGTCTAAGTTGGGGCACAGGCAAAAAATCTTGTGGAACCAAGGCATTAATATTATTTAGAAGGCAGCAGTGGGGAACTGCCCGCGTTGCCCCCATAATAAATCCTACTCTGAGCAATACAATGCTCTAATCTTGTAGCAGGCACATTTATATTTCAGACAATAGGTCTACGGTCCAAGAACATTTGAACCCAACAAGTATCTTGTTTAACAAAGCCAAACCAATGGTACAAGAGGAAAACCTCCCCAAGGTTGACTGCTTTGTTCCAGTATGCACTCATTTTATTCTAACCCAATTTACCAGGCCCGAACCAGGCACCTATTCACAGGGTTTTGTTGAAGCAGATGGGCCAAGCAAGGTTTAACAACTATACTTGACATTTCGTTCATGCAATTACTGGTACCCCTACTAAATTAAAAACAAAAAGTACGAGAGTAAAGATATACTTTAAGCCAGTTAATTGTTGTTGCCATCCTCAGCCATCATTCTGTATGTATGCATGGTCGAAACCCCCCACCCCAACAAAAAAATATTAAAAAACACAGATTAAAAATAAATTATATAAATCCAAATTGGCACCACCATCAAAGGAGGTTTGCAATGCAAGATTTCCGGTACAAGCCACTTGGAATTACACCATTACAAATAGGATGACACTTGTATTCTTCTAGGTCTCAAACTAGACAGAGGAAAGAAGCAACTCACCTCATCTTTCCACATTCATGCAAACTCTTTTGAGATGCCTTTTCCAGGACACCCCTGTAATATTGAGTAAATGGAGTTTGGAGACTGGACTTTTCAAGCTGCATGCAAACCATCAATTTACATTAGATTATATAACATCCCTTAATTCGCAGAACTATAGGCAGTTGATAGCAAATTGTACAAACCTGAAGAAACGAGTCTGCAGATTGGTAGTCATTTGGGGAAAAAGGCACCTCATCTCTTTTTCTCTGTATGAAGTCCACATTCTGTTCCACCTGCAGATAAACAGAAGGGACTCAGAACAGTGGGCATGCAAAAATACACTTAAGTGAAGGACCAAAAAGGAACAACCGAACATGGTGTGGGGAGGGAGAGGGAGGGACTAAATTTGAACTAGAAATTTGATATGCAGTAGAATCCCATCGGAAAAATAATCCTGGTTGATTGCCATGTTTGATTGCGTAAATGGGAACCACTTGTTTGAGCTTTAATTGATAATAGATAAGCGTGAAAATATTTCTTCATTCTTCAAAACATGGGAGATTAAAAAATTTGTAGAAGATTATGAGATAGTTTCGTCTACCTTGAATAATATTGCTTTTTTGTTTAGTAGTAATCCTTTTATAAATATGGGCATTTGGATACATTGTATTTGCAAGTAGTTGCACATTTGCTATTCTTATTAGCAAGCATACAGAAAATGTCATATGACTAAGAAGGATTTTTATAATAAGTCTTACAATTTTTATAGCATGTTTGTCGGTGCTTATGAGCACACTTATATGCTAACCTCATTTTTATCCACACATTTTGTAACGATTGGAATCCCTCTAGTCGGGATCTTACCTCCAGCCATACTCATCCATACTATCCGCTTTGGTTTGGAAGAGCCTCAGCCCATCTTACTCATCATAGATTTCTTTCGCGTCTCAACAATTCAAATCCAAAACTTCTATCTTATGAGGCACTTAAGTTGAATGGTGGCACCAATTGGGAAAAAAATCCGTGAGGGGTAAAATGGACTCATGCTCTTCCACAGCGGACAGTGTGGACAAGTACGACTGGAGGTAAAATCCCGATTAAAGAGATCTCAGTCGTTAAAAAAAATGCGCATTTGTGTGTACCAGATTTCGAAGAATTAAAAAACGAGATTTTAGAGGAAGCTCACTCTACTCCTTATTCGGTACATCCAAGAGACACAAAAATGTACCACGACCTCAAAGCTTTGTTTTGGTGGAGAAATATGAAGAAATATATAGCTAAATTTGTTGAGAAGTGCTTGATATGTCAACAAGTAAAGGCTGAACACAAGAGACCGTCACGACTACTCGAACTATTACTTGACAAAAACGTGAATAGATGCATCAAAATGAAGAAACAATAACTAGTACCTGATCAATAAAACGCTTCACCATACGCCGCAGATTTTCAGTTGTGGTAATCTCTTGAAACTTTCTCAAACGGATTAGTGGAATAGCTGCTAGCTCAGGGAAGGAGATGTGGTAACTCCACTGAGCAAAGTGCAGTGAAAGCTGTTCAATGACTGAGAGAAGGCATTCCTCTTGGAAACTTTGTGATTTTAGATAAAATTTTGGCAACTGCAGCACATGGCAGTTTAATTAGAAGTGAAGGTTCAGATGTGCACTAAATTTAAAAGCATCAAAGAAAGCAATAACATCTTGCAAAATAACAGTCTAAGCTAATATCCCTGACCTTCAGGACTGATGTAACATTGAAGGTATTCCGTGATCTTCCACCCTCCTTAACCACCTTGTATTCCAAAACATCCAGCACAAATGAAGCAACCGGTATAAAAATTCCACTAGAACTGGAAAGAAAACTAAGCCACTGAATGCACTTGAGTCGTAGAGGGAAGTATCTTGGACCAGCAAACATGTAAGCTAGACCATTTATAATCTGAATGGTCATAAACATCAATGGCCGAAGGTCATAATCATGTACATTGGCTGATATGAACCTCACCCACAGATCAATGCAGTTTACATACTCCCAACTGCATATCTTTTCAACAGCTTCCTGCCTCACAACATAAACAATTAACAAATAAATAATAAATAGAAAAAAATTACAGTTACTTCAAACAAATAAACAATACAAAGGGTAACACCATACACATGTATATCCTGAACATTTGATGAAGTTAGTTTGCATTTTAATTATGCTCGATGAAATCAAAAGGCATTCAAATCGGGCCAACCC
This sequence comes from Forsythia suspensa, assembly GCA_023638005.1. Taxonomy (NCBI): domain Eukaryota; kingdom Viridiplantae; phylum Streptophyta; class Magnoliopsida; order Lamiales; family Oleaceae; genus Forsythia; species Forsythia suspensa. Next base: position 42,631,161 of record CM042674.1, read on the forward strand.
TATACCTTCTTCTTTGTTTGCAAACCCCACTGCAATATCTTGGCAAGTTGACTTATTGAAGCAAGGGCCGTGGCAGATGACTTTTGCACATCCAGGGAGCACAACTCAACTATGGAATCCCTAAGGAACTGTAAATGTTTAGCATCCACAATTTCTGAAACTCTACTCCGAGCAAGATAGGCCACAGAAATTTTTGATACGCAAGTGTTCCAGTAATTTGAACCAAACACTGTGGCCACATCCCTTATGATAAGGAAGGCAGCGGATGATAGAACTGCCGCACCTGTTGCCCATAAACTGACAGTAGCCTGGTTCAAAATCTCAGAAGTTTTTTAGAAAGATTGATATTGAAGAATAAAGTTCAAAATTGGCAAAATAAATAAGAAAGTACACCTTGCGCAAATTTTTTACATGAAACCCAACTTTGTTAACTCAATACTCTCAGGATGCTCATATATACAGCAGGAAAATAAACGACTGCCCCTACGTTGAGACGCATAATATTCTCCTATCAAAAATCAATACGAGTTTCTTACATAATCTAGAATATTTAAAACATAAATCCATTAAGAGAACCAAGCAAAAGGTAATTGTTGATAACAAGTAGAGGTTTTTAAACAATGTTCTTAATGTCAAGCAAACGCGATTTATATCCAAGAGCCTAAAAGCCTAAACTTAGAACTACTATAACTCACCAAATGATATTGTTGAATGGAGTATAAGAGTTAAATCACAAAGATCTTTCAAAGCCATTTTAAGTATTTTAAAAAAAAAAAAAAAAACTGAGAATTCTTGAAAAGAAGTTCATAGTTCTTCAAAGAAATTCATGAACTATCCACCAACAAATATACAAATAGGATGTGTTCCATATTTCAAGTAGGGATACATTCAACCAATTTTTAAGATGAGTCATGAAATTTTATAGTACTACATTACATCAAACTTATTGCTATATCAAAAGAGAAAAATGAGAAAAGCTTGACTTGATTCAAATGATTGACAAAATAACTCAGAACTTCTTCCACCTCAGGTTATGGCATAAGCTCCAGGAAAGGTGGAGAAAGAACACATTGTCAATAATTAAGAAGATTGTTCACTATGTGTTGCCATTTCCTTCAGATATTAAGGGCCTATTTTGATTGGTAGAGTTTAAAAGTAGTTTTTAGGAAATTTTGAAAAAAGTTGGTGAAATGTGTGGTTGAAAAATTGATAAAAGTTGTGGGTACCATGAAATATTTGGTTAAAAATGAGTTTAATAAAAAACTACACCAAACGTGCTCTAAGTAACTGACAAACTTCAAATCCCTTTTTTTTGAGAAGTGTCTATGATAAGCAGGTAATAATAATTGAAAACTGATTACTCACTCTGTCCCCATCCCACCCCGGAAGAAAGTTAACTGCAGTCCTATCACTCAACAGTCAAGTTGACTTCTTTATGGATTGCTACAGAATGCAATTTACTTGATTTTATCATGACACTCGAAAATTATTTTAAACCATATAAAAAATGCTATCATTCAAAACGTTATATGAAGTCAAAAATAAGTTGATTGTGGTATCAATTGATTTTTTAGCCCATGAAATTCAAAATTAATTTAGCTCGAAAGTTGAACTTATTTCTTCACAACTTAGTAGGAAGCAGGTTTGGGTACATCAATCACTTGGCAGAAAGGTGACCAGCAATTTAGCATAAATTGTATCTCTTCTTTGTTCACTTCCTTTTCATTTTTATCCTTTTCTTTACCAAGAGAATGATTATTTTTTATACTCAAGCTTTTGACAAATCCAAGGAAGCAGGATTACTTGACCAGGACATTTATGACACAAAACCCATGACAGAGCCTTTTCCAAAAATATAGAAGAGAAGAAATCAAAATTAACCATAAAAGTAATGAGGAACAGAAAGTATAAAAAAAGACCATATTAAATACCTTGACGAGCCGGTGTAGTAGTGATGGAAAAGCAGCAACGAATAAAAGAGAAGCCCTGAGACGGGTCATTGTGAAGGCCAAAATTTCTGAATCAGTGACCTGATTCAACAAAAATAGCGTACTTCTTAAATAACATTTGACAAGCGGTTTTAAATCTTTCCATTTTGAAGAATTCTTCAATTCCACTATGGCCTCTTTCCTGCAATTCAAGGACGAAAGTTGGAATAGCCTTCGAAATATGTCATCCGCATTAGAGAGCATGAACATCAATATATTGCAAAAACCCCCACTGTTCTGAAATCTATAGCCAATCGTTTTAGCTCCAAAGTGGCATGCTGCACGATAAGCATTTAACAGACTAATGAGAGCAGACTGGTTATGCTCTTCTGTGATCATCGTACACCAAGAACTTATGATAGAAACCGTCAAGGGTTTTTCCTCGGATTTGGCAGTGTCATCTTCATCTTGTTGCCCAGGATCACTTCTCTCATCTTCATCAGAATACTGTGAAACAGGAATTGAGAATACTATAAGATCGAAATTGGTGCTTGCAGATGTAAAATACAATAATACAAGCTGGGCCTTGCAGATAGGTTTCTCAAATAACTCATCTTCAAAATAAAGGGACTGAAACCGTCAAACAACTAGAGCATTATTTTATTACACAAATTGGGTTCATACAACACTCAGGAGACATAAGCTTATGGTAAGAAAGCACAACAATGTTGTAAAAATTATAGATGCATAATACATCAATGTGTTAATTCCAGTATGCACATGCATCTCCTGTATGTTCTCACTAAAAACCACATTTAACATTTGTAAAATCAATGTGCGACTAAAATTGATAAGATTTAGAAGCGAAGAAAAATTTAAACTTGAGTCTGCGGCTTATTTATTTTTCTTAATATAGTTGCAGGATATTGTTGATCTGTCTGATTGAAGCTATGCAGAAATTTGCAAAAACATATTCAAAAACAACAAAATGCAGCATTTAATCGATTCACAAGAAAAACTTATACAAATTTAAATATCCAGAATATAGAGGGAATCTAAAATACTCAAATTCCAGCCTTCCAGATACATTTCTAATTATCATCTGCCCATGCGTATGAAGTATTCAGATACACATCAAATATATTTCAACAAAAAACATCATGAAGAAATAGCCTCCCAGGAAAAAATGACAAAATAAATAAATAAATATCTTACCGCCTCCGCAATTTGAATTGATTCATAGTAGCTTTCTAAGAACTTGTTGAATTCTGGATCCTGAAATTTTCAGATGAAGTTGCTTTAAGAAAATAATGATAAATGAAGTTGAGAAAGTTCTGGAAAAATTGACAAAAAATGGAGAAAGGATATTCAAATACAGAAAAAGTATATTCATCAGCTTTTGGGATATTCATACCCGGGCTATGCCTGGGGGTTTTAAATAGGGGGAAGAAAAGACACGAACAATTGAACACAAGCAATGAGTAAGGCAAAAGGATCTACTAATAACAATATCCACCTTAAATGGGAGTCAGAACTAACATATAGCATGTTTGGGTGGGGATTATAAGTTACTTTCAAGACGGAGAGAGAAAAAGTATCCTCTCACATACTTTTTCAATACTTTTTCACTCTCGTCTTGTAACTAACTTATGAGCCCCACCCAAACATGCTTATTTGACGAATTGCCCACACAAATTAGTGAAATATAAACCAAGACAAATAGGAAAAACCACAGAAATAGCGAAGGCATAGTGGGAGTTAAAGAGTTATAAGATCCAGCTTAGGATTATATGCAGCTTCAAAATATTAAACTGATCTTGACAATGAAATAATTTCAATCTATCTAGATTCATATAATTACTGAAGTTCACGCCTTGATAATATTTTTAATCTAACAATGTTATTTTGATGATTTACGATCTTTAGTTCTATGTCCATTTAGCAACATAGCCAACAGCCCAACTTCAAAATGAAATCGTTATTAGGATAAGGAAAAACAAAAGAAAACTTAAAAAGAAAACCTTATGTATTATAGCTTCCCAAAGGAAAGCTACAGAGATATAAATTATTGAGAAGTTCACACAAGTCTATAAAAAGCCACACAATGTCAAGTGTCAAATGAGTGCGAGACAAATAAGTCGATGCCTGCCTCCTTAGTTCTAATAAACCTGTGAAGTGAGTGTGATCCAAATTTATTTAAGCCTGCTATACCAAGTTTAAAACCAAAGCCAATAGTGAAGACGTGGAGAACTAAGATGCATGAATAAATCGTAAATAATGAAGAGATGCACACTTGCTAAAGCCTGGTGTATAGGGTAACTACAAAAAGCATAAAGCAAACATCTTCATTAAATCTGTAAAAAGAAAATAGGATTACCATATGGATGACTAAAAAGAAAATATGCATATATACATTTTTTAATCTTTTCCATTCTTTAGACAAATACATGCTGACTATATCCAAGGATCTTTGACAAGAATCTGGCATGATGTTGGATGTAAAGAAAAAAATATTTGATTTAGAAAAAGCAACAGATTTATTTAATCCGATCTATGATAAGAGTCTCATAAAGAAAGATTTGTTAATCCCCAATCTAAAGATGTCCCTACAAATGAATAAAAGAACTATTGTCTTCATCCAAGCACACATTCTTTCGGATGCACATAGAAAGCATATATTTTTTGTGATTGGTTGTTAAATTCTACTAAAGAGAGTGAGGATGATACTTGTATGGTTAGTGTTTACATTCAATTTTCTGCATTCCATCATGCAACGCATATGTATATCCGAAAAAACCTAGTTGGTATAAGAAGCAGATAATTGTCATGTAGGTCAAAGGGAGAATAATACAAACAACACAAAGCAGCAAATGAGTATATAGTTTAAAAAATTTTAAGTGTGTGAAATGAATAAGACAGGAGAAATCACCTTCTTCTTCAGCCTATCCAATTTTTTCTTTTTCATGACCAGATCTGCATGAATATTCTTATTCAGTGCCACATAGGTACTGCTGGCATCTTCGTCTGCATGTACATTAACATATCCAGTGAGTATGCTGATTCAACAACAACTATCATAGTAAAGAAGTTGATAGGATGCGAAAAGAAAGTATGGCAAATGGAAACAATCAGGTTAGAGAATTCTGTTCAAGAATGAAACCTGACCTTCTAGAATATTCCCAGTCACATTTTCTGCAACATATGGAGAACTTGAGTCCTGATTAATAAATTACACGATCAATTACTAAAACAACAACAAACTAAATCTTATTCCTAATAATAGAAATTGGAGTTTCTAAGTTAATGTAGGTCGAGCATAATCAAGTCTACAACCTCTGAAAGATAACCATCACTATCTGAACCATCTTCACCCTCATCCTTGTCATCTTCAGCAAACACCGCATCAATAGAAGCATCTTCAATGTTATCTGTAACCATGATACTGAAAAACACGGATATGATTAAGATCCATAACATAGCAGGCTATAGCACTATCCTCGTGTATTTTTCAATATGATAGAAACATTACCAATTACTTTAATTATATCAATCAATCAGACTATAAATGTGGCTGATCAGACGAAGGAATAAAACAATCAATGCTACAGCATTAGAATAATTTAAGAACTAGGGCTTTTTAGTGATCTCTATCATTAAACATCAAAATGACCATCATATTAGTTATGAAGTTAAAATTTAAACAAAATGAACAATTTAAGGACCAAAAATGGCTACAAGCGCGTACATTACAGATGTAGTATTTTTGGTGATTCCCAACTATAATAATTTCTTAATGCTAATCATTAACAATGTAGCTTCTACAATACTGCCTGTATACAATTAGGAGTAGTTAAAAAAAAAGGCAACTGGTCAGGAAAGTTTATAGCATTACAAAGATACATCAAATTCACCTTTTTTACCTTCCATTAGAAGGCCCTATAGCATTACCCTCCTCTTGTTTCTCAACATCTTTCTGCTCATCTTCTACAACAACAAAAACAAAGCATAAGATCATAAAGATTGATAAAGAGTTGCCTTCTTATAAAAATGAGAAATTAGAATAAACTCAAAAAGTAACACAAACAAAAAGAAAAGACTTTGCTAATCTCCATGATATCTCCACTTTCATAAAATCGTAATTTAGCACATTCAGCAACCTTATATAGTCTAAATAGAATATCAAGTATGAACTTGACAAAAAAGCGTCCTTTTCATTTCCATCCATATCAAAACGAAATCCGAATATATTTCAGAAAAATGTATCAATTAGTTCCTCTGTATCTAAGATCCAACCTATTGTAAATTAATAGAATAACCTACATACTTTTTAACATTGTTGGAGCAAAAATGTAAAGAAAAAAAAAATAACATAAAGAACTAATCCCCTATTCGTGCACTCTACTAGATGAAAAACAGAAATTAAAGCTAATACATGCTACTTGCACATGAGTTCTAAATTCAAATTTCGTTATATATAAGCTCCAATTATGCATATTATACTCGCATGCATAACAAAAGATGCATGCAATGCGAATATGCACAGAAAAACACAGAGTAAAGCAGAAAGCAGGAGTGAGAATTAATACTCGAGGATTTCTTTTTGAATAAAGCCTTCGTTTTTCGCTTCCTTTTCAGTACAGACTGAAGGTTCTTCTTTGCAAACTTCCTCGCCTTCTTCCCCAATTTCCCCATTCCTTTATTCTTTTTCTCTTCCGGAATACACAATCTAACAGACACCAAAAATTCGACTCAATTAATTTCACCAAAAATTATAAATTACAATATACACAGACGAACTTACGCGAATACATACAAATTTATTATAATTATAAAGATGCTGCTTCTTTCTCTGCTGTTGTTCTACATAAAGTTTAATTATTTTTTTTTCTTAATTAATAGATAGGATTAGGGTGGGCATGGGTCAGGTTGGCTCGGTTTTCGGGTACCGAACCAATCAATTCGGTTTGATTAGTTATCAACCCGAACCAACCCGAAATTGCGAGTAAAACTGAACCAACCCAAACGAATGTTCAGTCAGTTCAGTTTGGGTTATTCGGATTGGAGCTCCAGAATTTGTTGTCCAGAAACTCAAAAAGGTGAATTGAAAGCACTAGACAGACGGGTAAAATCAACTGGTGGCCACCCAACTTTAACCTGGTTTGATTTGTATTTAGCCACCGAACTTTAAAAGGTATTTCAACACTCACTCAACTTTCAACTAAGTTACCCATCAATCACCCGTTAACCATTCGCTTGTAATACTTAAAGAAATATCCTACGTGGCAAATGATCTTCTGACGAAGCATAGTAACAATGTTAAATCTTTTCCAATTAACAAAAACGCACTATTCAAACACGCCTAATTGACATGAATTTGGTTGAAAAAACTGAAAGCTTTTTCAATTTCTTTGAAAAAATAGCGTGTTTAGATAGTACACTTTTGTTGATGGAGAGAAATTTAACATTATTACTATGTTATATTGAAAGAGCTTTTGCCATACTGGACATTCCGTCAGGTATTGTAAGCGAATGAGTAACGGGTAATAGATGATAAGCTTAGTTGAAAGTTGGGTGGGCGTTGAGATACCTTTTAAAATTCGGTGGTTAAGTAGAAACTAAGTTAAACTTCCATGGCCAGTAGTTGATTTTACCCCTAGACGGACAGTAATGCAACATCAAAAAATTTAAAACAAAAAAAAAAAAAAAAGAATCGTACATAAATCAGATTATTTTCAAGGCTAAATATATTCCCACAACATTTTTTCATAAATGCACCACATTTTAATTGCATAAAAAGTCCATAAATTTTACTCATTATCACATTTAAAACCTCAACTTTTTTTTCATATCATTCTTATCGTCAACCTTCAATTAAATAGCACAACTTGTTGCCAATGACAATTTCGTCCAAAATTTTCGTTAAGAAAGTAAAAAGACTTATTTGTCCCTCGTACTTATAAATAAGTAAAGAATTAAATAAATACAAAATTGCAACAAAATATTTGTTCTTTTGTTTTAGAGCATGCTAATAGAATTATTGGATGAAAATATTCATTAGAAACAAGATGTAAAAATTAATGGAAAGCTAAGAATAAGAATCCAATGAAAAAAAGTTAAAAACATAAATGTGACAATGAATAAAAATGGACTTTTAATACAATTAAAATGTACTGCGTTTATGAAAAATAGTGGTGGCAATATAACCACCCTATTTTCATTTAGCCAAACAAAAGATTCATTCCAATAACCAAAACCAATAATTTGGACTGAGTTCGTGTAAATCGTACACACTACAAAATACTTATTTTAGATAGATTTTTCCTATAGAAAATAAATTAGCTAATAAAAATCAGTTACAAACAAAGACCGACAAAAAATAATAATTTAAAAATAAACAGAACATGGAAGAAGAAATTGGCGGCTCGGATTCGCTTTTTATCATCACAAAAAACAAACACTAGGCTGAAATGGAGAAAAACGGAAGGAAACATGGTTATTTACCTGTAGCTTTACCGGCCGCCTTTAGGGATGGCCCAAGGGCTGCGATTCCGGGGTCGGCTGAGAGAGAGACGAGTGTGTGAGAGAGTGAGAGTCTGGGAGACGGGGACATAGACCAGCGAGGCAGCGGTTTGTTCGTTAGGGTTTTGGTTAACTTTTTAGTTTTTTTTTTTTAATACACTTTTTAGTTTTTAATACTTACTATTTGATTTCTATTTTTTTTTTATTATATGATTTCTTCATTTTATTATTACTAGTTTGAGTTTTTACAATAATATTGTCAATTTTCACTATTTTTACTTTTTAATTGTTAGTAATTAAAATATTAAAGTAGATAGAACAATATAGTTCATGATAACATAATGTATTATGTTATTTGATGTTATAACAAAGAATGTTGATATTTTATTTACATTTATAGAAATACAATTACAATCATAGATGAGTTTTACATAGTAGTAATACCAACAATAACTTGAACATATTGAAGAGCTTTTAGTGATTTAACCTTTAATTATTGACGAATCCTTAATATCAAATCTTATGGAATTGATGATGTAGGCTGCATTTTATTAAGAATAAAATTATTAATTATTAATTTTATTTGAGAGAATGTAATGATTGACAAAATAACATTGTACATTTGTTGGAGTAGTAGCTCTTTGTAAACAATATTGTTGGTGTATGTTCTTTTTTTGTTAACCGTGTCTGATTTGACGATGTAAATGAGAACAACATAAATGTAAGTAAGAAGCAAAAATAAAAGAAATGCCAATGCTTAGAACATCTCCAATGCAACATTGTGGATGTGAAGAAAATGTGCCAAATCATCAAAATAGACATTGTGAGCTATTTATCTTCTCCAATACACTATGTCTTTATAAATGTTATGCTAACATGGCAAAAAAAAATTAGACACTGTCGAAGTCACTATTCAACTCTAGAAGCCTAGTCTAGCATGCTGAGTCAGCAAATGTGGAGAAAAAAATGTCGGGTACTAAAGAAAACGAAGAGGCCACGGACATTTCCCGCACAAAACAATATGGGGAAAATTTTCTTTAGATGGAAAAATCAATTTGTGCATCTACCCACTTTACCTCCATCAATTCCACTCCACCCACATCCATTCATCTCCCCCTTCAATCACCGGAGGCAACAAAATCGCACAAGAAAATCTTCAATTTTGGTAAAGTGCTGCAGTCAATTTTGCTAAGATAATGCAATCAAAAGTAGTAATATCATCTATCTCGTGGATTTAGGAATCTAGGGTTTGTGAACATGGGTTGTTTTGTTTTTTAAGTTGTGTACTAATTACTGCATTTTCTTGAAAAAATTTAGAAGAATGATAGTCCTTGGAGATTGATTTTGATCTTTGTGGTGATCCTGTAGCGAGATGTACAAACAGATAGCCTTATAAATGGAAAAAATTGTCTAAAAATTTGGCTAGTTTTTCAATTAAATGATAATTCATCACTGTCTTTCAATTAAGATAAGAAGTGTGATGAAGGTTTATTATGCTAAGTTGCTTTTGAGGGAAAGATGACTCAAATGTGAATTAGTGTATCAAAGTTGTACCTTTTTGGATGTCTATGATCAGTCTGGTAAACTGATGAAATGCAATTACATTTGAAACAAAAATTGCGAATGTGTATAGATGTATTCAAGTGGGACAATGGAAAAAATAATTGACAAATTGATGAACTACTAACTATTGATTGTATACATGGAGGCCATTTAGACACAGTAATTGGTATTCAAGTTCATCAGAATTCCTTGCTTAATAATTGGCAAAGAAAAAAACACAGAAAATGCAACTTATTTATGGCAATCTTGTTCCATAGTAATAGTGGTTTTTCATTTTCAATTTTTATTTCTCCTGTATTAGTGTATTTTAATGTGTATTTGATGGTGATACTCCCATGGATGTTGACAAAGAAACACCGATCATAGTCTTCGAATTTCAAAATCATATTCTGTGCATTGTATGCAATTAGCTGTGTGTCATTGAATTTAATCAAAATATGGAGTTATTCATTTTTTTTGTATTGGAATCTCTAAATGCATATTTATTACATTGATCTTGATCAATTCATATTTATTACTTTTCATTTAAGGATTTAAAATGAATTCTTAACTTGGTGTTTACAATGTGCAGACTTATGTTTGGTATGGATTCACAAGACTCTAATAAGTAATAACTTCTCATGTTCGCAACAACCTTCCAATAATACCTCATCTCATCTTTTGAACCAATTTACACTATTAAACCTATCGTGTCAGCCTATATATCACTTCTATCCAACAAATGGTTCCTACCCTTCTCATGCTAACCAACAATATAGATCCGGATTCTCTTATCAAAATTTCTTGAATACTCTCACTACTCCAATTGACAATACTTAGACTCGTAGTATACCTAAGCAGTTTAAGAATAAAGTCAAAGATACCCAAAAGTCCAATAACTTTCAATCTTTAATTTCCAAAAAAGACTGGACTAAAGATGAAGATATTGCACTGACAAGGGCATGACTATACATTTCAGTGTATTCTGATGTTGGTAACAATCAAAAAAATACAATCATGTGGAATCGTATTTTACAAGTTTGGAAAGAGAATAATGGAGTTGAATGCAACAATTCCAGAAACAACAACAGCCTACAATGTCGCTGGGAAAAAATACAAGCCGTAGTTAACAAATTTCATGGATGTTATGAGCAACTAGAAAGACATCCACAAAGTGGTACAAACTCGGAAGATATGGTAAGAATGTCATGTTTTGCAAAATAATCAAACTAGATTTAAGTTTAAACATTCTCCTTGTATTTATGTATATATATTTTTTCAAAGAATAAAAGTGATGCAAATGTATGAGGAACTTCAAAATGGTAAATCATTCAAATATATTCATTGTCAAGAAATCATGATAAGGAATCCAAAATGGTGTTCCAAAGAACTTACCAAGACAAATGTCTTCAATAGACAAAAGTTCAACAACAGCAATTCACCAACAATAGATAAGTCTTTACCTAATCTAGGTGACGATCCTATGGCATTTGAAGGTGTTAATTCTGATGATGTCGTGCGCCCACAAAGAAGAAAAAGTTGTAAAAAGAATAAGAGAAAGTTGAATGAGGAGAATGGTGTGATGAATGCATTGAACAAGTTACAATGCACATTAGAAAAATAGGTTAACATTAATCTAGTGGATTTAGAGATGAAAAGAGAGAAAGATAGGAAAGAATGTGAACTACGGGAACAAGTAATGAAAAGGGAAATTGAATTAAAAGAGAAAGCTCAAAAATTAAGGGAGAGAGCTCAAAGGAGGCAAGAGTGCATTATGAACCAAGATCTGAGCAAACTTTCACCAACAGTACGAGCTTCCTATGAAATATTTCAGGGTCAAATATTGAAGGAATGAGAGATTGAATGCCTATTTGGAAATAATATGGTAAGTAGTTATTAAATACTTTACATTTTGTCTTAAATTAGGCTTTAGCATATCTGATATTAAAAATTCTGTTTTTACTTCTCTTTTTTTCCAGCAATTGTAGCCAAGATCTTGCACAAAGTCATGGGATGTATTTTTCTTCAAACAAACCACTTGCCGGCTGTCCATATGATGCTTTTTGTGTTCCTGACAAATGATCAAATTGATGAAGGAAGAAACATTACATACTTATGCAGTTTTGCCAATATGTGACTTTTCTTTTGATTATTGTTTCTCTATGCTTGTTTTGGATGAAACATTACATACCTGATTTTCTGGATGTATTAAAAATTTGTGAGACATATGAGTAGAAATCATTTCTATTGTAAAAAATTGGCATTTATTTTTTAGTTTTGTGTTCTAGTGATTTTTCTATCAGAATGGGTTGAGAAATACAGATCTTTGTATGAAAAAAAATTGTGAATATTGAGTTGAGAAATGCAGAACTTTACATATATTGGTTACTGTAAATGAAATAAATAAATAAATAAATAATTAAGTAGGCGATCGCTCAAGCAAATAAGTGGGCGATCGCCCAAGCCAACTTCTCACTATTTTTTTTAGAGAGAGAGAGAGAGAGAGAGAGAGAGAGTGTGTGTGTGTGTGTGTGTGTGTGTGTGTATATCGCCCAAGCCAACTTCTCACTATTTTTTTGTGTGTGTGTGTGTGTGTGTATATATTCCATTTACCAATCAACTGTAATTGTTGTGCATATCCTTCATGTTGCTCCAGCACGAGCTTCTTCCAAAACAGCCTGCCTTGTCTTATGGATCTCCCATGGGTATTCCAAGTAGTGGACAATTGAGTAGTCCAGCAACTGTTGGCGGGATTATTGGAATTTCTGATCCATTGATGACTAATAATTTGGTTCCAAGTGCAGGCCTATAGGATGGTGGATTGGGAGTGGTTGGTTTAGGAAGTGGGGGTGTTTTTGTTGCCACAGATTCTCCAGCTTTTTCATCAGATGGGAGATGCTTCCATGTCACCTGTCCCTTACGTGTTTAGTGGCGGTTTACCGGGCAGGAAATGTGCTTCTTTGGAGAAAGTTGCTTCATCCATGTTGTTCTAAACTTCTTTTATCCGATATGTAAATCAAGACATTTGAATTTCAATCTAGAATTGAAAGGATTTGTATAATTACACAAGCCAATGTCAAAATTAATTGTCGTTATTAACGGAAGCAATCGCCAGAATCAGTTATATTATATAATAGGAACAGAAGATTTTGACAAGAATGCATGTGAGAGACTAACAAAGATATAATAATATTCAAAATGCAAAAGCATCGCATTAGTCTACTACAAGGCAAAAAGTTCCTACGTGTTCGAAGATCGAGATGGTTAATTTATGCCAATAGCATAAAAAGTACTCAACCCTTTAGTCACACACATAATCTCATCACATACTAGACAATTTTCTTCAGCCAGATGGGGTCAGATGTTAATACTACTTATAGAAAATAAGATTTAAGAGTGCATTATCAAACAGAAAACTATATTTCTATCCTATAAGGGGAAAAAGAAGGCCAAAAATGTAGAAAACACAGTTAGGCAGCCACGGGTGCAAATCAGTGAGACCTGTTTACAACAGATAGTATTTGGGTTGAACCTTCACTTTTTAAGACACAACTACCTCATAAAGTTTCACCTAACTTTCTCATCTCTATTGTCCAGAATGTAATATAATATTAGTTCAATAAGGTAGGGAAACAACTCATTTACGAGTTCAAATTACAAATGCCAAGTTCTATGTGTAATAGTTAATAATGTAATTATCAAACATCTTGATGACCACCATATACGTCCCACAAGTGATTGATGAGATCGATCTTTAAATCTTTATGCACCCTTTTGTCTTGTATGTGTTTCATTCGATTAATCATCCTCGACACAAGAAATGTAAAGTCATGCTCTAGAATAACCTCATCAAATGTTTCATCTCCGTCAAGTTGCTAATTTTCAGAATTGATTCCTTGACTATGCTCACTCTCAATAATCATGTTGTGCAAGATGATACATGTCTTAATTATCTTTTCCAGATAATTTGAATTCCACTTACGTGCTGGGCCTTTGACAATATGCCACCAGCTTTGTAACACTCCAAATGCTCGTTCCACATCATTTCTCACAAATTCCTGTTACTTGGCAAATAGTTTCTCTTTAACAGAAGACGGTTGAGAAATTGTTTGGATTAGAGTGGTGTATTGTGGGTAAATTCCATCTGCAAGGTAATACCCCATATTGTAGTGATGACCTTGTACCACAAATTCGCACGGTAGAGCAATATCATTAATGAGATAAACAAATAATGGAGATCTATCTAACACTGTAACATCATTATTGGTATCAGCCATACCAAAAAAAGCATGCCAAATCCATAAATTCTGTGAAGCTACAACCTTTAAAATAAGAGTAGGAACTCTTTTAAAATCATTAGTATTGGTGCCATGCCAAGCAGTGTGACAATTTTTCCAATGCCAATGCATACAATCTAAACTACCAAGCATACCTGGAAATCCTCGAGCCTCACATAATGCCAATGCATACAATCTAAACTACCAAGCATACCTGGAAATCCTCGAGCCTCACATTCTTTAAGCAACCTTGAAATATCATCTTTGTTTGATTTTCTTAAATATTGTTCTTCATAAATACCTATTATAGCATCACAAAATCATTTTAGACTTTCAATTGCAATACTTTCTCCAATTTGAATATATTCATCGAGGAGATCAGCAGGACAACCTTAAGCAAACATGCGTATTGCTGCTATCATTTTTTGTAAAGGACTCAACCCATTTTTCCCAATGGCATTAATCTTTTGTGTAATATAATCACCATAATTTTCAACTGCTCATAAAATTCGCTTGAATAATTCCATATCCATCTGAAAGTGACGTCGAAAATGCTCCAAAGTGTACTTTGAATCCTCACTGTTGAAGTAGTCGTTCAGCATTAAATCATGACGCTCTTTCCTATCACAAAGAATATAGCGTCTACCAAGTATCGAACCACCATGAGGACTTTTTTATCAACATTGTAGAAATTATCGTAGAAATATGAATAGCAGAGGTTTGAACCACATCACGACTCATTACAGCAAAAGAATTATCATCTCACAATGGCTCGTCTAAGAGTTGTTTGGAAAGTGAAAGTGAATCGTTGCTTGATGATGAACTGTTGGAGTCCGATTCATAATTTGGTGTAGACATTAGATTTAAAACTGACATGTTGAGCAAAAAAATATGGGTTATTCAATTTATCTTTTTAGTCCAATAAGCTATTTTTTTTTCTACTACAAAACTAAGATCTGTTCTCAAATATCAATGTAAGAAAATATGTAAACACACAAGGTTTTGAGGACTAAGGTCCATCTGTTGAATCCTTCAGTTCTAAATAGATTAAGAAAATTATAAATCATAGACTCTAAATCTTGATGCTTGCCATTAGCCAAAATTATGGGGCTTAACATTTGCTTTAGCCATGTGAGATCTATCCCACCATCCAACATTATATACAAATCCAAAAACTCCTTATTCTCGTGATGTGGGTGGTTCAAGACTTCTTCCAAGCCAAGTTACTCCATTAGATGTTTTCCAACCAAGCAAAAGATAATAACTTCTCTTCACTATACTCAGCAAGCACCTGACCACCATAAATAAATACATCAATGATGACAAATTCTTTCATGCAGATGCAACACACAGATCATTTTATTTTCTAATGAGCATGTCAAGTATGGATCATTCGTGGATTCAAGGTAAAAATAAACATGAAAATAGCAACATGGGGAAAGCTGTTATTCTGTCAAAACAAGATTAACTTACATTGTTGTTTCTAGCTCCTATCAAACCCAAATAGATGATGGCTGCCTGGATTGAAGAATCAAGGAGTAGAAATTGATTAAACAATCAACCAATTAGAGAAAAAAATTATTTGGAGATAATGGGTTTTGCTCTTGAAAAATCAATGCTGTTTTTATTTTTATTTTTAAACTGAATATTTGGGTATATTTTCATTTATATAATATATTTTATTTTAGTTTTAGTTTAAAAAAATAAATACCACATAAGCAATATTATTGGGATGTAGACATAATGCATTGGAGATGATTTTTGAATTTCCACTATCTATTTATTAGATATTTGCCATGTATATTGGAACATCTACAATAGCTTATGTATACTAGTTAAGAATACGTGATTTTACAATAATATTGTTACCACTCAATTTTGATAGAGCCTCCACGTCAGCAAAGGCCCAACGGGAGTCCCATGTAGGTCAGCGAGGGCCTCGTAAATTCTAAAAGGGCCTCGGAGGCCCATCAGACATCTTAGCATTCTTGAACTAGAATATCGCGAGGCCCTCCCGACATTCACGACCGATCCATAGGGCCTTGCCGGGCTTCGTATTTACTATAACTAGCAGGCAGCACGATATTCTAGAATGGCCAGAGAGATAATTGAAGACAGATTGCGTCGGATTGGCACACGGATCCTCACAAGGAAACCAAATCATAATCTCCTAAAAATTAGGCAATGTGATAAACTCAACTAAGGTAGATAATCTTGGAGATTGCCTTGACAATTAATGATCCATATCTCGCAAGGAAGGAGGATCCGATCGGGTATCTGATTGATTTGTTTCCTAAATCAATTAGGACTCTTGTCCTATAAATACAACGTCTCCGGTTGTTCCAAAGTACGCTACACTTAAATTTCACTCTAAACTCTGCTCAAACCTCTGCCTGCTTGTCCCTCCCATACCCAATTACTTTCACCCCCGTTTATTATTCTTATACCGGCAGTTGACTTGATCGTCGGAATACTAACGATCGTCAGACCCTTTTTCTTTAGAGATCTTGGTGCCTAACGATTGTCTGAGTGTACAGGTAACATACAAGTTGGCAGAGGAGTGACTAGAGATCTGTTGACACACGGACGTTTCAGGTTCCGACGTCAACAGATTGGCGCCGTCTTCGGGAAACGAAAAATGTTACATACCCAAAACTTGTGGTAAAAACATGTTTTCAACCAGAAAGAGCATGGCAACCGATAACTTTCGAAAAGAAGAGATTGAGTCCCACCACACGGATCAGCGGCAGGAGAACATTCCTAACCGTCAGAACGTGACCCGCCGTTAGAGGAGGAGACAACAACAGAGGCGGACGACCAAAAAAGATATCATAGATCTGAAAATAGAGAATGCCCAAATGAGGGCCGTCATGGAGCGGTTGGGATATCAATCTCCCCTTCGAGTAAATAAGCACAACTGGGGTAGTCGGAGCCCTTCAAGGTACGGCTGCATTGAAAGCTGTTAAAATCCTCAGGGTGACCAACCGATACCGGACGTGTGAAATCCTCGGGGTAAGAGCCCAAGGTCCTCGCATGATAACCAACAGAGGAAGCCTCTCTCCCTTCGAGGAAACAAACGCGACCGGGGTAGACGGAGCCCTTCGAGGTACGGTTCTATTGAAAGCTATCAAAATTCTCAAGGTGACCAGCCGATACCGAACATGCAAAATCCTCGGGGTAAGAGCCCAAGGCCCTCGCATGATAACTGTCAGATGAGGTCTTCTTCGCTGCGAGGGAACAAGCCCGCCGGGTCTATCAGTGTATTTGACAGGTTGGGGATCAGATCTTCTGTCTTTAATAGGCTGGAGTGGAACCGCCCGACGCGAGAAATTCGAGAACCACCCAACCAAGGGCGAGGCCCTCAACCTCGGCGTCAGGGTGACAATTCTCGCCGTAACGACAGGAACATGGATCCTCCTAGACAAGATTGACCTGAGGGCCCATCTATCACGTTTACAAGGTGATCCGCCCTCGGGACTTACAAGTTCGAAGATACTAACAGAAAGGAGATGAAACACATGCAAAACATCATGCACCTTCGCTCATACAACCAATAGGTTTCATTTCGTTTTCTTTGGCGCAAACCCGTACGTTGATTTTTATTTCGAAGTTATTCAGCTGTAGTATTTAGCTAATAAAGTCCAGCCGTTTACAAGTTTCTGATATCTCAATTATTCCAACAACAAAAATTTGGCAGCGGAGAAGTGTGGTTCGCGGCCAACTCTTTCAACTCCCTGGGTAAACATCCAACGCGTACAAAGGCAAGTAAAGTAAGCACGGCAGCGAGAGAGTGTGGTTCGTGGCCAACTCTATCAACTCGTTGGATAAACATTAAATGCGCATTCAAGCAAGTAAATGAAATTCAGTAGTGAGGGAGTGTAGTTCGCGACCAACTCTGTCAACTCACTGGGTAAACATTAAACGTGCATTCAAGCAAGCAAATGAAATTCGACAGTGAGGGAGTATGGTTCGTAGCCAACTTTGTCAACTCACTGGGTAAACATTAAATGCGCATTCAAGCAAGTAAATGAAATTCAGCAGTGAGGGAGTGTGGTTCGCGGCCAACTCTGTCAACTCGCTGGATAAACATTAAACGCGCATTCAAGCAAGTAAATGAAATTCAGCAGCGAGGGAGTGTGGTTCACGGTCAACTCTGTCAACTCGCTGGGTAAACATTAAACGCGCATTCAAGCAAGTAAATGAAATTCGGCAATGAGGAGTGTGGTTCATGGCCAACTCATCAACTCATTTGGATAAACATTAAACGCAAGATTCAAGCAAGTAAATGAAATTCAAGAATGAGGAGTGTGGTTCACGGTCAACTCTGTCAACTCGCTGGGTAAACATTAAACGCGCATTCAAGCAAGTAAATGAAATTCGGCAGCGAGAGAGTGTGGTTCACGGCCAACTATGTCAACTCGCTGGGTAAACATTAAATGCACATTCAAGCAAGTAAATGAAATTTGGCAGCGAGAGAGTGGTTCGCGGCCAACTCTGTCAACTTACTGGATAAATATTAAACACGTAATCAAGAAAGTAAAAGCAATTCGATAGTGAGGGAGTGTGGTTGGCAGCCAACTCTGCCAACTCACTGGATAAACATTCAACGCGTATCAAGCAAGTAAAAGCAATTCGGCAGCGAGTGAGTGTGGTTCGCGGCCAACTCTGCCAACTCGCTGGATAAACATTCAACGTGTAATCAAGTAAGTAAAAGCAATTCGGCAGCGAAGGAGTGTGGTTCGTGGCCAACTCTGTCAACTTGCTGGATAAACATTCAACGCGTAATCAAGCAAGTAAAAAGAATTCGACAGCGAAGGAGTGTGGTTCGTGGCCAACTCTGCCAACTCGTTGGATAAACATTTAATGCGTAATCAAGCAAGTAAAGGCAATTCGGCAGCGATGAAGTGTGGTTTGCGGCCAACTCTGCCAACTCGCTCGATAAACATTCAATGCATTCAAACAAATTAAGGCAATTCGACAGCAATAGTGTGGTTCGCGGCCAACTCTGTCAACTTACTAGATAAATATTCAACGCGTATTTAAAACGAACAAAGATAATGGATTTTCATTGGCCTACATGGCTGGATAAGACAATTTACATGATAACGTACGTCGAAAGAAGCTTTACATTCTCAAAATCAAAAGACAACCCTGGTAAGAACATGCAAGACTCTTACGTCCCAGTTGGGTCCTTGGGATCCGCATAACCTGGGACCCCGAGTTTAGCAAATAGATCCTGGGCCTTCGACAACTCACTCTACGCCTCGGCCAATTCTATATCTTTGGCATGAACCATGTTTTAACAAGACCTCAGCTGCAACTCAGCCTTTTTCTGAGTCTCTACACATGCCCTCTGGATTGTCTTGGCTTTATTAATGTCATATGTGGCAGAAGCCCTCGCGTCTTCAGAAAATACAAGCTGCTCCCGAAGATCTCTATTTTCTACGCGCAGCGCGTCAACATCCTCATCATCTTCAATAGTGGAGCGCAACTCGTCAACCTTCATCGCCAGTACTTTGTACAACTCGTAGTTAAGTACGTGACTCCGAGAGGTATACATTTTGGCCAGCTTCAGCAACTCCATCAGTTCTGCGTTATCTGTAGCTCTGCCGAAAGTAGAAGTCCAGTACTTATGAACTGAGGCCACTGCTACGGCAGCCGGGACTGGCAGTTTTCCTAAGACCGTTGGGTCCAGCTCGTCCCGACGAGATCCAATGTTGATATATTTGTATTTGCCAGGAGGAGGAGGTGTGGGAGTTCGGAACGCCTTCTCCCTACTATTGGCGCCTGCCTTCCTCTTGCCCGATTGTCTAGCACCTCCCAACAAAGGCACGGGTCTCACAGGAAATGAAGTGGAAGGCACTTCCGGCGCTAGAGGAATGAAGGAAGGGCTGTCCACTATTGTCTTCAGTGTCTGTAAAAAAGTAACCCCTGGATCAGACACCGCAGAGGGCACTGAGGGTAGAGGGAGAATATCATCCACAACCCCTCTGTGCCTTATCTTAAGCTTTAGGACGCTGGGAAAATAAAAGCCCGGCATGGCTAACAACCACCAAGATCTGAATATCGCAGTAGGAGAGCAATAATAGAACAAATGAAATGAAGTCCTAAAAGCGTATATATATAAGCACGATAGAATACGAGCAGTCAGATACGCTAGCACGTGAGGAAGGGATGAATGCACCTCAAATAAACCCTAGAAAGATATAAAGGGTGCGTGAGGATACGCGCTTCGTGAATAGTACAGTCACTATAGCATGGTGACGCCACCAACACATATTCTACATGGAAGCGTAAAGTATGAGAGCCTCGCAAAGTTCGCAAAGGCGTCTTGCCCCATGAGCTTTGCAATTGCCCGGAAGCAAAGGTAGGGCCGAACGCTGGAACTCCTGAAAAGCGCGTCGGTGGGGGCCGTTCTTTGCCAACCGCTGAAGTCGCCCGGTCCAAATACCCCAAGTGATCCACACAAACGAAACAACCATGAAAATTTTGGTACAACCGTATTTTATTCACCATAACTCGGAGTACAAGGCAGAAACAAATAAGCAAGATTATTATCCTACTATCCCGTCGTCTCTTAGGGTCGGTACATGTTGGGATATTGGATCTATTAAGTCCATACACTGGTCTTCGTCACCCTAGCCTCATCAGGAGATGGAGATCTGGTTTTACCATAATCGAGAGTCTCCCAAAATCAATACGAGTTGATTTGGTGACTAATTAGGCCACACTACTCAAAAATTATCGTTGACACCTTTTGGCAGATGGCTCCCAGCCCCATCATCCGAATCAGGGACGTGCCCTTCGGGGCATGGCCGGGCTAAAGCTACTAGGCCCAACCCTCCCGTATATTTGGTCATTTGAACGTTGATTAGTTGGGCATTTGGTCTTCTGAATGTTGATTCTCCAATTGGTGGGCATTCTCGACGCCGTCTCTTTATTCGTACCACCATAGCACGTTCGACACGAAAGGTATGGTCACACAACTCAGGAAAAATTACGACGCTAGAAGCTAATTCACGTAATTTACTGGAGTTGCGCATGCGTGAGGAGCACGATGAAAGGCCCTCAGTTTTCTTTTATATAGAGGCAGCTTGGGAACTTGACACACGAAAATAAATACAACTGTCCCAGGGGTATTTGAAACGCCACACAAACTGTATTGCCTCTCCACTTACTGAGACATTAAAGACGTAACTCTTCAGATTCTGCAAAAAGTTAGTGTTGTTAATGCCCAAGAGAGTGATTCATAAATTTCAGGAACTACTCTCCATGCCTAGTGGGCACAATCATTCATAAAATTAAATGCTGGAACAAAGATACGCTAGGAATACAAATTCGATAGCTAATTCTGGAACATGCGCACAAGAAAACAAAAAAAAAATTCTAAGTTTAGATGCCTCGCCACCTTACTACGGGTCGGCAGATTGTGAGCCTTCCTCCACAACAGGTGGGGAGATTTGGTCATCGACCTCTCCTGGAATGATGTCTGTCGCCGGGGCCTCGGTAGAAGCGTGCTGAAGTAACGAAATATCCCACTTTGGATGGGTTTCCACGATCCGCTCTACCAACTGCTCGTCTCCAATGGCCATCAAGCGATGGGCGAGGTCCTGATACTCGGGCATATCCACGAACGTGTCCTGATACGCCTCCACTGCCTTGGCTTCGGCATCCTCGCGCTCGGCCCTGACCTTCTCCAACTCCTGCTTCACCGCAGCCAGTAACTTCTCCTTCTCCACTGCGACGGTCTCTAGACTGCTGTTCGCGGTGGCTAGCGCGGTCTCAGCTGGGAGGGTCCGGTCTTCGGCCAACTTTTGAGCCTCTTCGGCACGCTTTTGGAAAGCTTTGGCAGCCATCTTCTAATCTCGAGCTTGTTTCAAACTTTCCTTGGCAGTCTTCAACTCGATTTCATACTTGGCCCTCATGTCGGCCTCCTTCGTCACAACCAAGTCCAGCTTGAACTGGAGGGCCCTCTTCTCAGACTCCAGCTGTGCCTTCTCGAGACCTACGGCCTTCAGGTCTTCAAAAAGCTTCCTGGACTTGGCCTCTCCTTCGCTGCACTGGCTATCAAAGTTTTCAGGGTGCTGAATAACTCTTTGGTCATAACCAATCTCCGTATCAAGTTCATCTCCGCCATCTGTAGCCGCTCGCGTATAGTGGCTTCCTCGTTCACTTTTTTCCACTTTTGGGTCCAGTATTTGTACACGCTCGCCGCCATCATCGCAGGGTGAGCATGGAGCATTTCCATCACAGAGGTTTCTAGTTCCTCCTTGCGCTGGAAAATACAGACACGGCTCTCCTGACAAGTCGAGGATCTAGAATTCCTTGTGTCCTCGGCTCTTCCATCAGGGTGTGGCGAAGACCGGGGTCTTTCCTCAGCCCGCCTCGTCTTGTGGGCATCCCTCATAAACCCTCTCGTGGCCACTGAAGCCTTCATCTTCCAGGCGGCTGCGTCACCCGTGTCTACGACAATTCTCTTTTCCTTATCTTTGGAGGGAGCGGAGTCAGGCGGAGGATGGGAGGACGAAGGCGGGGGTGGAGTAGGAACAGTCTGCCCAGAGCATGGAACATCAGAGGCCGAAGGGTGGACATTCCTTAATGGCGTAGCATCCTGGACCTCCTGCGATGAACAAGGCACCTCCCGCAGAAGAGCCTGGGCCGAGGAACCCTCTCCATTGACGGGACGAGCGAGGCGGAGTACAGGAATCTCCTTGAACCTGAATGCTGTCGATACACACACCAAGATACAACTCATTAAGGCAAATCTTCATGGAAAAACCAGTATATCGCAATTTACGAGACTCACCTATCAGTTCGTAGCATGCCAATAAGTTGTCGTCCTTCAACAAGTTGTTAAGACTCCTGAAGTCGCTGCTGAGAGAGCTCGCACCTTATTCCACTTCGACCTCAGCTATCTTTGGTCTCTCTTCGGGATTGGTGGCTTCTCGCAGTCTGCAAAAGTAAGCAAGACATTAAGTCAGGAACTATGATCAAAATCTACACAAATGCAGTAGTATATACCAAGTTTCCCAAATTGACGAGGAATAGACATGTGGAGAAGAGGGTCCTTTGGCATAAATTCCCAGTCCCCGCCTACAAAGAGGAATCTCTCCTTCCAGTTATGTACTTTGTTGGGACTTTCGGTGGCCGTCCTCCATTTCTGGCATGGCAGGGTCGAGGAGAAATGTTGTACCAGCCTGCAGATCGGCAGGGCCGGTATATAAACTCGAACTTCCTCGGGGTCAGGTTTTCTCCCTCCTCGGCGATACCCCACAATAGGTACGAGGCCACCATCTGTCCCCAGCCATTCGATGTTATCTGGCAAGGGGCCAGATTCCAGTCTTTCAGAACCTCGCAGAAGAAATGATGAATGGACAGACGAAGGCCTTACTGCATCGTAGGTTCGTAAATCACGACGAATCCTTCAGGTGGGTTGTCGGCACGTTCCTCTGGGCCCCGGAGCCCTAAGTATTACGGATGCAAGAATGTCATAAGATAACCGCATGTCCTCCAACTCTCCCTCAGCGATCCTCGAGCGAGCCATGGATGCTTCAGTGGCCGACCGCTTGAGCTCCTCGTCAAGCGCCTTGGTTGCCGGGGCATCTCTCTTATCGAGTGATCCCCTCATCTCAGGTACCCCGGCATCTAGCCCCCTTTTCTCCGCCGTCTCTTTCGACGGTACAATTGGGCAAACCCCCCTCCCACTAGTGGACGGGGTCGACGGGCCTGCGATTGAAGGCACTTGATTCACTTTCTCCATTACCTCGGATGATAAAGATGATGAGGCGGATGATGATGACTCACCCCGAATACTAGGGTTTGTCCGAATGTCCGATTGATTCTGCGAGTCGTCGTTTCCGGAAGACATTACAACCCCCTCGACCCTGGAAGTTGATACTTATACTGTGGTCGGAACGTGTGACAGTGTATAATCCCCAAATTATAGAGTCGAGAAATAATCACAAAAGCAAACAATGAAACAAATCACAGCAACTCTCGGCACGCTTACCTCAAAAATGTAGTTAGAACAATGCACACACTTGGAATTTCTTAATTATCAGTAGAGCATTCACAATACTCACAACAAGCACAGAAACAAGAAAAAGTTCTAGTGAAGGAGGGCGCCAAGCTTTATATATTGAGGCATTCCAATCTCCACCGTCCAACTCCCAAGCGTTACATCTGAACCGTTGGCCAGTGGACGCGTGTTTAGATTAAAGCAACAGGCAGGAAACAGAACACTAAGCGTTTATTAAAACAAGAACGCACGCGCCTCACGCACGCCCCCATTATCCATCACGCGCCATTGGCATTAAATGCACACGTCCTCTCACTCATGATTGCCTGGCCACAGATTGACAACGTTGATTGACAGAATCACACCAACCGCAGACACGTGACCAAATGTCTAATCACTTGAAGCCCTCACCCATCATAAATGTTTGACTTCGGACTTGGGGGACTATACTGGGTAAGTTCAATTCATAATTCAATGTGCGAAGACCACACCGCAGAATCTGCTGAAATTCAAAATTTTTGTTTGTCCAAAATTTCTTCTCTTACTCTCAAAGTCCCTCGCCTATTATAAATAATAGGCTTGGACTTGGGGGACTATTGTTACCACCCGATTTTCATAGGGCCTCCACGTCAGCAAAGGTCCAACGAGAGCTCCATATAGGCCCAACGAGGGCCTCGTAAATTCTAAAAGGGCTTCGGAGGCCCATCAGACATCTTAGCATTCTTGAACTAGAATATCGCGAGGCCTAGGGAGGACCTCGACATTCACGGCCGACCCATAGGGCCTCGTCGGGCTTTGTATTTACTATAACTAGCAGGCAGCACGATATTCTGGAATAGCCAGAGAGATAATTGAAGACAGATTGCGTCGAATTGGCACACGGATCCTCACAAGGAAACCAAATCATAATCTCCTAGAAATTAAGCAACGTGATAAACTCAAATAAGGTAGATACTATTAGAGATTGCCTTGACAATGAATTATCCCTATCCCGCAAGGAAGGAGGATCCGATCAGGTATCTGATTGATTTGTTTCCTAAATCAATTAGGACTCTTGTGCTATAAATACAACGTCTCCGGTTGTTCCAAGGTACGCTATTTTTACTTAAATTTCACCATAAACTCTGCTCATACCTCTGCCTGCTTGTCTCTCCCACACTCAATTACTTTCACCCTCCGTATATTATTCTTATACTGGCAGTTGACTTGATCGTCGGAGTACTAACGATCGCCGGACCCTTTTTCTCTGGAGATCTTGGTGCTTAACGATTGTCCGAGTGTG
The DNA here is from genome assembly GCA_023638005.1 of Forsythia suspensa. Lineage (NCBI taxonomy): Eukaryota > Viridiplantae > Streptophyta > Magnoliopsida > Lamiales > Oleaceae > Forsythia > Forsythia suspensa. The sequence goes on from CM042674.1 coordinate 42,656,727, forward strand.
CAGGTAACATACAAGTTAGCAGAGGAGTGACTAGAGATCTGTTAACACGTGGACGTTGCAGGTTCTGACGTCAACAAATATTATGAATTATTTTGTAATTATCGATTAATATAATACTTATAAGAAACTCTTTTTCAATCATAAGTTTATCTATAAATATGACCAACTAAGGAATAACAGTAAAGTTTTTTTGTAAAACATGTGGTTCATTAAAAAGTACCTGGCCTACGTGAATGTGAAGTTTGAGAGATTACTGACGTAACATGTTAATATATTACTGATATTCTTTTAATTATATTTTGAAGCATATATCTAATGGCATATCAAGAAAATACAAATTTCTTTTATGAAAATTAATATCAAATTCTAAAATACATGAAAAATAGTATGTATAACACAATTTTTCATTGATTTTATTCATATCATTATGAAAATCACATGGATACAAAAAATTTAGCATTTTTGGGCAATTATTTCTCCTCAAAAAAAAAAATCTCAAATTTTTTTAATATAGAATAAAAAAGAATTTTCTCCTGCAATATCCTCACTAAAACACTTATCAAGGTTTCTCATGCATTCTTTCCCGCAATTAATTCTTAATAAAATTCCAGATTTTAACTCTATCATGTAAAATCAACTTATTATGATAGATTTACCTTCACCTCATGCATGGCACGACTCAGTTTATTCAAATTATGTAGTACATGTTAACACTGTTTCTCAATTGTGGACTTGAGAGAGCTAAAGCAACACAAATCTTCTTTGTTCTAACTTGTTTTCTTCAATAAGTACATATTTAATTGCATACAAAATGACATAAAATATCATTCGAGCTTAAATCTATTTGCTATCAAGACTACCACGATAATTAATAATTTTACCTCAAACAAACAAATCAAGAAAAAAGATATAGAAATCAAAATTTAAATGCATATTACCATCATATTCTCAAAAAATAGTGAACGCTTCATGGAAAATTAACACATCCACTATTATCACATTACTATCAAACTAATCAAAAATTAAAAACTGTCCATGCAAGAGAAAAAAAAAACAAGAAACAATTCTCGACATAATTGAAAACAAAGAAGAAGAACATATGAAACCACGAATCAATAATAAGAAAGCCGAAATCCTCTTTTTTTGGTTATGTTGATCGATGAGTTTGATTAAATTTTCATGCATAATAAGATTGACTATTGGAGTGTTTACTATTAAAGATAATAATTTTAATATATTAAAAACCTTATTAGCATTACATTTTTATTTATTTTTATTAATTACAATAAATAATAGAATTTAAAGGGGCAATCCACCATCAATTAAAAAAAATGCAATATTTATTTGGTATTAAATAATTTAATAAATTAAAGCCTAAAAAAATACTACTAATTGAAAGAGGAATTTAGAAATTATAAGTTATTTGTAAATGCAATATCATCTATAAATGTTTCTCCTACATTGAGACTTTTATATGTAGAATAGAAAAAATATTAAAAAATAATTATACATTAATAACTAAAGGTGAATATGGAATTTAAAAAATTTATAAGGATAAAATGGTCCAAAAATATTTCTCTATTTAAGCCCCTTTTAGAATTAGTATAGATTTAAAGAGTATCTTTAGTATTTTAAAGAGCATAATTAAATTTAAAGAGTAATTTTTTTTAAACATTCCAATAGTCTATTTATTTCCATACTCTTTATTTTACTTTTTTCAAGAAGTATTTAATATATTTCCCTCTCCTCTCTTTTTTATCATATATTTCCCTCTCAATTTATATATATTATTTAATTAAAACCAACATATCAAGTATTGAAAATTGAAATTATTTCAATGCATTTAATAATAGAAAGTGAGTTTGGCTCTCTAAATGTGGAGAGCCAAACCCACCCTCTAAATTAAAATGTTAAATTGGAGAGTCTATTGGAGCTTAATTTTAAGCGTTGGCTCTTTAAATTAAAGAATAATTTATATTTAAAGAGTTTGTTGGAAATACTCTTATTAATAGTTGTCAAATGGCACATTTTCTTCACATTCACGATGTTGCATTGGAGATGCTCTTATTTATATTGTGAGAATATTGTTGAGGGGCACAAGTGAGATGATAAAAATGTCACACACACACACACACATATTTCAAATTTCTAAATTATAATCTCTATAATTTAATGTATCAAAAATAATTTTTTCATCTTCAAGTCAGTTTTGACAATCATAATTTAAATTTTAATACGGTAATAAACAAGGTTACAACTTTTCTTATTAATTTTTTTATACCCATTTCTCATTCCTTTCATCTATGTAATGTCCAAAAAAAATTGAGATCATCTTTTCACCTTCTTATTTAATTTAATAGATTTAAATATTTAAAATTTTTAATTGTACATTTAATAAATTGTTAAAAATTTAATATATATTAATGATGAACAATAAAAGAATAATAAATAAAATACTAAAACCAATTGTACATTAATGAACACTAAAAGTAAACATGAAAATTTAACAAATTTGTAAAGGTAGAATAGTGTAAAAATATTTCTCTCTTTTAGGGGCATTTTAGATGTAGTATAGATTTAGATGTAGGGGTGTTGATCTCCTACCCACTTATGTTGCTCACTTATAATTTCTACGCTGAAGTTGCATCACATTATTAATAAAAATAATAAGTGTGAAACTATGAACTACAAATCATGTGATGCCACCTCAACGTGGACATTATAAGTGAGCAACATAAGTGGATAGGAGATCAAGCCCTTAAATGTAGTGTGTGTGTGTGTGTGTGTGTGTGTGTGTGTGTGTGTATATATATATATATATATATATATATATATATATATATATATATATATATATATATATATATTATAATCTATACTAATTCTAAAAAGCTCTAAAAAGAAGATACAATGTTAGACAATTTTACCCTCATATATTACAACTTTGGACTATTTTACCCTCCTACCTTAAACTAAAAAATTCAAAACCCTTTCATCTCCCGGACTATTTTACCCTCATACATTAAATTACCTCATACATTAGATTAAAAAATTCAAAACCCTTTCATCTCCCAAACTATTTTACCCACCTACATTAAATTAAAAAATCCAAAACTCTTTCATCTCCTACCATTATTGAACAAAATAAGTTGTTTGGGACATTTGGACAATTTATGTTCAGTTTTTTTTTTTCCACTGCAGAATACAAATGATAGGTTCTAAAAGAGATAAATAATTTTGGACCATTTTATCCTCGTAGATCTAAAAGTCTAGAAAAGAAAGAAATATTTTTGGTCGAATACGTCCTCATTAATATTTTATATTTCCTAAATTGTCATCCAATTAATATTATAATTAAATTTTCAAAATAATATTTGTAACCACATTTAGTCATTGGAAGTTGAAAATGCTGCCCCAGGGGCATAAGCGAGTTGGTAAGGCTTGAGGTGACGTGGGGAGAAATCCTCCGTCAATGCAAGTTCGATTCCCGTGTGGGGCAGATTTTCACTGAAATATTGTGGAGGTTGTCCTGGAGGTTGGCTTGTTGGCTCTCTCCCTCAGATCCCTGCCACTCGTACACATCCCTCGATTTACAACCCACCTAGTCAAGGGGTCTCTGGCACAGGTGGGGGGCTTCGCCTTCGAGACTTTCCCCTTATTAGAAGTTGAAAATGATAAATCACCATTTATTACATTTAATTACTGGATTTTGAAATATTTCTATCGCATTGTGACAATGGATTTGGTCGGTTACAAGATGAATATTTCTTTACCTTCCACTAACAATGTATTCAACTTATTTTAAGCTTAATTTGAAGTTTAAAGTTGCTTCATTTGAAGGTAATTATGTAGTTTGTAAGTCCATAAAAAATTTATTTGAAAATTTGTGTATTGTGATTATGGTTATTGTTAGTGCACGTGAATAATCATTTCTAAGTGCTATATTTTTTATTTTATTTTTATTTTTAACTTCAATAATTAATACGAATATCATTACTATTATTCCTTTTTATATTTTTGAATTGAATTGTTATCAATTGCTTAAACTAATTTTTCTTCACTATTTATGCCCCCGCATAAATTGCTTAAATCGTTATAATATTTAGTTTTGGTAATATTACTTTACTTCTCCATTACCATTTGGATAAGTTCACGCGAAGACATGTGAGCACTGAATTGTGCAAACGAGATTGTTTAATTTTGTCAATTTTCTGATGTAAATGTTATTTTGTTTTATTTTATATATTGATTTATAAATCTAATTATAATTGCTAACTTGAGGTGCTACGAGCCCAAATTACATGTAATATTTTAGGTTAAAGTTTCTTCATAGCTGAAGAGTTATACTAAATTACAAAAATTTGTTATAAGTCATTTGCCATTTTATAAAGCAAGAAGATTCAATGGATTTGAATGCTCGATATATTTAAGAACGTACACTATTTTTGAATCTTTCTGTTTGCATTCTTTAATTGGCATTATTTGACTATATTACAAATCTTAAACAATAGAGCTTCATACTCTCACTGGTTACATAATTGTAAAAAGCATTTTGTTTGTTTTGTTATGCATCTAAAATGAAATGAATGTATTGATTGGTAGTTAAAATAAATATTAATCATTATTACATACGAACGTGGCTAATTTGGCATTTGAATACTGTAACAAACGGTATATTGCACCGTATTTTTAATGTCAGATTTTTTACGTTAATGCAATATTAAATTGAATATAATTATTTGAATATTTGAATAAAAATTTAACTTACAATACCATTACTAAATTACGTGCAACGCACGTATTATATACTAGTTATAATAAATATCTTTAACTACACTAAAATATGTATGGGTCTTTTACTATTCATAGCATCGTTCAAAAAGCACCATTTTGTCCTTCAAATTTTTTAATTATTAAAAGTATGGATGGGACACGCCACCGTTTTGGACTTTTTTTTCCCTCAAGTTGTGTCGAGATTCTCGACACAATTGGATACCACAATTTGGTTCTCATTTCTCATTTATTAGCCCATTTGCCATTTTGCAAGCTTTTTTTTTTTCTCCCATATAATATTATAGCTCATTCATTCAATATTTTCACTAATTTTTTTTTTTTTTTTTTTGTATCTGAAGAATTTTTGTAAATGATTTTTCGCTTTCTTTACACTGTATAATTGTTCGATTTTGTCCTTTTTAAAATGTTGACAATGTCAACACAATTGGGAACCCATTTCTGGTTCCCAATTACATTTTGGCCCATTTGTCCATTTTTTAATTTTTTTTTTCCTACGAACAGATTATTCATTTATTCAATTTTTTCACCAATTTTTTTATTTGATCTTGTTACAAGCAAATTCCGTACACAATTCATTAATACTTAGCTTTTACAATATAAATTTTTTATTTTAAAATGTCGACAAATAAGACGATAAATGGTAACCAAATTTGGTTCTCATTATAACACAAATAATGGAAAGTTGGGAACCAATTGGTTGATTTTTTTCTTCTTTTTGAAGAATTTAAGTGACGTCGATCAAATATTGTTGTATTCGACAATAGCTCATTCATTCAATTTTTTCACTAATCTTTTTTTTATCGGAGGTAGGTCCCACATGAAATTTTTTTCCCCAAATTATCTATTTTTGTAGAACACCAATCAACTCCCACTCGCTAAATATCCACAAAAATATTTTCATACGCTAAAGATCCACTAATCTATTCCCAAAACTTAACATCAAATTTTCAAACATTAGATCTGGGTACTACTCTTTCACCATCATTCTTAAATATTCTTCCTTTCACTATTTAAATTAGCTAAAATCATGTGCAGATTTGGGGGGCGGGACCGGACTATAGCTTGGGCCCGCCACAGAAAAAGTTATTTTTTATAGTGTAAAAAAAAATTTAAAAAAATTTAGTAATAGCCCGATCTTGAAGTGCAAAAAAAAAAAATTCCAGTAGCAACCCGGGCTCAAAAAATTCTTGGATCTGCTCCTGACTAAAATAGGCTAATTTTTGTAAATGATTTTTTCTTTTTTACTGTATAATTGTTCTATTTTAAAATGCCTACACGCATTGTCCACAATTAATGGGAACCAATTGGTTCCCATTATTACAATATTATAATTTTTCATTTGTTATTTTTTCTTCTTCTTTATTTAAGTGATGTCGACCAAATATTGTTGTTTTCGACAAACTTTATATATATATATATGAATGATAAATTAATTATCATTGATGCATCCAAGAACAAATGTTCTCCATATGAATTATTTATTTGCTAGAAGTTGTCCTAAGGTATGTTTCCTGAAATGAGATTATCTAAGAATTTTAATTGATATCATATATATAAGTTTTTTTTATTATGATTTCTTTTTTTAAGATTGTTTTGAGATTTAGAGGACCAAAAAAAAGAAAGACTGGCTAAATTTATTTTACTTATCTTTCTTTAATTTAATGTAGCTTACATTATATACATATACTATAATAATTTGTATCTATTAAATTTTAACGAATTACGTGCAACGCACGTACCTGACTAGTGTATATATATATATTAATTTTTTTTGTCCAGGTTGAATTGGATTGTATAGAGTTACTCAAAAATCAACTCAATTTGATAGGCACTTAAAAATTAATTAGTCCAACTTGAATAGTTAGAAAAATCAACTTAAATCGATGAGTTCATTTTTAGTTGTTTAATTTATTCTAGTAATAATTTTGCTATGCACTTGATTTTTTATTAAAATTCCACAAATACTTTTCTGTTGTAAAATTATAGATAATAATGAATAACTATTTGATTTTATCTAGATGTCTATGTAGTTATCTATTTACTCCATAAGAGTGTATTCTAGTCAGGTTGTAACTCATATTGGAACCCTGTAAATAAGGGTCATTGTTATAATAAATTGGGTAAATAGAGTTGGACGTCTCAAACCTTTTAACTTTGTGATGATGGAGTCCTGAACCTTTAATTCTAGCACCCAAGTCCCTAACCTATGAAACGTTAGCGCCCGAGATCCTTTTTTGAGAGAAACCATTAGTTTGACAGTTAAATATTCAAAAATTTGTTAAACGGGCTATTTTACCCTTAAATTGAATGATAAAAAAGAATAGAAAAACAAAAACAAAAGGGAAAAATAAAATTACAACTAAACCCCAACCAACAAAAAAGTAAAAATTACAACTAACCACCAATCTTCTTCTCCAAATCGCCGTCACCCGTCACCACCACCACCACCACCACCGAAAAACCATTTTCACCAACAACCGCCATCGCCTGTCACCACCCATTTCTATGAGGAGCCTCGTTGCATGCCTCAAATGACATTGTTTCTCAGTTCACTCAACAAGTACAATTTTCTTTTTCTTAATTGCAAGCTTAATTCTGTAGTACCCATAATTTTACTAGTATAGAATCATTTACCAATTGTTGGATTAAAAGAGTTTCAAAGTTAAATCATAACTCGACTACCCAGATTTTTTATTGATTTTCTGGGATGTGAATGTTGTGATTTATGGAGTTCCATTAATGCGTGTGTTCTTAATTGCAAGCTGATTCGGTGGTACGCTTTTGCACTAGTCTTTTAAATCAGTTACCAATTGTTGGATTAAGGGGTTTTATAGTTATTCATAACTCGATTGGCCCATATTTTTGTTTTGATTTTCTGGGGTGTAAATATTGTGCTTTATGAAGTTTCATTAATGCCTGTCTTTGTTTTTTTTAACAATTATATAGAATGACAGTTCGATTGAGATCATTACATTGAGATTTGTTCTACTCAGAGGTAGCATGGTGGAATGCGAGGATAATTGGAATTGCCAGCTTGAAAACATCACTTACACTACTAAGGTGTGTGAAAATGGTTTTGTAATGGTGGGTGAAAATGGTTTTCCGGTGGGTGGTGACGGGCAGCGGCGGTTGTTGGTGAAAATAGTTTTTCGGTGGTGGGTGGTGACCCTTGGAGGCGATTTGGAGAAGAAGATGAGGTTAGATTGGATTGGGGTTTAGTTACAATTTCTTTTTCTTCTTTTTTTTGGTTAGGGTTTAGTCGTAATTTTTGTTTTTTTATATTCTTTTTTATCATTCAATTTAAGGGTAAAATGGTCTGTTTAACAAAATTTTGACTATTTAACCGTCAAACCAACGATTTTTGTCAAAAAAGCATATTAGGTGCTAATGTTTCATAAGTTAAGAACCTGGGTGCTAGAAATTAAAAGTTCGAACTCCATCGTCACAAGGTTAAAACGTTTGGGAACCCCGGTGCTATTTACCTTAATAAATTTATACACTTGAGTTTTGACTCTATCTATTTTCCTCTATTTTTTTAGTTTCATAACACGTTATTAGCACGATGGAGCTCATCCAAAATAGAGAGAAAATTCGAGAGCTAGTTTAAAAAATTCGCAGAACTGGCCAGCTTGCACATATGTGATCAAACATTGATATATTAATGGTCCACGGTCCGACCGTTGCAAAATTTGTACATAACATTCAAAAATCATATTTGTTTAAACCCAATGGTGGAGCTCAAGATCTAACGATTCATTAATGAGAAATCTTTGTATAAACAGTAATGAATTTTAAGTTCGTGGAAGAATTTAGGCAGCATGCACAATTGTGATCAAACATTGATATTTCATTACTCCATGGTGCGATCATCATGAAATTTTTACATCAAGTTCAAAACTCATTGTTCTTCAAATATTATAGTTAATATCAAGATCAAACAGTTTATTTGTGGGATATTTCTACGTGAACAATAGTAAATTTTGAATCAGTACTAATTTCAACAAATGACTATTTTCCTATTCCAAATAAGTTTATTCTTACAAATCTTTTGATTATATTTTGTAGGATTGGATTTACATGATTTGTGAATTTTTTTTATTGATTGAATATTTGTTTTAAAAAATTAAATACTTTTAAAGAAGTAAAATTGTGATGATGTTCTTGATGAAACATAACACAACTAAATAAATATTCAAGAAGAATATTTTTTTTATTCATGAAGAAATCAAAATTTTATACAAATCAATATTCTAAAAGAATATTATGTTAGTCCTCAATATTAACTTTATACAAATCTAAGTTTGATAAATATGTTAATGCTCTCGAATAGCACAATATTATATTAATATTCTAGAAGAATGTTACTTGTCCTTAAATAGCGTGACATCATTAATTTAATATTTTAGAAGAATATTGAGTTATTATTCTCGAAGAAGCATAATTTTCTTTTGTCTTTATTATTGAAGAAAATTATATCGTTATTCTTGAAGAATTGTCTATTATTAAGAATCAATATTTTAAAAGAATATTGTATAATATTTTGAAAGAAACACAACTCTACAAATATCAATATTTCATTGGAATATTATAATTTTGCTACTAAAGAGCAAATGTTTACTTCATATTAAAGTTTAATTTTTTAAAATAATTTGTTGTTGCCCCTAAAAGAAGTACAACATTATATTACTATTTTGACAGAATATTTCTTGCTATCGAAGAGTGTAATTTATTATTTTTAATATTAATATATTGTTCCAAAAGAAACAAATCTTTATAAATTTTAATATTTTTAAATAATTTGTTGTCGCTCCTGAAAAAATACAACGTTATATTAATATCCTTGCAGAATATCACTTTCTTCCGAAGAGTATAATTGTATAAGATCTAACATCTACTATATTATTGCTTCTGATGAGTAAATCTTTACATAATTTAATATTCTAAATAATAATACGTTGTTATTCCTGAAGTAGACAACATTATTAATATTTCAGTAGAATATTACTTGCTCTCGAAGAGCGTAATTTTGTAAGATGTAATATTAAATTATTGCTCTCGAAGAGCATAATTTTACAAGATCTAATATTTTGTATAAATATCATGTTATTGTTTCTTGAAACATATCAATGTTTTAAAAATAAAAAATATTAAGTTCTTCCTGAAGAAGAACAATTATTGGTATACATTGTATTAATATTTCTGAAGAAGTATAACGTCATGAATATCAATATTATAAAGGAAAATGATAATGTTGTTACTCAAGAAACACAAAGTATATAAATATTTTGGAAAAATATTGTGTTGTTGCTCTTGAAGAAGCATAACTTAATTAAACGAATAATATATGATTATTCTTGAAGAAGCATAAATTTGTATATATCAATATTGTAGAAGAATATTATTTTGTTGCTTTTGAGAAGCACAACGTTATATAAAATAATTTCTACTAGAATATTATGACATTCTCCATTAGAATGTACACATTAATATATATCAATATTCTAGAAGAATATTTTGTTAATGTTGTCGAAGAAACATTCTTTCTTATAAATACCAATACTCTTGGAGACATTGTGTTATTCTTGAAATATATATTTTTGAACAAATATTGTGTTGATACTCTTGAAAAACATCATGTTGTATTGTTGCTTCGGATGAGCGTACATTTTAAGATTTGTTTTTAATTGTTCTTTTTCTGACCAAACATAATTTTACAATAATATTAATATTCTATAAGAATATTGTATTTTTGTTTTTGAAAGAAAAGAAAATAAAATACAACATAAGCATACAAATATTCTAGAAGAATATTTGTTGTTGCACCTAAAGAAGCACAACTGTATATTATGTTTATATTCTATTTTAGTAGAATATTACTTGCTCTCGAAAAATTAATATCATCATATCATTAAAATAAATACTGTCGTGAAACCGAAGTTCGTTAATCCAATAAATTTTATGTTTTGACATGTTTTTTAGATGATTTAGATTTCAGATATGGCGACAATAGTCACGTACCTATTATAGATACATGCATTTCATGAATCCCTAAAGAAAAAAGATAAGAATGATGAAAAAATATTATGTTATTCATTTATTTTAATTTGTACTATCCTAATATTAGTACAATTTAACAAGTACTAAATGTCCTAAAAAATTTATTAATTGGCATTACCGATTAGACCATCCCGAATCAATATGATGCGAATTATTAATGAGAATATCTATTGAAAACCAGAATATTTTTCAATATAATGAATTCTCACGTGATATTTGTTCTCTTGGTATATAAATCAGTAAATAGCTAAAATCGGGACTGAATTCCCTGTATTTCTGAAAATTATTTAGGGTGATTTATGGGGCTCCATTACCCTCCATGTTGACCATCTAGTTATTATTTTTATTTATTAGATACATCTACTAGATGATTGTATGGTGTTATTATTTGTAATTTGAAGTTTGCGAGATTAGTTGCTCAAATTTTAAATTATGAGCATAATTTTCAGATTATATAACTAAAACGGTGATGTGTCTTGTCAATGCTTGTGAGTCTAAATCTCGAACTTTAAATAAATGTTGGTTGAGATTATGTTAAATGATTTAGCAATATTGTTTGTTAACCCTTCCAATTAAATTCTAAAATATTACTATTGAGAACAAATTGCTTCCTATTTTTGTCTAGGGAATGCTATTTTATATGTAGAAATACTTATACCGTTATACGCATCATGCCAATATCAAAGTTATCACTGCTATAGTTGGCTTATGGTCAGAGCCTAATATTATCTATCTAATGATTTTTTATAGTGCAATATATGTAAAATCGGTCCACCATAATGCACTGAGATAGACGTTAAAAAATGTTGGGAATACATGTTAGTTTGGAACATTATAAAATATCTTAAGTCCTAACGGGTTATATTTTATAACACGATTTTTTCGAATGTCATTTTGATAAGACAGTTTTCTCGACATTGGGGAATAGAAATTAAGTAGCTGGAAAGAATACATGAAAATACAATATTTTATGTTTACAAGATCCTTGCACAAGACAATACGAATCAGAAGTTCAACAAATAACTTATTTGTAAGTAGCCTAAAAACTAAGCATTAGGGTACACTGTAGTGCTCGGAAAAATAGTCATAACTAATTTACCCAGCATTATTTTAAAGTGATTCCAATTTACTCGAATAGAAAACTTAGCAACCTATCCAACATGTGACTAAAGTGATTCCAATTTACCCTAATAGAAAACTTAGCAACCTATCCAACATGTGACTTGCTCAAAGATTCTTAGTATACAAGAAGTTATGCTATCATGAAAACATGGGCAAAAATATGGAATTTCAACACATAAAAACTAAAAAATCATCTTTAACTTCCAACTGGCAAAATAAAAAAAATGCTATTTTCATTGTTCAAATTTACACAATTTTAACATAGTCAAAAAATGGTAATTAAATTACATAAAAGGCCCGATTATATCTACGCCAAGATCATAAATAAACATAGAATTTTTCCATTGTATTTTTCCACCGTTGCGCTATTGCCAGGCCTTTCAATTTGGAAAGTAAATTTATTTTTGGAGGTGTAAGAATTTCATAGAAATACTCAGTAGTAGTTATACATGTAATTGAAAAAAATATTTACTACACACACACACACACACACGACATGCCAAGCATCATAAAATCATAAGAAACGTAAATTATTGGTACCGGTTCCACATTTCATTCAACTGATTATCTTCAATCACAAATCATACTAGATGATTACCTTCATTCATCAACATATTGTTTCTAATATAAACATTCCAAATCATGCTAGAGCAAATCATAATATCCGTCTAAGCATGGCAATGTCAAAGCAAAAACATATCACATATGCACAAAACCTTCTCGTTTAAAATCATAATTTCATGAGCATAAGTTATTGTAACACCTTGAAAATTTAGAATTTTAATTCAGGCTAAGTAAAATTCTTAGTAAGTATATGTGGCCACATGGTCGTCTAAAGTCCAAATGAGGTCCAATAATAATAAACAATCCAAGTTCACTAGAGAAAATATTCAACGATTTTTTAGATTTATTAATTAATTAATTATAATTATTTTCTAAAGAATACAAGATTTGTAAGATATTTTAATTTATGGTAATTGCACCATCAAAGACTTATCAAATTCCAAATAGGTAAGTTCCTTGATGTGCATGCAAGATGATGGAAAGAACCTAAAATCCTCAAATTCTTCCATTTCTTTCTCCTTCCCCCACCCTCAAAACCGTCCTCCCTCTACATACACACACTTAAGCATATTTTACAAAGAAAGAAAAGAAGAAGAAAAGAGAAGAAGAAGGAAAGAAGAGTGGTTTTTTAAAAGCTTTTCATTCTTTTTATCAAGGAAGTAAGGTATGAATATCTATATGTAAAGTTGATTTAAATCCCTTTTATGTATTGTAGTTATGTGTATTCTATGCTAAAGAACTTAATGTTTGTGGTCATTCGAATATTAATGTGGTTTATTCTATTGGAATCAACAAGAAATATGTTCATCCTATTTTGGATGTAATAGAAAGAATGTATATGGTTTTAAATCATTTGAGATTAAACATAAAAAGAAAGTTTATGATTTTTAAATCCTTTGGGATTAAACCTATGAAAGAAATTGGGATTTCGACCCTTGAGCTCACAGGAAATTGAAGTTTGCATGGTTTATTTACATTAATTGCAATATATAAATTGGGATTTGTATTATTATTATTATGATATTTCAATTGAGTTTTTCCAAACTCACCATTCTTCTATTCATAGATTAATTGTAGGATTGGATGGAGGCTCGATGATAAAGGGATTGAGCCATGAAAAAAAACTTTGGTCAAGAAGATGAATAAATGGTAGTTTGCTTTATTATGTTATAAATTCTGAAATTTATATGTTATGAGGTGATTTTTGATATGAATGTTAATTGTTAAATTGTCATAAAATTGCTCGGGACTCTATGAAATGATAATTTTAATCTTGTTGAGTATTAGAAGATGTTTAAATAGTTTAATTTTGACCGAGATGAAAACTGTCCAGAATTTCTAGCTTGCAAGTTCAATTTCAAATGGAAGTTTAGAATAGTACACTTCAGGTTTTGGGATGAAATTTGGTAAGATTGATGATCTATAAATTTCGGTCTTTTGAAACATGGAATCACCTCGTTCAGATGTCTGTAGAGAAAGATATGCAAGTTTTGGTAATGATAGACAGTTCTACTCAGGAATCTGTCTTTCATGTTTTGGAGGTTAATTGGAGACCTTACAAATTTTATTAAATTCTGAGTTTTGGATATGAATTAATAAATTATGTGGTGTTTTATCACTGAATATATTAGAATTTTTCAAAGTCTTTTGATAGGAAAAATAGAGATTAAAACTGAGTATTGAAAGCTATCTAGTTTCTATTTTTCGTGTACTTTGTATCCTCTTTATGACTTTAACCATTTCACATAATTATAAAATTTTAGTATCTGCTAGAAGGATAAGTTATGATTATTTGGTTAAATATTCATAATCTTTTGTGACCGTTGGTTGCTCGTTTTATGCATAAGAAATCAAAGGACAGTAACTTTATGTCACAATCAAGTTAACTAGAAGTTTTGACTTTAAGGAAAACCATTAAGGGTTTTTAACCTCAACTTTAAAGTCCTTGTAATTGATATGTGACATTTGTAAAATTTTAGAATAACATCTAGAAAATTCTGTATTTTTAGTTCACTTTCGAGCTTTAAAATATAAGAATAGGAGAGACGTGTTAGAGCTTCATAGAAAAAGTTTTGGAGCGTCACAGTTTTGTATTAAAGCCCAGAGTTTTAAATCGGTTCTGTAGACTAAGAAAAGTTAAGAACCAATAGAGAACGAATCAAGTCAAAAAAAAAATTTGACCTTCGAGCAGGCCTCTGTCTGCTCGAGCTAACACTATTTATTGTAAAAAAAAAATTCTTTTCTCCTAATGTGTATTTAATGAAATATATGATGATTTCATGATTTACCGAAATATGTTACGTGATTTCATAAAAATTTGTATTTTATCGGTAATTGAGAAAGTTGAAGATGTAAAGGTTCCTTATGGCTATCCTATTTCATCTGACGGCTACCATCCTCAAACCCACATATATGATTTTATTTGGGACATGAAAGAATTATTTTAAAGACTTCTAGCATTGATTTTTGCTAAGTTGAATTACATAAAGTTATTTTTTTTGCAAACAATAGAATGCTATTTATTTTGATTGCGAGCTTCCTAAATTTTTGGACTCATGTTGGACTCGACTTAGGATAAAATGGCTAAGGTGAGACATAGCGCCAGAAAGTTTACTGGTTTACCGCATCACCTAAGACCAAAAGCCTTAGCGCTACGAGCCTATGAGAACTTCGATTCCTATATGCCCATGCCTCAACACACTGAGAGATTCATGCAATTGTAGCGAAATGCGACAAGTCATGGGAATAGGATTGGTAACGTTGAGGTATCGATCATATTTTACATACCTTTACCCCATATAGAGTAAAGATAGGCAATATGATCAAGAACGAAATGTTGAAACAAGACCCAACCCATATCAATGTCGAGACATTTTGCTGCATCCTAAATCACTATCACGAAGATTATATGAATTGAAAATTTCCAAGTAACGAAGAAAACTCAGATACAGAATCAGAGACTTCTGTCAATCAACCAACGCCCAATCGGGAAGAAGATTCAGATTAGGCGTCATTTACTTAATTTCCATTATGTTATTCTCCTTCAAACTTTCTTTGAGAGCACTTTCTAAATTTGCAGTTGTAATCTAATTTTGTTCTTACTACTTTTCGTATTATTATTTCTTTCTAAACAATTGCAGTTTTTCGACATTTTGTCGAAGATTATTCAAATAAAAATTCCAGCTTTCATTATGTCATTTGAGATAGTGGTTTTATTGTTGTCTGATAGACAATCTTTATTTTTCCTAAAGGAAATGGCACTCCCAACTCAAAACAACTTGATCAGATCTCCTAAAAGCAGTGCAGGACCTGGCCAGACAAAGTCAGGCTCCTCCCCCTCCATCTCCTACCCAATCTACAACTCCAACTATTGTCAATCAAGTTGCCATGATAGAACAATTTTGTAGGCACAAACCCCCTACGTTCGATGGCTCTTCAGGACCACTAGCAGTAGATGAGTGGCTGTGTAAGTTTGAGAACATCTTCTGATTACTGACAAGTACTGATGCATAGAAAGTTATGTGCACATAATTCATGTTTGCCGGTGATGCCAGTCACTGGTGAGAATCTATGTCCTGTACTATGAGTGAGACAGATCAGGACGCTCTAACATGGAACCAGTTTAAGAAGGAGTTTATGGAGAAATATTTTCGCAGTAATCGAGGAAAGCAAGAAAGCGAATTCTACTGACTAAAGCAAAGCAAAGATGTCACTACCAGATTATGAGCAGAAATTTGAACAATTATCTAAGTATGCACCTCACCTTGTTGATACTGAAGCTAAAAAGATTAAAAGGTTGAGCAATGATTGAGCACGGATATAAGCTTAATTTTTCTGTCCCATAGTCCCACTTTTTATAGATAAATGCTAGCTCGGGCCAAGAGAGTTTGGTACTGTAAAGCCATTTCAGATTAGTCTGCCCCTCAAAATAAAGATTTTGCAAGGAAGAGAAAGTGGAGTGGACATGACAGGACATGACAAATGAAAAGTAAAATGGCAAGAAAAAAAGTCGAATACCAGATCCAACAATGTCAAACCAACAGCCTACACTCCTTTCTGCCCAAATTGTAACAAGATTCACCTAGGAGAGTACTTGTTTGGGAGAAATATATGTTACTAGTATGGAAAACAGGGCCACATGATCATGAATTGTCTAGAACTACCCAAAAGAAAAGATGAGAAGGAGAAAGAGGGAGATAGAAACAAGAATAAGAATAGAAAAAGGCGAGTGTTTGCCCTTACCCAGCAATAAGCAAACAAGAATCCCAACGTGATAACATGTACCTTTTTGTTGTCACATTTTCCTACTTACGTGCTTTTTTATTCTGGAGCAACACATTCTTTTATCTCTACATCTTTTATCACTAAGGCTAGGCTTGTGTGTGATAAATCGGCTAGTACACTAGAGGTTAGCACACCTTCAGGCGAGTCACTTTTTACTAATCAACTAGCTAAATCAAATAAAATAAAAATTGGAGGGAATGTACTAGAAGCAGATTTGTATATCTTAGAAATGAGAGACTTTGACGTAATCCTAGGCATGGATTGGTTGGGACGTAACCATGCATCAATCCAATGCAACGAAAAAGAGGTAGTACTTTAGAAACCAGGGGAAGAGAAGTTTTGTTTCTCACGGTTGAAAAGGTCAAGTAAAGGAAAATCTTTTAGTGCCTCACGTAAATCACAACCAGAGGTATCTGTTGAAGACGTAGAGGTAGTACAGGAGTTTCTCGACGTGTTTCCTGAAGATCTACCAGGAATTCTACCGGATAGGCAACTGGAGTTCATGATTGACTTAGTTCCTGGAGCGACACTGATATCTAAAACACCTTATAAAATGGTACTAGAAGAATTATAAGAACTGAAGTCTCAACTTCAAGAATTGTTGGGTATAGGCTTTATTCGACAAAGTGTGTCACAGTGGGATGCACCAGTTCTTTTTGTGAAGAAGAATGATGGATCAATGAGAATGTGCATTGACTATCATAAATTAAATCAGCTGACGATAAAGAATAAGTACATTCTTCCATGGATTGAAGATTTGTTTGATCAACTAAGAGGATCAAAAGTGTTTTCTAAGATTGACTTGACATCCGGCTACCATCAATTGAACATGAAGGCTAGCGACATACCGAAAACTGCTTTTCAAACTCGTTATGGGCATTGCGAGTTTGTGGTCATACCCTTCGACTTAACCAATGCATTAGCAGTGTTCATGGACCTAATGAACATAGTATTTCATGAATTTTAAGACAAGTTTGTCATATTTTTCATCGATGACATTTTGGTATACTCTGAGAATCGTGAACAACATGAAGAACACCTCAGAATAGTGTTGGAGATATTAAGAAATGAGAACTTGTACGTCAAATTCAAGAAGTGTGAATTTTTGCTAGATCGAGTAGGTTTTCTTGGGCACGTAGTTACGACCCAAGGGATTGAAGTCGACTCGGCCAAATTGGAAGCAGTAACAAATTAGAACCGACCCACCAATACTGGAGAAGTGCGTAGTTTCTTAGGGTTAGCCGGTTACTACTGAAGATTTATAGACGGTTCTCCAAAATTGCTAGATCTATGTCTAACTTAACTAGGAAAGGAGTAAAGTTTCAGTGGGATGACAAATGTGAATGAAGTTTTCAAGAACTTAAGCAACGTTAAGTCACAGCTCCAGTACTAGTAGTACCAGAAGTATCATTTACAGTAATGGATCCAAAATAGGTTTAGGATGTGTGCTTATGCAGCATGGGAGAGTGATCGCCTATGCTTCGAGACAACTAAATAGTAAGAACAAAATTATCCAACGTACGACCTAGAATTGGCAACAGTAGTTCACGCCTTGAAGATATGGTGTCACTATCTGTATGGTGGCAAGTGTGATATTTATACGGACCATAAGAGTCTCAAGTATTTCTTTACTCAGAATGAGTTAAATATCAGACAATGAAGATGGTTGGAGTTAGTGAAGGACTACGACTATGCAATCCATTATCACCCAGGTAAAGCCAACGTCGTGGCTGATGTCTTAAGCAAAAAGACAGTACGACAGTTGACATCGATAATCACAGTGCAAGAACAACTAGTAAGGGACTTCGAAAGACTAAAGTTAGAAGTTTTAGCACCATCGAGTCAAGTTGCCACAAGAATAATGTCCTTGATGATTCAACCTACTCTCAGAGATCGAATTCAAAAGGCTCAAGATAAGGCCCATTTTCTGCAATTAAGGCTGAAGTCGGTACAGATAAATGCAAGGTTTTTAGTTTGAATATAGACAGTGTACTCATATTCAAATGAAGATTATGTGTACCCAATGATGAGAAATTGAGAAAAGAAATTTTGGAGAAAGCACACTCTACCCCTTACACAGCACACCCTGGAGGAATGAAGATGTATCGTAACCTCCGAGACACCTTTTGGTAGAAAAACATGAAGAGAGATATAGGGTTGTTTGTAGAAAAATATTTAGTCTGTCAACAAGTCAAAGCAGAACATCAAAGGCCATCAGGGCCGTTGAATCCATTAGAAATACCAGAATGGAAGTAGGAATACATAAACATGATCATCGTAGTAGGTTTTCTGAACTCAGCAAGAGGTCACAATGCCATTTGGGTAATAGTGGATTGATTAACCAAGTCGGCCCACTTCTTACCAGTAAAGATGACTTTCAACATGGGACAATTAGCACAACTATACTTTAGAAAAGTTGTCAGGTTGCATAGAACCCCCTCATCAATAGTGTCGGATAGGGATCCGAGATTTACATAAAAAAATTTGATGAGTTTGCAGACATCCTTAGGTACTAAGCTTAACTTTAGTACATCATATCATCCTCAGATAGTTCAAATTTTAGAAGACATGCTTTGGACATGTGTTTTAGACTTATGCGGCAACTGGGAATCCCACTTGCCATTAGTAGAGTTTTCTTAGAACAATAGCTTTCAAGCTATGATATGGGTGGTCCCTTACAAAGCACTTTATGGCAGAAAATGTAGATCTCCAGTACATTGAGATGAAGTTGGAGAAAAGAGAGTGTTAGCACTACAAGAAAAACAGTCTATTGCAACGGGCGAAAAACGTTGCGAAAGACCTTTCGCAACGTGCATGCGCACGTTGCGTCCTTCGATGTTGCCGAAAAGTATTCATTTACGGCAACGGGCAATGCACGTTGCCATTTAGTTTTTAACAACGTTCAATGTCCGTTGCCATTTAATTTTTAGCAACGGTCACTGTGCGTTGTCATTTATAGTTTTTAGCAACGGTCAATGTCCGTTGCCATTTAGTTTTTAACAACGTTCAATGTCCGTTGCCATTTAGTTTTAGCAACGTACATTTGCACGTTGCCTTTGCCTATGTATTCATTTTCAACAACGTTCTTGTGCACGTTGTCGTTACCTTGGGTTTTTTATCTATTATTTCGAAATATATTTTATATATATTCTTGTACTTTCTCAATCATTTAAATACAAAATTACATTATAGATATAATAAAACTCAACTAAGTAAAAGACTAAGACTGCGTAAAATAAGAATAAGACTAAGTAAAATAAGAAAGATATGCCAACACAACTTTATTGTACATTTGGATAAATATACTAACACGAGGTTATAAATATCAACACAAGATTTCTCCCTCCGACTAACACATCCATCACGCAACTTATTCTGAATGTTAAGAAAATGCAGCATAATACTCCCTTCAAAATGCAAACAAAATTTACACAACACAAGCGTGAGAAGTTCTAGAATAATTTTGAAGAAACTAGAATATGAAAACTACGCTATCATGCACTCTGGACTTTTGGTTCTGAGCAACACATTCAGATATCCACATCAAGTTCCTGATCTCCTGCTCCCTCAACCTCATGTAGGCAAAAAACACACCATAATGGAACCGCAATGACGATAGAATACGACAATCAATTCATCATACAAAATCGCAAAAGAATAAAAATAAATAAATAAAGAGCACCAAATAGACTTGTGAACATAACCATTTATATTCTAAAAGCAAATTTAAGATTAAGTACAAATTAATGAAAACTTATCCTCATTTGGTAACTAAGGAAAGTGTATATTCTTTATAATGGCAATTCCTAAAAGCAGTATCTAATAAAAATTATGCTATCATGTTAGACTTGTATGAGAAAAAACGAATCTTACCTCCAAGTGGGGAGGCCTGTTCAACAATAATAATTGGAATTTGAATCTAGGTTCTAGGTTCAAGCTTTTAGATGGCTAAGATCCTAGATTCAAGTATCACCGCCACCCATAATGCTTATCACACCATTTGAATCTATTTGTCTTGGACTCACATTTTAATATCCAAAAATTTTACTGGCAAAAAGCACAATCCTCTCAAACTGAAAAAATACAGTTGTCGTCTTTTTGTCATCTCAGGTCAAGAGGGCGAGTCGTCTAATAACGGGAGGAAAAGATATATGTCATCACATTCCTGGAAGTATGATTATTGTATTAAAGAATGTGCCAAAAAAAGAAAAATTCCAAGCAAGAAGTGGCCCATTTGGATGTGCTAAACACACATACTTCAAATACCAAAGTGTGGCTTGTGGGTTATTTTAGTATTTCTCTAGCTTCTCAATAGATATTCGAATCCAATACCTTCAAGCTATACAGGAAAAGCAGAATAGAAGAGGAATATTGAGAATTCGACTAGTTATTTGCAATGAGTATAAATTGTATAAAAACATAGAGGAACTAGGATTCAAAATGCAGAATTCTCAGGAAATCCATCAGTCATCAATTGCCAATTACATGGTAAAGCAGTAGCAAATAGGAAAAGAATACTTCATTACACTTACTTGCTCAAAAGGCTCAAGTGCACAAAGTTGGCCTGCAATTCCTTTGCCTGATCGAACATAGCAATAATGAATATATAAGGACAAAATAATATGATGCCATGGCTGAATATGGTATAAAGATCAGCACAACTCTCTAGAACGTAAGCTAAACACTACACTATGCAATTACCTCAAGTCTTTTCTCCCAATCCGCACCATAGAGGTTCCTTAAAATCACCCCAACCTTGATAATGGGCGAGGAAGTTCTTTGAAAAAATCAACAATCTTTTGCAAAGCATGGAGAAAAGTTGCCGCTTTTATAATTGTCCAATTATAAGACAATAAAAAGAAATGAAGTGGATCCACAAGGAAAATACTTGAGTTTTGCACTCTTAGTATCCGGCATAAAGTAAATCCATTTTCTCCACTTCCTCCATTCGAATTATCGACTTCTCTCTCATCATCACTCACCTTTTCACAGAGTAGAGAACAAATGCAAACCAATAACGTTCTACTTCTTCTGGCTGATCATGACATCATTAAGAATTTAATAACATAATAGAATTAACTAAAAATTTCATCTCAATGACCTATTTATTATATAAGCATGCAATCAATTGAAAAGGGAACAATTAGGGAAAGAGACAACCAATGGCAAAAAGTTAAAAAAAAAAAAAGATCATCAGTGAGGGGGTGGAGGAGGGGAACCACATACCATCCCACTTCCAACAGAAGAAATACTAGTCGACGTAATATGCTTGATTTCATTAAATGACTTCGTTGCTTGCACCAAAACTTGTCGTCCAATGATAATTCATTACATTTATCGGAGAAAACCCACCCAAATTAAAGAGAAATTAGAAACGCCAACCGACCTAAACTACAAAACTAACAACATATGCAATTTTAGTATATTTTGAAAAGCGGAAGCTAGAAAAGCCAAATGACTTAAATTTCAAAACTAACAACATATAAACATTTTATATATTTGGAGAAACAAATCACCCGCCATTGCTCGTTAGTAAAATCTTAATCACAATTCAAGCCACAAAAAAAGCGACCATCTAAAAGCGAAATAAACAAAACCCAAAATATGGAGCTTTGAGGTAAGAAATACAACTATTCGGCATTTCTTTCTTGAATTTTGAGGAGGACAGAAAACTCATTTGCCCTATTCAGGTGTCAAAATTTTCAACCTCCCAAATCCCACAAACAAAAAAAAAATAAAAAATAAAAATGACGCAATTTAGGTTAATAAGGACGAGAGCGGCAAGAAGAAGGAAAAGGAAAGCAGAAAAAGATACATCCGATACGTGAATTATAATTAATCAAACCCGACAACCGATACATCTTAAACCCAAAAAAAAAAAAATCCCAAATCTAGAAACACACCAAATACGTGTGTATGTGCGTGAAAAGAGTTGGAAACTTGCCGTGCCACATTGGGCTAATTTCGGAGAACCATCCAGGATAATAGTGGAAATACACTCACGGGGTGACGGACGGGCGCTGCTTTTTGTCTCCCATTTTGTGTAAACACAGAGAGATTCTTGTTATTTGAAGGGGTGAGAGATGAAGTATTTACAGAGAGGAGAACAATCGTTGACAAGGAGAAGATTATTGGTTGGAATGGTTGGGCGATTTCTGGCGATTTACGTGAAAAGGAGAATTTGGGTTGGAAGGGTTTGGGAGATTTCGGGTTAGATGTAGGAGGAGCAGAGATGGATAAAGAACGTATTTTAGGTTAGAACCAAATAATTTTAGTTTTCGCGGGCGGTGAATTTGTTAAAAGCGCTCGTATTTGGGTTTCGGCATTTGCAGCGTGCAAAGAAAGTGGCGAAATCGTTTTTAACAAAACTTTCCATAGCAGACAAATGACCGTTGCCAATTGTTGTATGTTTTAACAACGGTCAAAGAACGTTTCCAAATATTTCTTTTTAAAAAGTTTTCGCAACATGCAAAGACCGTTGTAAAAGAGTTGTGGTATATATGTTCACAACGTTCACAAACGTTGCTAAATACTATGTTATTTGACAACGGTCATTGACCGTTGTCGATAAGAAAATATTTTATTTTTTTTTGACAACGGTCCTCGACCGTTGCAAAAAGGTTACATTGACAACGGTCCATTTGTATCATTGTTGCCAAATGTCAATTGAATTAACCAATTACAATGGACATTTGATGATCGCTCTTAGTGAACTGTTTAGCAACATGCTTTTAACGAATGTTGTCATTGACATGTTGCAAAAGGTCCTTTTTGTTGTAGTGTAGGCCCTGAAATCGTTGAACGAATCGTTCAGGCTATTGATACAATAAGAGCTAGAATAAAATATGCCCAGGACCGACATAAAAGTTATGTAGATAAAAGAATGAAAGTTTTGGAATTCGAAGTTGGCGAAAAGGTTTTCCTCAAAGTAGCACCAATGAAAGGCGTTCTCCATTTCGGTATGAAAAGAAAATTAAGACCTAGGTTCATCGGATCTTATACTTGAGAGAATTGGTAATGTCACTTATTGTCTCGCTTTGCCTCCAGAACTCTCAACGGTGCATAATGTCTTCTATGTGTCTACGATCAGAAAATACGTTCATGACCTTAGGCACGTGGTAGACTACCAGTCTTTGAAAATGCAAAAATATCTAACCTATTAGGAGATCCCAATCTATATTTTAGACAGATTATTTCATGTTTTGAGAAATCGAGAAGTGTTGTTAGTCAAAGTTCAATGGCAAAATCACGGAGTGGACAAGGCCACTTGGGAGGAAGAAGAAGAGATCAAAGCCAAGTATCCCTTTCTATTTCCATCATAAGGAAAATTTCGAGTACGCAATTTTTATAAGGAGTAGAGGATGTAACGCCCAAAAAATTTAGAATTTTTATTCGGGCTAAGTAAAATTCTTAGTAAGTATTTGTGGTCACATGTCCGTCCAAAGTCCAAATAAACTCCAATAATAATAAACGACCCAAGTCCACTAGAGAAAATATCAAATAATTTTTTAGATTTACTAATTAATTAAATTTTAATTATTTTTTAAAAAAGGCAAGATTTGTAAGATATTTTAATTTATGGTAATTGCACCATATCAAAGACTTACCAAATTCCAAATAGGTAAGTTCCTTGATGTGCATGCAAGATGATGGAAAGAACCTAAAATCCTAAGATTCTTCCATTTCTTTCCCCTTTTCCCATCCTCAAAACCGTCTCCATTCCACATACACACACTTAAGCATATTTTACAAAGAAAGAAAAGAAAAGAAGAAGAAAATAGACGAAGAAGAAGGAAAGAAGAGATGTCTTTTCATTCTTTTATCAAAGAAGCAAGGTAGGAATATCTATATGCAAAGTTGATTTAAATCCTTTTTATGTATTGTAGTTATGTTTATTCTATGCTAAAGAACTTAATGTTTGTGGCTATCCAGATATGAATGTAGTTTATTCCATTGGAATGAACAAAAAAATGATGTTCATCCTATTTTGGATGTAATAGAAATAATGTTTATGATTTTAAATCATTTGGGATTAAACCTAAGAAAGAATGTTTATGATTTTTAAATCCTTCGGGATTAAATTTATGAAAGAAAATGGGATTTTGACCCTTGAGCTCATCAAAAATTGAAGTTTACATAGTTTATTTACATTAATTACAATATATAAATTGGAATTTGTATTATTATTATTGATTGATTGTAGGGTTAGATGGCGGTTCGATATTGAATGGATTGAGCCATGGGAAAAGACTTTGGTCAAGAAAATGAATATATGGCAGTTTGCTTTATGATGTTATAAATTCTAAAATTTATATGTTATGAGATGATTTTTGATATGAATGTTAATTGTTAAATTGTCATAAACTTTCTCGGGACTCTATGAAATGATAATTTTAATCTTGTTGAGTATTAGATGATGTTTAAATGGTTTAATTTTGATCGAGATGAAAACTGTCCAGATTTGCAGCTTGCAACTCCAATTTCAAATGGACATCTAGAATGGTACACTTTAGGTTTTGGGTTGAAATTTGGTGGGATTGATGCCTATCAATTTTGGTCCTTTGAAACTTTGAATCACCTCGTTCGGATGTCTGTAGAGCAAGATATGCAAGTTTTGGTAATGATAGACAATTCTACTTGGCAATCTGTTTTTCATGTTTTGGAGGTTAATTTGGAGACCTTACACAAATTTTATTAAATTATAAATTTTAGATACGAGTCAATACTTATGTGTTGTTTTATCTCTGAAAATATTAGAATTTTTCAAGGTCTTTTGATATGGAAAAATTAGGATTAAAATTGAGTATTGAAAGCTATATAGTTTTTGTTTTCGTGTACTTTGTATCCCCTTTAGATGACCTTAACCATTTCAAAAAAATCTAAATTTTTAGTATGTGTTAGATGGATAAGTTATGGTTATTTGGTTAAATCTTCATAAGCTTTTGTTATCGTTTGGTTGCTCGTTTTATGCATAAGAAATCAAAGAACAGTAAACTTATATCACAATCAAGTTAACTAGAAGTTTTGACTTTAAGAAAAATCATTAAAGGTTCTTAACCTCAACTTTAAATTCCTTATAATTGATAAGTCACATTTGTAAACTTCTATAATAACATCCAGAATTTTGTATTTTTAGTTCACTTTCGGGCTTTAAAATATAAGAACATGAGAGATGTGTCGGAGCCTCGTAGAGGAGGTTTTGGGGTGTCACAGTTACTATATAACACTACCTTACAATTAAGTTCCTCTTCGAGTTGATGTGGTAGAAATAATTCTTAGTGAGCCTTTCTAAAATTTTCGCACGCATGTCTTTCTTTGATGTGAGATTGTATATACATAGTTGGTTTGTAGGCGTGTGTTTGATGGAGATAAAAGAGAGTGAGGGTTGAGATATTGAGAGATTTAGAGGAGAGAAATATGAGAATTATTGGACTAAACTTGTGGAAACTAAAAAGAAGTATGGATGGCCGAAAGGTAAAGAAAATTAAGAGAGTAAGGATGGCAAATTTTCAAAGAGAAAAATGGAAAGAATTTGTGATTTATCTAGGCTAAAATTTTGGAAGAGAGAAGGGAGATTTATGGTCGAAAATTTGGAAAAGGAAGAAGAGAGTTCTGCTAGGATTTTAGGGGCTAATTTTTGCGGAAAATAGTGTATGAATGTTGCTAGAGAGGGATAGAAAAAAGAAAACAACAAAATGCTAGAAATTTGAGGGCCGAATTTTGAAGAGGAAATGGGATGGTTATGTGCTCCATTAATCTAATCTAACATAGATAAGTATTCAAATAAAAATCAAGTTAAAGTGTTGTCCAATATTCTAACTAAAAACGTATTCAACTTCAAATAAATATCATCATCATTAGCGTTAAGATTTTCAACAATAACTAGACAATTTTTTTTAAAATTCTTTTTCTTTTTTTAACAAATATGTCAGTATACAGACCTGGATAGTAATCAAATAAAAGACAATCCAATAAGTATCATGATACTTATCCCACCTCCAAACTAAAATATTACATTGTCCCTAATGTGATAGCAAAATAAAGTAAAAATAAAGGAGGAAAAGATTAGGTACTTCCCCAAGGTAAATGTGGAGATGATGGATTTGGCTAGTGGGATGTTTCTACTGATGTGGAAGGTCGAAATGACTTAACAGTCTCTGAAATCCTAGAAACAGTTCCTGACATCTGGGTGACAATCTCATCAATGATCTACATACGGCTTCCAATCTAACTCATCTGATTATGCATTGCGTTGTATTGGTACTCTAAGGTACGCTAATCGGATCGAGTCCTAGCATCGGCGTGCTGCAAATCCCGCACCTGACCATTCACAGTGCACAAGTCACTATACATAGCCACCTGGGTTTGCTATATGTGTAAGATTGCGCTATGTTTGCTACTAATTGCTCTACCCATCTCTGTTTGAGCCGCCAGTAGTTACGCTAACTGAATGTTGATGTCTGAACTGACAGCTGGAGCTAGCAATGGTGCTGGAGGTGCCCGATCATGATATCCCTCATTTTTCTCCACTGCCAGGACATGCGGTACTCTATTAACGCTGGCTTTCATCTTGTTCTCTGAGTTTTCGACACTACTAGCATTCAATAAGGCTGCAGGGGGTCGGCCTCCTTAGTGGACTGTGTGGGTACACTCCTTAAGTTAGACAAATCCCGCTGATAAGATAAGAAAACTAAATAGTGCGCTGGGGGTAGACCTCAGTGGCTAACTCTCTAATAAACTCAAAAATATGAGCCTCCAAGTCTAACTTGTGGATCTGTGCCAGATGGTATAGCAAGATTGCCCAATTCTCATTGAATCTCGTCCGATGTCTGGTGGGATTTATGTTGGAGCAGACGAAGATGTGTAGGATTATCAACTCCCTGGTTAGACGATCATGCATAAATCAAAGAATGCCCAATGGCCAAGCATCATCTCTATCATATAAAAATCTGGCCACCAATGCCATGTCTTGCTCTTGCATAGTAGAAAGAGGGTCTATCCCCGTGCGTGTCAGACCATTATACCGCTCGATCGTGGCGGGGCTAAATCGTGGATACTTATTCCGTACCCAAGTCTTGTGTCTATGGAAAGATTCTGTGACATAAATGTCTGCGTTGAAGTTGGCAAAAAATTCCCTAACCAGAGTAGGGTATGCTGCGTGTTGAGCACCTGCCACATTGTACCACCCACATTGATGTATTTTCCATTCTAATAAATAGTTCGAGAAGTCTTTCCTCGTTACTTGTCGTTCTTTGTGACATTTCTTTGGTGCCCACTTAGTTTTATAACGCTCCTTGATTGCCTCTATTTGAAATTGCGGTATGTCTCCATCATCAGTTGGCTCTTCACATGTCTATGACGTGTCTGCTCATTTTTCCTTTTCCTTTCTCTTTATCAGTGGCTTTTTGCTTGGGCAGCATTTTGTACCTATAGAGACATAGGAGGTAAAAAAATATTAGTACAATAGTTGATAAATGGAGAAGTAGCATAAAATAGAAATCACCCCCAAATTATTTTACTTTGTCTATAATGGGACTAAAGATGACGAATAGATGCATTCGTGTAATAACCTTGTCATGCTCGGAAAAAAAGGCTTATGGTATATGGTGGATGCGTAATATGTGAACACAATGTGGTGTACACCCTTAAACTACCAAAATAAAAGCCCTTTTATTATTGTAAAACAAAATCGACCAAGAATTTGCACAACCGGGAAACGTGATGAAATAGTGAAGTTTTCTTGAGCTATCTTCAGACACATGTATCTTCATAGGTGGGTCTTTATCATGTTCAAATTTGAGGTCGAACAGAGGTCATTTGGGGCAGACGAGAGGAGGACGAAAACAGGGGCGTAGGGCTGCCAATGCCTAACCAAGGTATGTCATATCGTCCTAATTTGGGGCTAAGTAGTTTGGATAATTTTCTAATGCAATTCCAATGAATGCAAGCACAATTAACAAGCCTAAATGTGTATCAACATTGCCCAATTCAATGCTAGCCCTAATTGCACAAGGATTTCCACTTAGTCATTTTATCAAACACATGCAATGCATACATTATTCTTTAGAGATTTGAATGAATTTGCACCCAAATTCTAGCCAAAAATTATGCATTCAATTACACAATCAATTAAACCAACATCTACCTATTTCCATACTCCTCCAATTGCATAAAAACTTCATAAAAATTCAAACTCAAGAGTAGAACTAGGAAGGAAGAGAATTCTTACCTTGGAGATTTTTTTTTTTTTTTGCCAATGTGATGTTGTGCAATGGAGTGCCAACCAATCTTGATAAATGAGAATTGAAATTTGTGTGCGAATTGAGGAGGAAAAAACGAGATAAGACCGTTTAGGGAAATTTTAAATTTTGCTTTGGTTAACTTGTGTAGGGTTTGAAGAATAAAGGGGCGGACACCCTTTTTAATTTGTAACGAGTCCGCTCCTCAGCAACACCGGACGAACACCTGGTGTAAAATCAGGCTTTCGCCCAATGCACCAATTTTGCTGCATGTTTGCCTGCAGTGACTCGGGTGAACACCCTGTCCGATGGCTTGGGCATTCGCCTAAGCCACCAGACCAAGTTATCACTTTTTTTTAATATATATAGATGATTAATTGTATGTAGGCCTAACATAAATGTTAAATCTTAAATACGTACCAAAGTGTATACGATGAACTAGAATAACTAAAAGTTGCTAAAAAATCACTAAGTTCAAAAAATTATAAAAGTTGTGCGCCTAAATTTAATGTGATCCCTAACTACATGCAATTACAAATAACTATGATGAAAAAGTAGAAAGGGATAGAAAATGTGTTGCCTCCTATTAAGCGCTCGATTTATAGTCTAGAGCTCGAATTTTTGGGTCAATCATTCTAGTGTTGCAAGGTGAATGGTGAACTTTTCTTTCGAGAATTCACCGCTCCAATATGACTTCAACCGCTGCTCATTGACTTTAAAAGTGCTTTTGTTTTCATGGTTGATCTCAAGAGCCCCATATGGATAGAACTTTGTGATTGTGTAAGGACCTAACCACCGTGACCTCATCTTGCCTGAAAAAAGCATGAGGCGAGAATTATATAACAACACTTGCCGCTCAATCTCAAATTTTCTCCTTTGAATATGCATATCATGCCACGTTTTGGTCTGCTCTATATAGAGTTTTGCATTCTCATAGGCCTCCAACCAAAACTAATCCATCTCATTTAATTGTAGTAGTCTCTTTTCATCAGCTGCCTTCAAATCAAAGTTCAACTTCTTGACTGTCCAATATGCCCGCTACTCCAACTCAACTGGTAAGTGGCACGCTTTCCCAAAAACTAACAGATATGGAGACATGTCTATAGGAGTCTTGAAAGTTGTTCGGTAGGCCCATAAAACATCATCAAGTTTCTTTGATCAATCTTTTCTTGATGAATTAACCATTACCTCAAGAATCCGCTTCAACTCTCGGTTAGATATTTCAACTTGCGCACTGGTTTGAAGATGATTTGGAGTAGCAATATGATGCCAAACACCATATTTAGTCAATAATGACTCAAATAGATGATTACAAAAGTGTTTACCCTCATCACTAATAATGGCTCGAGGTGTGCCATAACGAGTGAAAATGCATTTTTTTCAAGAAATCCATCACAACCCGCACATCATTGGTAGGTAATGCAACTGCTTGAGCCCATTTTGAGACGTAGTCAACAGCAACCAAAATGTATTGATTGGAGATCGATGAGGAAAATGGCCCCATGAAATCAATACCTCACACATCAAATAGCTCTACCTCAAGTATACTGTTTAGAGGCATCTCATTAATTCTCAAAATATTTTCTTTGTACTGGCATCGATCACACTCTTTCACAAAAATCTACACATATTTAAAAAGTAAAGGCCAATAGAACCCATACTGTAGAATTTTAGCAATTATTTTAATTGCACCAAAGTGTCCAGCGTAGGCTGAGGCGTTGCAATGCTCGAGTATCTGAGAAATTTCTTCTTCAGAATACACCGTCTAATTATTTGATGTGGACCCCATATATAGAGAATGAGATCCTTCCAAAAACAGTACTTCAAGTCATAGAAGAATTTCTTCTTTTGGTGAGTTGAATAATCTGGCGGGATGATGGACTTGGCTAAGAAATTCACTATGTCTACATACCATGGTGCTTCCTCCAAGTTAAAAAGCTACTATTCTGGTAAAACTTCATTAATATCCACAGTTTCGATCTGCTCTCCCTGCTCAAGTCTGGCTAAATGATCAGCTCCCACATTCTCACTTCTAGTCTCTTATCTTCAATCAAATTCTTATAGAAGTAAAACCCATCTAATTATCCTCGACTTTGCATCTTTCTTTGCCAGCAAATATTTCAAAGCAGCAGGGTCAGTGTAGTAACCTTTGATCAAACAAGATATGATTGAAATTTATCAAAGGCATAGACTACATCTAGGAGTTCCTTCTCGGTAGTGGCGTAGTTGAGCTGTACATCAATTAATGTCTTGCTAACATAGTGTATCACATAAAAAATTTTATCTGTTCATGTCCCAACACTACTCTCACTGCATAGTCATTTGCATCACACATCAATTCAAACAGTAGACTCCAATCTGGTGCAATTATCACATGTGCTGAAATTAGCTTCTTTTTTAGAGTGTTGAATGCTAATAAACACTGTTCATAGAAGACATGGGGTACATCTTTGACCAACAAAGTGCACAACAGTTTTATGATTTTAGAGAAGTCTTTGATGAAGCGACTGTAGAACCCGACATGTCCAAGAAAAATGCGAATTCTCTTGATAGAGGTTGGTGGTGGTAATTTCTCAATAACCTGAATCTTTGTCTTATCCACTTCAATGTCCTTAGCTAAAATTCGATGTCCCAAAACTAGTGAAGTTCTAGATTTGTTTCTTCACACCGCTGCAAAACCAAGTATAAGTGCTCCAAGCACTTATCAAAAGATGAGTCAAACACTGAGAAGTCGTCCATAAATACTTCAGTAAATCTCTCCACCATATCAGAGAAGATGGCCATCATGCAACGCTGAAAAGTGACAGGAGCATTGCATAGACCAAAAGGCATCCTACAGTATGCAAATGTACCATAGGGACACATGAGGGTAGTCTTTTCTTGATCCTCAGGTACAATCAGAATCTGATTATATCCGGAGTATCTATCTAGAAAGAAATAATGGGAGTGTCCAGCTAATCTTTCCAACATCTGATCAATAAATGGAAGGGAAAAGTGAGCCTTCCTAGTAACTGTGTTGAGTTTGCGGTAGTCAATGTAAACTTTCCATCCCATGATTAATCTGGTTGGAATCAATTCATTCTTTTCATTCTGAACAACTGTGATACCACCCTTCTTTGGCACAACCTGAACTGGGCTCACCCATGCACTATCTGAAATTGGATAGATAATCCCTGCATCCATTAGTTTCAATACCTCTTCTTTGACCACTTCTTTCATATTAGGATTCAACCTTCTCAGACTGTCAACACTTGGTTTAAAATTCTTCTCCATGAGGATTTTATGCATACAAAGTGTAGGGCAGATGTTCTTGATGTCAACAATAGACTACTCAATAGCTGTCTTGTGTTCTCAGACCACTCGGAGCAATTTTTTCGCTTCAAGCTCACTAATAGAATTTGCAATTATCATAGGATATGTAGAGGATTCTCCCAAATAAGCACAACGAAGATGAGACTACAACTGCTTGAGCTCTATTTTAGGAGGCTGCTGAATAGATGGTAAGGGCTTTGTAGATCCCGTGCCCAACTCTTCAAAGTGTGGTCTGCGTCTATATGGAGGGTTAGCTTCAAGATATCTTGCACACATCTCAATCTCACCAGAATCAGTGTGAGTGGATTGAGAATGTACAATACGTGTCTCCAATGGGTCTTATAAATCATTTAGTTGAAAAGTGTCATGAACTGTAGTGTTAATCACATCGATTTTGAAGCAGCTATCTAACTCGGTTGGATATTTTATTACCTTGAATACATCAAAAGTGACATGCTCTTCACTAAGCCTCATAATCAGTTGGTCTTTTTGCAAATCAATAAGAACTCTACCAGTAGCTAGGAATGGTTGGCCCAAAATAAGTGGCACATCTCTATCCTCCTCCATGTCTAGAATAATAAAATCAGTCGGAAAGATGAATTTGTCCACTTTTACCAGGATATCTTCAACAATTTCTCTTGGATGTTTGATAGACTCATCAGCTAGCTGTAGAGTCATTGTAGTTGCTTTAGCCTCCTCCAAACCTAATTTCCTGAAAATAGTAAGTGGCATTAAGTTAACACTTGCACCTAAGTCACATAAAGCTTTTTTAAAACAATAATATTCAATAGTGCAAGGTATTGTAAAACTCCCTGGATCTTTTAGTTTAGGAGGTAGCTTATTTTGCAAAATAGCACTACACTCATCTGTCAACATCACCATCTCATGTTCATCCATCTTGTGTTTATTTAACAGAATGTCTTTCATAAACTTCGCATAACTGGGCATTTGAGCAAGTGCGTCTGCAAAAGTGATGTTGATATGTAGTTTCTTGAAGATCTCAAGAAATTTTGCGAACTGCTTGTCTAACTTGTGTTTTTGTAGTCTCTGATAAAACGGGATCAGAGGCTCATATGGTTTGATAGGAACGGTTGTCTTAACCTATAGTGTACCTGAACTCTCTTTAATATCTACTGTATGCTCAGTTTGTTCCATGTGCTCCTCATTAGTAGAAGATGTATTTTCTTTATTTGCAACTGGTCTCTTAACATGAATATATGGTAACTGAACCCTACTTCTGGTAGTACTAGCTTTAACATGTTCATTAGGATTCACCTCTGTATTGCTTGGCAAAGTACCTGGTACTCTGCCTGATATAGCGACTTCTATCTGACCAATCTGTGTTTCTAAATTTTTTATTGACGCGCCTTGATTTTGAAGAGTAGTCTCCGTCTTTCTCATAAACTGATTGTTTGATTCTATGTACTGTTCAATTTTCTCTATGAATTTACCAAACATGTCTTCTAGTGAGATTCTCTTTTGTGGCTGCTAGAACTGAGGACCCTTTGGTCTTATATTATTCTGATTTTCCCTCCAAGAGAAATTTGGATAATTTTGCCAACCTAGATTAAATGTGTTAGAGAACGAGTTATTTTATTGGCTCTGACCACCTTGAATATACTCGACTATCTCAGGCTGATGTGATAGAATAGGACATTCTGATGTACTATGACTAGCTCTGCATTCTTTACAAGTTGGTTTCTTCAATTGCACTGCACTGGCTGAATACGACATACCTTCTACTTTGTGCACTAAAGAATCTATTTATGCAGATAACACCGTGAAAGTGTCCACTTCATGTACTCTTGCAGTTCTTTTGTGTAGAACTTTGTCTGATGCCCACATGGCGATGGTCATAGCTACTCTTTCAAACAACTCTAAAGCTTGAGCAATAGTTTTGGTAGATAATGAGCCGTTGGATGAAGAGTCTATCATGCTTTTAATAGAAGGAAGTGGTCCAGCATAAAAATACTGAACTTCTAGGTCCTTACTAATGCCATGATGAGGGCACTTCCTTAACATATTTTTGAATCTGTTCAATGCCTTATCAAAAGATTTAATTTATGACAATTGAAATATTGATATGTCATGCTTCAACTTTGTAATCTTGACCAGTGGAAAGAATTTTGTGTAAAACTTTTGGGCTAAATCATTCTACGTAGTGATCTTGTCAATTGGCTGTGAGTCTAACCACTCAAGACCTTTATCACGAAGAGAATGGGGGAATAAACGTAGACAGATGGCATCGTTTGAGATCTCTTGATATTTGAAATGTTGGCACATTTCTAAGAATCGTGAAGCATGTGTATGTCGATTATCGTTGGCCCTGCCATAGAACTGATATCCATTCTGAAAGAGATGAATATCATTGGTCTTCAATAGAAAATTCGACTGCCCAAAAGGTGGGTAGACAATGCTAGATTGGCTCTTAATGATCTGTGGAGTCATAAAGTCTCCAACTAACATATTGTCTTCATTAATTGATATCTCTCTATTCTTCCGTCCTGCCAGAGCAATCTCATTGTTATTCATGTTGTCGTACTAGTTTTGATCTTTTTGGTATGTCTCTCTTGCTTTTCTTTGCCTATGATAAAAAATGCGTTCGATCTCTGGATCATTTGGTATTAGAGACTCGTGTCTCACGCTTCGCATGCAAATAATTGAAAAGAAACAATTCAAATACTGAAATAAACTGAAAAATAATAAAACAATAAAGTTCGAATTAGTGCTAAAATAATTGAAAAAGAACTAAAACAAAATCTTCGGCAATAGGGCAAAAACATGTTAGTAATTTATTTTGTACTGCAAGTGTATAGATTGCACAAGTAATATAATGAATTTGAGAGTCCAAGTATCGTACCCACAGAGATTTAGATAGTTCAACACAATTAAATTAACTTTAACCGAATACAATTAATTTTGAAGTTTGGGTGACTAAGAACTAATTAAAATATTAATTAAAAATAATTATCTAATTATAATTTAAACAAATAAAAGATTGATTTTATGCCGAATTACTTTGAATATGAGAAAGAAAAGCGTACTAGGATCTCAAATCCACTTATATGAATCCCCTTTGACTCAAACCGTTGAATTTATTAACACAATTTAATTATGAAGATCAATATTTCTAATTTTTTTTAACAATCTCTCTCGAGTAGAATTAAACATATCCCTATGTGACTCGACTATATTTCTATGACGGATGCGAACATACAGGAATGCATTAAAATTTGTGATTACTTAAAGATCACGTAAAACATAGTGATATATCTCTATCCTCTATCGGACTCTACGATAATTGATATTATGTTTAACTTATCTATCGATGGTAAAATAAGCCACAAAACTCATACAACCACTGCGCATATAGTTATAGAGAAAAAGAAATCAATATCAATTATTCAAAATAAAAAATATGCTTGAATATAAAAAACTAGGTTCAAAGAATTGAAGTTTCATCATGATCCTAGCATACTAAGAAAAAGAAAACAAAAAGAAAATATAAAAGCTATCACCCGGATAAAAAGAAAACTCCAAAGAGTGGATCTTGATATTCATTCAATCTTTGTTTCTTGTTTCTCTTTTTGAATTCTTCTAATAATTCGACTCCCAAATTATAAGTTAAGAACTCATATATATAGTCACCTAATAGTACCAAAAAAGATCTCAAAAGATCCTCAAAATAAATTTCCTAATTGGAGTCGAACTCAAAAAGGCAAAAAAAAATCCGCTGGCAGAAAATTGCACTGGGCGATCGCCCAGGCAAAATAATTTGTTTCTATTAAGGGATTGTGAAGCTAGGCATTCGCCCAGCTTAAATGTTTTGCTTGCACGTTTTAGTCTTCCAACTTTGAATTTTGACTTTTTTAGCCATCAAATCTTTCAACAACCTCTAATGTGGTCCTTCAAGCTCTAATTGAGTGCAATTGTATCCTTGTACTTCTTATATATCTTCTAATTTGTTGCTCTTTTCATCAATTCTTCTCCACTTGCTTATTTACGGGTCCAAAACTGAAATATAAAGGACAATACATTACATTAAGTAAAAAATATATAAAATAACGAGACAAAAACTTAGTGTTAAAGCTCGAATAAATACACAAAATGCACTTATCATCTACCCCTACCAAATTATAGTTACCTCTTCAATTATTCCACCTGTAATCATAAATCTACCACTAAAACTATTATTTGCTTTAAACACATTAATTACTAAAATTGTCCTCCAAAACCACACTAAACCCAAGTCCACAAAATTTATATTTACCTCTTCAGCTATCCCTCATGCTATCCTATGAGCATTTCCAATGCAACAATGTCAAGTCACAATATCTAGTATTTTTTTTTACAAATGGCCAAAAAGTACTTATGTGGTACAATTAATGTTAGAAGGTGTCTAGCAGTGTCTAATTCTAGACATTGTTCTTGACAATATCCATCATTAATTTAATAATCTCTATACAATCAATACATTTCTCTATCTTTCTTTTTCTAAAAAGCTAATAATAATTTGCCACATTTGCACAATGAACATTGTTGCATTGGAGAAGTTTTTTGATATAATGTCAATGTCTTTTGTCACATATACATAGTAGACATTGTTGCATTGGAGATGCTCTAAATCTACCACTAAGAGCATCTTCAATGGTGGCTTCTATATTGAATGTCTAGCTGATGTGGCAATGAGGTGGATAAGACAAAACTAATGTGTCATTATTTATTGTAGAAGGTTGTTCAACAGGATGTCCACTTTTAAACGGCTTGCTAGACACCTTCTACAATAAATACTGTCACATTGTGTCTATCTTTCTCATCTATTTTTCTTTCTCTTTCCTCATTCTACTCTCTCTCTCCTCATTTTTTTCTCTCTCTCACCACATAAATTTTTTAGAAAATGTCTAGTATTGGAGATGCTCTAAACATATCATTGGATTTAAACACTTTTTTAATGCTAAACTAGTCCCCAAAAACCACTGTCCAATGCACTAAACTCTACTCCACCAAATTAATAGTTACCTCGTCTATTATTCCACCTATAATCTTATACTCCCTCCGTCCCAAATATATAGGCCACATTTCCTTTTTCTCTAGTCTCAAATATATAGACTTGTTTCTATTTTTGAGGTGTTTTTTTTGTTCCTTTACTAAAATACCCTTATTTAATTTGCTTATTTATAATCATTTTTTCCAACTTAATCTTGAAATTGTACATTAAATGATACTCATTAAATAAGGGTAAATTAGAAAAATTATTGGTAAAATTTACTTTTTTAATAACATTCTTAATCTGTGTGAAAAACTCAATCAATCTATATATTTGGGACTGATAGAGTATCTACCACTAAACTTATCATTGGATTTAAACACTTATTAAATACTAAAGTATTCTCCAAACACCACAGTCCAATTCACTAAAACGTATGCCACAAAATTTATAGTTACCTCTTCAATTATCCTACCTGTAATCATAAATCTACTAAACCTATCACGGGCTTTAAACACTCATTAAATAC
Organism: Forsythia suspensa; assembly: GCA_023638005.1. Taxonomy (NCBI): domain Eukaryota; kingdom Viridiplantae; phylum Streptophyta; class Magnoliopsida; order Lamiales; family Oleaceae; genus Forsythia; species Forsythia suspensa. The sequence goes on from CM042674.1 coordinate 42,694,615, forward strand.
TAAACTAGTCCCCAAAAACCATAGTCCAATGCACTAAATTCTACCCCCACAAAATTTATATTTACCTCTTCAACTCTCCCACTGGTAATCCTAAATCTCCCATTAAATATATCCTTGACTTTAAACAATTATTAAATACTAAACTAATCCCCAAAAATCAAATTGCAATGCACTAAACCCTACTCCAACCAAATATATAGTTAGCACTTCAATTATCCCACCTATAATCATAAATCCACCACTAAAACTATCATGGACTTTAAACACTCATTAGGTCTATATTTGGTAGAGTTTAAAAGTAAGTTTTTAGTAAATTTTAAAAAAAAATTGTGAAATGTGTGATAATAAAATTGATAAAAGTTGTGGATCTCATGAAATATGTGGTTGAAAATGAATTTGAAAAAAAAAAAGAGTTTAAGTTAAACTATGACAAACATAATCTAAGTATTAAAATAGTCCCCAAAAATCACAGTCAAATGCACTAAACCCTACACCTCAAAATTTAATTTACCTCTTCAATTATCTCATATGTAATCCTAAATCTTCCATTAAACATATCATTGGCTTTAAACACTCATCAAATACTAAACTAGTCCCCCAAAACCATAGTCCAATGCACGCATAGCCCAAACATGGGCTAAATCCTACCCCACAAAATCTCTATTTACCTCTTCAATTATCTCACCAGTAATCCTAAATCTCCTATTAAATATATCATTGGCTTTAAACACTCATTAAATATTAAACTAGTCCCCAAAAATCACATTCCAATGCACTAAACCCTATCTCCACCAAATTTATATTTTACCTCTTCAATTATCCCACGTGTAATTCTAAACCTCCCATTAAATATTTCCTTGACTTTAAACACTCATTAAATACTAAACTGGTCCCCAAAAACCACAGACCAATGCACTAAACCCTACCCTGCCAAATTTATATTTACCTCTTTAATTGTCCACATGTAATCCTAAATCTCCCATTAAACATATCATTGGCTTTAAACACTCATTAAATACATAAATAGCCCACAAAAACCATTGTCCAATGCACTAAATCCTACCCATCAAATTTATAATTATACCTTTTCAATTATCCCACATGCAATCCTAAATCTCCCATTAAACATTTCTTTAGCTTTAAACATTGATTAAATACTAAACTAGTCCCCAAAACAACATTCCAATACACTAAACCCTACCCCCACCAGATTTATTTCTAATCCAACGGTCATGATCACTCTCACCCATATCTTACCCTGAAAATGATTGTATGGTAGCATCCCCACTATAGACTTAAATAGGATTAAATATAGCTTTTGGTACCTAAAGTTGCAACAAAATTTTGTGTTGACTTTTAATGTTTATTTTGTTCCAAATTTGTCACTAAAAATTTACTGATAGTTCTATTATGGTAACTTTCAAAGCATCTACAACAACTTATATATACTTAAAGAGCATTTTTAGTATTTTAAAGAATATCATTAAATTTAAAAAGCAAATTTTTTAAAACATTCCAGCAGCCTCTTTATTTTCACTCTTTATTTTACTTTTCTCAAGAAGCATTTAATATATTTCTCTCTCCTCTCTTTTTATCATATATTTTTCTTATAATTTGTATATATTATTTAATTAAAATCAATAGAGATGGCAAAAATATCCGATCCGCCCCAAATCCGATGGATATCCGATCCGAATGGAGCAAAAAATACCTGATCCGCGGATCGACGGGACGGATTGTGGCAGATATCCGTGATCTGCCACGGATCTCGGCCCCGTATTTTTAAAAATAATATATATTAAATTATAACAAGATAAAAAATTTGAGGCAAGGGCTGCAATTGCAATTTCAAATTTCTTAATTCATAATTTGTTAATTCCTAAAGCCTACAATATTCAGTGTAACTTTTGGTAGTAAGTTTGAGAGCTTTCCATAGTGGGTCTAAGATCTCAAATGTATTTTATAATGTTGTTTAAACTCTATAGTATAGTAGTAAAGCTTGTTTCAATATATTTTAAATTTTTTAAATGCCAAAAAAAAACGGATCAGTATACGGATCAGGGCTCTGATCCGCCCCGATCTGTATCCGATCCGCCCCGATCCGTCCCGAAAAATGGCGGATCGCGGAGTGGATTTGGATCTCCTACAATTATTGCGGGGCGGATTTGGATCAGGCCGATCCGCCTCGATCCGCCCCATTGCCATCACTAAAAATCAACACGTCAAGTATTGAAAATTGAAATTATTTCAATGCATTTAATAATAGAGAGTGAGTTTGGCTCTCCAAACCCACTCTCTAAATTAAAATGTTAAATTGGAGAGTTAGTTAGAGCAGGATTTTGAGCTTTGGCTTTTTAAATTAAAGAGTAATCTATGTTTAAAAAACTTGTTGGAGATATTCTGAGAAGACCATTGTGTGCTAACTTAGACGTTGATTGCTACATAGGCCTTATTCACACTAAAAAAAAGGGACGACAAAACCTTACGAATGGTAATGGGGTAAGATTAAATATCTCACATCAATTCCAACCGTGAAGCCACTTTGAGGCAAGGCAGGTAATTGACAGTCCAAAATTTTGGAATTTTTAATTTTATAAAAAAATTCAAATCGAAATTCAATAGAAATTACTAAGGTTTTGTGATTTTTAATTTTTGAGAAATTATTCTTACGGTCCACTGTAACTAGGGTTGAACACGGTTTGGCTTGAGCAGTTTTTGGCCTATTTTCAAACTTATGCCATCGAAAACAATTTGGAAAAATTCTAAACCAAACCAAACTGAACTAATTTTTTTCATTTCAGTTTGCTTTCCAACCACGATTTTAGCAACATAACAATAAAATCTTTCAAACAACTGAAAACAATAAAATATTGAACAAAAATATTAATACAACGCATAAATTGGAAATTTATTAATAAAAACATTACAACAATAATATATTAAGCGATGCAATAATAAAATATCCAATCTTAAATTGAAGCTTTTAAATTCTTTTCTTGCGAAATAGAAAACGAAATCATTATCCATTCCTAAATAGCCAATAAAAGTCGACTAGCAATTAAGTTCGTTGAAACATAAATTGAAGTATTGAAACTGATAAATCACATATCTTGGGTACAACAAGTACTTTTTTTTTAGTTGAGTGAACGGTTCGATTTGGTTTCAAGCGATTTTGAACTATCAAAACCTAAATCAAACTATTTCTAAATAGTTTGGTTCTGTTCAAAACAGAAACATTGAGTGGCCCACGTGGATCCAAACTAACGGCTTTGGTTTGGTTGTGCAGTTTGACAGCTATTTTTTCACCCCTAACTGTAATGCCTTCAAAATTCATCATATTCTTATATTTATTTGTTAGAGCAAAACAAGTCAAATTGACGTCAAATAGAATTTTAATGAAATTCAATTTGGAAAATGAAAACGAAATCGGATTATTAAATCAATATCTAATAGTAGTCATCTTTGTCTCCTTATTATGAATTCGCTTTTTAATAGTTTTCAATTTAAAAGATATGTTGCAAAGTTAACCATGAATACATCAAATCAATACCAAAAACCTACCCGGACGATTGAAGAAAAGGATAGCAATGGAACGACCCCACCATCCCAAACTCTAAGCTTAGCTCGGTTCGTAACCTATATGAGTCCAGGCTTTTGGGCCCACGAGCCGAACTAGGCTGGGTCGTGAGCTCTTCAAATTTTTTAAAAAAATCTGAAATTTACAAAAAATTAAAAATCTTACAACAAATATGTTATTTCTACGACAAATTACAAATACAACGTGACGGAGTTATAACAAGAAAAAAAAAGGATTATTACAAAAAAATACAGAGTTAAAATTGTAAAAGAATAAAATATTACGTGTACAATTTTTTTAAACTAAAAAAAAAAGGAAAGTAATACAATCTTTTGTAATTAATTTCTTAAGATCTAGTAGTTGGAAATCTTCCGTCATTGTATTGTCGATTTTATCTTGAATATGAAATTATCCATCTTGCCAGTCCTTCAAGCATATTAAACATTCCAATATATCTTCTTTTAGCTTTGATTGTTCGTCCGACAAAACCTTTCCATCTAAACTAAACGAAGACTCCAATGCTACGTACAATAGACCCTAGAGGTATTAGTAGATCATGCGTAATCTTTGATAATATTGGATATTGTCGATCGTTACAGAGTTACACCTCTACCATGATAGAATATCAAAACCATGTATTTCATTTGGTTGTAAAACGCTGCAAACGTTTGCAACGAAATACCTAGATAACTTATGGGGTATTTTAATATTTATACCACTAGTATTTAATAACATGTTAGAATTGGAATAAACATAACTAGATGAGGAAGTATCTATATTATAATTTAAATAAGGGATAATTACATGAAAGGTTTCAATCTTTCAAAATCGTTGGGGATATGTCCCTAACCAAAAAAAATAGCACCAGACATCCTCAACGTTTGAAAAACTTGGCATGGTAGGTCTTTTATGACGAAATTATCATTTCTTTTAAATAAATAAAAAACAAAAAACAAGAAAAAAGTTTAAAATGATTAAAAACTAACCAAATATACCAAAAAAAATAATAATAAGAAATGTACACCTAAAAAATAAAAAGTAACAAAAAGACCATCTTCTTTATGAAACCCAAAAATGCTTAATTTACTTGAATTTTTCACAAAGGTTTTGCACTACACACCTTTATACAATAAAGCAGAAGTCAACAAGTTCAACACTCAAAACACAAAAAATGCAAGCTACAATCAGAAAATTTCAGCACCCTATTGACCTCGTAACATCCAGAAAACCCAATAAAATGCAATTCACACATGGATTTCTTTCACATTCGTGTTAGATTGTATCACCGTCTTGAAGAAAGAATATTCGTGGAACATCCCAATGCAACAGACAGAGAAATCCCCCAAAGCAAAGCAAACTTCTTTACACTAATACCCCACCGCCAAGAATGTGAAAGAAGGGAAAAGGGCAAAACAATCTGCGTTGTCTTGTAGTAATAAACAGGTGGCGGTACTTTTGTTGTTTTCTTCCTGTTACGGTTCGGTTCAACAGTGTAAATGTTCACGCCCTTTCGATGAAATCTAGAAACAGGTTTTCTTGGAAAGGGTGTCCGAAGAAAGATTGCGTGATGAAAATTGTGTGAAATTTCGCATAAACACAGACATAACCTTCTTTCGGTTGATTGGTGGTAGTGGATTTTGAATTTTTGAAGTTTCATAAAGAAGATGGTCTCTTTGTTACTTTTTATTTTTTTGGGGTATATTTCTTATTTTTTTATTTTTTGGGGTACATTTGGTTAGTTTTCAATAATTTTTTTCTTTTTTCTTGTTTTTTATTTTTTGTTTATTTAAAAAAATGGCAATTTCGTCATTAAGGACATACCATACCAAGTTTTTCAACTGTTGGGATGTCTGGTGCTATTTTTTTTAGATCAGGGGCATATCTCTAACGATTTTGAAAGGTTGGACACCTTTCATGCAATCATGCAATTATCCCTTTAAATAATCCCATAAATCATCTTATATATAATATATATATATATATATATATATATATATATATATATATATATTGCACTGTATTTCTAAATTTGATTTTGTGGTGCGTAGCGCTTTGACCTTCTTTTTTGCGAGATAGTAATTGTACAGATTTTTTATATTCTCATGTATAATTGAGTTTTCAAAAGTCAAATTTTTTCAAATTCCAAGCGTAATAACTTTAGCGTCTACTAAATTAAATCGATGGTTCATCGATGTGGCTAAAAAGAATAACATGGACAATTCCTCCCAATAATTTTGAAATTTTAACTCTATATTGTATGTATTATTTTGTCAAAAATGGGTAAACTTTATATTTATCGAAAATAATTGATATCTAAAACAAATGCTGAAGAACACATGGAAAAGGAAGAGAGTAAACGCCAGCACACGTGTTTGTGGGGTCATAAAAATCTTCAAGAATTTTTTAATAGAAAATATAACAAACTAGTCATTATTATCTAAATCAAACTCAAAATCATACGAATGTCTATCATTAAAATAAGTAGTAATAACCTTGTCGTACTTATCTCAAGAATACAATATAAAGTTTGTATAGTTTCCCCTATGATCCATCCCTCATCCTCTCCCATCTTAGCTCACTCACTCAACATTCAATTTATAAGTTAACATACATAAACATAGATAAAGAGATTAATAGAAAAACATGTCCACGGTAGCCTTGGGGATAGAGAGCGAGAGAGATAGAGAGCCAATTGAAATTTTGAGGTTTGATGCTAGAACTGCTAAAGAGTTTGGTATTTATACTTATGGCTCCAAATATATTGAAATCTATTAAAATCCATCAAATTAATAAAAACCTTCAAAATCCACTAGTTATTGAAGATATTTTAAATTTATAAAGAATCTATTAAAATTCTATATTTAAATAGATTCTATTAAAATTTGAGTTGGAGATGCCTCAATTTATATGAACTTTCAAAATCTATTAAAATCTAAATTGGGAACAACCATCTTAGTATCAAAACTAGACTAAGTGACCTATTGTATAACAAAATTTAAGATTGTACAACAAATTGAGTTGGTTCATGAGTTGGTCTGCTATAATAAACAGTTGCAATAAACTTTATTGTCTAACTTGACCACCCATGATGACTAGCTCAATCGGTCAGGTTGTTGAAAAAAATTAGAAGGCAAGAGTAAAATCTTAAAAGAGATGTTGAACTTGGCTAACAACTTTTTATTTATAAGTTCTAATCCGATTTTTTTTAATTTCAAACAATATAATAGCTTAAGTTGCAAACAAATTATTGATGATATTTTCATTTATTTTTAGTTATGACTTAATTAAAGAAAAATGACGTGTTGAACAGATCGAATGCACGATAGTGACAAATCCAATCTAATACACCCCCACGCTGGTTGAGATATCATTGTACTATAGTAAAAATCAATCTTATAAAAAAATTCTAATGCATGGAAGAATATAAAATAGGACTTTTACTGTCTATTGCATTTTTGTGTCCAACCTTCAAAACAGAGCATTTAGGTCCCCAACCTTTTGTTTCAGTAGCACAAAAGTCCTTTACGATTAATTTTACCCCTATCTTAAGTTTACAAGACAAGAATTTTTTTTCAAGTTTTCACCAGATTAAGATCACTCATATTCGTGGAGAGGAATACCAAATGAGATTTCTTTCTTTTTAATTTTTTTTTAAGTAAAATGGAATTCATATTTAAAGTATCAAGAAATAGCACTGAGATATAAATAATTATTTGAATGTGTATTACAATATACACGCATATCCATGCATGAACTGAACTTTTTTCAAAATACCTCAACCCGCACCCATTAGGTGATCGGGACGGGGATGGAGAACATGGTCTCAGCCTTGAAGTTCTCGAACATGTCCCTAATCTTTTTAATTTAATTTAATTTTTATGTTTTTATATTTAAATCATATTTTTAAAATAATTAATTAATTAAATGGAAGGTAAATGGGATATTTTAATCCCGTCCCATCTCTCGAAAATTTCTGACGAGTTCCGCCCCATTACCATTCCTATATCAAGATTGTGTTTGAAATCATAAAATTATTTTCTATCCATACAAAATTACATCTGTCAGTACAGCCCACATGGAAAATGGTACGCCTACGTGGTAAAAACATAAGAAAATAATTTTTAAAAAATGGCCACCACCACCCCCCCAACACCCCACACCCATCCTACCCCACCACCACCATCACCACTGGGAAACCAAGAGAATTTCTTTGCAGCATATAAAATGGTATTAAAATCAAGTGGTAGAGATAGCGAAGATGGTATCGGAGATAAGATGCGCCATCGAAGAGTTGTCGATGGCGTTGAACCTACGGCGGAGACATGTAGAGATGATCATCACACAACCCTCCAAATTTCCATCAAATATTTTTCTCTCTATGCAACTTTATTGTTTATTTTCAATTATTAATTATTGGGAAACGTTTTTTTGTAAACATTGGATATTTCATTTCTACTATCAGATAAGATAGGGCCAACGAAGGCAGGGTTGGACTCACACATGGTGTCATGTGGGGTCAACTGATCCCACATATTTTTTAATTTTTTTTTTTTTATAATTACATTTTCTCTAATGGGCCATTACCCTGACCCAATGAAAATAAATCTCCTAATGAAATAGAACAATCCATGAGAGAGAATAGTTAACATGGTGTTGAATGTCACAATTGTCCCATGGCTCTCTCTTTCCATGTTGATATTTTCCATTATATTGTCCATTTTTTATATTTCTAGGGCATATAATGTACTCTGTATATGAATAAAAGGACGCGTGGTGATTTTTGATACATATTTCAACATTTACCATGTTAGTTGTCTGTGTTTGAAATTGATGTTGAAATATAAGTATTCATTTATTAGTTGAATTTGATTTTGTAACAATCATGAAGAAATATTTTAAACCTAATTTTGTATTTTCAAGTGTAGAGCAAAATATTGGTGAAACAAGTGTTCAAGATAAAATAGATGTTTGAGAAAAATCAACAGTCGGGATAAAAGAGTTGTTCGCGATAAAATTGATTTCGCACAACTTCATTCGAATCCTGGATTAAAAACTCCAATTATGAATTATAATGTTAATCTTCGAGATGAAATTTGAAGAGCATAAGTACAAAAGAGTCCATGTCAGTCTCGGAATCACATGTATCCATATAAAGAATTTGGAGATTCATCATTAAGGCGATTTAAACATTCTTAGTTTAATGACTTTACTAATTAGTTAGACTGTATAGCAAAAGATGCTTTCTTTTGCTTTTATTGTTATCTTTTCAAACCAAACAATGAGGAATATGGTGGTGGTGATTCTTTTATTGATAGAGAGTTTTCAAATTACAAAGAAAAAAGAAAGGAAAACTTCGAACTTATGTTGGGAAAAGTGATAGTGCACACAACCAAACACGGATTAGGTATGAGGCTTTTGTGAATTAGAAACAAAATATTGAGACTACTCTCTTCAAGAAGTTGAAAAAAACAAAAGATGGGTATCAGAGATGTTTGAATGCGTCAATTGATTGTGTCCAGTTACTTCTATGACAAGAGCTTTTATTTTGTGGACATGACGAAATTGAAGATTCAAGAAATCAAGGGATTTTTCTTGAATTGTTCTAGTTGTTGTGTCATCATAATGATGAGATTAAGGACGTTTCTCTATAGAATGCTCCTAAAAATCTTGAATTAACACCACCTAGTATTCAAAAGGATATTGTAAGTTCTATTTCATTTGAAACACTCAATGTTATTGTGAAGGATATTGGTGATGGGCTATTTTCTATCATTGTTGATGAATCTCATGACGTTTTAGTGAATGAGCAAATATTAATTTTTTTGCGTTATGTGAACAAGAATGGACAATCAATAGAACGTTTTATTGGTGTTGAACATGTGTCGAGTACCTCAGCTCTCTTACTTAAAGCTGCTATTGTTCACTTATTCTCTAGATTTAATTTAAGTATATCCAGTTTAAGAGGTCAAGCTTATGATGGGGAAAGTAATATGTGAAGTGAGTAAAATGGCCACAAAGCACTTATTTCAAAGAAAACACGAGTAGTTTCTACATTCATTATTTTGCTCATCAACTTCAACTAGCTCTTGTAGCTATGGAAATAAGCACACGGATATTGAAACATTATTTACTTTAGTTACTAAAGTGGTGAATATTGTTGGAGGATCGTCTAAGCGGTGTGATTTTCTTGGAGAGAAAAAGAGGCTTGAAGTTGTTCAATCACTGAATCTCGGTGAAATCTCAAGTGGACATGGCCTTAATCAAGAAATTGGGGCTCTCACTATAGTTCTTAACTTGATTTTCATGTTTTCAACTACAGTTGATGTCATAGATATGATTGCCACTTATGTACTAGTTGTGGAAAAATAGATGAAACGGATATTTTGTTGGGATCGAGGTTGACATTTGGCTGACATTTGATTTTGCATTCAATCTACATCTCATGAAAAAGGTATTGGGTATTTCAGATGAATTTTTGAAAGCATTAGAAAGAAAAAATCAAGATATTGTCAATTCTATAAGATTAGTGAAAATATGCAAACAACTCTGAGAGTCTGAGTAACAATGGATAATGAATGAGAATCATTTTTTAGAACAATTTCTTGTTTTCATAAAATGTACAAAATTGGTGTTTCCAACATGGATGGTATGTTTATACATCTAGGTCGTTCACGGCATAACACTGAAGGAATAACAAATCTGCATAAGTTTCGTGTGAATTTCTTTTATGCTGTCATCGATATATAACTTCAAGAGTTGAATGATCGTTTCTCCGAGGTAAATAGTGACTTACTCATTTGTATTGCATGCTTGTGTCCGAAAAATTCATTTTCTGCTTTTCAACAAGGACAAGTGAATTCAATTATGTGAGTATTATCCCAAAGATTTTAAACCAGTAGAGATCTCAGCACTTGATGAGCAAATTTAGACATATATTATTGAGTTATTGATGTGCGCACTTACGAAGATTTTGAAGGGTTACAAGGCCTTAGTGATCTTGCAAAAAAGTTTGTTGTGATGAAAAAAAATGTGGTATACCCATTAGTTTACAAGCATGTAATATTGGCATTAATTATTTCAGTTGCCAATACTACAGGGAGGGTATTTTCTGCAACGAAGATTGTCAATAATAGATTGTGTAATCGGAAGAGAGATCAATTGTTGAGTGATAGTTTGGTGGCTTATATTGAGAACGATGTATTTGATAATATTGATAACGAAGTAATTATACAACGTTTTCAAAGTATCAAAATGTGTAAGCTACAATTATAGTAATATATTGACTTATTTTTATAAATGTATGTTGAATTTATATTTTTGACCTCATAGTGAAAAATGTGTGACTATGCCACTGTCTTGAGTAGGGATGGCAAAAAAATTCGCCGCCTGCACTCCTCCCCGCGCCCCACCCCGTCCCGTCAAGTAATAGAGGCGAGTTTGGGACAGATTTTTCTGCTCCGGGCCGGGTCCACCCCGCCCCTAAAATTTTTTTTTAAAAAAAAAAATCATAAAATATAGTAGAAATTATGATTTTCACTAAAAATGCACTAAAGAAGAATCGAACCCGGGTTGAAACTTATAAACTACCAACATTAACCACTACACCACAACCAAAATCTTATAATTTTTTGTTTTGTTTGGTACAAATATTTAAAAAATTGTATATATTTTTTTTAATTATTTTTCAGCTTTAAAAAAAAATTATTTTGGGCGGTTAAGCGGGTCCAAAGGCGCGCCCGCCTCAGAAATCATGAGTCATGACCCCGCCTCATTGCCATCCCTAGTCTTGAGGCGAGACATTCATTAGAATAGTTTATGAATTGGTGGCGTTGGGTTGGGTTTAGAAAAATGAAGCCTCTTCTTTTTTTAATTTTTGTTTGTTTCTTGTCTTTTAATTCTTATTTTAGTATTTTTTTTTTTTTTTTTTTTGTATGTAGATGCACCGTTTGTCACGTGGGCTAATATGTTAGTTTCAACTTAAGGGTGTTAATATTTGTATTGATGTGTAGTAATTTGTGTAATGCTCATTGAACAACAATTTAGACCGAAACTTAGACCACTATTGAAAAAATATCATATACGTCTTTTACAAATATATAATTGGAAATTTGTATTATGTCTTTGTAAATGGCGTATTTGATATTTTTTTAATAGTAGTATAAATTTCGGTCTAAATTATTGTCCAAGGAGCATTACTCTAGTAATTTTGTGAGTACATGTATAATCTTGATACAAAGTTTAGTTATAAATGATTTTGAAATCAATGCTAAAATTAATGTACCCAATAACGTAATTAACCCAAGTTGGTTGAATAAGGTGGTGGCCATGGCGCTGATGGTTTGTTTGGAGGGATACTGTATTATAATAAAACAGTATCACATAAAATAATATCATAAAAAAATGGGCATAGAATTCGTCTACATGCTCAGAATTTCTATTATAATATATTTTCAGAATTGTCTCGACGAATTACTTTGCCACTACTAATGATGGATTTTAGCCGTTTGAAATCGTCTCTTTAATTTAAAATGGCAATCTTTAGTTTTTTTTGTCTAAACAATATCATCCACATACTAAAACAGTATCATAAATAAATGTATCTTAATATATCAATATCATATATGAAAGTATCTTAATAAAACAATATAAAAAACTACAACCCAATAATATTATCATAGATTGAAACAGTATTATAAGTTGAAACATTATAATAATAAAACAGTATCAAAGATAAAAGTATAAATAAAACAGTATCATATATAAAATTAAGTACAATATGTTTTTAATGGTTGAAGTAACGATACAATATCATATATAACACATTATCTAGATAAAACAGTATCATAGATATAACTAAGTAGAGATGTTTTACTGTTTGAAATAATAATATTGTTTTTAAAATGTTACATTACTAGTACAAGACCATTGATAATGTTTGCATTCAATAACAAAATCATAGATTGAAACAGTATCATAATAAAACAGTATCAAAGATAAAAGTATAGTATAAGATAAAAACAGTATCATATATAAAACTAAGTACAAGATGTTTTAATGGTTGAAGTAATGATACTGTTCTTAAAATGCTCAATTAATAGTACAAGATCATTGATTGTGTTTGCATTCAATAACAGAATCATATATTGAAATATTATCATAATAAAACAATATTAAAAATAAAAAGCATAGTATAAATATACCGATACACATTATCTAAATAAAACAGTATCATAGATAAAACAATATCATATATAAAACTAAGTAATGTTTTAATGAATGAAGTAATGATACTTTTCTTAAAATACTTCATTAAAAGTACAAGATGATTAGTACTGTTTGTATTCAATAACAGTATGATAGGTTAAAATATTATTATAATAAAATAGTATCAAAGATAAAAACATGATATAAATATATCAATGTACATTATCTAAATAAAACAGTATCATAGATAAAAACAGTATCAAGTACAAAACAGTATGATACAAAACAGTATCACAATAAAACAATATAACAATAAAACAGTATCATTAAATTAGCATTTTTTTTTTTACAATTACAAGGATATGTTGGTCTTTTAGTTCTAAAACATGACTTTAATTGAATTAAATTTTGACCATATGATTTTAGAGCTCATAAGTGCAACAACACTGATCGGCCTTAAATTTACCCTATATAAAATTGAAACTCTCGTGTATTAGTCAATAGATAAACATCAATTTTCTTTCAAAATAATAATTTTTTTTGTTAATTGTAAATTATTTGTTGACACTTTAAAAAAATATATAAATAGTAAAGGTATGCTAGTTTTATTGCTTTGAGATATAAGCATGTTTTACTTAAATTAAAAAAATTACTTATAAATAAATTTAAAATAAATAATTTACTTGTCACACCAAACATAATTTGGATTGAAACTTTAATTAAACTAAATTTTAACTAAATTTAAACAATTTTATGTTGGAGCTTGGGATTCTTAGACTAATGTTTAAAAAAAAAAAACAATTTAAATTGGAGACTTGGGCTTATAACATTTTATATTGATATTATTTGGATTATATAGTAGGATTATTCATAAAAAAAGGAATGATTAGGACTAAGGAGCAAAAAAAAAAAATAAAAAAATTCGGGCCAGCCCGACTAGCCCAGTGGGCTAGACAGGCCGGGCCGGACCATATAGGCCCTATTTTGTTTGGGTTGGGGCCAGCCCAATCCAAATCCGTGGGCCGGCCCAATTTTGCCACCTGTAAGTACAACTGACGGTAAAGATTGGGGACTTCAACTGCTATTTTTCATATGATAAATTTTAACTTATATTTACCTCTTGAATTGTCCACGTGTAATCAATCAGTCTTAAATATTCATTAAATACTATGGGTATGTTCTCTTTACATTTTAATTTTCAGTTTTGTGTTTTGACATAATGGACTTAAACTAGTTCTTTTCGAACTAGCATTATTTATTCTCTATAAGGATGGCAACTACCATTATTCATATGTGACGAATTAAGAAATTGAATTTGAAAGAGAAAATAAAAACAAATGAAATGTTATCGGATTTTCTTTATTTTTATGGTATCATAACCGAATCTTGTCTCTTTCAACAGGGGATGTTTTATATTTACATTCTCGTCTCTTAGAAAGAGCGGCTAAACGATTGGACCAGACAGGCGCAAGTAGCTTAACTCTTTTTAAGATTGTTAAAAACGCATTTGGTTTGTCTTATCTGAATTTTTTTTTTTGAAAACATAAAATTGAAAAATACATTTTGTTTGAAATATTGAGAAATTGTTTTATAACATTTTATTTAATGAATTAGATTATTCATAAAATAGAACATTTTCATGTTACTATATTATTAGTATATATATATATATATATATATATATATATATATATATATATATATATATATTAAAGTTGGTGGATCTTACAATATATTTTTTTCTGTTATAAAAATAAAATACAAATAAATAATAAAATAGGAAAATAGGAAATAAAAAAATTAAAATTGATGATGTATATAGGATTGAGAATTTGAATCTATTTTTATTTAAATAAAAATTTTAATTTTTTTTAAAATAACAGAGTTTGAATTATTTTTTTAGTATTTTAGTATTTAATTTTTTAGAATTTTTTTATAGAATTTTTTTTATTGTTTAAAATTTTATTTTTTATTTTTTATTTTTTAAGAAATTTTTTATATATTTTTTAGAATTTTTATTTAAATAAATTTTTTCACTAAAAACACTCAAAATATCCAAAATGTGTTTTGAATTTTGTGTCATAAATTTAATTTTGTTTTAAAAAATATTAAAGTAAACAAGTTTGGAGTGTTTTACAAAATTAAAAATAAAAAATAAAAAAAAATAATAATAATAATAAAGAGAATGGATCTAAACAAGTCCTCAATAACCATAGTCCAAATGTATTAAGCCCTACCCCCACCAGATTTCTGATCTGGCGCTGTCATGATCGCTCTCCCCCAGATCTTACCATGAAATAGACTGTATGGTAGCATTCCCACTACTGAATTAAACAGGATTAAATACGGATTTGGTAGCTAAAGTTAAAGTGACATTTTGTTTTGGTTCTTAAAGTTTATTTTGTATCAAATTAACCTATAAAGTTTCTTAACAGTTCCAATATAGTCATTATATTAGTAGAATTAAGGAAAAATTGCATATTTTTTCCTCAATCTTTTAAAAACATTGGAGATATACTCCTAACTTTAAAAATAACACCGAACACCCCTCCAATATTTGAAAAAATAGGCATGGTAGATCCTTATGATAAAATTGCCCTCCCTTAAATATTAAGAAAGAAAAAAGAAAAAAGAAAAAAGAAAAAAGAAAAAAGAAAAAGAAGAATAAAAAAATAATCAAATGTACCCCCAAATATAAAAACAAAGTGACCTTCTTTTACCCAACCCCTGACATTTTATTCTTTAAGTTCCCCTCAACAATTCTCGTAATTCCATATTACTCTTCATGTTTTTTTCCCCCCACAGTTCGCACAGTGTATGCTAATCTTTGTATCTGGAATTTTGTTGAACAGAGGTAGTCTATACAGACACATACACACGCCAGCTGCTGGGGAAATCTTAGATCAAAGGCGGCAGTTACACACAGCTCTGGATGTGGTCCGTTTCAATTCACATCAATTGCTCATATTGTTTTTGTTTGTTTTGTTTTGTTTATAAATTTCCTATTATATGATGCATTCAAGCTAAGGGTATCAATTATCTTCATCATCTTACCCCGCCTATTGTTCACTGGAACCACACTGTGCGAACTGTGAAAGAAACAAACAAGAGAAGTAATATGAAATTACGAGAATTGTTGAGGGTAATTTGAAGAATAAAATGTGGGGGGTTGTGTGGAAGAATAGGGCCACTTTATTAATTTTTATTTTTGGAGGCACATTTGATTATTTTTCTATTCTTCTTTTTCTTTTTTCTTGTTTTTTTTTTGTTTATTTAAATGGAGGTCAATTTCGTCATAAAGGACCTACTATGTCTATTTCTTCAAGCGTTGGGATGTCCGGTGCTATTTTTAAAAGTGTGTATCCCCAATATTTTTGAAAAATTAGAGACCAATTATGCAATATTTCCTAGAATTAACGTCAAAACCTGCATGGATGCTTTGAACACCACTATATACTAAGTGAACATTAATCTCATTACTACACAAACCTTAATCATACTACCCCAAACCCGCCCTGGAACAACCCCTCAATTTTTTTCCCCTTTCAAACATCATATAATAAAACTCCAAATTACATTTTTTTCTAGGAATTGACTTAATGGTATTCGAATCCAAGTTGAAATTATTAAATTATAAAGTTTAACCACTACACTACAACTCTAATCTTACATTTTTGTTTGTTTGTTATAAATATTATACTCCATCCGTCCTAAAAAGATATGTTTGTTTTCTTTTTTCATCCATCCCAATTTATATGTCACTTTCCTTATTGAGAATTTATTTGATTTCTTAGTTCCCTAAGAACATTTCTAATGTACTATGTCTATTGCCTTTTAAACGTGTCACATAAGTATAGATAGACGGAGTTATAAAAAATCATCTCCAATGCATGCTGATGAGGACTCCGTCTAGATGATGTGGCACATCACAAAATAAACTCCATCTAGAATAGTGATGACAACGGGGCAGATTCAGATCGGATCAGATCGGCATAATCCGTATCCACTCGTAATAATTGTAAGAGATCCAAATTCGCAGATTGATTCGTCATTGATCAAGGCGTATCAGAGCACTGATCCGCATATTGATCCGTTTTTTTTTTTCAATTGTGATTAAAAAAATTTAATCATATGCAGAAATTTCATTTACTAAATAAACATTCCATTTACTCATACTAAAACTTAATTTATTCATCATATTTACCGGAAATCAGAATTCATTGGAAACTTGATAAATGAAGACTGTCAATAGCCATTCTGATTTGGAGGTAGACCAATAAATAGATCAGTCACCACCTCTACGCTCACTGAACTTTGGCTACAACTAGCAATTTTTTTCTATTTTTCTGGTGTCTGCCCTGGCTTTAATCCACACTATAGAAATAATACATTGAATAAAGTCTATTAAAAATGAACAAAACACTTTAATTTAATTTATAAGAAAAGTTGATGCCTTCTGTAAGAAGTTTTAAATTGGATACTTCACTTTGAATTAACTACAACAGAAGACCTCTATACATTGCAATCACAAAGTTGCAACATGAAAGGACTTTTTATATACATTGCAAAACCATATAATACTTTATATATACTGTTATGAACCGATCCTACCTGGCAGCTCACAGGGGCAAGATAGTCCCACCCATGCGCCACGTAAGCATAGTCGAAATAAATACGCTTTGACCTAACCCTTCTCCGAGGCGGTCTGGACCGAGGGGATAGGTTACTGAGGCTCATGGGACCGAATAGCTTGAGTGACCGACCACCGTCACGGTTGCACTGCGTGAAGCCACCCCACCAAACCTATAGTTCAATCTTGAAAAGATCGACGGATCGCTCGCCAATGCGGCTTGTCACGATCATAGCCCCTTAGTTTGCGGCTGAAAGTGACTTTCTCATTAATGCCAATGATGTGACACTGGAGATGTGACCTAAGAACCCTTCAGATGGAGCCACGTGTCGTACATCGAATGGGATCATGTTTGTAGAATTTGCCTATAAATACTAAGCTTATTTCCACAAGAAAGGGATGTTGAAAATATTACTCTCACCACACATTGATCAAGCCCTCCATTCTAACCATTCTTAAGTGTCTTAACCACCTGAGAATTTGTTAGTTAGAGGCCCTCAAGCTATCACCTCTACCTTAAGAGTGTCCTTGACCTTTTGTTATTCTTCTACCCAGCCCGAGGCTTATCTACGTGGTTGAATAAACCACGTGGCAGTCTTAGTAAGAGGAAAAGTACACGTGGGCAGAGGTAGTGTGGGGATCCTGTTGGCAGCCATTTTTGGAGGTCAACAGATTGGCGCCGTTTGTGGGAAATCGTGACAAAAAAGCTTTAGTTTCCTTGAACAAAGGAATCTCCCTGAGAAAGGGATTAACCGGCCCACAAAAAAGAGCAGAAGCAACGAAGATGAAAATCCAAGGAGAAACAGGCCCGCAACGGACGGAGAAACCATGGCGGGAGAGAGGGCTGAAGAGGCTCCTCGAAGGAGGCGTGGGAGAAGACCCCCCACTACCCTGGAGCGAGAGATGAGGACGATGGCCGCCAGCGTGAGACAGCTGGCCCAACACCAGGCCCAAATGCAAGGATATATCCAAATGATGCAAGGGCAAGGTGGGAACCGCCATCAAGAATTGGGTTTGCCCGATCCAGGTGAGGAGCAAGAAGTCGATAGCGGTCACCCCCGTGGGCCCCAAGTGCGGGAGAAGCTTCACGCAGCGTTGGTACACACGGAGAAGCGACCAACCCCCAATCATCGGCAGAGGAGGCCCACCAACGATGTCGCCAAAGATATATTCGAAAGGTGGGCACACCTGTAAAGCAGGGAATGGCCTCGGGAAAATGAACCGAGAAGAGAACAACCCCAAAGTCCCCCTAGAAATAGGCAGGATAGGAGGGCAAGGGAGCGGAAGCTGTGGGAGAGTCGGGTTTCAAAGAAGCGACGCACCCACGCCCCAACTCTACGGAAAAAAAAGAGCAACCGTCGCGCAGCGCCTCCTACAATATCCTCCAGAAGTAAACGTTGGGGGGGAGATCCGAGGCCGGCAAGATCATACGAGATAGACGACGACGATGAGAACCTCCCATTTACAAGTTTCGCGTGCCCAAGATTGCCTCCCTACACTGGTAGGGGTGATCCCTTGGACCACGTAAACATGTACAAGACAGAAATGAGCCTCAGAGGGGCTACCCCGGCCCTGAAGTGCAGAGCCTTCCACCTCACTTTGGTGGGAAGGGCGAAGCGATGGTACAACAAGCTGGTTGCGGGAAGCATTTCTAGCTAGCCAGAGCTGAAAAAGACGTTCATAAATTACTTCTCGTCACAGAAACCCGCGTCGGCCCCGGTCCAACGCCTCCATGACGTAAGGCAGGCCCCAAGCAAGCCGCTGCAAAGTTACCTGGGCCGCTTCAATGAAGAGATGTTGTTCTGTGAAAGAATAACAGACGCCGAAGCCTTGTCCGCCCTGAAGGCGGGACTAGACATGAACCATCCATTCTGGAGGGATGTCCGCAACAAGAATCCGGCCACCTTTGACCAGCTGGTGGAAATGATCATTGAGGAGATAACCAACGAGAATATGATCCTCCATAGGAATCGAGGCGGACTGGGAGCCAACACAGCATCTAGAACCGGGTATGCCCACAATCCCAATAGACCGGCTCTCCAACACAATCCGCAGCGGAGGAACTATCCATCCGACCCAAATGTCGGGATGAGTTACGTGGCCTCTGCACAAGAGGGCCTACTCCCGCCTCACGCTGCTCCAATGCCTTCTGTCCCGCGGTCGAATTATACAACTACGGCATGTCCCCGTCCACCTATTATGAAGCTGGGACCAGCGCACTCCCATTAATTCCTCCTCCTCAGGTGGCTCAGTCGAAGTACTGCTGCGTTCACCGAAGCTATGGACATAGCATGGACGAGTGTTGAGAGGTGGAAGATCTTGCCAATAAAAGGGTAGCCAACCCAGGACACAAACGTGGAATGAACACCAGATGAGGAGATCAAGCTCCGACGAGAGGGCGTGGAACGCATTTTCAAGATAGGTACTCCCAGCAGTGGGATAGGAGGCCTCTAGGTCATGAGCAACGAGCGAGGCGTAATTCAAGAAGCTCGGCCAGACAGCCTCGATTGGAGCGCAACCCCGTCTAATCAATGGGCCTGAAAAGGCTTCGATTCGAGAGATAGACACTATCCACGGAGGACCTTATATTGGAGGGCAAACCCCGAATGCCCAGAAGAGCTATGCCAAAGAGGCCGAAGGAACCCAAATGACTAACTGGCTCATTAATAGCAGGCCATCGGGATCAAAAAGGGCCGATCCTATTACCTTTACGGAAGAGGACATGAAGGGCGTACATTACCCTCACTGCGATGCCCTTGTAGTAAGGGCAGTGGTGGCTCGGAACGGACTAGGAAGAATGCTCGTGGACAACGGCAGCTCCGTTAATGTCATTTTCTTGAGCACTTACGAGCAAATGAACGTGGATGTGCATTTGGGCTGTCGACCGAGCCCCCCTCCACGGGTTCTTTGGTGATTGCGTAACCCAAGAAAGGGATAGTGCGCCTCCGTTAGTATGAGAGAAGAACATCTCGTGTCCCATACCTTCATGGAGTTCCTGGTGGTTGACAGAAGGTCGGCTTATCATAGAGTTTTGGGCCGACCAGCCTTGAAGGAACTTTGGGCGGTGACTTCCATCCACCACCTTTGCATGAAATTCTCCACCGAAGGAGGAATAGCCACAGTGCGAGGCAATTAACCCGAGGCTCGGAAATGTTATCGAAACGCCTTAAGAAAGGCGGAGAAAAAAGAGGTTAACATGACTCTGCTGGACGTAGAAATGGCAGAAACAATGATAGAGGAGCCAGGGGATATCACAATGGAAGAAGCTGCGACCCTCGATGATATTGATCCAAGAATAACGGGGGCTGATTCCCAAACATCCTCCAGCGGGGAATTAGAACATTTTAGGTAGATGGCAACGACCCAACAAAGAAGCTTCAGATAGGGAAAGATCTCCTTGAGGAGCCCAAGGAAGCCCTGAAAAGGTTCCTTCGAGAAAATCTGGATGTCTTTGCATGGAAACACGAAGATATGGTCGGGATCGACGCAAAGATAAGTTGCCACTGCCTCAATATCGACCCCAAGTTCTCGTCACACAGGCAAAAAAGGAGGCCATTGAATGCTGAAAAATACGAGGCCTTGAAGGAATAAGTGAACATACTACTTCAAAGCAACTTTATACGAGAATCCATATATCCGAAGTGGGTATCCAATCCGGTGTTAGTCAAGAAGCCAAGTGGGAAAATGAGAACCTGCATAGATTTCTCTAATCTCAACCAAGCCTGCCCCAAAGACAGCTTTCCACTGCCTCGGATAGATCAGCTGGTTGATGCTACGGCAGGACACGAGCTCCTAAGTTTCATGGATGCCTACTCGGGATACAATCAAATTCCGATGTATCCACCAAATGAAGAGCACACGTCGTTTGTAACAGACAAAGGTCTCTACTGCTACAAGGTTGCCCTTCGGCCTGAAAAACGCCGGGGCAACTTACCAAAGGCTTGTCAATAAGATGTTCGCCTCCTAACTTAGCATAAATATGGAGGTATATGTGGATGACATGTTGGTTAAAAGCCTTAAAGCCGAGGACCATATCCGCCACCTCGACGAGGCATTCCAAGTCCTTCGGGCTTATAGGATGAGGCTGAATCCCTTGAAATACACGTTTGGAGTGGCCTCCGGAAAGTTCCTTGGGTACTTGGTCAACCAGAGAGGAATAGAGGCCAATCCCGAAAAGATTAAAGCATTAATCGAAATGAGTTCGCCAAGGAAGCCGAAGGATGTACAGTGCTTGACAGGAAGAATGGCGGCCCTCAGTCAGGTTCGTCTCCAAAGCAACAGATAAGTGCATCCCTTTCTTCAAAATCTTGAAAGGAGGCACCCGGTTTGAGTGGACAACAGAATGTGAAACTGCATTCCAAGCCTTGAAAGAACACCTCGGTCACGCACCTCTGTTGTCCAAACCAAAAGCAGTCGACCCCTGCTGTTGTATCTTGCCGTCTCCGAAGAATCGGTAAGCTCAGTCCTGATCCGAGAAGAAGAACACCAACTACCCGTCTACTACGTGAGTAAAGCCTTATTGGGGGCAGAGACATGCTACCCAGATATGGAGAAATTGGCACTATCACTGATCACAGCCTCAAGAAAGTTGAGGCCGTACTTCCTAGCGCACAGCATCCATGTCCTTACCAACTTCCCTTTAAGGCAGGTCTTGCAAAAGCCAGAGACCTCAGGAAGATTGCTAAAATGGGCCATTGAGCTCAGCCAATTCGACATTGTTTATAAGGGAAGAGCCGCCATCAAGGGACAAGCCCTGGCCGATTTTGTGGTCGAGTTTACCAACCCCCCCGAAGTGGATGACCCTATGACACTAGGTGAACCACCTACGTGGTGCCTTTTTGTTGATGGCTCCTCGGGAGACATGGGCTCAGGAGCAGGAATAGTCTTCATCAGCCCAGAAGGTCACAGATTAAATTGCGCCATCAGATTCGACTTCAAAGCTTCAAACAATGTCGCAGAATATGAGGCACTACTGGCTGGCATCCGCCTCGCTATCGAAATGAAGGTGCAGAAGCTCTCAGCAGCGAGCGACTCCCAGCTCGTTGTGAGCCAGGTGAACGGAAGCTTCGTCGCCAGGGAAAAAGGGATGGACGCGTATCTCAAGCTGGTGAGGAATTTCATCCCCTGCTTCAATAAATTTGAGTTAACCCACGTACCCCAAGCTGATAACTCCAATGCCGACGCACTATCCAAGCTGGCCAGCAGCAAAGATTCGGAGCTCATCAAGATGGTTCCAATCGAGCACCTCATCCAACCTTCCATTGACACTATTGAAGAAATATTGTCAGTTGAGGGAGGCCCCACGTGGATGGACCCTATCCTCGCTTTCTTCAAAAATCATACCCTCCCCTGCAATACGACGGAGGCAAAGAAGTTGAAAAGAAGGTCAGCACACTTCCTACTCTCGGACGACATTCTTTACAAGCGAGGCTATTATTCGTCCCTCCTCAGATGCGTCAGCGCTAGCGAAGCAGAATATATCCTTAGAGAAATCCACGAAGGGATATGTGGCAACCACACCGGTGGAATGGCCCTGGCTCAAAAGATTCTCAAGCAAGGGTACTTCTGGCCCACCTTGAAGAAAGACGCCCTACTCCATGTCAGGAAATGCGATAAGTGTGAACGCTTCGCCACAATTCCAAGACAGCCCCACCAAGAACTCACAACCATGTCCAGCCCTTGGCCTTTCGCCAAGTGGGGAATAGATTTCATAGGCCCAATGCCTAGGAGAAGAGGAAATGCTTGCCACGCCCTAGTCGCTATCGACTATTTCACGAAATGGGTGGAGGCAGAACCAATGATGAAAATCACCGAGGCCAACACTTCCAAATTCTTATGGAAGAACATTATTTACAGGTTTGGAATCCTCCATTCTTTGGTCTCGGATAATGGAAGACAGTTCGACAACAAAAAGGTTAAGAATTTGTGCGAGGAACTGGGGATCGCTAAGCACTTCTCGAGCCCCCACCACCCTCAGGCTAATGGTCAAGTCGAGGCAGTCAACAAAACCATCAAGTACACTCTCAAACGGAAGCTTGAGGCCTCTAAGGGGGCATGGGTAGATGAGCTCCCCCATGTTCTCTGGGCCATCAGAACCACTGCCAGGACCCCTACCGGAGAGACCCCCTTCTCCATGGCTTACAGATTCGAAGTTGTATGCCCAGTCGAAATCAGTATACCCTCTCCCCGTCGGCTAATGTTCAACGAACAAACCAACAACGATCTGATGAGAGCAAGCCTAGACCTAATAGACGAGAAAAGAGGCAACTCCCAAGTCCGGTTGGCCTCTTACCAAAGAAAGATGGCAAAGTACTTCAATAAAAGGGTAAAAAAGCGATCATTCCGCATCGGGGACCTTGTCTTGAGAAGAGTATTCTTATCCTCCAAAGAAGCGGGCGTTGGGACCCTAGACCCCAACTGGGAAGGTCCCTATCGAATCATCGGCAAGACGCGACCCGGTACCTATAGCATCGAGGACATGTGTAGTAAACGACAGCCCCATCCGTGGAACGCGGAACATTTGCGTCAGTATTACCAATAGCCTAAAAGGGAGTCGTCGTTGTTGGCATAACATTTATCTATCCAAATTTTGTTTTGTTAAGTTACAGATTCTCTTCGTAGTAATAAATCAGGCGATATGAGCAAGGGGTTAACGTTATTATGATAATTGACAAAACACCAGATATGCTTTGAAATAAAACTTCATAATAGTAAGAAGAGGCATTCCATTACAAAAGTTGAAAGAGAGATTCGAATCACAGAAAGAGACACTAACTATTACAACTTATGCTACATTCTAATCGTCATCGTCAGCCGGGGGAGGGGGGAACCTGGCCTCCAAAGGCCCGATGTCAAGGTTCGGATAATCTGTCCTCAGCACGCTCAGAACCTCCTGATGCCCGACCTTGGCGAAGTAATCGAAAAAATTGGTGTAAGCCTCGGTATTGTGGAAATTGGCTACGAAGTCCGCCTCCAAATTTCCCAACCTAGCCAACGTCTCATCCTTTTCGCCAAGTAATCTGGCAGCCTCAGATTCGGCATCTTTCCTCCCCTGTTCGGCGGCCTCAAGGCTCCCCCGCAAACTCTGAACCTCCCGCTCATGGGCCTCGCACACATCCTGTAGCCGCCGTTTCACCCTATTTACCGCATCCAATGCTTCGGAAGCCATTGCTTGAGCAGCATTGACATTATCCAACCGCTTGGTCAGCTGCAGGATGTTGGACTTAGACTTCCTCAGGTCCTCCACTATCTGCTCATAGGATAATCGGGCGCTATCAGCGGCAGCCTGCAGTCCCTCCATAGCCCGCTGATGCTCCTTGTCGGACTTCGACGCCTCCGCAACAAGCTTTTTGTGTTCTTGCATACGGGTACGGAATTCTCCGAGCGCCTTCAGTTGCATTCCAGCGGCCCTGATTGTCGAGGCCAGACCAGCCTCCAGAACATCCCCCAAGTTTCCATGGGAAGCAAACTCCTCCCACTTAGGGATAAAATATTTTTTAACGGCCTGGGCACCCATGGAGGGATAAAAGGGCACACCGCGAAGTACCTCATCCTGGATCTTCGACCCCGGAGTGCCGATCAACTCCTTCAGCTTCTTCTTGGAGTCGTAAGATCCCCTGGCAGGAATCCCCGAACTCTGAGCCGGTTGAGGGGGATCTTCAAGAACCACCTCCCCTGAGGTGTTGACAGTGAGAGTCCGCTGGGCGGTCGGCACACTACCAACAGCGTAGTCTTCCATCGCCTCAGCGCCTTTCCCCTTTGATTGGGAGGGGGCTCCGGCCTTCCTCTTCCTCGACAGAGGGACCTCCGCCTCCTGGGGGTCAGAGTCTCCTAACTCCACGGGGGCTTGGGCCTCTTCTCGGAGGCCCTCCCGGCTAAGGTCCTCGATAACCTTCTTCTGCCGCACTTCTTCGGAAGAACCGGGGGCCAAGGTCCTCAGCGTTTTCTTTGCCAGAGCTGTAAGTGATGGTCGATGGCGCATCCTTTTTTCCGCTTCTACCACAGAAACAAATAATCATTAGTAAATAATCCCCAAGGCAAATGAAGTACGGCTTTATTACCTTTTGACGTCATCAGACCCAATTGCACCAAGCAGTTATGCCGATTCAAAAGAAACCCGTGTCAACGGGTTGCTGGAGACGCTTGGTATATGGACTGGAGCAAGTCAACATCTTCACTGGACAGCTCGCAACGAGGAAGAGCGTGTGCAAGAGAAAATAAACAGATCGTTAGGATTTACATGAAAATACTCATGCAAGCTGGTTCTACCGATCCTACTCACTGGCTATCCTATAAGTACGGGGTACATCCAGATCCGGCTCCGGGTCGTCGACGACCCTCTACCAATCTCCTGCCACCCAGAACCACGATTCCTTCCACTGCTTGATTGATGATGGGCAGTCCGTTACCAGTGGCTTGTGAGACCCCCAAGGACAAAAGTAGTACCATCCCGTCTCCTCTTGCCCGCATTTCTTTCTCGGCAAATTCCTCGGCTGATAGACTATTTGGAACACATGCAGTGGCATCTCCTTACCGAATGAATACCGGTACAAACCCTGACCATCTGGCTCCATCCATTCGGGGCCACCTGGGTCGGGGCCAGGCCGTAAGCCCGCAGTATCCTCAGGAAGAAAGGGTGTAGAGGCAGGCGCATCACACTCACGAAGGCATTTAAATACAGAGCAGTGCACCCTTCCCTCGGGACACACGCTCTCTTGTGGGGCTCCGGGAGCAGTAACTCTATACCCGAGGGGACCCTAAAAGCCTCCCTTAGTGAGCCTAAATCCTTCTCACTCATTGTGGAGGGAACATTCCGAGCAGCCCATCTCACAAGGTCGGTGCTAAACAGATCCTCAGCTTCCTTCAAGCTCGGAGCTGAAGCTACAGCCACCAGCTCACCCGTGTCGGCGTCAACGCTTCGGATAGGCAGGACCCCCTCCATCGACGGAGACACATGAGGAGACGTTTCGCCCCTTACAGACATGGCAACAAAAATAAACTATTCGTGTTTAGCAAAGAAAAGGTTTTAGGAAGAAGTGGTTACCTAACAGTAAATCTTCAATGGAAATACGGAAGAAAGACCAGTCACCGGAAATGTTCGCCGAAAGTTATCGCCTGAAAATCTCTCAAAAATCTCTCAAAACGCGTAAGTGTGCAAATGAAACTTCCACCTAACTATATATAGACGACAGACGTTATCCCCCCACCCTTGGATCTTATCAAGATCCATCCCCACCGTACAAACCTCTGAGAACATCCAAACCGTTCAAATCCAACGGTCACTCAAATCACGGGTCAACATGCCTGCGTGTATCCCACAGGCGCGTGACTCGCTCCCCCTTGGCAAAATCAAAGCCCCCAAAATTAAATACGGGTATCATTATCACCTGCAACTGTACTATCACCACGTCCGAAGAGACATATGGCAGGAATCCCAACCATCAAGCTGCCCGTGGACACGCAATTAATGCTTTGGCGAATGACCTCCCAAACGCACTGGGACTCATTGCATGAAGCCCCTCCCAAGATGGAACCCGGTGATCGCGCCTCTCCCGAGTGGGACTCGGTGTCCACGCCCTTCCCCGCCGAGGGACTCATTGCCCACGCCCCCCGGCCTGGGGACTCATTTGTCCACGTCCCTCTCAGCCAGGGACTCGGTAGTCCAAGTCCCTCCCAGCATGGGACTCGGCTGACCGCGCCTCTCCCAAGCTGGGACTCGGCTGTCCACGCCCCTCCCTACTAGGGCTCGGCTGTCCACGCCCCTCTCAGCCTGGGACTCGGCTAACCAAGCCCCTCCCAGCATGGGACTCGGCTGACCGCGCCTCTCTCGGGTTGGGACTCGGCTGTCCACGTCCCTCCCAGCCAGGGACTTGGCTGCTGCTAGGGACTCGACTGTCCACGCCCCTCCCAACCTGGGACTCGGCTAACCAAGCCCCTCTCAGCATGGGACTCGGCTGACCGCGCCTCTCCTGAACTGGGACTCAGCTGTCCACGTCCCTCCCAGCCAGGGACTCGGCTGTCCAAGCCCCTCCCAGCATAGGACTCGGCTGACCACGCCTCTCCCAGCCCGAGACTCGGCTGACCGCACCTCTCCCAGGCTGGGACTCGGCTGACCACGCCTCTCCCAACCTGGGACTCGGCTGATCACGCCTCTTCCAACCCGGGACTCAGCTATCCCACCAAGGGTTCCAAGGCTCGCCACCCACATGAATGAAGCGTCCCGAGCCTTGGGAGACTTCAAACCCTTTGGCAAGAAAAACGATCATCCAAGTCCAGCATCCTACATAAATGACAGATTCTGAACTTGGGGGACTATTGTTATGAACCGATCCTACCTGCCAGCCCACGGGGGCAAGATAGTCGAAACAAATACGCTTTGACCTAACCCTTGTCCGATGCGGTCTGGACCGAGGGGATAGGTTACCGAGGCTCATGGGACCGAATAGCTTGAGTGACCGACCCTGGTTGCGTACCCAGGAAGCCACCCCCACTAAACCTATAGTTCAATCTTGGAAAGACTGACGGGACTGCCTGCCAATACAGCTTGTCACGATCATAGCTCCTTAGTTTGCGGCTGAAAGTGACTTTCTCATTAATGCCAATGACGTGACACTGGAGATGTGACCTAAGAACCCTTCAGATGGAGCCACGTGTCGCACATCGAAGGGGATCATGCTTGTAGAATTTGCCTAATAATACTAAGCTTATTTTCACAAGAAATGGATGTTGAAAATATTACGCTCACCACACATATATCAAGCCCTCCATTCTAACCATTCTTAAGTGTCTTAACCACCTGAGAATTTGTTAGTTAGAGGCCCTCAAGCTATCACCTCTACCTTAAGAGTGTCCTTGACCTTTTGTTATTCTTCTACTCGGATCGAGACTTATCTACGTGGTTGAATAAACCATGTGGCAGTCTTAGTAAGAGGAAAAGTACACGTGGGCAGAGGTAGCGTGTAGATCCTGTTGGCAGCCATTTTTGGAGGTCAACATATACATTTTTGTAGAAACCCTAACCCTTAAATCCCTACAATTAATTCTTCAAAAAATGGATCTGTGTACAGCAAAATCTACATTCAATATAGAATTTAACCTACTAATTAAAATCCTAGAAAATCTAGAATTAATATTTTAATTGCTTACCTCTTAAAGATGAACGCCCATTCTTTTCTTTTTCTTTCTTTTACTTTTCTCCTTCTTTTCTCTACTTTTTCTTGGATGTTTTTCTTCAACTAGTGGTGGTGGGCAGCTGTTTTCAAGATGGGGCGATGAGTGGGCGGCTGTTTTTCTATTTTTGAATTGTGGAAATGGAACACAATATCAATTAGGTATAGGAAATTTTAATTACAATTTCAGCCTCTGTCCCTGCCCCAGATCTTTGATCTTTTTATTATTTAATCTGTATATTTTTTTAACAGGCGGATCGAATTGGAGCAACGTCGATCCGATCCGCCTCGAGATCCGCGGCGGATCACAAATATCTACTCAGCCGATCTGCAGATCGAGAATTTTTTACTCCACTTGGATTGGGTATCCATCGAGTTTGGAGCAGATCAGATATTTTTGCCATCCATAGTCAAGACTTCTAGACGGAGTGATTCAGCAAATTTAAATCTAACTCAGTATTTTATTAAAAAAAAAGTTGGACAAGAAAAATGAAAATTGAAACCTGCTAATTTAAAAAAAAAAATCTATGTCACATAAGCGGTAATATTAATTATAGACGGAACCTATTTGAGATGAAGTTTTAATTTGATCGTTTATTCAATAGACGTAGTGCCACATGGACTGGAAGTCTGTCTATTTTACCTACCACGTAGATTTCAATAGACGGAGTGCATTGGAGATGCTCTAATATGACTATATTTAATGTGTCTTGTTATCAAGTATGAACTATTATTATTCAATTGTGGTTGGAATAATAAATAAAAGACCAATACATGCACGTTCTATCTCCTGAGAGTATTACGAGCATGTTAGCTAGTGCTTATAAGTATTTATAAACTAGTCAAATATCATTTTTATCTATACATTTTGTAGAATTCACTGCTTATAATTTACAAAAATTTTATCAAATATACTCTTAATCATATATATTTAGAGTATAAAAAAGTCCCACTATCATATATTGTCATCCTTGCATTAAAGGATGATTAGTTTGAAGAATAATTTAATACTTCATGGTCTTCTAGTTTTAATAGAATAATGATATTAATATATGAATATATTAGAAAAATGTTAGTAAAATTTGTTGTTACAATTATAACAACTATATCTTCTTAATATGTGTGAAAAATAGAAACAAACATATCTTTTTGAGACGGAGGGAATAACAAATTTCTATTTTCTTAAACATTCATAATCATTCCACTCAGATTTGTTTAATAGTTTATCTTCAGTTTACAAAAAAAACAAAAACAAAAACAAAAATTAACTGGGATAGTGGCAGGTCAATGGGGCGCCTCGCTCCGTCCCATTACCATTCCTAACGAGACAGTATTACCATTTCCTGCACCGTTTGCTAATTTATTTGTGTTTTTTTAAATACGATTTAAATTTAAAAATATATAATAAATAAAACAAAGAATAAGAGTCGAGCAGGTTCAGGATGGGGACCACGTTCCTCGTCGTGACTTCGATTCTCGTTCGGGGGCAGATATTTTGTTATTCCTACAAAACTCTAAAGTTGATTTGATTGACTTCGAATATTAAAATCAAATTTAAACAAGGTTTTAAATTATTTGGTTTCATTTTTATGTTTTTGTCAATCTTTTTTATATCTCGATTTAGGCCTGCAAGTAGAGGTGTCAATCTGGGTCAGGCGGGCCGGCCTCCGATGAAGTTTGGTGACGACCTACATTAGAAAAAGCCCGTGCCGCGGCGGATTGCGGGTCGGGTCAACCCAGCCCACGAAAATTGAACACGAACTTGGCCCACCGGTCGGCCCATCCGGGTAGAGCCCATATAGGCCGCGGTTCGGTCCGTATGAATAAAAAATTAATTTTTTTTTAAAATTACTAACTTATTTTACTTAAAAAAAATATTTACATTTATAGTAAAAAATGTGTTAAATTACTAAATAAAAAATAAATAACAATGATAAATTCACATGTGTTATTTATAACAAAAAATGTTTACATGAAATTTATATCTTATTTTACATTGAATTATTTCTAACTTTGTGAATTTAAATATTGTTGGTGTTTGATGTCGAACTGTCATGTCAGCAATTATATTATCCATATGTCATAACAGGGCATGTCCGAGCTAAATCATTTCAGGTCGGACCTAATCCTTGGTCATGACCTCAATCTCGAAACAATGCAGAATTAGTTCGGCCAAGGACCTTTACAATCAGGTCAGACACCAGCCTTCCTAGATCTGGTTCACGGTGTTAGCATACGGCACGTCCTCCCATATGTAAAAAGTCAGAATAGCTGTCACTTCATCATAAATGCTCCAAAAAGGGTACGTCTTGTCAGCATTTATTACATAGATTGGCCATTTAACACCTAGCTTAGCATTAAATGGAGGTAATCATTACATATTTTCTTATAAATAGGAGACATAAATGTCCTTCAGTTCGGACATTCAACTGTTGAAATAAAAGCACTCTTACAAAGATTATACAATCAGGTCTTCCAACACATTTACATATATGCCGCTTATCACGGTCACATCCGACATCAATACTTTAACATTAAGTTGGCTTGGATTTAATACAAACAATTTTGCAATGTCAACAGTTTAATGCTAGAAGGAGGGGGCCTAAAAAAGGCTCTCTATATTCCAGAAATTTACTAAGAGATCAACACCTAATTACCATACATAAACACTTCAACCTATAAAAAGCTTTCAACATGAGCCGCAGTCACGACTCGAGGGTTCGTAGCCATGGAAGAACTGGAAGCCAATATGTTGACCATCCCCAGGTCTTCCGTCGCAGACAACAAGGAGAAACTTCCGCTCAAACGCGTACACCCGAAAGAGATGCAGTTCTACAGAAGCTTGAGTACCTAACTTAAGTTATTGAACGGCTTGAGAAAATCAAGCTACCACTAGACAAATTTTCGACTGAGAAGCAGAGTCACCAACGTGTGACAAATTCGAAGATCGTCGCATAAAAAGAAGATTAGATTTTGGCGATAAAAGTTTATTAGAAAGCAAGGGAGGAAAGAGAATGCGCTCCAGTCCTCTTAGGAAAGCTGCCACACAGCGATCGGCCAACGTCTTTGACCATCTAGGTCAACCCTCTCAAATCCCACCTACACCACGCGAGCAGAAAATGCAAAGAAAAGAATGTACCCCATCCGCTGCGGCATCAAGTGTACAAAACACTCCGGACGAGCTAGAACTGATGAAGCATTGTCTGGCCAAACTGGAAAACAAATAGAAGAACATCTCTGAAAAATATACGGCTGATCGACACTCTCTATTTTCGGAGGACATCCTGGCAAAGCCACTGCCAGAAAAACTCAAAATGCCACAACTGACTAGCTATGAGAACGGTAACAATCCCGTTGGTCATCTCGACAGATACACATCCTGGATGGAACTCCAAGGAGCCAGTGACACAATCATGTGCAGAGTTTTTCCTCTAACCTTCGGAAACAGAGCAATAAGGTGGTTCAAAAAATTACCACAGTGCTCCATTCGGAGTTGGAATGACCTCTCAGCTCAGTTCGTCACCACCTTCATGGGGGCAAGAACTCGATCTACTCCAAAATAGCGCCATGTCAGCATCAAGCAAGGCAGAACTGAATCCTTGAAGTCCTACATAGACAGATTTAGCAAGAAGATAGTAGAAATGGACAAAATTTCCGACGACGCTGCTCTGATGGTAGTCTTATCAGGATTATGAACCAAAACCCAGTTCTGGTGGTCTATTCACGAGGACAGATCGACGACATACCGAGAATTTCTGGCTAGAGCTGAGAAGCACATAAGTGCTGAAGAAGCCATCTCCGACTAGGAGAATGACAGATCCGACCGGAGAGACAACGTTAAGAGCAAAGAGAAAGACCTCAATTCAAAAAAGAAAGAAAGTCCCAAGAAAGCACTGAAATTTTATCACCCAGATCAGCCAAGACCCACTCTGCAGATGTTCCATGGATACCATATCTTGAACACCTCGCTTGAGAATGTCTTGATGAAAACCAAAGGCAAGGACATCCTCAAAAAACCCATTCCTATGAGGGCAAACTCGTCCGAGCTAAACCAAATGAAGTACTTCAGATATCATCAGTCCACTGGTCACGATACCGACAATTGTCGAGACTTGAAAGAAGAAATAGGAAGCCTCATCAGGTGAGGTCACCTGAAAAAGTTCCTAGCACGACCAGCTGGAGGAGGTGAGCCACCCCAACCGCAAGACCAGACTGAACTTCCACCTCCACCTCAACAGGGACGAGGTAAAATTTACATGATAGTTGGAGGAAGTCAATACCTGGAAGGGTCAAGGAAGCAACGCTGCAAGCTCTCTAGAGAAGCCCATACCAGTTACCAGGTGCTGCCAAGTGCCATAACCAATCCAGATGCAGAGAAGTTCTCTTTCTCTGAGGAAGACGCGTCCCACGTATTGCAACCATATTTGGATGCACTCATTATTACTATGCCAGTCTTTGGAATTGATATTCATCGAACACTAGTAGACGATGGAAGCTCCATAAATGTTCTATACCTGAGAACGTTCGAACAAATGGAGATTAACACTCGACATGTTAGGCCATTCCCGAAGCCTCTCTAGGAGTTCACGGGGGACTACATGAATCCAAAAGGACAGATCGCCCTCGTAGTAGAGATCGGAGTACCTCCATGCCACATGAGAATCATTGCGGATTTCATAATTGTAGACCTCCCGTCTAATTACAATGCCATTCTGAGATGACCAATACTGCATGAACTCAAAGCAACCGCATCCATTTACCACTATGTTATCAAATTCTCCACTTTCCACATAATAGGAATAGTACGAGAAAGTCAGCTGGTAGCCAGGAGCTACAACATCACCTTCTTCCGGGTAGGGGTAGACATGCTCCAAGCAGAGCTCGAATGTCCAAACCGTAGGTCGGACATGGATAAACTGGAGGAGGGCCCAGTGGAAGACCTATGACGTCTCGACCCAAGGTCAGACCAGCATGAGCAGAAGGCCGAGTTAGTGGAAGAGCTGAAACTGATTGAGGTCGACTTCAACCACCCTGAGAAAGTCAACCGTATCGGAAAAGAGCTCAATGAATCAATGAAATCTCAACTCACGACCTTCCTCAAAGACAACATTGACATATTCGCATGGGAACACACAAACATGGAGAGAATAGATCCCAAAATCTCATGCCACAGGTTGAACACCAGTCTGGACTTCAAACCAAAACAACAGCGTCGACGTCTCCTTAATCTAGAGAGGTATGAAGCCTTAGCTAAAGAAGTCGACAAGCTACTCATGTGCGACTTCATCAAGGAATCGCTTTACCCCCGATGGGTAGCCAATCCTGTCCTGGTGAAAAAGAGCAATGAAACATGGATGGTATGCATTGATTTCACCGACCTGAACAAAGAGTGCCCTTAAGACAGTTTTCCACTCTCTCGAATTGACCAAATGGTGGATGCCACTGCCGGTCATAAACTTTTAAGCTTTATAGATGCATACTCCGGCTACAACTAAATCACAATGTACGAAAGTGATTAAGAGAATACCTCTTTCATTACTGATCGAGGTTTGTACTGTTATCGAGTTATGTCTTTCGAACTGAAAAATTCTAGAATAACCTATCAACGGCTAGTCAACTTGATGTTTTCCAAACTCATTGGAAAAACCATTGAGGTATACGTTGACGATATGCTTGTCAAAAGCACCAAGGCAACAGATCACATCCAATACCTTGCTGAGATGTTCTCCATACTGAGAAGGTATAAGATGAAGCTCAATTCTACCAAATGTTCTTTCGATGTGGGGTCAGGAAAGTTCGTAGACTACATGGTCCACCAAAGGGGTATTGAGGCCAATCCGAAAAAAATTAGAGCTCTCCAAGAGATGAGACCTCCTACCAAAATCAAAGAAGTACAAAGCCTAACTGGGCGAATAGCAGCACTTAGGCGTTTTGTTTCAAAATCAACAGACAAGTGCAAACCCTTTTTTGACGCTCTACGAGGTGGTAAGGAGTTCAAGTGGAGTAAGGCATGCCAGGTAGCCTTTGAAGAGCTGAAAAAAAACTAGCACAACCCTCGTTGTTGTCAAAACCAATGACTGAAGAAGTGTTAACCCTTTATTTGACGGTTTCAAAGCACTCCATCAGCTCTGTGCTAATCAAGTCAGACGAAGAAATCCAACACCTGGTGTACTATGTTAGCCAGACACTACATGATGCCGAACTCAGGTACAACCCAATGGAAAAGCTTGCATATGCCCTCGTCATGTCTGCAAAGAAACTCAGACCATATTTCTTGCAACATCCAATAGAAGTTCTATCAAACTACCATCTGAGTCAAGTCCTCTAAAAATCAGATACTTCTGGAATACTTGTGAAATAGGCGATAGAGCTTGGCCAGTTTGAATTCCACTTTAGACCTCAGACTTCAATCAAAGGTCAAGCTCTAGTCGATTTCGTTGCTGGGTTCAGTCCAGAGCACGAGCCCAATACCAAACAAGAAGAATGTTGGACTCTCTTTGTAGATGGATCATCAACCGAAACGCGCGCTGGAGCTGGAGTTGTGCTGATGAGCCCGGACATGGAACCGCTCTGTTAGTCTCTGCGATTTGATTTTTATGTCTCTAACAACATGGCTGAATACGAGGCCCTAATCGCCGGCTTGAGTTTTGCAAAAGGAATGGGTGCACTCAAACTACTCGTGTATAGTGACTCCTAGCTAGTGGTCAATCAAATCAACAAGTCCTACCAAACTAAGGACGAGAGGATGGCATCTTACTCACAGATAGTGGAACAAGAACTCAAATCATATAACACCGTCGAGGTCAGATAGATCCTAAGAACTCAAAACATCCTTGCTGATGCTCTAGCATGACTCGCTACCAGTGAAGAGATAGAAGAGTTGGAGAACTTCTCGATCAAGAGAATCAGCAGTGCAACAATCAGTCAACCCGATCACATCATCACCACAGCTGACCTGAACTCTAGCTGGACAGACGAGATCATCCAATTTCTAAGGAATGGTAAGGTGCCCCCAGATAGCACAGAAGCGAGAAAATTAAGGATCAGGACAGCTAGATACACATCATCGACAACGTTGTATTCAAGAAAGGTTTCTTGCTTCCTTTACTGAGATGTTTAAGAGAAAACGAAGCCAAGTACGCCCTCAGTGAAGTTCACGAAGGAGTATGTGGCAACCACACTGGAGGGGCAGTCACTGGCGCACAAAATCTTGAGACAAGGGTACTTCTGGCCATCACTAAAGAAAGACTCCATCGAATTCGCTAGAAAATACGACAAATGCCAGAGGTTTGTCCCCACCATTAGAGCTCGTCCGGAAGGGCTAACCTCAATCCTCAGCCAATGACCCTTCTCAAAGTGGGAGATTGACCTAATCGAACCCATGCTAACGGGAAGAGGTAGAAATAAATACGCCATAGTCACTGTAGACTACTTCACTAAATGGGCAGAAGCAGAACTGGTAGCCAAAATAACAGAACAAAAAACCACTGATTTCATATGGTAATCGATCGTCTGTAGGTTTGGAGTCCCCTACTCAATCATTACGGATAATGGCAAGCAATTCGACAATTCCAAGCTTAGATCATTCTGTGAAGAACTGAATATTAGGAAACACTTCTCCACTCTAAATCACCCCTCCAGGCCAACGGGCAAGTCGATGCCATTAACAAAATAATCAAGCACGCTTTGAAGACGCGATTGGATGAACTAAAAGGAGCCTGGGCAGAAGAGCTCCCAAGCGTACTATGGTCTTATCGCACAATATGTCGGTCCAGCACAGGAGAAACACCTTTCTCACTAGTCTTTGGAATCGAAGTCGTCATCTCGGTAGAGCTCGAACTCTCATAATTCAGAGTTCGAACTTTTGATAAAAATTGTAACGACGATGCCATGAGAGGTGAGCTCGACCTACTAGAGGATAAGAGGTTGGGCACAGAATTGAAAAATGCAATTTACAAACAAAGAAGTGCAAGGTATTACAACAGCAAGGTCAAGGAGCGAAAATTTAAAGCTGGGGATCTAGTCTTGAGAAAGGTTTTCCTGGCAACAAGAGAAAGCAAAGTTGGGACACTTGCTCCAAACTGGAAAGGACCTTACAAGATCGTCACAGTCCTAAAAAATGGAGCTTACGAGCTCTGGAATGCAGAAGGTCTATCACTCACACACCCGTGGAATGCTGAACACCTCAAGAAGTACTACCAATGAAACTTATCTACAAAGGCCCACGAGCATAAGCTACTTTTGTTAAAAGAAGCCATGGCTTCCACCTTGTAAAAAGTTCTCGTATTTATGAAATGAAGGACGTTTTGTGAGATGAGGACCTACATCGAGAACAACAACTCTAGACATAGTCCAAACTAAAAAAGGGTGATCAAGGTCACAATCCTTCTGACACATAGGTCCCACAAAGCCGGGACCCGCATTGGATGGCGTAAGTGCTACGTCACCAACGTCAAAACTAAAATCCCTTAATCCCAAGGACATAATATTTTCAAGGAATACAGTTCGTCGAAGTGACCGAACTACCTTCCTAAATTTTTGTGGCGATTCAACTTTTAGTTCGTCCGTTTGACCGACCTAAAGATTTATGCCACGAGGCCGAGCTATAAATTTGGGGGCATTCACACATCTAAACCAATATATATCCCAAGTCAAACGTTAATATTCTTAGTTTCAGCTCGTCCACGTACCAAGGAAAAACGTCATAATCAGAGGTCAGATCTTCAAAGTCAAAGCTTCGAAGACAGATCTCTAAAGTTGTTGAAGTCAAAAGTCGACCTTCAAGTCGGACACCAAAGTCGGATCTTGAGTAAAAAGCCAAAGCAAGTCTTCAAAGTCAGAAGTTAGATATTTGAAGTCAAAAGTCATATTGGAAGTCATGAATCAGAGGTCCGAAGTCAGTAGTGAAACAGTGAAATCAAATATGAACACAAGTTAACAGAACGGAATATTTCATTGACATTTCATACCGGTACATTAAAAATTTAGTACAATACAGTAAAAAATAGTACAAAGCAAGAACTCAGTCCTCAGCACCGAACTGATCCACCTCTTCAGGCGATGGAGGATTGAGTGTAAAATTTCTCTTCAGCTCGGCAAGCTCGTCCTTCAAGAACTAAACGTCCTAGTCTGGGCACTTTTCAGCTGTCGTCTCGATCAGCTCATCCATCGTCAAGAAATAGACATTCTCTTGATCAGCTAGGTAGGCATCAGAGGACTTGAAATCTGCCACGGCCTCATCCTTGTCAACAGCCTTATCCAAGGCAGCTCTGAGCTGAGCTCGACTATTCCTCTCGTTTTAGCCTCCAATTCCTACTCTAGTTCAGCCTTACTTTTCCTCTCCGCCTTCAGCTCAGCCTCCTTCTCCCTAAGCTTCTCCTCCCGGCTAATGAGGACGTCCTCGGAGGTGGCCCTAAGTCTCTTCTCCTCAGTCAGCTCGGCCAGAACCTTATTCTCCTTCTCTTTCATAACTTGGACGTCAGCTAACATCCTCCCCATCTTCTCGACGGCCGAAGTAAGCTGAATGGCCGTCCTGGAGGAATTGACTGACGCTACAATAATGGACTCCACGGTCCCATGTCTTTGTCCAGTATCTCTCTTTGGGTGAGTCCGACTCTTTCCAATCACACTTATTGTCCTATTTACCGAAGAGGGAAGGATGAAAATATCCCCCATGGTGGGAGAGTTCGACCTGAAAAATCGCGAACAGGTTTAGGAAGAAAACTACAGAGCCTCATAAACTCTTCATCCTTCTCCGGGTCGAGCCCAAGTATACGGGTAGAATCTGCAGCACCAGTGGGAGAGGTCGAGGAGTCTGAGATGAAGACGACCCTCCATGAACTGGGAAAGAGGTTATCTCCTCAACGCTCTGAGCTACGCTTGGAACGCGCTGGAGAACAGGCTCTGGCTGTGGCCGAGGCCGAGCTGGAGGCGCTTGATCGTCAGTCAGAGTTTTTCTCTTGCCCTTTCTAGCTTGACTTTTCTTCTTAATGAGGGATGATATGTCCTTCATCCCTTCGCCAGATTGACCTAAACAATCAAAGTCAGAACTGAACAAATTGGTATGATAGAAATCACAAGTAACGAGTTCTGAATAGCTTACGAGTTTGGGGACGATCTGAACTAGACGGAGAGAGTCGAGCTGATACCAAGTTCTCATTAGTTATTAGTGCACTACTAGATCGGAGATCCTCACTAATATATCGGGCTCTCCGAGCTCTTTCTGAAGACTCTTCTGTTGGGTCTTGAGAGATATACACTGGAAAACGAAGTAAACAAAACAGTTCAGTACGAATTTAATCAAACCGAACTAAACGAATAAAGAAGTACGCTTACTTAGTTCGTGGTAATGAACTGGAATGTTCACATCGGGCATAGTATCATTCACAGAGAATTTCCGGGACCTCGAACAAAGAACCAGAACTTCTTCCAATTTTTAATAGAGTCTGGGGTCTGGGTGATTACACTACCCCTAGTCTTCGCCTTGACCGACGCATACCACCAGCCTGACTTCTTTCCATCCGACTTAAAAGAGTACAGACTGTTAAATTTCCTAACTGAAGGACGAGGGAAGCCGATCTGGTCCACAGAATAAGGAAACCTATCATAATCCTCTGACCGTTGGGGCAGAGCTGGGTTGAAGCTATTCTCCACTCCCGCAAGAAATTTCTAACTATCTTGGGAAAAGGAAGTCGGAGTCCGGCAGCCAACACGGCCTGATTTAAAGCCATGCAACCCAGTAGCGGGTTGTCAGCCCGGTCATTGGGACTGGGGATGAAGAATTCTATGTTGTCCGGAACCCTATATGTCCGGTGCCAATCCCTAAGTTGTTTCTCATTGACCTCGGAGGAAAAAAACTTACACTTCCAAATTGGGGCCGTCCTAAGCCCAGACTCAACCTCCGCCTCTCTCTGACCTAAAGTCCCAGGCCCAACTTCCCTTTCACTACTCGTCTCGGCCTGTGGATACGTCCTAGTTGGAGGAGGAACATCAGTCAGCAGAGCTGGACTGAGAACTTCATCCTCGTCTATTCCCTCTACCATTCTACTCGAACTGGCTTCTTCTTCCTCCTAACCCCTATCCCAAGACATGGCTTTTCTCCCGCTATCACTACCAACCTCACTAGACATCCTAGCAGATGAGCTCAGAGAAACAAAGAAAGACAAGGAATAACGTGAAAGAAGAAGAAGTGGGTACTGACCGTTCTGACCCCCAGGTCGAATCTAATAAATCGTAGTGACTCTTAGATCGGAAGAATCCTACCGCTCTGACACTCAGCTCGGATAAAAGAAACTTAGAAGAGGAGGAAACATTTAAGGTAAGAGTTCCAAATGACCCTCACCCTCCCTATTTATAGAAGAGGAAGACAAAGGGTCAGCACCATCAATGCAGCAATGATGACACTCCAGTAAAGTGTGCCCTCGAGCCACACAAAAAACTGACGTCGCCACTAAAATTATGCCATTTGTCAACAAGCAAGGCAAATTGAGGTCACAGGTCACATCCGACAGTCAGATGATAATTCAGATCAGAATAGACGTAGTTTACGCAACGAACTAAAGACCATCTTTGGTTTACTCCAAAGTAGGTCTTGGGGGCAATTGTTGGTGTCCGATGTCGAACTGTTATGTTAGCAATTATATTATCCACTTGTCATAACATGGCATGTCCGAGCTAAATCATTTCAGGTAGGACCTCACCCTTGATCATGACCTCAATCTAAAAACACTGCAGAGTCAGTTCGGCCAAGGACCTTTACAATCCAGGTCGTACATCAGCCTCCCTAGATCTGGTTCACGGTGTTAGCATACGGCACGTTCTCCTATATGTAAAAAGTTAGAATAGCTGTCACTTCATTATAAATGCTCCAAAAAGAGAACGTCTTGTCAGCATTTATTACCTAGCTTGGCCATTTAATACTTAGCTTAGCATTAAATAGAGGTAATCATTACATATTTTTCTATAAATAGGAGACATAAATGTCCTTCAGTCGGACATTCAACTGCTAAAATCAACTGCTGAAATAAAAGCACTCTTACAGAGATTATACAATCTCGTCTTCCAACACATTTACATATTTGCTGCTTATCACAGTCACATCCGGCCTCAATACTTTAACATTAAGTTGGCTTAGAATTAATACAAACCATTTTCCAATGTCAACAAATATAATGCAAACAAATAACAACTAAAAGCATCACTATAGTTAAAATACAAACGTATTTATTTTAATTTTTTTAATATTAAATGGGCAAGCGATTAACCGTGGCCCGTTTGACGTTGAAGTGTCTAGGCCGACGATTCAGCGTCATCCGGCTCGTGAAGAGCTTGCCCGATTCACAAACCTGCCCGCAGTTACAGGCCGATGCAGGTGGGCCGATACTTCTCGCCTTGACACTTCTACCTGCAAGACAAAGGAATTCAATGTTCCATTAGTGTTAACAACGTACACATAAGATTTGACGTTAATTTTAGGGAGACCAGATTGGATTAGGAAACTTTTTTAATGACAGATTTGGAAAATAAATAAATATTAAGGACCAATATGAAATTTCACTGTAAATTTACGGACCAATTGTAAATTAATTCGTCTTAAATACCAACAAGAAACTACTGTATAATGTACTCTCTCCTCTCTCTCAAAGACTCTCTCTCTCTCTCTCTCTCTCTCTCTCTCTCTGATGATGCAATTTCTCAAATACAATTAGCATTTCAAGCAAAAGAGTAGAGATTGAGTGTAGTTAATCTTTTTTTTTTGGGGGATTTTACTTGGTTTGTTGTTTCCTTTGTGTAAAGATGTATAAAAACCAGCTACAGGAGCTGGCGCAGCGGAGCTGCTTCAATCTGCCGTCGTATACCTGCATCAGGGAAGGTCCCGATCACGCGCCGCGCTTCAAGGCAACCGTTAATTTCAACGGAGATACGTTTGAGAGCCCCAACTACTGCTCCACGCTCCGCCAGGCTGAGCACTCCGCCGCTGAGGTGGCGCTCAACGACCTTTCCACCCGTGGTCCCACCAACTCTCTCGCCGCCAGAATTCTCGTAAGTTTTTTGCTGTTATTTTTCTGTTTTACATTTTTGTGGCGTTAATTTTGTTTTGCTTCATTTGGGCTTGTTTATTCGAGTTTGGTAAGAAATTTCCTAGGAAAGAGGAAATGGTAGAAAAACCCTGTGAAGCTTCTCTGTTTCCAGTAATTGGAATTGGGCCTTTCCTATAAAAATGATAGGTCAAGCTGCATTCTTTAGATGAACTCTATAAGTATTAGGTTTCTATAGGGAATGGTGCCTGCTTTATCTACTCCTCGAGCATTTCATTCAACTGTTTACTTTTTGCAGCATTGAATTAAACTTTTAGGATGGCAGTTCAAAACTTGTATTGGTTTTAAGATCTTTTAGTAGTCAATACATTGTTAGAAGCAGGTATAAGATCTTCCTGTTGTGTTGGTGGTAATGTGGGCTATGATTCTGGATGAGCTTTTATCTTTTAGCAATAAGTTTCAATGGTCGTGTTCTTTTAGGGTTTCTTTTGCTGCAAAAGTGAATAGCTCAAGTGAGGGAATATATAATCCGAATGATACACTTCAAATATTTTTGTTAGCATTAAGGATAGTTTGCCAGCTTGGAATTGTTTTAGTGGAGCAGATTAATTTATGAAATTTGTTGATATTAGGTGCAGTTCTAACTTTTAGTTCTTTTTATTTTCTATATTTATACTTCTAATATGCAAATATACCAAGATCATCAACTTCTTTCCAATTTTTTTGCTGTGCC
This sequence comes from Forsythia suspensa, assembly GCA_023638005.1. Taxonomy (NCBI): domain Eukaryota; kingdom Viridiplantae; phylum Streptophyta; class Magnoliopsida; order Lamiales; family Oleaceae; genus Forsythia; species Forsythia suspensa. Next base: position 42,736,964 of record CM042674.1, read on the forward strand.
GAACACGAAAGTCACCCAGGTTCAGTTATGTGTGGGTTTGGAACTCCTATCGGACCACTTGATGTGGCATATGTGAGATGTAACGTATTAAAGTTGCTTTTTTGTTGTAAATTCTACGTTAAAACAATTCAAATTTGAAGCATAATGTTTATTAATTTGTAAGCATGCATTAATGACTTGAGCCTGGATGGTTGTACGTGGTAGAGATATATTGGGAAAACACGCTATTTATTTGACTTAAGAGTTAACCCAAGCTTGAGCATCATTCCTAGCCAAGCTCAATTGACCACTTAATGCTTGTAACTCCATAGCCAAACTTCAATGTTCTATCCAGTCCTTTAGAGCTCCAGTTGGAATTACTACTTAGGAAACCAACCTGTGAAGCAAGAACGCGAGAATAGGTAGATTGAGATCTTGTCATATTAGAGCACATAGTGCCTTTATACTTCTTGGTTAAACGAGCAAATCATTTATTAAATGGAATATAAATATAGAAAGTAGTAAAGTACATTGCATTTCGAACAAGGCTCTGTTGAACTGAGTGTGCTGAAAATAATGCGTATATATTGTAATAAATTATTCATATGAAAAATTTGGTGTTTCAATGTGACATGATACCTCTAATGCATTATAATGATGATGATCAAAGATTCTAAGTAGCATGACTAGCTATCCCATGCATTAGTGCTGAGTTAACGATAGTGATCAATGATGGTAGCTATTGATCATAGTGATCAAGCGAAGTGCTGTGGATGCTCATTGTTGCTAAGGCTGAAGTTAGTGAAATCTTTGAGGCTAGTTTTGAAGAGAGATTTGCAAGGAAAATAACAAAAAGGAATGTAATTAATGGATGATTAATATTCAGAATATGGATTATGCATGATGTACATGTCATGCATACAAGAATGATCCACATTGTATCTGAACATCACGGAGTCTTCTCATTCCAATTCTTAGTACATATATTTCTTTGTCAGCCTGAACATGTTGATCTCTACAAATTAAGGCTGTCATGCCCATAAATGTGATCCACGCGTGCAGCCTTCATCTCTTAATTTTTCTTTTTTAGCTTCTCTCACTTCTCATGGATTGCTCTCTGATGCTGTTGCTCTGCCAAACCTTGTGATATACAGGATGAGACAGGTGTTTATAAGAATCTCTTGCAGGAGGTCTCGCAAAGAGTGGGATCATCTTTGCCTGCTTATACGACTTTCAGATCAGGCCTAGGTCACCTTCCTGTCTTTACTGGTACTGTAGAATTGGCTGGCGTTATATTTACTGGTGAGCCAGCTAAGAATAAGAAGCAAGCGGAAAAGAATGCAGCAATGTCAGCTTGGTTATCTCTGAAATCATGTAAGATATCCAAATCCACGTTATCCTGCTTTTAGTTGTATCACTTTTGTGGAATTTATGTTCTTTCATGGAAAAAAGGATATCATAATCCTCAATATGTAAACTATATCCATTGATTTTACTATTTTGCACTTACGTAGGACTTGTGAATTTCCAGCAAGTAGACTGTATAACCGAAGAACTACGAGAACTGAAGAACCGGAAGGAAAAAACACCATATTCCATACTATTTTCCTGAAATCATTTAGAAGTCAGCTTGAATATTGTTGGATAAACACGTATACATTGTTCTCATTTTCCTTCTTCATCCTCTCTCTCTCTTCCTGAACCAGTGACTGAATACCTAGTAGAACTATAAAAAGGGCTGTCCAAACTGGGGTTTGGATTCTTAATAATGGTTGTAGCAGTGATTTTAGTGTGTTTTCTGTGGCATGTTAGAAACAATGGTGGATGCCATTGATGTTTGGGAGGGTGGAGGGTGGAGGGCGGTGAATGTTGGAGCGTGCATGTTTGTGAGAGAGAGGAGAACTTACGGGATATAATTTTTTTTCTTTTTCTTAATCATCAGTTGGTACCACAATACAATCCATGTCCATGGCCTATTACTAAATCTACAAGTCAACCAGGGCAATCGAGCATTTAGAAATGACTAAGAGGAGCAAAACCTAACCTATTCTCATTTGCAGTTCCTGTTGTAGAAATTCCGTTAAAATGAGGAGTTTATCGCTCTGTTTCAGAATCAGCAAGGGATTTTCAATGTTTTACCTAATATAATATCAAACTGAACCTTATCTGCATTTAACTAGCAGTCTGCTAGATGAATTTTTCTTTTCAATAGTACTGTCTGATTAAGTGCTAAGACTAGTGAATATACTATGAAATCAAATATTTTGCAACCACATTAAACCATGTCAATTTCCGTCTTCATCTCCCTTTTCTAACATGTTCCATTAGGATCACTTGGACATTGTGTTTAAATCCTCTTTTCTTATTGTAATTGAATTTACATAATAACTTCTTTGGACAAATGATCCCCTTTTGTGAACATTCTATCAATCTTATTTCTTCTATAACTGATAGTTCTGCTCTACTAAAACCTTTAGATTCTGAAGTGCTCTTCCAACTTTGAATACCATATGCTACAAGATCTCATCTTGGACATATCTCATAAGCTCATCCATGATTAGAACAGAGCAGTATGGACTGAAATAGGGAAATCCCTAGTTCACCCCTACCGGATTTTGCTATCGTTACTGCTCCATCGCAGTTATTTTTAATCATATTGATGTATATAATAACAATTAAAAAGAGAAAAAAGGAGTTTTAACTGGATCCCCTTGAGCAATTTTTATGATATATTATTTTCTCTTTAATTTTCATTTGTGCCAAAGCATAAGTTACTACTTGTAATATTTCACTTTTTTGTATTTCAGTAGTGCAACAATTTGAGAGTTCTTCATCAGAAAAGACACAAAAGGATGAGCTTGAGCACGTGACAGCAGCCCGTGCTTTGCAAAAGTATCTCATAAAGGCAAAATTGGCGAAGTTATCTTTTCCAATTAAATTTCCTACACCAAATCCAAGGCCATCAAGTACACAGCAGCCTCCGGCTCCATCATCAAAAATTCTTCCCTTCATATGCCCAAAACCTGCTCCTCGTAACAAGCCTATTTCAACAATAAACAGCATTGCGGCATTCCCAAAGACTGCTAAGACAACTCAAAGCCAACCGGTATTCATTACCACAAAAGAGAGCCCCCCATCATTGGTGGAGAATGATAAGGTCCAACCTCTGAAGTTCCCTGCGGCTAGAGCAGCACCCTACATTCCAGTGCGGCATTGTAACCCACACCACAGAATTGCACCGCCAGTGACCATACGAAATGCAATTCCAGTCTTCTCTACACCACCACTTCCTCCACCTCAGTCTTCACTAGTGATTTCGTCCCAACCACTGGGCATGGCACCACCTGTCTGCATAAGACAGGCTGTTCCAGTATTTAATGCTCCTCCGGTTCGGGTAGAGGAGCTACCAGTATTAAATCCAACAGTTCAAGGAGAGGATCCGCAATTTCCTAGACCGACAGTCCATGTCAAGGATCCATCAGCTACTAAATTTGCACTAGTTCGAGTAGAGGATCAACCAGTTTCTATAGCAACATCAGGTAGACCTGACAACTCTTGTTTTCTAAACTTCCTTCCATTTTAAGTTGGGGAACCTCTTGGTTCTAATTTCCGCCTGTTTATATAGGTAAGTATGCAAATTTTGAAGTTCCATCAGTTCATGTTGAACAACCGATGTTTGAAGTCCCAGACGTTCAAGTTGAGTCACCTGTTTCTCTGGTTACTACTCTACCAACCGGTTCAAAAGCATCTGCAGACAAGACAATGATAGCACCGGAGGACAAGCTACCAGAGTCTAAGGTGATCGAAGACTTTGGAAAGATGAAAATATGATTTCGGGTAGGGGATGTTTCGAATTGCAAAACCCTTTAACAAGGGTTGTACTGTGTTCTTTTGATGTGAATTATGTTACTATGTAGGTTTTGATTCTCTTCTTTTTGTTTTTTCGGGTTAATTTCTTTCTGTTTCTTTTCATGAGGGAAGCTTATGTGATGTTGCAATAGGCAAAGCCAGTCTTAAAAGTCACCTCCTAGAAGTGTCTGAGCAGTTTGGCTTATCTGAGATTGTTGTTTCATTGCGAGGTTTGAAGCTCCAGGCAGCTTCTTTCCTCAGTAGTTTTAATTACTATTTTTGTGCGTAGACATAGAGTTTGCAGTTAGTGTCGAGAAGTGCAAGGAAATAGTATTTTCGACTACAAGCTTAATCTCGATTGGGATAGAGAACAACTCATGGTTCCGTTATTACATCATTAAATTAAATTGGATTTGATATGTTTTTAGAAAGAGAATTTGCAATTTTCGTATCCAATCTTTTCAATATGTATCTCTAACTAATTTTCAATTTTTATAGAATCAGATATCTCTTACTTTTCAATTAATTGTAAATGACTTTTCTATAGATAATGATGAATTTTTCCTCTTCTTTTTAAATAAACAAACAAAAAAAAACTAAAAACAACAAAAGAATAAGAAAAATTTTGTAACTATTTAAAAAGTACAAAGTATCTTTTTCTTCACTCACTTTACCTCCACGCTACAGTCATACCATAACCCCTCAATCTGTCATTAATGACATATTTAAGACGAAGAAAAGTCCGTCTCCTTAAATCTGTCATTAAATATTCTACATTTTCACTGCAATTATAAATGGTGATGTGGATTTCTTTGCTCGCTTCTTTAAGAATTGAAGCTATCTCTGATGGTGCTGGTGCTCTCAATTATTTATAAAGGACGTAATACCATCACATTTTTCTTGCCGTACCAATTCATCTTTTATATTAGATTATCATAAATTTTCGAGCCATAGATTTTTGAAAACTGCTTTGATTTTTATTGCATTTTCACTTTAATCCAAGATTCTTGAAAAGGTAGTATTGAAGTTTCGGAAGAAGATATTGAAGTTTCTGATGAGGACTTGCAATTCGTCAATGAAAATGTGGACTATGCAAGATTTGTATCAAATTTGGACACTCGTTGAATCACCAAGTAAAGTTTTTTAAAAAAATTTTCTGATGGATTTGAATTTTAATTTCCTGCTAATGCTGGATTTTGTTGCTTTTGTGTTTTTGTTATGTTTTGTTAATGGAAAGTTTTTCATAAGCATACCAAACAATCAATTTCTTGCTTGCTTGTTTTTGAGAATGCAGTCAAAAGCGGAAATAATTACTAGGTGATTGGACTAAGATCACTCATTTTGCCACCAATTTTCTTCTTTTATTTTACGTCTCATCTCCATATTTGCTATTACTACCCGATCTCATGTTTTAGGTCAAATCTCCATGTTCAAAATTTCGTTCTTATCTAATGTATGAGCCCAGTGGGTGGGCGTGAGTGAAATGTGTGAGAAAGAAGATACTTTATATTTGTTTAAAAGTTATTGATTTTCTTTTGCAATTTTTTCTTTTTTTAATCGTTTTTAGATTTATTTTCTTTTTGTTTATTTAAAGAGAATGACAAATTCCTTATTATTTGTTAATAGGGATATGATTTGCAATTGATTAAAAGGTTGAAGATGTCTAGTGTTATAAAAATTAGTTGAAGTTAGATTAGTAACAAATTGAAAAGATTATAGACGAAAATTACAAATTTTTATGTTTGAAAATATATGAAAATGGTAGCGTTGACACCAAGAGAGATTTTCATTGAAGTTAACAACAATACACTTTTATTTTTCCTTTTCCTTTTCCTTTTCCTTTTCCTTTTATTTTCTTTTATCAAATTCAAAACAAGTGTATAATGGTCTTTTCAATAGAGAATTTGACCTTTTTTTAACCGTCAACGGACGGTTTATGTTCAATGAGAACTTAAATGCTACAAAGGTGAAAAGTTGAAAATTCAAATGCATTGTTTTGATAAGGTGATGACCAAAATGCTCTACAATGCATAGGTTGGGGAGCCCAGATGTAATTTTCCTTTAACAGTGAATGTGATGAAATTATTCTAAATTCGTCAATTTAAAAAAATTAAATTACACTCATATTCAGAGTCTCCATTCTTTCAGTTTTAACTCAATTCTTTCAGTTTTATAACAATATCATACCCATTCAATTTTATTCGCAGATATCGTCATCATCATTTCATTAATTCGTACCGATGGTCCTCAATAATTTTTTTGATTTTTTGCTCTTATATTAAATAACGGTTTTGTTCTAATACTGACGATACCGGGACACTTGTCCTACACTCATGTCCTCTTAAATAAATTAAAAAAAGAAAAAGAAAACATAATAGAAAAATTGTAGTTGAAGTTTTTAAATTTTTAAAAAGTACAAAATAATTTTTTTACGTTCTATTATTAAAAAAAAAACAAGAAATAAAAATTTCATCTCTTCTCCCACCCCACCCATGTGACCAAGACGTGGGAGGATTTCTCTCCCAGGTCTTGCACGAAACTAGGGGGATATTCTTTTGTTTTTGTAGGGTGGCATTTTGGTAATAAAGCTGATTGAAGAGCCATAATCACATGATGTCAGGAAAGAACTTCACAGTATCTCTTTTGCTTGCAATGCTAGAAAATTGTGGACAAGAAATTGTCACTACTGAGTTTGTATATGGAACACTCTCAGCTCAAAAACATCATGACATATGTGCCTTACAATTGATAATTTATCAGATCCTAATGATTGACTTCAATGATGTAATAAATTCTTTAGTTGGAATATTCAGCAAAATATTATGCTAAAAACTTGAACCATTTTCCTTTTTCAAATTGATGCAGCAGCTGTCGTTTGCCAGATTTTATTTTGGAATTGGACTTACTACAATTTAAAATTTCTCTCCTTTTCTTGGTTTCGTACTTGTTTTCAATATTCTTCAAGTAAATACCAAGAGCCGAATGGAATATTGAAAATGATTAGCTCTAAATTTATTCGATATAATAGGTTTTATCTTGGTTCTGTTGAATTCTATATCTGTTTTCTGTTTTCTTTTTCCCTTCTGATATGATCGCCAATTGCACATTGAACTTTTTCTTGAATTTTGGTAGTGAAAATGACTCCTTTGTTGATATGAAATCTTCTTTTGAACTAATCAGATATGCAGTAATTATGATATTATGATTAATTCACTGATAAAAAAATAATCAGACATTCTTTTTCTTCCTGTTCTAAATACGAGGAATCTGCATGTCTGTTCTTATTTTCTAATATCAATCAATTTGCTTCACTACTGTACTGAGTTAACACGAAAATGTTCTTTATTTTACCAGTTGTATGAAGGATTAGCATAAAAACTAAGTCAACCCAAGCATTCAGGTCTGTTGTTTCATTCAAAGAACATGGTGAGCTTATGTGGTTCTCAGTTTGGGATTCTAACAAGTATCTATTGGAATACTGTGATAAGTTTATGTGTGGTTAATGTGATACACTTATAGAACGTTTGATAAAATAGATTAGACTTTATTGGAGAGTATTAAGTTCGAAAAAGTATGTTTTTGAATACTAGATAATATACTTTGTACCAAACACCTTTCTTAGTGATTATGTTTTTGATCTCTTAATTTGTTCTTAGTTCCTAAGATCTATTTGAAAGAGTTTGTATGTCTTCATGATTGAGAGTATTTATAAGTACTTATAAATTAGTTGAATATTATTTTTATCCACACAACCGTAGGACCCACAACTTTTATCTATTTTTCATCAATATATTCCATAGAACTCACTGTTTATAATCTACAAAAAAAACATTAGCAAATAACAAGCTCAGGGCTACGTATAATCATTGCAATAGTATGACATTGTCTGTTTTGAGTTCTTAAAATATGATAGTTCCCAGAACTCCAATCAGCAAGTCCAGCCTTTTCAAAGTGTTGGAATTGTGGAGCTCAATCAGAGTGTACACTTTGGTTGCCATGTAGCACATAAACGAATTTTAAGAGACTGTTTTATGTTTGACACAAACTGAGAAGTGTACACTCAATCATATTCATTGTTGCGCTTTGTTTGATGAAGAATGTTGAGGCCTATGCTACACAGATTCCAAATGGCAATGTAGTCAGCCATACTGGAATTAAGTTGATTATAAGCATCATTTCTTCTACCCTGGTTAGAGTTGCAAGTCTCCGTGGATTATTATTCTGTTTCTTCTCTCCTTTGTTTTGATTATCATCAATTATAGTACTAAACTGTTTAACTTCTTACTTAAGCTTGTCGGTGTGACAAAGAAGCCTCCTTTGAGTCTTGTTTGATTCAGGAACCTCGTACAATTGATCAAGGTGAAATGGATATAAAACATTTCTCTTGCTAGACAAGTAGGAATTATTTTACTATTCCTGTATCATTCTTAGCTTTGTTAGGGTGTTTGGAGCCTTACTTTACACTTTTCCCCTCCATTACGAATCAACCTTCGCATTAAATTTGGATTATTGTATTAATCTCAATTTCTAATTATTGTTGGATAATTGTGACAATTTTTATTGTTGGATTAATGTAGTATTTTATTTTAATTCTACTTTTAGTGTTTGATGGTCATCTTGATTTATTTGGAATGTAAAAATGTATTTTTCTTCTTAGGCGCTCTTATTATTATTAGATGTAAGAAATTTTTTCAAATGACTGAACTTTTTAGCTGATTCACCATACTTTTTCTTTTTTCAATTCATGTTTAAAATTAAAAAAATATTTATTCTGCATTGGGCTCTCTTTTTTTTTTTTTTCTTTTTAATGATAATTTACCATAATTCTTGAATTTGAAATTTGGTAAGCATGCCAAAATTTAATTGGATGAGAAGGCAAAAAAAAATTAATTTACTATTATTTGGGCTTAAACTGCAACTGACCCGACCTAATTTGGGTCGGATCGGGCCGGGTCGAGCCGATTTTGGGCCCAACCCTACTCAAAACCCTGAAACTTGCCAAGTCATATACCAATGTACTATTGGAAAAATTGCCAATAAGTCATTCATATGTGACTTATTCTAAATTAGGTCTAAACACTTTTTAAAATTGTCAATAAGTTATACTAATTCAGCCAATACTCTAATTACTCCTGTAATCCTTTTAACCAGATTTAAACTGTACATTACAGGCGCAAAATCCAGATCACATCATAGGCAAGCTCTCCTTGTTGGTAATGAAAATAGGCAAAGTTGGAGGTTGCAGAGGCACTGGCGCGGTGGTTTTGTTGGGTGTAGCCACCTTGGATGCTGCTGTTATAGCGTCGGCCATCATCGTCAGAAAGAAGGGGCAAAAATCCTGCAAGAACCACCACCGCCACCAAGAGGTGGAGCAGAGTCTACCAACAGAATTCCCTGAGACATTAAACAAGGAAAATTATCAAGATAATGCAAGCAAACCTATTACACTTCTGTCTGTACAGATTAATAAATGGTATGTGAAATTATTTCTGTTTAATTGATTTTTATTTTCATGAATTATAATTACCATCGTACTATAATTTGGTTGATGAGATTTGATTGAATTGAATTTTCAGCAATGGAACAGCAGATATAGATGTGATTGAGGATGATTCTGATTCATTTCTCTTTACTAGGAACTTGAAATTGGTAATCATATTTCTAATTCTTGTCTTCTTTATGTTAATGATGTCACATATGATGAGGGATATTGAGTTGGTGGTGGGCGGGGAAGATGAGGAAGAAATGAGGACAGATTTGAAAGAGAGGATGTCAATGTCGAGTTCTAGAAAACATGTTTTGGAGGATATTGAGATTAAGGATGATAAAATTGAAGAAGAAGCATGGAGAGTGAGTATTTGTATACCGCCCAAGAATGCTTTTTTGTTGATGCAGTGCAGATCTGATCTTATGAAAATGGCTGCTCTTGCTAACCGCTTTAACTGGGATGCAAATGCTGCTTCTAAATAAGAAGATGTCGATGAAAGTGGAGAAAACATTGATAAAGATATTGGGGATATTGAAGAACAATTACACGTACAAGAATTGCAGAAGAAGTGGATGATGAAATTTCTCAACAAGCAGTTTGAATTTTCTGTATGGATGATAATGTATTATAGAAAACAGTATTATAGAAAATAGTATTATTATATTAGTTGTGGCCATGATTTGCTTCTGTAAATAACAGCTTGATACTGTATTATAGAAAACAGTTTGATATTGTATTATAGAATAGTAGCTTGATACTATATTAAGTTGGTCATTAGATTATTTATTTGTGTTGTTAGTCACGTGTGTTGTTTGATACAGTATTATATAAAACAATATCACAAAATATTATCATAACAGAAATGGTATAGAATTCGTATACAGAATTTTTATTATAATATATTTTCAGAATGGTCTCGACGAACCGGTCAAGACCAGTAGCTTTGCCACTGTGTACAATGGATTTTAGCTGTTTGAAGTCCTCTCTTTAGCATAAAATGACAATTTTTAATTTTTCTTGTCAAAACAGTATCATATATACTAAAACAGTAACACAGATAAATATATCTTAATATATTAATATCATACATGAAAATATCTTAATAAAACAGTATTACATATACAAATTACAACTCAATAAAATAACGGTATCATAGATTAAATAATAGTAAATAAGTTGAAATATTATCATAATAAAACAGTATTAAAGATAAAAATATGTATAAGTATACCATATTATTTTATCTAAATAAAACAATATCATAGATATGTTTTACTGGTTGAAGTAATTATATTGTTCTTAAAATGCTCCATTAGTGGTATAAGACCATTAATACTGTTTGCATTCAATAACATTATCATAGATTAAAACAGTATCATAGATATTTTACAAGTTGAAGTAATTATATTGTTCTTGAAATGCTCTATTAGTAGTATAAGATCATTGATACTGTTTGCATTCAATAACATTATCATAGATTAAAGCAGTATTATATGTTGAAACATTATCATAATAAAACAGTATCAAAGATAAAAACATGGTGTAAGTGTACCATAGCACATTATCTATATAAAACAATATCATTGATAAAACAATATCATATATAAAACTAAGTACAAGATGTTTTAGTGGTTGAAGTAATGATATTGTTCTTAAAATGATCCATTAATAGTACAAGATCATATGTTTAAACATTGTCATAATAAAACAGTATTAAAGATAAAAGTATGGTACAAATATACCAATGTACATTATCTAAATAAAACAGTATCATATACAAAACAATATCACAATAAAACAATATCATACAAAACATTATCACAACAAAACAAGTATCACAATAAAACAGTATTATTAAATTAGCGTTTTTTGCAATTGTAAGGGTATGTTAGTCTTTTAGCTCTAAAATGTGACTTTAATTGAATTAAATTTTGATCATATAACTTTAAAGCCCATAAGTCCAACAACAGTGACCGGCCTTGAATTTACCCAATACTATCCTATGAGACATGCAACAGCTCTATAATCAACAAGAATACATAAGATGGAATGTAATTTTTAATCAATTGAACATCTATAGAAAAACAAAAATGAATATTCCAATTTTACTCCTCCAACATTTAATACCTTCCCTACCACTAAAATAAATATTTCACATTCGTTAAGAAGTTGGTTTAAGATAAACAACTATCAATCCAAGATCTTGTTTTTGTTATACAAGCATGTGATTTTCTCCATATGTCAACATTAACAATGTGTTACTCGTGTTTGGGGGGAAAGAGAGAGCCAGCTTCGTGAGATTCATTAAACACGAACACGATTCTGACTTGCCGAACAATCGAATCGACGTTGATGGGGTCCAAATGTTCTGTGAAAAGACATCACCAGATTATAAGTTAAATTTAAAGAGGAAATAAAGAAAGAAAGCGGTCATTTAAAAGTCAAAGGTAGATCTATTAATCAAAATAATTAGTTGATACAAGAAATCAAACTAACCATCCTTACAGTGGGAATATGACCAATATGAATGTAGAAAGAGACTGTTTCTGGTGTAGAATAAGGATTATAGAAACATAATTTGTACAATCCACTTCTGGAGGCCTTAAACTCAAACTTCCCTGATGTTCCTTTCAAATTATGGACTGTATTACCTCCGGGAGATGCTACCTACATGAAGAAGCAATATGCACATTTAAATAATTACTGTGATCAATTAATCTAAGATAGTGATCTAACATTAAGCTATAAAAGCATGTTAGCAACTATCTAGTATATCAATTGCATTCATCAATCATAGTTACAATAATTAAATTTAGCAAAGGACTCATCATCATTAGAAGTAGGTTCAGAAAAATCATAAAGCTTCTTTCATAACAATGGTGCCCAAAAGCCAATCACTGGCTCACTTCTCACATCATGTCATATGACTCCAATTGAACTATGGAGCAATCTTGTCAATTTTTCACATTCGAAGTTTAGAGGATTTTTCCCTAATAGTTTTATGCTTCCCTTTTTTCTGAACATTCCTGTTAAGGTAACGGAAACAACTCGACTCGAGTCCCACCATTAATGATATGTAAGTCTTCCTTTAATGAGCAAAATATAATCCATGGTGGCAAAAAATAACTTGGGAAACAGGAATTTTCTAGTTGCTTGTACATAAACTTTGCCTGCACAATGTTGAGGACAAGAATTATTCTAGTGTAATCTTGAACATGTCTGACTGAAGTGCATTTGCATATACCCATGAACCTATTATAATGATCTATACTTAAATTGTTAAGTGAGTCTTCCCCTGGGCATTAGATTTTTCATGTATCAAATTACGGCTCTTTAGATTCACAAGGAGCATCTTTAGATTAACCATGCCCTTTTCCATTCAATGTGTGGCAGTGGGCAAAAGAACAAGTGAATTTTCTTCCTATGCTGCAAACAAAACTACAAAACATAGTGGCTATAATTTCAAATACATTGTTTCCGGTTTTCCATTTTTTTCTCTGAAAATATTTTATCATATTCAAGTAGAAGTTGAAATCTGAACCGTACAACTTCCTTCTCTTTCCCTTTTCTTTTCCCATGACCCAGAAAATCCTTTTTAGGGATAACGAAAAATAGGCAAAGCATTCAAGCTATTATAAAATTCAACTTTTACATATAGACAAATAATTCAATTTCTGAGTTTTATACAAGAAAAAAAAAATCAATATTTATAAATCCAAATCTGAAAATTTAGCTTATACTATCAAATTTACATTTCCAAAAATTTAACCCTTGTGAGTTTAATGATGCAAGCTTAAGTTGTAAGCTGAATATGATAAATCGCATTTTCTTTGAAGCACGGTTTGAGTGGTATTAATACTTAACACCAGATGATGACACGTGGTTTATTGAGCATCATTGGATGCTGGAGAATGAATGAGGCGTATTCAATACATCTCTTGGCAGCACTATTCACACAATTTTGTCTGTGAGGTTTTGCACTCCTTGGCTTAACCGAAATCTCTCCCTTCTTTATTATGTACTTTCATCTCCTTCTTTATGGGATTATTGATATTGGGTGATCAATAATGGGTATTCTCTGAAAGATAATCACTCCCTGAGTGATTAGTTGTTCTGTAGGAGTTATTAGGTTTTGTGTAACCTTCGTGATCAGTAACTTTGGGTTGGGAGTGTTCTTGAGAGATTTCTTAGGAGTTATTATTATTAGTTGTTGTGTAGGAGTTATTAGGTTTTGTGTAACCTTCGTGATCAGTAACTTTGGGTTGGAAGTGTTCTTGAGAGATTTCTTAGCTGATATAAGGTTTAGAGTGACATCTGGCTATGTGTGATATGCTACGCCTGAAAAACAAGCTTCTGAATCCAACAAAATACGTGTTATGACACATTCTTTGAGTTGATGCTTGAAGGGAGTGAATTTACTACTTACTGTTGATAACTTTCATTTTTCGTTTTTGGTTTTTTGTAACTTTTTTGGATCTGTAACAATCCTAATTATAAATTCCAAATCTGAAAACCCCATTTCGAGTAGGGAACAGAAATGAAGACGGAAGAAGGAAGCAGAAGACCACACGCAGCTGAAGAATGAAGAAGAAGAAGAGAACATGCGGCTGGTTTAGGGTTAGAAAGTGAGAAAAAAAAGAAGCCCTTTCAATAATGATGTGGGAGAAGAATCGAAATGGTGACCATATGCATTTTCTGCATTTTTTGCCATTTTGTATGTGCACTTGGTTTTGTAAAGAAAATGATAAAAATGACACAAATATCATTTCCTATTTTCTTTGTAAATTTTGTTTCTAAATGCATTTTCTAAAATAGATAAGTAAACACGTTTTCACTATTTTGAAAAACTGAAAACTAAAAAAGCTTAAAAACAACAAAGAAAACATAATCTAAATTTCTCGACCCACCTTACCTACTATCAACCTTCATAGAAATTTATTTTTCTCTCTATTTCTTACTTGCATGTGAGAAAATAGAAATAATATTTCAATCTCCTATTTGTTCGAATCTTACCTGGGTATCTACTCTCGACACCGAACACAACTTATTTTATGTTTATTTGTATAATAAAAATGAAATGTTTTTTCACTATTTGGATTTTCTGAATCTGAACCAACAATACCACTCTCAACTTGTATCGAAATTTGTCTTATTTTTCTTTATTTTACACTCCCATGCAATTGAAAAAAATAAAAAATGAAACTTCAATACTTAAAATTAAATGAAAGATTAGAACAAGTGTTTTTACAAGAAATCTCTAGCCAACCTTCCTGCAAGAGATGAAGCATGTTAGGATTAGATAAAAATGAGAACTCCAACAATTTCTTTGTTTTCAACGTCTCCTAATTTTCAAGAATTAGCCACTTCAACAGCCTTCGAGTATTTAAATGCTACTTCAACAGCCTTCGAGTATTTAAATGCTACGATATGAAGACTGGGGACCAAGATGCAACACAAGTCAAAGTTTGTGGGACCTCTACTGCTATTTACCTTATAAAAAGTCTGAAACTATTCAATTCCCTAACTGATAACTGCACATCAGAGGAAATGTCTGAACTATTCATCCATAGGTTGCTGTACAGAATGTACTTACATCACCAACCTCGAGGCCAGGACTGGGGCAGAACACGATATACAGTCAATTATACAGTCATTATAGCTACCAATATCCACACTAACGAGTACCGAGTTAAAACCAAGGGGAAATACATTTTATCAATAGCTATCTCTAATCAAATTATGTGCACATCAGTCCTTTATAAGTAGCAGTTGGGTTCACCCTTTATCCACAGAAGGCAGCATCCATTGCCCGAAATATTGAAGCAGTATCGAACCGAAAGTTTCTGAAGCTCTTCCCAGGACCTTCAGAAGGATGCATGTCAGCCACTGGTTTACTTGGCTGGCTCTCTGTTATTGAGCTGCTTCCAATCGAGCTGTTCTTTGCCTTCCAAATGGTAATTCCTTCAAAACGCACATATAAATTGTCAGTAAATCGAATCCTGGAAAAGCACTCTTTTATATTCCTCAAAACTCAAGAGATGACAAGGAAGGGCTCAAGTACTCAAGAATATGAAGATTTTGGTTCAACTTCATTTAGAAAAATGAATCTTGCATGCAATAAATTACAGGTGGCTAAAAGACACTGTTGGAGTCCAACTTTCAACAAAATTTCATTTAGTCACTAAACTTAATTTTGTTTCATTTAGTCTGTAGTTCTCTTTTTGTTTCAGTTAAATCACTCTATTAGTATCCGATGATAAAACTAATTGTTCTTCCTATGTGGCATACAGAATATGTGACGTGTCCTTTTAATGCGCTGTGTTAGCTTGCCACATGTACGAAAACAAAGAAAGAAAAGAAGAAAAAGAACAGAACAGAAAAATAGGAGAGAAGAAAACAGGTGCCAATCACCCCCAGCCCACCCCACCATCCATCACAGCCCCCACCACCATTCAAAGTCCTGGGCTGCTCAAAAGCGGAATGACCTGAAATGGTGCTGAGTAAGAGACGAGATTTTCAGGCAAATCAACTCTAAAAATGCTCCACCATCCATCATCGGCGTGGATGTGGAAATATATGGAGTCACCAGATGCAGCAAAACTATTTTAATGTCAGTGAGCATTACCAACACCAACAGACACGAGTGATTGTCGCAAAAGAATCAGATACGGGTTCATTAATCAATTACAATATGAACTATGGTTATTATCATTTACTTCTTTTGGCAGGGCCTTCAATAGGGATTCATTGACAAGATTGGAATGAGGAGATGAAATTCAATTCTTTTCCTTATATGAACTCAGATCCCACCGTGTTTCTAGCTTTTCTTCAGGATTAATTAAATAAAATGAGATTGTTGATTGGGTATTTGCGGGGGAAGAAGAAGAGTCTTTCTTCTAGACTAGCATAAAGCTGAGAGGGGAGACTTCCAGATATTCAATAAGACGTATCACATATTCTGTCAGCCGCGTAGGCGAAACCATTAGTTTTATTAACGAATGATAACAGAGTGCTTTAACTAAAACAAAAAGAGAACTTCAGTTCTATCTAATGACCATCTGATCCAAAGGTTCAATTGCTAAGCCGAGTTTAACTTATTTATGGGATAATTTCTCGGCACAAAACGTAGACTTGTCCAACCTACCTACCTAACCTTTGAAAGCTTCAAACAAGTTAAGTTCCCTCCATAACATATGTCCACATGACTGGATCCAGCTTAAAGCATTTTTCTTTTGAAGGATGAAATGAATTAAAAATCCATTAAATTAAAAAGAAAATAATTCAATTATTTATTTGTATGGTAAATTTGAAAAAATACGGACACATTAAGTGCTTGTTTGGTTTTACTAAACATTTTGACAAAAAGCTGAGTCAAAATCACATTTCATATGACCCACAACTTTTATCAACTTTTCAACCACACATTTCATAATCTTTTATTAAAATCTACTAAAAATCTGACTTTAAGCAAAACCAATCAGGCACTAAAAGTCAAGCACACTATCAAAAAGGCCAAAACTTCATCAGAACGTGCACCCTAAATAAGCTAATCTTAGAAATGGTGTCAACTTCATTGTGCCAGGAAATTCAGTTAACAGGATTCCTTCATGCTGACACAAAATAAGCGGAAGAATCCAGCCAGACGGAATATGATTATGTTTGCATCGTTTAGCATGCCTTAGAATGATAATCTGCCCATTAAAATAGCATAGCAACACAACTGCAAAAGGCTGGTTTGCAAATGTAGGCCTTGCAAAGATAAGCCACCATATAGAATAGTCATACTGTCAGAAATTACATTCAACTTAATTTGTCCAAATCCCAGTAGATGGCTCTGAATCTACCCAAAATGCGAGACTGGAAGTTGTTTCAGTGTTTGAGACTTGAAGATGCTTAAGCATGAGGCTTTACAATTTGTCTAGTACGATTGGCTGATAGAAGCATATTAAACCATCAAGGTTCATCCCCTCTCTAGTATTTATATTTTCAATTAGAAGAAATCAATGAACCTTGAACCTGAGGCCACTTAGGGACTATTGTGTGCTATACCGATATAAAAATGTAGAACCGGAAAGTGATTCTAAATGCATCAGAGATATAGATTGACGAAGCAGAACAGTAAGAATGAGAGGTAGGGGAAGGGATTAGAGAAAGAGAGAGGACCTTTCAAAGGTCTGTCTGATCTAGGTACAGGAGATGGATGAGCCGCAATCCATGTTTTCAAAGATCTGCAAAAAAGGTGTGGATCTATAAGATACCAATCGACAGTTAGGAGATCGTTCAAATTGCATGCCAACAAACTCACTTAAGAAATGGAGCAACCATGTAAAGCTTGAGACCAGTGGTTGCACGAGATATGACATCATCACTTGCTGGATGAAGTTCATCAAGTCGGTGCCACGCAATTTCCTGAATAATATCCCAACATAGTTTAATTGTCCTAAATCAGATTTGATAAACATGCAACCCTCACCCACAAAAGATTTAGGCATTTATATGTATACAACACATGATGCATATGCAGAGAAACCTATCTTTTTCACTTTTTTCCATAAAAATCTAGGCAAATGTGAAAGGTCACAGAAAAGGAAGGCAAGTAAACGGAAAGAAAAGAAAAACTAAGTTCAACCATTAAGATAAAAGGCATGGCCACAACGTGAAAGCTGGGAAATTTTAAGATTTTCAATAAAAAAATGACTTACACAAAATGACTTACACTTATCTCTTTTTTAGTGAGAGGAGCAAAGGCTGTATCATCTTTCACTCCAGCAACTATGTACAGCCTCACTCTCTGCTGTCCAAAAATCATTTCAATGTAGTCATCTTTGTTAAGAAGTTTTGAAACATCAAAACCTGTTTCCTCCATAACCTGCATCCACACAAAATAAAGTCAGAAACATTTTATTGGTTAGGAGACTATCAATGAAAAAGATCAGATAACTATAACCATTTCGAGAAATAAATATCAATTAAATATTGGATCAATATTGGTTGGTAACACTGTTCCTCTAGAGTGGTTATGAATTGCATTGACGCACTTAAGAGGGAAAACAACTGTTCCTTTTCCTAATAGGCTTTTCAAAATCAAAAGATACCTTTGACTCATAAATTGGACAATGATAGACAATTGACATTGAGAAACCCAAAATTATTGAATAGTATCGAATTTAAATGCCCCCAAAGAGACATCAAGTAATCAGTGTACATTAACACACTCGAAAAAAGGACGGACTAGACTGTTATTATTCCAATGTGCATTAATGTTTTACTTCCAAAAACTAGCTTAGCAAGGTATATCTACAGTAGTTCTAGCATGACTAAAGTAGAAAGAACCTCAAGAAATCTGTCACAATTAATGTATATGCTGGCAATTGGGTCCATGATTCAATTCCCACGAGTCTTAGCATTCTAGAAGATACTGCTACCAATTGTTCAACAAAATGATAAATGCCAAGGAATCAAGATAGGCATACTTCTCTGATGGCACAGTTGTGGTCTTCCTCATCTTTATTCTTCTTTCCACGGGGAAAGCTCCAGCTTGTTCCTTTCCATCCCTTCACCAGTAAGCACTGATTTTGTCGCCATAATTGTTCAAAAGCAAAACACAGGTGAATTCAATGGCAAACACTCAACTTTAAGAAGTGTAACCAAAAGACAAACTTGTTTCAAGTACATTTTTCACAGTACCTAAGAAAATAAGTTATTTAAAGTTCTTTCCTTTTGTCAAATACGAATATAATCGCATGCAGAAACAAATCTCCCTTTCTCTATTAGACGAACGGATAATCATCACCAAGGAAAAACACTCAAATGAAAAGATACTTGTGACCGACAAACACCTTTATTTCTGTTGAAACTTCATGCCATAATATTAGTTAGATTTAGGGTAGTACAGTCATCAAATTGCTGAAATCTTATTAAATTCAGTGGCATTCTGATAATACAGATTTCATAACGACATCTGCGTGAACATTCAATCTCTAAATCATGCAAATATGTCTTAACAACATAAAATGAAGAAAGACAAAATCAATCAAAATTCTCATAGCAAATATATAAATCAGAAAGAAAGACAAATACCCACGAGCAGGACAGAAAGAGAAACAAGTTATTTGAATTTTTTTGAGTTATTTATTTTCTTTTCCTTCTCTTTCTTTTTCTGGGAGGGCTTCATAGAGCATATTAACCTAATAAGATACAGCGTGCAGCTCTTGAAAGTTTCAGTTCGAGGTCAACTGGTTAGCTTTAGAAGTATGCACACTGAATATAGAGAATGTTAAAGAATGTTGGAGTCGCCTCCTTAAGGATCAAAGAATTGATTTGAGCAATCATGCTCAAAAGACCTTACCCTTTCATAAGTTTCATCCAGTATAATGGCCCCTGTTACTGGAACTCGAACCTTATACGAAGTGAAGTCCTTAAATATGTCATCTATATGGGCAACATACGGCTTCAAAACATCACAATTGTTAAACACTGAATCATATTAAGGAAGATGTGAATAATCAGATATTAAAAAACTGTATAAACATGCACCCTCACAAACATTCCGGGTGCATTTAATATAAAACACATCGAATCTAAAAATGACTAAGCAAATAAAAGACCCATCAGATGTTAGCCTTCTATATAAGACAAAGGTACAGGTGTGATGCTTGTCACTTATCAGCATACATCATGGGACCAGAAGATAATACATGGCCAGTTAGACTGCGTGTGGGATGTATGAGCAAGCAGAAATCCTATGGAAATACATCATGCCTAGTAAATCCGAAGAACATAAAAATATAGTAGCGGAAAGCTCTCTAACTGATAGAGATGGTGCTTCAGAAGCAGAAAAAGCAGCAAGATACTAAAGGATAAAAAGCAATAAATTAAGCGCCCTTTGATGCCTAAATGAGCATGCAAGAAGATTCAATTTAATTAGACAGTATAGAGGATACATAAAGATGTAAATTCCTTTAGAGTCAATGACTTCAAAGATGGATTCTTTTCGACAGAGTTATCTTCATAAAACCAGTGTGCATACTCCACAAGAAACAAAATCCTCTCAAAAGATTGCTGGTCTTCTTTCGGCACATTCAGAACAAACCGACTGCATGGAAAATGAAAATGTAAAACAGAAGTAAAGACACAAAACAAATACAAGTTTACAACATTAGAAATATTGTGAATTGGGAAAGACACACTATTGAAAAATTGAAAATGCAACCAAATATGCTTTACTAAGAGTTAATCATTCACCATTAGTAGCCAACAGCATACCGACATCTTTTCCAAATGACAGCAATTGATTAACATATACTGAATATTAATTAAGCACGTCAAATTATTCAGCATTGATTGCTCTAATATTTACCATACAGAATAATAAGTCAATAGATGAGACCACTAAAAGAATACAAACAAAGAAGAAACTGATGTAAATTTCTTCTTGATTTCCTGGATCATAAGCTCTTGACCTATATTATGCACCTAAACTGACCACTTTTTGATCTATTTGGTTCAAGCAATTATTCTATAATTTTTTCATAATCATTTCACCACTTCCATTTGGTGAAAAGAAAGTTGTTCCATAAGTAATCCAACAATTTTTTTCTTCAAATTTCTTCCATGATCTATTTATTAGTAATTCATCCAAGTAAAGCTTGACCAAAATTGAAAATAGCTATTACTTCACCCAGTTCTCGTCATTTTCTTGGGATCAAATATAAATTGATTACAAAGATACAAAAATATCGATTTAATAAAATTGACTAAAGAAAAAACGACAACGAGAACAATAATTAACCTAAATTATAACTTCAAACCCCAACCAATTTTAACCTATGAACTCTCACTTTACCTTAGACCAGTTTCAAACAAGAAAATCCCAGTTTCCATTACTTGTGAACTAAAATAAATAGTAATAAAAGAAAAAAAACATATTCGTGAAATGTATATATGCATATACCTGCAGAGATCGTCGAGGAGTTCTTGAGGAGGGAGGGCGTTCTTGGAAGGAGCGCTCGAAGATCGATGAAGCCCAGTTGACATTCTTTATCATCAAGAATCAAAACTCTGATTTCAATTTTCAACGTAGAAAAATCAAAAATCTGTATATACCTGTGTATATAGAGAAGGGGGTGGGGGTATTGTAGTCTGATTGAGTCAAAGGGTGGAAATATATAGAAGGGTAAAAGTTGCAAAAAGAGACTCGAGGGAAATGATTTCAATTTTCAAGGACCAAATTTGAGAGGAAAAATGAAAAAAAACCGACTTTTATTTTTATGTAAAATAGTCTCTATTCTCCATTTGCCTACCTAGGATAATTACATCTTAATCTAATTTGAGTTATTAAACTTAAATTTTTTTTTTAACTTCAATTTAATTTTAAATTTCATAACTTTTGTTATATATTGTCACCTATCGCACTGACACAATCTAAACTAACAAAGATTATTTTGTTGACAGTTATACCATAATTGATTTTTCATGTAATTACTATGTGACCTTTTATGAAGTAAAATAGTAAAAAAGTAAATGATGTGTTTTTTAACGCTTTAAAACGTGGCATAAGAGTAAGATGGCATGTCACACAACGATTGAGTGGGATATCTATTGTGGTATGACTGTCGATTAATTAATTTTTATCAATTTAACAGCAGCAGCTAGTAGGTGATACTAATAGAGTAGTCAAATTTAAGTTCATCGAGATAGAATTGAAATTTTAATTATCCAATTGAAATTTCATTGAAAATTTAACTAATGCACATGAAATTTACTATTTTCAAAAGAGTAATATTATTAATAATCAGTGATTACTATAGTCAACCTACATGACAATTATGTAGCATTAATTGATATGTAATTTATAAATAGTATTATTCTCTTCAAAATATTAGAGATACTTGTGTCTCGAGGAAAATGTAATGACCACGTTTGAGGGGGGGAAAAAACATTTTTTGCAATTTTATGTTAAAAAAAAGTATTTTTAAGTTTTAGCACCTTAACCCCCAATGAATGTCCTCCATTTGAATGTCAAAAATTGATTACATCTTTATTTTCTATTGCGCTAAAACATAAATAAACTATTTAAAAAAAAAAACAAAAGAAGCTAATCCCCGATCCCGACCCTAACGTTATAACCCAAGGCAACGAGCCAAATTTTACAGGGTATGGGCACAAATTTTTTTTTTTTTTTTTTAAAATAATCACTTTAAAAATTTATAATCTATATAAATAAGAGTAGAAAGTCAATCTACCCAAAAACGTGATTTTATCTTTTTTTACATGAATTACTTTTCGAATTATTTAAAAACTAATTTTGATCACCGCTAAATAGTTTTAAAAGGGTTTGAGTTTGATGGAAAGGTGGCAATCCACATGACGAGATTGTTGTTTTGTTTCCTTTATTATTGATATTCATTTACTTTATTTATTTTCAGATATATTTAATAATTACGTAATAGTAGGGTTTTATTTTGCACAAAATGCAACATAATAGGTTTTTTATCATTTGGTTGTTTTGCATATGAACTTGACGCCTTAGCTTATACACCAGCCCACTTTTAATCCTTATTCAATCGTTTTTGGTCGAATAATTGGATTTGTTGATCACTTGATGCTTCCTTTATGTTGGCTCAGTTAACACATAGTAGGCATCCAAAAATGAGAAATAAGCAAAATAAAACAACAATATGAAGTTATGTTTTGCCCGGCCCCATGGCCCGGAGTTCAACTTTAAGGCCTAATCTCCATTGAGCATCCACCTGAGTGTTTGTACCACATTTTAAAATACAATATTCTCAAGTATCTCACACAAATCAGAAGAAAGCCCTCTCAAACAGGTCTAACTCAAAACAAAGGATTAAACCATTGTTCACTGAATATAGAACCAAATCTCATATTCTCAAAATAACGAGTTTCACTCAAGAAATCTCACAAAGAGATGAAGATGAAGCAGAAAATTTAGAGAGAAATTTTCAGACAAATAAGAGAGAGTGTATATATTCAACTGATTGTGCAAGATGAGAACGATGAGCTTTGTAGGATCTATTCAATGCCTTCAATCCAATGGTACCACCGGTGGTAACACAGGTAATGTGTCAGCATCAAAATGCACACATTTCACATAGAATCGCCTTCTCCTTTTGTGATTTTTAAACCAACTCTAAGGCCACCAAGTTTGATCATCTTTAGTTTGATCATCTTTAGGCCAATTGTTTGAGCCCATATGATTAAGCAACCCAACAATATCCACATTTGCTTTCAATGGGCCATGCTAAAAGGGGAACTTGAGGATTCCTTCCGCTAGCTTCACACGCTCCGGTACCTACAAAAATTATCCATAGTTAATACTTAAGATATTTAAACAATCTGTAAATTTGTTTGGGAAAATTTTTAGTACCATATCTGCAGGGATTATTATCCAGTTTGATAAACATGTATTAAATATATCTCTTATAACACCAATACGTTAGTTCTATCATAAATTGGATTTCTACTAAGATGAATAGCACTTTGGCTATTTAAAAAACACACTATATCATTCATTATCAATTAATCCTAGTTCACTTAACAACCTTTTCAGCCAAAAGCCATCCTTTACTGCATCTGTACAGTCTCTGTTGATGATAATGCAACAAATTTTTGTAGCTGGAATTTCTAGCTCACGGGAGTGTCATTTATTGTCTAAATATATGCAGAAAGTAAATTTTCTAATGTCACTAGTATCTACAAAATCTGAATCTACAAAGCCTTTTAGTACAACACCTCCTTTAATTTTGCTAAACATTAGTCCTAAGTTTAATAAGCCCTTAGGATACCTTACTAACCACTTCATTGTATCACAATGTCCCCTTACTAGGATTACTTACATATCTACTTAGTACACTAATGGCATATACTACGTCTGGTCCGGTACAGACTATAACATATATTACATAACCTACTACATTTGCATAAGGTACATTCTCCATCGTATTTTGTTCCTCATTTGACATAGGGGATTGCTTAGCAGAAATTTTAAAGTGATTTGCTAAGGTAAACTAACCGATTTTGCATCAAACTAAGATAACCTTTTAACTACTTTGGTAATATATGTTTCTTGACTTAGAAACAATGTATTACCTTTCCCATATCTTTTTATTTGCATCCCTAAGATTCTTCTAGCTGATACTAAATATTTTATTTCAAATTCAGTCTTTAACTTTTCTTTAATTAATTGAATTTTTTTAAAACTATGACTTACCAATAACATGTTATCTATATATAATAAAAGATAACAAGACTTACCCTCTATTTCTTTTGTAATAAAATTGACTTTTCTCGAAGTCAAGCTCTTTAGATATAAAAGTCAAATTTATTATACCATTGTACATGAGTTTGCTTTCAAGTCATACAAGGACTTCTTTAACAAGCACACAAGTTATTTCTTACCTTTTTGTCCAAGTCCCTTATGTTGGGACATGTAAATTATATTTCATCTAAACTGTCATTTAAGAATGTAGTTATAAGATCTAATTGATCCAACTTAAGATAAAATTGTGCCATTAAGGCAAACAATATCCTAATTGAGGTGTATTTGACTACAGGAGAAGAGATATCATTGTAGTCTATACTCTCTATTTGAGTGCATCTCGTTCTTTATTTTGTAAACCCATTAATAATCTGTAAGTTTCTGAATTTTAAGTTTACTTACTAAGGTCAAAGTTGTACTTTTTAAATAGTGATTGCATTTCATCTTGCTGCAACTCATTGTTTTGATTCTTTACTATTCATTGCCTCTTCATAAAAATTAGGTTCAGTTCTAAGAAAATCTTAGACTGAATAAGAAGATACAAAATTTGTATGATCAAACTTTGAGGGAGGTTTGATTTGCCTTCTTTCCCTGCATTTAGCTAGTTGATAATTATTCAGAGAATTTTCTAAATTATCTAGAGTTTCTTCAATCCCTTCTACTTCGAGTTCATGTTCATTCTGAGGTTGCTACACCTCAATTTGAGTGTGGTTTAAATGATTTTGTCCTGAGAATTCTTCTCATTCAATTTATGTTGTCCTATGTTGACTTTTATCATCTGATTCTTAAGTTCTATCACTTAGGCATGGCATATCTTATTTATTAAAGACTACACCTCTAATTATACGTAACCGCCCAATTCCATTAACCACAATCTATAACTTTTTACCCTTCCACCATATCTTAGGAATATACACTTTAATGCCTTATGATTGAACTTTCTTCACTTTGTATGCATTTGCAGCAAAACCAAAAGATCCTTAAGATTAAGAAATCAGGTAGACTGCCTTCCAAACTTGTTAGGCACTTTAAAGTTTAAAGCACTTGAAGGGTACCCATTAACCAAATAGGTTGTTATTTTGACAGATTTACCCATAATAGTTTGGGCAAACTAGAACTAACATGCACCTAACCTTATTAAGTATAAGCACATATTTGCCATTGTTTAAATTATAATTTTAGCTTGTCAAACTAGCCAAACATATTTTTTTTTAACACATTTCACGGGACCCACAATTTACAACTCACTTTTTATCCACACATTCACTCACAACTTATAACATAAGCACTTAAAAAATAATTTCAACACTACCAAATATATGCTAATTGTGTTCATCCTTTTTACTGTTTTATTCGTTTTGGTGTATAGGTTACTGCCATGTGCTTAAGGATTCCATTTTCTTTATGGAAACTATGGATCTCTTCATTATAGAATTCTAAGCCATTGTTTGATCTTATGGTTTTTATTTCTTTTTTCAGTTTGATTCTCTATAAGGACTTTCCAATTTTTAAAGTTTAAGAATATGTCAAATTTAGAGGAATGATCTACTCTCCATGGTGGAGAGTAGTTATAACCCCCACTGAACACATGTCCAGTGGGGGTTGGACAAAGAAAAAGTGTTTCACTTTTGTCAAACAATTATCCAACCCTCATTGAACATGTGTCCAGTGGAGGTTATAACTACTCTCCACTATGGGAGGTAGATCATTCCTCGTCAGATTTATTTCTCGACTTAAAGGTTCAAATCTTTCTTGAGAAGTCATCAACAATAAGCAAAAAATACCTAAAACCTATGGAAATATTTATAGTTGCTGGTCCTAATTATCTCTAGTATATATTTTAAGGTTGGTGTTGATTTATGGATATTTGATGTAAATGGAAGTCTGTTTTGTTTTCCTAAAATGCATTATTCACAAAAGGAGAAATTTTCAATCTTACATGTTTCAAATACACATAGTGGCGGATCCAAGAATTTTTGGAGACCTTATTTAAAAAAAAAAAAAAATTAAACTATCTTGTTTTACACTAAATTGGGCTGATTTCATCTTGTTTGGCTTCATAGTCAGGGAGAAATGAATCACTATAATGGGCTCAAAATTAATTAAATAAACTTGGATTTTAAATTGGGCTATGAATATTCAATTTTGGTCATGTTTCTCTTGAGTTTTTCTACATGGGGAAATTACACAAATACCCATAAAATTGAGAGTTTTTAGAAAAATCATCCTAAACTATTACAACTGTAAGTAATACGGTAAAAAGTAAATCAATTCCAATTGTATTTCATAATCAACCCGAAAACATATCCAAATTCTCTACAAATCCAAATGCATAATAAAACCTATCTCTTTCACGTTATTATTAAGAATTTCTCGTTGTTTCTTCTCCAATTCAATACAAAATCATAACTCAAAATCCAAAATTCTCAGGTAATATGCTAAATTTTATTTCTTTTTCATAGTTTCTATTTGAATTAGATAATTTTCTGATTTTTGATTGAAGATATTCAATAACATGCTTAGTAAAATACATACAAATGATTTTGATTTAAATTATCTCATATTTCGATTTCTATGTAGACAAATCCTTCTTTATTTACTTCATTATAAATCATTAGTATTGAGTAAAGTCTTCTAAATATGTTTGTGAATATTAGTTACCAATACAGGGATGCATATAATGTGTTTGTAAAAATGTCAATATGAATATGGTTTTTGTTCAAAAAGTGACATGCTCTGTCACTTTTTGCTTAAAAAGTGACATAACATTGTATGCAAGTTAAACAAACAAATTTGAATCAAAATCACCTATGTGGTTGATTTAAATAGATGATTTAACTTGATATTTGTTGTGCATTATGGAGTAACATGAATTATTGAACATGACTAAACATTAATGTATCATTTTTTTGTCTTGAATATAAATTGAGGGTTGAGAATAGAAAATTAACATGCTCTGTCACTTTTTGCCTAAAAAGTGACATGTTGTATCACTTTTTGCTTAAAAAGTTACAGAACATTGTATGCAAGTTAGACAAACAAATTTGAATCAAAATCATCTATGTGGTTGATTTAAATGCAAGATTTAACTTGATATTTGTTGTGCATTATGAAGTGACAAGAATTATTAAGCATGACCAAACATTAATGTATTGTTTTTTTGTCTTGAATGTGAATTGAGGCTTGGGGATAGAAAAGTGACAGAACAATATATGCAAGTTACACAAATACAGTAAGATCAAAATCATCTATGTGGTTGATTGAATTGTAGAATTTAATTTGATATTTGTTGTGCATTATTGAGTGACATTAATTATTAAGTATGATCAAGTATTAATGTGTCATTTATTTTGTCTTGAATACGAATTGAGGCTTTGGATAGAAAAATGACAGGCTTTGTCACTTTTTGCCTAAAAAGTGACAAAATATTATATGTAAGTTACACATACAAATTTGATCAAAATCATTTCTATGGTTGATTTAAATGAATGATTTAATTTGATATTTGTTGTGTATTATGGAGTGACATGAATTATTGAGCATGACTAAATATTAATATATCGTTTTTTGTCTTAAATATGAATTGAGGATTTTGGATAGAAAAGTGACAAGCTCTGTCACTTTTCACTTAAAAAGTGAGAACAAAAAGTGACAAAACATTGTATGCAAATTAAACAAACAAATTTGAATAAAAATCACCTCTGTGGTTGATTTAAATAAAGGATTTAATTTGATATTTTATTGTATATTATGAATTGACATGAATTATTAAGCATGACCAAACATTAATGTATCATTTTTTTGTCTTAAATATAAATTGAAACTTGATGATGGAAAAGTGACATGCTCTGTCACTTTTTGTACAAAAAGTGACAGAACAATGTATGCAAGTTACACAAAACACGTTTGGATCAAAATCATCTCTGTAGTTGGTTTAAATGCTTGATTTAACTTGTTATTTGTTGTGCATTATAGAATGACGAATTATTGAGCAAGACCAAATATTAATGTAATATTTTTTTGTCATGAATATGAATTGACGATTGCGGATAGAAAAGTGATATGTTCTGTCACTTTTTGCTCAAAAAGTGACAGAATATTGTATGTAAATTACACAAATATTTTGGATCAAAATCATCTATGTGGTTGATTTAAATATAAGATTTAACTTGTTATTTGTTGTATATTATGGAATGACATGAATTATTGAGCGACATGAATTATTCAGCATGATCAATCATTAATGTATCGTTTTTTTCTCTTGAATATGAATTGAGGTTTGGGATATAAAAGTGACAAACTCTGTCACTTTTTGCCTAAAAAGTGACAGAACAATGTATGCAAGTTACACAAATATATTTGGATCAAAATCTTCTTTGTAGTTGATTTAATTACAGGATTTAACTTGATATTTGTGGTGAATTATGGATTGACATGAATTATTGAGCATGATCAAGCATTAATGTATCATTTCTTTTGTCTTGAATAATAATTAAAACTTTGGATAGAAAAGTGACATGCTCTGTCACTTTTTGCTTAAAAAGTGACATAACAATGTAAGCAAGTTACAAAAATAGATTTTGATCAAAATCAACTCTGTGGATGAATTAATTGTAGGATTTAATTTGTTATTTGTTGTACATTATGGAGTGACATGGATTATTGAGCATGACCAAAACATTAATGTATCGTTTTTTTATCTTGAATATAAATGGAAGCTTTGGATATACAAATACAATTAAGATCAAAATCATCTATGTGGTTGATTGAATTATAGAATTTAACTTGATATTTGTTGTGCATTATTGAGTGACATTAATTATTAAGCGTGATCAAGCATTAATGTATCATTTATTTTGTCTTGAATACGAATTGAGGCTTTGGATAGAAAAGTGACAGGCTCTGTCCCTTTTTCCCTAAACAAGTGACCGAACATTTTATACAAGTTACACACACAAATTTGAATCAAAATCATCGCTATAGTTGATTTAAATGAATGATTTAACTTGATATTTGTTGTGTATTATGGAGTGACATGAATTATTGAGCATGACCAAATATTAATGTATCACTTTTTTGTCTTGAATATGAATTGAGACTTGAGGATAAAAAAATGACACGCACTGTCACTTTTTGCTTAAAAAGTGACAAAATATTGTATGCAAAATAAACAAACAAATTGGAATAAAAATCACTTATGTGATTGATTTAAATAGAGGATTTAACTTGATATTTATTGTACATTATGAAGTAACATGAATTATTGAGCATGACCAAACATTAATGTATCATTTTTTTGTCTTGAATATAAATTGAGGTTTGATGATAGAAAAGTGACATGCTCTATCACTTTTTGATTAAAAAGTTACAAAACATTGTATGCAAGTTAGACAAATAAATTTGAATCAAAATTATCTATGTGGTTGATTTAAATGTATTATTTAACTTGATATTGGTTGTGCATTATGAAGTGACATAAATTATTGAGCATGACCAAATATCAATGTATTGTTTTTTTTTGTCTTGAATGTGAATTGAGGTTTGGGGAAAGAAAAGTGATATGCTATATCACTTTTACTCAAAAAGTGATGAACAATAAATACAAGTTAAACAAACACATTTGGATCAAAATCATCTAAATTAATGTATCATCTATTTTGTCTTGAATATGAATTGAGGCTCAAGAAACAAAGGCTTTGGAAACAAAAGTGACAAGCTCATCACTTTTGCCTAAAAAGTGACATGCTTTGTAACTTTTTGCTTAAAAAGTGATGTAACATTATATGCAAGTTATACACACAAATTTGAATCAAAATCATCTCTGTGATTGATTTAAATGCATGATTTAACTTGATATTATTTGTGCATTATGGAGTGACATGAATTATTGAGCATGACCAAAAATTAATATATCATTTTTTTGTCTTGAATATGAATTGAGGCTTGAGAATAGAAAAGTGACACGCTCTGTCACTTTTCTTTAAAAAGTGACAAAACATTGTATGCAAGTTAAACAAATAAATTTTTATCAAAATCACATATGTGGTTGATTTAAATAGAGGATTTAACTTGATATTTGTTATGTATTATGAAGTGACATGAATTATTGAGCATTACCAAGTATTAATGTATCATTTTTTTGTCTTGAATATAAATTGAGGCTTGATGATAGAAAAGTGACATGTTCTGTCACTTTTTGCACAAAAAGTGACAGAACAATGTATGCAAGTTACACAAAATGCGTTTGGATCAAAATCATCTCTGTAGTTGATTTAAATGCATGATTTGACTTGTTATTTGTTGTGCATTATAGAATGACATGAATTATTGAGCAAGACCAAATATTAATGTATTTTTTTTGTCTTGAATATGAATTGAGGTTTCGGATAGAAAGTGACATGCTCTGTCACTTTTTGCTCAAAAAGTGACAAAATATTGTATGCAAATTACACAAACATTTTGGATCAAAATCATCTTTGTGGTTGATTTAAATATAAGATTTAACTTGTTATTTGTTGTGCATTATGGAGTGACATGAATTATTGAGCATGATCAAGTATTAATTTATCGTTTTTTTCTCTTGAATATGAATTGAGGTTTAGAATAGAAAAGTGACAAACTCTGTCACTTTTTGCCTAAAAAGTGACAAGAACAATGTATACAAATTACACAAATACATTTGGATCAAAATATTCTCTGTAGTTGATTTAATTGCAGGATTTAACTTGATATTTGTGGTGAATTATGGATTGACATGAATTATGGAGCATGATCAAGCATTAATGCATCATTTCTTTTGTCTTGAATAATAATTAAGACTTTGGATAGAAAAGTGACATGCTCTGTCGCTTTTTGCTTAAAAAGTGACAGAACAATGTATGCAAATTATACAAATAAATTTGGATCAAAATCATATCTGTGAATGATTTAATTGTAGGATTTAATTTGTTATTTGTTGTGCATTATGCAGTGACATGAATTATTGAGAATGACCAAAACATTAATGTATCGTTTTCTGTCTTGAATATGAATTGAAGTTTTGAATAGAAAAGTGACAAAACAATGTATATAAATTACACAAAACACATTTGGATCAAAATCATGTTTGTGGTTGATTTAAATGCATTATTTTACTTGTTATTTGTTGTGCATTATAGAATGACATGAATTATTGAGCACGACCAAACATTAATGTATCGTTTTTTTGTCTTGAATATGAATTGATGCTTGAGAATAGAAAAGTGACATGCTCTGTTACTTTTTGCTCAAAAAGTGACAGAACATTGTATGCAAGTTACACAAACCTTTTGGATCAAAATCATCTCTGTGGTTGATTTAAATATAGAATTTAACTTATTATTTGTTGTGCATTATGGAGTGACATGAATTATTGAGCATGATCAAGCATTAATGTATCGTTTTTTTTTTGTTTTGAATATGAATTGAGGCTTGGGATAGAAAAGTGACACACTCTGTCACTTTTTGCCTAAAAAGTGATATACTCTGTCACTTTTTGCTCAAAAAGTGATAGAACAATGTATGCAAGTTGCACAAATACATTTGGATCAAAATCTTTTCTGTGGTTGATTTAATTGCTGGATTTAACTTGGTATTTGTTGTGAATTATGGAGTGACATGAATTATTGAGCATAATCAAGCATTAATGTATCATTTCTTTTGTTTTGAATATGAATTAAGACTTTGGATAGAAAAGTGACATGCTCTGTCACTTTTTGCTTAAAAGTGATAGAACAATGTATGCAAGTTACACAAATAAATTTGGATTAAAATCAACTCTGTGGATGATTTAATTGTAGGATTTAACTTGTTATTTGTTGTGCATTATGAGTGACATGAATTATTGAGCATGATCAAAACATTAATGTATCATTTTTTTGTCTTGAATATGAATTGAAGCTTTGGATAGAAAAGTGACATGTTCTGTCACTTTTTGCACAAAAAGTGACAGAACAATGTATGCAAGTTACACAAAACACGTTTGGATCAAAATCATCTCTGTGGTTGATTTAAATATGCATGATTTAACTTGTTATTTGTTGTGCATTATAGAATAACATGAATTATTGAGCAAGACCAAACATTAATGTATTATTTTTTTCTCTTGAATATGAATTGAGGCTTGGGGATAGAAAAGTGACATGCTCTGTCACTTTTTGCTCAAAAAGTGACAGCATATTGTATGCAAATTACACAAACATTTTGGATCAAAATCATTTATGTGGTTGATTTAAATATAGGATTTAACTTGTTATTTTTTGTGCATTATGGAGTGACATGAATTATTGAGCATGATCAAGCATTAATGTATTATTTTTTTCTCTTGAATATGAATTGAGGCCTGGGATAGAAAAGTAACAAACTCTGTCACTTTTTACCTAAAATATGAATTGAGGCTTGGGATAGTAAGTTTGTGCATTTGAAAAGTGACATAGTGTGTCACTTTTTTATTAAAATGTCACACAATGTCTTTTTGGATTACTAAGAAAAGTGACACGCAAAACAATGGATACAAAGTGACAGAACAACTTTGAATCACAAACTTCTAATAGATCACATTTTTGTGTTCTAAATTGATATTTGTTTTACATTAGAGTGACATGTCTTAATGAGGATGATCAAACATTAATGTATCTTTGTCTTGAATGTGAATTAATGTATTAGATAAGAAAGTGACATGTTCTGTCATTTTTTTAATAAAAGGTCACACACAATCTAATTTTAGTTTTTTTTTAATAGAACGTTTGTTTCAAGGATAAAATGTGCTTATAAAAAATTTTTAATTGATATTTCAATATTACTCCATACTCTTTTAATGAAAGGGTTGCTTTGGATTACTAAGAAAAGTGACTTTTTTTTTTTTGAGAAAGTGACAACAACTTTGGATCGCATACTTCTATCTGGATCAAATTTTTTTTTGGTGTGTTCTAAATTAATATTTGTTGTGTATTATTGAGTGACATGCCTTATTGATGTTGTTCAAACATTAACGTATTTCTTTGTTTTAGGATAAAAAATTGACATATTCTGTCACTTTTAAGTAAAAGGTCACACATAATCTAATTTGAGTTTTTTAATAGAACACTTTTTTTTAAAGATATAATGATGTTGTAAAAACCTTTTAATTGATATTTCGATATTACTCCTACTTTTTTTGTATTGGATGTGAATTAAGTATGTGCATTTAAAAAGTGATATGGTGTGTCATTTTTTAATTAAAATATCAATTAAGTTCGCTTATTAAAAAGTGACATAAACAACATTTTTTAACTAATTAAAATTATTCATGACAAATTCACAATGTGTCTTTTAAATTAAAAACATATTAAATGACGAGCTCATACAAGCTAAATATAGCAGTTAGAAAATGAACTCACTAATCCACTTTATCTTTTAATTCTCATTTTGGTTTCCCTTTTTTGGTAATACTTTTTGGGAAAATTGCCAATAAATCATCCATAGGTGACTTATTTCTAATTAGGTCCAAACACTTTCCAAAATTGTAAATAAGTCATATGAATTTATCTAATACCGTAATTACCCCTGTAATTTGTTAAACCACTTTAAACCAGATTTCATCAATTCACGATTCTTATTCAAGCCGCCATTAACAACTTTCTTCTCCAGATCTCCCGTCGACGATCACATCACCCACAAGCACCTCGTAATCAACGTTACGTGAGTCGCCACACTCTAAAAACCTTGTTTTGTTTTTACAATTGCTTATTTCATGAATTTTATGGTTTTTGATTCTTTCTCTTCTCAATCATGGAAGGTGGCCTAATTTTATTTTGTAAGTATATTTCGGACACACTTCCCATAAAAGTTTCTTCGGTGGGGATTTTAATGGTGTTTTGCAAAAATTATGTGATAATTAGAATTCATTAGAAGTCGACACTATTTTATTACGTTATTGTATTCCCGGACATGATAGGTGTTTTCTAAGGAATGAGGAAGAATTTAGGAACATGATTTCCTTGATTTACGCTTTTGAATTGAAATTTGTTGATATTAGTGTTTGAGACTCTAAAACAAGATCACTTGATTATAAAACGATTATCACATGATTGTGATATCTTGTTTTCGGAATGAAGGATCTCGCCATAACTACATATTGTTCTTCAACAAATAGTAGGGCATTACTTTCATCAAGTTGGTCAAGCATAATCACTCATGTTGGATGAGAGGTTTGAGAGAGGTGTAGCTGAATTTAGAGATGCTTTATGCAAATTTTCGATTGAGAGAGGATTTAAGTTTGATTACATGAGAAATAACAATGGTAGGGTAGAGGCGCAATGTTCAAACAGATATTCGATGATTGTAGGTGGTATGTTTGTGCGACGATTATCAAATGTTAGTGGTTTTGTTACATACAAAAGCTTGTGAATGAGCATAGTTGCCCTATAGTGTTGAGGAAAGAAAAAGTGAGAGATTAAGTTGTAAGGTAATTTCGGTTTGATTGTTGATATATTGAGGAGAAACCAACATTGTGTTCTAATGATGTTGTTTCACACTTTTAACAAACTACGGTTACACGATAAGCTATGAGAAGGCTTGGAATGCGTTGGAGAGAGTGAAGGATTGATTTTGGCGACGATCTGAATCTTTCAAGCAGTTACATTGGTATATTGAGGCTGCAAGGTCATTTAATCATGGAAGTCATATTGATTTAGAGGTGGACCAAGTTTCTAAAAGATTCCAAAGATTGTTTGTTTCTTACCATGCGTGCATTCATGGGTTTAATCATTGTCGTCCCATGTTGTTTATCGATGGAACATTTTTGAAAGGAAGGTTCAAAGGTATCTTGTTGTCTGCAACTGCTAAGAATGGCAACCAAGGTTAGATACTGATTTTCTGCTCTTTTGTGATACTGTTTTCTGTTATTTTTGTGATACTGTTTTATTTTTGTGATCTTGCTCGTTATTTTTGTGTAGCTTATATCCATTGGCTTATCTTTGTGGTAGATTCCGAGAACTACGATAATTGGTTGTGGTTCTTGGAAGCAGATTTGTAGTATTGTTCAAAGTACTCGAGAGCTTACATTTGTGTCTGATCGGAATGTTGGGTTAATGGAAGCGTTGCCTAAGGCATTCCCTACATCGAATCATTTTTTCTGTTTACAACACCTTAAAGGAAATTTGAGGGATAAATTCAGTGGTGGTGGCTTCTCAAACAGTTATAGAGAGCGTATGGTCTGGTTGTTCCGGGAATGTGCACATGCTCCAACAATTGCATTATTTAACCAGAAGTTGGAGGTATTGAAACGTGAGGGGGGGAGATATCGTTCAAAGGTTTCTAGATGGGTTACCATTTGAAAATTGGTCGAATGCTCAT
The DNA here is from genome assembly GCA_023638005.1 of Forsythia suspensa. Classification (NCBI taxonomy): domain Eukaryota; kingdom Viridiplantae; phylum Streptophyta; class Magnoliopsida; order Lamiales; family Oleaceae; genus Forsythia; species Forsythia suspensa. The sequence continues at coordinate 42,772,912 of CM042674.1, forward strand.
AGTGTTGGATGTCGATATGGAGAGATGTCATCAAATGCAGCTGAGTCTTTTAATGCATGGATAGTTGACTGTAGGAGTTTGCCCATAACCCGAATGGTTGACATGTTGAGGATAAATCGATGAACATGTTTGTTACAAGAAGAACCGATTACGTAATGTTATGATAATCGCTTTTTTTTTTTCGCATGATACCGTTTTTATTTTCACCGTGATCTTGCTTTTATTTTTTTGCATGGTACTTGTTTTATTTTCACCGCGATAATCTTGTTTTATTTTTGATGTGATCTTGTTTTATTTTCTATATGATACCGATGTAGGTGAGTGGACGGGGTTGTTCGTCCTAAGATGATAGAGAAGTTGCGAGGATATGCGGATGAAAGTCGATCATGGAATATCAAGCGGTCTTCGATACAATTTTAAAGTTTTTCGGATCCATCGGTTTGTGTGGATATCGCAAAAGCACATGTTCTTGTTTCGATGGCGGTGAATGGGTTCCCATGTGTGCATGCAGTTGCTGCAATTAATAGATCTGGAAGGCGCATTGATGAATTTGTTGATTATTATTTTCATGTTGCAGCATTCCGCAAGTCCTATGAAGAAGCTATACATCCCATTCCTACGTCAATGAGTTTGGAATATGAAACTTCTGCCAATTTTGACATTTTGCCTCCACCTACAAAGAGACAACCTGGAAGACCTAAAAAGAGGCGAATTAGATCAAGGGGTGAACAAGTGCGGATGATACGTTGTGGTAGGTGTGGAAAGTTGGGTAATCACAATAAGAAGACTTGTAAGGAGTCATTGGTCTAAAAGATTGTTCCCATGAAGGATATTATTCATTCTTTTTAAATATGTACGAACACGGTTGTGTTGTAATGATTTGTTGGTTGAATTAATGAAAGCAACATTTATTTTCACAAAACAAGAATAACACAAAATGTTTATTTTCACAAAACAAGTATCACAAAAATTAACAAAAAAGTATCACTAATGAAGATCTCATTAAGAACATTACATTGCAATACAAGATCACAATTTACTATAATCCCGGTGTTTTTTAGAGTTATCTCATTCGTGTGAAAGATATTATTGTTTCTTTTTTAAGTTTTTTGATGGAGAGATATTATTTGTTGGTCGAATTAATGAAAGAAACATTTATTTTACAAAACAGTATCACAGAATGTTTATCTTAATAAACATTTGTTTGATACTGTAAATAGTTTAACAAAACAGTATCACAAATAGTTTAACAACACAGTATCACAAACAGTATTTCATTAATTAACAAAGAATATGTTTACAATACAAGATCACAAATTGTATTCGATGATCAAAAACAAAATTTCAAGTACAATTTACAGTATCAAACAAAATCCGCAACTAGGAAATCTATTCATCTAGAATGAAGAAAATCTATTCATCCATTCATTCATCTACAACAAAATCCTTGATGAATTGAGAAACCATGTTTGCTTTATATTGTCTAACTTCCTTCATTGTCATGGTTTCTTCTATCTCTTCATTCTTTGCCGTCTTTCCATCGGATGGCAAACGTGTATTCCACAATCGACAATCGCAAAACAAAATTCAAAAACATGTAGTAAATGTCGATTGTCTTTGCATAGCCATTTAAACACAAGATAATACAAATAGGGAGTTTGAAGGATTAGTTGCTTCTTACGTCCCAATGTGTTGTTTGCGGACATTTCTCGTAGGAGATCAATGGATGATTGAATTCTTCTTCTTTGTATACAACAAAGATTTGTAACGGGAGATTTCATAAATAGTTCTTTTGTTTGCTCTTAACATATTCTTTCTACACGTATTTGGAAAAAACAACAATGTAAAATATTAGATTTGTATTTTTAAACTCATTTGTAAAAGCAAAGATATGGTATCTTGTAACAACTCATTATCTTACCAATATTATAACATCGTCCATATATCATTTTGAAGTCCCGTCTCTCGGCAAATTATTGTTGTAATGTGTCCATTGACCGCCTTAAAATCGAAATGAGCAAAGTGTCCAATGGTTTGGAATTACGTCGATCCTCTTCCTCCGTTTGAGTTCATTGGGAACAAAGAAAAGTCGAGGTTGCCCGGTGTTGTGGAGGTGCTCCAACACTATGTCGATTTTTGAGTTCTTGGAATTGCCATTTGAGGATTTGTGACATATAGATGCGTATTCAAGTATAATATCAAGATAAGAAATTATTTTGTTGTTAGACCTAAGTTTTTAATTGAAATGTTTATGTTGAAATTCAATAATTCACCCAAAGACAAAGAATCAAAATGACAAATCTTTTGTTGTAAGTGCTGTCTACAATTGGGTCTTTGGCGTTTAGAAGTTCTCCATATGCATCAATTACCTGCATATAAAGTATCAAAGTTATGTTTTGTAAAAGTTTATAATTTGGGAATACATTTTTTTATTTTTACAATCTTACTGTATTTGATATTGCCTGGTCGCCAAGAATATCAAATAAATCCCCCAATGTCACAAAATGTAATTCGCTCTGTTGCCTTTGCTCCTGTTGGCATGTAAACCGTCGCTCTGCAATAGTAAACAACATTAAAGCAATGAAACAGTATCACAATATCACAAGTAAAATATTCAATAGTTGAAACAGTTTCACAATATTTTTAAACAGTATCACAAATGTCTTAGTTTTAATCCATGATCTTGCTTTTATCTCAAAAAAAGATCGCAATATTATAAGTAAAACATTCAAGATTGAAACGAGATCACAATACTTGAAAGCAGTATCATGAATTAAAACATCAACAATTCATTGTAGTGAAGATACTTACGATGGGTCGTGGATTTTTTCGATCTTTGTGATCTTCTTCACGTCATCTGCAGAGTTAAATGTTTTCTTTGTTAACCATTTTGCATTGATTTTCGTTGGTACTTTTTTTTTCTTTCCTCATTGGAAGATCGGGAAGGTCCTCAACATTGATGATTGTATTGTCATCCTCTTCTACTTGCTCCTTTTACCCTTTGTGACTCTTTTTTTCGTGTGAGTAGGTAAAATCATCATCCCTCTTTCTTTTCTTTCCTTTTTTCTTTTATTCTTTTTCACCATTGAAGTTTACTTTGTTGCATCCTTTGTTTTTGGACTTCTCTGTCATTCAAAGCTTGAGTGACTTCATGCACTACCTTTTCAGTCAACTCATTTACAAGTGAGGTATTCTCTTTTCCAATGATTTAGTTTCACTTGTAAGAGATTCCAAAGTTTGTTGCGACTTTTTGAGTTGTTTTGATGTTATTCTTTTCTTCCAAAACCGCCGCATGTAGAGCCATTGACTTTTGTAGTCGGTCTTCTATAATTTCGATTCTTGTGCTCATCTCGTTGAGCTCTGTATATTCCTTTTATTTTGCAAAGTATCAAAAGCATTAATTATCAACATCAAAGTATTAAAATCATATTATTATCAGTATCTTAATTAAACAGTATCACAACAAAATAGTATCAGAGACAATGGTATATCAATAAAACAGTATCACAAGAAAACAATGGCATAGATAAAAAGCGATTATCATATCGGGTTTTAAAATAAAACAGATCATATATTCTAGTAATATAGATTTTTGTATCATATAAATATATATTAGTACATTTCATTCTGTGAGATGCTTTCATTCAACGCTTGACTTGCAAGATGCGCTCCTTTTCTCTAGAGTCATGTAATTTATCATGGAGTCTAGATGAACTAGTTATGGCTTTCTTCTACGATGAATCCTTGATTGCAATTTACGCAGACGACTCAAGGGCAAGTGTAGCCAACTATCATCCTCTTTTCAAAACCTCCATGTTCTACTTCATTGACGTTGTCTTTCTCACTTTCTTCATTTTGTTTTCTTACGTTGAAATGTTATCCTCTATTCGATTGTCATCACTTTTTCCTTTTACGTATCAACTTTATCGATTCTCCATCTCCATCCGATTCTTCATCTTCGTAGATTTTTCACTTTCATTGGATTCTTCATCTTCATCGACTTCTTCAACAACTCGCAATGGTGTAGTTGAATAATAAATATTCTGGATGTTTGTATGTTGAATAAATCTTCATGTAAGAATCTCGTGTGTCTTTGTGAATTGGTGATACTGCTATTACCTTTCTTTGTGCTAGTTTGTGTACTGTCGTAGATTTTAGAATACATGTGAGATCTCTTAAATTCCATTTGATGCATTTGGTTTCTGCATTCTTCTTCAATGGTTTGCAGACTTGAAGTTTTTCCACCAACCAATACTGAATTTTCATAAATAAAAACTTATTAGTGCGAATATCACATTTAATGCAAAACAGTATCAACAAATAAAACAGTATATAGAAATCAAATAGCTTACTGCTAAAACCATGACACAGCCTGTTACATCGATTGGGTCTTCATTTTTGCATAGGGAAGAAATCAGATATTCAAAGATGTGCTTCGACCAATTGTAGGTTTTGATCTTGTCGAGATCTTCAACATACTTGATATATCCCCAGCTCAAAGTCAGGAATTTATTTGGCACAAAGAACGATACCATCAGGAAGAGCATCATTAACCTAGAAACATCATCGATGTCTTCTTTTTTGTTCCCATTTGCTGCAGCTCTTAACTGTGTAGATATTATTTTTTTGGTCAATCTACGACAGTCTCTGAACCTTCGTTGGGAGAAAACTGAAATCGATGCTGGCTTTTGTTTTTCAACCTCCATCAGATTTTTACCTTCGACGATTCCAAAAATACCCTTCACATCATCCATCTTGAACTTTAGACGGGAGTTGTTTATCAAAAAATCCTTGTTTGACTTGTCGAAGCACTCAATGATCTTGTACAGATCCATATCACTTCGACGACAGCAATGTCTGTCAATCTTGTCATCCAGTATCAAATTGATAAGATTGAAAAACGGCAATTTTTTCAACCCATCTGTTTGTGGTTTTGTTAGTGACAAACCTTTCACCTCCCTGATTACTGCTTGGAGGTTAGAACGGTATTGTGGGTAAGGCTTTTTATCCACAGTTACTTTTTTTCGTATGGGAATAGACTTCCTTTTTCCCATTGATTTATAACCAATTGTTTTGTACCCAGAAGTATTTTTGCTTTGCTGCATCATAAACAAAAACAGTATCAGAAGTATCATTATATACTAATGCACATCAACTAAGAGATTAAAACAGTATCACATGATCAAAACAGTATCACGGATGAAAACTAAGACATTGAAACAGTATCACAGGTTCAAACCTTGCCATAATTAAACAGTATCACAGGTTCAAACTAAGAGTATCAAACAGTATCATTATATACTAATGCACATCAACTAAGAGATTAAAACAGTATCACATGATCAAAAGCAAGATCACGGATGAAAACTAAGACATTGAAACAAGATCGCGAGTTCAAACCTTGCCATAATTAAACGAAGATCACGAGTTCAAACTAAGAGTATCAAACAGTATCATTATATACTAATGCACATCAACTAAGAGATTAAAACAGTATCACATGATCAAACTAAGAGTATCAAACAGTATCATTATATACTAATGCACATCAACTAAGAGATTAAAACAGTATCACATGATCAAAACAGTATCACTGATGAAAACTAAGACATTGAAACAGTATCACAGGTTCAAACCTTGCCATAATTAAACAGTATCACAGGTTCAAACTAAGAGTGTCAAACAGTATCATTATATACTAATGCACATCAACTAAGAGATTAAAACAGTATCACATGATCAAAACAGTATCACTGATGAAAATTAATACATTGAAACAAGATCATGTTCAAAATTAATATAATTAAACAAAGATCACGCGGGTTCAAACTAAGAGATTAAAACAGTATCATTATATACTAATGCACATCAACTAAGAGATTAAAACAGTATCACATGATCAAAACAGTATCACTGATGAAAACTAAGACATTGAAACAGTATCATAGGTTCAAACCTTGCCATAATTAAACAGTATCACAGGTTCAAACTAAGAGATTAAAACAGTATTATTATATACTAATGCACATCAACTAAGAGATTAAAACAGTATCACATGATCAAAACAGTATCACTAATGAAAACTAAGACATTGAAACAGTATCACAGGTTCAAACCTTGCCATAATCAAACAGTATCACAGGTTCAAACTAAGAGATTAAAACAGTATCATTATATACTAATGCACATCAACTAAGAGATTAAAACAGTATTACATGATCAAAACAGTATCACTGATGAAAACTAAGACATTGAAACAGTATCACAGGTTCAAACTAAGAGTATCAAACATTTTGCATGGTTAAATAGCACGTGCTAACAAAAATAGTATCCTAGAAACAAGGAAAAAATTAAGCAAAAATAGAAACACTATCATAGATCGAAGGAGTATCAAGCATTTTGCATGGTTAAATAGCACGTTCTAACAAAAACAGTATCATAGAAACAAGGAAAAAATTCATTAAAAATAGAAACACTATCATAGATCGAAGGAGTATCAAGCATTTTGCATGGTTAAATAGCACGTTCTAAGAAAAAATAAAAAAAAATCACCAAAACATCAACATATTTTATACAGTATCACGTATTTCAAAGCCCTACATCACTTGTTTCGATTGAAAAACTAACCCACGGAAAATACATTATCAAAAAATTTATCGAAGAAATTACCTTCGCCATCGATGTATGCGGTTAGGATTTGTGGTTAGGATTTGCGGTGAGAAGAATCAATCACGAAGAAGATGAAGTGTGCGAGAAATAAATTGGAGGTTTTCAAAGTGTCATGACGTGTTTAAATGGTGGTTGGTACAATTGGAGGGCATATTGGACTTTTGGCACTAAAGTATGACTTTAGTTGAATTAAGATTGGGTCATATGACTTTTTAGCCCAATTTGGCAAAGAATAAAGGACCGCCCAAAATTTTCCCATACTTTTTTACTCATCAGTAATAGGTTCTTGGTATCGTTTCAAATTATTCATTGTAAACTTTATAACACATCTATTGGACTCCCTCGTATAATTAAAATATAAAAAGATCACCAAAAATTGAAACGCTGGAGTGAACCTTAAGTAATTGTTTTTATAAAAAAAATTAAAAAAAGTGAATTTTTTTTTTAGAAAAACTTGGGGTTGAATTTGATTATATATTGGTTCCAACTCTAATTTAACCGTAAAAGGCATCTCCATATTTTAATGTCCGTAATTTTCAATTTTTTAACTTTAAAACCGCACATGGCCTAATTTTATGTTTCTACATTATATAACTACATGGGCTATTATATATTTACATGGGCTAATGGGCTAAATAAAAAAAAAATTGCCTTCAATTTTTGGTTATGGGCTCACTCGACACGAGCCGTAGTCGTGCCCAGATCCCCAATCCGCCTATGAATGCACCATCTTTCTTTAGAAGTTGTAAACATTTATCGCTAATATGGCATAATCTCTTATGCCATTTGATTTATCTTATTTAATTGTTATTGCAGCTATCTAAGGAATATGCATTTAGAATGTAAATTCTATTTATTTTTGAAGCTTTTATAATTTCTACAAAATTCTTTGAAATTTTTATAAAGCCTTGTCTTATATTTACATCAAAGTATTGGTCATCTAAGATTCCTTAAAAAAAAAAAAATTATTTCCAAATCAGGGACATAACTAATTTTTTCTTAAATCAAATTATATCAATTCTCAAGTTTTAAGTCTTTCAAGACTACTTTAACAATATCTTTTTATTCTAAAATATATATTATTTACATAACCACTTGACCACCAATTGGTTCAAAAAATTTAGTAAACCATTTCTTTATAGGAACATGTGGAATGTGCACTCCGGATCAAGTATCTACTCCTTACATTTTTCAATGGTTGAAGTCCCATAGACTACATCCACTACAAGTATCAATTAGTGATGACATATTGTCGTTGCTCTATACATTTGAATCTATACCGACGACAATATCGTCGTTACATCGTTGTGTTCAATTTCTCAGAATTAAAAAAATTGTGACGACATAGTCATCACAACAATCGTCGCTATTAGCGTGAACATTAGCGACAGAGATATCATCGCTAATACCTTTACGTATCCTAATTAGTAGCGACGACAATGTCGCCACAAAATATGAAGGATATATAGTGACGACTTTGTCTCTAAAATACAAGTCAATTTTTTTATTTTAGCGACGCTATAAATATTCTAATTTTTTTTAAAAAAATAAAAACAATTCTATTGTATATAAAATCTACACATCCTCCAAACCCCGCCGTCGTTTTTGTTCTCGTCCTCATCATCCTCTGGCACAACTCGGTATTCTTTGCTACAGATTTGTCGTAAAATATGCAATTGTCCTCTCCATTCGGCATAGTTGGACCTCATACATTGCAAACCGATGATCATCATTATGGGAGTCTTTAGAGAACTGGTTGGATGTTCCTTGTGGGGCGTTAGATGCAACGGTCGAATTTAGGAAGGGATAGGTGTCCTTTTGAACTCGTCCAACTCCACGGACGTGTCCTCGTCGTTTTTCGAGAACCTACTTCACAATAGCACGCTCGTCAATCGACGCGCCACTGGAGGCGACTTGAGTCTGTTGAGTCTTTCTCACCTCAACAAATTTAACTTGTTTAGTGAGAAAAAAATAATAAATAAATAATAATATAATGTTAGATAAAATTAACAACATTAAAAAATATAAATTTGTTCTCATGTAGTCACTAGCCGCCTCTGAGTTTACCTAGTTGCCATTCCAGAAGGTGTGGAAAGTTCGGAACGACTCAATAATACCCAACCACTGCTGGGTCTCGGGGTCTACTAAAACAATTTAAGTGTGAAATTTAGTTTAAAAAACATGCATGTGTAATGCATTGAAGATATGTAAAATGTTTTTGAAAAATTTACTTGTACCTGATCATTACGCGTGGTAGAGAAGCTCTTCGACCCCTGCACGCTCGAGTATTTAGTCTTACCCCGATTGGCCTTATTCTTTGTCGACCGTGTCTTGAGACATAAAAAATAATTGATTACGTAACACTTTATAGTTATAAAAATATTAACATAAAAAATAAAAAACTAAATGATAGTATATACCACGAAAGTAGGACTTGTGAAGAAGTCAATGCACTTCTGCTATTCCTCAGCTGACAGCTTGGCCTATGCTCTTTTTAAGTTTGTAATCGCGATAACGATCAGTCGCCAGGAGATCTATAGCGGCACAGATTGCTCGACAGTCGTTGGGCGACCGATCACCCTGCAGATCAAAGTAGCTCTGCAACATTGAAAAATATTCGTTAATGTATATTATATGGAACAATGTGTTTAGAGAATACGCTAATGTAAAAACCATTGTAGATATTACCTCGATGATGCTACGTAACCGTGCCCGCTGCTCCTCTAGAACCTCTGTCGAGGAAGGGTAGCAAAGGAGTATGGTGAACCCGACTTAGTTCCCAACCAAACGTGTAAAGTATTTTGTATTATTCTCGATCGGCTGTATTGTATGTTCGACATTGTCGAACGCGATGGGAAGTAGTCTCTTCCCGTTTGCCTGCCAAATCTTCTCAAAATTAATGCCTCGAGAGATATCCGTTGCTTAGACGACGGCGCTAAAAAAGAATAAATACGATATATTTGATCAGTAATTCAATGATAATGAAGTAACTGTAAAAAATTGCACGGCATAAAAAATATTGAAACAAAAATTCTTACTGGACTCGCAAGACGAATCGAGTCGGCAAGGTAGCTGATGTGGAGGATCGCCTGCACAATCACCTCCGTGCGATATGATGTTACCCATAGTAGCAACTAACAAAAGAAAATATCAATTAGTGGATAAATGGTCCCTAACCTTTATTTTTTGCACATTAGTCCCTAAATTATGTGTTTATGTACAAATGGTCCGTAGTCTTTTTTATTGCGAAAATGGTCCATAACTTTTTTTTTCACAACAGTCCCTAAATTATGTGTTTTTATCCAAATGGTCCCTAATCTTTGTTTTTAATTCAGAAATGGTCCCTAACTTTATTTTTTTAGCACATCAGTCCTTAAATTATGTATTTTTGTGCAAATGGTCCCTAAATTATGTTTTAGTTCAAAAATGGTCCCTAACCTTTGTTATTTGATAAAAAAGACAAAAATACCTTTATACGAAGATTGTCATTTTCTTCATCATGTTTTCTTTTTTATTATAGTCCTCTTCAAACCCCAATTTGAGTGACTACAAATATTGTCATTTTCTTCATCGTGTTTTCTTTTTCATAATTCAAACATATTAAGATTAAGATACCATTCATCCCCTGAACTAATTAAAAAAATAACCACCTAACAAATTAAGATACCATTCATCCCCTGAACTAACATCGCTAACAACTCTTCCAAACTCACAACCACCAAAGCATGAGGTATTTGGATTTCATGCATAACCAAGGTGGCAGATTGTAAACAATTACAACTACTGGCCAAATGCTGTACGCCAAACTCATGTCTTCAAATGGATTGAATTCGTCTACGGCCAAACCTAACCGGACATTCTGGATCTCACTCGCGAATAGTGGATGTTTCCTGTCAAAATCTCGCCATGCCTTCCTGTCAACAGGATGTTGCATTTCATCTTCATCCATAGACCTTTCTATACTGTGCCACCGCATGAGTTTTGCAGTATCCTTCATCGCGAACAAATGTTTTAGTTTGGAAGACAAAGAAAAATAGCACAACACCTTATGCGGAATATTCTTCCCATTCACTCTTCCAGAAGTGTGAACCCAACAAATTTTATGGCAGATTGGACAAGTTTCTTTATCAGCATGCTCACCCCAAAATAGTGCACAGTCATTCTTGCAGACGTGAATAGATTTGTAACCCAAACCAAGCTTCGTCATCATCTTCTTAGCTTCGTAGTGGAAGTCCACCAGGTTCATGTTTGGGAAAGATAACTTCAGAAACTTCAAAAGATCACCGACACACTTATTTGTCCATTTGTTCACAACCTTAATATGTATCAACTTCACTAAAATGTTTAAGGACGAAAATGATGAAACTCTCGAGTATAGTTTTGAATGCAGAGCCTCAAACAATTTGTCATAGTAACCATCAGTGCATGTACTAGCATGTTCATCACCAACTACGTCGTCCATGACATCCATCATCTCATCTTCCACACCTGTTCTCTCATTCTGTATATACACATTTGCAGTCTGAACCTCGGTCTTGCCATAGTGTATCTAGGTTACATAACTCTCTGCAAAACCATGACGAAATATGTAAGTCTCTATAGTTTTTAATGGATGTGTGAGACTGTTTAAACATCTTATGCACGTAAATTCAATCATTTCCCTGTTGTTTACGTATGGCCTAGCCATGTTTATAAATGCTTTCAAATCATTTCAAAAATCTAACGATTTTGTACGATTTCTAATTTTTGTCCAACTTTTATCAATATCCATACTTAAAAAATACTATTTTTTTTGGCAGTGAAGTATAGATTTTTCAAAAATATAGTGATGAAATGGGTGAAAAAGAAGATGGGGATGGAGATGGAAAATGAAATTTCAAAAATACAGTGCAGAAATTCGGAGATGGAGAGCTGAAAAAGAAATGGCGCTAATTTTTCTGCCAATTTTGACAACTCTACAGCGACGACAAAAGTCGTCTCAATAGACTTCAATACAATTTATGAGGAGAATCATGCATCATGTGACTAAAAACAACAGCTGTTGCTCTATTGTGACGACGTATGTCATCTCTATATGTACACATAAATGGTGCGAATTATTCTTGCTATATGGAATATATATAGCGACGACATAATTTGTCATCGCTATATATCGACAGTAATAGTGATGACAATTTAAATATAAAGACGACTAATATCGTCGCTATAGAATTGAAACTTATAGCGATGATATTTCAATGTCGTCCCTACTATACAGAACAGTAGGGCCAACATTGTGTCGTCGATATAGCTATATTTTCTTGTAGTGACCTTTTTTGCAATTGCTTCTTCTTAAGCAACTGTAGCATCTCCTTCTACCTTTCATTTATCTTTTGACTCAGTAATTCTCTTATAGTTGTGATGCCCTAAGTTTTTATTCTAATTTTTATTCATTTAATTAATTTCATCGCGAAATTTTGATAACAAGCTATATCAAATAGCTTGTTTGTAATTCTGAAAATGACTTTTAAATTATTTAACGTTATTTTATAACCATACAGAAAGTATGTATTTCCCTTTTAAATCATTTATCTTACTCTCATATTTAATTTAACCCTACCTAACAAAAATAATATAGTTTGGACTTTATATGTATTTACTTAAAATAGAGAGCATAATTCACTTTGGGAAATAAAATTATAAAATATAGTTAACTATTTTCAATAGCTAAATACATTTAGAATCAGTACTAACATTTTTTGAGTTTCTCTAGTGATAGACTCACTCAACCACAGTCAGGTATGCAATACACAATCATCCTGTCATCTAATAGTAGGCATCAACATCCATTATATACATTGCCACACCTACATTGCAAAACTATATAAACAAATATTGAGTGAGTAATGATATGCATGAACATACGTGTGATCATGTGTATGATTTCCTATTTCCCATATCGTTATGATCTTATTCTCAAAGTTCATGTGTTTCTCCACTATCTCAAATTATTTGACTTTTCTCTCTCGGGCCCTGAATCATACTACGGTGTAATGTATGAGCTCAAATATCAATGTGGCCAATAATATTTGCGTCTTCTAGTTCTTGTGAGTCTGTCGTCACCCACCAAGGCTTAGGAGATCATAGTTGTATCCATCATTTCCACTAAGACTCAAGATACTGCACTAGGAAATACAACATATACAAATTAGGCATGGCCTATATATAATGCTTGTTGTGCCAATATGCAGACACAAGGTCACCAAGGGACTTTCTGATAAAGCTCGTATATTGTATCAGACCCCTAAATACCCTATCATTGATAACCTTTAATCACCATCGTGTATCTATCCGGACATGAAACTTGAAAATAGTACGATACACCCGTAGGACAATTTTATTTCATCCAACATTATCATCTCTCCATATTCTTGTTATCTCTTCTTTTACAAGTTATGAAGGACCAATTCTTCCAAGTCCATGCAATGCACGTTCATATGAATGTCATAGTATATTTCGCGTAACTTTTGTGAAAATATTGACATATGACAATATTTCAATAAAGATCCATATACATTGGTAACAACATCATATCCCGACTAATTCTATCGTATACAAGTATTTAATTACAATGTCATATTCTACGTAATTTTCATTTAATCACATTGGAACACATTGTAATAAAGATAGTATTGTATTACATTGTAGTTGGACCGTTACTTACCTCTACTTTTCTTATCCTATCATTCACGACTTCGTTCCTCCACATTCCATATCTATGTTAACATCTGCTTAAATCAAGTGTCCATATAGTAATTGATAAGTGTGATTTTACACTTATCTGGACCATCAAAAGTGGACGATTGTAAGTACTCTTACATGATTTTCTACTTAATTATGTGTGATTTGATTGTTTTAGGTTGAAACCCGAGTTTGAATGGAATTAGAGAAAAATAAAGCAAAATGAGCAAAGAAGGACTAAAAATGCACAAAGACTTAGAAATAGAGACTAACTTGCAAACATTCAAAAGTTGAAGGACTTGAATTGAAAATAAAAGATGACTAAATTTAAATGAAAGAAGAAATCAAAAGACTAAAGAGGATAAAATCTAAATTTAGAGGACCAAAGGCACAAAATTAAAAGATTTAAGCTGGGCGAGCTCCCAACACTATGGATGTAAAGAGAAGAACAAAACAACTTGCCTGGGAGATCGCCCAGGAATGTACTGGGCGATTGCCCAATGTATTGTTTGGCTAGCATTTTTTTTTATTTTATTTTTTTAGTTTGACTTTAATTAGGAAACATTTTGGATGCAATTTTCATGATCTTTTGGGATCTTTTGAGACACAATAAGGATATTGTATATATGAGTTATTAACTCATAATTAGATTGGAAATCTTTGGAAGAAAGAACGGCGAAGAACACGAAGAACAACCAAGATCTTGAAGAATGGAACGTGAAGACGAAGATTTCTTGGTGCAAGATTTTCAAGTTCTTTTCCTCTTTTATTCAAGATCTGGATTATGTATTCAAATCTCTTCATCTTTTCTTTCTCTAGAATTATGAGTAGCTAAATTTAAAGTTTGGATGAACGATGTAATCTAGTTCAATTCTTTATTTTCGACTCTCAAGTTTTACTTATAAATTAATTATGTTTTGATTTTACTTCTTCTCTTAATGATTGAAATAATTGGCCGTTAATTGTCATTGATTTGTAGATTGTAACAAATGAGAGGTAAGTTATTAATCTAGACCACATAGTAAAATCCGATAATTGGATAAAAGGTAGAGATACGCTTTTATTATTGTCGCGGTCTTAAATTGAATTCTTTGGAGATTTAATGCATCTAATTAAAGATCATTCTGACTTCATAAGTTGACTTAATTGGATAGGATTACTTTGAACTCGAAAGAGGTAAATTAGGTTAAATTTGTGATTCGACCGAATACAACAGTAGGAAGAAATCTTGAGAGGAAAAATTAGAGATTACAACTATGGTGAACTTGTGAATCAAATGCTTTAATAACCATTGTTTTCTAAATTCTTGATATTTGCTTTCACACTTATTTTCTAAGAATTAATAGTTATAGTTTAATCATTCAAATCAAGTTATTTCAAATTGCTTTCAATAGATTAACATTAAGATTAATTTAACTAGTATATAAATAAGATAGTATTCGTGGGAACGATAATCTGGATTCAATAGGTCTACTTTATTACTTGTTTGCGATATTGTACACTTGCAATTATACATTATTTTCACAACAGTAATCATGATCATATTACCTTCTAAGATCAACTTAAGAGTTAAGCGGGGCTAACAACCAAAGACGGGGTTTCAGGGTCAAACAGGGTGGTGGACATTGACACTAGGGAACCAACACACAGAACATGTGAAGAAAATAGAGTGTTAAGATTGATATAAAGATCTCCATAAGGAATGTAATATACCATTAGAAATCTTATGAAGTCAAGATTCCAACTCATTTTACAGGTCTTAAATCAGAGCTTTCTACAAAAGATTATGCACGTTTCCATCTGTGCTGCACATGTTACCCCAAATGTGTGATCGAAAATCACTTGGGGGTCGAACCTTAATCCCCAAAATCACCTAGGGTCAAGTTTTTCTTTCATTTTACGTGCTCATGTTTGTGGTACTGTGTCAGATTATTTCTATGGTCTTTTTACTATTTGTTCTCATGTATATGTAATTAAAAATGATATGGAAAGCCAACCGATCAGCTAGCCTATCACAGTGCTTGTCAGTAAATAGTTGATTTTCAAACAAAAAAGGGTCACTTATTTATAAGGGTGAGTCTAGGGGCATAAATTTCATTTTTAAATTTATTGAAAATAATATGTGGTCCCTATTGCGCCACTTGGTGAAATTCTATTGGCCCTAATTATTTATTATTATTCATATTGTTGTACACCTCGGAGTCGTTCGTATCTACATTGCGCAACAGCTACACAATGATGATATAACTACTTTTTACTTTCAGCAGCATAACTTTCTTATTTTCAAAATTATTATTGTTCTTAATATTTTTATATGTGGCACTAATCAAATTATTTTCAATTGTAGAGCACCAAATCCCTAAACATTCCAAAAAATTCCTAAAAATCGAAAAAAATCTAAGATGTTACATTCTTCTCTCCTTAAAGAAAATTCGTCCATGAAATTTACACATTCATCAGTATCCTTAAAAATTTGAACATTCACTACTACCACACTTATAATGTGTAGTGAGTTATTCGTAGTTGTTATGGAACGCTATGAGTCTCAAGGCCCGGAAATTTACTTGAAAACGTACTTTTATTTCATAATTTGACACTTAGCGGAAACAAATACACTTTAACCCCGGTCAAGCTCATGTGATTTTTAAAAAAATAATTTGGTCATGAAATTCATGTCATAAAATGCAACTTTTATCAATTTATCATTTGATAAGAAAACTTAGAACAAAAATCAGATAGAAACGGAACCAAAAAAAGGGACGGAGATAGGGGTGGGCATGGGTTGGGTTGGTTCGGTTTTGGGCCCAAACCGAAACCGAACCGACCACTTCGGTTTGGCATTTCTCCCAAACCGAACCAAACCGCCTTGTTAGACAAACTGATCCAAACCGAACCGACTAATCATTGGTCGGTTCAGTTTGGTTTAGGCGGTTTGGGCTTGAATGGTTTGGGCTTGCATTTGTATTCTAAAAAAATAACAATAACTCCCATTTCAAAATTTCTTTTGGACATGCAACAAATTATTTACAAAATACTTAAATATAACTCCCATTTACAAATTAACCAACATTTACAACCTTTTTTTGGACAATTAATTTTTGGACATTTACAACCGGGTTTAATTTAATTTTTGTTCTTATAAGTTATAATTCGGTTCGGTTCGGGTTGAGTTGGTTTATTTATCACCAACCGAAACCAAACCAACCTAAATTTATTTTTTAGCTTAGTAAACCAAACCAAACCGCCAAGGTGTGAAAAACCGAACCAAACCGATCCGAATCGGTTCGGTTCGGTCGGTTTGAGCGGTTTGACGGTTTGGATGTCCACCCCTAGATGGAGATGGAAACCTGCCATGTCCATCCCCGCGTGGCCGTATGCCATGGCACGCGCATGCAAGGCAGTTACAAAAATTTTTGCCCCATGCCTTTGTGTTGTCCCCTGTTTTTCTTTATTTTAACACAAAAGCTCATTTCATGGTTTAATACTATAAATCCTATACATTTTTCTCCTTCTATTATCACACCAATATTAATAAAAAAATAGGACGAAGGATGGGTTTGAGCTAACAGACCCTGCTGCGGTTTAACGCCAATATTTATTTGATCCATCAAACGAACTCATAAATGATGAAATTTATATAGAAACAGAATAACTAATTCGTGCTCAACATATTAAAATTTCAAAGCCTAACTTGATCGTTTAGTTTGTCAAAATTATTTTCGTTCATATAGAAAAACCAAGTATCGAGTACACCTGACGCAGTTAACGGGAAAAGCCATAACTAGTACCAAACCTCCGTTTTATGTGTGTTGGGATTTTTGTGATCTCAAATAAACTCGGGACAGTGATGATTAATAGACCCGTTATATCTTTATAGGCTTTGAGCTCAGAATTGAAAGATAATTGTATAGTCCACTCCACAAGTGTGTCAGCCCAAATTAATGAATGACGTGTATGGGTCACTTGGAGGTTTTAACGTACCTTTGGATCGTTGCTCAGTGGCCCAGTGTGTTTGACCCGATTTAAAGTGGGATGGCTAGGTTTAGGGTATAATATTATTGGGGTATTTATATTTAGGGTATAATATATTATGTGTTAATATATTATACTATTACCATACGTATATATTATATTATACCATATATAATATATATTATTACACATATATATATTATTGGTTTTGGACAGAAAACAATCACCACCATCATTCTTATACCACACGTAAACAATGAGCGAAGTCAGCAGCCAAAACCAAGAAGCCAGCCATTGTTATTTTGATATTTTCTTTGTGAAAATTGCAACCCATTCCTTCCTTATATTTCCTTTGGTGAAATAAGTCATTCTTAGTTTGTCCTTTAACTTGGTGTTACCTTTGTGGAGTTAGACAATATTAATCTGAGTCTTGTCAATTGTTCTTACAAGAATCAAAGATCTGGTGAACTATTTTCTCCAAAAATTAGTATCAGAGCCTCGGTGGCATTCTATAGTGCAAGAAAATTAATTTTGGGTTGTCAGATTAAAGAAGAAGAAGAAACAAGAATCTGCCCGAATCTGTCCGTCCTTTTTTCGGCCAAAGCAGACGTCATCTTTGTGAACGGAGACCATATTTCGACTCCTGACGTCAAGGCTGAGTAGGCTGAGTGGCACGTGCGGCGTGTTAAGCAGAAGAGGCGGTGCGTGGGTGGCACGTGATTTTCAGCTGCATATATCAGAAGAGGCGGTGCGTAGAGGCGCATGCAAGGGATTTTCAACGAGTGGCTGGTGGCGTTGTGATCCTCGTCCTATTTATGACCTTCTGTGGTGGTCAGTTATAATTTTGGCGGTCCAGACAGCTTGAACAGTGATTTGATAGTGAATGTATTCGGCGTTTGCAAAACCTTCGTAGTTTTTTCAGCTTGTGTTGTTGCTAGAATTCTTTTAATTTGTTTCGCATCTCTCCTATTTAATACAGACCGTCAGATTTGGTCTGTTCTGGTAAATTGGCTAATCTCTTTTACATTCCAGTTTTAGCAGGTCATCGTGTGGGGTGGCCATTAGGTTTGGGGTTACCGTGTGGGGTAACCATTACCTATTGCTAGGAATTTACGTGCCCATTACTGTGACTTGTGTTAGCTTTTGTTTTGGTGTTGATTATTTGCGATACTTTGTTTTTTGTGCATTATTATTTAAAACTGTTACCTAGACTTTACCCGTTTGACAATTCTGTTGATATGAGATCGCGAATCTCACGAAACCCTGGAATCTAAAATGATGTATATTGAGGCCTTTAGGTTTTCTGTGTGATTATCTTGAGGTGCTTGTTGGTGTGTATTCTTATTTGTTAAGATGTCTCGCACATCGTTTTGACTTGAGTGTTTTCTTGGTAAATGTGATTTTCTATTTGTATGAGAAAATTAAAAGTATTTTGGTTCAAAGAAAAAGGTTTCAAAAGCTATTGATAATTTTATGGTCCTAATGTTGCGAGGATCGAAAAAAAAGATTTTGATGAACTTGCTTACACTTTTATCATATTGCATTTATCGGACCTTATTTTGCGAAAAGTTGGAAAATTTGATTCAATGTAAAAGCTTTGGAAAAATTAGAAGAACTTTATTTAATCAAATCCACTCCAAATAAAATTTATCTCCTTGAAAAAATTTCCAGCTTCAAAATTGATCCATCAAGGAATTTGGATGACAATCTTGATGTTTTTAATAAGCTTGTGCAAGATATTACAAACTGTGGTGAAACGGACCTAAAATTAACAAAGCTATCATTTTGTTAAATACCATTTCTGGTTCATATAAGGAAGTCAAGAATACCATTAAGTATGGGAGGGAGACCCTTACACCTGACATTGTCATAGACTCTTTAAAAAGTAAGAAGAGAGAGAGTTGAAGTTCGAGAAAAATGAAAGAAAAAAATGGTGAAGTCCATTTTGTGAGGGGTAGACCTCAGTTGGGGGATGGGAGTGGAAGTGGAGGTGGGCAAAATAGTGGTAGCAATAGAAAGGGTAGAAGTCATTCTAAGTCACATGGGAGGGCAAAAAGAAAGAAATGTTACGGGTGTGGAAAAATAGGATATTTTATGAGTGAGTGTTATAAAGAAAAAAACAAACAGAGAGGAGAAGATCAGAGAGAGACAAATGTAGTGACCTCTAGTGATGAGTCTGGTGAGGTTTACATGCTTTTAAATTTCGAGCCTGGTGAGATTAACCTGTCTATGAACTCCCATATACATGAGTGGATTCTTGACTCCAGTGCATCTTTTCATGTCACTTCAAAAAAATTTTGGTTTGATCATTTGCATGAGTCTTATCATGGACATGTAGTTGCATGGGGTGGAGTTGCATATAGAATTACTAGTGTTGGTAATGTAACTGTTAAATTTGACAGTGACTTTGTGCATATATTAAGAGAAGTCAGATATGTTCTGCATATGGGTAGAAATTTGATTCTATAGGAGAGTTAGAGAGTATATGTTTCATGGGTAGGCTTGGTAATGGCATGATTAGAATGTGTAAGGGTGCACTTAGAGCTTTTAAAGCTACTAGGAGAAATGGCATATATATTACACATGTTGAAGTGATGAGTGGTCTAAATTCTACTATCTCTTCCATTGACACTGATCACACACAAATGTGGCACAATAGGTTAGCTCACATTAGTGTTAAGGGACTTAAGTTCCTTAACGACAAGGGTGTGTTTGGTAAGGATCAGGTGTCTGACATCCCATTTTGTGATCATTGTATGCTTGGAAAACATCGTAGGATATCGTTTTCATCTAGCACACACAAGACAAGTAGAGTGTTAGAATGCATTCATACTGATTTGTGGGGTCCCGGGAGCAATCCCACCTTTGGTGGTAACAAATATTTTTTGTCTATTATTGATGATTTCTCCAAACGTGTGTGGGTTTATCTATTGAAAGATAAAAGTGAAACTTTCATTAAATTTAAAAATTGGAAAGTTCAAGTGTAGAATCAGATAGGTAAAAAGATAAAATATTTGTGTAATGATAATGGTCTTGAATTCTGCAATGCTGACTTTGAAAATTTGTGTAATGAGTGTGGCATTACTAGATATAAAACTGTACTTTACACTCCCCAACAGAATGGGGTTGCTGAAAGGATGAATCGTACTTTGCTTGATAAGGTTAGATGTATGATGTTGAGTTCTGGTATGCCTAAATTGTTTTGGGGTGAAGCTGTTATGACTGCTTGCTATTTGACTAATATGACTCCTTCTATTGTTTTAAATGGTGATACACCGTATGAAAAATGGTATAGTAAATGTGCTGATTGTTCCATACTTAAAACTTTTGGCTGTGCTGCTTTCTTTCATCAGAGTGAGAGAAAAATAGATCCCTAGACTAGGAAATGTGTTTTCTTAGGATACCCAAAGGGTGATAAGGGGTATAGGTTGTGGGATATGAGCCAAAAGGGTGTGAAAATCATCATTAGTCAGGATGTCTTTTTTAGTGAGTCAGATATGCCTTGTTTAGAGAGTGAAAAACAACAAGAAACTATTAGGTAAGAGTCCCTAGTTGAGGTGGATAAAGTGAGTACCTACATCCCCATCACCCTTAGTGAGGTGGAGAGTGACACACATCAAAATCAGCATAACATAGATGCAGAAGGTAACGAGGATGTGATAGAGGAAAATCCGTTGACCAAAATCATTTGACTAATTATCAATTGGCCAGAGATACAGAGACGAGACCATGTAGGGAACCACAAAGACTATCCGACTTCACTATAGCCTATGCTAGTTATTAGGAACTAGTTGATAAGGAGCCAAATACCTATGTGGATGCTATAAAGAGTGAGAAGTCCGTAGAATGGTTTAGTACCATAAGAGGAGAGATGAGTTCTCTTGTTAGGAATCAAACTTGGGATTTAGTTTCTAAACCTAAGGATAAATCCATAGTGGGATTGAAATGGGTTTATAAGGTGAAAAAGGATACTACTGAGAGTGAGCCTGTGAGATACGAGGCTAGGCTAGTAGCCAAGGGTCAGTGGTATAGAATTTTTGATTCACATGTTTTTTATTTTGGTTACAAGAGGAATGAGTTTGATAATTGCTTGTATTACCTGCACCACAGCTCAAATGATGATTGTGTATATTTGTTCCTTTATGTGGATGACATGTTATTGGATGGACTTAACATGAGAGTGGTAAACAAGACAAGTGTTGAGTTAAGTAAAGAATTTGACATGAAATACCTAGGATATTCTAGAAGGTTCCTTGGTATGATTGATAGAGATATGTCAAATTCATGCTTATTTGTGTATTAAACTCCTTATGTGCTTAAATTTTTGTAGAAATTTGGCATTGTTAATTGCAAACCCACTTATGTGTCTCTTGGTAACCAATTTATCTTGTCTGAGGAAGAGGTTAAGAAAAAGGAGTTTATGAGTAAAAACTCCTACTCAAATGTTATTGGCTCCATTATGTACTTGATGGTTTGCACTAGGCCAGTCTTGGCCTTTATTGTTAGTGTTTTAAGCAGGTACATGTTTGATCCAAGTCCCAAATATTGGGAAGCTTTAAAGTTGTTGCTTAGGTATTTGAAGGATTATAACCTTGCAAATATGGGCATCAAGGTGCTCACAATAGTAAAGTTTAGAAGTTGGCTGACACTTCTAAACTTTGATAAAGGTATGTAAAATTCCAATTTGTTTGGAATCATTTTTTTAACAACTATTAAGCTATTTTTACTTTTGGGGTTTGCAGGTATATTTGGATCAAGGTGGAGGTTTGTTGGGATTTTTGTGATCTCAAATAAACTCGGGGTAGTGATGATTAATAGACTCGTTATATCTTCATAGGTTTTGAGCTCATGATTGAAAGATAATTGTATAGTCCACTCCACAAGTGTGTCAGCCCAAATTAATGAATGACGTGTGTGAGTCACTTGGAGGTTTTAATGCACTTTTGGTCGTTCTCGATGTGTTGATGTGTTGGACCCGGTTTAAAGTAGAACGGCTAGGTTTATGGTATAATATTATTGGGGTATATATATATTTAGGGTATAATATATTATGGGTTAATATATTATACTATTACCATTCCTATATATATTATATTATACCATATATAA
Source organism: Forsythia suspensa (assembly GCA_023638005.1). Classification (NCBI taxonomy): domain Eukaryota; kingdom Viridiplantae; phylum Streptophyta; class Magnoliopsida; order Lamiales; family Oleaceae; genus Forsythia; species Forsythia suspensa. Next base: position 42,795,382 of record CM042674.1, read on the forward strand.
TATATGTTATTACACACACACACATATATATTATTGGTTTTGGGTAGAAAACAATCACCACCATCATTTTTATACCATACGTAAACAGTGAGCAAAGTCAGCAGCCAAAACCAAGAAGCCAACCATTGTTATTTTGATATTTTCTTTGTGAAAATTGTAGCCCATTCCCTCCTTATATTTTTTTTGGTGAAATAGGTCCTTCTTAGTTTATCCTTTAACTTGGTGTTACATTTGTAGAGTTGGACAGTATTAATCTGAGCCCTGTCAATTGTTCTTGCAAGAATCAAAGATCCGACGAACTATTTCCCCCAACAATGTGATTCCAAGTTCTATGGACAAAGAACTCGATTAGCTATCCAACCCAACTAGCCTTGTCCAAAACTTTGATATTCATCCCGTTTCACCAATTTGAAAAATAAGCAGAAATATGAGAAATTGTTTTTCCAGCTACTAATGAACTTTTAACATAACTAATATGCAAGACATAGGACGAAAATTCATATATGTAAGTCATGTGAATTCATACCATCCAAATATACGAACCTAAATTTCATCAAAACGTGATCTTTCACATGAATTTTATCACCAAAACTCAACAATGACCCGTAACGGAGTAGTAGGACCACACTTCAGTATCTATGATTCGCAAGTACTCCTGCCGATCTTCCGACATTTTTAATCTCCGCCCAACAGTCTCAAATGTGCACGCTCCATTTTCTAAAAATTAGTCATAAAACGGTTGTGATTAATGATATTCAATGAGATAACTTTGGTGAGTATGTAATAATTGCACATAATACTTATTCTTTTATCTTTTAGGCATCGATTCTTTAAACATTCTATGTACACCGAGCGTTCAACCATAATAAACGTGCTATCGCGCACGAAGGCCTTACCCGCTAGGTACAAGTCTAAGTTTTTCTTATCCGAACCAATTCGAGTTTTTCTCACCACAATAAGAAAATTGCTATTTCCAACTATGAAGATCGTATCTCCGAGACCATGTAGTCTCAAAACTTTATGATCATTTTTTCTATTCGACCGTATCCCGGTGGTGTACAAATCTTTTAAAAAATCATGTGATTCAAAAAAATTTGAGATTTCAACTTCGTTATATAAAATTCTGAAAACTTGCTCTTAAAAGAAATACATAACTCTCAAATAATCTTCATATAGGTATGCTAGAAATTTCATTTACAAAAGATCACTCAAAATATCAAAGCGTACTATATTCATGAACCATTCTAGTTTTGGCCATTTTGGTGAACAAAATATTACAGTTAACATGAATATCTTTGAATTCAATAATAAATATTTTGTAAGCTACAACAATAATATTTTTTTATTAAACTACTAGATATCCATGAAACATTCCAGATTGATCATTTTCTTGACTAACAAACTATACATAATATTAATATCTTGAAAATGAATAATAAAAGAAAATTTCAAAAATTAACATGCAAATAATACTACTAACATGAACACTTAATTGAATAATATGTATATACACAGGATATATAAATTTCATATATTGCAATCAAATTTATAGATTCATGTCAATAAATTAATTAATTATAGCCGAATTTTCATAAACATTATCATTTAATGAAGAGGTAGCGAGTTCAAGACCCAACGATTACTGCCCAAGTACTTGAATCGATGATTTTAAATCGTTTATATGCAAGCTAACAATTGTAAAACATAATTACAATCTTTGCTAACAAACATAATAATTATTTGACAATCAATAAAACACATGTTGAAAAATGAAAATAAATACATAAACAATAACAATTCAAAAACAATTGCATTTACAAAACGAAGTATAATTCCCATATGCACAATCACACGCAGACCGATGCAGTGATGTCCATTCAAAAATGTCAATTAAAATGTTCGAATATTATAAAGAATGTCAAAAGATGGTTTCATAAAAATAAACAAAGAAGATGATGAGTCCAATTGTTAGTTTCTAAAAAGTTGTTGCATTTATTTATATTTGAGTGCTTTTTCGCAAAGTTATTTTAATTTTTTAAAAAAATAAACAAAACAGTATTCGAACACAGTAAAAAAAATAAGGAAAAAAAATTCAAAAATGCAAATAATCTACAGAAATGATTTTAAGAATAGCACAGGGAAGTCCAAAAGACAGTTTCATACAAAAAAAGAAGATGATGAGTCCAACGCGTTTTTAAAAAGTTGTTGCATTTATTATTTAATATTAAATATTACACTTCATTATTTGCAGGAAAAGAGAATAAATAAATAAATAAACAATCAATATGTGAAACCAATTATAGAATTTGAAAAGTTGTTACATTTATCATATATAATATTAAATGTTACACTTTGTTTTTGTTAGATTTTGATAGGGCCTCCACGTCAGCACATGACCAGTGAAGGTCCCTTATAGGCCTAATTCAGGCCTCACTAAAGCCTTATAAGCCCAGCGAGGATCTTCCAGAGTCATAAATGTCACATAGAACTGGCGAAGGCCTCGAAGGCCCAACGAGGGTGTCGTAAAATCTCAGAAGGCCTTGGAGGCCCATTGGGCATCATAACATCCCTGGATCAGAGTATTGCAAAGCTCATGAACATCCTCAACATTCGAGGCGGACCCATAAAGCCTCACCGGGCATCGTATTTATTGTAATTGACAAACAGCATGGTATTTTGGGATGACCAGAGAGATAATTAAAGGCAGATTGCGTTAGATTGGCACACAGATCATCACAAGGAAATCAAATCTCAATTTCTTAAAGATTAGGCAACGTGATGAATTCAAATATGGACGGTAAACTGGGAGATTGTCTTGACAGCCGATCATCCCTATCTCATAATGAAGCAAGATCTGATTAGATATCTAATTTATTGTTTCCTAAATCAATTAGAACTCTTGTGCTATAAATATAATGTCTCCGGTTATTCTAAGGTACACTCTTTTTGCACTTAAATTTCACCCTAAACTTTGTTTAAATCTCTGCCTGCTTGTCTCTCCCACACCCAATTACTTTCACCCCCCGTGTATTACTCTATATACCGGCAGTTGACTTGATTGTCGGAATACCAACGATTGTTGGATCTTTTTTCTCCAAAGATCTTGGTGCCTAATGATTGTCCGAGTGTGCAGGTAAAATACAGGTTGGCAGAAGAGTGACTGGAGATCTGTTGACACGTGTACGGTGCAGGTTCCGACGTCAACAGTTTTAATGTTGGAAGAAAACATAAAAAAAATGTTGGATGGCAACATCTATGTTTGAAGGTAAAGGTCCACAGGGAGGAGAATCGTCAAATGTCTGGCCCAAGTGTGTATAATATGTGACCGCATTCGAATTTACCCGGGTGGCGAACTAGGGGAGAAGGCCGTCACTCCTTAGGATTAGTCAGGCGAAGCTTGGACACCTGAGTCATAAAAGAAATGTTACACTTTATTTTTTGCAGGAAAAGAGAAAAAATAAAAAATCAATGTGTGAAACTAATTAAAAAACCTGAAAAGTTGTTGCATTATCATATATAATATTAAATGTTACACTTCGTTTTTGTAGGAAAAGGAAAAAAACAAACAATTAATATGTGAAACCAATTAAAGAATCTGAAAAGTTATTGCATTTATTATATATAATATTAAATTTTACACTTTATTTTTTGCAGAAAAAGGAAAAGAAAGAAAGAAATAAACAATCAATGTATAAAACCAATTAAAGAATCTGAAAAATTGTTGCATTCATCATATATAATATTAAATATTATACTTCCTTTTTTGTAGAAAAAGGAAAAAATAAGAATAAAGAAACATTCAGTGTGTGAAACTAATTAAAGAAAATAGACCTCGTTTTCTGCTAAAATATGCATATGAGAAAATTGGCCTACGCAACATTTATGGTGGAACTTACTAAAACTAGAAAGAAAAAATTGCAGAAAAATGTGTGCGTGAAATTTTCTACGGTTATTGTAATACTATTTATAGTCGCTCACTACCAGTAGTTATTCTACGTGATATTACTCAATTGGATGATTTATTTATAATTAATGGCTATAAATACATTATTCAATTGAAGTAAATAATTCATCCAATTGAGTAATGTCATGTAAGATGACTGCTGATAGTAAACAACTATGAATATTATTATTTTTTATAATATTGCTTCATGCCTCAATGCAATCCTTTTGGGTAATAAATTTATAATCACTAAATTGGTCAAAATTTGTTTGGCCATCGGCCAAGAATGTAAGAGGCATATTAAATAAAGAAAAACTAATATTTTATAGAAAAATCATTAGTTTGTAAACCACTCACTCTAATGCCACATGTTAATTTTATTTGTTCAATTTACATGAATAATATCATTGACATAAATTCTAAGATCTTAAACTTTATGATTTTCACTAACAAATACAGAGTAACAAGAACATACCTTAATCCCTAGCAAACACTCTTTAATTCTGAATCCTATGTCTCTTGAATCTCCGTCGAGCGATTTAATTGTATAATTCAAATCTCCAAAACACACTTTAATATATGTAGTTTAATTGTATGAAAATTGTATTGCTCTCTCTTTACCTCTCACATAATGGCAATTTTCTAGTTAGACTGTAATTCCATTTTCTGTCAAAATATAGTTCGTAATGGAAATTAACTTCTCTAATAATTATCTAATTAATTATTTATTTAGATATATCCCTAAGACATATTATCAAATTCAACAACTTATCATGTACGCCACATAAATTCTAACATTATTCATTTCCAAGATAATTTGAGTTCAGGTTTAATGTGAATATTTGTTGAATTCGTAGAAATACATAGAATATAATTAATTAAATCTTTATTATAAATTATGTATACATAAATTTATATTATTGACTTCAAAAAGATGTATTACTTTATGAGGAAGTCATTTGCTTCTGTCCTTCAGTCCTCTCCTAATTCTACTTGTCACCATTTTGTGGCTAAGGAGCCATACTTACATCGTGGTGAGCCTGTTTGGTTATTTCATCTGAGAAGGAGGCCTCTCTTGCTGAGCCATTCAAGTTCACACTTGTTGGCAAGTTTTCATACCACAAGCTCAAAATGGTGGAGATACGTAATAGTTTTCTGAAGTTCGGATTTTGTGGTGATTTTAAACTTGGACTTATAGATTACAAGCACATATTTATACACTTAACGCATGAGTATGATTACAGTCGTTTATTTTTTAAACAACTTTGGTTTATTATGGGTTGCCCTATGCGTATACTTAAGTGGACTTGTGATTTCTACCCTGATGCTGAGACCCCAATTGCCCCTGTATGGATATCTTTTTCTTTATTGCCTGTTCATTTGCGTGCAAAAGAATTTTTATTTGCTTTATCTAAAATTGTTAGGGTGCCGTTGAGGATTGATGAAGCTACTGCTGATTTGTTGATGTCTAGTGAAGCCAGAGTTTGTGTTGAGGTGAATCTGGAGCATAAACTCCCAGATAGGATTTGGATTGATCGGAGGTGAATCCCGTAGTTTTTGGCAACCTATTGTGTATGAAAGGTTGCCACATTTTTGTACTAAGTGCCGTTATAAGGGCATATTATTGATCAGTGCAAGGTGGGTGCCCCATTAGTAGATTCTCTTGTTACCTAGGCTACTAAGCCTATTGTTGCTCTGGTTCCTAAGCCTGTTGAAGTTTAGGCTACTATTGTTGATAGGGCCGGAAAGGGTAAGTGGAATGAGATTATTGATGAGGCTTCTAGGCAATGGGTCCCAGTTGTTAGTTCTTCTTCAGCTCAGCCCTCAGTTGTCATACCACCTTCTGTTGTGCATGTAGGACCTACCCATCAGCTTCTTATTATTATTTCTACTATTGTGGCTTCAAAGCTAGCACGTCTAGCTGTTTATGATCCCCTGTTAGATCACATGATGTTAGTTCCTCGAGAGTCATCCAGTTTGTCAGTACCAGTTGAGCCAGTGATTTCTTCAATATCTTTTCAGAATCCATCACTTGATTAGGCTATTGAGCCATTTGATATCGATCTGCATATTAGTCCATGCCTCAGTTGCCATGAGAATGTTGAGACTTCGATTCCTTTAGATATTGACTCTTTTTCTATTGAGGTTATCAACATGGACACTTTTACAGGAATTTTTCTGATGACTTGGTTGGTTTGGATGAGCGCCAGGAGGCCGATGGTTTTACTGCAGTGTAGAGAGATGCATTGCAGAGAAAGAAAAATCTGAAAGTTACTGATATCACGCGCCCAGTCAAACAGGTGACTCGTTGATAGATAAGTGGTTCGTCATAGAGCCAGTCTTTTTTATGAGTGTTATGATCTGAAATGTGAGAGATGTGGACAATTTTGCCACTCGTAGACGACTTAAGAAATTGGTTCGGCTTCATTAGGTGTATTTTTTGGTGGTGTTGGAGCCATTTGTTTTGAAGAAGAACTTTGACTTTATCCGATGATTTTTCTCTTTTGATATGGGATTACAGAATGGGTCGGATAAGATTTGGTGTTTTTGGAATTTGGAGACTACTGTTACTTCGATTGTTGATCATCTCCAATTCTTTCACATTAAAGTTGAGGATCCTAGATTATCCAGACCATTGTTTATTGCTCTGGTCTATGCTTCTTGCTCGTCGGCTGGGCGTAGAGATTTATGGGCGGGTCTTCACCAGATATCTCTTTCTGTGGATAGGCCGTGGCTAGTTGGGAGAGACTTTAATGTGATCTCTCACAATGGTGAGCGTACTGGTAGGAATACTCGTGATTAGGGCACTTCAGACTTTGCAGATATAATGATACATTTTGTTTGACATATGCAGGGTATTCTGACAGTTAGTATACATGGACGAATGAGAGGGTTTGGAAGCTTCTAGACAGAGTTTTGATTAACTTACTGGTTGTCTCTTTTTGTTCTTGATTTTCGGTTCGTCATCTAAACCAAAACACTTTTGATCACCCATCTCTTTTGATTTAGTGGTCTTCTGACAATGATTTGGGGCCTCGTCCTTTTTGATCCCTTAATGTTTGGTCTAGGCATTATGATTTTCTAAGCTTTGTATCTCAGAAGTGGTCATTTCCTACCCATCTTACGGGGATGATTGCTCTCTAGAACAAGATTTTTAGGCTCAAACAGGGCCTTCGTTTGTGGAATCGACATGTATTTGGTGATATTTTTCAAAGGGTTAGGAATGCAGAGTGTAGGGTAGATGAGGCAGAGTTACATTATGATAGAGATCATTCTTCTTCTCATCGTGATACTTCACATCAGGCTCAGGCAGATTTGAACCGTACTTTATCTATTGAGGAGGCCTTTTGGAAACAAAAGGCGACACGTTGGACTTGTGAGGGGATCATAACACTCGATACTTTCATTCTATAGTTCAGGGACGACGTATTCGAGCCAGAATCTGGTCTAGTACTTCAGCTTCGGGTGAGGTGTTTGAGTCTCCTGAGACTATTCAGCCTTCAACAATATCTTTCTTCTAGGAGCTTCTGTTGGCTTCTCCTCAGCCTGTCGACCCTATTCGACCTGGTATTATACCTAGATTGGTGTTCGATGAGGACAATTTGCAGCTTAATCGGACTTCTACTTTGATTGAGGTGCGAGAGGCTATTGTTCAGTATTGATCAAGACAGTGTCGCCGGGCCAAATGGGTTTTCATCTCACTTTTTTCAGGTATGTTGGGACATAGTATCAGAGGATGTGTTTCAGGCAGTCTTGGACTTTTTTTGCCGGAGGGCACCTATCTAAGGGTTTTGAAGCTACTTCTATTGTTTTGCTTCCAAAGCGGGACAATGCCTATAGGTGGTCAGAGTTTCGTCCTATCAGCTTATGTATAATATTTAATAAGTTGATTACGAAGTCGGTGAATTCATGACTGAGTACTTTACTTCCTTAGATCATCGTCCCGCTCTCAACAACTGGATATACTCACAAAAACTCATGCGCCACGAAGGACTGCCGAAATTGATAGCAAATGTTGAGTTTCTACTATGCTTGGTGGACAATCCTCATTGGACGTCTTTTGTCTAAAAATATCTACAACTAAGGTACGTTAGTATTTCTAGAAATACACTTCATAAAGACACTATTGTTAGATATAATACAAAGAAAGAAGCTATAATTAATGATATTAATAATTATAATAGTGTTGTATCTTTTACATCAGACTTGTGGACATGTTGTAACCAAAAAAGATACATGGTGGCAACTGCACACTATATTGATAATAATTGGATAATGCATAAAAAAATAATAGCATTTAAACAAATAGACTCTCTTCATAATGGAAATAATATTTATCAAGTTTTATTAGGCGTGTTACATGAATTTAAATGTAATTCTAAGGCTCGTAGTTTTACATTTGATAATGCAGGCCAAAATAATATAGTAATTGAAAAATTAATGCAACATTGTAGTCCAAATTTTGATGGTATTTAATTTCATATTCATTGTGTATGTCATGTGTTTAATTTAATTGTACAAGATGGATTAAAATTTATACAACCTCAATTAGAAAAATTTAGATATGCTATTAATTATATTTTGGTATCACCATCAAGAAAACAAGTTTATGCTGCTCTATGTACAGAAAATGGGCTGCAATCAAAAAGTTTTGCAACTGATGATGCTAATAAATAGAATTCAACATATCTTGTGCTCGCATCGTGTGAAGGTTATGAAGATTGCATTACTGTCTATTATAATGGCTGATACTCATACGGTTCAGAATATGATTTAGAATTACATGATTGAGAAATATGTAGTTATGTTAGAAAAATTTTAAAAGTTTTTTACGACGCAACAACTGCATGTTCTGGTGTGTATTATCCAACTACTTTACTTGTTTTAAATTATTTCTATTATAGTGCTAACAATTTTAATATGTATAATAATTTTGCTCTTTTTACTAGTATTATATATGTTATGGAAGCTAAATTTAAGAAATATTGGGAACAATTGCCTATGTTATTTCTATTAGCATGTATCATGGATCTTCGACTTAACTTAGAGAGTACAAAAGTAACATTAATGACAATTTCAGATAAATTAACTTACGAAAATTCAGTCACGTGTGCTAATTTAGAACAAACTTTATATTCTATGTATGAAGTCTATGCTGAAAAGGTTGGTACGAACGTTGTACGACCCCCTAATCCAACATATACTTCGTCATCAACTGATAATATTGACTTATAAAGTTACGTCAGTACACATAGGAGTGGTCCAGACCTCCGTGTCAACAATTAGTTGGTTCTTCTTCTAGTTCTCCCCTTCCCCGTTCTAATGATACACCTGTAAAGTTAGTTAGGTATTTTGCGCATGATGTGCTTAGTATGTTAGATGACAAAGAGAGAAAAAACTTTGATATAATACGATGGTGGAGACAACATCAACGTAGTTATCTAATTCTTTTAAAAATAGCACGTGATCTACTAACACTTTCGGTCTCAATTGTAGCATCGGAGGCTGCATTTAGTACAACTGGCAGAGTTTTATCTGATATCAGGTTAAGACTCAAAGTCAATATTTTAGAAAGCTTACTATGTCTAAAGGATTGGGATGACGGTGAACTTCGAATCCAAGACAAAGTGGACATAATAATGTCTGAAGAACTTAAAGATTTAAATATGAATTAATCATATTCGTAGTAAGTATTATTTTACATTAGTATTTATGTATTTAATATTTTTTTCTTATTTTAATAATAAATTGTACACGTAATATCTTGATCGTGTACAATTTAAACTCCGCCTATTTTTAAAGTAGCCGATCCCAAACCCGAAAAAAAGAGGAGGGTTTTAAATATTTAATTTTTAACATAAAGGATTCTCGATATGGTAGTTATTTTTTATTTTCAAAATTTAAAAAAACAAAAACAAAAATTAAAAGAGGGGAGTGTATTAAATCTTTAATTTTTAACATAAATGATTCTCGATATTGTATTTCTTTTTTATTTTCAAATTTAAAAAAAAAAGTTAGGGTCGAGCCGAGCTCAGCTCGACTCGGCTCGTTCGGCCTACGAGCTCGTAGGCCGAACCGAGCTCTAAAATTGGAGACGAGCTGAGCCCCATGGACGAGCCGAGCTCATCTATTATGGGTCAAACCGGCTCGGCTCGGCCCATTGCCATGCCTATGCTGAGGTATATGATCAGATTATGTGGAAGGATACTTCAGATGGTAGATTTACTACCAAGTCTATATGGTAACTAGTTCGCACGGGGTATACTATTCAGGTTGTATATAGCATGATTTGGAGTTCTATTATTCCGTCGAATGTCTCTTTCTCCCAGTTGATGTTGTGATTCAGAGGTGGATTGGGAGTCATATGGCTTCTCGTTGTCAGTGTTGCTCGGCTATTGAGACTATTCAGCATTTAGTTCGACACCTGTATTGCCAACCAGGTTTGGCACCACTTTTCTGACATTTTTCATATAACCCTTTGGCCGATTGAGGGTTTTTAGTATCACTTTCAGTTTTGACGTTTCTCAGTTCAGTTTTTCAGGCAAGGTCATATTCGCACGATCATTCTTCTTTTGATTTTCTGGTTTATTTAGACTGCAAAGAATGATACGAAGTACCAGGATATCTCTATAGAGCCGAGATGGATCATGTGGAGAGTATACCATACTATCTCCCTACTACATACAGGCTATTTATTTCGGGTTATTCATTGGCAAATAGATAATGATATTGTTCTTGTTTTTGGTATCTCTCTTACTACTCCATCCCTTCCTCTCCTTGTTTTAGTTTATTGGCGTACTCCACCAGTGGGATCTTACAAGATCAACACTGATGGATGCTTTAAAGATGAATTTGCGAGTGGATGGGAGATTATTAGGAATTCATTAGGTCAATATGTTCGCGCATTCTTCTTTTTATATGGCGAGTGACCTATTCTGGAGGCCAAGCTCATGGCTATTCTTGACGGTGTCATTCTTGCTCAAAGGATTGTACTCTCAGATTTATGAATTGAGTCCGAATCTACTTTGACCATTCACTACATCACCAGAGGTGAAGGACCTTGGTCTATTCAGACCTCTCCTCACCACATCAGACATCGGGCCTTCAACCGTGATACTATTTTTTATATTTAGTTCAGATTGATAGACATGAGCTTTCTACAGTTAGGGGTCTATAGAATTTTTTAAAATTATTTGTTTAGGAAGTAGTACCTCATTATTTATTACTTTATTATTTATTCATTTATTTGTTTGCTTTAGCTTTTATGATTTGATGTCAGGATTTATTCCCCTCTCCCATGTATTTTTTAAGAGTTATTTATATATAGTTAGGGTATCCGAACTCTCCATCATTTCCTGGTGGAGGCCTGACAACTATATTGAGGATGTGATGGTGTGTTGAATAATAAAAATAATAATAATAAGAATTCTTGTACTATTAATATTGTTGTATTGTGATAGAACTAGAAAATATCTCTTGTGATAGAGTTTAGTTTATATTGTACTTATCGTTATATGTTAATATTGTTAGTTGGTAGCACATCTGATAATTTAAAAATTTCTCACAAACGGATCTTTCTGTTTTCTTTCAATCACAAGGCTTCATTCATCAAACATCTTGTGTTAATACACAGCTACATAATGGCATTACTGAGCGACGCAATTACTAACTTCTAGAGGTTACTCTGAGCTTTTTTCATAAGAATATTCCTAAATATTTGATGCTTTGCTATCTGCTATATATGTCATTAACCAAGTTCCTTCTAGTGTTCTTGCCTATGTCCATGCCCACTTTCATAAACGTAGCAAAAATATCACATCAGGCTGTCAAATGTATTTTGTGGGATATGCATCTCATCAGAAAGGCTATCGTTATTATCACCCACCTACTCAAAAGATGTACATTACTATATTCAATGAGGATTTGACCTATTTCTTTGATGATGGCTCTCCTCTTCAGGAGAAGATGGATGTTGTTTTTGAAGAAAATAGATATGATGATAATATATCTCTTGTTGCTACATCTCTTCGCAGTGATTAGATAGAGATGATATTCTAGATACCGACAAGTGTTTAGAAGAAAGAAATAGCTCGACAACACGTCCAAATCTTCTCTCTCTCTCTCTCTCTCTCTCCAAAACATGGTCAATCAACTCATGATGCTTTGAATGAGGTACTATCTGAACCTAATGAGGTTTTAAATGAAACCAATGATATTTTGAATACTATACCTGATCTTGAACTTGAACCCGAACCTAAACCACCAAAATATTAATTATCAACCCGTATAAATTATGGTAAACCCAAATCCCAATGTAATGCAGATTTAAATAGTAAAGTTAAGTAACCCATTAGTAATCATGTGTGTTGGAGTTTCCAAGTCATATGAATCATTCATATGTCAAATATTTAGTGTCTATTCCAAGACAGTTGCAGGATGTCTTAGCAAATACTAAATGGACTGAAGCTATGGCTGAAGAAATGAGAGCATTGCAAAAGAATTGCACTTGGGATGTGGTTTTCTTGCCTCTAGAAAAGAAGATTGTTGGGTGCTGAAGGATATTCACTATAAAACACAATTCTGATGGCTCGGTAGAGAGGTACAAGGCGAGATTGGTTGTAAAAAGATACACTCAAAAATATGGGGTGGATTACAATGAGACATTTGTTCTTATGGCAAAGATTAATATTGTACGTGTCTGACTTTATGTGGCTACTAATCAAAACTGGTCGTCGTTGCAATATAATGTGAATAATGCTTTTCTTCATGTAGAGCTTCAAGAAGAGGTGTACATGGATCTTCCACTTGGTGTTTCAGAGAATACATGAATGGCGTGGAAATTAAAAAGGACATTGTATGGATTAAAACAATCTCATTGGGCTTGGTTTGGAAGATTTGCATTGGCAATGAGGAACTTTTGGTACAAACAGAGTAACTCAAACCACAAACTGTTTCTAAAGCACAAAAAGGACAAAGTGACTATTCTAATTAGTTATGTGGATGATATGATATTGATTGGTATAAATATTTTTGAGATTCACAAATTGAAGAAATATTTATCAAATGAATTTGAGATGAAAAAATTTGGAGAATTATAGTATTTTTTGGCATAAAAGTGGTCCAATCAAACTAGGGCATATTTCTTTCTCAAAGAAAATATGTAGTGGATTTGTTGGTTGATACATGAATTTTAAATTGCAAAGCAGTTGAACCTCCAATTGAACAGAATCATAAGTTACACGTGAGTGATGTTCATGCGAACAAGGAGATATATCAACATCTTATGCAAAGGTTAAATTATTTGTCTCGTACCATACCTAACATAGCTTATATTGCTAGTCAATTTATGCATTCTCCTAGTGAAAGGAATATGAATGTCGTGAATTGAATTTTACGATACTTAAAGAGTGTTCCAGGGAAAGGGATTATGTTTGCCAAGAATGATCACTTGGATATTAAGGGTTATACTAATTCTGATTGGACAAAGAATAATACTGACAGACATTCCACTGCAGGTTATTTTACCTTTGTTGGTGATAATCTTGTTACCTTGAGGAGCAAAAAGCAGAAGATTGTATCTAGATCAAGTGTTAAAGCTGAGTATAGGACAATGATTCAGGGTGTATGTGAGTTACTATGGGTATAGATTGTAATGAAAGACATATGTTTTAAACCTACATGGGACAATAAAACCGCAATTGCATTAGTTCATAACCTTTTACAACATGACCGCACCAATCACGTAGACATAAATAGGCACTTCATCAAAGAAAAGTTGGAAGCTCAGATTATTGAAGTTCCATTAATCTGAGACTAGTTAGCTGATATTTAGACCAAGTCAGTTTTGAGTGGTGTATTTTTCAACTCACTTGATAAGTTGGGTATGCAAAATATCTATGCATCAATTTGAGGATGAGTGTTAGCGTGATTCCATCAAGGACGGATAAGAAATATAAGATAGAATATGTTAATAATAGTGGTTTCAAATAACAAGAATTCTTATACTACTATTATTGTTCTATAGCAATAGAACTAGAAAAGATCTCTTGTGATAAAGTTTAATTTAGGTTGTACTTATTATCATACGTAAATATCATCACATATAGCCCAATACATACTGTTGCTAGGAACAAAATTTAATTGTGATCTCATAAATAAAATTCTCCACTATTGTTTTATTTGTCAAACCACGTGTTATCAAAATTAAATATCAAATTACTAATAATTTTGAAGAAGACATTCACAATATTATATTGTTAAAGCTTAAAATTCTACTTCATATCTCCAAATATATTTTAAATATTTATTAACGCTAAATTAGCATATTTCATGAGTTTTATGACTCACAGTATAATTAAAGTATTGAAAATCATTGAAACCAACCACCACAATGGAAATCTCTTCGAATTTGTGAATTGACTTGTGATCAATAAGCACTCAGCACTACCTCGTAATAATAATGAGCATACGTGGGGTGTTGAGATCTTTTGTCATTTATTAAAATGTTTGACTCCTCACTACATCAATTCTTGTTAATAAATAGCAAGACTCCATTTGTTAATCAATGGAGAGAGTTACCAAAATTTTAATGAAAAATAAAATAACTACATATTTCGACTTATCGGGAGATGCATAAGTGTGAAAAAAGTGATTTGAGAGAGTGACAATGGGGTGGTGAATATCTCCCCCCCCCCCTCCCCCCCCCAAACTAAAATTTTGATTATTTAGTACATTAATGTTACAGATCCAAAGTTAGTACAGATCCAAAAATGTTACAGAAAACCAAAACTGAAAATTGTATAGAAGAAAACAAAAAACGAAAAAAATGAAAGTTATCAACAAGAAGTAGTAGATTCTCTCCATTTTAGCATCAACTCAAAGAATGTGTCACATCACGTATTTCATAGGATTCAGAAGCTTGTTTTTCAGGCGTAGCATATCACACATAGCCAGAGGTCACTCCAAACCTTAGATCAGCCAAGAAATCTCTCAAGAACACTCCTAACCCAAAGTTACTATTCACCGAAAGTAACACAAAACCTAATAACTCCTACATAACAACTAATCACTCAGGGAGTGATTATCTTTAAGAGAATACTCATTATTGATCACCCAAGATCAATAATCCCAGAAAGAAAGAGATGAAAGAACATAATGAAGAATTGAAAGATTTCGGTTAAGCCAAAGGGTGCAAACCTCACAGACGAATTGTGTGAATAGTGTTGCCAAGGGACGTATTGTATACGCCTCAGTCATTCTCCAACATCCAACTATGCTAAATAAACTACGTGTCATCATCTGGTGTAAAGTGTTAACACCACTCAAACCGTGCTTAAAAGGAAATGCGATTTATCAGATTCAGCTTACAACTTAAGCTTGCACCATTAAACTCACAATCTCCACATTGGGGCAAGCTTTTAGTCATCATTATCCTCATGTGCTGTGAACACAATCCTAGATGTTGAGTATCATTTGCATTCTTCATTTTGCTTCAAAATTACCTGAGAAAACAAAAATTAAACAATGTCAACATTTAACAATGTTAAACAATTTTTAAATTTGCTTACCTGACGGACTTTGGTGCCCATGTCAATTGGATTCTCAAGTGTAGAGATTTTTTCAAGTTTTACCATTCCTTTTGAAATAATATCTCTTACAAAATGAAACTTAACTTCTATATGTTTGGTTTTATCATGAAATACATTATTCTTGCTAATATGAATGGCACTTTGACTATCAGAGAACAGCATAGTCACATTCTTGCTAAAACCAAATTCATTTAAAAGACCACATAACCAAACACCTTCTTTCACAACACTAGTGGTGGCCATGTATTCTGCCTCAGTAGAAGACAAGACAACCACCTTTTGAAGTTGAGATTTACAGCTTATACATGTATCACAAATAGTATAAAAATAGGCAGAAGTAGATTTTTTATTATCTATGTCACCTGCAAAATCAGAGTCCACATAACCTTTCAGAATAATACCCTGCTTACTTTTATTAAACAATAAACCTAAGCTAGAGGAACCCTTTATGTATTTGAGAAGCCACTTCATAGCTTCCCAATGCATTTCACTAGGATTTGTCATAAATCTACTAAGTACACTTATAGCAAAAGCTAGGTCAGGTCTTGTACAGACCATCAGATACATTACAGACCCTACTGCACTTGTATAAGGAATTGAAGACGTTCTTTCAATTTTTTCCTGAGTTTTAGGACAATGTTCAGAGGACAATTTGAAATGATTTGCAAGAGGAATAGAGACAGATTTTGCTTCAGTCATAGCAAATTTTTCTAACACTTTAGAAATATAAAACTTTTGATTTAAGAACAGAACACGATCTTTCCTATTTCTACTTTATTTTACCTATTTCTTTATCATCTTTACTTGCAATGAGCATATCATCAACATACAAGACAAGATACAAATAATTACCATTTCCTTTATAGTAAAGGCAAGTATCAAAGTTATTTCTCCTAAAACCAAGGCCAATGATATAAGAGTCAAACCTCTTATACCATTGTCTTGGGGCCTGTTTAAGTCCATACAAGGACTTCCTTAAAAGACAAACAAGATCAGACTTTTTGTCTTTTTGAAAACCATCAGGTTGATTCATATAGATTGTTTATTCTAAATCACCATTTAGAAAGACTGTTTTAACATTTAATTGTTCTAGTTCCCAGTTAAAGTAAACAGTAAGAAATAAAAGGATTCTAATTGTGGTATACTTTGCAACATGGGAGAATATTTCATTGTAATCTATTCCTTTCCTTTGGTTAAACCCATTTGCTACAAGCCTAGCTTTATACCTTATGTCTTTATCACTTAGCTCTCCTCTCTTTACCTTAAACACCCACTTACAATCTATAACTCTCTTATCTACTAGTCTTTTCACTAAATCCCAAGTCCTATTTTTATCTAGAGAAGACATTTCATCTTGCATTGTTGCAAGCCTACTCTTTGAATTGATCCCCTCAATTGCCACTTCAAAAGAATCAGGTTCATCTTCAATTGACTCAAGTAATACCCATTATTGATTACCCAAGATCAATAATCCCAGAAAGAAGGAGATGAAAGAACATAATGAAGAAGTGAAAGATTTCGGTTAAGTCAAGAGGTGCAAACCTCACAGACGAATTGTGTGAATAGTGTTGTCAAGGGACGTATTGTATACGCCTCAGTCATTCCCCAACATCCAACGATGCTAAATAAACCACATGTCATCATCAGGTGTAAAGTGTTAACACCACTCAAACCGTGCTTCAAAGGAAATGCGATTTATCAGATTCAGCTTACAACTTAAGCTTGCACCATTAAACTCACAATTAATTCTTGTTAGCAAATAATAAGAAGTAATTTATCAACAGAGTTGATGAAGTGAGAATTTTAATGAAAAATAATTAAAGGAACAACATATCTAGACTTGTGTGCATGAATGTTAAAAAATGTGATTTTGGGAGAGTGACATATGAAGAGTCGAGATCTCTTGTGTTCTTCATTACATTCCCTCTAGCTAGCAAATAGTAAAATATTATTTGTTAACAAGAGTTGATGTACTAAATTATCAAGATTTTAGTAAAGTATAAAAGAACATATTTCAACTCGATGGTGCATGAATTTGAAAAAGTGATTTGGAGAGTTACATGTGATGGTTGAGATCTCATGTCATCCATTAAAATTTTGACTCTTTGCTACATAGTTTTGGCCAGTAAATAATATGATGTCACATAATTTGTTATGTAGTTTTGACTCGTAAATAATAAGATGTCACATCATTTGTTAATAAGAATTGACGTAGTGAAATGTCAAAATTTTTAATAAAAAAGAAAAAACAACAGATATCGACTCATCCTGAGTTGCATGAAAGTGAGAAAGGTGATTTAGAAGAGGAACATGAATGACCCTGAACATACTAGTACCACTAATAAATTCCATTTGCAATGCAATATCCAAGTGTCAACTCAAACTGGGGTCAGTTTTATCAGGCTGGGGACTGTCTTTAATTCTTTTGCGCTTTACAGTCCCTGAAATACGGTACCCCTCTTTCTTCTGTGCTAACAAGAAAATTAATGGCCAAAAAGCTGATAATTTTCTTCCCGCTGCTGCTTCTTTTTCTCTCAAGCACAGTTTTTTCTCGGTCTGACGAGTTCATTTTCCATGGTTTTCAAGCGGTAGGCAACAACATAAGCCTAAATGGTGTTTCTGAGATTCAGCACAATGGCATTCTCAAGCTAACCAACGATACGCATAGATCCATTGGCCATGCCTTTTATCAATCCCCAATTAAATTCAAGAACTTCACCACCGGTAAAGTTTTTTCCTTTTCAACAGCTTTTGCTTTTGCTATAGTCCCTGAGTATGAAAAATTGGGTGGCCATGGCTTAGCCTTCACCATAGCCAAGTCAAAAGAGCTCAAAGGAGCTCTTCCAAATCAGTATCTAGGCCTTCTCAATGCAACTGAGCTTGGCAATTTCTCCAACCATGTATTTGCAGTCGAATTTGACACTGTTCGAGACTTCCAATTTGGTGATATTAATGACAACCATGTTGGGATTGACATCAATAGTTTGGCCTCAAATGCATCTGTGCCTGCCACATATTTTGTTGAAGAAAATTCAACAGGGCAAGAGCTCTATCTCAAGAGTGGCAAGAGAATTCAGGCCTGGATTGACTATGATTCGACTAAACGACAACTGGATGTGACTCTTTCACTTTCTTCATCAAAACCCAGTCTTTCAGTTCTTTCATTTGCTGTGGATCTTTCACCAATTTTCATGAACTACATGTATGTGGGCTTCAACTGGTCTATTGGCCAGTTCTCACTATATTTTTGGATGGAGTTTCAAGATGAATGGGCAAGCTCAGTCCCTGGATCTATCTTCATTGCCTTCACTTCCTGGACCCAAAAGAGTCAAATGCCCTTAATTCTATGTACTTCTTTACCAGGGGCTGTTTTCATGATACTTGCAACTGGGATAGCCTTGTACATAATTAAGAAATCCAAGAATATGGATGCGACTGAGGCTTGGGAGCTTGATATTGTCCCACATAGGTTTTCCTATGAAGAGCTCAAGAAAGCCACAAGTGGTTTCAGAGACAAGGAACTACTTGGGTTCGGTGGATTTGGCCGAGTTTACAAAGGAACTTTGCCTAATTCTAATACTCAAGTTGCTGTTAAGCGAATATATCACGATTCCAAGCAGGGTTTACGTGAATTTGTTTCAGAGATTGAGAGCATAGGACGCCTGAGGCATAGAAATTTGGTTCAGTTACTGGGATGGTGCCGCAGAAGAGGTGATCTGTTACTTGTTTATGACTTTATGCCTAATGGAAGCTTAGATAAGTTCTTATTCGATGAACCAAAAATGATTTTAACTTGGGTACAGAGGTTTAAGATCATCAAAGGTGTGGCTTCTGGACTGCTTTATTTACATGAAGAATGGGAACAAATTGTGATTCATAGGGATATCAAAGCAGGCAATGTTCTGTTAGACTCAGAATTAAACGGCAGGCTTGGAGACTTTGGCCTTGCAAAGCTATATGAGCATGGTGCAAATCCAAGCACAACAAAAGTGGTGGGCACATTGGGATATTTAGCCCCCGAACTAACTAAGACTGGCAGGCCAACAACTAGAACAGATGTGTACGCGTTTGGTGCACTGTTGCTGGAAGTTGTGTGTGGGAGGAGGCCAATCGAGGCAAAAGCATTGCCAGAAGAATTGATTTTGGTCGATTGGGTGTGGGATAAGTGGAAACAAGGGGCAATACTTGAGGTGGTGGATCCAAGACTAAGAGGAGATTATGATGAGTCAGAGGTGATAGTGGTGTTAAAGCTGGGATTGATGTGCTCCAACGATGACCCCAGCAAGAGGCCTAACACGAGTCAGGTGGTGAGGTACTTGAATGGAGAAGTGGAGATGCCTGGAGTGTTGGTTGCCCCTGAAGAATATAATGTCCGGAAGCTTGATACTAGCGACGGATTGGAGGACTTTGAGCATTCATATCCACCGTCATCATACTTTGAGAGGGTAAGTGCAGGGTCATCAGTTTACGAGGGTGAGGGGGATGTTGATCTTGAAGCTGCTTCATGCAGAGGGGATGGAAGTTGGACATTGATGAGATCTAAAACCTCTCCTGCTCTTCTGCTCTCCACTGGATCTCTACTCCTGCAAGACAGCACACAGGCGAGGTGCCCCCGTTGACTCCATTACTCAAGTCAGCAACCATAGAACAATAATATATAAAATGTAGTAAGAATAGCTGAATATTCATTCCTCAATTACCTGCAAGAATAGCTGAATATTCATTCCTCAATTACCTGCACTTGTAGTTTTATGGGTAGGGATGCGTGGTCTGCTTTTCGTAAGGTGCTGTGACTAGACTGATTTAGGGATCCATCCTTGCCTGGACTGGGGATTGATTAGGATCCATGAGGACTGATTGCCAACCAATCCATACCAATCTTCTGGACTCGGGAGTCATTCTCCGGCCATGGGATCCTTTGGGCTTCAGACTTCATGGTCTATCCTCGGGTCTCCTGTGAGCTGGACTTGAGCCTTTCACTTATCGAGCATCTGTTCTCCGATTAGTGTATCCTGTCTTCTAGGTTCTAGATTTAGAACAGCGTCGGGCATAAAGGCCTTTGTGTATTCAACTATATTTGAATATTGTTGATTTTCATTTTCAACTATAGTTGTAAATCAGAATTTCTGGATGATGTATATATATAATTCTATCGCATCCGCAGGGGCTCAGATAGCGCAGAGGCGCAATAGCAGCAGCAGCAGTAATAAAGTCAACACTATAAGAATTATGTTACAGTGCAGATTTTAGTACCCCTTTCATTTTGCAACCTCACCATAGATAGCTAGCAATCAGCATACTGATATAGTACTTCACGCAACACATGAAAAAATCATTGTGGTTTCGAATATGGTCAAGTGCTCTTATGAAATTGCAACTATAATAGTCAGAGCATGCAAAGAGTATCTAGGATAGCAAAAGAAATGATAGTTAAAAATTGTCACATAGCCCTCTCCTTAATCGTGTCTACTTCGTGTATTAAACATGTTCAAGTTCGTTTTAAATAAGTTTTAGTAGCTCATGCCTCTTCAAGTGTGAAATGATGGAGAAAAGATTCTCAATTCTTTCTGCCTTCTCTTAGACCTTTGCAGGGAAGCAAATTTGCTAAAGAACTCACAAAATGCAGTTTATTAGAAACCTTTTTCAGCAGATCTTTAATCATAATGACAAATATTTATATTTAACATGACTAAGTATAATTACACTGTTGTCCTGTCCTCAAATTTTCTTCCAACCAATTACCAACTGTTGGTTAGAATCAGCCTCTAACCATCTTCAGTTTCCTCCAAAAAGAAAATGGGAATTTCATTTGCAAGAATTTATTGACTTGCAATGTTTTCGTCACCATTTTCTTCTTCAACTTTCACCCCATCAAAAATTTCATAATCGTCAAATCCTGCACATTACAGTGACAAATATATAAGTAACCCCAATATATAACACTCATTGATAAAGAATTCTCTGAGAAAACTTTTAGATACCTCCTCCCAATGCTTCAACATCATTTATTGGTGGTCCTAAGAGGACAGTGTTACCTAAAGGTGGATCAACAGCCATCCAGTCTGAATTCTCCGAGCCCTCTGAGATCAATTCTTTGTCCATGATCCAGTCTTCAACAATACTGACGTTCTCATATGAAATTGGATCCAGAGTTTCCTGTTCTTTGTCACTCAAAATCCTACAAAATAATCAAGAAGAGAACCACTTAAATGTTTGGTCTTAACCTTTCTGAATGTCAACAACTCTAGAATGTCAAAAGGGTTCATTTCTCTACTTACATTTGCCTCAAGGACATGTTGTACTGAACAAAAACAAGGTCACTGAGTCTCTGATGCTCCAAGCTGTTTTTCTTTTCATGCATGCATTCAATAGGTATTCGATTTGGATTACGCCGAATCAAGCTGCAAGTTTGACTAAGAACGCGGATTGCCAAGCGAGCCAAATTAGGGCATCCCCCACCATATGTCAACCACCACTCAGCTACAACAATCCAAACTAAATAGAATAAGCCGATTGCAGAATGCAAACCATATTAAGCATCGATAAGGAATAAAAGAGCTTCTAAAATTTCCCTGGCATGCATACTAAAATATCTTCGCTTATTGTTGTTATTGTTGTCGTAGCTTTTGTATTCACTCCATGCCCTATTGTGCACGTCTGGCTACAGAATATATAAGGTTCACAATTGCTGGTTAATAATAAACTGACACACCAACTACAGTTATTTTTTCAGTTTAGAAAATAAAAACAAATATATGTGTGTGTGTGTTTATATATATATTGTACAAGGATTTTGTGCAAAGCAGCAGACCTCATTAACAAACTCACACATAGAATGTGGGCAAAGGTTCTTAAAAGTTCAAAAATTGTTGCATATTTCCAATCCTTGGGCAACTCTCTTGTTAAAAATGGAATGTCGCTTCAGCATCAAAACATTCCCTTTGCATTTCAATTTTCGTTTCATAAAAACTAACTCAAAAAAGAAAATGTTCATCACACAATAAATGTGGCAACCAATTAAATTTGATAAAGGCGGCAAAAATCCCTTATTTCATGAGAGAATACTCACTGGGAAGTAAAGTGTCCCTAGCTCTGATAGCCATCTTCCGCCCAAAGTCTCCTGTACCACCATGATAAGAGGCTGTTTCCTTCACAATTTTGTCCTGAATCTTTGGGTCAGAAACCAATTTCTCTATACAGTCATATACTAGTGATCGAATATGAAGATGCACATCTCCTTCAAGACTGTAGAAAAACTTGGGGTTAAAATAAAAACCTGCAGCATGAAGGGGGTGGCGCTGAAGTTGTTCCCACCTGCGATCTATGATATTCCAATAAGTTGAATACTTTTTCTTATCAACAAGTTCCTTCTTAATTGTTTCTTTCACTCGATATAGTCCGGCATAAATGAACCCCATAGCAGGCCCCTTCTCACTACCAACTATCTTCAGAAGTCGCAAGAGTGGATCAGTTAAGGACACAATTGAGACACAGGTGGCCCAAAAGGACTGATCACTGATATAGTCTAGCACAGCTAACCCCTCGGGTTTCTTTGAGAAAGGGCTCCCCATCCACTCCTCGGAAGTAACCATGGATTGAAGATTGTGTCTGATATTCACCATTCGTTTCATTGTCATAAAATCTGTCGCCGACCTAGTAATTCCTATATCTACCAAATCAACTCCAAATGTATATTGTCTCATCATGTTCAAAACAATGCTATTGGTGTAGATGTATCTCGAGATCGATTTTGCTTGTTCTAGCTTCACTTTTACCCAATCAAGTTCTCTTATATCCTCAAGCATCAAACCTATGCAATGACCAGCGCAGGGGGTCCAAAACACAGAAGGGTAAGTATCGGTCAATCTTTTCCCAGCTATAACATAACGCTCTTCACTGCTAGTTACCACTTGCATCACATTTCTCACACCAACCTCTTCCACTGTCTCCTTGAGCAATTCATAAAGGGCATCAGTAGAATCAATGATGTGAGATATATCCACAGACCTCAAAAAAATTGTTCCTTCTGGACAATACACCAAAAAGTTCACAAATGTCTTTCCTCTTTCCGAATTCCATTCTTCTACTAGAACAGAGCAACCAGTCCTTCCCCAAGCTTCTGTGCAGTGATCAACATCATTCCTCACTTCTTGAACTGAATTCTTCAAAATCCAGTTCCGAAGATCATGGTAAGAGGGCCCAACAACCCCTACTCCTTGCGAAGCAATTGCATCAACCATTGGCTGAAAATAAGCAGAGTTAACAGCATCTAAAGGTATTCCAACATCAAAGAAAAACCGCCCTATCGCCATATGTACTGGACTATTCACCTTCTTTGAGTTCATGGTCTGCATATTACTCAAAACAATTGCATTAAGATTGGCCGCAGCAGGGGCTTTCCTAACTCTTCCTTTCTTCTTTCTACCACCTATTTTGTTGATCACACTATCTTCTCTATTTACAAGCACATCTGCACCCTGTTCGTGCGTCTCGGGCACCGGAAGCAACTCGACTTCAGTATTCAAACCACAATTATGGTTCAACATATCAACCCCACTAGTTTCAGGATTATCAAAATCACCCGACATCTCTTCCGCAAGTTTCTGTTTTTTCCTCTTCTTCACAGCAATCCCATTCAAACTTTCTAGCATTTGGAGCCTAACATCAGGTGGAACTCTCAAACAAGTAGCTGCATTCCCTTTTTGACATGCAAGGTGCTCTTTAATCCTATGAATCCCACCACCCTTGAAAATTTTCCCACAGTATATACACTTGAGCTGAACCCTGTCCCCGTTCTTGTACATTTGGCAATGCTTCCATGCCGGGTCGTGCTTTTGTGAAGTCACAGGCACTGGCTCCATAACAGAAGCCATTTTCACATCTATTCTACCTTAAAAATCAAAGAAAAACGAAAATTACTTTTTGGAATTCCCCTAAAAGAGCAAATTCTTCCTCCAACACACACACACACACACACACTAACACTTATAGACGAAACAATAAAAGGAAAATAGAACATAGAACACACATAAAATGAACGAAATAATACGGCATGTGAATTCAAAACATGGGTTTTATATATCAGAGTAAATAGGTGAAAAATCGGGTGAAGAACTTACTTGGGTTTGATTCGAATTACAATTTTTTTCCCCCTTGCGATTCGAGAACTGGGAACGTTGAAACCGAGTTAATTGGGGATCGGATTTTGTATTATATAGAATCAATAAGAGTCGAATGGACGACCGGATAGGCCGGTTAGGGCAGCGGTCAGGCCTACCAGTTGACCTTTAATTAGCGTGGGTTTTATCCAGAGACCCGGTCCAAGGAATTAACTATTTAATAGCATTATGAAAGAGTAAAATATTGAAGAATTATTTATGTTTTGATTATTAAGGTCTGTAGACAACAAAAGTAAAAAACTCTAGCTTAATTCCACTTGAAAAAGAGAAACATCAATTCGACTTTATCGTTATTAAGTTGAATATACAAGATTTTTTATAACTAAATTGACATAGTGATACATTTGAGACAGGACAAACACGAGATAATTTTATTTTTTATTTTTTATCAATCTTTGTTGATTCAACTAAATATTAAGAACTAAATCAAAATCAAGATCTCGTTAATTTTAATGGTATACCAAAAAATAATTTAATAAAAAAAATTCATTAATTAGAAGAATACTAAAGTTGGATGTTGTATAAATTTATATAATCAACAATGTAAAATTCAACTTGTGGTGAGTTGTGCCCGTACGTGGGTGAGTGAACAGGGAAGATGAATATTCGGAAAAGAATTCAGTGAGAGAGAATTTTGGGATATTTTTAGTAAAAGAAATAATTTTTCATTGACCTTTTAAACAATAACATCAATTCAGCTATAAAAATGGTTGGTATGACGACATTAGTTTCTCAATCAAAATTCAACTTGGGATTAGTTGTGTCCGTACGTGGGTGAGTGAACAGGGAAGATGAATATTCGGGAAAAAATTCAATGAGGGAATTTTGAATTTTATTGAATGATAAAAATAATTTTTCATTGATCGTTTAAACAAAAAATCAATTCAAGTATAAAAATACTTGGTGCAACAACATTAGTCTCTCAATCAAAATTCAACTTATGGTGAGTTGTGTTAGTGCGTGTGTGATTAAATGGGAAGATGAATAAAAAAAAATTCAGTAAGAGAGAATTTTGGACTTTTTTGAATGATAGAAATAATTTTTCATTGACCCTTTAAACAAAAACATCAATTCAGTTATAAAAATAGTTGGTGACACAACATTAGTCCCTCAATCAAAAATCAACTTGTGGATAAAGTGATGAGAGAGTGTCAAACCCACGAAGATAGATAGTTTTGTTCAGATCCAATTCAATCTAGCTCTATTTTAAACACAAATTAAACATGTTGTTTTAATAATTAAACTCTAATTGCAAATTAAAAGTTGATGAAAATAAGCTAAAAAGAAATTGTTAAAAGAAAATTTTGAAAATAAACTCAAATAGAGAAACACACTAGGAATTTGACTTCACCAATTACTTCACCTTAAAGTTTCATTATCTATTATCAATTTCAAAACGAGATCTTTTATAGCAACGATGCTCCTAAAATATCTAGCAATTTCTCCCGAGTAAAGACAAATATATTTTCACACAAGATCTCAAACATTCCTACCGAGAGAACGCATATGTAAAAGGGCAATAAAACTCAAGAGCACCCATTCATGATTGCACAAAGTATGAAAATGTATTCCTACCTTCTATATACTTTATGTTGTTCATTAAATGTGCTAAGCCAAATTTCAACTTCTCGATAACAAAACTAGGTTACAAAGATATTTCAATAGTGATCAATCATCTTAATACACAATAAAACTCAATAATAAACAACCATAAAAATCAAGAATAGAGAATCAATAACAAGAGGATTCAACTTTAAAAACTTCATAAAAAGATTCATCTCCATCTCATTCATAGTGAAATAAAGTTAACTCCAAATCTTTACACAAACAAAATAAAAGATAGATACAACATACATCACGGGGTTTATTAAAATTAAGAAAAGTGAATGATTAAGCTTCAACCCATGGTTGTCTCCATTTGTCCACTATGAATCTCCTTTTATCTTTTTCTATTTCACAACAATAACCCACAATGATATACAAAAATCAAAGAAAACTCATTTTCAAGAAGCCCCAACTTTTTACTTTTTTTTTTAAAGAGTTTTTTCCCATGGAAAAGTCTCAATTTTCTCTGAAAATAGACCCATTTTAATCCTATAAGTCGTGAGCAATTAATTACCAAACACTTTTGAAAAACTGGCCCAAAATCGTCCATGCCAAAAAAATAAAGCCATGCAATCGCATGGAAAGACCCAAAAACATGATGTTGGCCAAATGGGCCGGCAACGATTGCATAGTTAGTTGGCAAATGTGACCATGCAATTGCAGCTTGGTCCTGAAATTGCAGTGTCTACTTTATGGAATGCTCACTTCAGTCCCTAAATTTTTAGTTATCTTTCAGTTAAGTCACCATAAAGTGCAACTCAGGTCCTCTATCTTTTGACATATATATACTTTGGTCCCCCAAGTTCTCGATTTGCACAACTTTAGTTCTTTTGCCCATTTTTCGCATGGATTTTTTTTTCAATCACCATTTGAGCTCGGGTTTTCACCTAAACAATCAAAATAACATAAATAAGGAATAAACTACTTAAAAAAACTCACAAATATTTATTTTTAGTGGCCAAAATAAGTGCAAAACTTGCACTTATTACACCCCAAAATTTGCATCTTTGTTTGTCCTCAAGAAAAAATTATTTAGAAACATCATTCTAGCACACAAGCACAGTCAAACCATAAAAAGACTACAAACATGCACAAGGTTAGAAAGTTTGCCACCTTACCATGATCTTTTGAAACTTCTTTATAATTCATGAAAAGTCCACAATAATGCTAATACAAAAGAAACTTTTCAACTTAATCCATATTAGATGTGTGTGTGTGTGCGCGCGTGCGCGCGCACGCACTTTGAATCATTGTAAAACACTAATTGGTGACTACCCAACTCTCAATGGTCAAATTTTCCTTTCTCTCTTGGGATGCATTCTCCCAAACTTAATATTTTCTCTATAACTCGGGGTGTCCATTCAATAATTTCTCTCAAATCACTCAATCTTTCTCGCTCAAGTTTGGTTGGACTTAGCCAATGATATTAACTACTTAGGCTTGTGAAGATTTTTCAAAAATTTGAGTAATACAACAATAAAACGTTCACTAAGTAATTCAAATCCACTAGTCGTCTAAATCCTAAAAAGTAGTCACAATTGCTCAAACTTGTAAGATTTACAATGAATATTTCATGAACTTGTTTTTTTTTAAATGTAACCCTATTCCCTTAAGCTTTCTATTTAACCCATTTAACGAGCTTTAGATTGGTATCTCTCTGGTTTTAAAAGAGACCAAAGGGTACTGGGCTTTAAGATATCCCAACGGACTTAATTACTCGAGTGAAAATGGCTACGAAGTGAGGTGAAATATAAAGTAAAAGTAAAAGTAAAGCCATCTTGAGCACAACCAACAAACTTTTATATAGAGATTAGATTCCAAGCATAGGGTCATTACCAAGTTTCCACTAGCTAGCCAAAACTACTCCACGTACATATTCTACAAGCACGGAATCAACACACTCCTAAAAATATACATCACGGCAACCATTCTCAAACTATTCTTTCTATTGGGATAAATTAAAGAGATGATATGAAGATATTGGACAATAACTTTCGAGTTCCATAAACAACCTATTGAAACACAAGTGCAACCAATGTTTGCATGCGATGAACATATGACTATAGTGCTCAAAAAGTATATAGCATGGAATAAGTACATTGATCAAAAACCATAAGTAGCATTTTTTTCTACAATCCATGAATCACAGCAATTTCAACAAACTCACAATATTAGCCGGCAAGGCTATCTAACAAGCATAACATACAAACAAAATCCATACCCCCAAACTTAAAATGTAGATTGTCTACAATGTAAAAGTTAAATTAAAAAGAGAAAAAGAACAAATACTCCTTGAGGGTGGGTTGGTTGGTGATGTTCAAGTTGACTGAAATTTTTGTTTGGACTTGTCCAGATTGTTGGAGGCTGTCTTTATTCTTTTTGTGGACTCGTTGGACCTGCCGAACAGGGTAACAAAATCAAAATTTACCTGATTTTCAAAACATAGAAATGTGCCTAAACATTACTGCAAACCTAATAAACTACATACAATGCAAAAGTAAAGGATAGAAAAATGAGCTGTTTCCCATTCAGCGCTTTTTTATAGTTATTAGCTAGACTTTTTGTAGATGATCAGGTGGGATTGGTGAGATAGACAATTGACTTTCTTTTGATTTGGTTAAGCTAGGAATTAACTAGTAAAACTTGTTGTCCAACCTCAAACGGTTTTCTTTGGATTTGGTTATCATGCCATCTCTTTGTTCACTCCTTGTTGAATTTGGAATTCTCATATGCCTCAAGCTGAAACTCATCTATTTTATTTAATTGGAGGAGTCTCTTTTAACCAGTTTCTTTCCAATTAAAATTGAGCTTTTTCACTGCCCAATAAGAATGGTGCTCCAACCCTACCGGTAGGTGACACGCTTTTCCAAATACAAGACGTTATGGGAACATACCAATGACAGTTTTAAATGCAATGCGGTACGTCCAAAGTGCATCGTCTAATTTTTTAGACTAATCCTTTCTCGAAGCATTCATTGTTACATCCAAAATTCTTTTCAACTCCTGGTTGGAGATTTTGACTTGCCCACTTGTTTGAGGATGATAAGGAGTAGATACTCGATGTCGCATACCATATTTAGCTAACACCAACTCAAATTGGCGATTGTAAAAGTACTTACCCCATCACTGATGATTGCTCGTGGAGTACCAAATCGGGTAAAAATGTGCTTTTTTAAGAAGTTACGAACAACCCGACCATCATTGGTGGGTAATGCCATGGCCTCGAACCACTTAGAGACATAATCAACCGCCACCAAAATGTATTGATTAAAGAAAAGCTTGTCATAAAACCAATACCCTGGACATCAAAAATTTCAACTTCTAGAATACTGGTGAGAGGCATTTCATTTTTTTCTTGAAATATTCTCTATCCTCTGGCATCGATCACATGCCTTCATAAAACTGTAGGCATCATTCAATGGGGTAAGCCAGTAGAAACTGGACTGTAATACTTTTGCAGGAGTTTTAATATGATGAATGACAATGCTCTAGGATTTCCATTATCTCTCCTGGTATACATCCTCTGATTATCTGATCTGGGCTTCTTTTATAGAGAATTGGATCATCCCAAAAATAATGTTTGGTATCTGCAAAGAATTTTTTCTTTTGATGGCTAAAGAAATCTGGTGGAATGATGTTGTTGGCTAGGAAGTTGATAATATCTGCATACCATGGCGTTTCCTCAATTACAAAAATTTGCTCATCAGAAAATTCCTCATTTATATCTCCACTGTGAGACTCTTTCCCAATCTCTAATCTAGATAAGTAGTTGACTAGCACATTTTAACTCCAATTTTGTCTCTAATCTCTAAGTCAAACTCTTGCAGTAGAAGTATCCATATGATAAGTCCAGTCTTAGCATCATTCTTTGTAAAAATATGCCTCAAAGCAGTATGATCTGTATAGACAATCACCTTTGATCCCACAAGATAGGACCGAAACTTATCAAAAGCAAAAACCACTACATACAAGAAGATCATTTTCTGTGGTGGCATAGTTGAGCATCATTCAAAGTTTGACTGGCTTAATGAATTACATGAAATTTTTTATCCTTACGCTGTCCCAATACCATTTCAACTGCAAAATCACTGGCATTACACATTAGCTCAAAGGGTAGACTCCAATCAGGTGTAACGAAAACTGGTGATGTGACAAGCTTTTCTTTAAGAGTGTTTTAAAGCATATAAACACTCTTCAGAAAAGTGAAAAGGGGTATCATTCTCCAAAAGGTTGCAAAGTGGCTTCGTGATTCTAGAGAAATCTTATATAAGCGCCAATAGAAGCCTGCATGCCCAAGAAAACTCCGAATCCCCTTTAATGATGTTGGAGGAGGCAATTTCTCAATTACTTGAACTTTTGCTCATTCAACCTCAATTCCCTTAGCTGAAATTAGATGCCCCAATACAATTCCCTCATGGATCATGAAATGACACTTTTTCCAATATAGGACAAGATTGGTCTCCTCATATCGCTGCAAGACCAAAGATAAATGATGAAGAAACTCATCAAAAGATGTTCCAAAGACTGAGAAATCATCTATGAAGATCTCGATGTATTTCTCAACCATGTCCGAGAATATGGACATCATACAACATTGGAAAGTAGCTAGAGCATTGCATAGGCCAAACGGCATCCTTCTATAAGCAAATGTGCCGTAGGGGCATGTGAACGTGGTCTTGTCTTGATCTTGTGGAGCAATTGGAATCTGATTATATCCAGAATATCCATCCAAAAAACAATAGTATGAATGCCCAGCTAACCTCTCGAATATTTGATCGATGAATGGCAAAGAAAAATGATCCTTTCAAGTAATATTATTGAGTTTGCGATAATCAATACAAACTTGCCATCTCATAACTATCTTGGTCAGAATGAGCTCATTGTTGTGATTAGGCACCACTGTGATCCATCTTCTCTTGAGCACTATTTGAACTGGACTGACCCAAGCACTGTCTGATATGTGATAGATGATCCTTTTATCTAAAAGCTTTATCACCTCAACCTTGACTACCTCTTGCAATGTTGGATTCAATCTTCTTTGACGCTGCACTGATGGATTAAAACCATCTTCCATGAGAATCTTGTGTAGACACACAGTCGGACTAATGTCTTTCATATCTGAGATAGATCATCATATTGCAGTTTTGTGATCTCTAAGAACTAGTAGTAGCTTTTCTTCTTCTAACTCATTGATAGAGTTTGCAATAATAACTGGAAGTGTAGAATCATCACCCAAATAAGCATAATGCAAGTGAGATGGCAATTGCTTAAGTTCTAACTTTGGAGGCTTTTCAATAGATGGTGGTAACTTTGTTGACTTTGCCTTGAGCTCATGGAATGGTGGTTGCCATTTGTAAGCTGGATGTGTCTCTAATTACTGCACTATGAATTTGGTTTCTTCTAAATCAAATGTCTTAGTGAAAGAATTGACCAAACATGTCTGAAGTAGATCTTGAGGATGATCTAGTGCAAAAGATTTTGCCACCATTCTGTCTAGCACATCAACCATGAAACAACTGTTAGAGGATACTGTCAACCCTTCAAGACATTGAATATCACATTTTCATTATTTAATCTCAATATCATATGGCCTTTGTGAACATCGATCAAAGCTTTTGCAGCAGCCAAAAATGGTTTGTATAATATCAGAGGAATGTCTTTGTCTTCTTCCATGTTTGGAATAATGAAGTTAACAAAGAAAATAAATTTGTCAACTTTCAGTAGGACATCCTCAATGATTCATCTAGAATATTTGATTGAACGGTCGGCTAACTGTAGAGAAACTGTTGTTGTTTTTATCTCCTCCAAACCAAATCTCATGTAGACAGAAAATGGCATCAAGTTAATATTTGTACCTAAATCACAAAGTACTTTATCAAAATCAACATCACCAATAATACAAGGAATAGTAAAACTCTCTGCATGTTTAGGCTTAGATGGTAATTTGTTTTGCAAGATAGCACTACACTTCTCGGTCAACACCACTGTCTCGTGCTCCTCTAGCTTACTCTTGTTAGATAAGATTTCTTTCATAAATTTTGTATAGCTAGGCATTTGAGCTAAGGTAATGGCGAATGGGATATTGATTTGCAACTTCTTGAAAACTTCCAATAATTTCTCAAATTGCTTATCAAACATGTACTTTTTCAATCTTCGCATGAATGGTATTGGAGGCACATATGCCTTGACAGGAGGAGCTGCCCTAGTATGTGGAGTATCCAAATCTTTCTTTTGACTAGCATCATGTGGTGCTTTAGATTGGTCGACTTGTTCCTCATTAATAGATGGTGCCTTGTCATGAATGACGACATTTCTCTTTACTTCAATCTCAGGAAACTGAACTCCACTTCTTGTAGTAATTTCTATAAGCTGCTTCCTTGGGTTGGTCTTAGTGTTGCTTGGTAATTGCCCTTCAGAGAGAAGTTTTGCAATCTGACCCATTTGATTCTCTAGGCCCTTCATAGATGCTTGCTTAGTGGATGTCGAAGAACTGTTCAACAGCGAGCAATTTCCAGTTAAATGATTTGCTCTACAACCATCACACTCAAGATTAGATGACAGCATAGCATGAACTATCTGATTATGAGCTATAGTATATATCATCTTTTTCTCCATAGCTACCATCTGTGCATAAAGAGCAGATATAATATCAACCATCATGCATCACTACTGCCATTTTTGCTACTCTCTTATCAGTCGACCAATTTGAACTTTTTTCTACCATTTTTTCAAATGAAACCCATGCTTCTTTGATTGTCTTTGTGTTGATTGACCCATTTGAAGATGAGTCAACAATAGAACGACGGTGAGAAAGTAGTCCGACATAGAAGTATTGAACTTGCAAAGCCTTTTTGATACTATAACTAGGGCACTTTCGAAGCATCTCTTTTAACCTCTCCTAAGCTTCATGAAAGTTTTATGTGTCTAGCTGCCTGAATATGGAGATGTCATGCTTCAACTTTGCAACTTTGGCAGGAGGGAAGTATTTTTCATGAATTTTTGAACCAAATCATTCCAAGTGGTAATGATCCTTGCAAAATGTGAATCCAACCAATCTCTTGCTCCATCTTTCAAAGTATATAGAAATAACATGAGCTTGATAGCTTCTATGTTGACATCTTGATATTCAAATTTGCTCACTATTTCCAAAAAGCATGAGAGATGCAATTGAGGGTTTTCATTTGAACGCCTATAGAACTGAAGAGTATTTTGGAAGAGGTTGATGACATTCAGTCTCAATTGAAAATTATCCTTCTTATAAGCCGGATATGTTATGCTGGATTGGCTTTGAACTACAGTTGAAGTAATAATATCCCCAATGAGCAAATCATCCTCATATATCTCAACCATTTCATCTTTGTCTTCTGCCATGGTGTTCACTCTCCGTCATACTTCTTTTTGTTCTCTTCTTTGGTGTCTAAAAGTTCTTTCAATCTCGGGGTCAAACACCAAATTCTCAAGATTACCCAAATTTTGCATCCACCGAAGGTAAAATGCCAGAAAATTAAAGTAAGGAAATAAAGCTAGAAATAACAATGATCTAATTAAATAAATCAAATCCACAACAACAACGCCGAAAACTTGTTAGCTAAAATGTGTACCGCAAGTGCACCCGTCGCATTCAAATAATAAAGTGATGAGAGCGCGTCGAACTCACGAGGATAGATAATTTTGTTCAAATCCAATTCAATCTATCTCTATTTTATACACAAAATTAAACACGTTGTTTTGAAAATTAAAAGTTGATGAAAATACGCTAAAAAAATTATTAAAAGAGAATTTGGAAAATAAACTCAAATAGAGAAACACATTAGGAATTTGACTTCACCAATTACTCCACCTTAAAGTTTTATTATCCATTATCAATTCTAAAATGAGATCTTTTATGGAAATCGATGCTTCTAAAATATCTAGCAATCTCTCCTGAGTAAAGCCAAACTTATTTTAACACAAGACTCTCAAGCACTCTTACCGAGAGAATGCATATGTAAAAAGACAATAAAACTCAAGAGCTCTCTTTCGTGATTGCACAAAGTATGAAAGTGTATTCCTACCTTCTATATACTTTATGTTGTTCATTAAATGTGCTAAACCTAATTTCAACCTCCTAGTGGCAAAACTAGTTCACAAAGGTATTTCAACGGTGATCAATCATCTTAATACACAATAAAACCCAATAATAAACAACCATAAAAATAAAAAAATAGAGAATCAATAACAAGAGAATTCAACTTTATATCTTAATAAATAGATTCATCTCATTCATAATTAAATAAAGTTAACTCATTCATAATTAAATAAAGTTAACCCAACAACTTTATACAAACAAAATAAAAGATAGACACAAAATACATCACCGGGTTTAATAAAATTAAGAGAAGTGGAGGATTAAGCTTGAACACATGGTTGTCTCCATTTGCCCACTATGAATCTCCTTTCATCTTTCTCTATTGCACAACAATAACCCACAATGATATACAAAAATCAAAGAAAACTCATTTTCATGGAGGTTTCAAAAAGCTCCAACTTTTTCCTTCTTTTTTTAAAAAGTTTTTTCCCATGGAAAAGTCCTTTTTTTCTTTGAAAATCGACCCTTTTGAACCATAGAAGTCGTGAGAAATTAATTGCCAAAATACTCCTGAAAAACTAGCCCAAAATCATGCATGCAAAAAAAAAAAAGGGGAGGGGGGGGGGGTCATGTGATCGCATGGGTAGACCCAAAGCGATCGCATTGTCATGCAATAGCAGCTGGGTCCCTCTGAAATTGCAGTGTGAGTCACTGTACTTTATATAATACTCACTTTAGTCCCTAAATTTTAATTATCTTTTAGTTAAGTCCTACATAAATTGCAAATCAGGTCCTCCATCTTTCGACATATTTATACTTTGGTCTCTAAAATTCTTGATTTGTACAAATTTAAACAATAACATCAATTCATCTATAAAAATAGTTGGTGTGATGACATTAGTCCTTCAATCAAAATTCAATTTATGGTCAGTTGTGTCCGTGCATATGTGAGTGAACGGGGAAGATGAGGTGAGGTGGGAGTGAGCGGAAAAGTTGTATATTCAAAAATGAATTTAGTGGAAGATACTTTTAATTTTTTTTGAATGAAAGAAATAATTTTTCATTGATACTTTAAACATAAACATCAATTTAGCTATAAAAATAGATGTTGCAACATCATTAGTCCCTCAATCCAAATTCAACTTGTGGTATGTTGTGTCTATGTGTGTACGAGTGAACGGAAAAGATGAATATTCGAAAAAGAATTCAGTGGTAGAGAATTTTAGATTTTTTTGAGTGAAAGAAATAATTTTTCTTCGACCATTTAAACAAGAACATCAATTCGGCTATAAAAATAGTTGGTACGACGACTTTAGTCCCTTAATCAAAATTCAACTTGTGATAGTTGTGCCCGTGCGTGTGTAAGTGAACGAGGAAGACGAAAATTCAGAAAAAACAATTCAGTGAGAGAGAATTTGGATTTTTTTAATGAAAGAAATAACTTTTTACTGACCCTTTAAAAAAAACATTAATTCAGCTATAAAATGGTTATTGCGACGACATTAGTACAACAATCAAAATTCAACTTGTGGTGAGTTGTGTACGTGAGTATGTGAGTGAATAGGGAGGTTGAGGTGAGGTTGGAGGGAAAATGAATATTCGGTAAATAATTTAGTGAGATGGAATTTTTGGTTTTTTTGAACTAAATAAATAATTTTTCATTGACCCTTTAAAGAAAAAACATCAATTCAACAATAAAATGGTTGGTGCGATGACATTAGTCCATCAATCAAAATTCAACTTGCGGTGAGTTGTGTCCCTGCGTGTTTGAGTGAACGGGAGAGATAAGGTGAGGTAGGAGTGAGGGGCCGATGAATATTCAAAAAAGAATTTAGTGAGAAAACATTTTGGGTTTTTTTAATGAAAGAAATAATTTTTCATTGACATTTAAAAAAAATATCAATTCAGCTATAAAAATGGTTGGTACGACGACATTAGTCCCTCAATAAAAATTCAACTTGTGGTGAGTTGTGTTCGTGCGTGCGTGAGTGAACGAGGAAGATGAATTTTGGATTTCAGTGGGAGATAATTTTACATTTTTTTGGAATGAAAGTAATAGTTTTTCATTGACCCTCTAAACAAAAACATCAATTCAACTATAAAAATAGTTGTTGTGACATCATTAGTCCCTCAATCCAAATTCAACTCGGGGTGAGTCGTGTCCGTGCATGCGTGAGTGAACAGACAAAATGAATATTCAGAAAAGAATTCAGTGAGAGAGAATTTTGGATTTTTTTGAATGAAAGAAATAATTTTTCTTTGACCATTTAAACAAGAACATCAATTCATCTATAAAAATAGTTAGTGCGACATCATTAGTCCCTCAATCAAAATTCAACTTGTGATAGATGTGTCCGTGTGTGTGTAAGTGAACGAGGAAGATGAATATTCAAAAAAGAATTCAGTAAGAGAATTTTGGATTTTTTTAAATGAAAGAAATAATTTTTTATTGACCCTTTAAACAAAAACATCAATTCAGCTATAAAAATTGTTAGTGCGACGGCATCAGTCCCTCAATCAAAATTCAACTTATGGTGAGTTGTTCTGTGCGTGTGTGAGTGAATGAGGAAGATGAGGTGGGGTGAGGTGAGAGTGAACAGAAAAGATGAATATTCGGTAAACAATTTAGTGAGTTGGAATTTTGAATTTTTTTGAACTAAATAAATAATTTTTCATTAACCCTTTAAAGAAAAAACATCAATTCAACTATAAAAATGCTTGGTGCGATGGCATTAGTCTATCAATCAAAATTCAACTTGCGGTGAGTTGTGTTCGTGCGTGTTTGAGTAAACAGGGAAGATGAGGTGAGGTGGGAGTGAGTGGAAGATGACTATTCGGAATAGAATTCAGTGAGAGAGAATTTTGAGTTTTTTTAATGAAAGAATAATTTTTCATTGACCCTTTAAACCGAAACATCAATTCAACTACAAAAAGAGCTGGTGCGACGACATTATTCCTTTCATCAAAATTCAACTTGTGGTGAGCTGTTCGTGCGTGTGTGAGTGAAGGGAGAAGATGATGTGAGGTGGGGATGAACGAGGAAGATAAACATTTGGAAAAGAATTCAGTAAGAGGGAATTTTGAATTTAATTGAATAAAAGAAATAATTTCTTATTGACCCTTTGAACAAAAACTTTAACTAAGCTATAAAAATGGTTGTTGTGACGACATTAGTCCATCAATCAAAATTCAACTTGTGGTGAGTTTTGTCCGTGCGTGCGTGTTTGAACGGAGAAGATGAGATGAGGTGGGAGTGAACAAGGAAGATAAATATACGAAAAATAATTTTGTAAGAGATATTTTTGGATTTTTTTGAATGAAAGAAATAATTTTTCATTGACCTTTGATAAAACAACATCAATTCAACTATAAAAATGGTTGTTGCGACGACATTAGACCCTCAATCAAATTTAAACTTGTGGTGAGTTGTGTCCGTGCGTGCGTGAGTGAATGAAGAAGGTGAATAATCGGAAAAGAATTTAGTTAGAGAGAATTTTGAGTTTTTTTTTTTGAATGAAAGAAATAATATTTCTTTGACCATTTAAACAAGAACATCAATTCATCTATAAAAATAGTTGGTGCGACGACATTAGTCCCTCAATCAAAATTTAACTTATGGTGAATTGTGTTTGTGCGTATGTGAGTGATCAAGGAAGATGAGGTGAGATGGGAGTGAACGAGAAAGATGTATATTCGGAACACATTTCAGTGGGAGAGAATTTTAAATTTTTTTGAATGAAATAAGTAATTTTTTGTTGCCCCCTTTAAACAAAAATATCAATTCAACTATAGAAATATTTGTTGCGACGTCACTAGTCCCTCAATCCAAATTCAACTTGTGGTAAGTTGTGTCTGTGCGTGCGTGCGTGCGTGAGTAAATGGAGAAGATGAATATTCGGAAATGAATTTAGTAAGAGAGAATTTTGGATTTTTTTTTAATGAAAGAAATAATTTTTGATTGACCATTTAAACAAGAACATCAATTCAGCTATAAAAATGGTTGGTGCGACGACATTAGTCCCTCAATCAAAATAGAACTTATTGTGAATTGTGTCCGTGTGTGTGTGAGCGAATGGGGAAGATGAAGTGAGGTAAGAGTGAACGGGTGTAACGCCCCGGATTTTTTCAACCTGAAGGTCATTAAAATAATCTATAATTAATATTTGAAGGGTTTTATAAAGATAACTATTGTGGAAAATAACAAGCACGCAAGGGAAAAATAATATTTCTTCAAATTTTCATGGTTTTGCCTATACCGTGATTGGTGTCGACACAATTTATTTGACCATAAAAATGAACTCCAAAAATTACAAAAAATTAAATTGTATATACTTGGGATTACAGACTACAAAATGTTAAAATTTTAGAACTTAGCTACGTCATTTGTTAGGTGAAAAAGTTAACCGAAGTTGTATGAAAAACAGTCTCGGGTGACTTAAGGAAGCCCACTAAAACATTCATAATAAATTTATACAATAGAATTTTTGAGTGATTCCAAATACTGCCATTAGATCACATATAAGGCTTCTATGGCCACTGATTTCACTAAAAAAGACCAAAAGTGCAGAGAGTAATGAGTTTTCAAAGTAGGGACAATAAGCTAAAAATTCAGAAAAAAGAAACTAGGCAATTTCTAACTTGAAACTTTTAACGGCAATGAAACCAACATCTCGTTTTCTATACATATTACATAATTAAATACTGAAAATCCAATACTTAAAATATCGTATTTACATCATGATTGACTCAATCATCTCAACTTCAAAACTTAAATTAAATAAGGAAATCCACATTGTGTTTGCTAGCCTACGCCATCGTGTCAACGCCACCCTTTTCAATCTGAAAATTTATTCGTTTTGGAGTGCTGGACGAATAACAAAATAATGCAAATTTTGGAAGGGAATGTCTGTGATCTTTGTAGCTAATTAAAAGGTGGAGAGTGGGAGATTAAAGGGATGAAATTGGATACTAAATGGGCATTTTTCTTCAGAGAGAAAGTGATGATTTACCTGGTGTTTGAAGTTAGACAAAGTGGCTGAAGTTAAGAGGAAAAAAAAGGGACTGCTGGCCGGTTTTATCACTGATCATGGAGCATCATTGGGCACGTTTTTGGCAGCTGAGGGAGGGGTATTGGGACCGTTTTTCTTCAGCAAAAAGGGGACAAGAATGGATGGTTTATGGAGTGGAAGAGAGGACACGAAATGGGGTTGAAAATGGAAGTTGTGGGAAAAATCATGAGGGACGATTTTTCCTTCACTGCATGGGGCTGTTTGGCTTAAGTTTCAAGCTACTTTTTTTTTTTTTTTTTGGGGGGGGGAAGAAGCCTATCTGTAGGGGCCGATGCAGGGCCTTTGGAGGGTGGAGGGTGGAGGGAGAAATAGTAGTTAGTGTGGTGGTTGAAGTGTGAGGATAAGTGGTAATGAACCATGGTCTGAACATGGGGCTGGGGACAATTTTTTTTTTCCAGAACATGGGAGGCAGTTTCTTTTGTTAATGGAGGGGCTGTTTAGCTGAGTTTATGGACGTTTTTTTTGGGTAAATTTGGAGATAAAACATTTAGTTCGAGGGCTGAAAAAGTGAGATAAGGTGGGCAAGTAGTTAGGTGGATTATTGATCATGGAGGGAAAATTAGGTCAAGACGATTTATTCGATCTAAGAAAATTAGCGAAACTCGGTGATAAAATAATAATTCATGCTAGCCGAAATTTATTTTCATACAAATTGAAGTTTAAAAACTTGCCAAAACTCAAAATAGAACAAGTTTAATTCTCAAATTAATATTCCACATTCATCGAACTTAAAATTTAAACCAGACAT
This sequence comes from Forsythia suspensa, assembly GCA_023638005.1. NCBI lineage: Eukaryota > Viridiplantae > Streptophyta > Magnoliopsida > Lamiales > Oleaceae > Forsythia > Forsythia suspensa. The sequence continues at coordinate 42,835,582 of CM042674.1, forward strand.
GCGTAACATTTAACATGACAAATATTTAAAATGTATTAGGAGGTTTGTCACGACGTTGAAAGTAAAAAAATTATTTACTTGAAATTAAAAGACAAAAAATTTTCGGTCGTTACAACCCTCCCCACTTAAAATAATTTCGTTCTCGAAATTTAACTTACTTGGTTTATGAGGTCCAGGTACTTAGCTAAAATATCTTCTTCTCTTTCCCAAGTGACAACATCTTCCTCGTATCTTATCCACTGAACTTTATCTAAAGGGATTTCACGGTTTCTCAGAACATGGACTTTTCTTTCTAGAATCACTGCAAGCGATTCCTCAAAGTCATATCATTCTTTAATTCCAATGACTTATAATTCACCACATGTGTAGGATTATGCACTTACTTCCTTAACATTGAAATGTGGAATACGTCGTGCACTGCCGAGAGCTTGGGTTGCAATGCTAGACGATACTCCATCTTTCCAATTTTCTCAAGGACTTCAAATAGGTCAATGAATGGTGGTCTCAACTTCCCTTTCTTACCAAAACGAAGTATTCCTTTCATTAGGGCCACCTTTAAAAAAAAAACTTTCTTGCCGATCTCGAACTCCATTTCTTTTCTTATTTGATCGACATAACTTTTATGACGGTACTTCACTGTCTTAATTCTGGACCCTGATCTTGTCTATTGCTTCCATTGTTTTCTCAACTAACTTTGACCCAAAATCCTCCTTTCGCCAACTATATTCCAATAAATTGGCGAACGACATGGACGACCATACATATGGTGCTATACCTATAGTAGCTTGAAAACTATTATTGTAAGAGAACTCCACCAACAGTATGTGACTTTCGTATTTGCCACGCAAACCCAAGACACATGCTCTCAACATATCCTCAAGAATTTGAATAGTTCGTTCTAATTGTTCATCAGTTTGAGGATGATAAGCTATGCTAAATTTCAATTTAGTACCCAAAGCTCCTTGAAGACTTTTCTAGAAATTTGAGGTAAACATCGGGTCTCGATCCGATACAATAGACACTAGTACTCTATAAAGTCGGACAATTTCTTTGACATACAACTGTGTTAAATGCTCCAAACTAAAATTCATTCGAATGGGAAGAAATTGCACCGATTTTGCCAAACAGTCTACCACAACCTAGATGGCATGATGACCTTTTGCTAATTTAGGAAAACCCACAACAAATCCATTGCAATTTTCTCCCATTTCCACTCTGGTATATCCATCGAATTTAATGGCCCTGGAAGCATCTAATGCTCTGCCTTCACTTGTTGACACACTAAACATTTTGACACAAGCTACAACTCTTTTCATGTTTCTCTACCAAAATGTATTACATAAATCTTTATATATTTTGGTTCCTATTGGATGGGATGGTGTAAGGAATAGAATGAGCTTCAGATAAAATATCATTTCTAAGACCTTTATCCATAGGCATACATATTCAACCTTTGAGTATTAAAACTTTGTCCTCAGCTATTTCAAACTCTTTCATCTTTTGAGTTCCTACTTCAATCCTAATCTTTTCCAGGAAAGAATCATCCTTTTGAACAACCTAATTATATCTTTGAGTGTCGACTTTACTATTAGACTTGTTATCAATGATGATATCTACACTGACTGTGCTAACACTTCAATTCTTATATTCTCAAAGTCCTTGATCAGATTATCTTGTGTCGATTGCAATGTAGACAACTGACCCATATTCTTTCTACTTAGAGCATCTGCGACTATATTTACCTTACCCAGAAGGTACATGATAGAGCAGCCGTAGTCCTTTACTAATTCCAACCATCGTCATTATCTCATATTCAACTCCTCTTGAGTGAAAAGGTACTTGAGGCTCTTATGGTCGGTATAAATCTCACACTTGCTTCCATAAAGGTAATGTCGCCTAATTTTCAAGGCGTAAACTACAACCGCAAGTTCAAGATCATGTGTCGGGTAATTCTGCTCATACTGCTTCAACTGTCTTGAAGCATAAGTTACCACTTTTCCATTTTTGCATCAACACACATCCCAAACTTAGCTTTGATGCATTATTGTAAATTACGTAGCTCTCTGAACCTTCGGGTAAATATAGTACTGGTGGAGACACTGGTTTGTCCTTTAACTCTTGAAATCTCTATTCACACTTCTATGACCAAATATACTTAACACCCTTTCGAGTCAATTGTGTCATAGGACCAGCTATTTTGAAATATTCTTCTATGAAACGTTGATAATAGCCAGCTAAACCTAGAAAACTTTTCACTAACCCAACATTCGACGGTGCTGGCCAATTTGACATAGCCTCAACTTTTGATGGATCTACTTCAATTTCCTTAGCCGTCATAACATGACCAATGAATCCTACTCGATCCAGCCAAAATTCACATTTCTTGAATTTGGCATACAACTTTTTCCTCTGCAAAGTCTCCAATACTGTCCTCAGGTACTCTTGATGTTGCTCGAGATTTCTGGAATAAATCAGGATGTCATCAATTAATATAATGACAAACTTATCTAAATATTGATGAAATACTCGATTAATGAAATCCATAAATACTCCATAAGCATTCATCAGTCCCAAGGATATTACATCAACCTCATAATGTCCATAGCGAGTTCAGAATGCTGACTTTGGTATATCCGATGGCTTGATCCTTATTTGATGATAGCCCGACCTCAAGTCGATCTTTGAAAAAAACTGAAACTCCCTTCAGTTGATCAAACAAATCATCAATTCCTGAGTTTGGATACATATTTTTTATCGTCAACTTGTTCAGCTCACGGTGGTTGATACACGCATATCCTTATCGACCTATCTTTCTTCTTCATAAAGAGAACTGGGGCTCTTCTGGAGACACATTTGGTCTGATAAACCCTTTATCCAATATCTTTCCAATTGTATTTTTAACTTCTGTAATTCTTTCAATGCCATCTGATACGGAGCCTTTGACATGGTGCAGCTCTAGGTATCACATCTATCATGAATTCCAATTCTCTATCAGGCGGGATAACTGATAGGTCTTCTGAAAACACGTCGGCGTATTCTCTAACTACTGGCACATTATCCACTGATAATTCTTCATATGGGGTGCCACTAAGATTGACAAGAACTCTTGACAATTTATCTTCTTTAGCAACTTCTCTACCTACAAATCTAAGATGAGGCGATGAAGTGCTTTAATCTTTGACTCATAAAATTTAAACTCTTTGTCTCACATTTTTTGAAACATTACTCAATTCTCAAAACATACAATGGTAGCGTGATTACTATCCAACCAATCCATACTTAAAATGATATCAAAATCCTTCATATTTATAACATATAGATCTATTGTCAGTACCAACCCATCAAAATCTATATGCATTGCCCGAGCTTATTTATCAGTATCTATGGTTCCTTCCGATGGCAAACTAACCTTTATTATACTATCAGTTTTCTGACATATAACATTATTCTTAGCTAGGCATGCATCAGATATCAAAGATATTTTTAGCCATTTGAGGTACTTGAGGTTTGATCCTTTAACCTCCAATTTCAAAAAATGATAAGCACACAATTAAAACAAACATCTTGTTGTCACAAACCCATAGTTCATCACCCTAATACGTGCTATCCTATAGGTACTGACATGATGGCCAATCGACCACTCGGAATCTGAAGCAAACTAAATGTAATTGTTTCTTGCTGCCTCGGCACGTTCTAGATAGTACTCACTTGGTGGAACAATGTCTAAAATATCAATTATTAAGAATCTGATTATGTGGGGTTTTATTATCTTTTAAGTTAATTTTGAGGACTAAAATAATTTTTCATAAAACAAATATAGAATTTCATAAATATAAATTTCATTAACGTCGTACTCAAACATAGAAAGAAAATTATCAAACTTTCTTTACCTCTGAGTTGGCATAGCGCTGCGATGGCAAGTAGCAACACTTAAATTCTAAAATCATAACTTCTAAATTTTTAACATGACATAATAAAATAAAAAGCATATAAAATAAAATAAAAATTTAAAATTTACGCGAGTCTACAGAAAATTAAAACTGCTCTCTGATACCAAGCTGTAATGCTCCGAATTTTTTCAACTTGGAATGTCACTAAATTAATCTCTAATTAATATTTGACGACTCTAAATAATTTTTCCTGAGCTCTTGAAGGATTTTAAAAAGATAACTATTGCGAAAAATTACAAGCGCGTAAGAGAAAATTTTTCTTCAAATTTTCATGGTTTTTCCTATACCGTGATAGGTGTTGCCACAATTTATTTGACCAGACAAACAAACTCCAAAAATTACAAAAAAATTGAATTGTAGATACTTGGTACCGTGAAATTAGTCCCTGAATTAAAATTCAACTTGTGGTAAGTTGTGTTCGTGTGTGTGTGAGTAAACGGGGAAGAAGAGGTGAGGTGGGAGTAAACTAGGAGATGAAAATTTGAAAAATAATTCAGTGAGATAGAATTTTGGATTTAATTGAATGAAATAAATAATTTGTGTTTGACCATTTAAACAAGAACATCAATTCATCTATAAAAATAGTTGGTGCAGCGACATTAATCCCTCAATCAAAATTCAACTTATGGTGGGTTGTGTCTGCGGGTGTGTGAGTAAACGGGAAAGATGAGGTGAGGTGGGATTGAACGGGAAAGATGTATATTCGGAAAAGAATTCAGTGGGAGAGAATTTTAAATTTTTTTGAATTAGAAAAATAATTTTTCATTGACCCTTTAAAGAAAAACATCAATTCAGCTATAAAAATAGTTGTTACGACGTCCTTAGTCCCTCAATCCAAATCCAACTTGTGGTAAGTTTTCTCTGTGTGTGCGTGAGTGAACGGAGAAGATGAATATTCAGAAAAGAATTCATTAAGAGAGAATTTTGGACTTTTTTGAATGAAAGAAATAATTTTTCATTGACAATTTAAACAAGAACATCAATTCAATTCATATATCAAAAATGGTTGGAGCGACGACATTAGTTCCTCAATCAAAATTCAACTTGTGATAGTTGTGTTTGTGCATGCGTAAGTGAACGAGGAAGATGGACATTCAGAAAAGAATTCAGTGAGAGAGAATTTTGGATTTTTTTTAATGAAAGAAATAATTTTTTATTGACCCATAAAAAAAATATCAATTCGGATATAAAAATGGTTAGTTCGACGATATTAGTCTCTCAATCAAAATTCAACTAATGGTGAGTTATGTCCGTGCGAGTGTGAGTGAATTGTGAAGATGGGGTGAGGTGGGAGTAAACGGGGAAGATAAATATTCGGTAAAGAATTCAGTGAGATGGAATTTTGGGGTTTTTAACTAAATAAATAATTTTTCATTAACCCTTTAAAGAAACAACATCAATTCAACTATAAAATGGTTGGTGCGACGACATTAGCCCATCAATCAATATTCAACTTGCGGTGAGTTGTGTTCGTGCGTGTTTGAGTGGACGGAGAAGATGAGATAAGGTGGGAGTGAGGGGAAGATGACTATTTAGAATAGAATTCAGATAGAGAGAGAATTTTGAGTATTTTTAATGAAAGAAATAATTTTTCATTGACTCTTTAAACCAAAACATGAATTCATCTATGAAAATGGTTGGTGCGATGATACTAGTCACTCAATCAAAATTCAACTTGTGGTGAATTGTGTCCATGCGTGCGAGAGTGAACGGGGAATACGAGGTGGGGTGGGAGTGAACGGGGAAGATGAAAATTTGGAAAAGAATTCAACGAGAGAGAATTTTGGATCCATTTGAATGAAAGATATAATTTTTCATTGACCTTTTGAACAAAAACATCAATTCAACTATAAAAATGGCTAGTGTGACAACATTAGTCCCTCAATCAATATTTAACTTGTAGTGAGTTTTGTCCATGCGTGTGTGAGTGAACGAGGAAGATGAATATTCAAAAAAGAATTCAGTGAGAGAGAATTTTGGATTTAATTGAATGAAAGAAATAATTTTTCATTGACCCTTTAAACAAAAAAAATCAATTCAGCTATAAAAATGGTTAGTGCGACAACATTAGTTCATCAATCAAAATTCAACTTGTTGTGAATTGTGTCCGTACATGCGTGAGTGAGTGAGGATGATGAATATTCGGAAAAGAACTCATTGAGTTAGAATTTTGGGTTTTATTAGTGAAAGAAATAATTTTTCATTGACCCTTTAAACAAAAACATCAATTCAACTATAAAAATGGTTGGTGAGGTGACATTAGTCTCTCAATCAAAATTCAACTTGTGGTGAGTTGTGTCTGTGCGTGCATGAGTGAACAGGAAAGATGAATATTTGGAAGAAAAAAAATTCTGTAAGAGAGAATTTTGGATATTTTTTGAATGATAGAAATAAATTTTCGTTGACCGTTTAAACAAAAACATCAATTCAACTGTAAAAATAGTTGGTGCACCAACATTAGTCCCTCAATCAAAATTCAACTAGTGGTGAATTGTGTCCGTGCGTGTGTAAGTGAATGGGGAAGATGAGGTGAGATGGGATTGAATTAGGAAGATGAATATTCCTAAAAGAATTCAATGATAGAGAATTTTAAAATTTTTTTAATGAAAGAAATAATTTTTCATTGACCTTTTAAACAAAAACATCAATTCTACTATATAAATAGTTGTTGTGACTACATTAGTCCCTCAATCCAAATTCAACTGGTGGTGAGTTGTGTCTGTGCAAGCGTGAGCGAACGGGAAAGATGAATATTCGAAAAAGAATTATGTGAGATAGAATTTTGGATTTTTTGAATGAAAGAAATAATTTTCATTGACCATTTAAACAAGAACATCAATTCAGCTATAAAAATAGTTGGTGCGACGACATCAGTTCGTTAGTCAAAATTCAACTTATGGTGAGTTGTGGCCGTGTGTGTGAGAGTGAACATGAAAGATGAGGTGATATGAGAGTGAATGGGGAATATGAATAATCGGAAAAGAATTCGTTGAAAGAGAATTTTGGATTTTTTTGAATGAAATAAATTATTTTTCATTGACCCTTTAAACAAAAACATTAATTCAACTACAAAAATTGTTGGTGCAACAACGTTGGTCAATCAATCAAAATTCAACTTGTGGTGAGTTGTGTCCATGCGGTTGTGAGTAAATGGGAAAGATGAGGTGAGGTGGGAGTGAACGAGAAAAATGAATATTTGAAAAAGAATTCAGTGAGAGGGAAATTTTGGTTTGTTTGAATGAAAGAAATAATTTTTCATTGACCCTTTAAACAAAATCATCAATTCAGTTATAAAAATGGTTAGTGCGACGACATTAGTCTCTCAATCAAAATTCAACTTGTGGTAGTTGTGTCCATGTGTGCGTAAGTAAACGGGAAAGATGAATATTCCGTAAGAATTCCATGAGAGAGAATTTTGGATTTTTTTAAATGAAAAAAATAATTTTTGATTAACCCTTTAAACAAAAACATCAATTCAACTATAAAAATAGTTACTGCGACGACATTAGTCTCTCAATCAAAATTCAACTTATGATGAGTTGTGTCCGTGTGTGTGTGTGAGTGAATGGAGAAGATGGGGGTGAGGTGGGAGTGAACAAGGAAGATTAATATTCGGTAAAGAATTCAGTGAGTTCGAATTTTTGGTTTTTTGAACGAAATAAATAATTTTTCATTAACCCCTTAAAGAGAAAACATCAATTCAATTATAAAAATTGTTGGTGCGACGACATTAGTCCTTAAATAAAAATTCATCTTGTGGTGAGTTCTTTCCGTGCGTGGTTGAGTGAACAGGGAAGATGAGGTGAGGCGGGAGTGAAGGGAAGATGAATATTCGGAAAAGAATTCAGTGAGAGAATTTTGGATTTCTTTGAATGTCAAAGAAATAATTTTTCATTGACCATTTAAATAAAAACATCAATTTAGCTATAAAAATAGTTGGTGCGATGACATTAGTCCTTTAATTAAAATTCAATTTGTGGTGAGTAGTGTTCGTGTGTGTGTGAGTGAACGGAAAAGATGAATATTTGGAAAAGAATACCCTGAGAGTGAATTTTGAATTTTGTTTATTGAAAGAAATAATTTTTCGTTGACAATTTAAACAAGAACATCGATTCAGCTATAAAAATAGTTGGTGCGACGATATTAGTCCCTCAATCAAAATTCAACTTATGATGAGTTGTATCTGTGTGTGTGATTGAACGGAGAAGATGATGTGAGGTGGGAGTGAACATGAAAGATGATTATTCGGTAAAGAATTCAGAGAGAATTTTGAGATTTTTTGAATGAAATAAATAATTTTTCATTGATCCTTTTAGACAAAAACATCAATTCAGCTATAAAAGTTGTTGGTGAAATGATATTAGTCCCTCAATCAAAATTCAACTTGCAGTGAGTTGTGCACATGCGTGTGTTAGTAAACGGAGAAGGTGATGTGAGATGGGAGTGTGGAGAATATGAATATTCGGAATAGAATTAAGGCTGTGTTTGATTGGAAGCATGGAAAATGGGTGGAAAGAAAATGTTTTCCAGGGAAATGATTTGCCAAGAAAATATTTTCCAGGGAATTGTAAATGTAGTGCGTTTGATTGGATGAAAATTCATCCTAGAAAATGTTGTAATTTTCCAACTTTTGGTGTTTGATTGTCTTTATTTTCCATGGAAAATGTAGTATTTTTCAACTTTTGTTATTTGATAGCAACTATTTTCTAGGAAATTATCACATTTTCCATGACTAAAATATTGAGAGAAAAATTGAAAGTTTACTATTGACAATTGTTAAATTATAATTTACCATTTTTATGCATATTTCCACCATACATTTTATATAATCTAATACAAATTTTGAAAAAATTCTATTGTACGTTGAATTACCACAAGCATATGGATTTGTTAAAAAGTAACTAAAAGTGAGTTAAATAGTAGCATTCTCATGAGGCCTACGATTTACACTTACGTAAACTAAAATAAAATGTCCTATATTTTGAATAAACACAAGGGACTAACTTAGATAACTACATTAAATTCACTTAATGATTTAGAGCAACTTAAATTTGCTTAAAAATTAATAATTTTGCCAACTTAAAAATTAATAATTTTGCTTAAAATTATTAATTTTAAGCAAAATTAATAATTTGCTTAAAAATTAGAGCAACTTAATGATTTAGAGCATTTTATATAATTTGCTTAAAAATTAATAATTTTGCCAAGACATTATTTTGCCAACTTAAAAATTATTATTTTAAGCAAAATTATTAATTTGCTTAAAAATTAGAACAACTTAATGATTAAGGAAATTCTTGCCAATTTTCATTTGCCATGGAAAATTGATTCTACTCATTTGGCAAGAAAATATTTTCATCATTTTCATGGAAAATGGGTCACGTGCATGGAAAATGGAAAAAGTTTGCCATGGAAAATTTTGTGAATCAAACAACCCAAAAGGTGGAAAATGGGTGGAAAATTTGCATTTTCCATGGCAAATTTGGTGTATCAAACAGGGCCTAAGTGAGAGAAAATTTTGATTTTTTTTAAATGAATAAAATAATGATTCATTGACACTTAAACCAAAATATCAATTCAACTACAAAAATAGTTGGGACAACATTAGTCTCTCAATCAAAATTCCACCTGTGATGAGTTGTGCCCGTGCGTGTAAGTGAATGGAGAAGATGAGGTAGGGTGGGAGTGAACAAGGAATATGAATATTTTTTCTTTTCTGTTTTTCTTAATTATTTTCATTAAAATTGTGTATGTACTAATTTGTTCTTAAAGGTTGTTTGACAAAATTTTGATAAAAAAGTTTAATAAGTCGATAAAATGTATAGTTAAAAATTTGATAAAAGTTATAAATCCCATAAAATATATAGTTAAATTAATTGTTGACTTTAACTAACATTTTAAGCTAAACCAAACAAACACTAAATATTAATTGTCTGTTTTTATTTATATTTGTCAAAGTGAATGTTGAGTTGAAAAAAATTAACCTCGTAAATAATTTTGCTCGCCAACTTAACGAAAAAATCATTTTCGTTACTTAGAACGACATAGACAGACATAAGGACTAACATGGCATATATTGTTAAGTTGAATGACTAAACAATTACATTTTAAAAATTTGGGTACCTTTTTTGTCACAGAGAGTAAAGTTCAGGGACCAAGCATTTTTTTACTATAAGCATTCATGTGCTACAAGAAACTTGACATATGGGGATTAAAAAGCTGTTTATATAGAAACAGGAAAATTGTCTATCAATACATTCAGAAAACTTTTGGCCTCTCCTAGACAGCACAGATTCTGCACATTACATCATTTGTACAGTGACTATCACAACACCAAGCTTTTCATCTCGACACCCTTATATTTGTGCAGTACATCTCTCTCCTCCGGTATTGTTCACCATCTGCACAGCACCTCACTAACCCGACTCTACGATAAATCTTCGAACTAACACCGTACAACTTTAAGTACAACCAACATTACTTATTTGATCATCCAATAAAACAGAAAGAGCCACATTCAGATATGAAAAATGAAAGAAGGGGCTCTAACAAGTATTAGTTAACTGTACAATTCCTTCCTGTGCAATCTAAGCAGAATATGAAGATAGGATGCTGATCCTCCTTTCTGCAAGAAATGGAATACCTTGTTATGACTTACTAGATAACCATTTGGGTAATAAATAATCTTAATATATTTGCCCATCCCACGGGAGGCACTCTCATTTGTTTCCTCACAAGCGCAGACACATACGTGGACTCGCCCCCACACACTGGCCGCACACAGTGAAATAAAATGTCGAAAGTTCAAAATATGTCAAAAACAGTGCAGTCCCACCGCACGAATTTGTACTATGTGGCATGCATTTTGTTGTGTAAGAAAAGGCAGCAGAACATTATTATAAAGATTAGAAGTATGAGTACCTCCAGCAGCAATGAGTTTCTCTACACGGGCAACTATATGTTTTCCGTAGGTATAATCCTTCAGAGCATTTAAATGAACCTTTATTCGGTGAAGTATCAGCTCAAGTTGCTGGTCATCACAAGTCTCCAGCACTTTCTGTACAACATAGTTTGCAAACTGATCTTTCATCATGACCTGACCCCAGAAAGAATATTAAAATAAGTAATTAATACGAGTTCAAGAGAGAATAATAAATCCAAAATAAGTATGGACATGTCCTACAACATTATCATTGGAATGAGCATCCAAAAATTTTACTAACCTGAACAGGCTCATTTTCATCAGTGGTGCCAAGCATCTCATTTACAAGGATCTGACGTTCTTCAGGAGTTCCGAAAGTTAAGCATTTCTCCACAACATTCGATGCAAACTTATGGTGGCTCATCCGAACAATATTCCCAATTAATTGATAAATTATAGCCGATCGTTCATGTGGCTTTCCATGTTCCACTACATGCTGCCAGAGTAAACGGCAGAATTAAATGACTAGATTTATCAAATTATACAATAAATCAACAAAAGAAAAGATATGAGTGAGTGAGTGAGGAGCTAGGAAGTCCAGGGAGAATTTGAGAACTTTCATCATGATATTCACTCAGGGCATGACAGAAACTGAGGCAGAAATTGAAAGGAAACCATTTTTAGGGGCTTTTTTAATAAGAGGATATTTATGCATTTCAATAGAACTCTCTCATGTGCAACTCGGGTGCAACTCGGTTAAAACAATTTATAAACCAGAGCATGAATAACAACTTCAGTTAAAACAATTTATAAATCAGAGCATGAATAACAAGCTTGTTAGGTACGAAGATGATTAGGTGAGTGACTGATTTAATTAAATCATTATTGATACTTTTCAGAAGTGATTCTTCCAAGAAATATTCTAACCTGAATAACATAGTTTCCATATTGATTCTGGGCCAACATACCAACATTTTTCAGAATATCATTCATCATTATACTCTGGGTTTCGGGATTATGGCAGTGCTCAAGAACTCTCTGTAAAATGAAGCCAAATTACTTTGCAATAATAGCACTCTTTGCATCAATCATCAGTAATCTAAATCGTAAAATCTGATCTGCATAAATGTGATCTAACCTGTATCACCCGACAACCATATGGATGAGTGGACAATGTCACAACTTGATCATAAAATGTTGTAACAATAAACTGAATGGCAGCTTCAGGTACGCATTCAATACATTTTTGTATCACATGATTTCCATTCTGATCACGTACACAGCTTATGACATGACCATCAAGCTCCACAACCAATCTAGTCTGCTGGTCCAATTCAATAACTTCTATTGCCTGGACAGCTCAAATTATTAGTCAAGCCATTGTCACTAAGAAGCATAGACTATCATAAAACTGGATATACTAATTGAGAATACCAAAAAGGTACAATTTCACATTCTACGATCATACCTAAAATACATTTTTCATCATGTCAAAAGGGTCCCAGTTTCACATTCTGTCACGAGACTTACATAATAACACTTATTTTCTCTTGTTTAGTCTGGATTAACATAGTGACTAAAATCAAGTCAAAAATGAAAAAGAAATGAAGTGTGCAAACCAGCTCTAAGACGGAGAAAATTTTCTAATGATGATGAAAAAAATGAGTTTTCGTTTTATTGAAAATCAAAAGAAGTATAAAAATAAAAAAAATAATATATGTGCTATAATTGTAACTGTTAAAATCGAAATCTCTTCAACTTGTCAGTGTCGTGTCTGTATCCATGCCTCATATCTTATGCCTCAAAGTGCCTCAACACTTGCACCTAGCCTCATGGAGGCCAAACACCTCAATACACAATTTAGTCTTTTTAAACATTATAAAAATGTTACAGACTATAGGCACTTATGTCCCCTTTCTTTTCCCAAATCTGTTCGCCTAAGTGCATAGTTCTGGATTTGAAATTCTAGATTCTTACTCAAAAAGTGGTCAATTTCACAATTTTGAAATTATAAAATATAGGCACTTATGACATTTTCTTTTCACAATATTAACTTGGCACCTTGATACTCCAATCATATTTGGTTATCCTCCGCATCTGCTTCTGTAGAAAATTATTTTCTCTTTTTATTTGTTTCTTCTTGTTTATTCTTCCCACCACATGCATCCCTCACTAAGGGTGTTACAAAGTGCATCAGATCCAATGACTTCATCCTTTCTTCTTGGTTGTCCACTCCCTAACTTAACCCAATTACAAAATTAATAGAAATACATAGTACCACGTGATTGTTGTCATCTATAGAACTGTGCATTGCACCTACGTAATCACCACCGCCACCCTTATCAAGTTAACAACGTTTTCCAGATCTGATGTGATTGAGGTCATTGTGGATTGGTCCGTGATGATGGGGAAGAGCAAGGAGGATGAGCAACAGATAGTTATGGAGGGAGACATGTGGAAGAGAAGCAGGTAGGGGGGGAGGTACCAGATGGTGTGGGTAACAGCGGCCGGATGGCTAGGGAAAGAGAAGGGTTGGGTAAAATGGCGGGTGGGGATTGGTTAGGTGGCATTTAAATATAGTATTCTCTAAACTTTTCTTTCTTTTTGCTGCACGGGTTTTAAAATTTAGATCAAATTTGGCTAAACGAAGTCATAATCACTTGAACTTCGAGTTTTGGCCTATGGTACACTTGAGTGGACCATATATTTTATTGCCAAAGAAAATCCTAATCTCAAATCAATTAATCCAAAGACTTTCTCAAGATTCTTATATATTGACACAAATTCAAACCAAAATTCTTCTAAATCACAATTCAAAACCATCGATTTTCAAATATTAACTGCAAACTTCCAAGTGATGAAACAAACAGGTCTTCATAGATGTCCACAGTGGTTTAGAAGCACGACATGTATTTTTTGATATTGAAATGTGGCATATTAATTATAACTGCAGAAATGAATCACAAACGTCTAAATGTTAGGCACCATAAGATAGGAAGATGTAATGTAGGCATCAATACAGGTAAATAAAACACAATTCACGGTGATCACAAGTTCATTCAAAGAGTAATATTACCTTCTGAATCACTCGGCATCCATACATTTGAAGGGTAAGAGTCAGGACATGCCCAGTTAGCTGCTCAGCCAGTTGTCTAATCTGTGTTGCACTTCCATGTTCAAATAACTGAAAGAGAGGAAAAGGAGGATGAATAAGAAAAAGAACAAGAAGAAGACACTGTGAGCCATTCATATGTTTATGCATCCTAATTAGAAATATATCATCACACAGGAAGGACATGCCAAAGTAACTTGCTAAACATCAACACATAAGAAATCGAACTTTAAAAATTAATTACCTTCTGGATCACATAGTTACCAAACACATCAGTCATTAGGGGAAGAGCTTGAGGCATGATTTCATTGAAGACTATCTTCTTCTCTTGTACAGTAGCAGTTTCAAGTTTCTGTTGGAGAAACCGACTTCCATACTGATCCACACTGCTCGAGGAAGGTTTTCAATGAACCTTTAGATTTTCAGAGGTTGCATGAAAGACAGGCAAAGTAATAACCAGAATTACATACCAGAACTCAAAAATGTGACCTGTAATCTCTGCAAACTCGAAACTGTTGGTTCTATTGATCTTAAACTTGGGCATTAATGGATATGGAAAACCTCCCTCCAAGTTAACCCCAGGTCCAGAAGGCCACGATCCCATAAAACCACCAGTTATGTTCCTTAACCCAGAAGGAAAATGCATGCTGGGACCAACAAAGCCAATAGGGGAAAAGGAATATGGGTAAACTGGACCCTCCATCAAGCTTCCAGGATATGACATACCAAGACTGAATGCAGGGTATCCATATAAGTTATTCAGATAACTAAATTTGGCAAAAGCAAGGTCATATTGTGACCTCTGAAGTGAAGCCTCAAGGTAAGCATTCTGAAGCCTGAGCAATTCCACATATGAAGTGGCCATAGATTCACGATTTATTGTTAGGTCATTGAGAGCTGAAGAAGCACATTCAATTGATCTCATGTGTTGAAGATACGATGGCAGTGCCATTTGCAAAGCATTCCTTGATCCAACTCTACCATGATTCTGCAGTTCTGCTGCCGTAGCTAATAAGTTAGGTCCTAAAGTCAGGCCTCCATCCATTGCTCTAGAGGCAATTCCGGAGGCACTGATCCCTGTCACAGCAACAATATTTTCAACTGGAGGTGGAAAATGATTTCCCAATGTGGAAGGTGATACATAATTTATAGCATAACCACCTAAGCCATAGTTTGGCAATGATAAACTTGAACTATCAACATTAAGATATTGAGATTGTGAACTTCCTCCACCATTAGAAGTAGGCAGAGATGGCCCTTCCAAGTACGAATTTGACTGTGTAGCAAATTTGCAATATTGCATTAGTTCAGGTTTGAATTGTGGTTTGATTGGATTCTGGGCATTATGCAAATGGAAGGGGTTCTCATGAGCATCAATCCTAGGATGAATTTGAGAGCCCCGGTGGTTTCCTTCATCCACCGCATTATCCACTGACAGACTCATGCCAGACAACGCAGCAACCAGGCCTGCAGACTCCCTTATATCAGGTGATAAATCATCAATTGACTTTGGAACATTTGCACTTCTCTTATCCAGTGAACTCAACTTTCCACCTCCAACAGGAGGTACGTGAGGACTATGAACTCTAGCAACAACTTCAGGATCATGAGTAGCACTTCCTGATAGCGAAGTACCCAAAGCAGAACCATATTTTTGAGATGCTGATGAACCAATTTTTTGGAATGAAGAGACTCCTGTAATATTTGCTTCAAACGGTAATGCATCCAATGATGCCAGCTCATGACGGAGTGCAGACTTTGATTCAGAAGATTCAACTTCTTCAAATGCACAACTGGCAGGGCGAAATGGATGTCTAGAAACAGCTGTTACGTTACTTATATCATCCTGTATTAATCACAGAATAGCCAACTCATTACTCGATTCAAGCCCCAAAAGCCAAATAAGCAGGAAAGACCCAAAGTTTGAATTTAAGCACAATCAACAAGTTGTATACCAGAAGGCAGATGAAATTTTAAAATAGCAAATCCCTGCATGACATAAAAACAAAATGCAATAGCAAAGAATGATATTCAACCACAATGAAGATCCGGCTTATAATGTTAGATGAATTCCACAAAACCAGCAGATCACTGATCATGCAATCAAGAGTCCCACAGAACGAGCAACTCTAGAAAATCTGCACACCATTGATCACGCCATCAAGAGTCTGTCCAACTAGAGTTTAGGATCAGTTTTGATTTTGTAATTACAATTATTTATTGCTCCCTTTAATTATGCCTAGACTCAGCTATATATATTGTACATAATATATCTCAATCAATACAAGAAAATACATTTCACATGGTATCAGACTAGGTTTTAGGATCCTACCTGCGTCTGTCTCCTCTTTCCTTCCTATCTGCGTCTGTCATCTCTCCCTTCCTCTATTCCTCTCCTCTTCCTCCCCTCTCATCCACCCTCTTCTCCTCATGGCTGAATCATCTTCCCCACCACCCACAATCACTCAAAACACATCACAATTCATCAAGTTAAACAAGACCAATTACCTTGTATGGCTCTGCCAGATCAAGCCCTTTCTCAATGGTGCGAAGCTCATGGGTTATGTCGATGGATCAATTCCAAAACCTAATTCCACAATCAGTACTACACCAAGTGATGGCAGAGCAGCTACCACCATCCCCAACCCGGAACATGAGAAGTGGTTCACTACCAATCAACAAATAGTCAGTATACTCACCTCATCCCTAACTGAAAATGTTGCTCGCCTCACTATTGGATTTGATACATCCAAGGAAATTTGGGATTACCTCGCAAAGCACTATTCTCAGCAATCAGTAGCTACATCTACAAGCTTAAAACTTCAGCTCTTCGATCTTCAAAAGGGATCTCAGTTTGTCGATGCATATCTCCAAAGAAGCCAAATCTATCACGATTCCTTAGCTTCCATTAATCGACCCGATTCATCGATTACGATCTTGTAATTGCCATACTTCCGTGGTCAGGCCCGAATATTTAATGTTGCGCATTGCTCTCACAACCCAAAACTATCGACTTCTCGAACTTGATGCAAGAATTGCGGCTTTTGATGCTCGAATCGACCTCCTCCTGGCGACCATGGATGTGCGGATCGCAATGTTCAACCAAAGCTCCTCTTCTTCGCGCGGTGGCGCTCCAACTCTGGCGATCTTTTACGGCGCAATTACTCCTTTGGTCGAAAAATAATCGACGACAACAATCGTCCCTTCCCCAGCAGCAACTTGCGGTATTCCCAGGAGCCGTTTTTCCTTCTTATCCACCACAATATATACCAGGCCCTTTTCCTCCCCTACATGGGCCTCACGCCCAGGTTCTAATGGAATTTTGGGCCCAGCTCCTCAGTGGTGCCCAAACTGTCATTCAAATCAGCATGGGTTGAACCAATGCCCCCACAGATTCTCTGGTCCATCTAATGTTGCACTATTTTCAGGAGCTCATTTTGCTTCTGATCCAAATTGGTACCCGGACATCTGGAACAACTCACCACATGACTTACATGCTCGTCAATAAACCACAAACTTATGATGGACCTCACAATGTCTATATGGGAAATGGGAACTCAATGCCCGTTTCCCATACTAGTAACCTTTCTTTGGCATTAGGCTCCTCCAATTTTTTCTTACACTATCTTTTATATTCCTTCTATTCGTAAAAACCTTCTTTCTGTAGCTCGTTTCACTAAAGATAATCTCGTTTTCTTTTTATTTGCTCCAGATTTTTACCAGATTTATTGCTTACGAACTGGTCATCTCTTATTTCAGGGCCCTTGTAAAGACGGTCTCTACCCCTTCAATTTGTCTGCCATCTCCAGTCCTCCTCAAGCTCTTGCCTCCGTCCACTCTTCTGTCTGGCACAATCATTTGGGTTATCCATCATATGATGTTCTAACTTGTCTAGGTCATGCCATTGGTTCGAAATTATCTTTTAATTCTTTTTGTCGTGAGTGTGCACTTAGCAAATCTCACCAATTACCTTTCAATGCAAATAAAGAGCCTGCGAGCACTCCTTTTTACATTATTCGTGTTTTACTCACCTTGGGTCATATATTTCTAATAAATTGTCAAGTCCTAGTATAGAATGTGTATTCTTAGATTACAGTCCACATCACAAAGGTTATCGTTGTCTAGATCATTCTACAGGTTAAGTTTATGTGTCTAGGAATGCTTTGTTCAACGAAATGAATTTTCCATATAAAAATTTGCATGTACAAAGATTCCAGCCTTGATGAATTCATTCATATTTGCAGCCCAATTTCATTCCCAGCAGACTTGGTTCCACCATCCAATAGCCCACAACCTGCTAATTCCATTCAACACTCATAAGATGAATCAACTCATCCCACAAAAGCAAACAGTCTGCCTCCATCATCACACACAACCAGCCAGTCTCCTAGTCCATGTGCCCACCCGTCGCCCTTCATTACCTATAGCCGGTGTCGAGTCACCTCATCCCATGCCCCCCGAACCCTACCACATCTCAGATCTCGGACCTAATACCCCAGAGCACTGATCCAGTTCTTCCAGTTTCTCTTGAATTGCGTTTGCCAGCTTTAAATCGATCATCATGACCTCTCTCTTTCTTAACTCCAGCAGCGATCGAGCCTCCCCTTTCACAGCAACACCCCATGGTCACACGATCCCGTGATGGCACTATCTCACAGAAAATTTACAATGATGGCACGGTCCGCTATCCTCTTTCCCGAGCTCTGTTACATTGCATTGACACTGTTGAACCAATTTGTTATACTCAGGCAGCCAAACAAGAAGTGTGGCATGCAGCCATGGCCGACGAAATCAATACTCTTTTGAAAAATCAGACCTGGACATTGGTCCCTCCTTCTCCATCACAAAATATAGTCGGTTGCAAATGGGTCTTCCGAGTCAAGCACAATTCGGATGGCACGGTAGAACGGCACAAAGCTCACCTAGTCGCTAAGGGGTTCCATCAACAGCAAGGTATTGACTACGACAAAACTTTTAGTTCTGTCATTAAACCTGCCACTATTCGGACTGTGTTATCTCTTGCTGTATCTAGATGCTGGTCACTTAGGCAATTAGATGTTAAGAATGTCTTTTTACATGGTTATCTCAAAGAAGATGTTCATATGGTGCAACCACCTGGGTTTATTGATCAGACTCAGCCCTTCTATATCTGCAAACTCAATAAGGTGATATATGGTCTTAAACAAGCTCCATGTGCTTAGTTCCATCGTATGACCTCCTTTCTTTTATCAATTGGTTTTGTGCAAAGTCTAGCAGATTCATCCTTATTCATCTTTCGACATAGACCAAATATCATTTACTTTTTACTATATGTTGATGACATTGTGGTCACTGGCAGTAACGACAAGCTACTCCAAAGCTTCATTAATGCGTTGGGTCGTGGCTTCGATATCAAGAATCTTGGTACTCTTTATTATTTTCTGGGTTTGCAGGTCATCTCATTCAACAGTAACATTCACATAAATCAGATTCGGTATGCACATGATTTATTACAAAAACATGACATGCTTCTCAGCAAACCAGTTGGCACTTCTATGTCCGCCAAAATTAGCCTCTCAGCTTCTGAAGGCGACAATCTCCAAAATCCTACCGTCTTTCGAGAAATTATCGGATCCTAGCAATACCTCACCATCACCCCTCCTGACATTGCTTTCGTTGTCAATTCCATCTCCCAGTTCATGAGTCAGCCACGCTAACCACATCTTGTTGCTGCCAAACGCATCCTCCTCTACATCAAAGGAACACTTGATTATGGCCTAGTATTTGGTCCCCAACGACATCCCACTCATGTTGCTACCTATGCAGACGCTGATTGGGCTGGTTGCCCAGAAACTAGGCGTTCCACTTCTGGCTATCTTGTTTATCTTGGCACAAATTTGGTTTCTTGGTGCTCCAAAAAGCAGCCTGCTATCACTCGCTCTAGCGCAGAGGCTGAGTATCGATCACTCTCACATGCAAGTGCTGAAACTACATGGTTAGCTTTCCTTCTTTATGAACTTGGTGCACATTTTCAATTCCCAATACTGCTGCATTATGACAACCTCAGTGCCACATACATGGCCTCAAATCCAGTTTTCCATGCTCGCACTAAGCACATAGAACTGGATTACCATTTTGTTCGAGACAAATTTGCTCTTGGCAGCCATCGGGTTTGCCCATACCTACGTTGATCGGTGGGTGATCTCCTCACTAAGCCCCTACACAAGCATCGTCATACCTCTCTCGCCAACAAACTTGTTCGTGCAGGACCGCCAAGTTTGAGGGAGGGTGTTAGATTAATTCCACAAAACCAGCAGATCAATGATCATGCAATCAAGAGTCCCACAGAATCAGCAATTCCAGAAAATCTGCACACCATTGATCACGCTATCAAGAGTATGTCCAGCTAGAGTTTAGGATCAATTTTGATTTTGTAATTACAATTATTTATTGCTCCCTTTAATTATGCCTAGACTCAGCTATATATATTATACATAATATATCTCAATCAATACAAGAAAATACATTTCAACATATAATGACATATAATATGCATTCAGAGAATTCATGATTGAAGAAACCTTTTATCATTTGAAGTAAATAAATTGCAATCAATTAGCAAGACAGCAAGCTCTCAAAACCAGTAGAAAGATTTAATTAAAAAGTCAAAGTAATAAAACCAAGAATGGCCCATCCGCAGGCATACCTTCGGCATCTTGTCCAGTAAAATCTGTACACTCTTTTAAGAGGAGGTTTTACAAATACACTCCTTCGCTAGTTATGCATCAATTAATGAATATTATGATGCAGTTATGAGCGCACATAAGATTTGTTTCTTACACCACAGACCCAAAAAAAATTATTAATGCAATCGTCCTTATTGATACTGCCCTATGAAGCTAAAATGAGTGATATGGGACTATTAATCCAAAAAAAATGAACAAACCAACATTTACCAAAGAAATGCACTTGAGACTAAGTGACAAAATGTTATCACTTTAAGAAAACAAAGGTTGCTTATTGCAATTCTCAAAAACTGCTGAGCAAGCATGAGGTATATGTCCTGCTGCATGCTCAACTCCTAGTGACAGGACATAAGATCAATTTTTTGTCTTTCATGGCTTCCAGAGATT
Source organism: Forsythia suspensa (assembly GCA_023638005.1). Lineage (NCBI taxonomy): Eukaryota > Viridiplantae > Streptophyta > Magnoliopsida > Lamiales > Oleaceae > Forsythia > Forsythia suspensa. The sequence goes on from CM042674.1 coordinate 42,856,678, forward strand.
TGACTAACAGGCAAGATGACACTAAGGGTATCCTACTTCTCTGTAAGCTTAAGGAAATTCCTTAATGTGGCCAACACTTTTATTCGCACACTGACAATGGTGAAACATTAAAACCAGCAATCACAACAAGTAACTATTTTTTTGGGAATGTGGAAAACATAACATGTAGTGAAGTAGGACGAGATAATCAGTTTCATTAAAAACCGACGAAGCAAAAAAAAAAAAAAAAGGCTACTAATGTACTTTATGTCCTCAATGCAAAACCCCGAATTCATATTATCATGCATGCACTTTCCTGAAACTATTACCACGTTCTCGAATTATGCAGACACGGTCAAGTGGTAATATTTGACCTAACAAGGGTAACTGCGATAATAGTATCAATGCTTGATACTTGCACATCATTACCTTATACCTAATAAATCCAGTGACTTCTTATAACAAACATAAAGATAACTAAGCAATTATAAGAGAGAAAAGCTTTTATACTGCAAATTAGTGGCTAATCCAAAGAAGTGCAATCCACTATTAACATATATTAATAATTGACGATTCAAAAATTAAATTGATTCTGTGCCAAAAACTGCAATTTAATTTTCGGTAAAATATATGAAGCTGCAATTTTGTTTTCTATATCTCACCTGAATCATTTCAGCTATGCACTTCTTCGGACTCCCAAATCCCAAGCCGGGCAATCCAATTAATCCATCACCATCCCATTTCTTCTGCTGCGGTGCCTCCATTTTATCCTCCTCTTTTTGCCAACCAAAATCCGTCTGCATGCAGAAGAGCGAGTCCTCCCCACCAACAACATTCCTACTCTGTCTCCTAGCCCCAATAGCTGAGGCCCCTACACTCCCACTCGCACCCTGCAGCCGTTGTGCCAACCGCATATCTTCCCCGGAGAGCAAGGGGGGCAGGAGTTGCGGGTTCAGGTGCACATTCTGGTAGTAATAGGAAATATAGGCTGGATCAGACCTCAGCTCCTCCAAATGACCACCACTGCCATCAAGAATGGAAGCTTCCACAGTGGGTGGAGCTGAGCCGCTGCTAAGACTGAGCTCTTTCTCACTATCACTAGCCCCTTCCTGAGCTGTTCTTTCCCTCAGCAACATCGCCAGCTCTTCATACTCATTGCTGCTGTCACTGCCTAGAATCGATTGCATTCTCATTTCCGATATCATCTCCGAGTAGCTATAAGTGATAATCACAAACACACACACAAAAATACACCAGGACTCAAAAATAAGCGAGTTAAATTATATTCAAAACCCAGTCTCTTAAACCTACATAAATTGAAACATTTAGTTAAAATTAGCAAGAAACACACTCAAATGGTCTAAAGAAATTCATCAAAGAAATCCTCTAGTTTATGCACAAACTCTACAAAAACAATGGCAAATTTTCAATAGCTAGCAAATTTTAGCTTCTTCACGTAGAGTGTATTGTTTTCCATCGATATATTTGAAATGGTAGTAGAATTTTGATGGACCCATATTTATAGGGAGAAGGAGAGAGGGTTTTAGAGAAAGACAGAGAGAGAAGCGAGAACAATGTGAACCGAGGAGGTGGAGTCATAAGCATGACAGACAGAAGAAAACAAGAGCCGTCGGATGAAGATGTGGATGGTTGTGATTAAAGCTTAAAGTAGGGGTAATCGTACAGTGGGCTTGGTTTTGCGTGGGATTTCTGCTAGTCTGCTAGAACTTGTTAGGGTTTCTCATTTCAAGTATCTTCATCTTGAATTGCCTCAATTTGGTACTTTTTTTCCCTGTTGTTACTATCTCCATTGTAGATTTCTATAAGCATTGAAGTTTAAAGCATGTTTGGTGGCTTATAAGTACAATATTTGAGAAGCTAGCGTTAAATTCACATCTAAACTCATAATGAATTTTCAACGAGTAATCACATTGTCTCACGTAGTGTTTCTACAGCCTTAGTTCAATTTTTCCACCTACGACTTGGTGGAAAAAGATTAAACTATGATGACTATCAAAATAACTATTGACGAATAGGAAAATATATTATTTCGTTCTAAAATATAAATAATCAACATTATACTTGACTTGATCGATTAAGAGGCTTCATGGTAAGAAAACAAAATAGGAGGGAATGTTAGGATTATGGGAGCTGAGGGTGAGAGAGGATCGTGATGAGTACGTAGGTCCATGATCAAAGAGTCGAGATAAATTAATTCATAACAAATAAAGATAGATTAGATCGAATTACTTTTTTACTTCCATCACATGCATAGTAGTCATTTTCTCTAGGCATGTTCGAAAAAGAAAATACAACTATAAATGTATTTATTTTATTCTAGAGAGACTTAATGGCGCAGGATTTAAGATTTATTTTTGTCACTCTTGAACATCTTCTTTTACCAATGTGCAATGTAGTCTAATTAAAACCTAAGGGCGTCACCAATGAATTCTATAGATTGCAATTTACGTGGTTGATGTTTAATAAATAGACAAATAAACCTAAAATTGATTTCTAATGAATTTTATCTATAAATCAATACTAATGCATACGTGTCTTTTATCTATCTTAAAAAAATAAAAAAGAGAGAAATAAAGAGAAAATACAATGCTCCTAAAATAGAAACAGAATCAAATAAATTATTGAGTAAACATGTGTAACACAGACTCTCAATCTAGACAGCTCCAAATGTCTCTTTTTCCTTTTTATTTTTTTTATATTTTTTGTGCCATATCAAAGCATCTTCAATTTAACATGAATTGTTTAAAAAATTATGCCATATAAGCGAAAAAGATGGTGTATAAAAAAATTCATCTCTAATGCAAGATGGCAGTAACTCCGTCAAGTTGATATGACAGAGAGAACAATATGATAGTGTCTAAAGATTTGTCTAGATTCATAAATTCTTTTAGATATGCTGACTTAGTAAAAATTAAATATTTTTATTCGAATATAAATGTTATTTTGTTTTTTGTTTAAACAATAAATCAACATAGATAAAAATTCATAGAATATATTGGCAATCAATTTTAAACTGAAGTGTCTATTCATTAAATATCGATGGTACACATATCGAAAGTCTTTTAACTTTTGTGCGAGTATACATTAACATAGATTTTCTAAGTTTTCCATATTTGAACGGAGAGCATCCTGCCATTATTAGGTCAACAAGAATGTATGAATTAATCTCTACATATACTAAGATTTTAAAGATGTAATATACAGAAAACAAAATTTTCATAAATTTATTAATTGAAGAAAAGGCAAAGCAAAATCTAACATGGTACACATCTTCGAGACTTTGTTTTAATCCTATGTCATTATATGCTAAGGATCAAAATAAACTAAATAATGTTGAATTCTTTTCCTGAAAATAAAATACTAAAACATTAACGTTATTCATAATTGAATCATGGGATACTTTGTGATAGATTGTAAGGTGAAAATATAGCCGGAAAGATCACTTGAATCATTAGCCTGAGTAATATATAAAAAAAGATTGGAGAATTTTCTTTTTCGTTTTCACTTTCAACCAGTGAAGGAGCCAGATTTTTAAAGTTGGGGTCCCAAATAGGGGAGGGGTGGGCCGGGCGAGAGGGAACCCTCTCACGGGGGTTCGGGGCAATGCAGCCCCTGATTTTTTTGTTTTATTTTCAAACCATAATTACTGAGCCAATTCTTATGAGAATCTAATTTTTTTTATAAATCATAGTCTTTAAAAAACTTACAAGAAGTCATTGTACAAAAATAGAATCTATATCTATTTTATCTAAAACTAAGCTATGTAGTCGATTGACACAAATTTAAACCATTTTAATAGTATTATATACAATTATTATTTGAATACGATATGTATTAACAATCAAAGTGCCTTTATTATTTGGGTAAATTCAAGGCCGGTCACTGTTTTAACATTTATAGGCTCTAAAGTCATATGCTCAAAACTTAATTTAATTAAAATCACATTTTAGAGCTAAAAGACCAACATATCCTTAATTGTAAAAAATACTAATTGTGATACTGTTTTGTTATGATACTGTTAAACCTATGATTTTGTACTATTAATAGAACATTTTAAGAACAATATTATTCTCTTGTTTATTCTCTACTGTTTAATTCGTCTACCATTAAACGCCATATATATTAGAATCTATGTCCTAATTGAATCTCAAACATGTTCATAGCCTCGACACATCTCTCTAACAAGTTGAAATTTCAACAATATCTAATTCATGACTTACTTTGAGATTCATGAATCAGCTTAAAACCTTGGAGTTTTTGATATGACCATGTTGGAGTTTTCGATATGACTATGTTTTCTGTATAAAATATATTCAAACACCAGTTTTGTGGTGACTATTCAGAAGGTTATGGTGTTATGAGTAGTCAAGTACAAGTTTATGATTCTTGTAGTAAACCTTGTTTAGGATCTGATCAATCAAGAACTGAGAATGTTAATAAAAAAATATCAAGTTCAAAGGATGTTCAACAAGAGAAAGATGAAGGGTGGCTTCAATAAAGATACATTTATCTGTGATACTATTTTAGAAGATTTGTGATACTGTTTTGACAAAAAAATTAAAGATTGCCATTTTAAACTAAAGAGACGACTTCAAATGGGTGAAATCCATCATACACAGTAGCAAAGCTACTGGTCTTGACCGTCTCGTCGAGACAATTCCGAAAATATATTATGATAAAAATTCTTAGCACGTATGCGAATTCTTTGTTCATTTTTATTGTGATACTGTTTTTTGTGATACTGTTTACCATAATACAGTATCAAACAACACACATGACTATGATACCATACTTTTATCTTTGATACTGTTTAATTAGTCATGTATTTTGTTTGATACTGTATTATGCAAAACAGTATCATGGATTAAAACAGTATCAAAATTACTAATGTATATTATCTAAATAAAACAGTATCATAGATAAAACTAAGACATTCAAATAGTATCACATGTTCAAACTTTGCCATAATTAAATAGTATCAAAGATAAAAGCACAGTATCATAAATAAAATCCATTCCACATAGATTCAAACAGTATCATGGAATAAAACAGCATCATAGATTAAAACAGTATCAAAATATACTAATACACATTACCTAAACAAAACAGTATCATGGATTAAAACTAAGACATTCAAACAGTATCATCATAGGATTAAAACAGTATCATGGATTAAAACAGTATCAAAATATACTAATGCACATTATCTAAATAAAACAGTATCATGGATTAAAACGAAGACATTAAAACAGTATCATAGGGTTAAAACAGTATCAAATTATATTAATGCACATTACCTAAACAAAACATTATCATGGATTAAAACAATATCATAGACAAAACTAACACATTCAAACAGTATCACAGGTTCAAACCTTGCCATAATTAAACAGTATCAAAGATAAAAGCACGGTATCATAAATAAAACTCATTCCACATATATTCAAACAGTATCATGGATTAAAACAAGACTAAACAATATCTCGTGATCATCGTTTTTCTATATCTGATATCAAACAACACACATGACTAACAATGTTTTATGTGATATTGTTTTTCTATAATACAGTATCAAACATCATGCTCTCTTTTAACAATGAAATCTTCTTACTATTTCCTCAGCACAGAGTCATAACTTTGGGAGACATCATGCTCTCTTTTAATCATCTCTTTGTAACAGAGATCATTCACTAGCAAATGTCCAAGATGCTTATGTAACTGAATAATTTCCTTACCTTGTTGTGCTTTCTCTTTACTAGCAAATATCCAGTATGCCAATTGTTCCCCAATATATATCTAGGACAGTAAGGCATCTGAATCAAGCACGACATTGTTGTTCTCATAGCAGACGCAAAATAAAGTTTCTGAAAATTAGTTGCATCAGATTTTGACTTTTCTTCCAACATCTTGATTGCAACATTTAAATCCAATAGTTTTCAAGAACAATTAAGAAACATCTCAACCCAATCATTATCTACTCTATCGGGTATAAACGACTGCAATTTGGGTAACAAAGTCCTCATACAACAATGACTAATTTTAGGATTGATAAAGGAAGTTGTGGAATAGTATCTTTCACAAATCCTTCATTCTTTCCATGAATGCTTAGATATCTTCACAATTTCAATAGCATATGGTCCAGATTTTACTATAGGGAATTAAAAAGTAACACTGTCTTTGTCAGAGAGCACACTCATGGGAGGTCATGGGAGGTGGAGGAGGTTGTCGCCGGACGTCACCGGAGGTGGAGGAGGTTTGTGGAGTTGTAAGATTGTGCCAATGGAAAATATGGTTAAAAAAAGATGATTTTGGAATTAATTTAAAATAGTGAGGTAAAGTATGACTTAATCACAATTTTAAAAAAAGTTTTGACCTAATTTGAAATAAGTCATGTGGAGATGACTTATTGACAATTTTTCCTTATTATTTTTGTATTATCATTGGAGGAACGGGTCAATCATTTGTAATTTTATGTTATTAATTTTATTAGGCTAATAGGTCCAATTGCCTTACATTAAAAGTCAGTTTGGTCTAATTTATGAACTAGTTTATTTGACCAAAATAACTTATTTGATAAAAATAGTTTATTTGACCAAAAAAATTTGTTTTGGTAGCCTGACATTTTTTACTATTATTTGTCAAATAAACCATTTCGGTCAAATAAACTAATTTATAAACTATACCAAACAAGCTCTAATTGATATTGGGTCAATGGATCCAATTGTCATCCATTAAATTGATATTAGGTAACAGTTAATTATATATTAAAAAATTAAAAAACTAAAAAAAAAAAAAATTGAAATCCAAAAAGTTGGGGGGTCCAGGTCTCCCCTGTAACCCCTCCCAACACCGCTCTCGACTTCAACCATCAAGTCAATATATATATAGGCACGTGCTATGCACGTAAGTTGCATGTGATAATCTATTAATTAAAAACGATTGTGTTAATATAATTTTGATAAAATATAAATATTTTTTTGGGCTTATTGAAGAATGAACTCATTAATTTTTGTAAAGCTATGTTATTCCAAGGGTCGGATTTTATTTCTAATTGTCCCAGCATTTGCTAAGTTAAAAAATTCTAACTATTTGTTTAATAATCTAATAAGCTTAATAATCGAGTTCTCCGTATAAATGACAAAAATAATACAAGCTGTTAGCATTTTGGTGAATCATCTTAGATATGCACACATGAACTCTCAAAGTTTGTCACAAAATTCTCCTTTTTCCTTGTGAATAATTTTAAATATTAAAATCTAACATGCTTCCAAATATTACAATATATTCAATTTTATGCTCGAGTGTCAGCTAAGCAATCTAAGGTGCAAATCACCATTGTAATCAAAATTAGATTGTTCTAATCCAATGTGCTCACCGAAAGAAAAATATATCATTTCACACAAATATCCAAACCTGTTCTTCACTGAACTTTATGTCTGGGCAAGATAATAGCTCCGAGATATCATGTTCCATGTATTCAAAAACCAGATATATGCTGCATGATAATCGGGAAGTAATTAATCCCTCCAACTTTATAATATTTGGATGGTCAAGCCGGTGAAGAATCATTATTTCTTGAGCCATGAAACGAACACTCTCCGGCTCAAAATTGTCAAATCGCACCTTCTTCAAAGCAACTATTTTCCCACTTTCTAAGTCACGCTTTTCGAAACACGGTCTTTGTATGTACCCTGACCAATATGCTCAAAAGACGAAACCAAATAACATTAACGTGTTTATCAGTTGACAAGCAAATCGTAACAATGAGAAATTTGAGGAGGTTTTGTAACAAAAATGGTGCATACGAAAAGGTTTACATAAGAGAATTGTTCATGGAAACTTTTTTGCATACCATATCACATAAAAGCAGTTGATTATATAGAACAAGCAAAATCCAAGCAGAAAACATAAGCTAATACTTGAAATCCGAGGATACTAATGGATACATTACATAAATATAAAATAAAGAAAGTGAGTTAACATGCTTCAAAGATCTAATTAGCACAAAATATCGGTATGTACGACAAACATTTCTCTTGCTTCCAGCTTCGATTCCGTAGTACCTTTGCATTAATAACAATCATATCAAAATACTGGAAAGTTCAATCTGTAAGTACTTATTAGAAAGTATCTACTGATTATTAAGCTGATTAGATTATTAAACAAAGAATCACATATTGAAATACCTTTTCAAAGAACGAACACAAAAAGTGAAGTATCAAGTATGATAATCAAGTAGGAAAGAACTGCATATTAGGTACACAAATCTCAATAATTATAGAAAATGGTATAAACAAGGATGAAACATCACCTCATGTTCCATGAGATCAGCCGACACGGATGATATAGAGGTACCAAATTCTCTCAGAAGTAAAATCCATGAATAAAAAAATGAAGGAGAGTAGAAGAGAAATATTTCAATGAACTCACATTATTTGTGCTCCTCTTTATCAGTAGTGCAACCACATCACATGTGCAGAAACAGAATTGTAAATATTAATAGAAAGAACTCGTTATAAGGATCGACAAAGTCATTAGAAACTTAAAGAGGACCGAAACAAAATCAAAAACCTGGTAGTTAAAGAATCCCGTCTGAATATGTTCTCTAGTTTGCATAGATATGATTTGCAAAGCTACAACTTCTTCAAAGAAGATACAAATTTTATGTTAATACATAATAATTAATTTCATAAATATCGCACAGAATTCGTGTAAACAACTGTGAACTCTAACTGACGATGGCACGACAATTTTTTATTTCTCTCTCAAAAAGGACTTATGCTCAATCATATTGCACCGTCTCTTCAGTGACCACGACAAGAAATTCACTAAACTAAAAATGCAATAAAGATCGAATAGATAAAATCCCGTGACATTAAATTTAGTCGAAATTTTAAATAATTAACGATCCACTCCCATAAGTAAAAAGACACTTAAAAATCGCCTCCAGCTCATTGTTCTTTCTTGTTGTAATCACATAAAATGCCAGCCAATTTATTCATTCAACATGTACTCATGACTTAGAGTTCTATCTGCCAGAGAGCTCAAGACTTGATGGTTCTCACATTTCTAGAACAGTGGAAAATTTAAACAAAAACTAAGGCACCACAATAAATAGTATAATTGTATCACATAAACCATATGGGAAAAAAAACTTAAGCCACTAAATTTTCTCATGATGTTCGTTATATATAAGCTAAAGTATAATCACAATGTCTTGCAGACTAACTATAAGTCTATAACTAATTCAATATCAAATGAAAAACTAAATTAATAGTTTTCCTACATGTAAATGCCATATCAAAATATGTGCAAGAATATCACTTATTTGTGCAGCTCTAAGCAGGTATCCCTCAATCAACCGCTGCAAGTTAGATTCAGTAAGAACGCTAACATAGAATATCATATGATGTTAGATGTAGGTGCAAGATAAAATAAAATTTGTATTAAAAAAACGTGATATTACCTATGAATATAATACTGAGGTTCATCTAAACCATGCTTTCAACAGATTCTTAAGCTAGAAACACAGTACATTCAACAAAAAATCACAGAAATTTGGATTTTCTAAATTTCACCGAAGAACAAAAAACTTCGTACGATTCTATGATCTAGATCTTAGGAAAAGAGACTGGAATGGTCGTTGTGTAGTTCTTGGGGGTGGAAAACAATGAAATTAGAAAACAAATGGCAAAGAAGAACACTGTTAAAGCTCCAAATGACCATTACACACCAAAATGATTAGAAGATTACAATTATGGACTTGTTCTGATTCTGTACACACAAAAGGAAAGACACATGGAATTAGTTTTTAGTTACCACAAAATAAGAACAAAAATTACAAGAATTGAATAAATGGAATTTTGTACATTGCATGTAAAGGAAGATCTTTGTTTCCTAGATTTGACAAAATCGAAGTTTATGCACTCCTGAACAAAATGGAGTAGTGGAAAGTAAAAATAGGTCTTTACAAAAGATGGCTAGAGTAATGCTAAACGATAAGAAACTTCCTATTAAATTGTGGGGACTTGTTATATTTTGAATCGTGTCTCTAAGAACATGTACTCTTAAACACCCCATAAAATCTGGAAAGGAAGAAAATCGAACCTCTAGTATTTCTATACTTTTGATAGCAAGTTGTATCTGTTAAATGATTGAGAACGCTTGGGTAAATTCGATTCAAAAAGTAATGATGAAGTTTTCATAGGATATTTTGAAAAGAGCTGAGCTTACAGAATATATAACACGCGTAGTCAAACTATTATTGAATATATCAATATAAAAATGATAACATTAATGATTTTTCCTCTTATTCATAGGAACCTGATATTCAGACTTTGGAAGAACTGGTTGATAGAAGTCAAAACACTCAAGACAACCATGTGTCTGGTACAAATAGAGATAAACAAACTAAACTGCCAGCATCAAGTTCTGGTGCCTCTGCCCCTACTCTTGGAGGTTTCGACATTCCAAAAACAAATAACCAATAGAACACGATAAGGCAACCTCCTTCTTGGATATAGAATGCATACCCATTGGATAATGTACTCTTAGATTCTGGTGAAGGTATGGTAACTAGGAGGAAACTTGCTAATGAACATGGAAATGTTTGCTACAGTTCACAGATTGAACCCAAAAATATAAATGAAGCAATTGATGATGAAAATTGGGTTATAGCCATGCATGAAGAACTAGCTCAATTTAAAAGAAATGAAGTCTATGAACTTGTACCTCGACTTAAGAACACAAATGTAATTGGAACAAAGTGGATTTTTAAAAATAAATGTGATGAACATGGCAACATAGTCTGAAATAAGGCACGTTTGGTTGCATAGGGATAAACTCAAGTAAAAGGAATAGATTTTGATGAAACATTTGCCCATGTAGCTCGATTTTAGTTCATTAGACTCCTACTATGTGTGGCATGTCAAATAAAGTACAAGCTCAATCAAATGGATGTCAAAATTGCCTTTCTCAATAGAATCCTGAATGAAGAAGTCTATGTTGAGTAGCCTATGGAATTTTTTAACCCTTATTCTCCCTACCGTGTGTTCAAACTCAACAAGGCCTTATACGGACTAAAACAAGCTTATCATGCTTGGTATGAACACTAACCTTGTTGTTGTTAGAACAAAGTTACCAAAGAGAAGAGTAGAAAAAACATTGATTATCAAACATCTTAAAACTGGATAAACTGTTGCACAAATTTACGTTGATGACATTGTATTTGGTTCTATGTCAGAAATAAAATCTAGGGAGTTTATTACACTTATGCAACATGAATTTGAGATGAGTATGGTTGGTGAACTAAACTTTTTTAGGTTTGTAGATCAAATAAGTTAGATCAGAGATTTTTATCTCACAAACAAAGTATGCTAAAAATCTGGTAAATAAGTTTGATCCTGAGCAGACCAAGTCAGTCGGAACTCCTATGGCCACGTTCTTGAAGATCTCCAGAGATGACCAGGACAAGGAAGTACACTATAGTTTGTACTGGAGCATAATAGGCAGTTTGTTGTACCTGACTATAAGCTGTCCTGACATATCATTAAGTGTGGGAGTCTGCGCGCGCTATCAAGCTAAACCAAAATAATCTCATCTTGCGGTCATGAAGTGAATTAACTATACTTTTTATTTTGGCTTGTGGTATACTAATAATCGCAATTCTCATCTTGTATGATACACTGATGCTGACTGGTTAGGGAACATGGATGATAAAAAAAAGCATGAGTGGAGGATGTTTCTATGTTCGTAATAATCTCATTGCATGGTTAAGTAAGAAACAAAACTCTATTTTCTTATCTACTACAGAAGCTGAGTATATATTACGCGCAATTACTCTGGATGAAACAAATGCTAAGTGACTATGGAATTGATCAAGATTCTGTTACTATTTTTTGTGATAACACTAGTGCTATCAATATTTCTAGAAATTCTGTTTAACACTCTAGGACCAAACAAATTGACATAAGGCATCATTTTATTAGAGATTTGGTCTAGAGAAAAGTAATTACTTTGAAACATATTCAGACTGAGTAATAGTTGGTTGATTTGCTCACTAAGGCTTTAGATTCTACTAGATTTGAGACTCTACGAAAAGTCGTGGGCATTTGCTTAATGCATTAACAAGTTATTGTATACTTAGTAAAAGTAGTTTTTTTTGTGAATTCATCATATGTGCTTGTATTTGATTTTTTTTAAATTTACAAAAGAAGAAGAATGGATTCTTACAGATGGCATATAAAATAAATGTATGATTGTTCTATGAATATTGAAATTAACTTGGATCAACCAATCAATATGTTATGCTAAATAAACTTATGGAAAAATATGTTCAGATAAGCACACTTTGTGGACATCTTGACTAGTTTGATTGTGAGTTACTACTGATTAGGTTGTTATTTTTAATGTAGTTTGTACTTTGTTGTAGACCTATGGTTAGTATCGATGTCTTCTGATACTATATATGTTGTTTTCTTAATAGACAAATTCATTGGATGAGAGGACAATCACCATAGGTGTGTACAGCCGTCCTTGATAATGAACATACATCATGTAGAAAGGGGTCTATGACTGTGAGAAAGTCAACTCCATGAACTAAAAAAAAATTCTGTGTTTTGATTAATAAAAAAATATATGAAAAATATATAAAAAATGGGGTGAACACTTTGTGTACTCAAAATAAAAATTGTACTAATGTTTGACACGCACATATTTTATTAATCAAAAAGACATTTTTAGATGATGACTGCTTTGAAATACATCTCCGTACTTATCTTTTAGACAAGATTTAATTTAGTTTATTGGTACGGGTTATGATTGACTAGTCTAATATGTCATATCACACACTCACATCATAATCTGACAAAATAACTGAATCTAATTATGCGCATATATTATATTGTAGATTTTTTATTACATTGATATTTTTGGACTGATTGTATAATTTGTTGACTGTAAAATTTGTCCAAAGATAAAAATTTATTTATATACTACAAAAGATTTTCATTGATTTTTTGTAATTGACTTGTGTAGGTTTTTTATAGATTTTCAATCAACAATCTAAACCTAGCAGTAAAATCAGTAACCATTGAGGAAAGTTTTGAATTTTCGGAATAACAGAATTTGTTATTATGTCTGATTTTTTTAAAACATAATAAAACAATTTTTTTTAATTCAAGAAATTAACCGATTGAAATTCAAAAATTAAAAAAATTGGTTATGGGAAGTTTATGTCCTTAACTGTCAATCAACAATTTTTAAATAGTAACTGCTTTTAATTTGTCCAGAAATTTTGGTTACACACGGGTGCAATTTATTCAAACTTCACCTTTTTCAATTTAGATTTCAGGGGTTTGTGATCATTAAATTAGACTTCTAGTGTAGTTCTCTTAATTCAAAATTCAAAATTCATCTTTCTTCTTGTTCTCGATATTTCATATGATTTTCTTCAGTTTTAATGTCATGAGAGTGGGGACTTTAATGAAGAAATTGATGTTGAAAATTGGTTTCTACTCATGCGTGAAGAGCTAGCTCAATTTGAAAGAAATGAAGTATGAAAACTTGTACTTCGACGTGATGACACAAATTGAATTAGAACAAAGTGGATCTTTAAAAATAAATCTGATGAACATGGCAACATAGTCATAAATAGGCATGCTTGGTTGCACATGGATACACTCAAGTGAAAGGAATGGATTTTGATGAAAAATTTGTGCCTATAGCTCAACTTGAGTCTATTATACTGATAATTCCTGTGGCATGTCAAATGAAGTTCTAACTCTACCAAATGGATGTCAAAAATGCCTTTCTGAATGAGATTCTGAATGTAGAAGTCTTTATTGAGTAGCCTAAGGGATTTGTTGACTCTTATTCTCCCTACCATGTGTTCAAAATCAACAAGGGCCTTAGACGAACTAAAACAAACTCCTCGTGTTTGGTATGAACGATTGGCCATGTTCTTGTTTAAACAAGGTTATAAGAGAAGGGAAGTAGACAAAACTTTGTTGATCAAACATCTCAAAACTGGATTAACTATTGCACAAATCTACGTTGATGATATTGTGTTTGGTTCTACCTCAGAAATAAAAACTAGAAAATTTATTACACTTATGCAACATGAATTTGAGATGAGTGTGGTTGGTGAACTAAACTTTTTTTTAGGTTTGCAGATCAAATAGGTTGGATTAGGGATTTTTATCTCAATGGCTAAGTATGCTAAATATCTGGTAAAGAAGTTTGGTCCTAAGCAGACTAAGTCAGTCAGAACTCCCATGGCCACGTCTTTGAAGATCTCTAAAGATGACCAGGGTAAAGAAGTTGACTCTAGTTTATACAGGAGCATGATAGGCTGTACTTGACTACAGGCCATCTTGACATATCATTCAGTGTGGGAATCTGTGCGCACTATCAAGCCAAACCAAAAAAATTTCATCTTGTGGCTGTGAAGCGAATTATTAGCTATATTTGGTATACTAATGATTCCAAATCTCGTCTTGCACTATACATTGATGCTGACTGTGTAGGGAACATGGATAATAGGAAAAGTACGAGTAGATGATGTTTCTACATTGTTAATAATCGCATGTATAGTTAAGTAAAAAACAAAACTTCATTTCTTTATCTACTGCAGAAGTTGAGTATATTGCTGCTGATAGTTGGTGCACTCAATTACTCTGGATGAAACATATGCTAAGTGACTATGGAATTGATCAAGATTCTGTTACTAAGTTTTGTGATATCACTAGTGCTATCAATCTTTTTAAAAATTCTATTCAACACTCTAGGACTAAACATATTGACATTAGACATCATTTTATTATAGATTTAGTCAAGAAAAAAGTAACTGCTTTGGAATATATTCAGACTGAGTAACAGTTGGCTGATTTGCTCACCAATGCCTTAGATTCAACTAGATTTGAGATTTTACGAAAAGCCGTGGGCATTTGCTTGATGCTTAACAAGTTATTGTATACTTAGTAAAAGTATTTTTTTGTGTGTGAATTCATCATGTGTGCTTTTATTTGCTGCTTTTTTAAAAAAAATAAAAATAAAAAGAAGAAGAAGAAGGGGTTCTTACATATAACATATGAAATAAATGTATGATTGTTTTATGAATATTGAAATTAACTTGAATCAACCAATCATTATGTTATGCTTATTAAACTTATGGAAAAATATGCTCAGATAAGCACACTTTGTGGATATCTTGACTAGTTTGATTGTGAGTTGCTACTGATTGGGTTATTATCTTTAAAGTAGTTTGTACTTTGTTGTGGACTTGTGGTCAGTATCGATGTCTTCCGACAGTATAATATGTTGTTGTGTTAACAGACAAATTCATTTGATGAGAAGACTACTACCATAGGTGTATGCACTCGTCCTTCATAATGAGTTTACATCATGTAGAAAATGACTACTCATACGGCTGTGAGAAAGTTAAATCAAATAATCAAAAAAAAAATTAGTGTTTTGATTAATAAAAAAAATGAAAAATATAAAAAAAAAATGGGGGTCAACACTTTTAAGTACTTAAATGAAAAATTGTTATTGTACTCATGTCTGGCACGCACATATTTTATTATTTAAAGAGACATTTTTAGATGATGACTGATTTGAAATACATCTCTTTACTTATCTTGTAGACAATATTTAATTTGGTTTATTGGGACGGATTATGATTGACTGGTCTAATATGTCATGTCACACACTCACATCATAATCTAACAAGATAATTGAATTTAATTATGCACATACATCATATTGGAGATTCTTATTTACTTTGATATTTTTGGACTGATTGTAAAGTTTGTTGACTGTGAAATTTGTCGATAAATACAAATTCATTTATATACTATAAAAGATTTTCATTGATTTCGTGTGATTAACTTGTGTGGATTTTTTTGTAGATTTTCAATCAATATTCTAAATCTAGCAGTAAAATCAGTATCAACGGGTAGAGGTTTTGAATTTTTGGAACAACGGAATTTGTTATCTTGTCAGATTTTTTAAAAACATAATAAAACAATTCTGCTTTTAATTCAAGAAATTAACCGGTTGAAATTCAAAAATTTGAAAATCTGGTTAAAGATTGTCCTTAACTGTCAATCATCAGTTTTTAAATAGTAACTGCTTTTATTTTGTCCAGAAATTTCATTTTCTTACTGGTGCATTTTATTCAAACTTTACCTTTTTCAAATTAGACTTCTAGGGTTTTTGAGCATTAAATCGGACTTTTAGTGCAATTCTCTTCATTCAAAATTCAAATTTCATCTTTCTACTTGCTCTTGATATTCTCTATGATTTTCTTTAGCGAAGAAAAACATAATGATATCCGAGGTGTGCAATATGTTGACCTCAAAAATTTGAAGTTAACTAGTCATTGTTCATCTCCTCACTCAAATGTACGAATCAACCCTTGTCAATTGCCGGTATCCCTTAAATCGGGAATTTTGTGTAGTGATTGCCGTCAAGTAAGAGTTCAGAATTCAAAGAGCACGAATTTGGCCAAGATTTTCTCATGATCCCCTTTTCATTTGATTTTGTTAAAGGCTATTTGTAGATATTTCAAGTCTATAGACTTTTTAGTCTTTAGTACTTTCAAAGCCACATGTAGTCCCCTTATTATTTACCTGATTCTTGTGACATTTAATCCCACATGCTCTTTTGTAACTAACTCTGCCACGTAGAGATTCTTCACGCACCTCATAAGATATTTTGTTGTTTATGATCATTAGGCTAAGTAGTTATCATGTTCCCACCATCATGATATGGCATTTCGCCAGTTCATACTTTGCTGAGGTGTTGTGAAGCTATGAGGGTAGTGGGTGTGACAAAGCTATGACGTAGCATGTCCTATTTTTTATTGGCTGGTTGCCCTTTTAATACCTTCGCATAACAAAAAGAATATCGACAAAGGCTGAGACTATAACCAATTTAACTTTGTCCCTACACCATGCCTTGGTTGGTTACACAATCCCTACTATTTTAACACTTCTGGTGCTTTCATGACCTCTTTCTGCCACGTATGTAAGGAGACATAACAATAGTCTCCCAAGTCCAAGTCTAATTATTTATATTAGGATTTGGATTTTAACTTGTTCATAAGATCGAAGCGATTCCGCTCCTATTTCTTCTCTTTCTCTCTTCTCACTCCTTCTCTCCCCCCCTCCCTCTCTCTCTCTCTCTCCCTCTCCCCCCTCTCTCTCTCTCTGGTGGGAAATAGCGAAGTCATTGTGTTATATTACATTATATTATAGTCCCCAAAGTCCGAGTTTAATTATTTATATTAGGTTTTAAACTTTAACTTTAAGGGTGCTTATCTCTTCATACCCTGTATCTTTAATTACAGCTATTACTAAGGCAAAGGAATTTCTCCTTGATTGCACAAGCTAGCCAGAAAACCTTCCCTTATTCATCTATATCTCTATTAAAAAAATGCTATTTCTCAAGCCTGGGTATTTGCTGGTAAGGTTAAAATCTGCTTCGCTACGTAGTAGGATACGTGTTCTTTGACTACACGTAGATGAGATTTACGCATCAATAGAGTGTCATGATTACTTTATTAAATGTAGGCACATGCGTCAGTAGATAAAAGGTCACTGCCATGATTGCAGCAATCATTTCCTATCTCATAATCCTCTTTTTATACACTTTCAGGTGGGAGAAAAAAGGACAACATGTACGAATAATTTAAAGTAGGGACCAAGTCGTATAACTCTAAAAGGCTAGGGCCAAGTTGCAAATTGACCAAAAGTTGAATAGGGACCAAATTACAAATTGCAGATTAAAGGCTGCTGGTCTACCTAGCAATGTCTGAGAGAGCTATTAGCTTAGTCCTAATTCATGAAAAGCACCACTACACATTATACTACGTCAATAAGGCGCAAGTTACAAGACACTGAAATGCGGTACCCAGACATGGAGAAGCTTGCTCTATCCCTAATTATCACATCATGGAAGCTTCGATCTTAGTTTCAGGCCCATAGCATCAATGCGGTCACCAACCTCTCGTTGAGGCAGATACTCCAAAAATCAGATGCCTCTGGGTGCTTGATGAAATGGTCTGTGGAATTCAATTAGATTGTCATCTCATATAAACCCAAACCATTGGTTAAAGGTTCGGCACTAGCTAACTTCGTAGTAGAGTTTGCCCATATCTCTGAAAGGATCATGGCCGTGAGGACGATGAGGTACCAACGTGAAAACTATAAGTTGATGGATCCTCGAGCGACACCGAAGCCGGTGATAGAATCTTGCTTATCAATCCAGAAGGGCACAACCTCAATTGTACGCTCCACCTAGATTTCAAAGACTCTAACAACACTGTCAAGTACGAAGTGCTTCTGGCAGGACTGAGATTAGCACACGAAATGAAGGCAAAAAAGATTCAGGTCCACAACGACTCACATTTGGTAGTGAGCCAAGTTAATAAAAGTTTCATGGCTAGGGAACATATAATGATTGCTTACCCAGGGAAGGTTACAGAATCCCAACAGAACTTTCAAAATTTGAATTACTCTAAATTTCAAGAACAAAATACAGATACACAGATGCTTGTCAAAAGTTGCCAAGCTGCAATAATTTGGAACTGATGAGAATTATTCATGTCGAGCAGCTCATCAGGCCTATGACTGAAGACCACTCTGCACCAACAACCATGTTGGTCAGATAATCTTCTGGTTGGATGAAGAAAACTATTGTAAACCTGACTAATCAAGTATTTCCAGCCAATAGAGATGAGGCTCATAAGCTTTGCACGAAAGCTGTAAAGCTCGTTCTTCAGGATGGGATACTATACAAGTAAGGATTCAACTCACCACTTCTAAAATGTATGGTAAAAGATAAGGACAATTACATCATGCACGAGATCCATGAAGGCGTTTGTGGTAAACACACCGGTGGGTTGATCCTAGCCAAAAAAACCTAAAGCAGAGGTACTATTGGCCAACAATAAAGAAGGATTCCCATGACTTCTTGAAGAAATATGATAAATACCTACGATTTTCTATCATCCCGAAGCTCACTGCGCAGGACATCACTCCCATTACGAACCTTTGGCCCTTTGCCAAATAGGAGATCGACATCATTGGCCATTTCCCGATAGGCAAAGTAGGAGTCAAGTTTGTTATAGTGGTTGTGAATTATTTCACCAAGTGGTGCGAGGTTGAGCAGTGGCTAGTGAAGATCATAAAAATGAATGCATGGAAGTTTGTGTGGAAGAGCATAGTATGTCATTTTGGGATTTCACAGTTCCCGAGGTCATCTAGTCCTATCGCCGAGGTCATCTAGTCCTATCGAACAACATTTGAATGGAAATCAGAGAAAATCGATTCGTTGTGGCCTATAAGGCATAGATAATAATTCCTATAGAAGTAGGGATGCCTTCCTAGATGTGCCTGCACTTTGAAAAATTGGTCAACGAAGATCTCCACAGGGCAAACCTCGACTAACAAGATGAAAGGCATGCGAATTCATAGCTTCGCCTGATAGATTATTAGAGAAAGATGGACATGTACTATAACTCCAAGGTTAAAAATAGAAGTTTCAAGGTCGTGATTGGGTTTTTAAGAATGTCTTCCTCGCCAACATAGAGGTCGTGGTCGTAACCCTATAACCCAGATGGGAAGTACCATACAAAGTCATCGAGGTGATTTAGCCTAGACTTACAAATTGGAAAACTCTAGCAGAAAAGAAACAAAGCACCTATGGAACATCGCACATCTCTGCCAGTATTACCAATATAATATTTTGCTATTAGGCCTCGTTTTGCCGTGGCTAATGAGGTGTTTTACTTTTACGATTAATTTTTGATACCCGGATAATCGTGTGTAAGGCTTAGTTATTTTAATGCAATTTTTCCATTACAAATACGTTATTTAGCACGAAGTGTAGTGAGAGATTATGGTTTGCAGCCATCTCTTTAACTTGCTGGGTCAATTGTTTAACATGTTCCATGACCAATTAATTTGCAAAGTAGGAAAGGAAAGTGGTTCACGGCCCTATCCTAAACTTGTTGGGTAAACTAGACTAAGCGTTCATAAATTAGAACAAAACGCAACAAGAAGGTTTGCTGCCCTATCCTCATCTTGCTGGGTAAAACTACTAAACGTGTTAGGATGTTGACACGAAGTACAGGGAAGGGTTATGGTTCGCAGCCATGTCTTCAAACTCGCTGGATAAATAATCTCGCACACACTATACAACAAAAAAGTCCGATTCATGATCACCTTTCCCAAACTTGATGAAAAATTCTGAGTCACCTTAATAAATTTTATCAAATTTAAATAAGGAAATGGTGTAGGGTCTGCGGGATAATCAAGTTGCAACTATCAATCTTCGATTAATTCGTCTAGGAACGAGAGGTAGAACGACAAAGTACGACTAGTATAAACAAGAGTAATATTCCAATCATGTAAGGCGAAAGACAGTAGACTTGAAAAATTAAAAGGATTCATTGAAGTAAAGTAAAGAAGTTACAAGTACGAGAATGAAATTACAAAAAAATATAAAAAGTCCTAGGGCCTCGTTGCTTCAAAGAGTCAACACTAGAAGGGCACTATCCTAGTTTGCCTCATCAGAAACATGAAACCCTGTCTTATGAGGGACCTCGAAAGAACTAGGAGCCCTGGCTTGGGAGGCCTATGTTGGGAATGAAACCTCGGAAGGCTGAGGAGCCTCAACCAACATAAAGGACCAGTCCCACTCCTAATGCACATCATTGATCCTCTTAGTGAGCTGGTCACTGCCAGCTTCCATAAAGCAAACTGTGAGGCGAGCATGCTCAGGCTTTTGGGGAAAATTCTTCATATAAGTCCTCACGGCTAACCCCTTAGCCTCGATGTGTTGAGCTTTGACCTCTACCAGTTACGCCCTAGCCTGGGCCAGTTGTCCGTGGGCCTTCGCTAGCCAGGTTTCATTTTTTGCGACCATGGCATCATAGTCATGTTTTTATGGCAGGGATACTATTTTCAGTTGCCACTGTCCTTTTTCTCCTCAATGCATCGGGCCTCTTCAGCCCCTCGTCTTTCTCCTTCAACAGTTGCCACTTGAAGTTCAGCCCTCTTCACATTCTCTAAAGCAGGATAGAGCTTCGTCTTCACTAGAGCTTTGGTTGCCACAAGAGAGTCACCCATACACCGAAGGACTTCATTCTCTAAACCGAGTTGATTGTTCGTCGAACTCATAGCCTTCAAGTCCTCAGCAAGCTTTTAGGACTTGGATTCAGTCTTCTCCAACTTCTCCGAGAAACCCATCAACATGCTATAGAGCTCGTTGTTGAGGACGTAGCCCCAGGTGGTGTTCATCGCCGCCATTGTGATAAATTATCCCATCGATGCTTGTTTGGTGGCCTTCTCCCACATGGAAGACCAATACTTATACACACAAGCCATTGGCGTCGGCACCGGAGAAGGCAGAATCTCCAACAAGGCCGAGTTGAGTAGGAATAGAAATGGGACAAGTCCAGAGTGGATCGGCCCCCTCCCGCAAGAAATTTGGGACAACCTATTTAATTTTTTTTTTGTTAATTGAATACAAACAATAAAATAAATTCAGGTGGAAGAATTGGAGTAAGAAATATTATGTATGTAGAATGTTAGAGTTAAAGAAATAAGAATTTGTTATAATATTTGTAGCAACCAATACAAAAAAAAAATGCAAAATTAAGATTGTAGTATAATGGTTAAACTTTATAATTTTATAATTTCAACCCGGAATCAAATCTCATTCAACCCATTCCTAGAAAAAAATTGTGATTTGGAGTTTTATTATATGATTTTTGGAAAAAAAATAAAAAATTAAAAATTGAGGAAGTGATGGGGGCAAGGATACCCCAGACCTGTCCCTATTTACCTAATAATCAGAGCGTACGGGGCGGGTTTGAGATGGTAGGTCTAGGGCGGCTGGTCAAATTGCCATCCCTAAGGTCGAGCTCTTCCCAGTGTGACTGATATTGATGTAGTGAATTCAGCCATTAGGGGACGAGGTAGGTTCAACAGTTGCGAGACCCCATGAAGAGCTAGTCCCGGATCGTTGAGCTTCCTTGGAGTGCCTCACCCTCGCGACATCTAGCATAAATTTTTGCCTCCGGCCTTTGGGCTTCTCGGTGGCGATGTCCTTACTCTTGTCACCGGGAGCGTTTGGTCGAGAGGAGAAGCGAAGAAGGGCCTCGTCTCTTGGAGGTGCGGTGGAGGTGTCATTGACAAGAGGCGGTGGTGAGGATAGAGACACCACAACCTCTATAGGTACTGCAGCATGAACCTCTACTGGCGAAGAATATGGGGCCACACCCTCTGTGTGGTCTTTATTTTTGTCCACTGCGAAGACAATAATGTTATTAAAAATGTATTTGGCTGCATAAACGAGCTTAAAAAAATTAGAAAAGAAAAGGAGACAAAGTCTATATAAAACTAGAACAAGCGACAAGATTCATCCATCAATCTGAAGTGGATCAATTAGATGTTGTCTTGGAGCAAGTTACCTAGATTCCTAAGGTCGATGTCCAAGTAACAAACTCTGACCCACTTCACTCTCAAGGATCTTTACTTTTCCTTAGGTATCGGGGGCTTACCGTAAACTGCAAAGATTACTTTTCCTTGGGTATCGAGGGCATACCGTAAACTGCAAAGATAAGAAAAGGGATTAAGTCAGGAAATAGATGAAAAAAGTAAAAATTTAGAAAATAAACATACCAAGTACCCTAAATGTCGGGGAACACTAATGTTCGGCAATGGGTTTAAGGGCTGAAATTCCAAATCTCTCCTGCCAAAAAAGAAATTACCCTTCCAATTGAGCACTTTATTGGGCAAATCAGGGGTTTTTCTCCATTTTTGCACCGGCCTTGGAGTCATGTTAAACCACCTTCTGGACCTGTAGGGCATATAAATCATCTCAAAGGCCTCCACCGACTAGTTCTCTCCAACTCCTACTACTCTCTAAAAAATAAAGGTGGCTACCATTTGACCCCATCCCATTTAGAGTAATTTGGCAAAAAGAAAGGTTGAATTCTCGAAGAACCTCGCTAAAGAACAGATGAAGGGGTAGGCGAAGGCCTTGCTGTAGTGCTAGCTAATAGATAGTAATGCAGCCTTCTAGAGGGTCGTCCGCTTTCTCATGAGATCGGGAAGCACAAAAATGGATGGTGGATGGGACATCGTAAGCCAACCGTACATCCTCCAAATCCATCTCTCTTATCTTGCTGGGGATCATAGAGGCCACGGTGGCCAAAGAAGAGAGCTTTTCATCAGAGCATCCCTATTGTTCAGTGAGGACCTCATTTTAAGAGGCCCCGTACTTTGTTTCTTGTTCTTTGGCTTTTGCCTCCTCGGGGCCTCACTCGTTAAAGCCACTAGATAAAACAACACTGTGGGCCATTCATCGATATCCTTTCCATGCTCTAGTGAAGGAAGAAACTCACCCACGATTTTGGGATCTGTTTGAACATCTCCGGACTGATTTTGGAAGTCCTCATTTTCATAATCCATTTTTGTTCTATCTTAAGTCAAGATTATAGAAGCAGCTGGAGTTATCGTTCTAAGCTTGGCTACGAGAAAGAGTAAGGTACTGTAAAAAAAGGTGGGACAGTGACAGGACTGGAAGGATAAAAAATGAGGAACAAGAAATAAAAGTTTCTCTTTGCCTAACTGAAAAAGGTGGAGTGGATTGCCTGAACTGTTGCTAGAAAATATGTAAAGCTATTGCTGGAAAACTTTAAAAGCTCTAGAGAATTGGTTGGAAAGGTAAATGAATAATGAAGAGAAGATAGAGTTTATAGGTGAAGCCCAACATATCGTAACAATTGATTCCAACCTTAGAGATCCAAGTTGTTGAATAAGGGGACGTGTGGCAAGCAGGGACATAAAGGCGGGATCCTAAAGGGTTTGAAATTAATTAATAGAGGCTAAAGCGTGCCACGTGCGCTTCCAAGCTTGCATCAACACGCCTACAACAACGATGGCGTTGTCACTTCAAGTTACAAAACGACATCGCCATCATCGCTTGCCTTTATTATCTTCATTTGATTGATTGTCCCTCCATTTTCAAAAACTGAAGCCTTAGCTCAAACAATTCCATGTAGAGGACCCCACCCACACAACTCGTACAAACACCCAAGTCAAAGCCATCACTTGCTATGAATAAACAAGCATTGGGCTTGGGGACTATATACATCCGAGGGCCTTTCTAAAGCTCAAATTCTTCATACAGTTCGAAAACATGGCGAAGGCCTCTTTTTGCAAGCAAAATCCTCACAAGGTTCGCCATATCGATGCATATCTGCAGTATAGCCCTTCATCTTCGTGTAAAAAAAATTCCAAAACAAATTTTTTCAAGTCCTACGCCTAGCATAAATAATAGACTCGGAATTGGGAACTATTGTTACCACTAGGATTTAGTGAGGTTGACATGTCAGAAAGCGATCCCTATCGAAGGCCCTCTCGTATTCACTCATGCCACACGTGGCAACCGGATTCCCATATTACAATAGAAGGTCCTTAGAATGTATAATTCGAAAAAGGGCTTCGCCATGTTGACAAACCCCTGTCCTTCACCAACTTTTTGGATCTCGTGAAATCTCCCAGCCAATCTAATGTTCTAGGCAACCAGAGAGATAATTAAGGACGAGATTACCCTTGATTGACATATAGATTTCCACAAGAAAACTCCATGTCAATCTTCTAAAAATCATCAGTACAAACTTAGTGATTGGTAATGATTAGGCCAAAATTTTGGGAATTGCAATAATCATTGGATCAGTCCTATCCTCATAAGGAAGTAGAATCCAATCAAATAACTAAATAATAGCCTCCCTAAATTAACTAGAACTTCTCCCCTATAAATATCCATCTATTATTCATTCTAATGTATGCATTATTCATAACCTTAAACTCTTGTCAAATTTATACATGCTTGTCTCTCCCACACTCTTATATTTTTACATATAATTTGATATCGGTAGTTGACTTGATCGTTAGAGTGCCAACAGTTTCCGGTCTATTTTTTCCTAGTAATCTTAGGTGCCTAACGATTATCCAAGTGAGTAGGTAACATACAGAATTTCAACTTGTTTTGCCACCGGTTGAAGTTTGTACCATCAAACCTATCGACCCTCATCAAGTCTTGATTCATCAATTTGATAGATGCTAAGGTAGTTCCGTCTCCATTGCACTACGAAAATTTCATTTTAAATTGTTGAAAATGAATAATGAAGACAACAACTTGAACCAAGAGAAGAAGAAGAACACATGAAAACGAGGCTCGAACACGTTAATATACGTTGTCCTAAAATGATATTTGTTCCATCTCAATTTAGCACATGTTTGGTAGAGTTTTAAAAAAAAAAATTTCCAAACTCATTTTCAACCATATATTTTATGGGACTCATAATTTTTATCAACTTTTCAACCACATATGTCATCAAATTTTTTTAAAATCTCCTAAAAATTTACTTTAAAACTCTACTAAACAGGCACTTAGAGATTGCTTGTGAAAAATCCAATAGATAGTTTACAAGATTCATCAAGCCTTAAAAGATTTATATCAAGCAAAATAGAAATTGTAAAGATAAGAACACTTCTATAATTTTTGAAAATAAAATTTTTAAAGATAAATTTGTGAAATATATGTTGTTGTTGTACAAAAAATGAACTCTCAATGCGTATACATAATGATATTGTTGGCGCGAGTTGTCAATATTACCTTATTGGAGAGGTTGTAGAGATCGGTAATTACCTAGCTGTAATATGAGAATCTCTTTGATTAAGCGTAAACCGTAGTCTTAGCCTAAATTAGCTCTAGTATTTGATTCATTGTACTATATATGTATATGGCTGTATTCATTCACAGAAGTAAGAAATGAATACCTTTGTAAGGAATCAACACCTTTTATGACATTGTATCAGAGCAGAGATCCTAGGGATTTCTGCTACAACCAGGCCTTGCCAAAACTAATAAAAAAATGGCAGACCAGACAGACTTGATGGCAGATTGGAGACATGGTGAGAAGTCTACCGTTGCAATCCTCAATGATTTAATGACCCAAATGACGTAAGTCTTAACCCAGAATCAGGTACTGACGCCCGACCCTCTTGCTCCACCAATCAGCATCAAGCTAGATGGCTCCAACTAAGGTTTATGGTCTCAAGTTGTTGAGATGTATATCTTTAGCAAAGACAAACTGGGATATATCAATGGATACATTCCATAATCCGAATCAATAGACCCAATATTTTAGAAATGGATAACATAGAATGCAATTGTGAAATGAAGCGACAATTTTATTCGCTTCCCTATTGCAAAAATGGTATAGACTGTGATTGTTACTACTTACTTTGATGGTTTTTTTTTTTTTTTTATTCGAAGCACCAGCACAGTCCAGTATGGTTTTTAGGCCTCTACCAGGATAGGCTGGTGGGGGTTTGGATGCCCCTACCATTGTATTTATATAAAATGGTAGTACGAGGAGGGGATATGAACACGACCTCCAAGCATACAACGAATGAAAAAAATTCCTCAAACTACTGACAAATAAAGAGATACTACTCCGGTGCATAATTACGAAAAGCAAAAGCAAAAGCAAATGAAAACCAAACTAACAAAAACTAAAGACCTCTAAGCGATGGAAGGCTATATCATCGGTCCGAAGTAGTCCACGCGAACAGCGTGGCAAGTCACGAAGATCCATACTCACGATAATGTCGTTGGTCCCACCCTCGGAAGCTAAAGAGTCACGACTGGTTTCCCTCTCGAAAAATATGAGAAATTGTATCTCGATCGAATGAAAGAAGATGTCGGATGCGTCTGAGTATTGACTGAATCACCCACGGCCCCCCACCACGTGAAATGCAATGAACAGCGAGTGTAGAGTCAGTCTCAATCCATAAGTCCACAAGACCCATCCGTCGGGCAAGCTCAATGCCCTGTAAAATGGCTCTCAACTCTGCCTCCAAAATAAGTATGTCTCCGTAGCCAGTAGAGAAGGCCCTGATACAACGCCCAGTGTGATCTCTGATAACACCCCCGCCACTCGCAAATCCATCCCTGACGCATCCATCAGTATTGATCTTGGTAGATCCAGCCAATGGGGCACGCCAATAAACCAAAGTAGGAAATTTGGGGTAGGAGAAGTAAGAATAAAACCAAAATGTAGGGGCAAGATCAAGGTCCCCACGCCAATGAACAAATCGAAAGAGTCTTCCCATATGTAGTAAAGAAATAGTGTGATAGACCCTCCGGATGATACGATTGGGCTCCATGCCAATCCTACGATGTCAGCATCATTCCTAGCTGTCCAAATGTACCAAAGGACCGCAAAGGGATGATGATAGTTGCGAATATGGCCCTCGACAAAGCGGCACGAGAATCTCCAAGTCACGAAATCTATCTTGTAGCATCTCTCCAACCACGAGGGGAATGCCAAAATAGGCGAGAAGTGCTGCCATACACAGTGAGCCGGGGCTATCAATAAAGACATCTTTGGATGGTCTCAATCTACGAACAAAGACGCGACACCTTGATGCCATATGGGCTGAATCCTCCTCGAATAATCACATCCATGGTACCAAACCCCGCCACAATCTCCAACAAAAAAAGAGATAGTCTGCGGGATGATCGGGCTCCAAATCATGCGACAAAAGGCTCGAAGAGTACTCCCCGGTCTGAACAACACCGCCATGCCGACTTAGTAGAAAACCTACCATCCGGGGTGTCTTTCCACATAGGTCTATCAAGAACATCGGGACAAAGCGGTAGACTTCAACTGGATTGCTATATCATGTGGAAGGACCAACAAGAGTCTATCGATATCCCATCCGGTATCATCAAAAACTCAACTACACGGACGGAGGTATGCTTCCTATGAGGAAACATTTGAGCTAAAGTCATGTCACCCATCCAACGATCGTGCTAAAAGAATATACTCCCGACCCAAGCGCGCGCGATGTGGGGCTCATTGTGTGAGTCCCACCCCTTTAGCCTCCTCCAAACCCATGAGCGAGAATGTGGTATGGGTGCCAGAAGGGGGTGGGTGCCCCTGCAATACTTGCCCAGTAAAAACTGAGCCCAAAGCGACTGCTGTGATCTGAATAACCACCAGAGCTTCAAAGAGAAAGCATGGACCACGTCCTCTAATCTTCTGAAGCCCAAACCACCCTCATTAGTAGGAAGGCAAATATCCTTCCATCTCTTCCAATGCATACGTGTGAGCACGATCTTTAGAATCCCCAAGAATCTAGCAAATGTACTCTCTAACTTCTTCAACACTGTCTTGGGAGGCCGCATAATCAAGAAGAGATAGAGAGGCAAGGAAGAAAGGACGAGACCTCGGATAAAGTAATCTTGCCACTGAGAGATATAGCCCTAAAGGCCCATCCAGAGATCTTGCTCTTGACTTTACGAAATAGACCATCATATAAGAAGGTCTTTCGGGCCCCCATAAACAAGGGTATGCCCAAGTATGTGATAAATTTCTTCGCGGCGCCGAAAGCCGATAATGTGCTCAAGTATCCGAATCCTAGAAGGAGGTGCCCTCTTAGGCACAATAAGACCACTCTTGTCTCTATTCACCAACCGCCGGAGAGACCTCTCATAGTGCTCCAAACAATGCGGTACTCTCTTTCTTGTTGTCTTTGGCCATTGGCAAATATGATCATATCATCAACAAAACAAAGATGTGAGACAAGAGTGTCACCTCTATGAATATATGCCATCGATGGATATTCTTTGGAAAACTTGAGTGAGACCCCGAGAGAAGTAATCTGCTGCAATGATAAACAACGAAGGAGATATGGGATCCTCTGTCTCGGCCGAGAGGAGGAAGGAAAGAAACCACATGGCTCGCCATTCACCAAGACAGAAAAATGGCACTCGAAATACAACGCCTAATCCTATCCCTCCACATCCAATCGAATCCAAATCTCTCCATCACGGTCATCAAGAAGTCCCACCCAATCGATGGAAGGCTATATCATCGATCAAGTAGTCCACGCGAACGACGTGGCAAGTCCGAAGATCCATACTCTCGATAATGTCGTTGGTCCCAGCCACCGGAAGCTAAAGAGTCGGTGACTGGTTTCCCTCTCGAAAAATATGAGAAATTGTATCTCGATCGAATGAAAGAAGATGTCGGATGCGTCTCGAGTATTGATCGAATCACCCACGGCCCCCACCACGTGAAATGCAATGAGCAATGAGTGTAGAGTCGGTCTCAATCCATAAGTCCACAAGACCCATCCGTCGGGCAAGCTCAATGCCCGTAAAATGGCTCTCAACTCGCCTCCAAAATAAGTATGTCTCCGTAGCTGTGAGAGAAGGCCCGATACAACGCCTGATGTGATCTCCGATAACACCCCGCCACTCGTAAATCCATCCCCGACGCATCCATAGTATTGATCTTGGTAGATCCACCCAATGGGCACGCCAATAAACCAAAGTAGGGGGTGGGGTAGGAGAAGTAAGAATAAAACCAAAATGTAGGGGCAAGATCAAGGTCCCCACGCCAATGAACAAATCGAAAGAGTCTTCCCATATGTAGTAAAGAAATAGTGTGATAGACCCGCCAGATGATACGATTGGGCTCCATGCCAATCCTACGATGCTTCAGATCATTCCTAGTTGTCCAAATGTACCAAAGGACCAAAGCAAAGGGATGATAGTGCGAATATGGCCACTCGACAAACCGGCTCGAGAATCTCCAAGTCGAAATCTATCTTGTAGCATCTCTCCAACCCCGAGGGAATGCCAAAATAATAGTGAGAAGTGCTGCCATACACGGTGAGCCGGTGGCTATCAATAAAGACATGCTTTGGATGGTCTCAATCTCGAACAAAGATCGACACCTTGATGCCATATGGGCTGAATCCTCCTCGAATAATCACATCCATCGGTACCAAACCCCGCCACACAATCTCCAACAAAAAAGAGATAGTCTGCGGGATGATCGGGCTCCAAATCATGCGACAAAAGGCTCGAAGAGTACTCCCAAAGGCGAACAACCCGCCATGCCGACTTAGTAGAAAACCTACCATCCGGGGTGTCTTTCCACATAGGTCTATCAAGAACATCGGACAAAGCGGTAGACTTCCAACCCGGATTGCTATATCATGTGGAAGGACCAACAAGAGTCTATAGATATCCCATCCAAGATCATCAAAAACTCAACTACGGGCGGAGGTATGCTTCCTATGAGGAAACATTTGAGCTAAAGTCATGTCACCCATCCAACAGATCGTGCCAAAAGAATATACTCCCCGACCCAAGCGCCACGCGCGATGTGGGGCTCACTGTGAGTCCCACCCCTTTAGCCTCCTCCAAACCATGAAGCGAGAATGTGGTATGGGTGCGAGAAAGGGGTGGGTGCCCTCGCAATACTTGCCCAAGAAAATCGAGCCCAAAGCGACCGCTGTGTGATCCGAATAACCACCGAGCTTCAAAGAGAAAGCATGGACCACGTCCTCTAATCTTCAAGCCCAAACCACCCTCATTAGTAGGAAGGCAAATATCCTTCCATCTCTTCCAATGCATACGGTGAGCCCGATCTTTAGAATCCCCAAGAATCTAGCAAATGTACTCTAACTTCTTCAACCTTTGCCTTGGGAGGCCGATAATCAAGAAGATAGAGAGGCAAGGAAGAAAGGATGACCTCGAGAAAGTAATCCCGCCACCAGAGATAGCGACCTAAAGGCCCATCCAGAGATCTTGCTCTTGACTTTTCGAAATAGACCATCATATAAGAAGGTCTTTGGGCCCCTTAAACAAGGGTATGCCCAAGTATGTGATAAGTCAGTCCGACGCCGAAAGCCAGAATGTGCTCAAGTATCCGAATCCTAGAAGGAGGTGCCCTCTTAGGCACAATAAGACCACTCTTGTCTCTATTCACCAACCGCCGAGACCCTCTCATAGTGCTCCAAACAATGCAAGTACTCTCTTTCGATCGTCTTTGGCCATTGGCAAATATGATCATATCATCAACCAAAACAAAGATGTGAGACAAGAGTGTCACCTCTATGAATATATGCCATCGATGGATATTCTTTGGAAAACTTGAGTGAGACCCCGAGAGAAGTAATCTGCTGCAATGATAAACAACGAAGGAGATATGGGATCCTCCTGTCTCAGCCCACGAGAGGAAGGAAAGAAACCACATGGCCTGCCATTCACCAAGACAGAAAAATGGCACTCAGAAATACAACGCCTAATCCTATCCCTCCACATCCAATCGAATCCAAATCTCTCCATCACAGTCATCAAGAAGTCCCAGTCTAACCTGTCATATGCCTTAGCCATATCTAGCTTAAGGATGACATTGCCCCCACGGGCCTGGGTATCCAATGTATGGAGCATCTCCTGTGCCAACAAGACATTATCACCAATCAGCCTCCCCTGAATAAAGCCACTCTGCTGTGGAGAGATGATACGAGGAAAAACAACACTTAAGCGAGAGTTCAGGAGCTTGGTGACAATCTTGTTGAACACCGTGCAAAGACTAATCGGTCTATACTCTGTCCATCGACAAGCGTTGTCTCGCTTGGGAAGCAAGATTATAGAAGTAGCAGAGAATCCCCTAGGCGATCTGCCCACCATCAAAGAAGTCCAAAACTGCACGAAAAACATCATCCTTGATAATTTCCCAACCTTCGCTGGAAAAATGAGAGGTGAACCCATCCGGACCCGCCACACTATCTCGCATCAATCTCGAACACTACATCTCTAACCTCAGCCAATGATGGAAGTTGGTTCAGCTCCTGATTATCCTCCTAAGTAACCAAAGAGGGGATAATATTTGGTAAAATTTGGTCAGTTGCCTGGGCGGGAGCAGAAAGGAGGTCCTGGAAAAAGGAAACAGCTGAACCCTGAATCTCCTCGTGTGCAGACAAAGTCTCTCCCGTCTGAGATCTAATAGAATGTATACGGGCCCGCATGCGACGCCCCTGCACCACTGAATGAAAATACCTCGTGTTGTGCTCTCCCTCGCACATCCAACGAGTCCCAGCCTTCTGTTTCCAGAAGCCTTCCTCAATAGACAAAGCACGGTTCAATGGGGCCGAGCACGATGTAATTGTTCTCTATGTGCAGTGATGGATCCAAATCATATTTCATCTCACCTCATCCACCCCGCTCTCAAAGATCTCTAATTCTCTCAAATATATCCCCAAACATATTTCTACTCCACCAACGAAGTCCCTGCTTCATCCTAAAGCATTTCTCCCAAAGAGTAGCCATCCTTGTAAACTGAGTCGGGTATGACCACTTTTGAGAGACAAAGGATAAAAAGTCATGATGACGGGACCAAACATTAAGGAACCGAAAAGGCCTAGGCCCACCCCCATCCTTAGCCTCAACCCAACTCATTAACAAAGGCGAATGATCAGACGTAGACCGATTGAGATGCCTCACTGTAAACTGTCGAAAGAAGGATGCAGCCTCATGACTCATCAAAACCCTGTCAAGTCTCTTCCACACCCTCCTATTATGCCAAGTATAAGGACTACCAGAAAATCCAGCATCAGTCAATCTACACTCCATCATCATATCACAAAAATCAGTCTGCATGGTTTGTGGAGAGAAATCATTTTTCTCTCGGTCGAACCCAATGGAATGTCCTGTTGACATAAAGAAATAACTCGGATGTATATGAAGATAGAGTTTATCTCTTTCTCAATGGGTTAGATGATCACTTAGATAAAATTTGGGCAGATGTGTTCCAAATCTAACCATTTCCTACAGTCGAACTGGCCTATTCCTACATTCGCAGAGAGGCAATACGACAATCGATTTTGAAGTCGAACATGGGGTCTTCACAGGCCACTGCTATGGCCTCCAAATGAGTAAAGACTAGACCCCAACAACCATCAACACTCCACATATCCTAGGCAAGATCCTTTTCAACAAGAGAAGAAAAGTTCAATACAACTTATAAAGTCAAGACACAATCCGAGGGATGGTGTACACACTATAGGAGTGGGAAACACACACGTGATACCTATTTTAAAATACATGGGTACCCAGAGTAGTGGAATGAGCTTAAGGCACAGAAACAGTGTGAACATGAGGCTAACACCAATGGTGAACCAGGACGGGCTGTTTTGGTAAATGCAGAACATTTAGTAACTTTTACTCTACTGGTGGAACCATTAGATGAGTCCAACTCTCTAGAAGGTAATCATGGCTTTGCATTACTCGGTTCTAGTCAAGATCATTACTATGGCTGGATTGTTGACTCGGGAGTAACCGATCACATGAAGTTTGACATCAACGACTTTGACAAGATTACCCAACTAAGAAGAAGTAGCATTGCTAATGCTAATGGAGTCACATTACTTGTTCCATCTCTCTCAAATAAGTTATTGTCTGTAGCTCAAGCCACTGAAGAACTAAGCTGTATTGCTTTAATCTATTCTACTTTTTGTCTCTTTCAGGATATTCTCACACAGTACATCATTGGTCGTGGTACTAAGAGAGAGGGGTTGTACTACATAGATTCAGCTTGGGAAAAACAAACAACATGGATCACTCAACAAGTGTCAAAGAGAGGCAGATTTGGCTATGGCATCGTCGATTAGGACATTCGTCTTTTAGTTATATGAAGTATTTATTTCCAGATTTATTTTCAACTGTGAAAGATTCAGATGTGAAATGTGAAACTTGCATTTTAGCTAAAAGTCATGTGTACCTTTTCCATTAAGCTTGAATAAAATTGATGTTCCATTTGCCTTAATCCATTATGATGTTTGGAGACCCTCTCCAATTTCTATCTTTTCTAGAATTCATTGGTTTGTGACTTTTGTTGAAGATTGTAGTCGCGTGACATGGTTATATGTGCTGAAACACAAGAATGATATTTTTGGTATGTTTAAGTCTTTTCATGCAATGATTCAGACTCAATTCCTAGTAAAATCCCAAATACTTCGTTCTCATAATGGTGGATAGTATGTTAATTAGGAATTTCAAACTTAATTCCAGAATCATGGTCTTCTTCATGAAACCTCCTATAAGGATGGCCAAATGGGAAATTAGACACATTTTAGAAATTGCTCATGCTTTATTGATTGGAGCACATATGCCGAACAGAAAACGAGATTCTGCAGTGGTCACATCAATATATCTTTTAAACCGTATGCCTTCAAAAGTGTTCAATTTCAAGACTCTACTATAGGCTCTCTCGAACCACGTTTCTCTACCATCTGTTTTGTTGATTCCTTCTCAAGTATTTCGATGTGTGGCTTTTGTTCATCTCCATAAAAATCAATGCACTAAGCTTGATCTCTGTGCAGTTCGTTGTATTTTTTTGGGGTATGGTATACTAAAAAAGGCTATCACTGTTACAATCCTACTATACAGCATACCTATGTCACCATGGATGTTACTTTTGTTGAGTCTGGATTTTTTTACCCTTCACCAGCATCCAATTCTCCTCTTCAAGGGGAGATAAGATATGAAGAGTAGAATTGGTAGAATTGTGAGGTATTTGAATACACTCACACCCCGGTACAATTTGAAGGTGGGTTAGGAGACGGGATGAGTAACGACACTACACAAAAAGTTGAGGCAGAAACTACACGAGAAGTTGAGACTAAAACTATGCTTTCGTCCTCTTTAGTACCCAACGCCCTGTCTCTCAAGAATATTCATGAGGTAAGCTCCTCCATTACACCCTCTCCTATTAATAATTTAGATATCTCTATCAATTATAACTTTTAGTTCAAACATAATCGTGGAAAGCCCCTAAACCGGTATTCACCAGATGTAGGGGAAATGGGATCGAAGTATCCAATTACCAACTATGTATCATAAATTAGTAAAAACCTCTCTGGGCACTTGTATACAATTTATCTACGTACCATGTTCCCAACGGAGTACAACAGGCCTTAAAAGATCCGAAGTGGGCTCAAGCAATAAACGAATAGATGGAGGTACTACAGAAAAATAGAACATGGAATCTTGTTCCATTACCAAAAGGGAAGAAGACAATATGGTGCGAGTGGTTCTTCTCCATCAAACATAAGGCTGATGGATCCTTTGAAAGATACAATGCAAGACTTGTAGTGAAGGGATACACACAAACATATGGCAAAAACTATCAAGGGACATTTTCACCAGTGGCAAAGCTAAATACTATTAGGGTCTTATTGTCTCTTGCAGCAAACTTAGATTGTCCATTGCACCAGTATGACGTAAAGAACGCCTTCCTTCATGGCAATCTTGAACAAGAGGTTTATATGGATATCCCACCACAATTCACTACTTCTTTAAATGCAGATGTTGTATGTAAATTGCAACACTCGCTATATGGACTAAAATAATCACCCCGCGCATGGTTTGGTTATTTTAGCTTGGCCAAGAAGAAGCACAATTTTAAACAAAGCAACTTAGACCATACTTTACTCTTGAAACACATATAGGGAAATGTAACAGCTCTATTAATCTATGTGGATGACATGATTAGGAAATGGCAAATAAGAGATCAACAGGCTTCAGAAAAATTTGGCAACTGAGTTTGAAATGAAGAAAATATTTCTTAAGGATAGAAGTAGCTAGATCGAGTAAGGTTATATTTCTTTCCCAAAGGAAATATGTGTTAGACTTATTGTCTAAAGTAGGTTTGCTTGACTATAAGCGAGTTGATACTCTGATTGTTCAGAATCATAAGCTTGGAGAATACCCAACTCATGTGCCAACGAATAAGGAGATATATCAAAGATTGGTTGGCAAGCTAATTTATTTGTCCCACACCCAAACTGACATTGCCAGTGAGCATAGTGAGTCAATTTATGCACTCACCAAGTAAATAACATATGGAAGAACTAATTCGAATTCTCCGATACTTAAAATCAATTCCATGGAAGGGACTTATGTTCTCAAAGAAGATTTGTCTAAATGTTGATGGCTATACCCATGCAGACTAGAAATTATCTAAATGTTGATGGCTATACCCATGTAGACTAGGCTGGGAGCAACTCTGACAGGAAGTCTACATTAGGCTACTTCATGTTTGCAGGATGCAATCTTGTCACATGGAGAAGCAAGAAACAGAAGGCGGTGGCTTTATCATGCGCTGAAGCTGAGATAAGAGGCATAGCTAAGGGACTTTATGAACTCATTTGGCTCAGGATGTTATTGACTGAGATTAGCTCTGCACCCGATTCTGAAATGAACTTATTCTATGACAATAAGACAGCCATTGACATTTCTCACAATCTAATTCAGCATGACATGACAAAACACGTTGAAGTGGATTGACATTTCATCAAGCAGAATCTTGAGTCCAAGATATTTCAATTCCCATTTGTCAAATCTGAAGATCAATTAGTGGATATACTTACGAAGGCTGTCTCTGGCAAGGTCTTTCACAACTCAATTAGCAAGTTGGACATCTGTGATATCTACGCACCAACTTTAAGGGGTTACCAATATTACTTTATTAGAGAGATTGTAGAGATCGGTGAGATCGGTAATTATCTAGCTCTAATATGCGAATCTCTTTGATTAAGGGTAAACCGTAGTCTTAGCCTAAACTAGTTCTAGTATTTGATTCATTGTACTATATATGTATATGGCTGTATTCATTTAGAGAAGTAAGAAACGAATACCTTTGTAAGGAATCAACACATTTTCTGACAAATATGGCACCAAAAGATCTCAATAATTTAAAAAAGAAGCGATTACACCTGAAAAGATATAACATTTCGAACAAAAAATTATAGATCCTGGTTTTTGCGCGTTAGGCTTGGCGCGGGTGGAAAAACTTCGTGCGGGGGACAATCATTTGAAATGGCCAGCAAACTTCCCAGTCCACTCGCGCGCACGCCAAAATTTTGCGTGCACAAAGTGGTCCAGCAAATTTTCTAGACCATTTGGCTGCCAAATTGCATTTTCAAATTACCTTTGAGCCCCTCAACTTCTACCGAACTTTATTTGAGCCATTGTAATTTTAAACTACTGTATATATGTATAATATTAGAACAATAATTCAAACACTTTATCTGTGAATATATCGTTGAAGAGTTAACAAATGCGAAGCAACATAATGTAATAATATGTTGTGTGGCCATTTATGAAATTTGACAAGCTTATATGTCAAAGATTTTATTTTTGATTTTTCAGAGAATAAAGTGAAAAATAGTGAAAATATCACTTCAGTTAAGACAAATTATTAGAAACAAATTGCATAATAGACATTATTATTTACCTAAGGTTAAATTATACTCACAATCTTCATTCTTTCATCTTTGTAATAATATTCATTCAATTTTATTAACAGATATCGTCCACATTCTTTCATTAATTCACATAGATCGTCCCCAAATGATCATTTTAGACGATTTTTTCCATATGATAAATAAATTTAAATAGCAAAAAATAGAAAACATAATACAAAAATTGTAGTTGGGGTTCCTAACATTTTCAAAAGTGCAAATAAATTTTAAACTTTTTAATTAATTAAATATTTTATTTAAAATAATAAAAAAATATGTCATTAAGTCCCAAACCTTCTAATTTGAAGGTGGGGGAAAAAGATGGAGATGATAATTTTTATTTTTTATTTTTTATTTTTTTTGGTTTTTTGTTTTAATTGTTTTAAATCATAGAATGTAAATAGATTGTTTTATACTTTTAAAAAAGGTTAGGACCCCAATTACAATTTTTTTCATTATATATTTTTCTTTTATTTTAATTCATTTAAGCTATGGATAAAATTGTCAAAAATACCAATTGAGATCCATTTGTGCAAATTAATAAAAGAATGAGGACGATATCTACGAATAAAATTGAATAATGATGATATTGTTACAAAGTTGAAAGAATACAGGTTGAGAGTGTAGTTTACCCTTTACAAAAGGGTCAAGTTTTGGGTTGGTTTGCAATGTTTTTAAGGTACTAAGTGCACATATCGAAAATTTTGATTTTGACACAAAAAAAAGATAAATTTCATGCAATTATTGATTTGGCCAAACCCAAACCACATTATTTAGAGCATAATTGGCCAGGTGTATTTGAAATTTTTTTTCCCTCAAATTCATTTTCAATCATATATTTCATTGGATCCATTAATTTTATCTACTTTTCAACAACACACTTCACCAATTTTTTTAAAATCTTCAAAAATAAAATTACTTTAAAATTCCATCAAACAAATAATTAAACCCATCATTGGCCAAGTGCCACTCCCATTTACTTCAAGTTCAACAACCATAGAGATAGAGATAGAAAGGAATAGTGAAAAGTTAGAAAGAAAAATAAGCTTTCGTTTGGTTTTACTTAAAAAATTCATAAAATTTATGTCAAATTTAATAATTAATTATAACCACATATTTTATAAGACCCACAAATTTTATTAACTTTTCAACTACACATTTCATTAATTTTTATTAAAATATGTTAAAAATCTAAATTTTAGCAAAACTACATAGATACTAATTAAGTAAGAAGAAGAAAAGAGGTCAAGATTTTGATTCAAACCCTACTTTCAAGATCCAAGCTTTCCAAGTTCTTTTTCAAGTGATCCAGTATTTATTATAGCAAACTAATTGAGGTATGAATTTTTTTTTTTGTATTTTTGTATTTTTTTTTACAATCTATATACCTAAGTGTTAACATCGGAACCTACACCGTCCACATATCAACAGATCTTCAGTCACTCTGCTGCCAACCTGTATGTTACCTGCACATTCGGACAATCGTTAGGCACTAAGATCTTTGGAAAAAAAGGGTCCGGTGATCGTTGGTACTCCGACGATCAAGTCAACTATCGGTATATAGAGTAATATACAGGAGATAAAAGCAATGGGGTGT
Source organism: Forsythia suspensa (assembly GCA_023638005.1). Taxonomy (NCBI): domain Eukaryota; kingdom Viridiplantae; phylum Streptophyta; class Magnoliopsida; order Lamiales; family Oleaceae; genus Forsythia; species Forsythia suspensa. The sequence continues at coordinate 42,895,462 of CM042674.1, forward strand.
GGGAGGGACAAGCAGGCAAAGATTTGAACAGAGATTAGGGGTGAAATTATTGTATGAAAAGAGCGTACCTTAGAATAACCAAAGACGTTGTATTTATAGCACGAGAGTTCTAATTGATTTAGGAAACAATCAATTAGAAATCTAATCGGATCCTTCTTCCTTATGGGATAGGGATGATCGACTGTCAAGACAATCTCCTAGATTACCGTCCTTATTTGAATTCATCACATCGCCTAATCTTTAGGATATTGGAATTTGGTTTTCTTGTGAGTTAGGATCCGTGTGCCAATCAAACACAATCTGTCCTTAATTACTTCTTTGGTCATCCCAAAATATCGTGCTGCCTGCTAGTTATAATAAATAAGAAGCCTGGCAAGGCTCTCTCGGTCGGCCATGAGTGTTGAGGCTTTTCATGGGCTTCACAATGCTCTGATTCAGGAATGCTAAGATGCTGTTGGGTCTTAGGAATACTCATGAGGCCTTCGCTTGATGTATGGAGCCTTTATGAGTCTGGAGAGCCTCTGCTGGGCCTATAAGGCCTTAGCGAGGGCCAACTTGGGTCTTTATTGGACTTTTACTTACGTAGAGGCCTTATCAAAATCTGGTGGTAACAATAGTCCCCCAAGTCCAAGCCTATTATTTATAGTAGGCGTGGGACTTTGAGGTAAGAGAAGAAAGGAATTTTGCCGAACGCGAATCCTGTGAGTGCGGTCTTTGTAAATGCGCTGTTAAATTACTTATTCAGTATAGTCCCCGAAGTCCGAAGCCGAACATTTATGATGGGTGAAGGCTTCAATTGGTTAGACCCTTGGTAATGTGTCCGTGGTTGGTGTGATATTGTCCAAGCTGTCAATTAAAGTTGTCAATCCATTGGTCAGAAAATCATAAGTGAGAGGGTGTATATATTTAATGCTAATGGTGCGTGACAGGACAATAGGGGCGCGTATGAGGTGCGTCTCTGTGTTTCAATAAACGTTTAGGGTTCCATTTTTTGCCTGTTGCCCTACTTTGAACACGCGTCCATTTAGCGATGGTTTAGATGTCACATTTCGAGTTTAGACGATAGGGATTGATGTGTCTCAATCTATATAACTCGGTGCCCCCTTCATATTTGATTTCTTCTTGCTTCTGCGCATTTTGTAAGTTTTGTGGAATACTTCGTCGATAATCAAGAAAATTCAAGGCGTGTGCATTGTCTTGACTGCAATTCTGAGGTAAGCGCTGCGAGAGTTGCTGCGATTTGCTTCGTAGTCTGCCTACCTTTTTATTTCTTGATTTCTTAATTTGGACTCCATTCTCTACCATACATTTCGGCGATAGTAGGGGTATCTTCTTCTAGAATTGATTGGGGTAGCAATGTCGTCTGAACATGATGACTCGCAGAATCAGTCGGATGCTTGGACAAACCCTAGTATCTGGAGTGAGTCATCATCCTCATCTTCATCTTTTCCATCGACTGAGGGTATGGAAGAAGTAAATCGAGCACCTACAGTCGCACGCCTGTCCACCGTGTCCACAAGCGGAAGAGGGGGCACACGCAACCGAATCACCAAAAGCGACCATAGAGAAGGGACGGTGTGACACCGGAGTATCTGAGATAAGAGGATCGCTTGATAAAAGAGATGTCCCGACGGCTTGGGCGTTCGATGAAGAGCTCAAGCGTTCGGTCACCGAAGCGTCCATGGCTAGCTCGAAGATCATTGAAGCGGAGTTAGAGGATATACGATTATCCTATGATATATCCGCCTCTGTGATACTCAGGGCTCCTGGTCCCAAGGAGCACACCGACGATCCACCTGAGGGATTTGTCTGCCAGATAATACCGAATGGTTGGGGCCAAATGGTGGCCTCATTCTTATTGTAGGGTATTGCCGAGACTGGTGGAGACTTAACCCCAAGAGAGTTCAAATCTATTTACCAGCCCTGCTGGTCTGCGAGTTGGTATAATATCTCTCTTCGGCCAGGCTATAAATGAAGAACGGCCACCGATAGTCCCAACAAAGTGCATAACTGGAAGGATGTGTTCATCTTCGTCTGAGGAGACTGGGAGTTTATGCCGGAGGATCCTCTTTCCCACGTGTCTATTCTCCGTCAATTTGAAGAACTTGGAACATATTACTGTCTTTGTATGGATTTTTGATCATAGTTCCTAACTTAATGTTTTGCTTACTTTTGCAAATTGCGAGAAGCCACCCGTTCCAAAAAGGGATCAAGGAGAGTTAAAGTCGAAGTGGAATAAGGTGCGAGCGCTTGATAGTGACTTCAAGAGTCTTAGTAATTTGTTGAAAGACAACAACTTACTAATTTTCTACGGACTGATGGGTTAGTCTCGTACGTTGCAATGTATTGGCTTCGCTACGAAAAGCTGTCTTAATGACTTGTATCTTGGTGTTTTTGTTAGCGGCTTTCAGGTTTAAGAGTATTCCTTCACTCTGCCTCGCTCATCCCGCCAGTGGAGAGGGCTCATCGGCCCAGGCTCCTCCGCGCGAGGCTTTTTGTCCGTCGCAGGAGGTCCAATATGCCATGCCATTAAGGACAATCCATCCTCTGGCCTCTGATGTCCAGGTTCTAGGATAGGCCACTCCTCCACCACCCCAGCCTTCGTCCTCCCATCCTTCTCCTAACTCCATCCCCGAAGGACAAGGGAAAAGAAATCGCTAAGGACACGGGTGAGGTGGACGCATGTGAAAGGAAGGCGCCCGCAGCTGCAGGGACGTTCATGAGGGATGCCCGCAAGACGAGGCGGACTGAGAAGAATTGCCAGTCCTCATCGCACCCTGATGGAAGGGCTGAGGGTATAGAGAACTCTGCCTCTTTGACCAGTCAGGGAAGCCGTATCTGCATTTCTCAGCACCATGGTGAATTAAAAACTTCCGTGATGGAATTGATCTCTGCCCATCCTGCGATAATGGCAGTGAGCGTCCACAGGTACTAGACCCAGAAATGGAAAAAAGTGGCCGAGGAAGCCACAATATGCGAACGGCTGCAATTGGCTGAGATGAACTTAATACAAGGGTTGGTCATGACCAAAGAATTATTCAGCACCCTTGAGAGTTTTGATGGTCAATGCAGCGAAGAAGAGGCCAAATCCAGGAAGCTGTCTGAAGACCTGAAGGCCATGAGTCTTGAGAAGTCGTAGCTGGAGTTGGATAAAAGGGCTCTTCAGTTCAAGCTGGACTTGGTTGTGACAAAGGAAGCTGACATGAAGGGCAAGTACGAAATCGAGCTGAAGGCCATAAAAGAGAGTTTGAAATAGGCTCGAGATCAGAAGATGGCTGTCTAGGCCTCTCAAAAATGTACTGAAGAGGCACAGAAGTTAGCCGAGGATCGGACCCTCGCAGCTGAGACTGCTATAGCCACCGCTAACAGCAATCTAGAGGCCCTCGCGGTGGAAAAAGATAGGCTGCTGGCCGCGGCTAGGAAAGAGGTGGAGAGGGTCAAGGCTGAGCGTGTAGATGCCAAAGCCAGGGCGATGGAGGCGTATCAGGACGCGTTTGTGGATACGTCTGAGTACTAGGACCTCGTCCACTGTTTGATGACTATAAGTAGAGAGCTGTTGGTAGAGCAGATCACGAAAACCCATCCAGAGTGGGATATCTCCTTTCTCCGGCAAGCTCCCACCGATGTTCATGGGCCAGAGGCTGTTCCAGACGAAGACCGCGATGCAGTCCAGGATCAAATCACCCTCCTGTTATGGGGAAAGGCCCGCATTGTGCCGACCCATAGAGAGGCGGCGAAAAATCTAGACTTTGAACTTTGTCCTCCCTCCCTCCTTTTTTATAAATGTTCGAGCATCATCAATCGAATTTATTTTCTACCGTATCATCTTCATATGAAAACTCATTGCATGCCTCAAGGGTCGTAACTTCATGAGCGATTATGTCTACTGAGCATGAGAGGTTGCTCTTGAATTTGAGGGATCATTCTCTTGGATATTAATTGCACAGACTTTTTTGTTGAATTCGAAGAGTTAGGAGGGTGTATTCAATTCAGACTTTTTAAACTCCATAAAAGTCTTGGGGTATTCAATATAGATTTTTAAAAAATCTTATAAAGTCATGCAATATTCAATTTAAACTTTTTAAAATCCTACGAAATTCAGAGGTATTCAAAATGTCTATGACTTTTAATGACTTTATAGAGAATTTCATATGTACTAACTTTAAAGCACGATGTATAAATAAAATATATTCCAATTTCTCTCTCATTCACCATAAAACTTTGAAAGACTTTAGAAGAAAAAATATTTTTCATTCCCTTGTTTTTTTATATGCAACATTTCTCTTTTCTTTTTCATTCAACAAACTGTAAAATCCAGATTAAATATTTTTTTTTCTTTCTTCAATATTCCCATAACCATTTTTTTTTTCTCTTATTTATTTATTTATTATTTTACCATTTTTTATTAAAAATAAGATAACTTTATAATTAAATTCTTATATAATTATTGGTTGTAGTTTATTAATGAATTTCATCAAGTTAAAAACTATTTTTTATTACTGTATTTTTTTTAATTCTTGTTTTTTCTGTTTATCTTGATGAGCATGGTCGTATTTTTTTCTTCGTCTAAATTAGTACTCTGGTTATTTCTTTATGCAATTGTGGTGACTAATGACGTGTTACATATATATTATTAAATATAATAAGGGAGATAATGAACTGGACAAATTTTTTGTTGGAAAATATTTTAAAATGAGTCGCATGCCATAGTTTTTTGAATTTATCCAATATTTATTTGAAAGTTTATAGTTTTACCCAAAAGAAAAAATAGAGTGAGTTATATCATTAATTTTCGACGTAGTTTACTTGCAACAATTAAATAGGAAATTAATTTTTATGAATATATTAATATTAATATAATTAAATAAATTGTTATTAAAATTTTCTCTTGCGACAATTTTTTTTAATTATGGGATATTAAATTTTTAAATTCAAAATTTTTAACTGAAAAAATAAAGTCTATAAAAGTACATAAAAGTATGTGAAAGTCTAAGAAAATCTTTCAAAATGAAATCTATAAAAATCCATAAAAGTTTATAGGAGTTGTTAAAATCTATAAAAGTCAATAAAAATTAATAAAATCCATCAAAGTAAGTCACTTGAAAAATGTCAATTAAAGTCTTTAAAAGTCTATATTAAATACACCCCCCTTAGTGTCTTTCATGTCCCAATAAATGGGAAGGCCCCATAGGCGTGTGGTGTTCCAAATACCCATTTGATGGCTGTACATTAATTGTCTCACTTATTGCCCTGTGTTAAGTTCTCCATGCAGTTACTATAAAAACATGAAGGATCCTTGATTGCATTTCTCACGCGTGCATAACTCTGGCAGATTTTGTGAGTTAATCCCCATGGCTATAACTTTTCCTGGTAGAATAAGCGCAGGCACCTCTATTAGTGCTTGTCCGTGTGACTCCAATGTTCGTATCAAGCTGCTACGAAAGCGCGAATAAAGGTCCAGCGTCTAGAGGACCTATCAATTGGAGAATCAACATTCATATGACCAAATGTCCAGCGAATCAACGTTCAGAGGAACAAACATGCGAGGGGGTTGGGCCCACTAGTCTTAGCCAGAAGGTCCCAAACGGTACTTCACTAATGGATACCGATGGCCAACCCATCGGTGATCCTGATTCAGATGACGGGACTGAAAGCCATCTGCCAAAGGTGTCAACGGTATTTTTTGAGCAGTATGGCTTCATTAGTCACCAAATCAACTCGTATTGATTTTGGGAGACTCCCGATCATGGTGAAATTAGATTTTTGCCAATGACTAGGCTCGGGGTGATCAAACTAGGCTCGGGGTGATAAAGACCAGAGTATCAATTCAGTAGGTCATTGATCCCGATATGTGCCGACCCAAAGAGGCGGCGGGGTAGTAGTATAATAACCATGCTCGTTCGTTTTTGCCTTGTACTTCGGATTGTGATGAATAAAATAAGAATGTACCAGATTTTCCATGTTTGTTGCACACTTGAAGTTGAGATAAGTTATTTGGTGAAGAGATGTCTGAATGGATGGCATGTAATTTCTTGGCTAGATAACCTTTGCCAGCTATTGAGGAACAGCCGTTGCAGACGCGAGTTTATGTAGTCGTGGTGTTCATCTCCGTCCTCGCCTTCACGCAATTGTGAGGCTCATAGGTTAACATGCCCTCGCGACCGGGGCGGGGCTCTCGTACTTTGCTTAACGTTTCCATGTGGGATGTGCATTGGTGGCGCCATCATGTTGTAATGATGGTGCAACTTATGAGGTGCGTATAATCCACGCATCCGATATATCTTCCTAGGGTTTATTTAGGTGCTTCTCCTCCTTCCACATGCGTACCCATTCATCTGACCGTTCGAATTCTCCTGTGCTTATATATATACTGGCAGACCTTCCTCTCATTTCTTTTACCTTTATTTCCCAACCGCAATATTTGGACTTCTGCCATTGCTGGTCATGACAGGCTTTTATTTTTCTAGCGTGCTAAAGCTCAAGATAAGGCGTGGTGGGATTGTGGGTGATATTCTCCCACCGCCTCTAGTATCATGTGCAGCGTCTATTCTGGAGATTGACATCTCACAGGCATCGGAGGCAATGGTGAGCAACTCTCCCTATGTTCTGCTCTCCATAGAACTTGCATCTTTGACGGAAGATTTTAGACGATCAGGCAAGAGGAAGGCAATTGTTGATAGTAAGGGAGAGACGACCGTGCCAAAGAGGGGCATAGAGGATACATGAGATTCTTGGAAGGCTAGACGAGGTCAAGAGGATCCTTCTTCGGAGGTTGAGGACCGCGTTCTCCATGATCGAAGAGCGTCCCGAACCTCTATTCCTCTTCCTCTTAGAAAGCCCGAATACATTAACATTGGGTCTCGTTAGGACGAATTGGACCCAACCATTTTGGGAAAATTGCCGGCTCCGGCCACTGTAGCGGCGACTTTAGTTCATAAGTATTGGACTTCTACTTTTGTGAAGGCCGTAAATAACACTGAATTGATGGAGTTGTTAAAAATGGCAGAAATGTATATCTCTTGAAGTCACGTGCTTAACTACGAGATGTACAAGGTGCTGGCGATGAAGGTTGATGAATTGCGTTCAACAGTCGGGAGAGATCGACGCACTGTGTTTAGAGAACAAAGACCTTCGAGAACAACTTGCCTTTTATGAAGATGCGAGGACACGTGCTATATACGACATCACCAAAGCTAAAACGATCCAAAGGCATGTGTTCAGGCTCAGAAGACGGCTGAATCACAGCTGAGGTCTTGTCAAAACATGATCAATGCCAAAGAAAAGGAATTGACCGAGGCTTTGAAAGAGTTGTCGAAGGCCAAGGGTCTGTTGGCTAACCTCGGGGTCCCTAGTTATGCTAATCCCAAGGGTCCGACCAGGGCTTAAGGGTCATGTCTGTTTTTATCAGCGTTGTTTTCCTGATTCGTAAATGTAAAACTTTTTGTGAAATATATTTTTATTAAGATCACCGTGTTCAGTATCATAGGCTAATGAAAATGCATTAGCTATCTATCTAGAGATTCAAAAGGGGCTATCCATGAACCATACTCTCTTACTTTAGTTACTTAAATGCACGTTGAATGTTTATCCGGTGAGTCAACAGAGTTGACCGCGAACCATATCCCCTCGCTGCTGAATTTTCTTTATTTATATGAATACGCTTTGAATGTTTATCCAGCAAGTTGACAGAGTTATCCGCAAATCACACTCCCTCGCTGCCGAGTTCTTTTACTTATATAAATGCGTGTTGAATGTTTATCTAGCGAGTTGACAGAGTTGGCCACGAACCACATTTTCTCGCTGCGGAGTTCTCTTTACTTATATGAATGTGCGTTGAATGTTTATCTAACGAGTTGACAGAGTTGTCTGTGAACTACACTTCCTCGCTGCTGAGTTCTCTTTACTTATATGAATGCGAGTTGAATGTTTATCCAACGAGTTGATAGAGTTGACCACGAACCACACTCCCTCGTTGCCAATTTTTCTTTTATCGGTACAGTAGGGTAGAGAATACTTTGGTTCGAAAAATAGTGAACTTTATTAAAAAAGCACGGTGTCTAGCGACGCCAGAAACAATGCTGAAAATTGAGAAATGGAGAGTAAAAACTACTAGTAATACTACTGTAAATGAGTGACGTTCCAGGCCAGATTTTCTCGACGATCTTGTAAGGTTCTTCCCAGGTGGGCCCGAGGTTTCTGGTTCCCACCTCTCTATTAGCCTGGAATATTTTTTTCAAGACGAAGTCATTGATGTGAAAATTCCTGCCCTTAACCTTGGAGTTGTAGTAACTGGCTATTTTTCTTTGATAGACCGCGAGGCAAGGTTGCGAGTTTGCATGTCTTTCATCTTACAAGTCTAGGTTCGCCCTGCATAAGTCTTCATTGGTCACCTCGTCGAAGTGTAAATGCCTAGGAGAGGGTATCCCTACTTCGACGAGAATCATTACTTTCGTCCTATACACCATGGCAAAAGGAGTTTCGCCAGTCGCCGTCCGAGAAGTGGTCCGATATGACCATAGAGTCTCGGGTAATTCTTCGGCCTGTCCTCCTTTGGCGGATTCTAATTTCCTTTTTAGGGTGTGCTTGATGATCTTGTTGACGACCTCCACCTGGCCATTAGACTGGGGATAGTAGGGGGTGGAGAAATCCCTCTGAATGTCCAGATCTTCACAGTTTGAGTTGAACCTCTTCCCAGTGATCTGTGTACCATTGTCGAAAATAAGGGAGTGGATTATCCTAAAGCGACAGACAATGTTCTTCCAAACGAACTTCCAAGTGTTCTCCTCTGTGATTTTGGCCAAAGGTTCAGCTTTACACCACTTGGTAAAATAATCCACCGCCACAACCGCAAATTTGACCCCACCCCTTCCGGTTGGGAAGGGACTTATAAAGTCGATTTCCCATTTGGGCGAAAGACCATGGACTGATGACCGAAGTGAGGTTCTGGGTGGAGCTTTGGTACAACAGCGAATTTCTGGTACCTGTCGCACTTCTTCGCGTATTTATACGAATCCCTCTTCATGGTTGGCCAATAATACCTTTGTTTCAACGCCTTTTATGCCAGAGCCATTCCTCCTGAGTGATTACAGCAAATTCCCTCATGTATTTCATTCATCACATAATTTGCCTCCTTTTGAGTTATACAGCATAGGAGATGGTGGCTAAAACCTCTCTTATACAGTATCTCATCCTGCAGTACGAATTTTGTTGCCCTCTTGCGGAGATTCTGTACTTCTTTCCTGTCATTCGACAGAACTTGGTTGGTCAAGTACGCGATGATTTCCTTCATCCATTTAGGTGATTCAGATATCATTATGGTATTCGATAATAGAACCTCGTTGATGGATGGTCGGATGATCTTTTCAACTGGAATAGCCCTCATCAGGTCGGAGTCCCTACTGCTCGCCAATTTTGAAAGGGCGTCTGCGTAACCATTTTTGATCCGTGGGATCTGGAGAAGTTCGAATATCTCAAAGTGGGATAGGAGGTCTTTCGCCTTTTTCAGGTACGCCACCATGGACTGTTCGCGGGCCGTGAAGGTCCCATTAACTTGACTAACCACCAACTGCGAATCGCTGTAGCTCTGGAGTTTTCTTATCTTCATCTCTTGTGCCAGTCTCAAGCCTGCTATGAGCACCTCGTATTCTGCAACATTGTTTGAGACTTTGAATTCTAGGTGAAGCGCACAGTTGAGATTGTGGCCGTCGGGACTGACCAACAAAATCTCAGTTTCTGCTCCGGCCTTACCCGAGGATCCGTCAACATATAATTTCCATGTTGGTCCCTCCTGAGGCTTAGCTTCAAGCAAGCCCTCTGGGATATGGACGAATTCGGCCATAAAATCTACTAAAGCATGTCCCTTTATGGAAGGTCTTGGCTTATAGGAGACATCGAATTGACTAAGTTCAATCGACCATTTCATCAGCCTTCCTGAGGTGTCCGACTTTTGGAGGATCTGTCTCAGAGAGAGATTTGTCAGGACATCGATGCTATGTGACTAGAAGTATGATCAGAGTTTTTGAGAGGCAATAACCAAAGACAGGGCGAGCTTCTCCATGTCCGAGTATCTCGTTTCTGCGTCTTACAGGCCTTGCTTACATAGTAGATAAGAAGCTGCGTCGGGCCCTCTTATCAGATTAAGACCGAACTTACTGTCTTTTTCAGACACTACGGGGTAGATGAGTAATGTTTCTCCATTCTTTGGCTTGGACAGCAGCGGGGCTTTTCCAATGAGGACCTTGAGATCCTAGAAGGCCTTCTCGCATTCCTGGGTCGACTCAAACCTCTTTCATCCTTTTATGGTCTGGAAGAAGGGCTGGCAACGGTCAGTTGCCTTTGATATGAATCGGTTCAGGGCTGCCAATCTTCCTGTCAGGCTCTGGACTTCTTTGGGTGAAGATGGTGACATCATCTCGATGAGTGCCTTGATCTTCTTAGGATTAGCCTCTATCCTTCACTGGTTTACCATGTAGCTGAGGAACTTTCTCGATGCGACTCGAAAAGTGCACTTTAAGAGGTTAAGCTTCATGCGATATTTACGGAGGATTCCGAACACCTCTCTTAAGTGCTCGATGTGGTCCTCGGCGTTTACGCTCTTCACGAACATGTCATCGACGTAGACTTTCATAGTGTTTCTGATCTGTCCCGAGAACACCGCTTGGTGCTCAAGGCACCATACCTCTTGGTGCTCAAGGGTCTCCTTTTTATATCTTGGGGTGCACTTTAAGATCTACCTTTAAGGCGTGGCAAGCCACTAATGGATCAATCCCCACCATGTCGCTATGTTTCCATGCGAAGATATCGGTACGCTCCTATAAGAACTGCTTCAATTCCTCATTCATCTTTCCCTCAAGCCTCTCCCCCATCTGCAACATCTGGGTTGGGTCTGAGGAGTTCACCGAGTACGCTTCCAGCTCCTTAGCTGGAGAAGCAAGAGAGTCTGAGCCTATAATATAAGGGTCCAAGCCCTCGTCTAGTACCATTTCCTCATCCATCTTTTCAGGGTCAACATCCATCGGCTCTGAATGGATAGTCAATACTACCGGGGTAACATCTTCGTGCTTTGCTGCTTTTCATAACGCGTTCATGTAAGAGGTCATTGCCTCTGTCTGATTGTCGCGAATCTTGGCGACCTCTCCCGACGTCAGGAACTTCATTGCCAAGTGATGGATAGATGTGACTGCTTGTAAATCCTTGAGCACAGGCCTACCGAGGACTCCATGGTAGGCGGAGCGAGTATCGACTACCAAGAATTCTATAAATGTCCTAAGATGACACGAGAGTTCTTCGAAGTCCACTTCGAGGGTGATCCTTCCTCGCGGAACGAGGCTATCCTCTGTAAAACTAAATAGTGGCTCAGAGATGGTTGTTAGTTCATGATCCACATCCATCTAGTTAAAGGTACCACCGAACAAGTTGTTTACGACACTTCCATCATCGATCAACATCTGTCCCAGCCCGTTTCTAGCAATGACGGCACGGACCACCAAAGCATCGCAGTGGGGGTCATGTATGCCGACTGGTCTTTCTCAGTGAACAAGATTTGTGGGGCACTTGGTCGGTGTCCATGGAACTGCCAACTCTCCAAGGATTCCTCTCTCGTCGCCTTCGTGTAGTTTCACCGCGAGTTCATCGTGTGCCCTCCGACATAGGGCCCTCCTATGATCATACTGATTTCTCGGACTAGAGGAGCTCCTGCGGGTCCTTTTACCCTCGGCAGATCCCTGTTTCTATCATTCCTCCCATCATTATGGTGAGGTCCATCGTCCTGGTGCCGAGGAGAAGGTCTTCGCCCTTGATTGGGTAGACCTCGACGTCCTCACGCGGGTTGATTATTCTCTCCCTGCCCATGGTTTCTGCGATTGATCAGTTCCTCCACGTCTGGGCAATCTTCTGTATTATGTACCCTAGTCCTGTGTATGCGACAAAACTTGGGTGGTGTGGCCACCGGCAGAGAGGCCACCGCGGGTGTCCGAGAATGGAGGGCATGGACTACCTCTGTCTGGTTAAATCTCCTGTGGTGGTTATTTTGTGGTCCGGGGGACCGCTTTCTCTAAAAGTGGTTGAAACGAGGTTCAGGAGAGCGTCGCCGCTTCTTTCTATAGCGGTCTCTCCTATCCCTTTCAACTTTTTCCCTATTTTTTATCGTCTCTTCTGACCGGATTTCACACTGGATCAAGTCTACCAACTGATTGTAAGTCTTTGGTTGACTGTTCTGGACGTGTCTCCAGAATGGAGTTCGCATGTAAAGTTCGATCACCAGTGCATCCAGGGCTTTGTCATTGGTTACAGTTTCAATCTTATTGATGACGTTGCTAAACCTCTTGAAATAGCTATTGACTGTTTCTCTTTCCTTCTGTCGGATATTGTAGAGTTGGGCAATATCGGCTATCATTGTTCGGTTGCCAATGAAAGCGTTGTTGAACTCTCTTTTGAGCTGGGGCTAGCTCCTGATGCTCTCTGGTTTAAGCTTATTGTACCACTTCTTCGCGTCAGATGTGGGTGTGGTGTGGAAATTTTGACACTTCACTGCAGGAGAGTATCCTTGGAGCTTCGTCTTGTATATATTGATATGATCCGTGGGGTCGCCTCTCCATTTGTATTTGTCCATGAGAGGCATTCAGAAATTTGTGGATATCTCAATGGCCTTCATGTAATTAGTGAATGGGAGGTTCTCGTCTTCATCATCCTCGTAGCATTCTAATCCCTCATTTTCTTCCTCGGGCCTCGTGTAACTGGGTTTTGGGTCCTTCCTTCTTTCCATGCGGGCCTCGCTGTGCTCACTGCGCCTGTTGTGTGCCAGTAGGGGTGGTGCTATGGAGGATTCCATCCCCAACCTATCAAACACGCTAGCAGCATGAGCTGGCTGGTTTTCTATGCTGGAAGAGGTCTCCCCTTCTGATCATCCTGCGAGGGCTTTGGAACGATGTTCCGAGGGTTCCAGCTGTTTGAAATGGGTGGGTCATCCTGAGATCGACAACTTTCTACTGAGCTGGACCTTGAAGGGCTTCTCCAGGCACGACTACGCTTGGGTCCATGTTGGATGGATTGATTCTCCAATAGTTCAAGCGCTGCCTTCATTCGGCCATTTTCCAACTTCAGGTCCTGGTTCTCCTGTTCAACCGTCCGCTTCTGTCGTTGTCTTCTCCTCTTGTGGCGGGTTACGTTCTGAAGATCTTGAACACTTTCCTGCCGCAAGTCAGTGTGGTGGGACTCAACTTCTTCTTCTATGGAGTGTTCAGAAGCCATGCTCTTCCTTGTAGAAAACACGTTTTTACCACAAGTTTCAGGTTGTGTAATGTTTTTCGTTTTCCACAGACGGCGCCAATCTGTTGACGTCGGAACCTACACTGTCGGACAATCGTTAGGCACCAAGATTTCTGAGGCCTACGATCAAGTCAACTGTCGGTATATAGAGTAATATACAAAGGATGAAAGCAATAGGGTGTAGGAGGGACAAGCAGATAGAGATTTGAACAGAGTTTAGGGGTAAAATTATTGTATGAAAAGAGCGTACCTTAGAATAACTGGAGACGTTGTATTTGTAGCACAAAAGTTCTAATTGATTTAGGAAACAATCAATTAGAAATCTGATTGGAGCCTCCATCCTTATGGGATAGGGATGATCGACTGTCAAGACAATCTCCTAGATTACCGTCCTTATTTGAATTCATTACGTCACCTAATATTTAGAAGATTGGGATTTGGTTTCCTTGTGAGGATCCATGTGCCAATCAAACACAATTTGTCCTTAATTACTTATCTGTCATCACAAAATATCGTGCTGTCTGCTAGTTATAATAAATACGAAGTCCGGCGAGGCTCTCTGGGTCGGCCATGAGTGTCGAGGCTTTTCATGGGCTTCGCAATGCTCTGATTCAGGAATGCTAAAATGCGGCTTGGTAGGAATACTCATGAGGCCTTCGCTTGATGTATAGAGCCTTTATGAGTCTGGAGGGCCTCCGCTGGGCCTATAAGGCCTTAGTGAGGGCCAACTTGGGCCTTTATTGGACTTTTGCTGACGTGAAGGTCTTATAAAAATCTGGTGGTAACACTAAGTATGTTAATTTTTTTTTAATATTGTAAGTTAAAAATTACTTCTTCCGTCCTAAAAAGATAAGTTTGTTTTCTTTTTTCATCCGTCCCAAATTATAAGCAACTCTCCTTGTATAGAGTTTAGTTGATTTATTAGTTTCCTAATATGCTTCTATTCAATGTGTCTTGTTATCATCAAAGTATGAATTAACATTATTCAATTGTATTTAGAATAATAAATAAAAGATCAATACATACACGTTTCGTCTCCGAAGAGTATTTAATTATATATATTTAGAGTATAATAAAGCACCACTACCATCTATTGTCAATTTGTCATCATTCATCTTAAAGAATGATTTTTTTTTTTTTTGCAACTAGAAATTGACATGTATTAATTGAAGGGGTCTCAAAGACCTCTAGAACAATCGTCCAATGCAAAAAAGGAAACATAGCAAATTATCCAAAATATAACAGATAGTTCCTCAAATCAAAACTTAATTTAATCCCGTAACAAACTACTGCCGATGAATAATCATGTTGCAGAATTTAAAGAATTTAACAAACTTAATTTAAAGAATGATTAGTTCCAAGAATAATTTAATACTTTATGGTCATCTAGTTTTAATAGAGTAATGATTTAATATAGGGTATATTAGAAAAAATATTAGTAAAATTTATTATTACAATTATAATGACTACATTTTTTCAATCTGTGCAAAATTAAAAACAATTTTTTTTATAACGGAGTCCAATAACTAAGATTGAGATAGATCTTGGGACACCAAATGTTATGTAGATCGGGTCTTGATCTCCTACTCACTTGTAATACTCACGTTGAGGTGGCATCACATGATTGGTAAAAATAATAAGTGTGGGATCATGAACTACCAATCGTGTGATGCCACCTTAGCGTGAGCATTATAAGTAGGTAGGAGATCAAAACATATATACACACACACACATGAATTAGTGGAATAGAAATTGACCGTCCATTCAACTATACGTGAGCTAGGATTCTGTTTAGATCTACATAGGGTCTTGATCTCCTACCCATTTATCCTACCCACTTATAATACTTACACTGAAGTAGCATCACATGATTGGTAGTTCATAGTCTCACACTCATTATTTTTACCAATTATATGATGCCACCTCAACGTGGGCATTATAAATGGATAGGATAAGTGGGTAGGAGATCAAAACTCATATATATATATATATATATATATATATATATATGTTTTGATCTCCTAAGTACCGATGACATGGTATAAGTAATTGTAAGATAATGGTGGATCCTACATATTCAATGTATAAATGAAATAAACATTAAATAGACCTGTCATGTCATCATTGTTTCGCATAAGTTAAACACATGTGCTTAGAAGATCATTTATACACTAATTTTGGCATGTGCTCTGCACATTTGGTAGTTGTAATGGAAAAAAAAAAGATTAGTGAAAAAACTGAAAGAATGAACTGTAATCTGTTTGTATTGGAGAAAAAAGGGGAAAAAAAGTTGCAAAATGAACAAATGGTCCAATTTGCTGGCATGAAAATTGGAAACCAATTTTTAGTTCCCAATCTCCACACAATTGGAAGGAAAAAAAATGGCAAAATAGGCAAATGGGCCATTTGTTGGCATGAGAATTGCGAACCAATTTGGTTCCCATCATTTGTCGATAATTCTATTTTGTCGACATTGTCGACATTTTAAAACGGGACAAATCTGAACTCAATTATACAATGAAAAAAAAAACTCCAAATGTATAATACACAAATAATAAATATAAAAAATGTATTTTTAAACATACAATTTATTACGTTGTAAATTATCTCTTCAATCAATGTAACTAGAAATGCCTATAAGCTTTGAATAAGAAGATCATAGAAGTACAATATTGAAATTCAAACTTGCTATTAAGAAAAATAGTACCCATGACAGTATGAATTACATAAACCAAATAAACACATAACTCGTACAAAAAAAAAAACTAAATACATAATTCAAAAAAAATTTAAAACTAAGATTCGTAAATATTAGTATGTTACAAACCTTTGGCCGGAATCCTCGTCGACAAAGTGATGTGTGGCGCTTGAACAACTCATTTTAATGTGTAGATAATAACGAATGTGTAGAAATTTTTTGTGACAAGATTAAATACACAAAAATTATTGGTAAAAAATTTGAATGAATGAGCTGTAATAAATTCGCATTGGTGGGGCAAAAAACAAAAACAAAGTTTGCAAAATGGGCAAATGGGACAAAAGTCATTTGCTGAGATGGGAAATGGGAACCAAAAAGAAGAAGGACGTTGAGAAAAAAAATTAAAGCCTTCTTGGAGGGAAAAAAATTGCAAAATGTTTTAGCCCATTTTGCTTGGCATGCAAATTAGGAACCAATTTGGTTTCCATTGTCGAGATGCTTGACACAACTAGAAATAAAAAAAAAAGTTGTAACTAGTGTCAAGATTCTCGACACAATTGGAGAGAAAAAAAAGGTTGTAAAATGGGCAAATGGGCTTTGGCTCATTTGCTGGCACAAATTGTGTCGACACAATTTGGGACCCATCATTTGTCGACAATTCTATTTTGTCGACATTTTAAAATAGGACAAAATTGAAATTATACACTAAAGAAAAAGGAAAAAATTTCAAATGTATAATCCGCAAATAATAAATATAAAAAACATATTTTTAAACATACCTTTTAATTCATTGTAAATTAACTCTTAAATCAAAAATGCCTATAAGCTTTATAAAAGAAGATACAATGTTGAAATTCAAACTTGCTATTAAAAAAAAAAAAAAAACCCACGACAGTATGAATTACATAAACCAAATATACATATAACTCAAACAAAAATTAAAATTAAAATTAAAAAAAAAAACTAAATACATGCTTAACAAAAATGTAAAACTAAGATTAGACCTTTGGCTGGAATCCTCGGCATTGATGTGTGGCATTTGAACAACCCATTTTATTGAATTGGACCAAACTCTCAAGAATTCGAACTCAAGACTTCAACATTTTCAAAACGAAATGACCCAACTATCAAAAGCCTATTAGATTTAATTTACCGAATCTATAAATACAGATGATTTCACATCTGTGATTCAAAAACCATCATGCTGTAATTATCAAGATTAAAACTGAAGCGGAAGCGTACCTGAATCCATGATTTTGTTTGATCGAACTGGGTTATGGTCTTCCTATTGATCCATGGTTTTCTCCTTAGTGTCTCTTGTTGATGGGGATACAGAGAGTTATCAAAAGCCACACTCAATTGGGGACCATGATCTGTATATATAACTGCAGGGCAGTTATTATGTTTCAATGTTGTTAAATTGGCCCCTCATCAATTTAAAACATTGTATCCGTCTCTACACTTTAATTTCATGACACTTAATACCCATTAGTCCAAAATAGTCTTAAGTTGATCACTTTATTGACTAAAACTTTAAGATAGCACCACACATTTTAATATATACATGTTTGACCCCACATGTTGAATTTTATCCAACAATCTCCCACTGGGCCATACATGTATCCTTACAAATGTACACAACTTTATGAGCTTAAAATTTTGCTATCACTGTTAAGGGCATTTCTGAACAATCTCGTCTATCAGTCATATCAATGTAAGATCAAAGCGATTTTCGTTACATTAATCGTAACTAAATCCATCAATGGTCACGTACACCAATACAACCAAATGACATAGATCAATCAAGAGAGTGTAGTATGAAAATTACATGTTATGTGATCCAAACATGTCTATTTTCAATTGGTCCTACTTTATTCCTTAAGTGAGATCAATACCAAACATAATGTAACAGAATGGAATGAACTGAATACTTTATTTCTGTACAGAAAATTATCCAAATACACAAATGTGTCCAAAACCAAACATAAAGCAACCAAAATACAAACTCCCACTAAAACATAATATCCTCAAGAAATACAACACCCATACGAGCAGTGTGCTCATGAAAGACCTTGGGTGGTAATCCCTTAGTAAGCGGATCCGCAATTATGGAGTTTGTCCCAATATGCTCTATAGAAATTTGTCCATTTTGTACCCTTTCTTTCACAACTAGAAACTTAATGTCAATGTGTTTTGACTTAGTTGAACTCCTGTTGTTATTAGAATATAGCACTGCAGAGTTATTGTCACAATATAACTTTAATGGTCTTTCAATGCCATTCGAGACGCGCATGACCCAGTGACAAAATTTCGCAGCCATATCCCATCATTAGATGCCTCATAACATGTTACAAACTCCACTGCCATAGTGGAAGAAGCTACAAGTGTCTGCTTAGCACTCCTCCAGGATATAGCTCCTCCAGCTAGCAGATATATGCAGCCTGATGTGGATTTGCTACTATCTTGGCATCCCGCAAAATCGAGAATCGAGTACCCTACGATCTCTAAGCGATCCGATCTCATTGTATGTAAGCATGCAATCTCTCGTTCTCTTCAAGTACCTCATAACCCTTTTTGTCGCTTTCCAATGATTCATCCGTGGTTACTTAAATATCGCCCAAAGATTCCAACAATGAATGCTCTGTCTGCGGGCGATGTCTGAGACTGAGCATACATCGACTCCCAACAGCTTATGCATAGGGAATCTTTTGCATTTCCTTAACTTCAAGATTATTTTTCGGGCGCTGATTGAGACTAAATTTGTCCCCCTTAGCAACAGAGGTGTCCCCTGGTTTACTATCCTGCATGTCAAACCTTTTAAGAACTTTATCGATATAGCTCTTTTGTGACAATCCAAGAATACCTCGAGAGCAATCCCGATGTATCTGAATCCCTAATACAAAAGAGGCGTCCCCAAGATCTTTCATCTCAAAATTCCTTGACAGAAAACTCTTAGTTTCGTGCAACATGCCTATATTATTAGTGGCAAGCAGTATGTCGTCAACATACAAAACCAGGAAAATATGCTTACTCCCACTGAACTTGTGATATACACAATCATCAACAATATTTATCTCAAAACCAAATGAGATAATCACTTGATGAAATTTGTAGTACCACTGACGGGAAGGTTGCTTGAGTCCATAGATAGATTTCTTTAATTTGCAAACCATATTCTTCGAGTCTCCTGACACGAAGTTTTCTGGTTGTACCATATAAATTGTCTCATCAATGTCTCCATTGAGAAATGCTGTCTTAACATCTATCTGATATAACTCAAGATCAAAATGTGCAACAAGTGTCATGACTGTCCTGAAAGAGTCTTTCGTTGAAATCGAAGAGAAAGTCTCTTTGAAGTCAATGCCTTCCTTTTGTGTAAAGCCATTAGCTACAAGACGAGCCTTATATCTTTTCACATTACCTTTCGAATCCCTTTTGGTTTTAAAATCCATTTACAACCAATGGGCTTCGCGACCTTCCGTAATAATAGGACAAGATCCTAAACTTTATTGTCTTGCATAGACTTATACTCTTCATTCATGGCATCAATCCACTTTTGAGAATCAGAACCCTTCATGGCCTGATGGAAGTTGATTGGATCATCTTCCATCATTCCATTATTTTCCTCATGTTCTTGGAGAAATACTATAAAATCATCAGAAATAGCATTTTTCCTTTCTTGAGTGGATCTCCTTAATGGTATTGGTTCTTGAGGTTGTTGAGTTTGTACTTCTGGAATGGTAGGAGGTTCTTCAACATTATCTTGCTGAGGTTCCGGATCTACTTTTTGATCAATGACAGATACAGAGACCTGCACATTGTCAAAAGTAATAGTAAGAATCAAAATCGATCATTCCTCAGTTTCTTCCTCAAAGACAATGTCTCTAACCTTAGTTCTCCCCCCAAACTCAACATCCTCAAAAAATGTTGTAGTTCCCATTTCAAAAATTGACTTAAGTGTGGGATTATAAAATTTGTAGCCCCTTGATCGCTCAGAATAACTAATAAAATAGTTGCTTATAGTTTTGGAGTCCAATTTATTTTCATGTGGCCTATAAGGGCCGACCTCATTGGACATCCCCAAATGTGGAAATGCTTTAGAACAGGTTTTTCGTCAGTCAAAGCTCATAAGGTGTTTTAAGCAGATTTAGTTGGTACTCTATTCGAGAATATAAGTTGTAGTCTTTAATGCTTCTCCCCAGAGTGATTTTGGTAAAGTAGAATGACTAATCATACTTCTTACCATATCCTTAAGAGTCCTGTTTCATCTTTCAGCTACATCATTCATGCTAGGTGATCCTAGCATGGTGTACTGTGGGACGATTCCACAGAATTTAGCAAATGGTCCTGGACGTTGTTCACCTGAACCGTCATATCTGCCGTAGTACTCACCACCACGATCAGACCGCCGCTTTTAATCCTTTTGTTGAGTTAATTCTCAACTTCGACTTTGAAAGCCTTGAACATGTCCAGGTGACTCAGATTTTTCATGAATAAGATATAGATGCCCATAACGTGAGTAATCGTCTATGAATGATATAAAATATTGTTGACCATTCCAAGAAGCCGTAGGTAATGGTCCACAAATATCTGTGTGTATCAATTCTAAGACGTCTGAAGTTCTATTAGCACCTAACTTTTTTGTTTTGGTCTGTTTTTCCTTGATACAATCAATACAAACATCAAAGTCCATAAAGTCCAGGGAATCCAAAATTCCATCTGACACAAGTCGTTCAACTCTTGTTTTTGAAATGTGACCTAAGCGCTTGTGCCATAATTTTGCCAAATTTTCTTTATTTAATTTTCACTTAGTACTACGTGATTCCACATGCAAGGTTTCATTATATGACGCAATAGTATCAAGCAAATATAAGTTATTGTATGAACATAATGAACAAGTACCAACAATATTTGAATTTAATGAAAGACTAAACTGACAATTTCCAAAAGAACAATGATATCCAAATTTGTCCAATAAGGAAATAGAAACCAAATTCCGTCTAAACGACGGTACAACAAAAGTGTCTTTTAAATCCAAATAAAAACCAGTTCCTAACAATAACCTAAAAGTGCCTATTGCTTCAACTTCCACCGATTTTTCGTCGCCCACAAAGATGAATCTTTCAGCATCATTTGACTTTCGGCAGAACAGGCAACCCTACGTAGAAACACTTATGTGAGTAGTAGCACCAGAATCTAACCACCAAGTGTTTCTAGGTACTGAAGCTAAATTAACCTCAGAACAGACCAAATTAAGAAATGTACATTTCTTTGCACGCCAGGTGTTATATTTGGTACAATCCTTCTTTAAATGTGTAGGCTTCTAGCAAAAGAAACAACCCTCTTTTTCTTTATGTGGTTTCTTTTGTTCTGAACCCTTAGCAGCTTCATATTCTGTTTTTCTTTTCTTGTCCTTATCTTTGGAGATACTTGCCAAGTTAGCAATTTTAGTTCTGTCCTGCTTCAACCTTTCTTCCTCTTGCACACAATAAGAAATGAGCTCGTTTAGAGTCCATTTCTCCTTTTGACAGTTTTAACTGACCTTAAATTAATTGAAATGTGTAGGAAGCGATATTAATACTAAATGCACGAGCAAGTCATCAGACAAGTTGAGCTTTAGTGCCTTAAGTTTTGAAGCAGTATGAGACATCTGCGTGATGTACTCCCTTATGTTCTCCTTGCTTTTATACTTCATTGAAATCAAGCTTTGCAGAAGCGTGCTTGTTTCAGCCTTATCATTTTTCGCAAAACGCTCTTCAATTTCAGCAAGGAATTCCTTGGCATCAGTTACCTCCTCAGATACTATGCTCCTAAAGGCTTCTGGAATGCCGCGCTTAATGATCATAAGACTCATGTGATTTGAGCGTTCCCACTTCTCAAAGTTTCTCCTGTCATCAGGTGAACTTGCATCCGTAAGAGAAGCAGGTTTCTCAATCCTGTGAGCAAGGTCGAGATCCATGCAGCCAAAAATAATTAAAACGTTCTCTTTCCAATCCTTGAAGTTTGACCCATTAAGCATGGAGATTGAATTGATATTTGCAGATATTGTGGAAGTGGAAAAATGAGCTGTATAGAGAAGAGATAGAAATAGCTTACATTAGTACTTTATTATACAAATAATAATTTCAAATATATTGGTAAGGCCCATCATAAGATACCTAGCACAACATCAATATTTAGTTTTTGGACAGAAATATTGACTCGTAAGTAGTACCTCGATGTAGCAATCAAACACTGACAATAAGACATGTCAATCAATAAACTTTTCTTTGGACCGATTTATTGATCACACGTTAAACCAAATAATCGTCAGGCGTTTATCACCACAGGTGCATGTGAAATTTCAGCCAAACATTGACATTCCTTTGGGCCGATCAATATCCGTATGAACAGCACACACACAAAACCTTCTAATATTCAAAGTTAATTAATTTCCACAAGAGAGGTTACTTTGGCAACATGTTGCTTCAATTAATTCACTTTGGAATATTATATTTCTCAAAAGAGTCCATCATACCAAAATTTGAACCTGAAATGATTGTTATGCATAATTTTAAAACTTTAGGATTTGAATTTTTGAAGTTCAAAGCTTTAGGATTAAGTAATCATTAAGTTGGAGGGTTAAATTGCAATTTAATTAAACTTGATTGGCCAATTATGAAAGATTTTAAGCTTGAAGGACTAAATTGCAATTTACCAAAACTTTAGTGGCCAATTAATTAAAATTTTAAACTTTAGGGACTGAATCATAAAATTCAAAACTTTAAGGGCCCAACTTAAGTGATTACTAAAACTATAGGGACTTATTTTATAAATTCAGAAGTCTAAAGGGCCAACTTAAATGGTTTTAAGACTTTAGGATTTAAATTAAATGAGTAATGACCATGAGGACCATAGGTTAAATAAACCAAAATTTTTACAAATTACAAAGCAGCCCTTTAGAAGTTCTAATTTCTGAAGGAGGTCCCTTGGCCCATAAACAAAATGCAACAGCTAGGGTTGAAACCCTAGCTGCCGCCGCCACCAACGAGACCCGGAGATGGCGCCGCAGATCTCCATGGCACCACTGCAGAGTCTCACTTTAGCGCCATCTCCGACGCCGCAGAACTCCCACGCGCAGCGTCATTGTGGTGAGCGACGCCGCGTGCGCCACACGCGCTGTCATCCCGCCGCTGCAAGGTCCTTTTTCTCGATGACGGAATCCAACAACCAAATCCATACCGACCATAAAATCCATAAATCCGACCATTAAAAACCGTAACCCAATTCGATTAATTCAATATACACATTGCAAAATTTGAAAAAACCATATTTCTAGAACAATATATATACATACAGAAATTGAATCCATATATTCATGAACATGTTATCCAAATTCTTGTGGGCAATTGTTCTTGAAGAAAAAATACATATACACAGAATCCGAAAGAAAACAAAAATTTGCTGAATCCATAATTTCAATTAAAACCTTATTGCCAAACAAGATGCATATTATAATAAGCAATTAATTGGCGTTGATTTCTTTTAATGTTCTAGTGATCTGATAATACAACATGAAGGTGTCTCTAATACCACTTGTTAGATTTAATTTACCGAATCTATAAATACAAATGATTTCACATCTGTGATTCAAAAACCATCATGCTGTAATTATCAAGATTAAAACTAAAGCGGAAGCGTACCTGAATCCATGATTTTGTTTGATCGAACTGGGTTATGGTCTTCCAATTGATCCATGGTTTTCTCCTTAGTGTCTCTTGTTGATGGGGATACAGAGAGTTATCAAAAGCCACGCTCAATTGGGGACCATGACCTGTATATATAACTGCAGGGCAGTTATTATGTTTCAATGTTGTTAAATTGGCCCCTCATCAATTTAAAACATTGTATCCGTCTCTACAGTTTAATCTCATGACACTTAATACCCATTAGTCCAAAATAATCTTAAGTTGATCACTTTATTGATTAAAACTTTAAAATAGCACCACACATTTTAATATATACATGTTTGGCCCCACATGTTGAATTTTATCCAACAAAGCCAAGTATGAGCAGCTTGAATTATAATATAAGTAAACAAACAAAAGAAAAATAAAAAATCAACTAATTTCATTATAAATCAAAAGGATGTTTTAAATTTTGAAATTCGCAACAGAATTGTCCAGGCAATATAAACAAGCATTACATGCTGGGGCAATTTTACACTATCTTTAACACACAACAAGCCTTCCAACAAGTTCAGAAGATAAATTTAAATTTGGTAGGAAATTTTTTTTGAGAAAGCATGGTGAATAAGAGAGATATGCTAACCCACATCATATGTGCTGAACAAGGATGTAGCCTATAATCAAAAAATAAAAGTAGAGAAATTGAAAAAAAAATTGGATGCAAGACTGACTTCGGAAGTTGTGCTTTGAATTGAATCTCGTCGCCCAAAACCTGAAGAAGACAACACAACAAGAATAACAATTTTAAGCACAAATAGAGAAATGGAAAAAATTAGGGAGAAACGATTTTCACACAAATCTGAACGACATACTGCAGAAATTGAAAGATGAAACACGAAAAATTAGCTTAACGATCGAAGCCCACTAAAAATTCCAATGGGAAATGGTCGATCACATTGAAGATCCACATTGGTGGTATGTACATTTTCAGAAGATACAGGAATGAGAAGAGATGAATGTGAAAGAGGGTAAAAGAGGAAACAGGGGAAATCATCTTACCTATCGAAGCCCAGTGTAAATTTCGGCTGGCAAAATGGTCGAACACGTTGAACATCCATAGTCACGATATCTAGGGTTTGGGAAAGGAAAGGAATAAGAAGTGAAATATGTGAAAGTGGGGCCGTAGGAAGAAGGAAAAAGAAGAAAGAATAGAAAAAGTTGAAGTAAAAAACGGCGCCGTTTTGGACGATGCTGTGAATAGTGAAATGCCCATCCATACTTTTAGTATAGTCAACGATATATATATATATATATATATATAGCAAACTGTATTTTATTTCTTTTGTCTTGAGAAAGATAATTGTTCTACCAATCTTTTAATTGTCCAGTGAACCCAATAATAAGGTTGACGGCAACTTGGTGGTAGTTATTACCTCTGGCACTAAAGGCGTCATAGTAATTTCACCAATGACTTGGAGAATTTGATGTTCAGTCATCCCATCAATATTCTACCGAATAACGTCATTTTCTGAAAATATTTTTTGAGGTTGCTTTGGTTCCTTACCAAGCATATCCGAGAAAGTGGGTCTTGAATACTAATGGGGTTTGATTTTGATTAAAATCAATTTTTTTTGGTAAAACTTGATAAAAATTGATGAAATATGTGGTTAAAAATTGTGGATCCACGAAATGAGTAGTTAAAAATAATTGTTAACTTTGATTTTAATTTTTTAACAAATTTCTAAGTGAAATCAAACAAGCTTATATATATGTTAAATGTTAGGGTTTGGATGTCAAATCATGGAGTTATTTCATAGTTGATTTATGAATAATTATATTCACTCTATATTATTTTTATTACTACATAACGTTTTAATTGCAATGAAAGTACTCCAACTTTTGATATTTTAATACTTATCTCTCCAACTTTGTCATATTTTTATTATTAACTTTCAATTAATTTTCACAACGTGTCCGTGATGACGATTTTTGGCCAAATATTCAACTAATGTGCATTCAAATGAGGGTAAAATATTTTGTAAAACTTTTGTTTTTGTTATTTATTTTGGTTATTTAAAAATACGAAAATATATTTTTAGTTTTTTGTTAGTTTGTTTTTCATTTGCTTTTGCTTTTGCTTTTCAGAATTATGTACCGGAGGTAGTATCTCTTTATTTGCTGTAGTTTGAGGAATTTTTTTTTTTTTTCAAAAAAAAAACAAAAAAAGTCATATGGCCCAAACTTATTTCAATTAAAGTCATATTTCAGTGTTAAAAGACTAATGCGTGCTTATGCAATTGCAAAATCGCTAATTCAAAAAAAAAAAAAAAGTCAACATCAAATTCAAAGATAAGATGTGCAAATTAATATGTTGTTAATAAAAATGATATAAAAAATTAGAGACAAATACAAAAATGAAAAATAGTTGGAGACTTTCATTGTAATTAAAATGTGATGTAGTTGATAAATAATGTGGTATGAATATAATTACTCTTTATTTAATTATTTTTATTTTTTATTTTCATGAAGTTTATTATTTCAAAAGCTAAAAGTTGGATTTTTCTTTATCAGATTTGTCAAACACACAGTGTCACAACTTCAAAATTTATAAAATATTTTTAACAACACACTTCACCAGATTTTTCAAAATCTTAAAAAAAATTATTTTTAAATTTCACCAAACAAATAATTAAACCCATCATTGGCCAACTGCCACTCCCATTTACTTCAAATTCAACCACCGTAGAGATAGAGATAGAAAGGAATAGTGAAAAGCTAGAAAGAAAAATAAGCTTTCATTTGGTTTTACTTTAAAAATTGATAAAAATTGAGTCAAATTTAATAATTGTAACTACGCATTTTATAAGACCCGCAATTTTTATCAATTTTTCAACTACACACTTTATTAATTTTTATCAAAATATGTTAAAAAACTAAATTTTAGCAAAACTAATAAGATACTAATTAAGTAAAGAAATTTGATTCAATCCCTACTTTCAAGATCCAAGCTTTCCAAGTTCTTTTTCAAGTGCTCCAGTATTTATTATAGCAAACTAATCGAGGTATGATATATATATTTTTTTTTAAAAAAAACGTTTTGACATTCTATATGCCTAAGTATGTTAATTTTTGGTTTTTTTTTTTTTTAATATTATAAGTTAAAAATTACTTCTTCTGTCCTAAAAAGATAGATTTGTTTTTTTTTTTTTTTTTCATCCGTCCCAAATTATAAACAAATTTTCTTGTAGAGTTTAGTTTATTTCTTAGTTTCCTAATATACTTCTATTTAATATGTCTTATTATCATCAAAGTATGAATTAACATTATTTAATTGTAGTTGAAATAATAAATAAAAGACTAATACATACACCTTCCATCTTTTGAGAGTATTTAATTATATATATTTAGAGTATAATAAAGAACCACTACCATCTATTGTCAATTTGTCACCATTTATCTTAAAGAATGATTAGTTACAAGAATAATTTAATACTTTATGGTCTTCTAGTGTTAATAGAATAATGATTTAATATAGGATATATTAGGAAAAACATTTGTAAAATTTATTATTAGAATTATAATGACTACATTTTCTTAATGTCTGTACAAATAAAAACAAGTTTATTTTTTTTAGGAGAAATTGCCAATAAGTCATCTCCATATGACTTGTTTCAAATTAGGTCAAAACTTTTTTCAAAATTGTGATTAAGTCATACTTTACGGCAATATTTTAAATTAATTCCAAAATTATCCTTTTTAACCATATTTTCCATTGGCAGAATCTTCTAACTCCACAAACCTCTTCCACCTCCGGCAACAACCTCCTACCCATCCGGCGAGTGCTTCTTCTACGGCGCAGTTAAAATTCCATGATTCTTCTTTATACCCTGCCAATTGATTTCTTGGTTGTTCCAAGTACTTGAGCCAACTAGTGTCAGGATTTGTGGCACAATCTCTCTCTCTCTCTCTCTCTCTCTCTCTCTCTCACACACACACACACATGCATTTGTGGCTTTGTCCAGCTTGAAAAGTCTTCTGGATTAATCATGCAAATATGAAACAATATTTTTGAAGAAGGACGGGTAAGCTCTTTCTAGTTTTCCATTGGTTTTCCATTTTGATGATGTCTGAGAGTAACTAGAAACATATAGCTTTCATTGTTATATTAGTTAGAGTTTCAAAGAAGGTATGGGTGGCATTCACATTGTGGCTGAAGTTCTGG
This sequence comes from Forsythia suspensa, assembly GCA_023638005.1. NCBI lineage: Eukaryota > Viridiplantae > Streptophyta > Magnoliopsida > Lamiales > Oleaceae > Forsythia > Forsythia suspensa. The sequence continues at coordinate 42,923,315 of CM042674.1, forward strand.
CACTGTAAGTTTGGGTTTATGAGTTTGACTCTTAGTTGTCTACTTTACTCTTTTATCACTGCCTTTTTAACAGGTATGCAATTCAAGGTTATAAGTAAAAGGGTAGAACCAGAGAAAGGTTATAAGCAGGAGAAACAGGAAAATTTTGGTATTAAACAGAGATGTCAAGAAAATGTGAGAGTTGGAACCTTTGTAAGACTCGCAATATGTTGAAGCAAGAACATATGTTGAATGCTGTAAATAGGAACTTGAATGCTCCACTATCGGATGTAAATAGGAGTTTGAATGCTCCACCATTTGATGTAAATAGGAGTTAGAATTTATGGGGACTTGAATGCTCTACCATCTTATGTAAATAGGAGCTTGAATTTATTGGGGGGTGGGGACTTGAATACTATAAATATGAGCTTGAATACTCCACCATCTTATTTAAATAGGAGCCTGAATGCTCCACCATCTAATTGCTGTAAATAGGAGCTTGAATGTTCCGCCATCTAATGTTTAGTCATATTGTGTTGTTTGATACTGTATTATACAAAACAATATCACAATATATTATCATAACAGAAATGATATAGAATTTGCATACGTGCTCAGAATTTTTATTATGATATACTTTCAGAATGGTCTCGACGAGCCGGTCAAGACCAGGGCTTTGCCACTGCGTACGATGGATTTTAACCGTTTGAAATCGTCTATTTAACTTAAAATGGTAATCTTTAATTTTTTTGTCAAAACTATATCATACATACTAAAACAGTATCACGGATAAATGTATCTTAATATATTAATATCATACATGAAAATATTTTAATAAAACAGTATCACATACACAAACTACAACCCAATAAAATAACAGTATCATAGGTTAAAATATTATCATAATAAAATAGTATCAAAGATCGAAACATAGTATAAGTATATCATATTACTTTATCTAAATAAAATAGTATCATAGATCTGTTTTACTGGTTGAAGTGATTATATTGTTCTTAAAATGCTCTATTAATAGTACAAGACCATTGATACTGTTTGTATTCAATAACATTATCATAGATTAAAACAGTATCATAGATGTTTTACTAGTTGAAGTAATTATATTGTTCTTAAAGTATTCTATTAGTAGTATAAGATCATTGATAATGTTTGCATTCAATAATATTATCATAGATTAAAATAGTATCACATGTTGAAATATTATCATAATAAAACAATATCAAAAATAAAAGTATGGTATAAGTGTACCATAGCACATTATCTATATAAAATAGTATCATAGACAAAACAATATCATATATAGAACTAAGTATAAGATGTTTTAATGGTTGAAGTAACGATACTCTTCTTAAAATACTCCATTAATAGTACAAGATCATATGTTTAAATAATGTCATAATAAAAAAGTATCAAAGATAAAAGTATGGTATAAATATACTAATATACATTATCTAAATAAAACAGTATCATAGATATCATACAAAACAGTATTACAATAAAACAATATCGCAACAAAACAGTATCACAATTATCATTTTTTTACAATTAAGGGTATGTTGGTCTTTTAGCTCTAAAATGTGACTTTAATTGAATTAAGTTTTAACCATATGACTTTAGAGCCCATAATTGCCAAAACAGTGACCGACCTTGAATTTACCCCTTTTTTTTATAACTGAGTCCAATAACTAAGATTGACATAGATCTTGGGACACCAAAGGTTATGTAAATCTAAAGCAGAATCCTAGCCAGCGTATAGTTGAATGTGGACGGTCAATTTCTATTCTATTCACACACACACACACACATATATCTATATCTATATATATATATATATATATATATATATATATATATATATATATATATATATGTGTGTGTGTGTGTGTGTGTATATATATATATATATATATATATATATCAACGCAATAATATAAAAGTCTTAAATTTACGTTGTTTATTTTTTCAACCAATATGACGCCGTTTTGCTGACGTGATGATAATTTTTTTTTTTGTTTAACTTTCTAAGATTAAACCTATTGCGTTTTGAATTAAATGTTGACCCATTTGTTGCTTTTCAATTGTTTTCAGTCAGAGACAGCCATATTCATTTTTTTCTCTCTCAAGTCCATACGCGACCTCATTTGGCATTTTCTCTCCCTCTCTATCATTTTCGCTCTCTAAATGCCTCAATTTCCTTGCAAAACCCCGAGAAATGGCTCCGCAAAGGCAATGAAATCTCTCCAAATCTCTCTATCTTTTACGACATTCCCATATAAGAGTTCGAATATGAGATAACTTCCTAATATTTTTAGATTTGGGTAGGATTTTTCATTTTTTGCTTCTTTTGTTTTAAGAAAATCAAGTGTGTGTTGTGTATTCTTTTTCCTGTTTTCATTGCAAAACCCTGACAAAAAAATCACTAGGCCTCAACAGACTTAAAAATTAGCTCCGAAAAGGCGAGAAGTCTCTCCAAATCTCTCTTGATTTTATGAAATTCCCATATAAGGCCTCGAATATGAGGTAACTTCCTTACATTTTTTAAATTTGTGTTAGGATTTTTCACTTTCTACTTCTTTTGTTTGTTCATAAAATCAAGTATTATTTGTAGATTATTTGTTTCTGTTTTGGGTTATTTATTGACGGTTGTGATATCCTTTTTTGTAGCTCCGTTCTTTGGACTTTTTGTTAGTTTTTTTTGTTTGTTTTTGTTAGATTCTTTGTTTGTTTTTGTTAGATTCACCCTTTCGTGATTTCCCTCTCTTGAATTACTTATTTATAATATCAAAATAATTGAAGTCAATAACTAAAGTCGCATAAAATGGAAATGATAAGCAAAAGTGCAAGTGTTTATATTAAGAAAATTTATAAATTATATATATCCTTAACTATATATTGTCAAACATCGTTCAATTTTTCTTTCTTTAATTATTAAACACGTCGCAGTTTTGGACTTTTTTTTCTGTCGAGATTCTCGACACAAATTGCAAAACACATTTTGGTTCCTATCCCAAAATGGGAGGCCCAATTTGTCAAGCAAAGTTCCATTTGTCGATCAACTCGACAAAATGGGATCCGTATCCATTTTGTCGAGTTTCTTGACTTCCAATTTTTTATTTATTTTATTTTTTTTCTTTTCTAACTTGTTTTTCTTCTAATTCCCCTTCCTAAACCCATCACACATGGGAACTTTTGTCGAGAAGCTCGACAAATAGGAATTGTTCCAATGAAAAATTTTGGCCCATATCCCATTTTGTTGAGTTTCTCGACCATTTCTAATATATATATAAATTAGAAATGGTTGAGAAACTCAACAAAATGGGATATATATATATATATATAGTTCCATTTGTCGATCAACTTAACAAAATGGGATTCCGTATCCATTTTGTCGAGTTTCTCGACTTCCAATTTTTTATTTTTTATTTTTTTTTCTTTTCTATCTTGTTTTTCTTCTAATTCCCCTTCCTAAACCCATCACACATGGGAACTTTTGTTGAGAAGCTCGACAAATGGGAATTGTTCAATGAAAATATTTGGCCCATATCCCATTTTGTTGAGTTTCGACCATTTATATATATATATATATATATATATATATATATATATATATATATATATATATATATATATATATATATATATATATATATATATATATGATCTCTAAGTATATCGTGCTTAACTTATGCTAAGCACCGATGACATGGTATGTCTATTTAATAGATAATGGTACATCCCACATGTTCAATGTATAAATGAAATATACATTAAATAGTCATGTCATGTTATCGGTGCTTAGGAGATTATTAATCTCTCTCTCTCTCTCTCTCTCTCTGTGTGTGTGTGTGTGTGTGTGTGTGTGTGTGTGTGTGTGTGTGTGTGTGTGTCTTCTTCTTTCCATTTTAATAACTTGATGCTCTTTTTCAAAAGTGGCCTTCCAACTATATTGTTTTTATTTATTATTTACACATTATACATTTATAATTTTTTCCTTTTTTTACTGTATAATTAGTTCAATTTTATCCTATTTAAAATGTCGACAATGTCAACAAAATAGGATTGTTGACATTGTCAACAAATAATGGGAACTAAAAATTGGTTGTGTCGAAATTCTCGACACAAAAGGCCCATTTGCCCAATTTTTGGTTACCAAGCGCCTTCCTTCATTTTTTTTCAATACAAACAGATTTTCATTCAATTTTTCATTAATCTTTTTTTGTTTGTATTTGATCTTTACACAATTCGTTAATATTTGACTTTCCATAATTGATATTTTGGTCTTGCTAAAAAAGTTAGAGCCTGAGGGTTTGGTCCAATTCAATAAAAATGGGTTCAAGCGCCACGCATCACAATTCCACCAAAGGTCTGTAAAATATTAATGTTTACGAATCTTATTTTTAAAATTTTGTGAAGTATTTATTCAGTTTTTTTAATTTTTTTTGTATAAGGTATGTGTTTATTTGGCTTATGTAATTCTGTTCTACTTTTCTTAATAGAATTTAAACTTTTTACTTCTTATAATCTTCTTATTCAATGCTTATATGCATTTTTGGTTATATTTCAGTAAATACATCCAATGAATCACCAATTGATGAATAACCAATCAATTTCATGTTCGTCCTTGCTTTGCAATGACAATAAATAAAGCTCAGGGTCAAACATTAGATTACGTTATATCTTCTTGTATTTTCACATGGTCATTTGCCCTATCTAGAGTGAAAACAGTTGTACCAACTGAGAGAGCACATCATCATCTACTTATTATTTTTAAACATAGCATTTATTACAAAATGTCTGGTGGATTTGAATCTTCAAAGAGATTTATTCAGATTATCTGGTTGGACAAAAATCACGCCGTATGTTTGATTGATATTCTATCCTCAATTCTACAATGTTTTATTATATTATTTAATTCATTCCAATACCACTTCAAAACGCACATTTATATTATCATTATTATGTACATATTATCATTATTATGTACTGATACTTGTAGCTAATACAATTCATTTTTTAGCCACTACATCAAGTCTTCATCGATGAGTTTGCACATCAACTAGTTGATACAATTAGTCTAATTGACTGCTTCGCTATACATTGGGATGTGCAATTAAAAAGAGTAAACAATATAGTCTTCCTTAGTAGTGGGTGTGAACATTTTGTTGATCATCACACATTACAAGATGATTATGTTCTTATGTTTGAATACATTTGCAATTCTATTTTCAATGTTACACTTTTCGATAACTCATCCGTGGTAAGAACATTCCAAGACAGCATCAGTGATGAAGAATTTTCTGCCCTTGGTTATCCTGCTTTCACAGTTACATTAGAAGCAAGACTACAATGTCATCGGAAAATTGTAAGTTCATTTTACTCCTAATCTTATACCTAACTTAGTTTGCTCAAATTAATATATATCCTACTTAGTAATAAGTGAACAAAATATAAGGAGAATGTTTTAGAAGGATGTTTTATGGACAGCTTGAATTATAATCTAAGTAAACAAACGAAAGAAAAATAAAAAAGCAACTAATTTCATTACAAATCAGAAGGATGTTTTAAATTTGAAATTCGCAACAGAATTGTCCAGGCAATACAAACAAGCATTACATGCTGGGGCAATTTTACACTATCTTTAACACATAATCCTTCCAACAAGTTCAAAAGACAAATTTAAATTTGGTAGGGAATTTTTTTTTTAAAAAGCATGGTGAAAGAGAGAGAGATATGCTAACCTACAGCATATGTGCAGAAAAAGAATGTAGCCTATAATAAAAAATAAAAAGAGAGAAAAAAAAAAATTGGATGTAACACTGACCTCAGAAGTCGTGCTTCAAATTGAATCTCTTCACCCGAAACATGAAGAAGGCAACACAGCAAGAATAAAAATTATAAGCAAAAATAGAGAAATGGAAAAAATTAGGGGAAAACGAATTCACACAAATCTGAACGACATACTGCTGAAATTGAAAGAGAAAACAGGGAAAATCAGCTTACCGATCGAAGCCCACTAAAAATTCTAGAAGGAAAATGCTCGATCACATTGAAGATCCATAGTGGCGGTATCTACGTTTTCAAAAGAGATGGGAATGAGAAGGGATGAATGTGATAGAGGGTAAAATAGGAAACAGGGTAAATCATCTTACCTACCGAAGCCCAGTGTAAATTCCGGCCGACAAAATGGTCGAACACGTTGAACATCCACAGTCGTTATATCTAGGGTTAGGGAAGAGAAGGAGAAGTGAAACATGTGAAAGCGGGGCCGCGGGAAGAAGGAAAGAAGAAGAAAGAATAAAAAAAAATTGAAGTCCAAAACGGCACCATTTTGGACCATACTGTGAATAGTGAAAGGCTCATCCATACTTTTAGTATAGTTAAGAATATATATTTATATATATATATTTCTTTTCGTCTTGAGAAAGATAATTGTTCTACCAATCTTTTAATTGTCCAGTAAGCCCAATAATAAGGTTGACGGCAACTTGTTGGTCGTTATTACCTCTGGCACAAAAGGCGCCACAGTCATTTCACCAATGATTTGGAGAATTTGATGTTCAGTCATCCCATCAATATTCCACTGAATAACATTATTTTCTGAAATTATTTTTTGAGGTTTATTTGGTTCCTCACCAAGCATATTCGGAAAAGTTGGTCTTGAGTAATAAATGGGTTTGATTTTGATTAAAATCAGATTTTTTTGTAAATGTTGATAAAAATTGATGAAATATGTGGTCAAAAAGTTGTGGATCTACGAAATGAGTGGTTAATATTAATTGTTGACTTTAATTTTAGATTTTTAGCAAATTTTTAAGTGAAATAAAAGAAGTTCATATATATGTTGAATGTTAGGGTTTGGATGTCAAATCATGGAGTTATTTCATAGTTTATTTATAGATAATTATATTCACACTATATTTTTTTTATTACTATATTATATTTTAATTGCAATAAAAATCCTCCAACTTCTGATATTTTAACACTTATGTCTCCAATTGTGTCATATTTTTGTTATTAACTTTCAATCACTACAAGAAATTTATGCTTTCCCTACCAAATTTCCGCAGACAAATTGAGATTTGTCTACGGAATTAACCTTTTTCCCACAAAAATGATGTTTTGTATGGTTAAGTTTTTATCCAAAATTTTCAAGAATGAGGGAACTTATGCCCACAAACATGTGTATTTTTATCGACAAAAAATTCGTCGAGTAAGATGTATCTTTGGCCGACAAAAAAAAATAATCTGTTTGTAGGCTAATAATAAACGGAAAAAATTTCTATTTTTTTTTTGTTTTTAAGTCCCTACAAATAGAATATTTGTAGGGAAAAAGAAAAAAAATAAAAAAATAAAAAATATAAGCTATTCTATTTGTAGGGAAAAGGAAAAAAAAGAAAAGAAAAAATATAAGATGTGAATCCGCGCCCTCATCTCTGTCATATACCAAATTATTTTTCCCTCAAAATTTTCCATCCACCTAATTAAAAATCCCGCCCTGTAGAAGTTGAATCCCCAAACCTCCCTCTCTATACAATTATACAAATTAATTCCCTCCTAATTTTTTTTTTGTGTAATTAGAAATCCCGCCTCCCTCCCTCAGAGAAAGCTGCAGATTACAGACGCCCAAAACCTCCTCTCTGACTCTCTGTGTGTGAAGCTGCACTGCCGTGTTGCCCAGCCCACGGTTTGAAATCTTCCCAGCCCAAGGTTTGAAATCTTCATTTTGATGGGCATATCTTGATTCTTATTAGGAGAAAGTTAGGTTTGAAATCTTCCTTTTGATGGGCATATCTTGATTCGTATTATTTCTCTCAAATAAAGAAAATTTCATTCAAAAAATTGGGATTTTTCAATCAAGTATTTTGTTTTTCATTGTTTAAGATTGTATTTGAAAACTATGTATATGGTTAATTAAATGATTACTCGATTCATCTGATTCTGCTTGTTTGATGAATAATGTTTATGTTTATGTTTTTAAGATTCATTGTAATTTTGTATTGGTAGCTGCAATTGTTGTTTGTTTCTGGATATTATAGAGGGTGATGGTGGCTTGTGATTTAGTGGCATTGGGGCTGTTCTTGGTTTGTTTGAATAGGTGAAGGGACGTGGGATAGGGAAATATATGATTGGGTTGACTATCAATATAATCTGTTTTTGTTTTGGAAATCTCGAACACATTTTAATGTGTCTAATGAAAACAAGAAAAAATTAAAGTGAAAATAATTGATGCACCAAACCTATGGCCTGAAGTTGCATCATAAAATCCAAAGGCGCAAAAATCTCTCCAAATATCTGTGGAACTGTTGAGATACCTGCCATTATGTAGTTTTTGACTATTAATTCTACACTAAAACATGAATCTCACTCACTTGATATATATTTGGCTTCCTAATGCTTGAAATACTTTTGAGAGAAGTGACATGTATCTGTGATTTGGATTCACCGTCATCTCTCATTTTGCTGGCTGTAGACTACTGTGATTTTAATTAGCATGAGCTCGAATAAGAATGACTGTCGAGACATGCATTTAAATCTCACATGCCAAGGGAAAATGAGAGAGCTACATAATTAGACCTGTTTTGTAATAATCTCACATTATTTGTAACGAATTGCTAGCTCTATGTCCTGAAGTTTGAAATAAAATATGCTTGGTCTATTTAAAAAAAAAACTCTCAATTCTTTTACCTTGCTACCATCACACCATCTCCACACTAAGCGCCATCACACACCCTGCACCCTTTACCTAAAAACTAACAACCACTTCCCCTACTGTTACCCTTGCCACCACAAAAAATGTCCAGTCATGCACAAATTCATACTATTTTACAAATGTTTTGCTGGGTATGAAGTGATGAGGAACATCTTTTTGTGATATGCTTAACTATTTAATTTATTGAAGTAGTAGGCAAAATGTGTTTGGCTAAAGATTAAGTTATAATTAAATAGTTAAGTATATAAGTAAGTAAACCTGATTTGGAATGCCTTCCTATCTTATTTGTTAAATGTATTATTCAAGTAAACCCGACTTGATGTATTCTCATCATTAGTATAATATTGTAATCTATTAAATCATCTATCCTTTTAAGACAATTTTTTGGGGAACTTTATTATATCTAAATAAGCTTGAATTTATGTTTCAAAGAAATTTTTTCTTGTTTTGCTACACAAGTTCACAACAATACCTTTATAGTTGTTTATTGGAAAAACGAAATTCCTTAACTTGATATCACTTGTTCTCATTCTCTGAATTGTATTGTTTCTCCATTGAATAAAAAGTTTTGATTATTATATTTAATATTTTTTAGGAGCTGTGGTAAGAGTTTTGCATTCCAGAGCTTCCTTCAATTCAAATTTCAACAAGGTAAGTTTATATAATTCAAGAAAGTTAATTACATAATTTTATAGATTACTCTTTATGTCAAATTTTATGTTTTATATGTAAAAATTCTTATGTTTTATATATCCATGTTAGGGTTAATTGTAGCAACTATACTATGGACAGAAATTGGATACGTAATCCTGATAGAACTAGTGCTGATTATTTATTGGGCATTGAGGACTTTATTATAGTTGCAAAAACCATGTAAATCATCGAGGTCATTACGAGTGCCCGTTATGAAGTGTAATAATTGCACTTGGAGGCCAGTTAGTGAAATTCGACAACACTTGATTATGTATGGAATGTCATACAACTATACTAAATGGACTCGTCACGGTGAACGTTTGGGAGCCGCATCTGGTTCTTCCACTGCTAACATGTTTTCCATCTCGAGTCCGAGTGATGAGATTGATTGTGATAATGATCAAATAATGGATATAATCAATGATGCGTATCCATATGCCTCGCACCATTACGAGCATAATGTTTTAGAAGAAGATGATGTGCTGCTTGATGATGATACATTGGGCGAAAATTTGATGTCGAACATGCGTAGTCAAGAGATAGATAAGTATGAACGTTTATTGAAAGAAGCACAAAAAGAACTTTATCCTGGTTGCGAAAATTTCTCTGTACTAACAGCAATTGTTGAGTTGATGCAATTGAAAGTAAAGAATCTGATGACCAACAAATGCTTTGATGATCTCATGGGCATCTTGAAAAGGATGCTTCAAAGGGAATCATTTGCCTTCTACTCATCGACATGCTCATAAGGTTTTGAAAGATTTGGGATTAGGTTATGAAAAATCCATTCATGTAAATATGATTGTGCTCTATTTTACAAAGAAAATAAAGGATTGGATAAGTGCCCTATTTGTAATGAACCAAGGTATCAAAACACTTGTGGGATAAACAAAAGATTCCTCAAAAAGTGTTGCGTTATTTTCCACTCAAGCCGAGATTACAACGTCTATACATGTCAATGCATACGGCCAATGATATGAAATGGCACAAGGATGGACGAGTTGATGATGGTGAAATGAGGCATCCAAAGCAGACACAATTGGATGGAAAGAATTTGATAAGATGTATCCCAATTTTGCGGTGAGAGCCACGAAACATAAGGTTGGGCACTCTCGATGGTTTTAACCCATTTGGGGATATGAACAAACCATATAGCATGTGGCGGTGGTGGTCGTTTCTTACAATTTGCCTCCTTGGATGTGTATGAAAAAGGAATTCACCATGCTAACCTTACTAATTCTCGGCAAGCACGAACTCGGTAAGGACATTGATGTTTATCTGCTACCGCTAATTGATGAGCTAAAAGAGTTGTGGGAAATTGGTGTGCATACATATGATAAAGGGACTAATACTACATTTAACTTACGTGCTACGGTGCTGTGGACAATTAATGATCTGCCCGCTTATGGAAATTTATCTGGATGGAGTACTAAGGGTTATAATGCATGCCCTAGGTGTAATGACGATGGAACATCCGAATGGTTCGATGACAAGGTTTGCTATATGGGACATCGACGATGGGCGCCATGGGATCATGTATGGCGCACAATTATGGAGTCCTTTGATGGGAAAACTGAATTCCGTGTGAGACCTAGGCATTTATCAGGTGATGAAATTTTGTCTCAAGTAGACAACATACACTTTGGTCAGATTGGTAAACATCCTAATAACCCGAACAAAAATAGGAAGAGGACACCTGAAGAACGGAATTGGACTAAAAAGAGCATATTCTTTGAGTTAGAATATTGGTCCAAGTTAAAAATTAGGCATAACCTAGATGTAATGCACATTGAGAAGAACGTTAGTGACATTATTGTTGGCACAATATTGGGTATAGAGGGAAAATCTAAAGACACAGTCAAAGCTCGCCAAGATTTGGAAGCCCTTGGAATAAAAAAGTCTTTATGGTTAAATTGGAATGGTGAAAAGTGGGTTAAGAGCCATCCATTTTTCACAATGAAGCCAAATTTAAAAAAAGAATTCCTTCAATTTTTGAAATCTGTAAAATATCCAGATGGCTATGCTGCTAATATTTCAAAAAATGTGGTAGTCGAAACTAGAAAAATTTCTGGATTGAAGAGCCATGATCATCATGTATTATTCCAGCGCATACTTCCTGTGGGTATTCGAAAATATTTGCCGAAGGAAGTGGTTGAGCCGATTGTTCGATTATCCGATTCTTTCAACGATTATGTGCAAAAACTTTACGTATGGAAGACATTGAGAGGTTGGAGGATGATATTGTGTACATATTGTGCAAGTTTGAACAAATATTTCCACCGGCTTTCTTTGTTTCCATGATTCATTTAATAGTGCATTTACAGAAGAGGCAAAACTTGCGAGTGTCTGTGTGAGTTACGGTGGATGTACCCAATAGAAAGGTACATGTTTAGTAATTATCATTTATTTTAAGATTCTAACTTAGTGCTAACTAATTAAGCAACATGTCTTATAATGAAAGAATTCATTTGTAGAATGTTGGGAACATTATAAAAAATATGTGCGGAATCGAGCTCGACCAGAGGGGTCCATTGCAGAGGCATATGTTGCACATGAATCTCTCACTTTTTTGTGCCATGTACCTTGAAATATTGAGACACCTTTTAATCGACCTGAAAGAAACTTTGATGGTGGCTCTAAACAAGAGAAACTTTCAGTTTTTTCCCAAGTAAGTAGCGACCATTTATGAGTAGTTCAAGTATTCCATTCATGAATGCTGATATGGAGGTTGCTCAATGGTTCATATTGAACAACTGTGACGAGGTTCTTCCATTCCTAATGTAAGTACACTACTTGTGCATTTGGTTCAAGTAACTATATGCATGTCCTATGTACATTTAGTGTATACCTTCACTTGCTGTGCAGGGAGCATGAGGAAATGATAAAGCGCGAAAATAGTGTGAACGTACAAACAAGGCATAGAAAATTGTTTCCTAATTGGTTTCATGAACGCGTAAGTCGCTTTTTTAGTTGTAATGAGCTCCACAATTTTTCATGTAGCTTTGTAATTTTAATACTTAATTTTTATTCATTATTTAATCGAAACTAGGTGAGAAGTTTGGGGATGCAAAATCACCTTTGTACAATGATGAGCTATTTGAATTAGCAAGAGGTCCTCTTGAAATGAAACATACCAAGGTTGTATTGTGAACGGAGTAAAGTTTGTAGGCTGCGTAAGCGAGATGATAAGTTGACCATGCAAAATAGTGGAGTTTTTGTACCGTGAAATCATGATAATCGATGATGTAGACTTCTACGGCAAGTTGATAAGCGTGGTTGAACTGTTGTATAGGCAACGCTACAAGATTGTTCTATTCAAGTGTCATTGGTTTAATACAAACCCTCATAGGATGGGATCTATGAAACGTGACTACCACTTAATATCTCGTGAATTCTAGTACTCGGTGGTATGATAGTGATCCTTATATTCTTGCAACAATGGCAAAACAAGTGTTTTACTTAAAGCGACCCCAAAGCGGTGGTGGTTGGAAAGTCGTTCAAAAGATGGATCACGTGAACATATACAATATACCACGAAGGAGATTTATAATGACAATGATGATGGGGCGTATCAAGAGACTAATTCTTGGATGTACCGAATATGGTTGAAGCTCGAAACTATGATATTATTCAAAAATGCTTCATGTAGATGACGTTCCTCCCGTTTTGATTAATCCGAAACCAATCATCGACCCCTCTTAGAAGAAATGATGGAGACACGAGATAGCGAAAGTGATGGACATGATGATGATGATTCGGTTGAGAAAATTAGTGAACATAGTCTTCGAGATGATGATTTGAATTGTAAGACCATCATTGCTTTTCTTTGTACCTATATGTATTAATTTTTGTCAATGTTCTTTGTATAATAATTTCTTTTTAATCTATCTTTAATTTAATGTTATGTTCTCTAGTTTTATTGTAGTCATTGTTATGTATAATATAATGTTAATAGTCTAATTATCATTTGGTTTTTGTGCAGATGAATCTGATTTGTCGTAAGAAACGTCCTAATAGTTCACATGTATCTCCAACACCTAAGATGTCCAGAGTGACAAGCACAAATGAGCCTCATCTACCTCAGACATCACGATCTAATAGCACGTCCACAAATAGGTTTGTAGCTCCTCTCTCGTTGCGACATTCGTTGCAAGCCAATAGGGTAATACCTTCTTTTTCTCAGACATCTCAATCCCCCAATACTTCTATACCTCCAACTCACAAAATTGGGACTCAGTCAACCACTGAAACTATGCCACCTTGCTCTGCTCCTTCAATTGAAACTCATCGTACTCATACACAACCCGAGGCACCGTCGAGGACTCTTCCTAATCCAGGTGCACAATATGGACCCTCCAGCGATAATTTAGATCTGCCACCTTCTAGTCACCCAAATTGTGAACAAGGCTCAGGTACTATTCCATGTAAAATTGAGCAGCACAACATGATGTAAATATATATTTCCTATTTTACCATTTGTCTTTCTATGCTAGATTTGAAACTATTATTAGGAAAAACGAAAGAAAAACAAAATGCAAACTACCAAAACTTCTTGTGCTTAGTTTATAGTTCTGTTATGTTTACGTTTTTTGATGAATCTTGTGAATGAAGTTAATATAAGTTTACCTTTTTCAGTTATTGTATATTTATGAAAACAACAATGATATAAATTTGGAGATATATTCTGAAATTTGCAATCCTATTGTAAGATACTATTAAGTTTCTTCTTTTTTTGGGCTATTTTCTCTCTTGCTTGATTCAGTATTATCTTCTTTAATGTCTCTGTCTTTTTGTACGCATAGCATCTAAAGACACAGTCAAGTTTAAGAAATTATACTCTTGTCACGATATCAAAAATGGTTCGAAGTTTGTTTACCATTTTTTTTTCTGGGTAATGCATATTCTTTTGGGAAATGCATATTCTTTTTCCCACGATAGGGAGGTTTTTCGTGAAAATTGAAAAGGAAAGAGGTGTCATCCTAGTAGTATTAGGGGATATTACTGTAATTTGCTCTGTTAGTGATCGATGTTTCTTCAACTCTTCTAAATGCTTGAAGTACCCTTGCCATAAACCTATTGCTCGTACAAGGGTATGGGACATTTATTTAATTTTGCATCTATCATAAATACAACAAGGATGATTAATTTCTGTGACTATTTGAACATTTTTTCATCAGATTTTTCTCTCTTTTTTTGGGGGTGGGGGATGGAGGGGTATATCTCATAAAATAAGAATTGCAGCAGAAATGGATGACAAGTCTATAAGTAGGGACTATTGATTTTTTTTCCATTTCTGAGTATTAAAAATATCTACACCAGCTACTTGACCAAAATTTTGACAAAAAATAATTATAGCAGATACACTTGCATCATAAATAGGGAAAGATAGATTTCTCCATAGCATGTAAAGGTAATCTGTAGCGTAGGTTGAGTTACTTAAGCATAAAGAACATGCTGCAGAAATAGTTTTGAGATCCTAATAAAGAGAATAACATGCCTTCTTAAACACCTGTAGTTTCAGCTCAAGCATCCACTGCTCTACTTCATCTCTGTGCAGTCACAGCTGGTGAATCAGTTTGCCCAAGTGAACAAGATTTTCTATACATTTTCTTTCATTCTCTATAATATCTTGCCAAACTCCCTCTGATTGAGACGCACTCAACTTGTAAGCTTAAGTGTACTCCCTAATGTTTGAACATTTTACAATCATTGATTCTACACATTGATTTTCATGATTTATAAGAAAAGGGTATTTAAAAAATTGTTTCAATACAAATTTAATTTGTATTTGGCTAGCTAATTTTGTGATTGAATTTGGAAAGAATGTATATATGTTTGCTACTGAGCTTAGCAAATGCATGATTTGAGACCTCTCTATGTTGACAATTGTAGTCGAATTTGAGAAAATATGACACATGAACTCAAGAATTTGAACCTTGTATTTGTGTATTTAATTTTGCATTCTTGTCATGTGATAATGTTAAGGCATCTTTCATAAATTATACTCTACATGGCCACATGGATATCCTTAAATATCGCACATGACCGGGACAACTCGACAATCTTTTAATTGAGTGAATATGGTTTTGGAGTACAAGTTTGTTAACTACACTAATTAATTAAGAAAGACAAATTGCTATAAAGAGGAACTAGAATGTTTAGACTTTTATGGACGTGCACGGTTGTGGAAATAGTCTATACTTTTGTTTTTAAAGTCCGGCTGAATATGGTACCTCCTTCGACTTCGATAATTCCATTTACAATTTCATATATTTGCACATGTTTCCCATTAATATTATTGGTTTTGCAGTTGTAGGTGCGGGACGCTTGCCAAAGGCTCCCAATGATGTTCCTACTCGAGGGGCATGTAAACAAATTAAGACTTCTCGTATCGTATGCATGCGACTCGAGAGAAAAATTCGAGTTTTATACAACTCGGTGAGTGAGCGAGCAACAAGTTCTATAGTACATAGTTTGCTAGTTCATGATATCGGAGCCATCATTCGGTCACATTGTCCAATGAATACGTGTTATTGGCGGACCATTTCTTCAAGTGAGAAGAAGGACCTTATAGATGAGATCACGGTAAACATATGTGTGGGTGTATATGCTGCTTGTTCGAGTTGGATTTTTTTGTCATTTTGTTTTCTATTACTCTATGATTTGTTTTCCAGATATGGTAATTTGTAGTAATTATGGTTTATTTTTATTTTGTGATTTGTGTTCTTTTAATTATGTCAATTACAGACGAACTTTGAGATAGATTCAAAAGACTCGAGATTGACGAATTATGTTAATAGACTCTACAATGGGAGATATAGGGAGTTCAAGGCTGAGTTGAGTGCATACTATAAGTTGTGCAAGACGCATGATGATGCATTAGCCAACCCCCCTTCGGAGATGCTTGATAGAGGTGTAGATCAATGGGTGGAACTGTGTAATCACTTCAACTCCGATAAGTTCAGGGTATTTATTGTTTAATTTTTTACTAGTTCATTGTTTTTATTCCTAATTTTGTTATGTAATATCTATATTCTTCCCTTTACAGAAGGCATCATTGGCAAACATAGAGAACCGGTCAAAGAAGAAGTATAATCATCGTACTGGTTCACGTCCTCTCTCATACATAGTGGAGGAGATGGCAATGGTAATGAATTTCTATATTATAAACATGTACTTAATTAGATTAATTTGCTAAGAACTTGAATATACTGTTTGAAACATAATTTTTTTTTCACTATTAGGATGGTTCAAGTTTCACAAGTTGACACCTTTGAGTTCGCTTATGCGGGAAAGAACAAGTGTTGGACTGATAATGCAGCTAAGGCTCAACATGTAAGAAACACCCTACTATGCAATTTTGGTTTTCTTTGTTATGCGTGTAAGCTCAATATTGGAGGATCAAATTCAAGTACAACTAACTTCATCTATAGTACGTTCATCTAACCACCCAATATTTGACAAGAAAACAGTAAAGACTAATGGAGTATTAGGCTTTATAATAGTGGCTTTTACTACCTTAATTATATTACCCACCAAGTGGCCAAATATGTTTAGCAATTGAAAGTATCCTAATATTTTGATAAAGTTCATTTGTGTGGTAAAAACTTGTTGTATGGTTGTTTCGTTGAAAAAAAGTTGTTGAGAGACTTTTGAAGAAAAAAGTTTTAAGTTGCAGGAATAATAAAAAAAAATTAACTCATGTGAGTGATGTGATTGTTAAAAGGCAGATCAAAGTTGTCTATGTTGACCTACTAAAGGAGATGAAACAATTCCAATAATCAAAACCTAAGGCCACTGTAGTAAAACGCACAAAAGGGTAAATGTGGCTGATTTGTTTAGAACAATGACATTTCTACGCTTAGACCTTCATTATTTCTACACTTGGAATAATGACATTTAATAATACGTTTGATATGGATTATTTAATTATGGTAGTCGTGTGATTTCTCTAGTTATTATCTTTTATCTGACTTCATTCATATTCTCTAGTAACGTGTCCTTAGAGCATTTTTTTTATAAATGTTGTTCCCTTGTTTGCTAATATCAGTCTATAGCTTTGTGGCAAACTTTTTTAATAGGACATCTCCATTATTTTGTTAGTTTAAATACTTTTTTTAGTTTTGTGCGAGAGAATGGGTGGATATAAGCTGTTGTGGCTCTGTGTAATTAGATATACTTGTGTTTTCTTAAAAAGATTAGATGGGACCTTGATGAGTTTTCTTGTATGCTATTTAATATATTTTTGTGGGTTGTTTTAATTTCTTGTAGGATGAGATGCTTGCTAAAGTTGATGAATATCTAGCAGAAAGGGCAAATGAGCAACAACTTCCCGAAGATACTCCTTTGGAGGAGATCCCTATTGACGATCCAGATGTTGGATTGAAAATCATGATGTCCGTTCTAGGTGTGAAACCTGGACGCCAAATTCGTGGGTTGGGAGATAGTCGTCTTCGAGACATTGGTACATCTTCCAATGTGCTCCATATGGAGAAGGAGCTGGAAGAAGAACGTGCTGCTCGAAAGGCAGCTGATGCAGCTCGAATTGAAATAGAGCAAATAATGAAAAACAAGTTGAATGTTGTTGGGCAAAAATTCAATTCTACATTGCAGTCTTGGCATCATTCTATGCAACAACTATGTAGACAAGTTCCTGGTTTCGATCTACCGCCCTTTATGCCATTGTCAATAGAAGATGATGTTATTGGGGCTAAGAGAAGCGACTTTCATGTAGGCAACAATCTTGATGAGGATATATGTAGCATATCTAATTTATGAAGACAATGAGTTATTTTTTTTAAGATGCATTTTTTAGTTTAGAGCTTATACTCTTTTAAGTTTAGCTTAGTGAATTTTTTTTGCATTTGGTACAATATTTTGAGTTTAATGTTATATTGATTGACAATAAGGTCTTATTTTAATTTGTTATATTTTTTGTATTTTTATATTATTTTGAAGAAGGTAATAATAATTAATATAATAAAAATAATTATATAAAAATAATTAATTTCTCCCTACAAATTCTATCATTGTTGGAAAAAATAATTTACTTAGCCCACAAATTTGTTTTCTCCCACAAAATATCATTTGTAGAAAAAAGCAGAATTTGGCCTACAAAAGTTTTTCGACACAAAATTTATTTGTAGGGAAAAGTACGATTTAGCCTACAAAATAAATTTTTGCTTTGTGCCTACAAAACCTGGTTTGTGGGCAAAAGTAATTTTATCAGACGAATAATTTTGTCGAGAAAGAACTTAGACGACAAATTGTATTTGTCTCTAAAAGATTTGTAGGGAGAGACTTTAGCCCACAAATTTCCACCATTTGTCTTCTTAAATCTTTCCCCACGATGTTTGCGTCACAAACGTCCCTACAAAAAAAATTTGTCGGGAAAGGTTTTTCCCCACAAAATATAACATTTCCCTACAAATTCATTTTGTATGCAAAACATAAATTTCTTGTAGTGAATTAATTTTCATATCTTTTCTGTGATGATGTTTTTTGATCAAATATTCAACTAATATGCATTGAAATGAGAGTAAAATATTTTTTAAAATTTTTGTATTTGTTATTTTTTTGGTTATTTAAAAATATGAGAGAATCTTTTTACATACTCCTAATTAATTTTTTGAGACAAATACTCATCAAATTCAAAGATAAAATAGGTAAATTAATATGTTGATGATAAAAATATGATAACAAATTAGATACATAAATATAAAAATGAATAATAATTAGAGACTTTTATTGTAATTAAAATGTGGTGTGAATATAATTACTCTTTATTTAATTGTTTTTAGTTTTTATTTTCATAAAGTTTATTATTTCAAAAGGTAAAAGTTGCGCTTTTCTTTATCAGGTTTGTCAAACACGTGGTGCTACAACTTCAAAATGTATAAAATATGCTTAGTTATTGTGATCTATGCATGTTTACATGTCTCTGCAGAATTTTATTATTTAGTGGTATAATTGTAATAATTTGCCACTCTACCTGTGAACTTTGGAGCACGATTCCAGACTGCTAAGACCTACCAATTTGGTGAGTACTGAGAGATGAAGATATATAAAAGAGAATATATGTGGAGAAATAATTCTCTATATTGATTCAATTGAATGAATGATTGAATAATGAATATTACAAGAGTACAATGTATATATACTAGTAGGAAAAAAATCTACCTAAATATATAAATATTACATATATGATATCTTTCTATAAATACAATTCTACCAACAAGGTGAATATAACATATGGTAAGTAAATATATGTTAATACTCCCTCTCAAGTTGGAGCATGTATGTCAAAAGTGCCCAACTTGAGAGTGAAACCGTGAAATGCCTCTTTGCCCAGTACTTTAGTAAATAAACCTACAATCTAATTGCTGCTTGAAACATAGGCAGTCTTGATCTCTCCCTTAATGATTCGTTCACGAACAATATGACAATCTATTTCAATGTGCTTCGTCCTCTCATGATATACTAGATTAGCCGCAATATGTATTGCTGCTTGATTGTCACAATATAAGGTTGCTGCTTGACGATGATCTACACATAAGTCTGTCAGCAACTGTCTCAACCACGTAAGCTCACAAGTAATGGAAGCCATTGCCCTATATTCTGCTTCTGCTGAAGATTTGGACACAGTCGTTTACTTCTTGCTTCTCCATGATATAAGTGCCTTTCCCAAGAATACACAATATCTTGTAACTGACCGTCGTGTAGTAATATCTCCAGCCCATTCTGCATCACAAAATCCTACTAGCTGCAATTTTCCACTTGATGGGAAATATAATCCTCGTCCTGGTGCTCCTTTCAAGTATCGGAGCAATCGGTGAACTGCATCAAGATGATGTTGTCTAGGCGCCTGCATGAACTGACTGAGTGTATTGACCGAATATGAGATTTCTGGTCTAGTAATGGTGAAATAAATGAGCTTCCCTACCAACCGTCGATAATATGTGGGATCTTTCAACAATTTTCCATCTGTCGAATTAAATTTTGATGACTGCTCCATGGGAAATGCTGCAGATTTTGCTCCAAGTAATCCGGCCTCTTGAAGAATGTCAAGAGTATACTTTCTTTGATTTATCGAGATTCCTGATCTCGAGCGAGCAATTTCTACTCCAAGAAAGTATTTTAGTGTGCCAAGGTCCTTCAACTTGAATTGAGATGCAAGAAAGCGTTTTCGTGGAAGAAACCGCTTTATCGTTTTCTGTGACAATCATATCATCCACATATAATAGAACAATTTGTAAATGAATCACCACCGACCTTGGTAAGAGTGAATAATCGCATGTATTTGTTTGAACCCAAAATGAATAACAATAGATACAAAATTTTGAAACCAAGAACGAGATGCCTGTTTCAATCCATATAGAGATTTATAAAGTCGACATACAACTGGTGTCTCCTCTTGTCGACGAAATCCAGGTGGAGGAGTCATATAGACTTCTTCATCAAGGGCACCATGAAGAAAGGCATTGTGTACATCCATCTGATGAAGTGTCCAGTTGCGAATAGAGGCGACAGCGAGTAAGCATCTGACTGTTGTTAACTTTGCAACTGGAGCAAAGGTTTCATTATAATCAATCCCTTCTTTTTGTGTAAACTCCATTGCCACCAGCCGGCTTTGTAACGTTCAACAGTACCATTAGAATTAAATTTGACTTTAAACACCCACTTACAACCAATAGGATGAGAACCCGGAGGAAGTGGGACAAATGACTAAGTGTTGTTTTCTTCCAAGGCACGAATTTCATCATTCATAGTAGCTACCCACTTGGGATCCTGACATGCTGCCTCAAATGTTGCTGGCTCAACAATATGAGAAATATTGTATGTAAGGGCACGATGAACAGAAGAAAGATTGCTATATGATACATACTTTGATATAGGATGTCGAGTGCTGGATTTGACCAGAAGAGACCCAGTTTGAGTAGGCAGAGCATGATTGATATAGTAATCTTTCAGGTGAATTGGGGTTTGAATTGATCTTGTGGATCGTCAAATTTGTTCATTGGGTATGACAAGAGGTTGGTTGGGCTGTCTGCCATGTGAAGGTGGGAAAAACTACTGAACCGGTCGATCAGAATGTGGAGACGATTGACCGTCTGAGCTCTTTGTAGAAACGGATGAGGGAACCGGCTGACCAGATGGTCGACCGGGTGAACTCTCTGTTGAAACGGATGATGGAACCGGTCGACCGGTAGGGCGACCGTTTGAACAGTGTACGGGGCCTGCAGGCAAGGAATCTGTTTCTGCTATATGTTGGTCATCAGGGTAAGGTAAATGTGGCATTTCAACATCCAGAGGCATAGATTGTGGCAATAGAGTGGAGTTGGTGTCTTCATTTGGCTGGGAGGCATATGGAAATATGGTTTCATGGAACACAACATCCCGGGACACCACTAGTCTTCTATCGGCGAGGTCATATAAAAGGTATCCTTGTTGCCCTAAGGAGTAACCAAAAAAATACACATCGTCTGGCCTGTGTGTCAAATTTATGGTTGGGTTTGAGGTTGGTGGAAAAACATAGGCAACCATAGACACGCAAATGGGAATAAGAAGGTAATTTCTTGTGCAATCTCTCGTATGGTGTTTTGTGTGAAAGTAATGGAGAAGGTATCCGGTTGATAAGATAACAAGCCATTTTGATATGTTCCTCCCAAAATTTTAATGAAAGGTTAGCTTGAAATCGAATGGCACGGGCTACATTAAGGAGGTGGCGGTGTTTTCTCTCTACAACTCTATTTTGTTGTGGGGTATAGGGACATGACCTATGAAAATCGGTACCATGTTGATCGAAAAAGGCTTGCAAGGATAAAAACTCTTGGCCATTATCAGATCTTAGGACTTTTATGGGCAGGTTGTGTTGTGTTTTAACCCAAGCAAAGAAATTCTTAATTATGCCTTGAGTTTCAGATTTGTGACGCATAAGGTGTACCTAAGTATAGCGGGAGAAATCATCAACGATTGTAAGAAAATATCTAGCACTAGAATAAGAATAAATTTTATGAGGGCCCCAGATATCACAATGAATTAAATCAAATGGTTTATTACCAGAAATTTGGCTAACTTCAAAGGGCAATCTAGATTGTTTTGCCAAATGATATACATCACAAATATCGTGAGAATCAAAACTAATATCTAAGACATTTTGTGCTAGGAATTGAAGAGGTGAGGTGAAGGGTGTCCAAGACGCGTCTATGCCACGATTGGTAGAACGCAGTGGCGGATGATGTATTTGCGGTCTTTGTGAAAGATAATATAGGCCGTTACTCTGCCTTCCCAAGCCAATCGTCTTCTTCGTAGTCAAATCCTGCATGACACAAAAATCAGGGGAAAATGTCACAGAGCAACCTAACTTTCTAGTAATTTTACTGATAGATAACAGATTAACTTTGAAGTTGGAAACATAAAGTACATCAGCAACAGTCATATTATTCCCTAAGTTCACAACACCAATAGATTTAATAATTGCATGACCCCCATCTAGTAATTGAACAGTTTTGTGCTTTGGCATGGACTTATTCTCAACGATCCCATCCTTCGTCACATGGTCAGTGGCCCCGCTATCAATAATCCATGAATTACCCAAAGAGGTAGTAGAGGAATTGATACCTGATGTATTAATATGAGACTTATCATTACCCGTCTTGCCTTTTAGAAGTGTCACGATCTGCTCGTATTCCTTGGTTGTGAGGGTTTTTCCTTCCTTTGGGTCAGGTGTAGAAGCATCGGCAGTGTTTGTGAAGCGTTTGTTTTGTGGCTTCACGTCCTTCCCATGAAACATGTGCCCTGGAGGGAAGCCATGGATAAAATAGCAGGTATCAACAATATGGCCAGTCATCCCACAGTGGGTGCACTTTTTCTGTCCAATTTCTGTCGAAACGGTTGACCGGTTGGGCCGATTGTCACTTTTCCGGTTTGATTTCTCCCAATTGATTGAGTGTTGCCCTTCACGATCTGTTGCAACTTCAATTTGTCTTTCATGTTGCATTAAAATAGCGTGTACCTTTCTGGTATCTGGAAAGGGGCTCATCATGAGTATGTTTCTACGAACTGTAGAATAAGAATCATTCAACCCCATCAGGAATTGCATGGCCTTCTCCATCTCATCCCTTGCAGCTAGTACCTTAAGATTCCCACAAGTGCATCCAATTGGGTTGTGATAAGAACCCAATTCATCCCATAGTCCTTTTAATTTGGTGTAATAAGCTGACATCGATTGATTTCCTTGTCGATGCTCAACAATTTCTTGACGAATCTGATATATCCGTGCGTCGTTATCTTGAGAAAATCGATCTCGTAGGTCATTGCATACTTCTGTGGAAGATTCAGAGTATATGATACTTTCAGCAATATCTGGATGTACTGAGTTAAGTATCCATGATAGTACCATGTGATTACTCCGTTCCCAAATAGAATACTTCTCATCTTCTGCTTCGGACACTTTGATCTTTCCATCAATGAAGCCAATTTTATTCTTGGCGATGAGGGCAATTCTCATAGATCTACTCCATTGTCCATAATTGTTTCCATCAAGTGGTTTAGAAACAAGGATTAAGCCGGGATGATTGGATTGCTGTAGAGCCATGGGATCCGATTGGGCAATCGTCGCTTCTATGATTTTTGTATCAGACATCGTTGTTCAGAATCGTCTCTCTGATACCATGAAAAAATATGAAAGAGATGAAGAAATATAAAAGAGAATATGTGTGGAGAAATAATTTTCTATATTGATTTAATTGAATGAATGATTGAATAATGAATATTACAAGAGTACAATGTATATATACTAGTAAGAAAAGAAATCTGCCTAAATATATAAATATTACATATATGATATCTTTCTATAAATACAATTCTACCAACAAGGTGAATGTAAAATATGGTAAGTAAATATATGTAAATAACTACAGTTATTGAATTTGGAATCCAACTTATAATTGTCAAATAATCATAAATTGTTTTATAGTGTGTTTGGAAGAGCTTTTTTGAAGTCTAAAAACACTTCTTAAAGAGTAAAATTGCTTTTGGTTATTTTTATTGTTGTTTAGTTAAAGTCAACAAGTACTTTTTGATTAAAAGAATAGTTTAAAAAAACTGTTTTAGAGAATTCCAAATTTTGAATTTCCCTGAAAAACTCTAATTGAGTTTTTACGGAAAATTATAATTAACATTTAATGAACTTCAAAATTAACAAAATTACTATTAATACATCAAAAAAAGATATTAATTTATTTACTACATTAATTATTTATATCAAATTGCCACTTCAGAAACTTATATAAAAAAAAAAAAAATTTGACGTGTTAAATAATATAATACAAATTATACAAATTATGCATAATATGTTTGATTTAAATAATTAATTACTGTTTAATCAAATATACTAAAATATATTAAATTTAATAATTATTATATGATATAAAAACATATGATTTCTTTTAAAAAAATAATATGAGTTATACAATAATTAATTATTTTGTAGTCAAATATAATAAAATAACCGTATTATTATAATTAAATTAATATATTAATTTTAATAGTTATTATTGGATATAAAAAATTTTATTTTATTTAAAACAAATAATATTAGATATATAATAATTAATTACTGTTTAATCAAATAAATATAAAATTTATATAAAAATACTTTTATAATTATGCAACCAAACATTCAATTTAATATTCACAGCACTTTTTAGATTCATATCCAAACAGTCAACAACTTTTTAACAAAATATCTACTGCTAAAAGTTCTACTATCAAAAATTCTACTGCTAAAAGCTCTACTCATAACAGCTGTGCCAAACGAATGCTTAGGCATTTGATAAATTTTTAAAAACTAATTATAAAAGAATCTATATCATCTGACAGCAGATCTTCAAAAGCAGCAAAATGGTAACTTTTTAGATTCTACTTTTAACTTTTCTATTTATCTATTAATATAATACAAATTTTGTCCTTAATTAATTAAAGTAATTCATTTTATGTCACATATTTATTAGTATTCTAATTATAATGCATCTCCACAAATAATTTAAATTTAAATTTAATTGATTTTTGTACAATATTACTTTGCTTTTATTTTTTAAATTTTATAAACTTTGAGATTTAATAGAAGTATATTATTTTTATTTTAAAATAATTGTGGTAAATGCAATGTCTTGAATATTTTTTTTTTTTTGATAATATTACATATAACAATGTGAAGTAAAAATAAAATTTACAATAGTACTCATCATAATAATAATACAAAATAATATTATTATAATCAATGTCAATTTTACTAATTTTATACAGTCACAGCAATAAATCAATTTTGTTTACCAAATGTTTAAATACTAATTTTGAAACATTCAACAATTATGAAACAAGAGTTTAGCAAAAACTTATCTGATTATTTCCATAACTGATTATGTCTGCATCACAGCAAAAATTGATTCTCTTAAATGTACAGCAATACCAAATCAAGCCTTAGATTTATTGGAAATATGTTTTAAAAAGATGGTTTTTATCAATTTTTGACTAAATATTAAAATGAATTCTACAATTTATTTTAAGCGGAACAATAGTCGAACACATTCTACTTCGTGAGTAAATATTTATAGTATATTTGGATGTTCAAAAATATTTTTGGATAAATGAAAAATTAAAGCCAAAACCAAGATTTTGAAATTGAACAAAATGAGTTTGGCAGATAAAGAGACAGTTTAAACTATCCCAAATTAGAAAAAAAAAAAAAAAAGACAATATATATATATATATATATATATATATATATATATATATATATATATATCTTATCTAAATATCACTACTTTAGAACTTGGGTTTGGACCCCAATGTTTGAAAGTGAAGGACCTAGATGCTAATGGGCTTGGTCCAGAACCCACACAAGCGCCAGTAGTCATCCAGTCAAGCATGGGTCATGGGTGGGGCTCAGGTTTGGGTTATAAATAGTTAGGATTAGGCTTTGGGCCGAGCCTATGTAGTCTTTTTGATGAAATAAAATAAATAATTTAATTTATTTGTTTATTAATTATTTCTGATCTAATTAATTTCGGATCTTCCATATCGTAACACGTGTTTTTTTTAGAATGTTACTATCTTTATCAGACGGATATGTCCGTTTAGTATAGACATGTTTGTTCAAGACAAAACTTGTCCATAAACAACAAGTCTTTTCCAACATACTTTTTATTTGAGTTGTGTCCAAAAGGACACAACTTTTCATTTATTATAAATAGACTCCACTTTCAGACATAATTAACACCTTCGTATTTTCCATCTTTCATATTCTAACATACACTTATATAACATTCTGCATTTATAAAAGAGTAAAAAACCATGTTTCAGTTCACAATTTCTTGTGATTTGAAGTGCTACTATTACAAGAAGAGATCCTTTTATCTTAAAAGACGGTTACTATTCAATTATAAGCACCTGTACAGAGCAAATTCATCTTAAGAACAAAGAGTCAAACTTTAACATCGATTTAATTCCATTTTAGTTCAAATTTCATGTAAGTCTTTTATTTTATGTTTAACTTCAAGTAATAAAAAATTCAAAACACATTTTTGTTGACGTCGGAATCTGTACTATCCACGTGTCAACAGATCTCCAGTCAATCATTTGCCAACATGTATGTTACCTACACACTAGGACGACTGTTAGGCGCCAAGATCACTGGGGAAAAGGGGTCCAGCGATCGTTGGTACTCCGACGATTAAGTCAACTGCCGGTATATAGAATAATATACGGAGGAATAATAAAAATTGGATGTGGAAGGGACAAGCAGGCAGAGATTTGAGCAGAGTTTAAGGGTGAGAATAATGTGTACCTTAAAACAACCGGAGATGTTGTATTTATAGATTTAGAGTTCTAATTGATTTAGGAAAACAATCAATTAGATATCTGATTGTATCTTCTTTCCTTATAAGATAAAGACAATCGGCTGGCAATGCAGTCTCTTAGATTTTAACCCTTATCTGAGTTGATTCCTATTATCACGTTGCATAACCTTTAGGAGATTGATATTTGGTTTCCTTGTGAGAATTTTTGTACCAATCAAACACAATCTTTCCCTAAATATGTATCTGGTTATTCCAAAATATCGCAGCGCCTATGGTTTTATGATGGATCCGATTACTGGCAAAGCACCGAGGGTTGGCCGTGAATATCGAGGCTCTTTACGGGTTTTGCCATACTTAATTCGAGGACACCAGTGTGTTGCGGGGCCTTAAATGCATTTACGAGGCCTTCGCCATGTGTGTGAGGCTTTAGCGATTTCAAAGGGCCCTCGCTAGGCTTAAGAAGCTTTAGCGAGGCCTTACTTGAGCATTTGCTGGGCCTTTATGGGCTTTTGCCAATGTGAAAGTCTTACCAAAATTTGGTGGTAACAATTTTATAACCAACAAGATTAATCTCTATTTGCAACCGTGCAAAGGGTGCTGACAATAGAACACCGTAGAGCCTAATGCAAAAAAAATTGTGTAAAGTTGAAATGCTTTCACCCTAATTAAGATGACTTAACATTCACCAAAATTAATAAATTTTTTCATTCACTATATAAACTCACTTTGATAGGGTGCACATCTTGAGACTGTGGCTTTGCATTTTTTCCATACCTTCCCAACCTCATACTAATGAGTTCATATGCGTTGTCTTTTCAATAAAAAATTTACACATCATCAAATAAATTAACTTAACAATAAGTGTGAATGCATTAAATATTGTCCATAATGATTCCCTATCTATTTATTTGATGATAAGTAAAGTTTTTATTGTGGGACAACTAATGTGACATATGTTTGGAAGAGAAAATCTGAACTCCATAATAATATGAAAATTTATTGAAAAGTACTTTTATATGTTGTTGATATTTGACAAGTGTAAATTATACACTTATCTCGACTCTTTTATGGGACTTTTGTGAGTGTTTCAAATTAGATTATTATTGATTTTTCCTTGTTTTAGTTATTATAGGACTAAACCCCGAGCTTCAGGTACATTGAAAATAAATGAGAGGAAAACTAGAAGAAACGAGATGTTTTGGAGTGATATTGAAGATTAAAAGTGAAAAGCTAAAGTTGAAGTATAGAGAAGAATCGACGCACAAAGCATGTCGAGAAATTAGAGTACAAAGTTTGATTCAAAGATCTCTACAAAGCATATAATATACCATTGAAAATCTTATCAAGTTAGGAACGTAACACATTTTATGGATCTCAATTTTGAGTACCCTACAGAAAGTTATGCACGTTTCCGTTCAAACTGCTAGTTTGGTAAAGACTCGGCGCTCGAGCGAGAGTGGCACTCGAGCGATACACCTAAATCTGCTCTCATGGCTAAATTTATGTATACTAGGATGATGAAGAAACCTTGTTTTTGAAGTTTTAATCTTAATTTCTCATTTTTTACATTAATTGCTTGTTCGATTTGAATGATTGTTATTAATTTAATGTATTCAAATACTTGATAACTATTTGAATTGATTTGTGACTTTTTCCCCCAATAAGTCAAAAATAAGATCATCACATTGTAGCAATAATCACAAAGTCCGATAGGAGGTAAAAATATATTGCTATATTTTGCGTGATCATTAATTGAATATTCTAGTTTATCATTTGATTTCATATTCGTATCCTTTATAGAGATATCGTAGAGTCATATAAAAATTGGTTTAATTTTACTTGAAAGATATTATTAAATTGCTATATTTTGCGTGATCATTAATTGAATATTCTAGTTTATCATTTGATTTCATATTCGTATCCTTTATAGAGATATCGTAGAGTCATATAAAAATTGGTTTAATTTTACTTGAAAGATATTATTAAATAAATTAAGAATATTGATGGTCAAATTCATTCAAATACTGTCAATTACGTGAATTGAGGTTAAAGTGAAGAAATAGAAGTTGATAATGAATCCTAATGCCCTAGTAAATTTGATTTTTTCTTCGAAAATCGCCAAATCACTTTTAATTGCTTTGATAGTAATTTTAGAAATATTTGTTTAAAATAACCAAAATCAATTAATCTGTGTTCTTTCGGTTAATGTTAGGTTTAATTGAGTTAAATTTAGATATGTGATTCTCGTGGGAAAGACACTTGATTAATTATTTTATTACTTGTCTATGATACCGTAGACTTGTAGGATTTTAACGAACAAGGTTTTTGCACTATTGTTGATGATTGTTTGTTATTTAGTTAGGTTTTTTTTTGAAATTCTACCTTTAATTTGAATTTTTATTTTCTATACTTCATTGTTTCCTTGGTTCCTTTTCAGATACTTTGTTCGTTAGATGTGTCGTTCAAAAAGTCTTAATTTTGTTGAATTCGACCCAGAAATCAAATGGACACTTGGATAATAACTAAGGGAACAGAAAGAAGTGTAAAAACAACAACAAATCACAATGGGAGATGAAGAGAACCATCAAGTGCTGTAGTTGATGTTGGAGAATCCGGTTTTGGATTGTTGGAGAATCTGGTTTTGGCATACTTAATTATATTTTATTTGTTGATATGAGCTAATTATGATTCAATGATTAACTAGTAGTTGTATGAAAATTGAAAGCCTTAATACTATATTTATATCAATCTTTTTATCAGTTTTAGTTATTCTAAAACTCTTATTCCTTATCAATTAAATAAGTGATTGAATAAATTGCATGTTTAAGTATTCTAATTGAACTAGGTTTCTAAGTAGATAAGATATTAAAATATTATCTTTTTATTTATCTACTTAAATGAAAATATATAACTTGATTTATTTTCATATTCTTGTGATATATCTCACCTTAGCTCTTATAAAGTCTATTTAAACTTAAAGACTTATTTTGTCTTATCCATATATAAGATAAAGATTAAGTCATTAAGTTTAGACAAACTTCTTGTACTATAAATAAGACAGGTGGTATTCCAAGAATTCTATGGACTTTGAAAGCAAAGATACTCAAGCATCTAAGAGCAAGTCATTTATGAGTTGAAAGTTCAAAAAAATATTCAAAAGTCATAGTCCGATAAAAATTTTATTTTTGAGAACGGCTATGAAAAACTGAGCGTTGTAGAAATCCATTGTGAGAGAGAATGGCATTTCGGCGGCAAGATAAGGACTGGGTCCTTATTCCGATTTGTGGAATCAATCCGGAGACACTCGTGGAATGGACCAAGATCAAGAACAAAGTACTTGACTGCATTCCTTGACTAGTTGAATAAGATATAAAACATGAAAGTTTTATTATTGTTCTTAACTAAGTTTTATTTTTTGTAAATTGCTGATAAAGTTTTAGATTAGGTCTAAAATTGTAATTTCAAAAAGTTGAGACGTGTGTAACATGTTCTAAAATAGTGGATTTATTTACCCGTGGCAAGGGGGTCCGTGGATGTTTCCCTTAGGGGTTTACCACGCTATATTTGGTGTTAGTTAATATTTTAATCGCCTTATATAATAACTGTCTTGAAATTGCAAAAACATTCAGTGAAATGTTCTGACGTTCAACAAACTTTCATCAACATCAGAACATTAAAGTGAACGTTGTGTTTTAAAAAAAAAATTATTTACAGACTTTCAGTAGCAACCTATTCAACCCCCCCTTCTAGGTTGATTGTTATCTAGATTTAAAACTAACAATTGGTATCAGAGAGGGTTCACTTCTAGAAAGTGAGATCCTATAAATCTAGGTGTGGACAGTGCTTCTTTTCGACCACCAGTCTTGGATGGAATGAAGTATAATTATTGGAAAATCCGTATGACTGTTTACATTCAAGCTCTAGATGAAAAATCATGGCATTATATCATTAGAGGATATAGTCTTCCCACTATCATTGAAAATGATATTGAAATAGAAAAACTATGTGAACAATGGGTTATTACTGATTTCAATAATGCTAGTTGGAATAGCAAAGCCTTGAATGCTATTTTTTGTTGTGTAAATGCTAATCAATTTAGACTAATATCTAATTGCAGGATAGCAAAGGAAGCTTGGGAGATCCTACAAATCTCACATGAAGGAACATCTAAAGTGAAATCGTCTAAACTACAAATGCTCACCACAGAGTTTGAAAACCTACGCATGACAGACGATGAAGCATTCAAAGATTTTTATGCTAGGTTGTGTGATATATCAAATCAAGTACATTCCCTTAGAGAAAAATATTCAGAGTCAAAATTGTTCAGAAAGGTCTTATGATCTTTACCAAATAAGTTTCACTCCAAGGTGACCGCAATTGAAGAAAGCAAGGACATAGACGAAATCAAAATTGAAGAGTTGGTTGGGTCATTAATGACTTATGAGATAAACCTTGGCACAAGAAGGAAAGAAAAAGCAACAGGCATAGCATTTCGAGTTGAGGAAGAAAAACATGAATGCCAGGAATGTGATTCAGATATTGATATTGCATTAGTTACCAAACAGTTTGGAAATTTTTTGAAACGATCTCAAAGATTTAAATCAGCAAAAAATCAAGGATCATACAGAAAGAAATATCCTGACCAAAATAGACAGAGTTCATCAAATCATCTAAAGAAAATAGAAAATCATATCCAGTGCGATACTTGTGAGGATATGGACACATTGCCTCTTAATGTGCTAACAATAAAAAGAAAACTTCTAGTAAAAAGGACATGAATGTAACTTAGAGTGAGGACGAAGAATCAACTGATAATCAATCAGGAGATGGAGAAGTTTCTAATACTCAAGATATTCATTTACAGCATGCTCTATTTCTGATTTTGAATTATCATTCTGACATAGAGCCGAACGTTGGAGCTGATGACATTAGGGTCAACCTAAAGGCTTTAACTACTGTATCCACTAAAGAACAAAGTTCTTCCAATGATAAAATAACTCATTTCAAAATATTGTTGGCTGATAAAAATAAACAATTGTGTGATTTGCTGTAAAAATTTAAACAAAGTAGGGAAGCAAACCAACAATTGACCACTGGAGTTGCTCGACTGAACGAGGTGCTGAGCTATGAGAGAACCACCAATATCAGACATGGGTTAGGATATACTCAGTATGGAAAAGATCAAGAAGTAAAGAAAATCACGATTGTCAAAGGAATAACATAAACAGGTTCTGATATTTTAGATAACGTTCTGATGTCCACTAAATCTGTAATCAACGATCATATGTTGAAAGAATCAAGAGTTACAAAAACTGCTGACAAGGTAACCAAAGGTGAATCTAAAGGTAACATACTCTCATCTCCTACTTGTCCAACATGTGGTAAGATAGAACAAAAGCATGCCAACATCTCAAATTATCCACCTAAGCACAAGAAAACTATCTGGAGAAATAGCATGAACTTGAGAAACCTTTTACCAAATAAAAGAAGTCAAACTAAAATCCGACAAATATGGTTGAAGAAAACTGACTTGAACGGTTAAGTGGTTGATTTGGCATTCCATTTGTTTGTGACTAATTCTTGGTATTTTGACAGTGGATGCTCTAGGCATATGACAGGAAATCAATCACTCTTGTCCGATTTTAAAAACTATTTTGAGAGTCGAACCGTCATGTTTGGTGATGGTGTAAAAGGTAAAATAATTGGGACAGGATCTATAATAATTAAAGGCTCACCACCTTTAACAAATGTTCTTCTTGTTGAAGGCCTAAAAGCAAACCTAATTAGTGTGGGACAAATTTGTGATGATAATCTTACTGTTATTTTTAACCAAAAAATATGCACAGTTGTAAACAATAAAGATATTTGCTTGTTGACAGGAACTAGAGCTAGTGATAGATGCTATTTACTTGATCATAATTTTTCATGTCTTGTTGCTAAAACTGATTCCACAAAACTATGGCATCAACGCTTGGGGCACCTTAATTACAAAGATCTAGTAAGATTAAGCCAAGGTAATGCTATAAGAGGAATACCAAAATTGAAGGACAAACTTGAAGGTATATGTGGCCCATGTCAACTTAGTAAGCAAACTAGAGGATCACATAAAGAGAACAACTATCTGGGTACCTCAAATGTCCTTGAATTAATACATATGGATCTAATGGAACCCATACAAGTCAAAAGCATTGGTGGAAAAAGGTACATTCTTGTGTGTATTGATGACTTCTCTAGATATACCTGGGTTAGCTTCTTAAAAGTAAAATCTAACACATTTGAAAGATTTAAAATTTTATATGCTAACTTGACCAATGAAAAGGATAACAATGGACAAAAAATTAGTAGAATTAGGAGTGACCATGGTAAAGAATTTGAGAATACTAGTTTTTCTGACTTTTGTGAAAATAATGGTATCTTTCATGAATTTTCAGCCCCTAAGACACCAGAACAAAATGGGATAGTTGAAAGAAAAAATAGAACTCTTCAAGAAATGGCCAAGGTAATGTTGAACAATAGAAAATTACCTGTAAAATTGTGGGCTGAGGCAGTCAGTATTGCTTGTTATGTTTTGAACAGGGTTACCATTAGGACATGTACATCTCAAACACCTTATGAAATTTGGAAAGGCAGAAAACCTAATCTTAAGTATTTTCACACTTTTGGTAACAAATGCTATATCCTAAATGATCGTGAACAAATAAGAAAAATGGATCCTAAAAGTGATGAAGGGGTTTTTTTGGGATATTCTGAAAATAGTCGGGTTTACCGGGTCTACAACATGCGTACTCAAAACATAATTGAATTAATAAATGTTGTAGTAGATGATACTAATGATTTTGCTGAGTATTCACAGAAACAAGTCATTCAGACACTGTCAGAAAAATCTAAGGCAAGAAGCGAACACCAGAACGTTGAAAAAGACACTGACGCAAGTCAAAACATTCCTAGAGACGTTGCCAAAACTAATGCAACTAAGCAGATAGAAGAAACTGAACAGGATAATACTACAGCTGATAGTACACACACATTCGAAGATCAGAGCACCTGAAGGCAACCACCTACCTGGATACAAAAAGCACACCCGACAACTAATGCCATCGGGAATTGGGATAACGGTATAGTGACTTGAAGGAAAGCTTCAAATGAGATAAGTCATGTGTGTTATATTTCTCATGTTGAATCAAAAAATGTGAAAGAGGCTTTAGAAGATGAATCATGGGTGTAAGCCATGCAAGATGAACTTAACCAATTTGAAAGTAATAAGGTTTGGAATTTAGTCCCTCGACCAAACGATGCAAATGTAATAGGAACTAAGTGGGTTTATAAAAATAAATCTGATGAACATGGAACTATACTTAGGAACAAATCCTGCTTAGTAGCCCAGGGATATAGTCAAATTGAAGGATTAGACTTTGAAGAAACATTTGCTCCTGTTGCTAGATTAGAGTCTATAAGACTTTTACTTGCTATTGTCTGCCAAATGAAATTTAAACTATTTCAAATGGATGTCGAAAGTACTTTTTTAAATGGCTATCTTAATGAGGAAGTTTATGTTGAACAACCTAAAGGTTTTGTAGATCCCCATTTTTCAAACCATGTGTATAAACTTGAAAAAGCTCTTTATGGTTTAAAACAAGCTCCACGAGCTTGGTATGAACGTCTAACTACTTATTTTATTGAAAAGGGATACAAGAGAGGGAGAGTCGACCAAACTCTTTTTATCAAACACTTAAATGTTGGTATAATTGTTGTTCAAATTTACGTCGATGACATTGTTTTTGGCTCAACTTTAGGAAAACAATCTACTGATCTCATAAACTTAATGAAAAAAGAATTTGAGTGAGCATGGTAGGAGAACTAACATTCTTTCTTGGTTTATAGGTTAAGCAAATGGGTAATGATATTTTCATATCTCAATCAAAATATGCAAAATATCTTATCAAAAAATTTGGTCTTGATAACTCCAAACCAATGAGAACACATATGGCCACAAATTTAAAAATCACTAAAGATGAAAATGGAACAGATGTTGATTCTAGTCTCTATCGCAGCATGATTGGAAGTTTATTATATTTGACTGCTAGTCGACCTGATATTGCTTTTAGTGTAGGAGTTTGTGCTAGATATCAGGCAAAACCAAAAGAGTCACATGTGGCTGCTGTCAAAAGAATAATTCGATATGTTCATGCCACTATTAATTATGGTTTGCTATACTCAAGTGATACTAACTCTCATTTAGCTGGTTTTAGTGATGCTGACTGAGCAGGTAATATTGATTATAGGAAAAGAACTACAGGAAGATGTTTCTATCTGGGAAACAATCTCATAGCTTGGCTTAGTAGAAAATAGAATTCCATCTTACTATCTACAGCCGAAGCCGAAGCAGAACACATCGCAGTAGGTAGTTGTTGTACACAATTACTATGGATGAAGCAAATGTTGGATGATTACGGTATCAAACAAAACTCTATCATTATGTTTTGCGATAATACAAGTGCCATAAGTTTATCAAAAAAACCCTGTTTAACATTCAAGAACGAAACACATAGGTATTAGGCACCATTTCATTAGAGATCTAGTAGAGAGTAAAATCATCACAATCGAACACATACAGACTGAAAATGAACTAGCTGACTTATTTACTAAAGCTCTGGATACTAATAGATTCGAAAATCTAAGAAAAGCTTTAGAGATATGTATCATTGTCTAAATGTGTTGTCTTTGTTTATATATAAAAAAATAAAAAATAAAAAAAATTATATTTTTTTATATATTTGCACATACTCTTGAGTTAATTATGCAAGAAATACTGATTTTCCAATGTGTTATTGCTTTTATCATAAAATTTGAAAATATAATTTGAATATCCGTATATTCATCTCTTGTTTATGCACTTTATAGATGTTGAAATTGGATTGATAATTTTCTGAAAAATTATGTATTCTATCCTCTGATTTACTGATTAATTATGGATTGAAGACCTATGGTCAGTATCTATGTCTTTCGGCACTATAATATTCTGTCCTGTTAAACAAGCTAGTATATTTGAAGGAGGACTACCTTTCTCTAGATGATGAGAAGCCATCCTTGATAACATAAAAAAATCATCAAAAAAGGTCTTTGCCTTGAAGTGTGAAAGTCGCTTCTTATATACTTAATTGGCTATGCAAACACAAAATAAATGTGTAAATTCTTCAAAATAAAAAAAAAAAGAAGAAGCCGAGTTGAAATAAAAATATATATATATATATATATATATATATATATATATATATATATATATATATATATATATATATTTCACTTACGCTTATGTGTCAAATATTTTCTTCATAAAAGGACCATTAAAGATGATAATTTGGTTTGAAACTCTATTCTATAAAAGGTTATGTGATTTAGAGGGTGGTGCTGATTTGTCTCAATATTATTGATCTTATTTTGATTATTTATTCACACACTACACACCTTTTCATGATTAATATATGAGATTTTGAACTATATTAACAATTTCTTATGATCGGGACCCGACTAGAAAGATGATTGGGATTTCTTCAAAGTTGCTCATGAATTTTGTATTTATATTTAAAAATAAAAAAAATGTTTTTTTATTATTGATTATTTGTTTATTTATTTTTTTTTCATTCAAATTGTTTTAGGATTAGAAGTCTTATTTTCATGTCACTCTTTAAAAAGTATCCATTCTTGAAAAGAGTCCTTATTTTCATTCATTTAGCAAATAGGTTCTTATATCTTCATTTTCCTCTTTACTTTTCAAAACCCTAAACCCCAAATTTCTCGTGTAAATTTCTTGATTTATCTTGATATAACTTGATCTTGCAATAGTGTTTAGGAAATAATCAATGGCAAGGTCAAAAACCACCACTCACCACCCAGAGATTCGTCGTAGTCGTCGCGGCGCCGCCTGCCTGCATGACCACAACTGCTTGTTCCTCCAGGCCCCCACACCACCACTGACACCAGTGGTTTCACCTCCACTGTCTACAGCACCGGCTTTACTGCCGCCACTTGCTCCATCTTCTTCGACTTCTCAACCAACAGCCGCTGCCAGTGAAGTTCCTTCCACCACCACCATTCCTACGCAAGTCACAAGTCAGGAGGAGCTTGATGAGGACACGGGTTCTGATCATGGAACTGGGTCTCAATATGGCAGTGAGTCAGAAGACAGTTCAAGAGAGTCTCGACAGACTGAGCATCTTGAAGAAGAACAATAGAAATCGGGCTCAGATTTTGAAGATGAAAATATAGAAGAAAAAGAAAAGTCCACGAATGAGGAAGATGATCACTTAAGTGCTGAAAAATCTGTCCCTGTCAGGCTCTCACGCTCACAGAAGGGTAAATAGAAGATTGATGAATGTTCGAACATTTCTAATATTCCCACTGAACATCAGAATGTTGGGCACCCATCATCCGATGTTCCAACTACAGCGACCCATCCTCAATTGTTCGAACAAAGTTTGCTCCGTAAAGGTAACCACGTCTTCACTCATCTAAATTACAAATTTGGGACTCATGATGCACAAGCTCAATTTCACAAATTTATTTCAAATTGGGATTTTGTGATGGAATTTAATGTCAAAGAGGATGTCCTTAGAGAGGCTGATCTTGTTGAATTAATTGAGCATTGGGGTATACAAAAATTGTTGGGTTAGACTGGGAGGCCTTGTGAAACATTGATCAAAGTATTCTTGGCTAATATTTCTCAACAGATTAAACAGTCAGGTAATAATTTTAGGTGGTCAATCTATGTTAGGGGTCGGCTAGTACCATTTAGTCCTTCCAATCTTCGTTGTTGGCTTGGATTATCACCCATAACTGAAGGAATGGATGATGAATTTGAAGCAGCCACTAATACTTTGGCCTTAGAACTTATTGGAAATCCTTGGCCTTCGGGAAAAATGACTGCCGCATTGCTAACCCCTAAGTATAAGGTGCTTTACAAAATTGCTTTGCACAACATTGATCCAATTCAGCATAGGTCAGACATTGGGATGGATAAGGTTGAGTTTTTGTACAAACTAGGAACCCTCTACCGGCTGGATATTGCTACAATTATTTTTGACAAAATTGTGTTCGCGGCGACTCATCAAGTACACTCCAGGATGTTGCCTTTTCCTGGTTTACTTCATGCCTATCTCCAGCATCACAATGTTCCTATACTTTAAGATGATACTTTCACCGCACAAATTCTGGTCCTTCGTCCTTCAAAGAAAGTCACTAAGAGACCAACGCCTCCTGCAAGACCAACCTTTTTTGAAGATCACACCAGTTCTCTTGAAACTCAGGTGAGGGATTTAACTTCTTTGGTCAACACACTATCTGATAATTTTGAGCGTCATCACAGATTCATAAGGGCTTTACTTGTGGCCTTGGCCAAGCGGACTAGAACTCCTATACCAGAAGAATATCAAGATGCTGCCATGAATCCTCCTCAAAATCCTGATATTAGTCCTGATGGAACTCAACATCCTGATGCTGAGCATTCTCCGCGTACTGACCTTGATGCAGACATGTCTCCACGTCCAGATGTTGCTCCTATGCTTTCGTCCACTAAGCGCAATAAGAGAACCCAGACTGGTGGTTCAAAAAAGAGGACCCGCAAGAGTGGTTAACACTAAGTATCACGTGGTTGGTTATTTTCTCCATTTTGCTTTCGGATCCTTCATTAAATTAGTTTCTTTCATCGCTTTCGTTTTTGCTTTGGCCCCTCTTTATTACAAAAAAGGAGAGTAGTTACTTTTTGCTTAATTAGGAATTGCTTTTGCTTGGTAATTATGATTTATTGCTTAATTAGGAATTGCTTTTGCATGGTAATTAGGAATTGCTTTAAATTAAATAGCTTGCGTTGATTTTAATGAATCTCTCATGTTCTTGAATCCAATTTGCCTACTTGCTCACCTCAAAAACAACTTGATATAATTTGATATAAGTTTTGTAAATAAAAGATGCCAAAGGGAGAGATTGTTGGAGAATCCGGTTTTGACATACTTAATTATATTTTATTTATTGATATGAGCTAATTAGGATTCAATGATTATCTAGTAGTTGTATAAAAATTGGAAATCTTAATACTATATTTATCCCAATCTATTTATCAGTTTTTGTTATTCTAAAACTCTTATTCCTTATCAGTTAAATAAGTTATTGAATAAATTGCATGTTTAAGTATTATAATTGAACTAGGTTTCTAAGTAGATAAAATATTAAAACATTATCTTTTTATTTATCTACTTAAATGAAAATATATAACTGGATTTATTTTCATATGCTTGTGATATATCTCACCGTATCTCTTATAAAGTCTATTTAAACTTAAAGACTTATTTTGCTTTATCCATGTATAAGATAAAGATTAAGTCATTAAGTTTAGACAAACTTCTTGTACTATAAATAAGACAGGTGGTATTCCAAGAGTTCTACGCACTTTGAAAGCAAAGATACTCAAGCATCTAAGAGCAAATCATTTATGAGTTGAGATTTCAAAGAAATATTCAAAAGTTATAGTCCGATCAAAATTCTATTTTTGAGAATGGCTATGAGAAACTGAGCGTTGTAGAAATCCATTGTGAGAGAGAACGACATTTCGACGGTAAGATAAGGACTGGGTCCTTATTCCGATTTGTGGATCAATTCGGGAACACTCGTGGAATGGACAAAAATCAAGACCGAAGTACTTGACTGCATTCCTTGACTAGTTGAAGAAGATATAAAATATGAAAGTTTTATTATTGTTATTAACTAAGTTTTACTTTTTGTAAATTGCTGATAAAGTTTTAGATTAGGTTTAAAATTGTAATTTCAAAAAGTTGAGACGTGTGTAACCTATTCTAAAATAGTGGATTTATTTACCTGTGGCATGGGGGCCCGTGGATGTTTCCCTTAGGGGTTTACCACACTATATTTGGTGTTAATTAATGTTTTAATCGCCTAATATAATAACTATCTCGAAATTGTCAAAACATTCAGTGAAATGTTCTGACGTTCAACAAACTTTCATCAACATTGTTGACGTTGGAAAATGGTTTGCACTGATTTCTAGTCAACTTAAAGATAAGTATTGAGGTCGGTTATGACCGTAGTAAGTGGCAGATAAGTAAGTATATAGGAAGACCTGATTGTATGATCTTTGTAAGAGTGCTTTTATTAAGCAGTTGAATGTCCGAACTGTTGGACATTTATGTCTCCTATTTATAGGAAAATATGTGATGATTACATGCATTAAATGTCAAACTAGGCATTTAATGCTTACAAGACATCTCCTTTATGGAAATTCAATGTGAAGTGACATCTCTGTGATGGGCGGCTGATCTGATGTCTGACACGTGAGAAGACGTGACATACTGGTGACGTGAGCTTAACCGTAAGAGATGGGAATGAGGTCCGACCTAGAGTAAGGCCCACCTTGGGATGAGGTCCGACCTGGAGTAAGGCCCACCTTAGGATGAGGTCTGACCTGGAGTAAGACCCGCTTGGGATGAGGTCCGACCTGGAGTAAGGCCCGCTTGGGATGAGGTCCGACCTGTAGTAAGACCTAGATGAGGATGACATCCGACCTGCTCTTGTAGCACCGGTGAAGAATTACTTAGTTGATGTAACAGATCGAATTAGATATCAACAATTGCCCCCCAAGGCCTGCTCTTGACTTCAGTCATGGGTGGCCTTCAGTTCCTGGGCCGTTTTGATCTGTTTCGTGTGTGCACACATAGCTAACGTGATAGTGTCCGATAGTGTCCTTCTTCATGGAGGTTAGGTTGGACCCCCTTCGTGGAGGTTAGGTAGGACATGATATATCGAGGTAGGGCCTGAATGGATAGGACCTCACTGATGAGTGATCCATAGAGGTTGTAGGTAGGACCTGAAGAAGTAGGACCTCCTTCTTGTGATTCGGTAGGACCTCCCTGAGAGAACCTCCTCTACATAGAGATTGGGTAGGACCTCCTACTCTTGACTTTGATCAAGGGTGGCCTTTAGTTCGTATTATTGCTCTGATCCATTTTGGATGAGGAAATGAGGCTTCGTTTGAGGTGTAGATGAACCGGAGAGAAAAGGTGAAGAGCTTCTTTGAGAATGAGTCCGAGCTCCAGGCTTTAGCACACCAAGTGGAAGAAGAGAAAATGGGAAAGTCCGAGCTGGAGGCTTTATTTGAAAAGAGCCAAGCGGACCTCCGAGCTTCTGTAGGGAGGTCGTGGAGGAGCTAATTGAGACTGTTGCAGAGAAGCATCGGGACTGGAATGTCCAGTTCTTGAAGGACGACAAGAAGAACTCCAAGTTCAATCCTCCTTCTTCTAGAGAGGAATGTCGGCTGAGGCCGGTGAGCTTGACCTTTTAGAGTACATATCTCGGATCAAGTCCCACCTGTGGGATGAGAGGTCGACACGGATCAAGTTCCACCACAGATGAGATCCGACACGGATCGGGTTCTACTAGGGAATGAGGTTCGACCTGGATCAGGTTCCACCAGGGGATGAGGTTCGACCTGGATCAGGTTCCACCAGGGATGAGATTCGACCTGGATTAGGTTCCACCAGGAATGAGATCCGACCTGGATCGGGTTCCACTGAGGATGAGATCCGAACACATTTTAACGTACTTAGAATGAGGTCGACCTTAAGTTGATTAGCAAGTGAAAAATTACTTAGCTGATATGACAGATCGGATTGGATATCAACAATTGTGATGTCTGGAGTGGAGTCTGAACTGTGTGGAACATTTGTGTCTAGAGGTTTGTGACCTTGGTCACATCCTCAGTTTGGACGTTGGTTTTTTGAACTGATGTCAGTAGTGCAGCACTTACGCTGATTGACATGGGTCCAAGCTATGTGGGACCTTTGTGTCCAGAGGTTTGTGACCTTGGTCACATCCTCAGTTCGGACGTTGGCTCCTTGAGCTGATGTCGCAGCGAGCAAAGACTTACCGATTGACATGGGTCCGAGTGTGTGTGGGACCTTTGTGTCTGAGGTTTGTGACCTTGGTCACATCCTCGATTCGGACATTAGCTTCTTGAGTCGATGTCGCCAGCGTAGCACTACGCTGATTGACATGGGTCCGAGCTGTGTGGGACCTTTGTGTCCAGAGGTTTGTGACCTTGGTCACATCCTCAGTTCGGACGTTGGCTTCTTGAGCTGATGTCAGCAGCGTAGCACTTACGCTGATTGACGTGGGTCCGAGC
This sequence comes from Forsythia suspensa, assembly GCA_023638005.1. Lineage (NCBI taxonomy): Eukaryota > Viridiplantae > Streptophyta > Magnoliopsida > Lamiales > Oleaceae > Forsythia > Forsythia suspensa. The sequence continues at coordinate 42,965,763 of CM042674.1, forward strand.
TGTGTGGGACCTTGGTGTCCAGAGGTTTGTGACCTTGGTCATATCCTCAATTTGGACATTGGTTAGATTTACTAACTTTGTAGCTATTCCAAGAGTGCGGGAACAGGAAGCCCTCCATGTTCTGGAGCTAGTAAGCTCCATTCTTCAAGACTGTGGTACTTTTTTAAGGACCTTCCCAATTCTGGGCTCTACTGAGGAATGAGGTAAGCTCTTCTGGGAGGGATCTAGTGATGAGGGCAAACCTCTTGCACTTGTTGCATTTTTGGACAAACTCGATAAAGTCCTTATTTAGTGATGGCCAGAAGTATCCATACCTCAAAGTTTTATGTGCTAGTGATTGCCCCCCAGCGTGATTGTCACATATTCCTTCATGAACTTTGTTGATGGCGTATTTGCACTTTGTCTTTCCTTAAACATTTGAGTATTTGAAGTGAAAAGCTTCTTTTGAATAGGATGTTTTCGATGATTTCTTGGCCTCCGCACTATCTGGGGACACCCTACCATCCTTAAAAAATTGGACGATTCCGTCCATCCAGATGGGATTGACCTGCGTGGTGAGCATGGACTCAAGTTGAGTGATCATTGATTTGTTGATTCTTTAGGTCGGGATGCTCTCTAGTTCTTCTTTTTCTTCACTGGTAGTGAGTCGAGCTACGACATCAATGAGGCTATTTTGTGTCCTAGAAGTTTTCTTTTGCTTAGCCTCCAGCTCAACTAAGCGTTGTTTAGCCCGGCGATCTTCAGGTCGGTTCCAGGCTGGCGAATACTTGTGAGTTTGAAATGCATCTAGAGGTGGCTTGATTCTCTTCAAGCCATTCGATAACGTGAGTTAGGTACTCCAACGTTTGTGGGGACCTGCTTTCCTTACGGGAGCATAATTTGGGTGAGATTTCTCTAAGATGTCTTGATGAAAGCCCGGTAGGAGATCAATATGTTGACTCTATTTTCTTCCGTGGTTGTGAGTTCTTGAGTCATGGCTATGACTCATGTTAAAAATGTTTTAGAGATAAAGTGTTTAGGTGTGGTGGGAGAGATTCACTTTGTGGAAATCAAAGGCTAATCTCTTTTGGTGAGCTTCTGGAATATGGAGAGCCTTTTTAGGGGGAGCCCTCCTTCTAGCGCCAAACTGTTGACGTTGGAAAATGGTTTGCACTGATTACTAGTCAACTTAAAGATAAGTATTGAGGTCGGTTATGACCGTAGTAAGTAGGTGAGATAAGTAAGTATATAGGAAGACCCGATTGTATGATCTTTGTAAGAGTGCTTTTATTAAGCAGTTGAATGTCCGAACTGTTGGACATTTATGTCTCCTATTTATAGGAAAATATGTGATGATTACATGCATTAAATGTCAAACTAGGCATTTAATGCTTACAAGACATCTCCTTTATGGAAATTCAATGTGAAGTGACATCTCTGTGATGGGCGGCTGATCTGACGTCTGACACGTGAGAAGACGTGACATACTGGTGACGTGAGCTTAACCGTAAGAGATGGGAATGAGGTCCGACCTGGAGTAAGGCCCACCTTGGGATGAGGTCCGACCTGGAGTAAGACCCGCTTGGGATGAGGTCCGACCTGGAGTAAGGCCCACCTTAGGATGAGGTCTGACCTGGAGTAAGACCCGCTTGGGATGAGGTCCGACCTGTAGTAAGACCTAGATGAGGATGACATCCGACCTGCTCTTGTAGCACCGGTGAAGAATTACTTAGTTGATGTAACAGATCGAATTAGATATCAACAAACATCAAAACATTAAAGTGATCGTTGAGTTTTAAAAAAAAATATTTACAGACTTTCAGTAACAACCTATTCAACCCCCCTTCTAGGTTGATTGTTATTTAGATTTAAAACTAACAATTGATAAGGATGTTTGTGTCACACTCTAATTTTAGGAACCCGCCAAAAAATAGTTTTTATTTTTATTTTTGAATATATAATCGAATTTTAGTTCATATAAATATATTTTATTAAAACTGGTAATAAAATTAAATCTAAATAACGGAAGTAAAATGTAATATCCGCCAGTCTTACATAACTGGTCAAAAATATTTTTATTTGCAACTGGTACTCAGGTTGCCAAGTATTTACAATATCAAAAAGAATAAAATAATATATGTCAATCCCAAAGAATTGACAAGACAATCGGCGTTAGGGTGACAACCAGATCATTTTAAACCTGTTTTATACATATATTTACACAATCTACAGAGTTACTATCTACATGCTAAACAGTAAACAAGAAATAAAATTATTTGACCTTCCTCATCATGCGGATGATTGAGTTAATAAAAGAGTCATATACTTCTATTATAGTGTATGTGTAGTTCAAAAGGTCTATATACGTTTTTAACTCTTCTTTTTCATCCAATAGTGTATAGAACCTGGTGTAATGCTGCCTAGTTCAAATGACACGTATAGTTGAACCATCAGTAGAAATCTCAGCACGTCTAGTCTAGCGCATCTCTTCAATATATTTCATTGGCATCTAGAATACAAAATAGGATATATGAACAATAACGTTCAGTAAATATGATGATATTTTAATGTTTAATGGAATGTCAATCACACATGGGCCCAAATCACATATTATATTATACCGTATGAACTCAATAACAATATGGCTAATAATAACCGCGCACCATCTACTGATACATGTATATCCGTCATGGTCTCATACACGACTTAAAGGCTACACTAATAAGAATATCATAATTAGGGCTGGCCTACTGTATACGGTACATGACATGCCTATACGTAGTCCTTGGCCACCAAGTGACCTACGACACCTCCTGTACATCTCGACTCTAGACTTCCAATACCCTTTCGTCAACCATCCTTATTAACCATCGGGGACCTCCAACAAGTGTATATATTCGAATCGAAGTTAACTACATTACACTATAATGAGATTCACACTTATCACAATAAATTTGCTCAATACAAATGCCAATGTATATAACTCAGGTTAGAGAGATGGACCAGTTCCCATCAATGCTCATAAAAGATCACCAAGTTTTACAGTAACAACATATAATCGTCATAGATCATCATTAACAAATATCTTGCATATCATTGTATTTTGCATTATAGTTGAAATTATCATACTTACCTTGACTGTTGGTTACGTAGTCTGTAACTCTTTTAAAGAAAATAATTCATTTTCTTTGTTAGTGAATGTGAACAACAAAATTTATTTCGACTCATAAGCCTCATCTAGGGCCCACGAAGTTTTAAAAACTAAAAAATGGGGTTCGAGAAGTAAACAAGATTTGGAGTTGGCCCAAAAAGGATGAAGGGATATGGGCCAACCTTGGGTTGGACCCGTTTAAGCGTGGTCAAACCTAATATTTGGGGGTGTCGACCCCCTAGTGAACTTTGATGGGTTGACCCCTCACGACCATGGAGGTCAATCCCTTGGTCAAAAATTTTCTCGGGTGGTCGTCCAACTCAGTTAACTATGCATGGGTGGTATTTTACTGCTTGGAAGTCATTTTATACTATTTTATAAAATAAAAAATGCTTAAAAAGGATAAACAAGAAGAAGCCAGTTTCTAATTTTTTCAAAATGAACTAACCCCTCTCCTATTTATAGAAGAGACCAGGGACTTGACCACAATTATTAATTTTCAGTAACTATATTTTTGACATAGGGTAAAAGTTTCTTTTGTTAAAATCATATTTCTTCTTAATTAAGAAAATAATTTAAAACTCATTCTTTCCAATAAAATCCATAAATATTCCTAGAAAGCTCTTAAAAATTCCTAAAAATTACGAAAAAAATTCGGGATGTTACATTATCTCATCCTTAAAGAAATTTCTTTCATGAAATTCAACTTACCAAATAATTCAGGGTACTTAGTCCTCATATCATCTTCACATTCCCAAGTAGCTTCTTAAGAATTTTGATTCCTCAACAATACTTTAAGTAAATGAATTTTCTTGTTATGCAATTGCTTGACCTTTTAGAGTAAGATTTGTACAGGTCATTCTTTGTATGTCAAAGTAGCTTCTAAATCTGGTGGATTGCTCTATAACACGTGTGCCTTATTCGAAACACATTTACGGAGCGTAGATACGTGAAACACATTGTGAATTCGGTCCATAGATGCTGGTAAATCCAATTTATAGGCTACTTTTCCAGTTCGTTTGAGAATTTCGAAAGGACCAATATACCTAGAACTAAGCTTGTACCTTTTCCCAAAACATATAACTCTTTTCATGGGGGCCACCTTTAAAAATACTTTATCTCCAACATTAAATTCTAATAGTCTCCTTCGCTTATCAACATACTTCTTTTGGCGATCATGAGATGCCAAAAGACATTGCAAAATGTTAATAACAACTTCAAGCATATTTTGGACTAATTCAGGCCATAAAAGTCTCTTTTCTCCAATATCATCCCAATGAATGGGTGATCTACATTTTGACCATAACGAGCTTCAAAATGGGCCATACCAATAGAGGCTTTTAAATGGTTATAATAAGAGAATTCTACTATAATAAGAGAATTCCATTTCTCTTGAAATTTTAAGGTACATACTCACAAAATATCTTCTAGTATTTAGATTGTCCTCTCTGACTGTTTGTCTGTTTGTGGATGAAAAGCGGTGTTAAACGAGAGTCAGGTGCCTAATGTCTGATGTAATCCCTTCCAAAAGATGATAAGAATCGAGGATCATGATCAGATACTATTGATGATGTATACATGTAATCATACAATTTCTTCCACGTACAATTGGGCATACTGTTTTGATGTAAAAGAAGTTCGAACAGGTAGAAAATGGGCAGACTTGGTTAACTTGTCGACTATAACCCATATTGAATCATAGTTATTTCCGTTCGTGGTTACCTTGTCGCAAAATCTATTGTAATTTTATCCCACTTCCATTCAAGTATTTCTAGTGATTGAAGGGGTCTTTCCAGACGTTGATGTTCAGCTTTAACTTGTTGACATGTTAGGCACTTTTCCACATATTCTGCAATGTCCTGCTTCATCTTTGGCTACCAAAATTTGAGTTTTAAATCATGATATATTTTAGTAGCTCCTGGATGAATTGAATATAGGGTGTGTTGCGCCTCAGCACAAATCTCATTTCTTATTATCGATTCATTTGAAACATAAATCCGATCTTGAAATAATATAACTCCATCTTTTGCTATTCGGTAAGGTAAACTCTTACCATCCATTATTTGACCGCGGATTTGGTTTAAACTTTTATTGAGCAGTTGTTGCTCATGGATCCGTTCACATAGTTTTTGTAACGACCACGAATTTTTTCCTACAAGCTACTCACTTTAGGTGCTATTCTGTTCATCAATAACTTACGTCTTATCCACTTGTGGTTGGACTCCAAACTGGATTTCTTTTGGATCCCCAGCAATTCGAACCCTTGACCTCTCCTTTAAGGAAGAACTTAAGTAGAATGCTGGTACCAATTGGACAATTGTCAAAGGAAATTAGCTGGCCATTTAAAGCCAGCAGATTCTATGCCTTGTACAACTTTGATAGCTATCTTCTACATTTGTAAATCTTTTATTCTGTCATTAATTAGAATACACTAGCTATAGACTATCTTTAGACATATTTGTATATGGTAGTTTAGCTATTTAAGGGTTGAAGATCGGCCTTTATTCTTTCCATATCAGCTTGTATTCTTTCTATATAACTGGAATTCTCCATTGAGAGAATATATACTTTTGATCAAAGCTTTCTAAGTTTATCATGGTATCAGAGCCACAATTATGAATTCTTACGTGTCCCTGTTTCTCAAGTCCAACTTAGCCCTAGTTCAGTCTATTTTTCTCAGTTATTCTTGATCATGTTCTCTCGACCCCATGTCTTTAGACAAGTCTGATACTTCATTGGTTCGTTTCAATGGCAAAAACTACTCAGCTTGGGCATTCCACTTCAAGATTTTTGTCAAAGGCAATGATAAATGGGGCCATGTTGATGGCAGCAATCCTGCTCCTGACAAAAACAAAGACAAAGATCAGCACGCCAAGTAGGAGGTCAAGGATGCTCAAGTCATGGCATGGATTCTAGGATTTGTAAAATCCAACATCTTCTTGAACCTTCAACCCTCCAAGACTACAGTCGAGATGTGGACTTACCTGAAGTAGCTCTACAATCAGCACAACACTGCTCGTCAGTTCCAGCTTGAACATGAATTGGCCACTCTCCAACATGATAGTCTCTCTATCTCTGATTTTTACTCTAGCTTCATGAATCTTTGGGCTAAATATACCGATATAGTCTATGCTACCTTACCTCCCGAAGGTCTTAGTTCTGTTCAATCTATCCATGAAACTACTAAGAGGGATCAATTTCTTATGAAACTGAGATCTAAATTTGAAGGCACCCGATCCAATCTTATGAATCGAGAACTCGTCCCCTCATTGGATGCATGTCTCAATGATCTGTTTCATGAGGAAGAACTCCTTCTCACTCAAACCACCATGGAACAACGTAGATCCACCTCAGTTTATGTGGCCTATGAAAAACAAGGCAAGCATAGAGGCAAGGACATGAACATTGTTCAGTGTTTTTGTTGCAAATGATTTGGCCATTATGCTTCAAACCGTCCAAGAAAATTCTGCAACTAATGCAAAAAAGATGGCCATAACATCAAGGAATGTCCTACTCGACCCCCTGAGAGATCTAAAATAGCATATACTACCTCAGTTGGCTATTCTAGTACTGGTGGTTCTATAGATATAGCACCTCTGACACAAAGTGCTTTTGTTCCTGTTCAACCCGTGACCCTTGAAATGATTCAACAATTGATCATTTCTACATTATCTGCCTTAGGACTCTTAGGTATACGCATCTCTATATCGCCTTATTGGTACTTTGATTCTGGGGCTTCCCATCATATGATAAACAATGCTAGTTCCTTTACCAATGGTAAGTGACTTTTCCATTTACCAACTAGATCTAGAACACATGCCCTCAACATATCTTCCAGAATTTGAATGGTTTATTTTGATTGCCTGTTGGTTTGAAGATGATACGTTGTACTAAAATCCAATTAAATTCTCATAGTTTCCTAAAGGCTCTTCTAAAAATTTGAGGTAAACTTTGGGTCTCGGTTCAATACAATGAACACTGGCATTCTTTGAAGTCGGACAACTTCTCTAACACCAGCTGTTCCAAACTAAAATTAATCCAAATTGGAAGAAAATTGAGCAGATTTCATCCAACGGTCTACTACAACCCTAATGGCATCACGACCTTTTGCTGATCAAAGAAAACCCATGACGAAATTTGTTGCGATTTTCTTCCATTTCCATTGTGGTTTTTCTACTAGATTTAATGGTCCTAACGGCCTCTCGTGTTTTTTCTTCACTTGTTGAGACACCAAACACTTAGACACAAATTGAGCTATAATCCCTTTTATGTTTCTCCACTAAAATGTGTTGCGTAAATCCTTTGACATTCTGTTCCTTCTAGATGTGCAATGTAAGGAGCGAAATGAGCTACATATAAAATTTTATTCATCAACATCTCATCCTTGAGCACACACAACCAACATTTAAACATCATTGTTTTGTCCTCGACTATTTCAAATCCTTTCCCATTTTTAGTTCTCATGTCACCCCTGATTTTTTTTCCAAAAGGGATCATATTTCTTAGCTATCACAACTCTATCTTCGAGTGTCAGTTTTAATGTCATACTTTTTATCATTGTTGATGCCCGAACTAGCGGCGCCAACACTTCAATTCTTAAATTTTCAAAATCATTAATCAATTTCTCTTACTTCGTTTACAATACTAACAATTGACCCATGTTCTTCCTACTTAGAGTACCCCGCGACTACATTAGCCTTACCGGAGTAGTACAGGATAGTGTAGTCATAGTTCTTCACCAACTCTAACAACCATCATTGTCTTATTTTTAACTCCTTCTTAATGAAGAAGTACTTGAGACTCTTGTGGTTGGTAAAAATCTCACACTTGCTTCTATTGGCACATTATCTAGTATCGTTTCTTTCGATGATGTGCCGGTGAGACAGACAATATATCCTTCAAAGGATGCCTTAACCCTCGACTGTAATACCTAAACTCTTCACCTTTTCCAAAACACACAATTGCGGCAAGGTTATTTTTTAGCCAAACTATACCTAAAATTATATCACCACAATCAATTCTCTTTTTAAGATCAAACCATCAAAATTTTTCTGTACTGCCTTTAATATTTTATATATATATCTCTATCGGTCCTACTAATGACATACTAACCTCAAGTACACTATTATAATTCGTCAAATCGACAACAATCATACTTGGCAAAAAAAATAATAATGAAGGAGAACTCATAATGATGGAAAAAGATAATATCTATTATCATTCACTTGATCCTTCAAGAGAAATACAAATAAAGAAATTGCGTTTAGCACTCGAACAACTGGAAAGAGAAATCCTATTCCTAACTACTACTATCTAAAATTAATCTGAAACAGAAATCTTACTAGAGTTATCTTATTTCTACTCTTCAACGTCAGAGATAGGCGTCGGTGCATCTTTGTCGATTCTCATCTCTGATGGTACTCTTTCGACCTCGAGAAACTCAAATGCGTCATCCCGAGCCTCTTCTCATAGTGTCGTCAACTCTGCGCAAAAGACCTCATAGTTAATCTCTCATGGTAGAATGGGTACAGCTAACGCCTATAATAGATTATAAATTATCTCAGCCATGTCTTTCCACTCGTTTGGTAATGTGCTGATAAGGTGGGGTGTAGCTCAGCGACTAGTGACAACGAAACCCAATTGCCTTACCTCTGTCCACATTACCAGCATCCTCTGGAAACACGTCAGCGTATCCTTTAACTACTGGCACATTATCCACTGATAATTCTTCAAATAGGGTGCCAGTAAAATTGACAAGGAACTCTTGACAATCTCTCTTCTTTAGCAACTTCTCTACCTACAAAGCTATGATGTGGCAAGGAAGTGCTTTAATATTTGACCCATAAAATTTGAACTCTTTGTCTCCAAGTCATCAAAAGATTACTCCATTATCAAAACATACAATGGTATGGCGATTACTACCCAACCAATCCATATCCAAGATAATATCAAAATCTCTCATATTTATAACATGTAGATCTGTTGTGAGTACCGACCTATCAAAATATATTCGCACTGGCCTAGCTAATTTATCCGTATCTGTGGTTCTTTTTGATGGCATACTACCATCTAGCATACTATCAATTTTATGACATGTAACATTAATCTTAGCTAGGCATGCATTAGATATCAAGGATATTTTTAGCTATTTGAGGTGCCTGAGATTTGATCCTTTAACCTCCACTTTAAAAAAATGGTAAGCATACAATTAAAGCCAACATCTTGTTGTCACAAACCTGTAGTTCATAGCCCTAATATGTGCTTCCCTATGGGTACCGACATGATAGCCGAACGACGACTCAGGATCCATATCAAACTAAATGTAATCATTTCTTGCCGCCTCAGCACGTTCTAGATAGTACTCTCTTGGTGGAACCATGTCTAAAATATCAATTATGAAGAGTCCGTTTAGGCGGATTTCTAACATCTTGTAATTAAATTCTGACAACTTAAAAATAATTTTTCATGAAATTTGTTCACGTTCTCAAAATACTTAGTGCGCAAGAATAAATATCCACATCTCATTTTCAATTTCATATTTTCTATTCATAACTTCTTATCATAATTGAAGTGGATATAAAACTTCGTATATAAGAATTCTTCAAACTTTTCTTTACGTCATAGTTGGCGTAGCGCGGCGATGGCAAGTAGCGACACGTAAATTCTAAAATCTTAACATCTATATTTTTAACTTGACGTAACAAAATAAAGACCATATCAAATAAAATAAAATAAAATTTTAAAATTTAGGCATCTCTACAGAAAAGTAAAACCGCTCTGATACCAAGTTCTAACGCCTAAAGGGTCATTAAAATAATATCTATAATATATTTGATGATTCCAAATAATATTTCCCATGCCCTTTAATGATTTTAAAAAGGTAAGTATTGTGGAAAATAACAAGCGCGCAAGAGAAAAATGATTTGTCTTAAAATTTCCATGGTTTTGCCTATATCGTGATAGGTGTGGCCATAATTTATTTGGCCATCCAAAAGAATTCCAAAAATTTCAAATCTTGAACTGTAGATACTTGGGACTACAGACTACAACATGTTAAAATTTAATACCTTAGCTACTTCGTTTGGTAGGTGAAAATATTAGTTGAAGTTGCCTAAAAACTGTCATGGTTGCCTTAAGACAGTCTGCTAAAACGTTCATAGTAAATTCATACGATAGAATTTTTGAGTGATTCAAATTTATTTATTCGAACACATACAGGGCTTTCCATAGCCACTGATTTTACTCAAAATATCCAAACGTAGAAAAAGTTATAATTTTTCAAATTATGGGTAGTAAGCTAAAAAAAATCAGAAAATGGAACTAGGCATTTCAAACTTAAAAATTTTATCTGCAAATGAACCAACATCTCATTTTCCATAATATTACATAATTAAAGTACTGAATCAAATACTTAAAAATATTATATTTACATCATAATTGATTCAATCATCTCGACATCAAAACTTAAACTAAGTAAGAAAATTCCATATCATGCTCGCTAGCCTACCGCCATCGCATCAACACCAATCAATTCAATATGAAAATTTGTTAATTTCAGAGATGAGTATTTCATAAGAAATACTCAGTATCAATACATACAACATGTGGGAAAATTATACGTAAACATAAATGCGACATACCATAATTTTTAAACGTGTATAGGAACACAAAAATTGGTAGCCGGCACCACATAAAATCATAAGTGATTACCTTCAATCACTATCATAAAGTTCATTCATAATAAATTTGTATGGCATTTATAACACATAATAATTTTCCAAACATCATTTAAAAATCATAGTAAAAGTAGTAAGTAAAACTACTGGAAAAAGAGTTTTCAGTTGAAGTTGTGATGGAGAATGAATTGTCACTGCACCTTCCAAAATCAAACTTGATAGCTTGTCTTTAATTTACGTAAAATTGTGCACAAAGTGTGATTTAGGGGAAGATTGGAGTGGAACAAGAGATTAACCTGGAACCGAATTTGGGGCAGAAAGAAGGTGGTCTTCTGGGCACTTTTGTGGTCTAACTTTGGAGGAGGAAAAGTGGTGAATTTCTAGAAATGGAAGAGTGGGGGAAAAGGTAGCTTTTTGGGGGACCTTAGAGACTGAAATCTAAGAGAGAAAGTATGTGATCTTTGCTGTAAAATATTTTGAAGAAGAGAAACTGCTGGCCGAAATCTGAGAGACAAAAGGGGACTGATTTTCGCTTCATGAACACTGAAATTCTAAGCCTACTGCTGGGGTATCTTTGGAGGTTGAAATGAAGGAAATTAAGGAAACTTTTGGGTATCTTGAAGTGAGGGAAAAAGGGTGCTTGGCTGGTCGAAATGGAGGACTGAGATTGGGAAAATTGGAATAGTTTTTCTAGTATCCTGCTAGAATGTTTTTGTGGTTGAAATGAAGGAGAGTTGGGAGGTTTAAGGTGGACGAATTCTGGGACAAAAATGGGGGAAAACAATTAACTTGAGGGCTGAAATGTGGGGGAGAAATGGGTAAGAAAGTGGGGCTAAATGGATGATCATGGAGTAGAGAAGGGGGCGGTTTTTTCATTGTTGTAGGGTGACTTTTCAACCTGTTTTGGGGAGTTCTTTTTGGGCGGTTTTTGCAGCTGGGGGGTTGGACATTTTTAGGGAGGAAAATGGTAGGTGGTTCATCTGAAATAAATGGTGGAAGTTGTGGGGGGAAATGGGCTGAAGTGGGGTGATCATAGGTAGTTAAATATTTGAGAATTAGGGGTTGTTCAGGGTTGATTTTGGCTTGAGAATTGTGTTTAATTAGTATAAAAATAATTGGTTTGGTGATTGACAAATTCCTTTTCTTTTGACACGAAAAGATAAGGCAAACACGTGAAAAAAACTAACGCGACTAAAGTGTTTAAAATGCACTAGGAAGTTCTCAATGACGCTCAAAAATAAAAATAAAAAATTCGTGAAATTTCAAATGTCAACTAAAAAATTTCCAATTGTTACAACCCCCCACACTTAAAATAATTTCGTCATCGAAATCTAACTTACTTGGTTTACGAGGTCTGGATACTTCGCTAAAACATTTTCTTCTCTTTCCCAAGTGACTCTATCTTCCTCATGTCTAACTCACTAAACTTTGACTAAAGAGATCTCCTAGTTTCTTAGAACATGGACTTTTCTTTCTAGGATGACAGCACATTTTTTCTCGTAAGTCATATCAATCCTTAAATCCAATGAATCATAATTTTTCACATGCGTAGGATCATATATGTACTTCCTTAACATCAAAACGTAAAATACATCGTACACTATAGAAAGTTCGGGTGGCAATGCCAAACGATATACAACATTTCCAATTTTCTCAAGAAACTCAAATGGGCTGAAGTTGGTCTTAACTTTCATTTCTTTCCAAAACGTAAAATTCTTTTCATCAAAGCCACTCGAAGAAATACTTTCACGCCGACTTCAAATTCTAACTCGTTCTTCCTTTGGTCGACATAACTTTTTGGACGATCTTGCGCTGTCCTAATACTAGATCTGAACTTGTCTATAGTTTCTACCATTTTCCCAAGTAATTATGGATCCAAAATTCTTCTTTCGCTAACCTCGTCCCAACAAATTGGCGAATGGTATGAACGACTATAAAGTGCCTCATCTAGTACCATGTCAAAAATAACTTGGAAAATATTATTATATGCAAACTCTACGAACGGTAAGTGACTTTTCCATTTACCAAATAGATCTAGAACACATGACCTCAACATAACTTCCATAATTTGAACGGTTTATTTTCATTGCCTGTCAGTTTGAGGATGATATGTTGTACTAAAATCCAATTAAGTTCTCATAGCTCCTAGAAGGCTCTTCAAGAAATTTGAGGTAAACTTCGGGTCTCGATCCAATACAATGAACACTGGCACTCTTTGAAGTTGGACAATTTCTTTTACACTAGCTGTTCCAAACTAAAATTCATCCAAATTGCGAATTGGAAGAAAATTGAGCAGATTTCATCAAACGGTCTACTATAACCCTGATGGCATCACGACCTCTTGTCGATAAAAAAAACCCATGAGGAAATTCGTTGCAATTTTTTTCCATTTCCATTGTGGTATATCCACTGGATTTAATGGTCCTAACGGCCTCTCGTGTTCTACCTTTACTTATTGACACACCAAACACTTAGACACAAATCCCTTTCATGTTTCTCCACTAAAATGTGTTGCATAAATCCTTTGACATTTTGTTCCTTATGGATGTGCGATGTAAAGAGCGAAATAAGCTACAGATAAAATTTCATTCCTCAACCTCTCATCCTTGAGAACACACAACCAACCTTTAAACATCATAGTTTTGTTCTCAACTATTTCAAATCCTTTCCTCTTTTTAGTTCCTACGTCACCCCCGATTTTTTTTTCCAAATGGGATCATATTTCTTAGCTATCACAACTCTATCTTCAAGTGTCAGTTTTAATGTCATACATGTTATCATTGTTGATGCCTGCACTAACAGCGTCAACACTTCAATTCTTAAATTTTCAAAATCATTGATCAATTTCTCTTGCTTCGTTTACAACACTAACAATTGACCCATGTTCTTTCTACTTAGAGCACCCGCGACTACATTAGCCTTACCGAGATGGTACAGGATAGTGTAGTCATAGTCCTTAACCAACTCTAACAACCATCATTGTCTTAATTTTAACTCATTCTGAATGAATAAATACTTGAGACTCTTGTGGTCGGTGAAAATCTCACACTTGCTTCTACTGGCACATTATCTAGTATCGTTTCTTCCAATGATGATGTGTCGATGAGACAGACAATATATCCTTGAAATAATGCCTTAACCCTCGACTATAATACCTAAACTCTTCACTTTCTGGTTACCAAAACACAACTTCTTTCTCTAAAATATACAATTGCAACAAGGTTATTTCTTAGCCAAACTATATCCAAAATTATATCACCACAATCAATTCTTCTTTTAAGATCAAACCATCAAATTTTTTCTGTACTGCCTTTGATATTTTATATATGTCTCTATAGGTCCTACTAATGACATACTAACCTCAAGCACACTACTACAATCTGTCAAATCTACAACAATCATACTTGGCAAAAAAATAATAATTAAGGAAAACTCACAATGATGGAAAAAGATAATATCTTTTATCATTCACTTGATCCTTCAAGAGAAATACAAATAATGAAATAGCGTTTAGCACTCGAACAACTGGAAAGAGAAATCCTACTCCCAACTACTAATATCTAAAATTCATCTAAAACAAAAATCTTACTAGAGTTATCCTATTTCAACTCTTCAACGTGTGAGATAGGTGTCGGTGAATGGGTATAGCTAACGCCCGTAATAGATCATAAACCATTTCAAGGGGTTAAGCTTCATCTGGTACTTGCATAGAATCCCAAACATTTCTTCCAGGTGTCTGACATGATTTTTGGCATCCACGCTCTTTACGAGCTTTTCGTCAGCGTAGACCTCCATGGTGTTTTCAATCTGTTCTGCAAACTTGGGGTTCACCAATATTTGGTAAGTTGCTCCGGCGTTTATAAGGCCGAATGGCATCATCTTGTAACAATATAACCCCCGGTCTATTATGAACAAGGTGTGCTCTTTGTCCTCTGTGAACATGGAGATCTGGTAGTAACCGGAGTAGGTATCCATAAAGCTGAGTAGATTATGACTGGCGGTAGCATCAACAAATTCATCAATGCGCGGCAGAGGGAAGCTGTCTTTGGGGCATGCTTAGTTTAGATCCAAGAAGTCTATGCACACTCTTTACTTGTAGTTATTTTTCCTAACCAACACGAGGTTAGACACCCATTGGGGATAGACCGCTTCTTGGATGAACCCATTGGCCAACAATTTATCTACTTCCTCTTTCAGAATGCCATATATCTCGGTGCTCAGAGCTCTTCTTTTCTGTATCTTGGGATGTATCTTGGGATCCACTTTCAGGGCGTGGCAAGCTACAGATGGGCTTATTCCCACCATGTCAGTGTGCTTCCACGAGAAAACATCAAAGTTCTCTTGTAAGAACTGTTTCAACTTTTCCTTCATCCATTCTTCTAGTTTCTATCTCAGTTGCAGCATTTAGAAATGGTCTGAGGAGTTTATCGAGAATGTCTCCAACTCTTCCATCGATGAGGCTAGTGAATCCGAGCCTATGATCTGAGGGTCGAGTCCTCTTCAACCTTTTCTTGGTAAATATACATCGACTCAGTTTGTATAGTCATGACTGTAGAGAAGCGTCTTCGCGCTTTGCTACCTTTTTAAGTGCATACATGTAGCACGCTCTCGCCTCTATTTGATTGCCTTGAACCTTGGTAACTCTGCCTGGTGTTGGGAATTTCATCACCAAGTGATTGATGGAGGTGACTGCTTATAAATCTTTGAACGCGGGCCTGCCGAGGACTTTATGATATGCAGAGCAAGTGTCAACCTCCAAGAATTCCATGAATTTTTTCACAAGAGGCACGGGGGCTCTCTGAAATCCACAGCGAGGGTGATCCTTCCTTGTGGGATGAGGCTGTCTCCCATGAAGCCAAACAATGGCTCTAAGATGGTTGTCAGCTCGTGGTCTACCTCTATTTAGTTGAAGGCGCTGCCAAATAGGATATTCACGATGCTCCCATCATCGACCAACATTCTTCCTAACCCGTTCTTGGAAACTATGGTACAGATTACCAAGGCATCACAATGTGGGTAATGGACACCAGTCCTATCCTTCTCCATAAATGTGATAGGTGGGGCCCTGGGCTGATGTCTGTGAACCTGCGATTTTTTTGTTAGTTCTTCTCTTGTTGCTTTAGTGTAGTTCTGTCGTGAGTTCATTGTATGTCCTCCAACATAGACCCTTCTGATTATAGTATTGATCTTACGGACTAGAGGAGCTCTTGTAAGTCTGTCCTATCTATGTAGATCTATGTTCTTATCATTATCCCTATCATCTCAGTGCAAAGGTTGGGTTCTTCATTCCCAGTTGGATGGTCCCTGACTTCCTCGTGGCTGGCGGTTCTCTTTTCCTTACTACTGATTTCTTTGATCAATCAGTTCTAGCACGTCAGGGCAGTTTTTTGTGTTGTGTAGCTAAGTTTGGTGTATACGACATAACTTGGAAAGAGGAATTGGTGATGGAGGGACCACCGTAGGCAGTCCAAGTAGAGGGCCAGGGATAACCTCTGTTTGATTGAACCTCTGGTAGCGATTTATGCAAGGTTCAGGAGAACGTCGTCCTTCACGGTGATAGCGATTGGTATGAGGCTCAGGTGAACGTCATCCTTCACGGCGGTAGCACTTCTTTTTTCTTTTTCAAATTTTTCTCTATTCTCAATGGTTTCTTCTGAGTGAATCTCTAACTGGATCAGATCTACCAACTGAGTATATGTCTTGGGCTCCCTATTTTGGACGTCTCTCCAAAAAAGGATTCGTATGTAGAACTCAGCTACTAGTACATCTAGCGCCTTGTCATCAGTGACGTTCTCAATTTTGTTGATGACATTAATGAACCTCTTGAAGTACTTCTTCATTGATTCTCCTTTTTTCTATTGAATGTCATAGAGCTGGGCCACATCTACTATCATTGTCCGAATGCCAATAAAGGCATTGATGAATTCCTACTTGAGCTATGGCCAGCTCCTGATGCTATTCGATTTTAGCTTGTTTTACACTTCTTCGCATTAGAGACGAGAGTGGTGTAAAAGTTCATACACCTGCAGGGATATATCCATGGAGTCTCGTCTTATACACATTGATGGGATCCGTGGGATTACTTCTCCCATTATACTTCTCCATATGGAGCATTTTGAATCGGTTGGAGAGTTCTCCAGTCTTCAGTTCTTTGGAGAATGAGAGGTTCTCGTCATCGTCATCGAGGTCACACGATCGTTCTGACTTTTGATCCTTGGGTCTCGCATTCATAACCTTTGGGTCTCTCTTTTCTTTTGGGCGAGCTGTGCCTGCTGTTTAATGATTGGAGCCGCACCATAGAGGACCCAACCCCAATCTATTAAATACACTACAGATGCGGTCGGCTGGTTTCTCTGTACTAGAAGAGGTTTTCTATATTGGTTACCGTGCGAGGGCCTCGAATTCAGGTTCTGAAAGTTTTGACCACTAATATCGACAGGTCATCCTCAGATCGACAACTTTCTATTTAGCTGGACCTCGAAGGGCTTCACCAATCACGATTACGCTTGTGTCCAGATTGGAGAGATTGATTTTCCAACCGCTCAAGCACCGTTTTCATCTGAGAGTTGTCCTTTTTTAGGTCCAAGATATGTTGCTCGGTCATCTGCCTCTGTCGTTGTTTTCTCTTTCAGTGGCGGGTCACGTTCGGAAGATCCTAAACACTTTCCTACCACTGGTCTTAATCTCACCTTCTTAAGAGTTATCTATCGCCATGCTCTTTCAGGTAGAAAATACGTTTTACCACAAGTATTTTGGTTGTATAACACATTTTTATTTTCTACAGACGGTCCAATCTATTGATCTCAAAATCTATACTATCCACGTGTCAACAGATCTCTAGTCAATCTTTGTCAGCCTGTATGTTACCTGTACACTAGAACAATTGTTAGGCACCAAGATCACCATAAAAAAAGAACCAGTGATCATTGGTACTTCGACGATTAGTCAACTACCGGATATATAAAAATATATAAGGGTGAGTGTTTTGGGTGTGGGAGGGACAAGCAAGAAGAAAATTGAGCAGAGTTTAAGGGTGAGAATAATGCTTATCTTAGAACGGCCAAGGACATTGTATCTATAGGTCTAGAGTCCAATTGATTTGTGTAAGCAATCAATTAGACATCTAGTTTGATCATCTTTCCTTATGAGATAAGGGTAATTGGGTATCAACACGATCTTTTAGATTTTTCATCCTTATCTCTATTAATTCCCAATATCTTGTTACTAATTATCAAGAGGTTGATATCTAGTTTTCTTCTCTAAATTTGTATCACAATCAAATGTAATCAAACACAATCTTCTCTTAAGATATCACTTTCGTGTCCCAAAATATTAGGCAATAGCAGATTATTCGGGTTCTGAAGACCGACGAAGTATCCCAGGTTGGTTACGAAGGTCGAGGCCCTTCATGGGCTTTGTTGTAACCGGTTCAGTTGTGTGAGGCTTTCGATGGGCCTACGAGGCCTTCGTTGGGCCTTTACTAGGCCTAGGAGGTCTTACTTGGGCCTATGAGGCTTTGCCAAATCTGTGTGGTAACAATTTACTAAGTTATTATTTTCAATAATTAATTACAATTTATTCTAGACTACAATCTTCATATCCTACATGGTATCTCAAAAAGATTATAACAATCAATCAATTTCAACAAATTACTCTTCTTCTACCTCTAGGTTATGTACCTATCCTCGAACCCTTGAACCTCGCCTTCACCTTGTGCAGAAATGCCGAGCCAAATTGGTCTATGAACCTCACATCCGCCTTGTATGTGTGTGTGTGTGTGTGTGTATTCCTTCAAAGAAACTTTTTATGCCAGATTAATGAGACTTTTTTATGCGAGCCATGGACCGGCTAGCGATGACTCGTTACATATTCGGACCAATAACGAGTTCAAGAGCCAAGAATATCAAAGACGTCATACAAGGTTCCAAGCTACGTGGGTCGAAACTGACACTGAACTTCAAAATGAGTATGACCAAAGACGAGCCAACCTTTATATATTTGATTCAAACTAAGGATCATATTCAAGGTATATTAGAGGCTAGTGGGAGATTAGAAGGCCAAAATAAGCATAATTCAAAGTCTAGAGACCAAAATAGTTAGCAGGAGGAGGAGGAAATTGACTTGGCAGATCGCCTAGAACAAAAATGGGGCGATCGCCCAACCCATATTTTCAGAGGCATAAAGTAATTTCTTAGCTTGGGCGATCACCCAGAATTACACTGGACGATCACCCAGGCATATTTGCGGAAAAGTTTGGATTTTGTCCAGTTTTTGTTTCATTTTCTAATTAGAACTCTATTTTGTTAAGTTTTAGTTATTTTCTGAATTAGATTAGGTTTTCATTGATTTTTGCATATATAAAAAAACTCTCATTGTAAACAATTCACAATTTTGATTTTGAGAGAGTAAATAAAAATAAAAGTGAGAGTCGCTTTCTTCCTTGTTTTTAATTGAACTAACCAAAACTTATCAAAGACTTCGCAAATCTTTATGGTGTTCAAACTGTCTTGAGGTTTAATTTTAGCTTTCTTAGGGTTCATATCAATCTTTCTTGTGGATTGCGAGATTCAATTCTTTGCGGATTCACATCAGTTGGTATCAGAGATTTGGCTCTAAAATCAGGTTCTATCTTTCTTTTTTTGTTTCGGTCAATTTCATCTTGGGTCATATACAAAATAAAAAAAAAATCTTCTTTACTAATTCATAATATTTCATATGAGTCTTTTTATTTTTCTTGTACAGATTCATCACATCGTAGAATTATTAAAAAAAATATTCTTTTCTTACGCAAAGAACATTCAAGAATTGTTTGGGCATGATCCATTAAGGCACCAAATCTAATTCTTTTCTAGTTCTTGCCTTGTGATAATTTTCTTTTAGTTTCTTGCATTGGATCGAAAAGCTAAAAAAAAAAAGTCAAGAAACCCAGTTCTTTGTGATTTTTGTGTTATATTTAGCAAGAAACACACACTCTATATTGTCATCTGATGCTTAAGTATTCATATCTTATTCTTTTTGTAACTTTTCTTTTTGAGTCATTCTCGTTATCTTTTATATTCTTATTTCTTGTTCTTGAAAGTCGTAGAGACCGAATTCTTGATTGAGTTTAGTTAGTTTTTTAAAGAACTTGACAAGAAAAACAAAGAGAGGTAAAAGGCAAGAGTGGTGAGATTATTATCGGAAAAAAGCCAAATAGAGTGAAATACGAGTGTAAACACGTGATGTTAATTTTTTATTATTTTATTTTACTGATTTTTATTTATCCTAAAGTATCTAATAATGAAGAAACCACACCTTGAGAAGAGAACAACCAATTCTTCTTGTTAAAATCCATGCAACAATAATTTGATCGAATAAATATGGTGTTTGACGAGATGAGAAAAAGTAATAATGCGTTGAGGGATAGGATGGATAGGCTGGATACGATGATTACAACTTTACTAAGGGGGCAATAACCCGGGATCCCTAATGATAGGAGACAGGATAGGTGCAATCATAATCGTATGACTGATTTTGAGGATGAGAATATAGTGGGTAGTGAGAGTGAGGATGACTATAATGATATGGTTGAGATGGATAGGATGAGGCATACAGGAGATAGGCATGAAATGGCACCTATGGGAGAAGACTTTAGAGGTCACAATGGGGTAGATAGAAACCTTGGGAATATAAAAATGAAAATACATTCCTTCCAACGTAAGAATAACCCTGAAGCTTATTTAGAGTAGGAAATGAGGTTAGAATTAATATTTGATTGCCATAGTTATTTAGAAGAGAAGAAGGTGAAATTAGCAATAATTAAGTTCATGGACTATGCTATAATGTGGTGGGATCAATTGGTGAAAAATAGGAAGAGAAATCATGAGAGGCGTGTAGAAAGTTGGGATGATTTAAAAGCTCTCATGAGGAGGAGATTTGTACCTAGTCATTCTTATAGAGACCTTTATAAAAAATTGCAGAGCCTTACTCAAGGTTCAAAGAACGTAGAGGATTACCATAAGGGGATGGAAGTGGCTATGATTAGGGCTAATGTTGAGGAGGATAGAGAGGCCACATTGGCTAGGTTTTTTAATGGATTAAATAGGGATATATCTAATGTAGTGGAATTACAACACTATGTGGAGTTGGAAGACATGGTGTACATGAC
This sequence comes from Forsythia suspensa, assembly GCA_023638005.1. NCBI lineage: Eukaryota > Viridiplantae > Streptophyta > Magnoliopsida > Lamiales > Oleaceae > Forsythia > Forsythia suspensa. The sequence goes on from CM042674.1 coordinate 42,986,716, forward strand.
TATGAAGGTGGAGTTGCAACTGAAACGAAAAGGGGTAGCTAGGTATTCTTTAAGATCTAACTCATTGGAAACCGAAGTGGGATAGTAATGATATGAGTGATAGGACTTTTTCAAAGGGAATGACTGAACCACCTAAGAGAAAAGATGAGGTACATAACAACAAATAATCCAAGTTAGATTTTCAACTTTCTAGAAATAGGGATATCAAATATTTTAAATATTTAGGTGCATGGCACATTGTATCCCAATGCCCAAACAGAAGGGCAATGATTTTGCGTGACAATGGAGAGATAACTGAGGATGAGAGTGATAGTGTGAGATGCCTGAGTTGGAGGATCATGGTGTAGAAGTCCCTGTAGAAGGTGATGCTCTAGTTACGAGACGTGCTCTTAATGTACAAATTAAGGTAGATTATATGGAGCAGCAGAGAGAGAACATATTCCACACTAGATGTTATGTTATTAACAAAGTGTGTAGTATGATCATAGATGAAGACAGTTGCACCAATGTAGTTAGTACCACCTATGTTGAGAAATTGGGCTTGTCTATGTTAAAACACCCTAGACCTTATAAGTTACAGTGGTTGAATGAATGTGGAGAGGTCAAGGTTAAGAAACAAGTCTTATTGAGTTTACTATTGGGAAGTATAGTGATGATGTGATGTGTGATGTGGTTCCTATGCATGCTGGCCATCTTTTGTTGGAGAGGCCACGACAGTACGATTGGAAAGTGATGCATGATGGGCTTAGGAATAGGTACAGCTTTGTTAAAGATGGAAAACCGATTATTCTTGTTCCTTTAACACCAAAACAAGTCTATGATGACCAAATGAAATTAAAATGTGAGGCATATTAGAAGAAAAAAAGAGAGTTAGAATCACAAGAACAGAAGAGGATGGAAGAAAAAAAATGAGAGTAAAGCTGAAAGAAAAAAGATAGATAGCCTATAGAGAGAAAGAAAAAAACAAAAGTGAGTTTTTTGCAAAAGAAAGTGAGATTAAGAGGGCTCTTATGGAAAATCAACCAATGATTTTGCTAGTATACAAGGAATCCAACCTTGTACTTAGGCAAACTAACCAATCCTTCCCCAATTTAGCTATTTCTTTGTTGCAGGAATTTGATGACGTAGTTCCTGAAGAGATGTCTGGTATATTACCACCCATTAGAGGCATCGAACATCAAATTGACTTTGTATCCATTGTTGTTATTCCAAACTGACTAACCTATAGAAGTAATCCAGATGAGACAAAAGAGCTTCAAAGGCAAGTTGACCAGTTGATGGGCAAAGGGTACGTGAGGAAAAGCATGAGTCTATGTGCAGTGCCAGTGCTACTTGTGCCAAAAAAAGATGGGACGTAGAGAATGTGTATTGATTGCAGGGCAGTCAACAATATAACGAGTGTCGTTATCCCACACCTAGATTAGATGATATGCTTGATAAGTTGCATAGGTCATGCATCTTTAGTAAAATCGATCTTAAAAGTAGATATCACCAAATAAGAATGAAAGAAGATGATGAATGGAAAAATGCTTTTAAGACTAAGTATGGATTGTATGAGTGGTTAGTAATACCTTTTGGTTTAACTAATGCTCCGAGCACATTTATGAGATTAATAAACATGTTTTATGTGCATCCATAGGCAAATTTGTGGTAGTTTACTTTGATGATATTTTAGTGTGTAGTAAGAACTTAGATGAGCATATTAAACAATTGCATTGTGTGCTTGATATTTTAAAGAATAAAAAAATGCATGCTAATCTTAAAATGTGTACATTTTGCATGGAATAAGTTCTTTTTCTTGGCTATGTTGTTAGTGTAAACGGTATTGAAGTAGATGAATAAAAGATTAAAGCCATTAAAGAGTAGCCAACGCCTACAAGTGTCACTGAAGTGAGAAGCTTTCATGGTTTAGCTAGCTTTTATAGGTGTTTTGTTAAAGATTTTAGCACACTTGCTACGCCACTTACTGAAATTGTAAAGAAAAGTGTTGGGTTTAATTGGGGCCTTGATCAAGAAAATGAATTTATTATTATTAAAGATAGATTGTGACCTGTTTTAGCACTACCTAACTTTAACAAAACCTTTTAGATTGAATGTGATGTCTCATAAATAGGTATTGGAGCTGTGTTGATACACGAATAAAGACCAATAGCCTATTTTAGTGAAAAATTAAGTGGGGCATCTTTGAATTACCCAATCTATGACAAAGAACTATACGCATTATTGAGAGCATTGGAGAGTTGGCAACATTACCTATGGCCGAAGGAGTTTGTTATCCATACTGACCATGAGTCCCTAGAGCACCTGAAGGGCAAGGTAAGTTGAATAGGAGGCATACCAAGTGGGTGGTATTCATCGACACTTTTCCATATGTAATTCACTACAAACAAGGTAAGGAAAATGTTGTAGCCGATGCATTGTCTAGAAGGTACGCCCACGTTTCTACTTTAAATGTCAGTTTATTGGGATTTGAGTATATTAAGGACTTGTATGCTAATGATAATGATTTTTCTTGTGTTTATGGAGCGTGTGAGAAGACAACTTTTGGAAAAAAAATTAAGACTAGATGGCTACTTGTTTAGAGAAAAAAATTGTGTGTGCCTAATAGTTCTATGCGCGAGTTGCTTGTGCGTGAGGCACATGGGGGAGGCTTGATGGGACATATTGGCTTGAGAAAAACCTTAGATGTATTGCATGAACATTTCTTTTGGCCTAAAATAAAACATGATGTGGAGAGATTGTGTGCAAGATGTGTCACATGTAAGTAGGCCAAATCTAGAGTTTTACATCATGGTTTGTATACTTTTCTACCCGTATCTAGTGAACCTTGGCTAGATATTTACACAGACTTTGTATTAGGCTTACCTAGGTCAAAGCAAAGTAAGGATTCAATCTTTGTAGTTGTTGATAAATTTTCAAAAATTGTACATTTCATATCTTGTAACAAAACTGATGATGCAACTCACATACACTACAAAAAACTGTGGCTTTAGAAACGGATTTTCCGTTGCTAAAGCCACGATATCCGTGCCTAATAGTCGCTACCAACGGACTATTTGCAATGGAATTTTCGTTGCTATTTTGAGGGTCGCTGAAAGTCACAAACGGAATTTCCGTTGGTGATCTTCACAAATGGAATTTTCGTTGGTAAAAGTGTGTGCCATTAATTCCGTTGGTAATGTCCCAACCCTTTACCAACGGAATTTCCGTTCGTATTGATACACGCTTTTACCAACAAAATTTCTGTTGATAACTTTCAGAGACCCTCAAAATAGCAACGAGCACTATTACCAACGAAAATTCCGTAGGTAGTAGTGCTTGCATGACTTGCAACCATGCGTTGCATTACCTACGGAATTTCCGTTGGTAATAGCGTACTTTTAGAAATTCGTAAAACTCATATTACCTACAGAATTTTCGTATGTGAAAATTAATTTATTTTTATTTTTTTTAAAAAATTATTAAAAAATTATAAAAATGCGCTAAAATAATTAAGCTAACAATAATCAATATACCAAAATATAAACTATTATCTTAACGCAACAAAAATTTGATCATTGGTTTTACATCAAAATTCTAAAGAAAAAGTACCACATGTTCATATATCATTATTTCGTGATCCAAAACTAGAAGAAAATTGATTGTTTGGAATATTTAATTCCCTAAGCATACTTCTCACTGTTTCTCATAACTCGACCTTGTGATTTCTTTCAACTCGCTCGAGACGTACGGTGAGATTATCAATCCTTTCATTGTTTTCTTCTATCGTATTCCGTGCACTAGCCAACTCCAACTTCAATTTATTCACATCTTCATTACTCATAAAGTCATGTGCAAGTATCGAACATCTAGGTGAAGTAGGTGTGCCAAAACATGTGAAACAGGTTGTCGAGGACCAAACCCATAAATACGGCCCTTAGATGGCCCGTTGACAGCATTGATCCATGAATCAGGATCAAACTCAGGCTGATCGTCCATGTCTGTACGATACTTGAGCTCAATAGAAGCTTTATACTTGTCCTGAAGAAAAAAAAGAAAATTATTTTTTATCATTTTCACTATCTAAAAAATATTGTACATAAACTCTAATCGTACTTACATGAACTCTTTTGAATTTTTTATCAATAAAATCTCCAAGCCCGTGATTAGTCTTGTGGACATGGCTGAAGAGCTCCAATTGAGACATGGGATGGTCCATATCCTTCTCCTGAAAATACGCATCACATTAATCACAATTAGTTAAACCATAAATGAAACTTAAAAAGTGTCAACTCATCAAATTAATCACAATGAGCTACTTAATTATACTTTTCCATGACTGGTTGACTTTTGACTAAAAAGATTTCATAAAAATTTTGACATAGTTTTCCCTATAATATGGACTTAACCAACCTGAAAAATCAACAGAAATCTTCATACCAACATGGAAGACATATATTGAAAACCACTTGTCCCGCCAATTCACCACAGTTAATCACAATTAGTTAAATCATAATCACAACTAGATACCGGACTTACCACCAAGGCTACTTATACTTTTCTATAACTGGTTGACTTTTCTTTAACTAAAAAGATTTTATAAAAATTTTGACAGAGTTTCCTCTATAATATGGACTTAACCAACATGAAAAATCAACATAAATCCTCATACCAACATAGAAGACATATATTGGGAACCACTTGTCCCGCCAATTCACCACAATTAATCACAATAAGTTAAATCATAATCACAACTAGATATACGACCTACCAGTCTACCACCAAGGCTACTTATACTTTTCTATGACTAGTTGACTTTTCTATGACAAAAAAGATTTAATAAATTTTTTGACATAATCTCCCCTGCAATATAGACTTAACCAACCTGAAAAATCAACAAAAATCATCATACCAACATAGAAAACACATATTGGGAACCACTTGTCCCGTCAATGCATCACAAACTGAGTAAAACCAAAATAAACTCGACTAGTTCATTTCTATTACAAAATATTGACTCCACATGAAAATTTAATGTTTGACTTTTGAAAACTCATGCTCATTATATATTTAGTCCAATAGTGTATTAAATACTTGCTTGATGGGTGTGCTACCAATATAAATCAAATCAGAAATAATATACCAATCTCTTCTTGGTAGTCACAAAGGAGACTGAACTGGCAGTATGCTTCTTCATTTCACCATCCTGTCCTTGTGCAATGCGGTTCTCCTTGGCAATCTTGGCATTGTTTTTCCACTTATCGGTATCCCAGTAATTTACAAGACAATCCCAGTGCTCTACTCTTATCCAAGGTGGGCCATGCCCTCTCCAATCGACAGGACTATCGGATTGACTTTTACACTTTGCTTGGTTGCTAGCATCATTCATCATATCTTTATATCTATCCTTCATCGTCTTCTTCCACGCGTCATACACATTGACAGTATTTGCAGTTGGCCATACATATTTATCCTTATAAATTAATAAAATAAAATCAATTACAGGCGTATAACAAATATCGAAATTAACAACTATAATAAACAAAAATTACCAGAAATCTATCCCATAAACCATCTATTATGGGTTGTGGCATTGAACGAAATGTGGGGTATGGGCCATCAAAATATGCTTTCATGGTGGCGATGATGTCACGAGGTACAAAGGCTTCAACGAAACTACATAAATAACATAAAAACCTGTTAATATAAAATTCAAAAAGCTATGCAAGTGTAAGTAAATTCATAAATAACATACAATTATCTGTTTCTAAATGCATGATTCAATTCTCAATAAATGTATACTTACGTGTCACCTTCAATACTTTTTTGTATACATTGAGATTGATCAGCAGGCATTGAAGTGCCATGATTAGGACCTCTGGTCTTGTTGCTACCTCTGGTCACATCATCTATATGTTCATCTCCCAACTCATCATTGAGAGTATTAGGCTCTTGATGTCTATTATTTTCTCGTATAGATCGTGTACCACCACCTTGCGTTGATCTCCGATGACTTACTCGACCAAATGTATACCCTCCTCTAGTCGGCGAGGTTCTGCATGCCAAGCAAATTGATTTATATTCATGCATTTCCATTTAGAAAGTTGAGCTAATATTATTAACATTGTTTTCAAAACAACTTCATTAACACCAAATTTTCAATTTCAGCTCATACTTTTAATTAAATATCAATATTAAGAAGGCAAACTAAAGATTCCTGCACAATAATCAATTGTTTATTAAATTAATCAAGATTTGGGCTATCTAAATAATCATAGAGATGTAAACATTAAGATACCTATCACACATAGCCCTCTTATTAGGTCTAGACACGTCTTCTGGATACAATGCATCATCTATGTGCTCATCTTCGACCTCATGATTGGAAATATTAGTCTCACGATAATTGCCACGTCCAGATCCCCTACCAACACTTTGTGTGGATCTCAACTGACTTGTACGGCCAGATCTATAATGAAAAACATATCACAGTTACACAAATAATTACTATTTGCACAATATATGTATATATTCAAAGATACCTGTGACCCCGCCCCTGTTATTTGTGACCCCTGCCCCTGTTATTAGATCTATACATATCTTGTGAATGAAATGCATCATTTATATGCTCATCTTCCAACTCATCATTCAAAATATTTTCCTCACTATATCCATAATCGTTACGTGTAGATCTTTTACCACCACCCTGTGTAGATTTCTCCTGACTTGCTTCACCAGATTTATATCCTCCTCTAGTCACGGCATCTGCTTTCATAAAACCAATTCAAATAACAATAATCAAAATTTGAAGAAGCATAAATTAATAACAATAGATCTAATAAATAAAATATCATTGTGAATTTAAAATAACATCAAACTGTCAAACACATACACATATGGATACTTTTTATCTTACATTTTCATCACTGTCGTTTTCACTTGAACTCGATGTAAAGCCATTATTGTCATCATCTACATCAGGTATAACATCATCTTCTTCTTCTCTACCTTCTTCTGTATTAAGCATGTGGTCGTTCATAACGTTATTAGTTCCTTCCACTTCTACTTCTTCAGGAAAAACATTATCCCGAACTAAATTTTCATGATCTAACTTCGGAGCTATCGAAAGTGGTTGTATATTAGGAGGTTGGTCCTCTTGGAATGGAAGATCAATCACTATGTTGCACTCATCATTCTCTGATACGACTCCTCGAATATCAATGACATGTCGGGCTTTTGTTTTCACAACTGCCCACCAATCACGTCTATCTCTAGAATCTGAAGGGAACTTTGTGTAGTACACTTGTTGGGCTTGTTGGGCAAGTATGAAAACGTCATTCCTTACTACTTTCTTCTTATGATTAATCTCAACAAGGTTAAATTGTGGATGCACACGAATCCCGCTCTCATTGTCGTACCAATCACATTTAAATAAGACAACCCTATTTTGTAGTCCCAAATATTCAATTTCCCAAACTTCAAGTAACATACCGTAGTAATCGCGCTCATAATCATTATAACAACTGCCGAGCACGCATACACCACTATTCATAGTCGTTCTATACAAACCATATTCGAAATTATGGAATTTGAAACCTTTCACAAAGTATCCATTGTAACTGTTCACTTTACGAGCAGGACCCGAGCTATGTTCTTCAATTGAGAATCTACCGTGTTCCTATCATCCAAGACCTGAGAAAACAAAATGTTCTTACTACGATCTTTTATGGGTTGCATATTTAGTACTGAATGACTTACATATTGTTTCAACCAAGAGGGAAAAATTTTGTCACGTAATTGATCAAGTTGTGCATCAAACAGTTGAGGATACTCCATTCTCATTTGTTCATCAAACTTCCTATATAAAATAATGGTGTAAAAGTTAATGTGACAATAATTTTAATTCGCATGAGTGAATATATATTGCTTATTATTACAACTTACCTTACAAAAGGAATAATTTCTTCACAGTTCAAGAGCACATATAATGATGCTGCTTGTAGCTCATCATCTGTCATTAACTTTGTAATTGGGGCTTTATTACCAAGAAATCGACCAAACTGTTTAAAAATTGATAACCTTCTTTGTGGATTAACAAACCCTCCATCATTATTCTTTCGTGGACGATTCAATCGTGTTTCTACATTTGGATTAAAGTATAACCTACAAAAGTTAGATGTTTCCTCTACGAGATATGCTTCTACTATAGAGGCCTCAACATGATTTTGATTTCTTATCTTCTTTTTTAGGTGGAATAGGTACCTGAAATATAGGGGTATGATGTTAATATACATATTAATATACGCCATATATAATGTTAGCAATTGATATTTTACCTTTCGAAAGGATACATCCATCGATACTGCACAGGACCTCTGACCTTAGCTTCATATGCTAAATGAACAGGCAAATGTTCCATTGAGTCAAAAAATGCCGGTGGAAAAATCTTTTCTAGTTTGCACAATGTTACAACAATGTTTTCTTCGAGTTGTTGCATGTCTTCTACTCTTAAAACAGTTGAGCATACATCTCTTAAAAAATGACTAAGTTCAGTTAATGCTTCCCAAATTGGTTTCGACAATAGATCTTTAAACGCTACGGGTATCAATCTTTGCATAAATATGTGACAATCATGGCTTTTCATCCCGTAAAACTCACAATCACCCTTAACACAACGAGCAATGTTAGAAGCATAACCATCAGGCATTTTTAATCCTTTCACCCAATCACACACTTTCTTTTTCTACTCCTTTGTCAAAGTATAAGATGCCTTTGGCTTATAATTTTTTTTTTCCGTCTCTAATTAAGTGAAGCTCGGGTAGGTTACAATGAATCTCCAAATCCATCCTTGCTTCTACGTTGTCCTTTGTCTTACCTTTTATGTCCATAACTGTGTTAAATACATTATCAAATACATTTTTTTCAATGTACATCACATCCAAGTTGTGGTGTATGAGATTTGTATGCCAATAAGGTAACTCCCAGAATATGCTCTTTTTCACCCAATTATGGTTAACACCAAAACCTTCAATTTCTTTTTTTTAGATACTTTACCATAAGGAATGTTAGGAAGATTCTCAACCATACTTCGCATATGTTCACCTGATAAACGGGTAACTGCCAAATCTGTCTCAACTCTAAGTTTTATAAACTTATCTCGTTGTTTTCTGAACGGATGATTAGGTGGCAAGAAGCGACGATGGCTATCAAAAAAACAACTTTTGCATCCATGTTTAAGTCTGAAAGATTTAGTCAGATTCATGCAGTAAGGACAAGCCATTATACCATGTGTACTTCATCCAGACAACATGCCATATCCAGGAAAATCACTTATAGTCCACATCAAAGCTGCTTTCATTTGAAAATTTTGCTTCGTACGTATGTCATAAGTTTTAACTCCTTCCCATAAAATTTTTAAATCATCTATTAGAGGACGTAAATAAACATCTAAATTTCTTCCTGGACTATTTGGACCTGGGATGACCATGTTCAAAAACATGTTATCTTGCTCCATACACATCCAAGGAGGAAGATTATACACGGTGATTATAATTGGCCAACACGAATATGGCTTAGAATTTCTACCAAATGGATAGAAGCCATCAGTGCATAAACCAAGACGCACACTACGCGGGTCAAGGGCAAAGTATGGGTAAGTAGTGTCAAAGTGCTTCCATGCCTCACAATGTACTGGATGTGATATCTCTCCACTTGTATTTTTATTTTTTGAATGCAATATGATCTCCTCCACAGTATGCCTTGACATATACAACCTTTGTAGTCTAGGAATTAGAGGTAGATATCGTAATACCTTGTATGGCACTTTACGTCCTGACCTAGAGGGTTTCTCTTTGTATCGTTCCTTACCACAAATCGAACACTTTATCAAATTCTCAGTTTCTTTGTACTACAACATGCAACTATTGTCACACGCGTGTATCTTCGTATAACCAAGACCAAGACTACTTAACATTTTTTTTGTCTTGTAAAATGTATCCTCTAACTGCGCCCCTTCTGGCAACATGTCTTTAATTATGGATAACATGCGATCATAACAAGTTGCAGATATATTAAATTCGGACTTACAATTCAAAAAGTCGTGACATCATTTGAAAGTTTAGTGAGCTTAGTACAACCGGACCATATAGGTTCATCGACTTCTCGAAGAAGTCTAAAGAAATTTGCAGCTTTAGGATTCGGGTCATGTTCTTCTAGGTCAGAAAGTTGCTGATTGAAAAAAGTATGGTAAGTATCAGGGCCCATAGCATCCATTACCATTCTTTGATTTGTACATTCAATTCATCTTTCTGTAGTTAAGGATTCACCCGAATTAAATCGACTACTGTATTGTTCACCATGTGCATACCATTGATTGTAATCATGGGTAAACCATTTGCTGTATAAGTGAAGTTTTACATCATCTCGCTCGTGAAATTGTTTATTGTTACATTTACGGCAGGGACACCTAATCTTATCAAATATTCCTGACTGCGAATATGCAAATTCAATAAACTCTTCAACTCCTCTAAGAAATTCTTTTGTAAGAAAATCCCCATCCACTCGTCGCCACATCCAACTACGATCAGATGACATACTGCTGACAACTAAACTTAAGAAAGATAGACATTGTATTTAAATGTTGCAAAAATAAAGTAAATATGTAGTACTTTTAATTTGTAAATGGTACAATTTCTTGTCTTAGGTTTGTTAGTCCAAAAAAATGCATATATTTGTTAAGCGACGAAGAAAGAATTTAAGCAATAATTTAAGGAGAGTCAGCTACTAGTCTCCTATGAATAATTTTATAGTGTATTCAGGGTAGTCGTGCAAATTACACAAACAATTTGCTAATAAACTGTATGAAAAACAAGTTTAAATATTAAAGCAAAAAAATGTGTTGGTGTTCCTAGTGCAATGTTGCTGCTTATGAGAGTTTTCACTTTCCATCAGCACCTTGATATTCTACATGCTTGTGGTTGTTGACTTGATGACTATCATGCCTTGTTCAAGTCTTGCCTATGCTTTTATCAGTGTATGAGGCTGGTGATGACATTATCCAATTACCTTCTAGGCAGGATGGTGATGTTCTGTATGCACCAGAAAAATCAGCTGCTTATGTTACCCAATTAGTCCATTTTGTTCGAATGGTAACTTGGTAAAATATTGACATAGGTTGGATGATCTTAATATATAGTTGAAGTATATTGAACAAGAATGTTATTTCCCGATGTTTAAGACAGGTCTTTATTGATCTCTCTGGTCTGGCAATTTTCCTAGTGGATTCTTGTTTTATGGCTTTCTGAAAATTATATATGGTTGTACGGTTGCTGCAAAACTGTAGGCAAAAACAAGTTCCAATCTTAGATCAGAATTGGGAATGACATCTAACATGGGATTGGTATCCCTTTAGCTGCCTTGGATGATCCTTCATAATCAACCAAATCTACTGGACACTGAAATGGGATGCTTTCTCTAAGAATATACTTGAGTTTTTAATACAAAAAAGGAAAACCCAAAGTTTTTAATCCAACCTCATAATTCAACCTCATCATTCATAATCCGCATAAAACAATCCAACCTCATAATTCAACTTTATCATAATCCAACCTCATCATCCGCAACTACGTGTATCATCCGCATAAAAACAATCACAAAAACAATCTAAAACCAAAGTGCCCGGCAAATGAAGAAACTTAACATAAGTTCAGAAATTAAATTTGTAAGTACTTGGTGCGACTGGCGGTAATGTATCTGGTGGGCAACTGGCCTAATGAATCACTGCTGCGGCTGAAGGCGATGACTCACAGCGGCGACTAGTGGTGGAGGACTTGTGGTGACTGATGGAGGAGGACTCGCGGTGACTGTGGCGGAGGACTCATGGTGAGAATCGCGCGCGACTAGTGGCTGAGAGAATCTCACGTGACTGTGGCTTAGGGAAGCGACAGCTGAAGGCGATGACTCACAGTGGGGACTGGTGGCGGAGGACTCGCGGTGACTGTGGTTGAGAATCGCGCGCGATTGGTGGCTGAGAGAATCACATGTAATTGTGGCTCAGGAAAGCGACTGTAGCTCAGGAGAATCGTGCACGACTGTGGCTGAGAGGAATCGCGCGCGACCGTGACTGGGAATCTTGCGCGTGATGTGGCAGATGGTGTAGGTTTAGAATTCTAATTGATTTCAATTTGTTTTTGTTTTCATATAGTGCCCGCATTGAGAAGGGTTGAATTGAGAATTGGGCTGTAAATTAATTTATAAAATTGGGCTTATAATTAATTATAAAATTTTTAAATGGTTTGAGCTACTAATTTTCAATTGTTGAAAGAAATTGAAAATTTTAAAATCGGATTTTTATATAGATGGTTTTGATGTTGAAAATCAATTATTAACATCAAATATGTTAAAAATATATTATAGGAAATCAATTATTAACATCAAATATGTTAGAAAATATTTATAGAAAATCAAAATTCCCTTTCAGGGGCGTTGCCCGTTTCGAACATCAAACATCATTAAACTATTTTGAGAAAATGTACAAATGTATTAGCATTATATAGTCTATTTTGTTAGAATTTTCATACTATATTAGCATTAAACTATTAAAAATTATTGAATAATCAATTTTTTTTAATAAAATATTATACAAAAATCATTCCTCAAACATTTCAAGTAAATACGTTTTCGAGTTTTCTGTTTTGAGAAACATTTTTCAAAAATTCTAAAAAGAACGTATTTTCATAAATCTCAAAACAGACATTCAAAACACAAAACTGAAAATTAATTCAAAACTCAAAACAGAAAATTGAAACACAAAGAGAACACCACCAAAATTCTCGTTAACAACAAATGAGAATAAAATCTTGTTTCAATATTTATTTTATTGTGTTAACGCTTAAACTTAAAATATCACATTGCTGGATAAAATTTTATAGTTGTACAAACTATATGAAATGATTATAAACATTATTTGCTTTCACATTTAAACACGAAATACCCAACTAAAATGGATGTCGTACAATATATATGTAAACTAGTCCACCTATGTTTTCTTTGCACGGGATTATAGTTTGAATCTTTTTTATTTTTGTAAGGGTAATTATATTTACACCACGTTTTTAATTGCAATAAATGTCCTTCAACTTTGATATTTTGACATTTATGTCTTTAACTTTTTTCATCGTATTTTTTTCATTAGTTTTTACATCTCATTTACGATGACGATTTTTGTCCAAATATTTTGCTAATGTGCATTAAAATGAGGAAAATATATTTTGTCAAACTTTTGTATTTGTTATTTGTTTTGCTAATTTGAAAATACGAGAGGTAGACAAATCTTTTTAAGCCATTCTAATTAACGTTTTGGATAGAAATTATTATCAAAGACAAAAATAAGACATGCAAATTAATAGGATGATGATAAGAATGTGATAAAAAAATTAAGAACATAAATGCAAAAATGAGCAATGGTTGGAAATTTTTATTGCAATTAAAATGTGGTGTGGTTAACAAATAGTGTGGTGAGAATATAATTACCCTTTTTGTAATTACATAACTTCGTTGTAGAAAATTCGAATGTTAAATGAATGAAACATAATTTACGGCTATTCTTTAAGTGATTAACCTTCAACTCCATATAATTGAACATTTTTTATTTTCAAAATTTGATTTTCATTACTCATGGAAAATATGTGGGTAACAAGATATACTCTTCAACAACATATTTTCCGTAGCTTAATGGTTGAAATATTAATATCACATACGGACTATCTGTAGGTGATAGGTCGAAAGATTTTTTCGACTTATGAATTACTCTTGACATAAATTTCTAATAGGTGAATAGTTGAATTATTTTTTTTAATTTTCAAAATTGATTTATATCACGTACAGAATGAATGTATGCAATAATAATCACTATTCACCAACGGATATTCCGTAGGTGAAAGGTAATATCACCAACGGAAATGCCGTTGGTGATATGATTCACTCTTCACCAACAGAAATTCCGTTGATGAAATGTCGAATTATTTTTTGATTTTCAAAATTAATTAATATCACCAACGAAATTTCCGTTGGTGATAAGATTCACTCTTCACCAACGGACATTCCATTGGTCAAAGGTCGAATTTTTTTTTGGTTTTCAAAATTAATTAATATCACCAACAGAATTTCCATTGGTGAAAGGTCGAATTATTTTTTTGTTTTCAAAATTAATTAATATCACCAACGGAATTTCCGTTGGTGATATGATTCACTCGTCACCAACGGAACTTCTGTTGGTGAAAGGTCGAATTATTTTTTGGTTTTCAAAATTAATTAATATCACCTTTCCGTTGGTGATAAGATTCACTCTTCACCAACTGATATTCCGTTGGTGAAATGTCAAATTTTTTTTGGTTTTCAAAATTAATTAATATCACCAACGAAATTTCCGTTGGTGATAAGATTCACTCTTCACCAACGGATATTCCGTTGGTGAAAGGTCGAATTCTTTTTTGGTTTTCAAAATTAATTAATATCACCAACGGAATTTCTGTTTGTGATATGATTCACTCGTCACCAACGGAACGTCTGTTGGTGAAAGGTCGAATTATTTTTTAGTTTTCAAAATTAATTAATATCACAAACGAAAGTTCTGTTGGTGATAAGATTCACTCTTCACCAACGGAAATTCCATTGGTGAAAGGTCGAATTATTTTTTGGTTTCCAAAATTAATTAATATCACCAACGGAAGTTCCGTTGGTGATATGATTCGCTCTTCACCAACGAAAATTCCGTTGGTGAAGGGTCGAATTTTTTTTTGGTTTTCAAAATTAATTAATATCACCAATGGAATTTCCGTTGGTGATAAGATTCGCTCTTCACCAACGGAAATTCCATTGGTGATAAGATTCGCTCTTCACCAACGGAAATTCCATTGGTGAAGGGTCGAATTATTTTTTGGTTTTCAAAATTACTTGTTATCACCAACGGAAACGCCGTTGGTGATATGATTCACTCTTCACCAACGGATATTCCGTTGGTGAAAGGTGAAAATTCGTTGGTGAAAAACTATTACCTTTCCTAACTGAAAAGCCGTCGGTAATTACCGTAGTTGAAAGGTCATCACTTTCATCAATGGATAATCCGTTGCTAATTACCAATGGAAATAATGCGTTGGTAAATTTTCGTTGGTGAAACGACGATTTTTAGTAGTGATAGCTGAATTGTTCTTTCAAGAAATAGTCTGACTCCATGGTGTTCCATAGAGTATCTTGTCTGATCGTGATGTTAAATATCTTAGTTACTTTTGGAAAGTTTTGTGGGGAAAGTTGGGAATTAAGTTGTTGTTTTCAGCCACTTGTCACCCTCAAACGGATGGATAAACCAATGTAGTAAATAGAACTTTATCTACTTTGTTACGTACTATAACTCAAAAGAATCTAAAGAATTGGGAGGATGTTTTTTGCATTTATTGAATTTACGTATAATAGAAGTGTCCATTCTACTACGAATCTTTCACCATTTGAAATTGTGTATGGGTTTAATCCACTAACCCCTTTAGATTTGATTCATTTACTTGTTGATGAAAAGAATAGCTTGGATGGACAAAGGAAGGTGCAGATAGTAAAGTCGCTCCACGAGAGTGTACGACAACAAATTGAAAGAAGAATAAACAATATGTAGCCAAAGCCAACAGATGCCGTAGAGAAGTTATCTTTGAACTTGGGGATTGGGTTTGGGTGCATATGAGGAAGGAGAGATTTCCTGCCTGTAGACGATCTAAGCTATACCATAGAGAGGATGGAATATTTCTAGTCCTTGAGAGGATAAATAATAATGCTTATAAGCTTGATCTTCCAGGTGAGTATAATGTGTCTGCTAGTTTCAATGTTTCTGATCTTTCTCCATTTGATGCAAATGATGATTCGAGGTTGAATCCTTTTGTGGAAGGAGGGGATGATGTGAGCCATGGACCGACTATCAATGACTTGTTAAATATTCCGGTAGGGCCAATAATGAGACCAAGAGCCAAGAAGATCAAGAACGCCATACAAGGTCTTGTCCAAACTACGTGGGCTTAAACCGACACCCAAAGTACAACAAGTAAGACACCAAACTTCAAATTGAGTATGACCAAGTAAGAGTCAACCTTAGTACATTTGATTCAAACTAATGATCATATTCAAGGCATATTGGAGGCTAGTGGGAGATTGGAGGGCCAAAATGAGCATAATTCAAAGTTTGGAGACCAAAATGACGAGCGGCTAGAAATTGGCTTAGGCGATCGTGATCGCCCAAGCCATATTTTTAGCGGCAGAAATTAGTTTCTTAGCCTGGGCAATCATCCGGCATTACACTGGGTGATTGCCCAGGCATATTTTCGGGAAAGTTCGGATTTTGTCCAGTTTTTGTTTCATTTTCCAATTAGAACTTTATTTTGTTAAGTTTTAGTTATTTTTCGAATAAGATTATGTTTTCATTTATTTTTACTTATATAAACAACTCTCATTGTAAACAATTCACAACTTTGATTTTGAGAGATTAAATAAAAGTGAAATTCACTTTTCTTCCTTATTCTTAACTGAACTAACCAAAACTTATCAAAGACTTTGAAAATTTTCGAAGCGTTCAAATTTGGTTTTTTGATTTAAGAAATCATCGAGTCAAAGTCTCGTAGCTTGATTTTAGCTTTCTTAGAGTTTATATCAATTTTTCTTGTGGATTCCAAAATTCAATTCTTCGCGAGTTCGCATCACTTTTTAACGTTACCAACTCTTTGATAGTGTACATTACTACTAAAACATCACTTGAGAAAGTTGTTTAAGGTGCAAAATAATAGATTTTGATTACATATTGAAGATTTTGATTCTGACACCCAACGATGGCCTGTTTAACTCCTTGCCCAAACGTACTAATTTAACATCACTTCTTATTCATTTGAATTAAAGCTAATGCTTTGCTTTTGGTAAAGATTGACAAGTAAATCATTGTCCCATAAAAAGTATATTTACACTTTGAATATAACTACTAAATAATTGTTTTTGAACATTTCGACGCGAAAGATTTAGAAAAATATAATGCATTTGCAACGTGGATCTACCATAAATCACTAATTTATTAAGCTTTTTCTACACAGAATACAACTGCAAATCTTATTAATTGACCAAAACTCGGAACA
This sequence comes from Forsythia suspensa, assembly GCA_023638005.1. Taxonomy (NCBI): domain Eukaryota; kingdom Viridiplantae; phylum Streptophyta; class Magnoliopsida; order Lamiales; family Oleaceae; genus Forsythia; species Forsythia suspensa. The sequence continues at coordinate 43,003,851 of CM042674.1, forward strand.
ATATAATTGACACTTAAGTATGCACGTAAATGGAAATATAGAAAATAAAGTGTGACGCGACACTATATATACTTGTAAACATTATTTTTTAAAAATATATATTGGACATTAGATCAAATCCTTATATATATATATAGGGTACGAAATGCTATGGAAATGTTTATAAAATAATTATAAATTACTTTCTTTATTCATTTTTTAAATTTTACATTAATTTACATTCAAATCACTTATTAATTTTATTTTGTAGTATAAGACATAAAGCTTGAAATTATGTAAAATTTTAGTTGAAGCTCGGAATTAAGAAAAAATTCATGATAACGGGCAATTTTTAATTCAAATTTTCAAATAATTTGGTTAAAAGTTTCTGTAAAGTTTCGTCAAAATTGTCAAAATTTTTAAAAAGGTAAAAGAAATAGGAAACATTTTTAGAATTTTCAAAACGTGTTTCAAAATTTTCCAAGAATTTCAGTTTCTAAAACATGTCCAAAATGAAAACCCTAACGTGTCTTTAAAAAATTCGTGCATTCTAGGATGGACACGTGCAAATTTATTTATCAATCTTTGCATGCTAACGTGGCGTACAATCTTCCTAAGAAGAACCAAATTAAAAGGAGGCTGAGAGTTGACTATGCATATATAAATATGTCAAAATGGACAAGGGTTAGCTGAAAACTGATCAACGGCCTAATTCTCCTATTACATAACACTCAATCTACCTTCATCTTGTTGTCCTTATTAGTATTGCGAGTTCTTGATAACATTGGACACAGATAACAGAAAGGCAAAATAAGTAATGGATTCAGTTGTTTCAGAGCTTGAAGGAACCCTCTTGAGTGATCCTGTTCCTTTCTCCTACTTCATGTTAATGGCATTCGAAGCATCCGGGATAATCCGATTTGCTTCGTTGTTAATGTTATGGCCCGTGATTCGTTTGCTCGTAATTTGTGGAAGAGGAGATGCTGGCCTTAAATTGGCAATATTTGTTGCCACAGCAGGAGTTCCTATATCTGAGATTGAAGCAGTGGGTAGAGCTGTTTTGCCAAAGTTTTATTTTGATGATATTGACATGAATGCTTGGAGGGTCTTCAGCTCGTATAAAAAGAGAGTTGTCGTGACTAAAACTCCAAGGATCATGGTCGAGAGGTTCGTGAAGGAGCATTTATGTGCTGATGCTGTAATCGGGAGTGAACTTTCTGTAAACCGGTTTGGATTTGCCACCGGTTTTATTAAAGATGATTTCAATTCAATCATTAAGAGTGTAGCTGTTTTATTTGAGAATGAACAGCCAACTTTAGGGATAGGAAGGACTAATTCGGGTTCAGATTCATTATTCTTATGCTTATGCAAGGTGAGTTGCTCTTCGAAATTACCCATGAAAATGTCTATATTTTGATTAAACTCTAAACCCATGTTTAGTATTGTGGATTGGACGAGATGGGATGTTTATCCGTTGTCAACTCTAGTCCTATTCAATCTCACGCATGCCAAAAATGCTCGTAGAACACTTAGTAGTACTAAATAATATTGTATAACGGTCTCATTTTTATCAAACTTCTTTGTCATCGTCTAACTACGTATATTGCTTTTGAACAGGAAGAGCGATATCCACCATTCACCTGCAAAGGAAGGGATGAAAAACATATCATTGCCCCACTACCAGTAATCTTTCACGATGGCCGGCTAGCAAAGCGTCCCACACCATCAACGGCGCTTCTAATACTCTTATGGCTACCTCTAGGAATCCTGCTTGCTGCAATCCGCATATTGGTTGGCCTAATGCTTCCAATGTGGGTTATATCCCAAGTAACTCCACTTTTTGGAGGTAAGGTTGTTGTTAAAGCTCCTCCGCCTCCTCTGTCTGCCTCCGCCTCCAAATCCGGTGTGCTATATGTCTGCACGCATAGAACATTAATGGACCCCGTTGTCCTGTCTATCGTCCTCAAACGTAGAATCCCTGCAGTGACATATTCCATTTCGCGTTTAACAGAGATCTTGTCGCCAATTCCCACCGTCCGTCTAACAAGAGTTAGAGATATAGATGCACAAAAAATCAAGCGTCAATTAGAAAACGGAGACTTGGTTGTTTGTCCCGAAGGGACAACTTGTAGAGAACCCTTTCTGTTGAGGTTTAGTGCACTTTTCGCAGAATTAACAGATTGTATCGTGCCCGTTGCCATGAACTATAGGATAGGGTTCTTTCATGCAACCACAGCCAGAGGTTGGAAAGCTATGGACCCAATATTTTTCTTCATGAACCCAAGACCAATCTATGAGGTAACATTTTTGAACCAGTTGCCAATGGAAGCAACATGTTCATCTGGCAAAACTCCATATGATGTAGCAAACTATGTTCAGAGAATTTTGGCTGCAACATTAGGGTTTGAGTGCACCAACTTTACCAGGAAGGACAAATACAAAGTTCTTGCAGCTAATGATGGAATTGTATTGCACTCTTCCAAGGCTAATCCTGCTAAGGAGTTGCTGGGCACATTCAAGAAGGTGGTTGGATATTTCAAGGTTTATCGACAGAAAAGATAGAAAGTGTCATAACACGTAGTACATACAAGTTGAATTCTGCTCTTTCGTTTAGGTGTCCCCACTAATGGGCCGACTCAACACATGACATTAGAAATCACATCTTCCTATTTGCTAACAAGAATTGATGTCGAGGTATCAAAAATTTAGTAAGGAATAGCTAGCTATACATGGATAACAGATTTCGACTTAATACATAGTCATTCAAATTGCATCCGATTTTTTGTACAATAATCGCAATCTATATTCTTTTTCTTTTCCATTTGGTTTTTGTTCTTATTTTCCCCTTGAATTATTTTCCTCAAATCGTTGAATGAGAACACCAATTTATACTCACAATTGCTGCTCATATTCACCCATTAGCAAACCCACTCTAATGAAGTGACTAGCGCGAGTTCAATTTAGTGAAGAATAAGTTTTTAAAAATTAATCAAAATTCATTAATGAAGAAATTAAACTATCCAACATTCAACATTGTGTTGAATCTAATGAAATCAAAACAGCTAAAACTCTGCAAGTAATGTTTTTGGTTCATGGCTACTACCAAATCACTATAATTATGAAAATCAGAGGCAACATCAAAGAAAAGAAGAAAATGTCGAACTGGTTTATATAAAGAGGACTTTTCATCACATGATGAGTAATTCTTTTTTTTTTTTTTTTTTAAATTTGAAAACGTCATACCAATAACAAAAAAATTCGATATTTTAAATATAACTTTACGATACTAAATTACATAAAAACGAAAAAAAAAAAATCTCAATAGCTTAAATCAACAAAAATCATTCAAAATATAACGGATTGTTCAATCTAGAATCTAAATACTAAAATCTAGATAGCCCCGCCTTATATTGGAGTTCTACCGTCAAAATTAATAAATCTAATACTCTAAAAATAACAAATTTAGAGTCCTTTCATGCCACAATCATACAATGGATGATTTGTTTTCACTTTTTCTTAAAAATGAGAAATAACATGTGTGAAATTTGAAGGTAAGAACACATAACACATCACACAAATAAAAGAAATTAAAAAACCAAAGTACATGATACTATAAGCTTCCATTTCATCCAAAACAAGTAATTTTTTTATTTGCCTACAATATTACTTCTAGTTACTTTTTAAGCAAACAATACAAACCAAAATATTTACTTTTTAATTAAACAATACAAATCAAAATATCATAAAGTTAAATCTACAATTTTTATAGAGTTTAACTTCATTATCAGTAATGGAAAGTACTGTTTTTATGCAAAAGAAGTCGGGAATGCTGTGAGAAAAAATATGTGAGTAAAAACAAAAAATCAGCCTCAAGAGCACTTGTTCTTATTGAAGTAATATTAAAAAAATCACGACTTGACGCGTGCAAATTATGAAAGAAAACACAACAACCGAACTACAAACAGCATTAATTAAAATGTGCATTGGTAAAATTGAATCGAAAAATGAAAACCATAGATTCATTCAACAATATTTACCGAAATATAAGAACAACACACTCATAGGTAGCTAGTTGTATTAAAATCTAATGTTAAAATCCAAAATAATCAACACATGTGCAAAAAATTTGGTAATTTTTCAACAGATATGACTAAAATCGGAATGAAGGCGAATGAGATGAAAGAAGAAAAACAAGATGAGCTATTTCAATTTCCATCTCTACTAAGATTATTCAAGTTGGTAACCTTCTAGACTATATGATCTGATATCACAATGCAGAAGAACAGTACAATGTTCACTTCACCAAAAAAATTCATTACTGAGTACTGACTTGTGGGAACTAAATAATAGGCAAGAGTAATTCTAAAAAAATTACATTTAGTAAGACATGCAACCAAACTAACATGAAACTTTGTTTGATTACGAACAAGAAACAAGCAAAAGTAAATGTGATTTCTTAAAGAGGAAATGAAATATAATCACATTGTAGTAGTTGTATTTTACTAAAGAATATATATCTCAAGCCTAATGTAACAATTACCAATGAATTTTAAAAAAGAAAACAAATGCCCAACGTTTCCTTTTCTCAGGAGTTGCAACACTTGGAACAAGTTGTAACTCTAAATTTAATTCATTATGTCAGGCCACTTGCATGAAATTAAGATATTCACATTAAGATTTGCACGCAGAAGCTTAACAAATAGCCAAAAGAAAAACTGCCCATATCAAAAAAAATTTCCTCCATGCTAATAAAAAAAAGTTAGCAACAAACATACCTTTTAGGCAAAATGAGAATTAGGGAAAGAAAAGATAACAGGGACAGGCAAGAGCATTTAGCCAAGTCACAATGTCAGTAAAGGAGCCAGAAATTTCAGTTTCAGTTAAAAAAAAACCTTGCCGCAGCTTAGGATTTGAAATTTTGCATCCGAGAAAAGAATTGAAATCGTGAATCTCGAACACTAATTTTTCATCATAAACTTCATATTATGATGAAAATTGATAGAAACCCAAAACGAGAAGTAAAAATTAACACTCAAACAAGCACAAATCTTCAAACAAATTTAACAAATAAACAAAAATAGAGCTTAAACAGCCGAACAACTACCTGTTATGTTCAATTTGTGAACCCTAGGAACAGTGGCAGCCAATAACAACCTTCAAATCTATTTTGAATGATTATCTAGAACAACCATCAAAGAAGAGAAAAGTGTCGAAAACAGTTAAGCATATATATGTAATGAGTGGAGCTTAATTCATAAACATTTACAGTCCCAAATCAATACCAGACATCAACCATCAGCTGTAGATTCCAAATTGTAGCTCAATTTTTAAAAAAAAATACTTAAAGAAATAGAAATGGGGAAGGATAGAAATGAAGAAGATGAAATGAGAATAAAGAAGAATGGAATTGACTTCCAATAGAATTGCCAAAATCATCCGTGTGTTCTTTCTCTCTCCTCTCCTGATTACATAAAGTTGTTAGTGATAAAAACGTTCTTTACAAAATGACAATTTAATAAACGTAATTAAAATCGACTAATCTAAACAGCGTCGTCCTTCCATCTTCTTTTAATTTAAATTTCGATTAATTTGGTTGCCCCTATTCCTCTTTCTTTCCCAAGTTAGCTCTTGCCATTGATGATCATGACAACCCTCAGCCTCAGGTAAACCTTATCCCCAAGGTTGAAAGTTTGGATAATCCCTCTCAATAATTTCAAAATCTTCCCAGGTTGCATCATCGGTTGGCTGATCTGTCCATTTGATTAACCACTTAGTCCCAGCCTGATTTCCTCTCTTTACCATTTTAGCTTGCAATACTGCTTTTGGTTGTTTGTTCACTTCATCTGTTACAACTTCAGGCAATTGTCCTATGATTACTGCTCTGTCTCCTAACTTTTGTTATAGCAAGGATACATGAAATATAGGATGGATCATTGTTTGGCTAGGTAAATTTAGTTTATAAGCCACTTCTCCAACCTTCTTCTCAATCTGGTAAGGTCCATAGGACTTAGGACTGAGTTTGCAATTAATCCTCCTAGCCAATGTTTGTTGTTGATAAGGGTATAACTTCAAGTAGACCTAATCTCTCTCTTAAAATGTTCTCTCACTTCTATTCTTGTCAGCTATTTAAGATCAACTGGCTGGGGCCATACTTGCATTGTCTCTATCTTCTTAGGTTCTGCTGCTACCCCTTGTTGGTTGATATATGTCTTGGATATTCAACTTGAGTCCAACCAAATGAGCATTTTTTTCATCTTAGCATAGAGTTGGTCCTCCCTCAAAGTTCTTAGAACAATTTCAAGGTGTTCACAATGGCTTTTCATATCCAAACTCTGTATTAAAATTTCATCAAAAAATACCAATACAAATTTCCTTAATTGTTCTTGGAATACCATGTTCATTAGGCTCTGAAAGGTGATTGGGGCATTGGTTAGCCTAAAGGGCATAACCTTGAATTCATAGAGGCCCTAGTGAGTACTAAAAGCTATTTTATAGATGTCTTCTTGTTTCACCCTAATATGGTGATAACCTGCCCTGAGGTCAATTTTAGAAAAATATCTTGCCCCATACAACTCTTCTTACCAAGGTGTATAATGCATGTAGCCATCATTTCTTTCACCAACTTTTTCACTTCAGTCTTTTGGACAAAGGGGCACCTATAGGGCCTGAGTTTGAAAGGTTAGGCCCCTTCTTTGAGGATGACAGAATGCTCATGGCTTCTCACTGGTGGTATCCCTTTTGGCTCTGCAAACACATCAGAGAAGTCCTTTAATATTGGCCTCATCTCCATTGGTGTATCTGTCAATTAATCCTCTGTGATGGCATATATCTGCCCAATAATACCACAATCTTGTTGACCCAACCATTTATCCAAGTGTTCCCAACTTATCATCTCCACACTGACATCAGATGCTTCGTTGCTCAAAGTCACCTCCTCTTTTCCAGTTCTAAACTGAATAGATCATTTCTTAAAATCAAAAGTGATAAGGCCAAATTGACTCAACCAGTTAACTCCAAGCACCATGTCACTTCCTCATAATTTTAGTGATCTGAGTTGGAATTGGAATTCTAGACCTTCCATTTGCCATATTAAAGGTTGGGACATGGCTCTACTCTCTAATTTCTGTCCACTGGCTACAGTCAGTGTCATGATTCTATTTGAATTTGTGAGATAGCCCAAATCCTGAATTAGCTTCCCATCAATGAAGCTATGGGTGCTCATCAATCAAGATGGACACCCTTCTCCCTCTAATCCTCCCTGTAATTCTTATGGTTCTGTGCCTCTTACCTAGCAATGAATTGATGGAAATCTGCATAATCACATCTCCTCTTCATCATTTTCTTCCTCCATACCCTGATCAGTATCCTCTATCTCTCTACTGTCTCCATTATCCACCACTACAAAGTTAAGCATCGTGTTTTTACAGGTGTTCCCAACAGTATACTTTTCATCACATCTGAAACAGATGCCCAGATTGATAGCCCAAGAATAATTAACCAAGAGGGGATGAATTGGGTTTCTCAAACTTTTTCAAGAAATATTCTCAAAATATGATATTTAAGAAATGAAAATTAATCCACAAAAATATAAATACAATATAAGTAAATAAAAGAAAAGAGATAGTGCAAATGATATTTTTATGGAGGTTCGATCCAACCAATGATCTACGTCCTCCATTACCAAGCTCTCCAACACGAGCACGGCCTTTTCACTATTTTGATTGACTTATGGTGCAATCCAAACCCTTACAATGTATCTAGTGACTTACAAACAAGGAACACCGATCTTTATACAATATTGAACTTTCAAGGGACCTCAATATGACAAAAAAATGTAAAGAGATTGACTTGAGTATTTCTCTCTTGATAAATGATAAATACAAGTTTAGTTCTAAGAGAGACTAACACTTTAATAAATAGCAATAGATGAGGAAAGTTCAAGTGTTAGAAGAAAACTTTGTTGAGAATGATGAATCAAAAGTTTAATTTGATCAAATAAAGTTTTTCAATGAATGATATTGAATATATAATGCAATAAAATTTTGAATGAAGTTTATCAATATGATTCTCTCTATAAATACTCTTGTAAGTGTTATTGAATGATAATAAATGAAGTGGTATTTATAGAGATGAATTTTCGTCACTTTCTGTTGAAACGGATGACCAGATGGTTGACCAGTCAGATGGTCAGAACTAGCCGTTGGAACTGCAAAAAATCAGAACAGACACTTTTTGTAAAGTGACAGTCAGACGGTCGATCAGTTCACCCAAACGGTCGACCGGTTCAACCGGATCATCAAACGGATGACCGTTTCTACAATTTTGAAAAATTAATTTTTGGCTTTGATAAAAATATTTTATGCAAGTGATATCAACTTAGGTTTTGTGCATAAAAAAGTTTTTGAGCTTTCATCTATTTAATTGATAAAAATCAAAGAGTTAATGCCTTCACAATTTTATCTAGAAATCTATTCTTCGATCTTGTTCTTCGAATCTTGAAATTTTGGATCTTGAGATACTTGAACTCTTGTATTGATTTTGACTTGATCTTGACATTGTATGAGAGTTCGATTTGTAGCGCTTTGAATATTACTTGAAAATAGATAGTTAGTAGACATAACGAATTTGTTTGTTATAATCAAAACATTAAGGTTTAAAGTTAACCATATGTCAACAATTTCCCCCTTTTTGTTTATGACGAACAATGTGAGAATATAATGATTGATAAGATAAAATAAAGCATATATATTCTCCCTTTCTTTTTCAAGTAAGCATGGTTTGATAAATTTGTAGCATAATATTATTTTCATTTAATTTATCAATTTCATCACATATCAAATGTTCAAGTCGTTTGTCAATTACCAAATTTTCATCATATCATATATATCACACCACATTACCAAATTTTCATCATATCATATATATCACATCACATTCATCACATTCATATTCATATAGATTTTTTCCCTTTTGGCATAAACAAAAAGGCATAATTGAAACAACAAGGTAAAAACATTCATCGATAAAACTTGAAAGTTAAAATACAATCATAGGTAATGACAATCATAGTTCAAAAAAAAAACTAGAGCATAAAACTAGACATAAAAGTATTTCCAAAAGCAAAAAAAAAAAAAAAGAAGCTAAGTGTCCGACGGAGGAGGCGGAGGAAATTCGGTGCCAAGATAAGCATGAAGTGCTTGTTGGGAAGCAAGCACTTGGTGGAGCAATGATTGCACGCTTTCAACCGTCGAGGCGAGAGGGCCGATCCGACCATTGAGTAAATTATAATGATCCTCGGTGGAAGTGAAGCCGAAAGTGGAGGACGACGGCCTTTGTGAATGTGGTCTAGGCAGCAGCTCATCTTCATTAACATCCATTTCTTCACCCTCGAATGGTAACGTAGAGAGTCCCGACTCATCGTTAAACCCTTTGAACTTTGCCACCCATTGCCTGTCCTCTTTAAAGATTTTTATTCATTTAAGAGTAAGAGTATTTATGGTATCAGTGGCTTTGGGAAGAAGGGCGACCGAATCACGAAAAGAAACGTCAAAATGTTGAAAGATTTTGGTGAGGATCATGCCGTAGGAAAGTGCCTTAGCCCTAGTTCTGCTAAGAACGCAGTTCATATACTGGATCATATTGTACGAAAAATTGATTTTATACCCACGGAGGATAGAGTCGGGAAGGAAGACGTCATAGTGATTGACTTCACCAAGATGACCTTTTCGAGGAACAATTATATGGGTAATGATGTTGTGTAAGACACGACACGGGAGGGTGAGTTGATTTGTACTTAGACGTACAGCAGCCTCAAAGTGCTTGTTGGTGACTCGACAACATGCCTGGACCGGATTGTATTCTTCAGTATGAGGAATTGTTTTGGTGGTATAGAGACGAATACCACCATCCTCAAGATGAAGAATGGAACGAATGAGTTCTTGAGTGATCTTAATTCGTTTGTTTTTAAGAAGACACGTAATACCCGTTCCTGGAGAAAAAATCATTTTGGTGTAGAAATCTTTGACAATAGAGGGATAAACTTTATCGTTTAGGATAAGAATAGAAACCCAACCCATACCAATGAAAAGGTTTTCAACGTTAAATGAAGGAGCATCGTGAGTGAAGGAGGCAAGGTCAACATTCTTACCTATGAGAACGGGACAACGGTGAATCTGTTTCGTTTGAGGGTCCTCTTCTTTAGAGGATGATGGTGGTGGTGGCCTTTCTCTCCTCCATCGTTTGGCAGCCATTTTAACTCGCAACATTGTGATAGAGATGGATGAATGAATCTAGGGTTTTGTTCGTCTGTGTGGAATGAAATTGGATGTTTTGGAGGACAAAAATTAGGGATTTTGCAGTTTTGAGCGCGGATTTGATATGGGTTTTTTATTTGAAGTGAAAATTTTAAAGATTTGAAATGAAATCGATGAATGGGGAGAGATTGGGAGAGAAAGATCGTGGGTCACGTGAAGTTGGAATGAAGAAATTTGAAAAATTTCTAACTTAAAACCCTGATTTCCGCTGAGACGGTCGACCGTTTGAACTTGAGTTTTTGAAAATGAACTTTCTGTTCAAACGGATGAATAGGCGGATGAAGAGGCGGTCGTCCATTTAAGTTTAGGCGGACGACCGTTTAAATGAAACGGTCAACCATTTAAATTTGTCAAAATTTTCAAAAGTCTATGTTTCAACGGATTCATAGGCGGATCATCCATTTGAGCCAAAGCGGACGACCGTTTCCTGAAGCGGTCAACCGTATGAACTTTTCAATTTTTACATAACTCTCTACTTAGACGAATGATGAACCGGATGAACAAAGTGTCATCCATTTTCCTTTACACGGATGTCTGTTTAAGGATACGGTCGTCCGTTTCAACAGATGTTCTGAAAAAATCATGCATTTTCAACGATTTTGATAAAAACTTTAAAACACATTTATCACATGAAATGCAGTCAATTATAGGAAACATAAATAATTAGCCACAAACTTCACATTCATCAATTATGCCTAAATTTCGTCGAATATATGAAAATCTTTCAAGAGCTAATGGTTTTGTGAGAATATCGGCCAATTGTTTTGGGTGTTTACAAACTCCAAAGTTATATCTCCCTTTTGTGCATGGTCTCGTAGAAAATGTTGTCTAATCTCGATGTATTTGGTACGAGAATGCAAAACGGGATTTTTAGATAAGTTGATGGTACTAGTGTTATCACACATAATAGGAACATTTTCAAAGGATAGGTGATAATCACAAAGAGTTTGTTTCATCCATTGGATTTGAGCACAACAACTGATGGATGAGATATATTCGGCTTCGACGGTTGATAAAGCAACGGAATTTTGTTTCTTACTAAACCACGAAACTAAGGCAAAGCCTATAAAGTGGCAAGTTCTGCTAGTGCTTTTACGGTCAATTGTGCAACCGGCCCAATCGGCATCCGAATAACTAAGTAAATCAAAATGAGTTTCTTTGGGATACCAAAGACCTAAGGATCTAGTTCCACTAAGATAATGGAAAATTCATTTTACGGCACTAAGATGAGAATTCTTAGGATTAGATTGATATCTAGCATATAAGCATACACTAAACATAATATCGGACCTACTAACGGTTAAATAAAGAAGAAATCCGATAATACCTTGATATTTTGTTATATCAACGAAAGTACCTTGCTCATATTTATCTAATTTAATTGATCAGCTCATTGGAGTATTCATTGGCTTCAATTCTTCCATTTCAAACTTTTTGAGCATATGCAAGATATACATGGTTTGACTAATGAATATTCCATCATTAGTGTTGACGTCGGAACTCGCAGCGTCCACGTGTCAGTAGATCTTCAGTCACTCCTCTACCAGCCTGTATGTTACCTGCACACTCGGACAATCGTTAGGAACCAAGATCTCCAGAGAAAAAAGGTCCGACGATCGTTAGTACTCCGACGATCTAGTCAACTGTCGGTATATAGAAATTATACACAGGGGGAGGTAAGTAATTGGGTGTGGGAGAGACAAGCAGGCAGAAGTTTGAGCAGAGTTTAGGGTGGGATTCAAGTGTAAAAAAAAGCATCACAAAATATTTTGAGTCCTGAAAAATGTGCGTACCTTAGAATAACCGAAATCTGATATTTATAGGGAGAGAATCCTAATTGATTTAGGGAAGCAATCAATTAGAATTCTATTGAAATTCTCTTTCCTTATCAGATAAGGTAGGTTCCAATCTCGCCGTGATCTTCTGAGATTGCATCCTAATCTCTCTTAATCTCTAAGATTGTGTTGCCGATTTTATTGGATTGCGATATCAAACACAATCTTCCTTGAGATATCCTTTTAACCGTCCCAAAATATCGAATTATATGCAGACTATAATAAATACGAAGCCCGGCGAGGCTCTCTGGGTCGTCCATGAGTGTCGAGGCCCTTCATGGGGCTCGCAATACTCTGATTCAGGAATGCTAAGATATTTGATTGGCCTCCGAGGCCTTCTGAAAATTTACGAGGCCCTTGCTGGGCACCCGAGGCCTTCGTTGAGTCTATGGGACCCTTATGAATCTGGAAGGCCCTCGCTGGGCCTATAAGGCCTTAACGAGGCTGAATTAGGCCTAGATGAGTCTTTTACTGGGACTTTGCTGACGTAGAGGCCTAACCAAAATTGGGTGGTAACAATAGTCCCCCAAGTCCAAGCCTATTATTTATATCAGGCGTAGGACTTTAACAAAAAGTACTAAATACGGACGAAGGTCTTTAGAAAGTGAACTTCCAATTGAATCCGTGGGATCACCTCTCCCGTTATATTTCTCCATGGGAGGCATTTTGAGCCCTGCGTAGAATTCTCTAGCCTTCAACTCTTTGGAGAATGGGAGGTCTTCGTCATCGTCATCAAGGTCGCACGACCATTCTGGTCTTTCGTCTACGGGCTTCACATCCGTAGCCCTGGAGTCCCTTCTCTTCTCTTCTCTTGGTGGTCATCGCTGGGCTCGCTACACGGCTACTCAACGATTGAGGTCGAGCCACAGAAGACCCAGCCCCCAACCTGTCGAATACGCTGGCAGAGGAAACCGACTTTTCCATTCGCGAGGCACGAGGTCTCTTCTGGTTACTGGGATTTTGCCCGTTGAGGATTGGTGAATCATCTTGAGACCGACGATTTTCGATCGATCTGGACCTCGAAGGGCTTTGCCGGGCATAGCTACGCTTGGGTCCATGTCGAAGGGAATGATTCCCCAACAGTTCAAGCGTCGCTTTCATCCGAGCATTGTCTAGCTTTGAGTCCTGGACCGAATTTTCGTTGTCATGCTCTTTGGGTAGAAAACATGTTTTACCACAAGTTTTTGGTCGTGTAACATTTTTTGTTTCCCACAGACGGCGCCAATCTGTTGACGTCGGAACTCGCAGGGTCCACGTGTCAATAGATCTCCAGTCACTCTTCTGTCAGCCTGTATGTTACCTGCACACTCGGACAATCGTTAGGCACCAAGATCTTCGGAGAAAAAGGATCCGGCGATCGTTGGTACTCCGACAATCTAGTCAACTGCCGGTATATAGAAATTATACACGGGGGGAGGTAAGTAATTGGGTGTAGGAGAGACAAGCAGGCAGAAGTTTGAGCAGAGTTTAGTTTGGGATTCAAGTGTAAAAAAGAGTGTCACAAAATATTCTGAGTCTTGAAAAATGTGCGTACCTTAGAATAACCGGAATCTAGTATTTATAGGGTCCGGCGATCGTTGGTACTCCGACAATCTAGTCAACTGCCGGTATATAGAAATTATACACGGGGGGAGGTAAGTAATTGGGTGTGGGAGAGACAAGCAGACAGAAGTTTGAGCAGAGTTTAGGGTGGGATTCAAGTGTAAAAAAAAGCGTCACAAAATATTCTGAGTCCTGAAAAATGTACGTACCTTAGAATAACCGGAATCTGATATTTATAGGGGGATAATCCTAATTGATTTAGGGAAGCAATCAATTAGAATTCTATTGGGATTCTCTTTCCTTATCAGATAAGGTAGGTTCCAATCTCGCCGTGATCTTTTGAGATTGCATCCTAATCTCTCTCAATCTCTAAGATTGTGTTGCCGATTTTATTGGATTACGATATCAAACACAATCTTCCTTGAGATATCCTTTTAACCGTCCCAAAATATTGGATTATATGCGGACTATAATAAATACTGGCCCCGGTGAGGCTCTGGGTCGGCCATGAGTGTCGAGGCCCTTCATGGGGCTCGCAATACTCTGATTCAGGAATGTTAAGATATTTGATGGGCCTCCGAGGCCTTCTAAAAATTTACGAGGCCCTTGCTGGGCACCCGAGGCCTTCGTTGAGTCTATGGGACCCTTATGAATCTGGAAGGGTCTCGCTGGGCCTATAAGGCCTTAACGAGGCTGAATTAGGCCTATATGAGACTTTTACTGGGACTTTGCTGACGTAGAGGCCTCACCAAAATTGGGTGGTAACAATTAGTTTGTTTGATTTGAAGCCCAAAAAAGAACTTGAGTTAACCCATCATACTCATCTCAAATTCCCTGCTCATACACTTAGAAAATTCTTCACATAGGAAAATATTAGTGGCACCAAAAATGATATTATCAACATAAATTTGAACAATAATCATATCATCCTTTTTGGTTTTTATAAATAGTGTAATATCCGCCTTACGCATTAAAAAGCCATTTGATAAGAGAAATTTCCTTAATCTCTCATACCATGCTCTAGGAGTTTTCTTTAATCAGTAAAGGGCTTTTCTAAGTTTGAAACTTTGTCTGGATAATTATAATTTTTAAAACCGAGCAGTTGCTCAACAAAAACTTCTTCTTGAATGACTCCATTCAAGAATGCACTTTTGACATCTATTTGAAAGAGAGTAAAATTCTTATGACAAGCAAAAGCAAGAGCATGCGAATTGATTCTCATCTAGCAACCGGTGCAAAAGTTTCTTCGAAATCAATGCCTTCTTCTTGATTGTAACTTTGAGCCACTAATATAGCTTTGTTACGCACAATTATACCATTTTCATCTCGTTTGTTTCGAAAAACCCATTTCGTGCCAATTACGGTTTGTGAATTTGGTCTAGCAACTAAATCCCAAACATGAATTCTTTCAAATTGATTTAGTTCATCTTGCATAGCTAGAATCCAAAATTTATCAAACTCGGCTGCTTTAAAATTCTTTGGCTCGATTTGTGAAAGAAAGGCACAATTGTTATGAAAATTTCTAGAAGAATTTCTTGTACTTACCCCTTTTGATGGATCACAATGATGAGATCTTTTGGGTGAGAAGGGACAAACCTCCATTCTTTAGGTAATGATGAAGTGTTAAGAACTTCATGAGGTTCTTCTTTATTTTGTTGTACAATTGTTTCCTCCTCATGTTGAATTTCAACGTTATTTAGATTCCCTTTATCTTGATTTTGAACACTTAGTTGTTCGTATGAGATTTCCAAATCTTCATCATCAATGACTTTTTCTTGTTCAATGGAGTTAGTTTCATCAAAGACCACATGCATGGATTCTTCAACTACTAAAGTTCTTTTGTTAAAAACTCTAAAAGCTTTGCTAGTAGATGAATATCCAAGAAAAATTCAACATCTGATTTTGGATCAATTTTTTTCAAATTTTCTTTTGTATTTAATATAAAGCATTTACACCCAAAAACTTTGAAATATCTGATATTGAGAATTCTATTTTTCCAAAGCTCATATGGAGTTTTGGTTTTCTTTCGACTAACCAAAACTCTATTTAAAATATAACATGAAGTATTTACGACATCGGCCCAAAAGTATTTTGGTAAATTGTTTTCATTTAACATGGTCCGAGCCATTTCTTGCAATGTTCGATTTTTCCTTTCTACTACACTATTTTGTTGAGGAGTTCTAGGAGGCGAAAAATTATGTTCATATCCATTTAATTTGCAAAACTCATCAAAAGCTATATTTTCAAATTTTCCACCGTGATCACTCCTAATTGTGGTAATGGTGTATCCTTTTTCATTTTGAACTCTTTTGCAAAAATGTTTAAATGCATTTAAAGCTTCATCTTTTAAATTTAAAAACATGACCCATGTGAATCTTGAGAAATCATCAACAATAACAAATACGTAATATTTTCCACTTAAACTAGCGGTTTTAGAAGGACCAAATAAATCCATATGGAGAAGTTGTAAAGGTCTAGTAGTATAAGATTGTAGTTTAAGTTTAAAAGATCTCTTTACTTGTTTTCCAAATTGACAAGCATCACAAATTTTATCTTTTTCAAATTTTATATTTGGTAAACCTTTTACAAAACTATTTTTAGAGATTTTTGAAAGTAAGTCCATGCTAACATGTCCTAATCTCCTATGCCATAACCAAGAATCATCATTTATGCTTGAAAGACATTTTATTTCTTTTTCAAGTTCAAATTCAATAGTTATGATATAAACATCCTCACTTCGGCTCCCAATGAACAATACCTCTTTAGATATAGCATCCTCAATGAGGCATTTGGAAGAATCAAATTTAATAAGATAACCTTTATCACATAATTGATTTATACTAAGCAACTTATGTTCAAGATTATCAACTTATAAAACATTTTCAATGGAATGAGATGAATGATTACCAATATTTCCAATGCCTATGATTTTTCCTTTAGCATTGTCTCCAAAAGGCACATGACCTCCATATTTTTTGTTTAGATTTGATAGTAATGATCGATCCCACGTCATGTGTTTTGAACAATCACTATCCAAGAACCAATTTCTTTGGACCTTTCGTGGTACCTATAAAAATAATTTTAATTTTTGACTTTTGGTACCCACATAAGTTTGGGTCCTTGATAGTTAGTGTTTGTAGATTCTTTTATCCACTTATGTTTCCTTTCAAAGTATAGATTTTTTTTAGTTGAACAATTATAAGCAACATGACCAATTTTCTTGCAAAAACTACATGTTATGTTTTGTTTAGAAAAATTGAATGATTTCACAAATATGGTTTCAAGGAATTTTTGTTTCAAGAGAGGTTTATGTCCAATTCTCCCTTTGTTGAACACACATTTTTGCTCACCAAGCATTAATTTAAAATTTTTCTTTCTTTGGATAAACTTGCGAATAATGCTTGTTAAATCAACCACTTTTTCTTTCAACGAAACATTTTCTTTAATTAAGAATTTATGATCATCATTTTCCTTTTCAAAGTCCTTTTGCGCAATAAAGAGTTTGTTGACTACCTTTTTCAATAATGAGTGTTTATTGTTAAGAATAGAGTATTTTGAAACAAGTTTCTCAAATTTCTTAAGTATTTCATCATAAAAAGTAGATAAGTCAATGCAAGAGTCATTGTTATTTGTACTTACCTCATCCTCAATAGCCATGAAGCACATGTTGGCGTTTTCTTCTTGAACTTCATCTTCTTCGAGATCATTTTCATCACTATCGTCCCATGTAACTTGAAGAGCTTTATATTTGGTGAACTTCTTTTTGTCCTCTTATGACCGGGTTTGTCACAATCATAACATATGATCTTTTTGTTTTTCTCTTCACCTTTATCATCCTTCTTTTGAAATCACATATTGTTTTGAAATCCTCTCTATTTCTTGACAAGAAGAACTAGGTCATCAAGTGTTTGTGTTGGAGGATCCTTCATCGTTTGTCGATTTCAATGCAATTTGCCTCTTGGGAGGCTCCTTCATCTCTTCTTTGCTTCTTCTTATTTTCTCCTTTGTTTCGGCATTGTAGAGCTCATACGTCATCAATGTTCCATATAGCTCCTCCAATAGATAAGTGTTGACATCTTTTGTATTCTCTATCAACATTCTCAAGGAGTTCCAATCTTCTGAAAGAGACCTATGCATTTTACTCACAAGTTCACCGTTAGTAAACTTTCGATCAAAACGTTAAGGCCATTAATAATATCGGTAAAGTGAGTAATCATATCAACAATAAGTTCATCTTACTTCATAAAGAAGTTTTCAAAATCTTTTCTCAATAAATTTATCTTAGTTTCTTTAACCTTGTTAGTACCTAAATGAGTTATCTCTAATGCATGCTAAATATCAAATGCGGAATCACATGTGCTAATACGATTAAACTCATTTTTATCTAAAGTACAATACAGTAGGTTTTTGGCTCTAGCATTCAAAGATAATTTTCTTTTATCCACTTCATCATAATCTTCTCTAGGCTTAGGAATAGTTTGGTCCGGTTTATCATCAACTTTAATAATTTTTGTTGGCACATATGGACCAAACTCAATGACTTCCTAAATGTTATAATCAATAGATTGAATATAAATCATCATTCTAGTTTTTCAATAATTGTAGTGTGTGCCATTAAAGAATGGAGGACGATTTGTAGAGTGTCCCTCAAGACTTTGAATATTTTGGTTAGCCATAACTCAAGAATGTATAATCAAAAAAAAATGAGCACCTTGCTCTGATACCAATTGATAGCCCAATAATAACTAACCAAGAGGAGGGTGAATTGGTTTTCTCAAACTTTTTCAAAAAATATTCTCAAAATATGATATTTAAGAAATGAAAATTAATCCACAAAAATATAAGTAAATAAAAAGAAAGAGATAGTGCAAACGATATTTTTATGGAAGTTCGATCCAATCAATGATCTACGTCCTCCGTTACCAAGCTCTCCAACACGAGTACCGCCTTTTCACTATTTTGATTGACTTATGGTATAATCCAAACCCTTACAATGTATCCAGTGACTTACAAACAAAGAACACTGATCCTTATACAATATTGAGCTTTTAAGGGACCTCAATATGACCAAAAAATATAAAGAGATTGATTTGAGTATTTCTCTCTTGATGAATGATAAATACAAGTTTAGTTCTAAGAAAGACTAACACTTTAATGAATAGCAATAGATGAAGAAAGCTCAAGTGATAGAAGAAAACTTTGTTGAGAATGATAAATCAAAAGTTTGATTTGATCAAACAAAGTTTTTCAATGAATGATATTGAATATATAAATGCAATAAAGCTTTGAATGAAGTTTATTAATATAATTCTCTCTATAAATGCTCTTGTAAGTGTTATTGAATGATAATAAATGAAATGGTATTTATAGAGATAAATTTTCGTCACTTTTTGTTGAAACGGATGACTAGACGGTCGACCGATCATATGGTCAGAACTACCAGTTGGAACTATAAAAAATCAAAACGGACACTTTTTAGAAAGTGACAGTCAGATGGTTGACCGGTTCAACCGGTTCATCAAACGGATGACCGTTTCCACAGTTTTGAAAAATTGATTTTTGGCTTTGATAAAAATATTTTATACAAGTGATATCATAAATTTTTTGCATAAAAAAGTTTTTGAGCTTTCATCTATTTAATTGATAAAAATCAAAGAGTTAATACCTTCACAATTTTATCTAAAAATCTGTTCTTTAATCTTGATCTTCGAATCTTGAAATTTTAGATCTTGAGATACTTGAACTCTTATATTGATTTTGACTTGATATTGACATTGTATGAGAGTTCGATTTGTAGCGCTTTGAATATTACTTGAAAATAGATAGTTAGTAAACATAACGAATTTATTTGTTATAATCAAAACATTAAGGTTTAAAGTTAACTTTAGGTCAACACAGACTTCTCTTGGTTTGAATGTCGGTGGGGTAATAGTTTCATAGTTGGATTGTGGGTCTTTGGTAGGCAATGAAGGTGTTTTGTAGGTTGAGGTGGGGTTTTCAATATATTTTGGGCTTTGGTTAGGTGGCTTATGATAGTAGTAGGGCCATTTGTTTAGGGTGACAGGTTTCAGGTATTTGGTATTTCTATGTAGGGCTGTGATGGTATTTTCTTATAATAAGGCCATTTGTTTGGGGTGAAAGGTTTCAGGGATTTGGTATTTCTATGTAGGGCTATGATGGTATTTTCCTATAATAAGGCTACTTCAAATGCCTTAGCTATAGTGGTGGACTTCATTATTTTCACCATTGATTTAATCTCCTCTTTCAGTCCACTAATGAATATGGAGATATAGTATGACTCTGGTAAGTGGGATAAGGACATCATCACCTGAGATTTTAATTCTTCAAATTGTTCCTAGTATTCAGCCACTGCTCATTTCTGCTTGATTTTGCTAAAAATTTCAATTACTTCCTCTAATGTACTTTCAGCAAATCTCCCATAGACTTTAGTGGAGAACATATCCCAATTGGCATTCGGATGGCTAGAAATAAACCCATGAAACCAGATATTTGTCTTCTCCTTCAAGTACATTTCTGCAATTTCCAATTTCATGCCCTCGGGCACTTGGTAGATCTGAAAATATTTCATAGCCTTTCTCAACCATTCCCTAGGTCCCTCACCATTGAAATAGGGAAAATCAATCTTAGGTAGCTTAGTGTTCAGCCTATTCTCCCCTTTCTCATAGGACTGTCCTGAGGAATTTCCATGTTCAAACTCCAGTATGCTGGCCAGGGTGAGGTGTTGTCATAGTTTTTCCAACTCGTTTCTCTTTCTGATCTCTCTTACTCCCACTCATTTATGCTAACATAGAGACAATTGATTCAAATTTGCTATTCATGTCCAACATTAATTGTTCCATCCCCACTTGCTTAGTACAGACTACTCTCAAAGTCTCGTTTGAGGCTTTAAAGGCCACCTGCAAATCTACCACCTCCTTAACCAAATTCTTAAGATGTCTTCATAGGATTTGCTACGCGTTTCAACCATGCCCAGACTTCGTAACCGCTCTGATACCAATGTAATGACTGGAGCTTAATTCATAAACATTTACAGCCCCAAATCAACACCAAACATTAACCATCAGCTGCAGATTCCAAATTGTAGCTCAATTTAAGAAAATACTTAAAGAAATAGAAATGAGGAGGGATATAAATGAAGAAGATGGAATGAGATTAAAGAAGAATTGGAATTGACTTCCAACAGAATTGCCAAAAATCATCTGTGTGTTCTTTCTCTCTCCTCTCCTGATTACATTAAGCTGTTGATGATAAAAACGTTCCTCACATAAATGTAATTAATTGACTAATCTAAACGGCGTCCTTCCTTCTTCTTTTAATTTGAATTTTAGTTAATTCGGTTCCCCGTGTTCATCTTTCTTCTCCAAATTAGCTCTTGCCATTGTTGCTGCTCATGACAATATATTCACGAAAATAGCTTCCATTTGGAGAAAAATAAAAAACAAGACATATTTGGGTATCTAAAATAATCAACAGATCAACAAATTTTTTGGTGATTTTTCAACAAATATGACTGAAATCAGAAGGAAAATGAAGAGTATAAAAGAGAAAAAAAAAGATTAACGGGATAGAAGATGGAGATAATTGAGATAAGACAAAGCGTCTTCAATATAATTCAAAAAGAAAAATTAAAAGGGTTGAAAGTTTTAGAGAAAATGAAAAAAATAAATAAATAAATAAACAGTAAGTTGCACGCGTTCCCAAGAACAATGCCCACAACAAGTTGATAGGGAATTAATAATTATTTCATCCATATAGGGTGATTTGATTTTTTTTTTTTTTTAAATCTGTTTTAATAGCTGCAAATAATGACTACTAGGAAATCATTGTGGATATAAAAAGCTAAAGTGACGTTTCAATAGAATATCTAATTTAAAAATATTTTTGTAAAGTTACCTCCACTAATATGAATATAATAGTTGTTGTAAATGAAGTAACAATAGTTAACCTCCAATTCAATACAAGGGCCACAACTTTAATGAAATTTGAGTTTTTAAGTCAAATAGACTCAAATTGCCTATTGAGAACCCAGGTACTACAAAATAAAAGTTATAAAAAAATGTCAAGGAACTGAATAGTACATTTCACCTAAGTTGAGGAGCCCAGCTGTAATTTTTCTTATAACACATGGTCCAACTGCTCTAAATTTTGTCATACTTAAAAACAAAACCAATTTTGTTTACTAGAACAGTTCCATTTTGCACAACATTATACCCACACAAAAAAAGACAGAAATATTGGTTTATATGAATACCTAGACACGTTAATTGTTATATAGACATATGGGAAAAACTTATATCATTAATAATTACTATATTTAATACTCTCTCTCTCTCTCTCTCTCTCTCTCTCTCTCTCTCTCTCTCCACCCACCCACCCACCCACAAAACGTGTATCTAAATCTACCTACATTCTATCTATTTAGTATCTACAATCTACAATTTACATCTATATCTACAAAGAAAAATTGTATATGTGTTTGAGAAACATTTGATGGACACTTTTGTCCTTGCATATTTTTGAGAAAATTGTATATTTGGTCGTCCAACCTTTTAAAAACATTGGAGATATGCTCCTAACCTTTAACATAGCACCACACATCCCCAACATTTGAAGAAATATGTATCATAGGTCCCTCTTGACAGATTCCATTTGTTTTCTCTATTAAACACCTCGATTGGACTGCACGTGTTTTTTTTCTCTAAATTAAGCGATTGGAAGTACAAGAGAAAAAATGTCAGAGAATTTGGCACTACAAGAATTTTATACTCTGCCTACAAAATTTTAGGAGACAAATTTAAATTTGTAGGTGGATTTTACTTTTCCCCACAAAAATGATTTTTTTTAGGGTTATGTTTTGCTACAAAATTTCCAAGATTGAAAGGACTTGTACCTACAAACATGTGCATTTTTCTCGATAAAAAAAATTGTCGGGTAAGATGTATCTTTTGCCGACAAAAAAATTAATCCATTTGTTGGCTAATAATTAGCGGGAAAATTTTCCACTTTTTTTTTTTTTTAATCCCTACAAATGAAGTATTTGAAGGTAAAAAATAAAATAAAATTAAATTAAATTTATTAGTTTGCCTCAACAATATTAATTTCTGCCTCAAACTTGTGTGCATTAGCATTATTATTTTTTTCTCCTCCTAAAATGAAATGCCTCAAAATCCCGCACTCCCCACCTTCTTAGAAGTGTAAATCTACCGCCTCAAAATATTAACAATTTGTCTCTGTAGAAGTTTGAAGCCCCTGCCGCCTCCGTACAAGTGTGAAACCGGTGCCCCAAACCACCATCTCTAGCTCTCTTCAGAAGCAATTGCCCAAGCCCTTCTCCAAGAACAATGTAGAAGTGTTAAAAGCACACAAGAGGAGAAAGTTAGGTTTAAACCCTTCTTTTGATTGATTTTTAATTGTTGATGAGATGTGAATCTCTTGATTATTATTCCTTTTGATGGGTATACCTTGATTCTTATTAGGATTTTTCAATCAAGTATTTTGTTTTTCATTTCATAGTGATTTTGCTTACGATTGAGGATTTTTTATTCTGCGACCAATTAGTAGATTTACGATTCTGCTGCCAAAAATGGAGATTTACGATTGTGGATTTAATGGGGATTCTTATTCCTTTTGATGGGGATTTTCGATTCTACTGCCAATTAGCTTGATGAATTTTTCTGATGTTTGGGGATGAACAAGAAGGTAGTTGTTTTGGGGGATTAATATTGATAAGTACAAATTTGTACTAATCTAAGCTCACAAAAAAAGACGATTATGAGTTCTCTTTATTGTTTTTAGTTTAATGGCGGGTTGTTTTCTTATTATTTTAGTAAAAATTTAAATTCAAGTGTCGATCTAGCGAAAAGATAGAAAACAGAAGAAAATAGGACTTAAATGCACAGACAAAGAGACTTGAGAGGCTTGGCATGCAAATATAAAAGAAAGAAAACCTGGAACTTCATCCAGGTTAACCATGTGATCGCATGGTTAACCATTGCTGCGATGAAATTTTATGTAGAACATTAATTATCACAACCATGCGATCACAAGGTTTGTAACCATGCAATCACATGGCTTTTCGCTGCAGCAATTTGGTAGTTTCCTGATCCAAATGAAACTCTACAACTCCAAGATAAAACAAAGACCAAAGACACGTTTTGAAAAGGGTGGGAGAGCAGTATAAAAGTGAGAGAATAGACATATCGCGAGGAGGCGAATTTTGAGAACAAGATACAAAGAAAGAATCGAAGATTGAAGAAAAGTATTGAAGATTCTTGAGCTGGGATCACAGATTTTATTTATTTTTTCTTCTTCTTTCTTCGGAACATGATTAATACAATTCTCGTATTATTTTATGAAATCATGTCCGGCTAATTTACTTATTGCTAGGATGAACGATGAAACCTCATGCTTTTAATTAATTAGAAGTTTTTCCATTTTAGTAATTAATTGTTTTTGGGTTGATTGTTCTTTATTCATTATTTTTATTATTTTAATATTTGATCACCATTAGAATATATTGTGATCTATGTTGAAGTCGAGAGATTCAATATAGATTAAGCATGTAGTATTGAATAACATAGGGTCCAATAAAAGATAGAGATTAATATTATGCTTTATGAAATCCGGTTAGGTGTTCTTGAAATTTTAATGCATATGTTTATGTTCGAAGCTTAATTAGAAATAATTAGGTTCACATAACGATATAGAATTGATTGACAATCGAGAGAGGCTTTTGATTGTATTAGGATCACCGATTTTCAATCCAAAGTAATTATAAGCTATATCGATTAAACGGATAACTAATTAAGGAACATGTAGGTAGATTCGTGAATTCTAGTGTTGGTAAAACTCGAATTCGTTCTCACAAATTTACTTTGATTTCTTGATAATTTAGATTTAATTAAACAATTAGAATAGTTAGGAATTAAAACCATAAACAAATCTGTGTTCTTGCATTGTTAAAACTTGAGCTATAAATTAATTGGTTAATTGATAACTAGTCATCATGGGTTCGACACTCTACTTCTCACTTTATTACTTGTTAACGATCCATCTACTTATGGGATTGAAATCACATAACAAGTTTTTGACGCCATTGTCGAGGACTAGTTTTATTAATTACTATGTTAATTTATAATTTAGTTTTTAACAATTCTTTTTAGTATTATTTATTTTATTTTATTTTTATATTCCTTCTCAGTTCTGTTTGTTACTGTTGAATTCCAAGTATTTTCTAAAGTTTCAGGTGTCAAGTCTGTATGCGCCATACAAAAGATCTTGATGTATTTGATTTAGATTCAGAAATCGAATAGAGCTTTCGCCAACGACAACATGAGTGAAGAGAAAAGAAACAACAGCAAAAAGACACAATGGAAGATAATTGCATCCAGAAACCATTACCTGCAGATGTGAAAAATAATCTTGTACCAGTGGCTCGACCAGTTGAAGTTAATGAATGAGATATTCTTATGGGTGAGTATATGATGCCACCAATTGTTGAGAATCGGTCCAATATCATCTATCCACCTTATGGACACGGCAACTTTCAATTGAGGCCAGATTTGATTAATTTGTTCTCAAACAATCTGTCGTTTTATGGAAGAACAGATAAAAACCCTCATTACCATATTTCTCGCTTCGATGAATACTGTGGAAATTTCAAATATCACGGTGTTAATGAAGAGACACTGAAGATGAGGCTCTTTCCACTCACATTGAAGGATAAAAATAGAGAATGGTTAGATTCTCTACCGCCTGGGAGCATCACTACTAGGGCAGATCTGATCCAAAAATTCACACGGAAATATTTCCCTTCGACCATAGTAAATAGACTGAAGTATGAAATTTCCAATTTCCAACAATCTAAGTTGAAAATTTTTCACGAGGCATGGGAAAGATTCAAGCAATTGCTCAGAAAGTGTCCAAGTCATGGTTTTGCTTTAGCAGCTCAGAATCATTTTTTCTACTATGGTTTAGTTCCAAGCAGTTGTTCTTCAGTCAATTCTATAGTAGGTGGCTCTATCCAAAATAGATCTGCCGATGACCTCTACGACTTGTATGAACGATGAGTGAACAGTTCATTATGTGGCCAGACAGAGGGTTGCAGAAGAAAGCAACAGGGATGCAGGAAGTAGACACCAATTCGCTTGTACTGGCAAAAATCGATGCATTGGCAAAGCAGATGAAAGCAATGAAATATTCTCACTCGGCCAATATAGTTCAGATGTCCCCACCAATCCGTGTAACATGCGGGGCAAACCATCAATCACTAGAATGTTCTTTACCCACCGTTGATACGTCATCACATGAACAAGTTGCATATGCTCAGAACTTTCAGCGACAACAGAATAATTCATACTCACAAACCTAAACTCTTGGATGGAGAAATCATCCAAATTTCTCCTATGGCAATACTCAAAATATTCAAAATCTACCAAATTAGGGAAGATCCCAGGAAAGTGAATGAGGATTAGAAGAAACAGTCGCTAAATTATCAGATCGAATGGAGATGGAATTCAATGAAGTGCAGAAAAGACAAGATGTCGTGATAAAAAATATAGAAAATCAGATTGGACAGTTGGCTAAACTGTTGACCGAGCGACAACCAGGCACATGGTCAAGCAATATCGAAGTCAATCCAAAAGAGCAAGTCAATACAATCACTACGAGAAGTGGAGTTGAATTGCCAGAAATTCATGTAAATAGACCAGGTGTAGAAAAGGAAACTGTGTCCAGCAAAGAGAGAAAACAAATCAGATGCAGAAGTTGTCCAAGAAAAATAGAACTCTGCACTAGATTATATTCCACCACCGGCTTACGTCCCTCCAATTCTATTTTCTCAAAGGCTGCAAAAACATAAGCTATACCAGCAATTCAAGAAATTCTTGGATGTATTCAAAAAGCTTCACATCAACATACCTTTCGCTGATGCTTTCGCTGATGCCTTAGCTCAAATGCCTAGTTGTGCCAAATTCATGAAGGAAATCCTTTCAAATAAGCGAAAGTTAGATGACATGAAACTATAATGCTAATTGAAGAATGCAGCGCCATATTGCAAAAAAAACTACCACCAAAACTAGAAGATCCAAGGAATTTCACTATTCCTTGTACTTTGGTAGTTTATTTTTTGACAAAGCTCTATGTAATTTGGGTGCTGGTGTGAACTTAATGCCATATTCTATCTTCAAGCAACTAGGTTTGGGATAAGCAATGCCAACAACAGTATCATTGCAGCTTGCAGATAGGTTCATCAAACATCCAAGAGGGATCATTGAAGACATATTAGTGAAAGTGAACAAATTCATATTCCCCGCTGATTTTATTATTTTGGATATGTGCGAAGACAAGGATGTACCACTTATTTTGGGTCGACCTTTCTTGGCTACTAGTCGGGCATTGATTGATGTGCAAAAAGGGAAACTAAAGTTGATGTTGAATGAAGAACATATCACATTTGATGTGTTTAAAGCAACTAAATATCTGAGCTCTTTAGATTCTTGTTTCAAGATTGATGTCATTAACTAGAAGGCCAGAAGCTTAAATGATAGAGTTGTCACCCAACATCAAGATGCATCAATTAGAGAAGAAGAGTATGTTGAGAAAGAGAAATTCCAACTGTCTTCTAAAATCAATTCTGTGATCAAAGCCGATGAAAAAACTGAAGTTTTCATAGTTGAATTCGAACAGGGTAGCAAAATAGAGTCGTATCAATATGATAAGGATTAAATAAAACTCTGGAAGGTAAACAAACAATAGTGCGAGGACAATCGATGTAATCAAATCAAGTCCTCCAAGAATCTATTCAAAGTGTCTTAAGTGATCACGCGACAAAGTCAAGCTAATGACTTTAAAGAAGAGCTCAATGGGAGGCAACCCATTTTTCTATCCTTTTATTTAAATTTTCTCATCATTTAAGTTTTAGGAGTTCAATTCACGTTTTGCACGTAATTATGTTTTTAGGACATAACTTAGGCACTTTAAATTCTTAAGTATTTAGCCACTTTAATCATCATCATTCTGCACGAGCACAAATTTAATTTTTCTTAATTCATGTTTAGATTAAGACTAGTTTTAAAAAAAATTGAAACATGGTGCATACTATGCGATTGCATGGTAAAACCTACTGCGATCGTATATCCTGGGCAGAAAATATTCTGGCCAGAATTTAGTATCCCTACGATCGCAGGATTCTCATTCCTTGCGATCGCAAGGGTTACCAAAAGCTTTAAAACTGGGAATCAGCCCCTACATTTCAAATTTATTTTCAACGGTAAAACGGACTTCCTCTCTTCAACCCTTAATCTTCAAACTCCAAACAAGCATCACGGGCACCGAATTCCTCACAATCATTCATCCATAAGCATCAACTCCACTAATTCAAAGGTAAGATTCAATCTTTTTGATGAAAAACCTTTTCTTTTCCATTCTTTTTTATTTCAATTTTTTTTTTTTTTTTTTACTTATATGGAGAATGAGGGATTTGTTTAGGCTTGAATCAAAGTGTGAAGATGATATTGGTTAGGTTTAGATGCTTAGGATTGGATAAAATCTTGGCTTTGGTTGAATTACCCTAAATACACAATCTATGAAGAACAAAGCATTGCTCGCAGCATGTTCGAAAAAACATCCCAACCAAAATTTTTGCCAAATGTGAGGAAAATATGATCATAGGCTAGTCTTATTTACCAACACTATCGTTTAGGATCACTCTCCTAGGTTTGGGCACACTTTTATCACAAAAAAATCCAACCCGTGATCATTTAGGAACTATTGCTGCCATGGTAGCCCACTGCAGGTCACTTCCGCCTGCCTTTATATAGTACTTTCGTCCGCTATCCGTTTGGCCCAAATGACCTCGAAATCCTATGAAATTTAAACATGTGGTAGACCAAAGCATACACTTCAATGCCATCTTCTTCCATTTCAATTTTGCACATTCTTACATAATTTTCTCAGGGTCCAAAGTAGCTCAGTCGAACACAATTTTTCAAGAAATCTTACCTAAAGTTCAAGATAGTTTGAGGGTAACAACTTAAACTAATTATGTAATTTGTCATATATATGTTGTTTTCTTACATTTTACAGGTCATGGCTCCAAAACGACCCACAACTACCGCATAAAAGAGAAAGAAAAAGCCAACCGGAGGCACATCAAAGAAAGCCCGAGTGGAAATCACCAACTATCGCCACTATCTTTCCGAGGAGAACGAAAAAAGATTCAAGAAGTTCATTAGCCAATTGACCACATGGGGGGAGCGGAGGTTACAATTGGAGGATTTTCCTCACTCTGAGCTATATAATCTAATCGACGTGTACGGCTGGTCAAAAATTGTAGAAACAATGCACAAGATATACTCCCAGCTCGTCCATGAGTTCTACACCAACTTCAACCATGAAATTGACATACACGGGACAGAGCACTACGTGCAGACATGGGTACGGGGTAAATGGTTCACGTTTACCCCGAGGGTCATTAACTAGTACTATGGGATCACTTCTGAGGATATTCATCCGCTGCCCACTATTCAGGATATGGGTGATGTGGCCTGATTTTTATATGCCCGAGATTATGCATGGCCACTACCTGGGAGAGACTTAGTGCACAGCAAATTGACAGACTCTCTACTCATCATGAATGTGTTCGTGAGCTACAATGTCGACCCGACCATACACCGCACTACTATCAATGATGCGAGGCTCGATTATTATACCATCTCACTCACCAGAGAAAGATAGACTTGGGAAATTACATCTATATCCTGATCAGTACTCTGGGCTTTCAAACAAACAAGAGGCATACTGCCATCTTTCCAGCTCTGATCAGTGGCATTTATTAAGAAGCATGATTTTAGATTTTACCAGCAGAGCCGATATTGAAATCCAAGGGACCTATCAACCACTATGCCTTGGAAAATAAAAGAAGGCACACTACACGAGCTGTGGGGGCAGCCGCAACTACAGATGAGCATGCAGCCACACCCCAGCCAGTCGCATCTTCTGGAGACATAGCATCTATGCTACATCAACTACTAGAAGGTCAGGCTGAGCAGACACGGCTCATTGTCACTACACAGACTGAATTGCGTAAGGTGCAGATGCTGTATTCTCAAATGGATGCAGTCCAATATACTCAGATGAATATCGAGATCAGTCAGTGACAAGCTGGCCTAGAGTAGAGTCGGATTCGATCCAACTGCGACCAGGTCAAGAGACGATTAGACAAATGTACGGGCAAGTTGGATGATATTCATGACCAAATTTGCAGACTGACACTGAGCCTAGACCTTCCACCAATAGATCCGTCCACACTACTTCTTCTAATACCGTTCGATCAACCTCCGAGAAGTCTCTGAATTTTTATATGTTATATTTCTTATGAATTCTTACATTGTGGACAATGTATATTTCATGTTTAGGGGCGGTGGAATAAAATGAAAAATTTGCTTGATTCGATAATTGATAGTTGATATTTAATTTTTAACTTGTTTTTGTTTGTAAAAAAAAAATTGATATTTGTTTGCATGTTTATGTGATATAATAACCTTGCCGGCTAATGATGCAACTTTTTATTTAAGTTTAGCTTTAATCATGACGTGTGAACAGATTATTACTTCATTTAAATGTGAGGCTATTTAACCATGTCTGATATAGTGATGTGTCGGTCATTTATGATGATATTTAGCTATGTTGGTCTACTTAAATTGAAAACAATAGGATACCTTTTTGAAACTTAGAATCATATGTATCTCGAACAAGTAACCAATAGAGTGAGAAAGTGTGGTAGATAAGCTGTGATGGTGGCAATCTAGGTTGTGATTGATTCCATGTATGTTGAAAAATTTTGTGGAGCACTTTAGACTAGTTAGAGGAAGTTAAGTAATGACCAAATGTTAGGAATCTAATCCTCTAGCATCAACTTATTGTACATAACAAACAAGGCTATTATTATTATATAACTCTTTTCGTAGTATTTTTTACTCGAGTGATAAAGGCAATCGGCCTAAAGTTCGTTACATTAGTCATTTAGAAAGTTTAATGGACTGAGTTTAGCACATTATTAATATCTTATAACTCTTTTCGTAGTCTTTTTGACTTGAGTGAAAAGACCCGTAGGGGTTTTTCAAAACTCAATGCCCTAAGGTTCAAAAGACCTGGGAGTCATTGACCTAAAGCTCGTTACATGAGTCATCTAGAAAGCTTAAAAGATTGAGTTTTGCACATAAGATTTATATATATAAAAAAATAAAAAATAAAAAAATAAAAATAAATGTAAAAAAAATCTGCTAAAGCCAGTGAAAAATCCTTTGCAAAATAAATATGGGGATTAGATAACTAATGTGTTTGACTTACTTAGTAGAAACTTCCTGGTCGAGAGTGCTCAAAAATTGGAGAATCTTCAGAAACCTAGGTTGTCACGATTACTAACTTTCTCAACTAGCTTCAAGCAAAAAAATAATGAGTGAACTGTAACCTTTGAACCAAAATCTCGAGAATTGAAAGAGAACATTATTTTGGAGGAAGTGTACCTTACGAGAGAAAAATGAAAAGTTGACCAAATAGTTGGACTATCACCATTATAGAAATTAAGTGGATCAGATTAACTACTCTCACACACATACAAGTATGGTTTGAGTGGAATCACATTTGAAAAATAACACCTGAACACTCGTCATGAATTATAAGTGGTTACAAAAGCTGAAGCAAGAACGGCAAGCTATTTATGTTGTGAATTGTGTTACTGCTTATTTTATTAATTGCATAATTGTCTTTAGCTATTTTATTCGAGGACAAATAAAAGTTCAAGTTTTTGGGTGTTTGATAAGTACAAATTTGTACTTATCTAAGCTCATAAAGAGGGATGATTATAATAAGTTCTCTTTACTATTTTTAGTTTAATGGCATGTTGTTTTCTTATTATTTTAGAAAAAGTTAAATTCAAGTGTCGATCTAGCGAAAAGATAGAAAACAGAAGAAAATATGACTTAAATGCAAAGACAAAGAAATTTGAAGGGCTTGGCATGCAAATATCAAAGAAAGAAAACCAGGAACTTACTCCAGGTTAACCATGCGATCGCATGGTTAACCATTGCTACGATCGTAAGATAGTGAAATTTTCTGCAGAACATTAATTGTCACAACCATGCGATCTCAAGGTTTGTAACCATACGATCACATGGCTTTCTGCGGTAGCAATTTGGTAGTTTCCTGATCCAAATGAAACTCTACAACTCCAAGATAAAACAAAGACCAAAGACACGTTTTGAAGAGGGGGGCAGTATAAAATCGAGAGAATAGACATATCGCGAGGAGGTGAATTTTGGGAACAAGATACAAAGGAAGAATCGAAGATTGAAGATTCTTGAGCCGAGATCACGGGTTTTATTTATTTTTTCTTCTTCTTTCTTCAGAATATAATTAATACAATTCTTGTATTATTTTACTAAATCATGTCCGGCTAATTTACTTATTGCTAGGATGAACGATGAAACCTCATGCTTTTAATTAATTAGAAGTTTTTCCATTTTAGTAATTAATTGCTTTAGGGTTGATTGTTCTTTATTCAATATTTCTATTATTTTAATGCTTGATCACCATTAGAATATATTGTGATCTATGTTGAAGTCGAGAGATTCAACATAGATTAAGCACACAGTATTGAATAACTAGAATCCAATAATATATAGAGATTACTATTATACTTTATGAAATCCGGTTAAGTGTACTTGAGATTTTAATGCATATGTTTATGTTCGAAGCTTAATTAGATATAGTTAGGTTCACATATCGATATAGAATTGATTGACCAACAAGAGAGGCTTTTGATTGTATTAGGATCACAGATTTTCAATCCATGGTAATTATAAGCTAAAGCGATTAAGCGGATAATTGATTAAGGAACATGTAGGTAGATTCATGAATCCTAATGTTGGTAAAACTCGAATCCGTTCTCACAAATTTACTTTGATTTCTTGATAATTTAGATTTAATTAAACAATTAGAATAGTTAGGAATTAAAACCATAAACAAATCTATGTTCTCGCATCGTTAAAACTTGAACTATAAATTAATTGGTTAATTGATAACTAGTCATCATGGGTTCGACACTCTACTTCTCACTTTATTACTTGTTAACGATCCGTCCACTTGCAGGATTGAAATCAAACAAAACATATGTTTTAAGAAAACTATTTGAGAAAATTTTATGTTGTTTCAGAATCTTGTTTGTTCTTAAGTATTGGATTATTAAGGTGGATTGGACTTTAAGATTTGAAGGTTTAGACCATGATTTGGCTGGTTTAAACAGAGTATGGTGGCTAGTTTGAGTCCCATCAGAGAGAAGTTTATAGTAGTGTGCTAAATTGATAATCTTGACTAGTAGTGAATCAAGATATATTAGTGTAGTGCCTTTTGAGTGCAAATTTGGATTTATCTTTTGAAAGCCCGAGTAATAGCGTAAAGGATCGAGCTTTGGCAAATTTGGACGCGAGGGATCGTAGGTATTCAAAGAAATTGGCATAGAATTCGCATATGGACTCAGATTTTCTATTATAATATATTTTTGGAATCGTCTTGAAGATTGATTTAGCCATTTGAATTCGTCTCTTTAGTTTAAAACTGCAATCTTTAATTTGTCGTGTCTATTTTCGTATTTTTGCATTTATTTTAGCACTGATTAATGGTAAGAAGGTTAGCATATTATTGATACCCTTAGCAGATACCATTAGCAGATTATTCATACCATTAGCAGATTAATGGTTAGCACTTAAGCATATTAATGGTTAGCGAAGGCAGAATTCATGATTGTTCACAATATCTATTGCAAGTAGATAGCTCCAATCCTAACAAGCAAAGCTGAGCCAAAGACGTAGAGTATGAGTTTGATGAGCATCTCTTACCCTAGTGAGTATGGACTATTATATCTTCAATAATCAGCCACTAATCCTTCTCAAACTTATCAAATTTTAATATCTAATACCTCATCAAGAAAAAGGCTATCCTCTACATACTTCATGAAACAATTTGGAATACTTCATTTCACCTAACTTCCTCAACTTTTCCTAAAGAGAGTGAATTTTTCTTTGGCAAGAGTATTCAACTTAAGTAGCTAAAACTACATTCAAATGAAATTTCATTGTAGTGAGTACCAATAACTTAAATCCTAGGTGAACCCTCATATTATATCAAATGAAACATCAAGCCAAGTTAACAATACATATACTCCTGACGAGTGTTGGGTATGTATTATTGTTATTACAATGCTGTCAAGCAGAAAAGGCAAGAAAATTTAAAGATTATCATTTGTTAATCTGAAGTACGTAAGAAAAATTCCCAAGCTCGGGTTTATAATTGATTGTTGTTTAGGACCAAAGGCTATAAACGAGTCATGTGTATCGACCGGGACAAAAGTCACCACTTGTAACATGAGTAGAGACTCGGAAGGAAATGATGAAGATCAATTCCTTTTATACTTGAATTTAGTTCACCATTTTGTAGTGTGGATGAATTATCAACATGCAACCACTCTGCCTCAAAAGTTGTAGATGGCCTAGAATCGGATAAGTTATCAATACATAAGTTTAAGTTATAAGTAAACCTGATTTGGAATGCCTTCTCATCTTATTTGTTCGATGTATTATTAAAGTAAACCTAATGTATTCTCATCTTGTAATCTATTAAATCATTTATCCTTTGAAGACAATGTTTTTGTTAACTTTATATATAAATTAAGGATGGGAGTTTGTTGCTCCTGACTTGCCATATACGGGAGGAAAAAAAGGGAACTTGATACATGCATAATATTGTGTACTTTTCTCAGCACAACATGTGAAACAAATAGTTTTTATGCCCTGAAGACTAAATGAATTCTGCCACAACCATTTTAGGGGGTGTTTATAAACAAATGATGTAGTGATGCCTAACAAATGCACAGCTTCCAGAAGAGAATACAAAAATAAAAATACTTACTGCACTTTAAAAAAAATATCCCTCATGTAAGAAGTCTAAGGCAATTGTTTTTCTAGCAATCACTCTCTAATTTAAAACCTGAAAGAGATTCTCCTCTTTTGTCATGCTTTTTCAGCACCAATGGGAAGGACTTCTGGATGTTGCAGGAGAATTTCACTAAGCTTCCTTCTGTTACTTTTAAATTGTGTTCTGTCCATTAGTTCTTCATGCGCATCTTCTATATGTATATTATTTTCCACTTTTAGAGCAAACTCAATTTTTATTTCTTGATACAGTTTTGCTCCAAACTCTCAACTTTATGTTAATACTTGCTGCAATTGCTAGGAAAAGTGTTTCTTGTCTCTATCTGGCATTTTTTTTCTGTAGATTTAATTGGATTGTATTAAGAATTGGTATCTCATCTTGAAGTAACACAAGTCTATACGTGTTAGTAAATATTTAGTGGAATTTTATCCTTAATTTTCTTTATAGCATTCTATTTTAAAAATGAAGGTTAGCTTTATATTATTTCTCTTGAAAAGAATCTGCTGCTTTATTTATGTAAAGAATCTGCTGCTTTATATTATATCTCTTGCGAACTTTGTTTTTGTATGCTATTTAACATATTTTTGTGGGTTGTTTTAATTTTTTGTAAGCTGAGACACTTGCTAAAGCTAATAAATATCTTGCAGAAAGGGCAAATAAGCAACAACTTCTCGAGGATACTCCTTTGGAGGAGATTCCTATTGACGATCCAGATGTTGGACTGAAGATCATGATGTACGTTCTAGATGTGAAGCCTGGACGTCAAATTCGTGGGTTGGGAGATGTTCATCTTCAAGACATTGGTTCTTCTTCCAATGTACGCCATATGGAAAAGGCGTTGAAAGAAGAACGTGTTGCATGATGCAGCTTGAATTGAAATAGAGCAAAGAATGAAAAGCAAGTTGAATGTTGTTTGCATCATTATATGCAACAACTATGTAAACAAGTTCATGGTTTCGTTCTACACCATTTACACCATTGTCCATAGATGATGATGCTAATAAGGAAGATGATGCTATTAGGGACGAATAGAACGGCTTTGATGAGGAAAACAACTTTGGCAAGGACGTAGCATATCTAAAAAATAGGATGAAGAGTTATGTTTTTTTTATTAGATGCATTATAATAGATAGAGAGCATGTTTGCTAAACACTTTTTAAGTTTAGATGTATCTATATATATTTAGTGAATGGTTTTTATTTGTATTTTAACATGGGTTCAAGATTATATTAATTGATACTTATAAATTTTTATATTATTTTCAATAAGGTAAAAAAATTTATATAATATTTCTCCCTATGAATTGTATCATTGTTGGGAAAAATAATATACTTAGCCCACAAATACATCTTTCCAACAAAAAATTATTTGTAGAGAGATGTAGGTTTTAGACCACAAACGTTTTTCGACACAAAAAATTATTTGTAGGAAAACGCACGATTTAACCACAACATAATTTTTACCATGTGCCCACAAAACTTGTGTCATGGGCCAAAGTCACTTTAGTAGACAAGTAATTTTGTCGGAAAAGAACTTAGACGATGAACAGTATTCGTCTCTAAAGAGTTTGTAGGGAGAAGTTTTAGCCCACAAATTTTCACATTTTGTCGTCTTAAACTTTTCCCCCACGATGTTTGCCCCACAAATGTCCCTACAAAAAAAATTTATCTAGAAAGGTTTTTGCCCACAAATAAGAACATTTCCCTACAAATATAATTTGTATGCGGAACACAAATTTCTTATAGTGTGGATTGTTCTTGAGAAAATGAATCACACTTGTTGATTTCAACTTCTTGAACTGCTCAAGGAAAAAAACCCTCTGTTGATCTCAACAGATTCTAGCAATGGCTGATAATTTCTTATTGAAAAAAATGGATTATTGAATCCACTAAAAAATTTTTGCGCACAAATGATTACAGGGCGAAACCTTTATCTAGTGCTCGGCGATTGCGAAGAGTTTCGTAAGCTTCCTCCCACCAAAGGCTCCAAGGAAGACCGGGAGGACCGCCGTACTCTCGAACTTGTACTCCTCCGCAGCGAAGAGGTGATTTCACTTACCGTTGAGGTTCTGTCTCTCCTGGATGATTCACGTGTTAAAGCTACTGGTGCTAATGCTGTTAAGAGACCCGGTATTGGCTGCGACGTGGGTCGTGGTGTTCCTACTGGGTTTGTTCAGCCCAGTCGGGGCTTACTGGACCGGTGAGAGGTATTGGTGGACCAGCTCCTGGGATCATGCAAACCCAAATTTCACGGCCCCCAATTTCTTACCCTTAGTAGCCGCTACAGGTTCATCAACAACAGCTTGATCCAGTACGATGCAGCCCCTAATAATGGTGGCTGAAGAACAATCCAAGAAGTGTTTTCTTCTTTGAGAAGTGTCAGTGATTTTATGTGTTTAATATTTCCGCAAGTATACAAATCGCTCAAGTAATAAAGTAGATGTTGAGTCCAAGTATCGTTCCCACAAGGATTTAGATAATTCAGTTGCAACTATACTAACTTTAACCGAATCTATTAACTTAGAAGGTTTGGTGATTAAAAACTATTTAAAATATAAACTAAGAACAATTAAAGGATTATAATTCAAATAAGTAAATGATTAAATTTATCAAAATTTAACTTTAAACAATAAAAGTATTAAGATCTCGAATCCACTTATAGTTGTTAATTCCTCTATTTTGATTCTTGGTTTTGACAAATTACATCGGTTATGAAGATCGATATCTCTAGATTGTTTAACAGTTTCTATCGAATAAAATTAAACCAATTCATATGTATGACCCAACTATATCTCTATGACGAATGCGAATACAAACAAGTGCATTAAATTTCTATGGATAATTAAAGACCACATAAAGCATAGCGGTATATTTCTATCCCCTATCAAACTTTAAGATAATTAAAATAATGTCTAGCATGCTTTTGATCTTTTGATAGTAAAACAAACCACAACAATCATACAATTACTACGTATATAATTGTAAATCCAGATAAATCAACATTAATTACTCAAAATTATATTGAAATAAATTGTCAAAAACCAAGTCTCCAAATAGAAGAATTTAAATTACAAGCTTTATCGTAATCCTTGCACTAAATAAACTAACCTAGCATACTAATAATAAGGAAATAAAAAGAAGAAGAAAATATGGAATTCATCACCTGGAGACGAAGAAAACACAAAATGATGATGTATTGATCTTAATCTTCGTTGAATTCTTGAAAGAGCAAATCTTGATCTCTAGTTGGTGTTTTTGTCTATTTTTTTTCTCCCCAAAAATTCCACACACGATTATGAGATTTTCATCCATATATATAGTTTCCTTATTTGTGCCCAAAGGATCTCCAAGAATCATTATAATCGTGACCAATACGTTTCCTAATTGGATTAGAAGTCTAAAAAGGAAACAAAAATTCCAATAAGTAAAAATAGCCTGGGCGATCGCCCAGGGAAGGAAATTCTTCTCTGCTATTGTGCAATGCAGCTGGGCATTCACCCAGCTTGATTTCTTCTGAATTTGCACCTTTTGTCTTCCAATTTTGGATATTGTCTTCTTTGATCCTCAAAACTTTACATAACCTCCAATTTGGTCCTCGAGTTTCAAGTGAATGCAATTTGATTCTCATACTTCCAAAATATCTTCTACTTTATTGCTTTTTTCGTCCATTCTTCTCCAATTGCTTATAAACTGGTTCAAAACTGAAATAGAAGCAATAATACACTAAATTAAGTAGAAATTTAATAAAATAACAAAATAAAATCTTAGTTTAAAGGCCCGAATAAGTGTACAAAATGCACTTATCAAGCAGTTCAAGAAGTT
Organism: Forsythia suspensa; assembly: GCA_023638005.1. Taxonomy (NCBI): domain Eukaryota; kingdom Viridiplantae; phylum Streptophyta; class Magnoliopsida; order Lamiales; family Oleaceae; genus Forsythia; species Forsythia suspensa. The sequence goes on from CM042674.1 coordinate 43,042,350, forward strand.
GAAATCAACAAGTGTGATTAGTTTCTCAATAACAATCCAAATTCTATGACATTGTTGCCCTGCACTTCCAATCGCTTAATTTGGAGAGAAAAAACGTGTGCAATTCAATTGAGGTGTTTAATAGAGAAAATGGACGGAAACTATTAAAGGGACCTACGATGCCTATTTTTTCAAACGTTAGACATGTGTGATGCTATTTTTAAAGGTTAGTGGCATATTTCCAATGTTTTCGAAAGGTTGAGGACCAAATATGTAATTATCCCTATATATTTTTTTATCTTATCAACAATATGCTTAATTTTCTATTAAAAACATCAATTCATATTTTCCTTTTTTTTAACCTAAAAAGAATTAATTATTTCATATTTCAAATAAAATTAATTGATAGTTTTTTGTTGCTATATACAAATGCTAAAACTTTTGAATGTTTAATTTTTTTTCAAGAAATGAATATAAGAGCCCGTTTCGAAGCGGGATGATAAAAAACCCATCACGACATATAAGCATCGCATGATGATACAAAGTGAGCAAATGCTTAAAAAAAAGTTTAATGCCTGCCCTTTTCCTTTGGATTTCAGCCGCGCTCCTCCATTTATCCCCAAATTCATTTCTGCCCTAAATCGCCCACAAAATCGCCCAAAAAAATCCACAGTCGTGTTCTCCATTCTTCCAACCTCAGTCGCCTTCAGCCGCTGCCATTTCTGTGCTCCGCTCACTGCCCTTTTTTGGCTCCACTCGCTGCCCCTTTTGTTTGCGAAGGCCGCTGCACATAAAATTCCATTACGAACAGTAATAGAATTGCATTCTCCCAATTCTCCACCAACTCTGTATCATACACTCCCACCTTAAAATCTTCCGCCATCTCTCCATTCTCATCCACCACCCCATCTTTTTAACCGACAGCGGAGGCGGTGGTGGTGAAACCGACCCTATGCTTTGTTGTTCTTGGTTTTTATTCTTTTGGGCTGAAGATGTTTCATTTGTAAGGGAAGTGATATAGAAGATTTTTTTGTGATTCGGAGAGAGTGCAACGGAAGCCGGCGGCCCAGTAATTTCATTGTGATCTCGATTTTGGTGGGAGGAGAGAAAAAACGAGTTGCTGTGAAGAGCCATGGGAAAAATGCTTGCCCAAGTAAAAGAAAACCACTTATACAAGTATAAATCATGAGATTTTGATTAAAGTGGCGGATTTGAACAAGATTCAAAGTTCCCTTCATACTGAAAAAGATTCAAATTTAATTCTATGGATGTGCTGTAGATTTGAAGTGGGTTTTGTATATTATGTAGAATTATGTTGGTGGAATATAGCTTGAGAGTGAAGAAAGTGCGGGATTGAAGTGACTTAAACGTTGTTCTTGCGGATTCGGCGATCAAGCGAGGAAAATGTGAATCACTCCATCGGTTTTGTGACAATAGTTTCGAACTCTGGCAATTCTATTACGGCCTTCGTAAACAAAATGGGGAGCGAGTGGAGCACAGAAATGGCATCGGCCAGAGTTTGAGAAGGGCAGCAACTGGAGGCGACTGAGGTTGGAAGAATGGAGAAGACGACTACGGATTTTTTTTAGCGATTTAGGGTAGAAATGTATTTGGGGATAAATGGAGGGCCGCGGCTGAAATTCGAAGGAAAAGGGCGGGCAGTAAACTTTTTTTTAAGCATTTGCTGACTTTGTATCACTGCTGACATGGCGTGCCATGTGAACAGTGGGTTTTTTTTTATCCTGTCCCCAGGGGTCAGGAGAACGGGACTCATGAACATAAACCCTTCCATGATTAAGAATTGAGTAATACTCTTTTGCAGATGTTAAGTATGATCAATTTTATTAAAGGAATACCTCATTGACACCATGCACGGGGACATTATCCTAAGATTATGCACGTCATAATCTAATTCTTTTATAATTAAAGATATATTTGTTTGAGTGATGCTAATGATAGTCGCTCACTATCAGTAGTTAATTTACGTGACATTGTTCGATTGGATGAATTATTTACTCAAATCATAATTAATGGCTATAAATACATTAGTCAATTTGAGTAAATAATTCATCCAATTGAGTAATGATACGTAGGATGACTACCGATAGTGAACGACTATGAATAGTATTATCCTATTTGTTTAGTTGATCTTGTTAAGAGAACTCTAATATTTGAAAACAAATGGTTCGATGAAAACAATTTTTATTTATTTTTAACAAAGTTAGAAGGGCAATATTTGTTGAAATTCCATTTCTTTAGACGTAATTTAGTTAGGGTAAATTATGGTCACACACACTTCATTCTTTCAGCTTTGTAACAATATCATCTCTATTCAATTTTATTCTCAGATATCGTCTCTATCTTTCATTAATTCACACAGATAGTTCTCAAATACTACTTTTTGATGATTTTTCCCTTAACTTAAATAAATTAAAATAGAAAAAAAATATAAAACATAATGAAAAAATTGCACTTGAGGTCCCTAATTTTTTTGAAGTGCAAATAAATCATTAACCTTTTATTTTTTTATTTTTTTACAGATTTTTACTCAAAATAATAAAAAAATTGTGCCACCAAAATCCAAACCTTCTAATCTGGCACATACATCCCTCCCCCCCAAATATATGTGCAGTGAAAGGACTTCTAGAGTTTGGATGGATTTCATCCAAATCTTCGTCAGTTAACAAAAATTCAACTCATGATCTAAATATGACCAATTTAACAAGGACAAAATAATTTCTTTCATGTTTTATTATTTAAAACAATTAAAAGAAATAAAAGAAAAGAAAAAGTTCTTATTCACCCCCACCCATGTGACCAAATTGGGAGGGAATTTCAGACTCAAACTTGTCGGAGTTTGGGTCCAAAACCGTAAGTGTAATTTACCCCAAAAAAACATCATTTTTTCTCCCTCTGATTTGGACATAGGTGGGATCGGGAGTTGGGTGGAGTGGGGTGGGAGAAAATATGATGTTTTTTTGAGGTAAATTACACTTACGGTCTTCATTCTTTCAGATTCGTAACAATTCCATTCTCATTCAATTTATTCACATCTATCATTCTCAACAATTTAGTAATTTGAACATATGATTCATTTTGACAATTTTGTCCTCCAACTTAAATAAACTAAAATAGAATAGAAACATTACAATCGAGTCCCTAATATTTTCAAAAGTACAAATAAATCCTTAACCCTTTATTTTTACAGTTCTTCACTTAAAAAAATAAAAAAAAAATGTGAAGTCAGGTCCAAATCTTCACATACGTCCCTTAGTATATGTACGTCGAACAGACCTCTGTAGTGTGGATGAATTTCGACTAAAGATCCATTAATTGACCAAAAGTCAAACATGTGACCTAAATTTGATCAATTTAATAAGAGCAAAATAATATCTCAATATTCAATTATTTCAAAAAATTAAAAAATGAAAAAAAAAAATCTTCTTCTTCATTAAAGACCCCACACCACACCACACACACCCTACTTATAACAACCAAACAACACAGTTCGTATGAAATATGTGTCGACAATTTGTCAGTAGTCAGATCTCATCATCACCGTTAAACTTGTACAAGCAAACAACGCAGTTTTCAAGCAGGTTAAATTCATTTAAAATCTATAAACATCACCATCGACAAAAGCTCTCGGATAAGTGCCGCAGATACGGAATTGGGTTGCTCCAACTCAGAATCCATTCGGGGTGGGTCAAGTGCACCATTTTTTATTACAAGAAATCCCCTATTGGAATATCAATATATTCTGAAGAAGTGTGTATTAACTGTACAAGAGGTCGTCCAATTTATAGGAGAACGAATGCAATCGTAACCCTAATACACCTCAACAACCATAACCCTCATACACCTTAACAACCCTAACTCTAATACAACTCAACAACCTTAATTATGATTAAGTAAAACAACATATACTAATATATGCTAAAACCCCATTTAAAAAGTAAATATGGGAGCGAAGATGCCAACTTGAGTTTGTAAACCAAATCACGATGACATCCATGATGATTGTTTATCTTGAGAGAGTTGGTCCACAGACTATTGACTTGAGAATGAAACTCAGTAATGGATTGATAAGGCTCTTGATGCAACTGATACAACTATGATTCCAACTGAAATTGGAGGGCAGCATCACTAAAGCAATTATATCGACTTACCAAATTACGATGACGTCCAGGATGATAGATTAGCCAGAGAGAGCTGGTCCCATAGACTACTAACCGGAGAGTGAAACCCAGCAAAGGATTGACCAAGCTCTTGATGCAACTGATACAACTAGGATTCCAAGTAAAATTGGAGGGCAGCATCACTGGAGCAATTGTAATGTTTTGTGATTGGAGAGAAAATAGAGCCAACAAATATTGAGAAGAAGTCTGAGAAAGAGTTTGGTGATCGTCTTGAGGTATAGGAAGCCAGTCATTGCAAGATTTTATCCTGGTTCAACAATACATATGTTCATTTTCATTCTCCATTGCATTAACAATGTCTTTGGAGAGCTTTGCCTTCAATAAGTACATTGACGAATATTTTTTACCACTGGCCACAACCATAGCACCTTTTGTAAATTTCTACTTACCATTACCAAAAGAGTTGTAATACCCCTCATCGTCGAGTCTTCCGGTAGAAATCAAACTCAATCGCATGTCAAGAACATGCTTTACATCTTTAAAAATCAATCTTGTGCCATTGTTGGTTTCCATCCTTATATCTCCAATACCCAAAACTTTTGTCAAACAACCATTTTCCATCTTTAAGCTCTATAGTCACCAGATATATAAGATGTGAAGAATTTTTTGAGATGTAACATGAAAGGAAGCACCACTGCCAACCACCAAGAAGTCTCATGATAAACTAAGTTGACAACATCATCGTCGTAGATAATTTAGAAATCATCTGAAATTGTAAAAGCTCGATCAACATCAGAATCATCATCTTTCTTCTTTTCTTTACCTTTCTCATTATTATTGTCTTTTTTTAACTGTCGATAAAACTTCTTGATGTGCCCCCTTTTTATCACAATGACAACACTGAACATTGATACTTGTTGGACTTGTCTCTACTCATATATGTGTTCTTCGGATCTTGGCCCTGACTCGTTCTCCTATTCTTAACAACCATAGTATCTGACTGTAAAGAATACCCATGTGTCTTTCTTCTCATCTCTTCATTCATACACTACTTTTGGCTAAATCCATTGAGATCAAGAAATTTCAAAGTAGAAAGATTATCTGTTTCGAATACTCATCAAAAAGATTTATATCTGATGACTTTTCAAGAAAATTATTGTATTGAAAGCTATTGTGAAGCATCGAGAACCATTCAGATACAAAAATATCTCGATTTTGAGCAAACAATGAAATGGATATCGATCTAGAAGAAGCCTATATTGAAATGATGGATGATAATAAAGAAATTTGACAAAGACATGGACAATAATTCAAAGACATTAATAATTCTAAGAGAAAGGTCAAAAAGGTTACAGGTAGGGGGTGGCAAACGGCTCGTCGGCTCGTCATTTCGGCTCGTAAAAGCTCAAACCGGCTCGAACTCGGGCTCGTCGAACCACGAACACGAGCTAAGGTCGAGCCGAGAAAAAAAACGAGCCGAGCTCGCTCGGCTCGTCAAAAACGAGCCGGCTCGTCGGGCTCGTGGGAACGAGCCCACAAGCCGGCTCGTCAAAAACGAGCCGGCTCGTCGGGGCTCGTGGGAACGAGCCCACGAGCCGGCTTGTCGACGAGCCCACGAGCCGGGCTCGTGGGCTCGTTCTGAGGCCACCGTGGGGCTCGTGGACACGAGCCCACAAGTCGGCTCGCCGATCCGCTCGTGGGCTCGTGCTCACGAAGCTCGACAGCCACGCAGCCACGAGCCGGCTCGGCTCGTGGCTCAAATCCACAACGGTCACATTTGTGATCGTTGGCACTATGATCATTACAAAGATTTTTTTTTTTTTTTTTTTTTTTTTCCTTTCATGGTTTTCCTATAAATACCCTATTTCTAAACTCATTTTTTCACACTTCAATATTTTATCTCTCATTCAATTACATACTCAATCTATTATAAATTCTCAAATCTCAATATTAGTGTTCCAAGTAATTAGTATCTAGTATCTTATTATCTAGATATTACGCTATAATTTTCTACTTCTACTAATTTTCTACATTTCTATTTTCTAATTTCTACGTTCTACTAAATCTTCATCTTCTCCTATTTTCTTTCTCTATTATTCCAAATGGCATACAAATCAAGTGATGATGATTTTGAGTGGTCTTAATGAAATTCCAATTCCAGATGACATTATTGAGCGGTTTGGTGGTAGCATCGATCCAATTGATTTGGAAGACATTCATGACGACGCTTAATACACATGAAACTACCATTGGCTCTAGCACCAAACGAAAAGCCACAAAACAAAAGGCTAAATGTTGGGAGCATTTTGAGTTGGTGCCAACCGGTAAACTAGTGAACGGAGTCCTCGAGTTCAAAGCACGGTGTAAACACCTGTCGGGAGAAGTTTGCTTGGCGAGAAGGGGATTGGCACGACCCATCTAAGCAGACACTTCAAAAGTGTCAATACAAACATGGAGGTGTGGATACAAATCGTGCACATCTCCGGTTTGGATCTCCGGGGCCGGGTCTAGTGGTCCTACTCTCAACAACCGGATGTACTCACAAGAACTTCTGCGACACGAAGGACTACGGAATTGATAGCAAATGTCGGGTTTCCACTATGCTTGGTGGACAATCCTCATTGGACTACATTCATCCAAAAATATCTACAACCAAGTAATGCGTTAGTATTTCTAGAAATACACTTCAGAGAGATACTATTGTTAGATATAATACTAAAAAGCAAGCTATTATTAATGATATTAATAATTACAATGGTGTTGTATCTTTTACATCAAACTTATGGACAAAGGTTGTAACCAAAAAGGATACATGGTAGCAACTCGCACACTACATTGATAATTCTTGGTTAATGCATAAAAAGTAATAGCATTTAAACAAATAGACTATCCTCATAATGGAAATAATATTTATCAAGTTTTATTAAGTGTGTTACATGAATTTAAATGTGATTCTAAAGCTCGTAGTTTTACATTTGATAATGCAGCCCAAATAATATAGTAATTGAAAAATTAATGCAACATTGTAATCCACAATTTGATGGTATTTTATTTCATATTCGTTGTGTGTGCCATGTGTTTAATTTAATTGTACAAGATGGATTACAATTTATACGCCCACAATTAGAAAAAATTAGATTTGCTATTAATTATATTTCGGTTTCACCATCAATGCTTTATGTATAGAAAATGGGCTGCAATCAAAATGTTTTGCAACTGATGTTGGCAATAGGTGGAATTCAACATATCTTATGCTTGAATCGTGTGAAGGTTATGAAGATTGCATTATCAGATATTATATAATGGTACACACACATTTACTCGAATATGATTTAGAGTTACATGATTGGGAAATATGTGGTCATGTTAGAAAATTTTTAAAAGTTTTTTACGACGCAACAAATGCATGTTCTGGTGTTTATTACCCAACTACTCCACTTGTTTTAAATCATTTCTATTATATTGCTAACAATTTTCATAAGTATAAGAATTTTGCTCTTTTACTAGTATTATACATGTCATGGAAGCTAAATTTAGAAAATATTGGGAACAATTACCTATGTTATTTCCATTAGCATGTATCATGGATCCTCGACTTAACTTAGAGGGTACAAAAGTAACAATAATGGCAATTTCGGATAAATTAACTTTTGGAAATCCAAATACGTGTTCTAATTTAGAACAAACTTTATGTTCTATGTATGAGATTTATCTTTGAAAAAAGGCGGTACAAACGTTGTATGACCCCCTAATCCAACATATACTTCGTCATCAATCGATGACATTGACTTATGGAGTTACGTCAAGACACATAGGACCACTCAAAATCAACAATTAGTTGGTTCTTCTTCTAGTTTCTTCTTCCTTCCCTATTCTAATAATACACCAGAGAGTTAGGTAGGTATTTTGCACATGATGTACTTAGTATGTTAGATGAAGAGGAGAGAAAAATTTTGATATACTTAAATGGTGGAAACAACATCAACGTAGTTACCCAATTCTTTCAAAAATGGCACGTGATCTACTAACACCTCCGGTGTCAATCTGTAGCATCGGAGGCTGCATTTAGTATAAGTGGCGGTGGTTTTATATCGATATCGTGTCAAGACTCAAAGCCGACATATTAGAAAGTTTATCGTGTCTAAAGGATTGGGATGATGCCGAACTTGAATCCAAGACAAAGTGGATGTAATAATGTCTCAAGAACTTGAAGATTTGAATATGGATTAATCATATTCGTAGAATCGTAGTAAGTATTATTTTGCATTAATATTTCGTATTTGAAGAATTTTTCTTATTTTAATAAAAAATTGTACACGTAACATCTTGTTCGTGTACAATTTTAACTCCGCCTACTTTTAAAGTAGCCGGTCCCAAGCCCGGAATAAGGAGGAGGGTTTTTAGTTTTACATTTTTAACATAAACGATTTTCGATTATGTATTCTTTTTTATTTTCAAATTTAAAAAAATGTAAAACACAAAAAAATAGAGGTGGATTTTAAATCTTTAATTTTTAACATAAATGATTTTTTATTTCTACTTTATTTTTTATTTTCAAATTCAAAACAAAAACTTAATCAAATATGAGGATTTTAAAAAACATAATCAAGATGATTCAATAAAAATTTTAACATAAAGATAAATATTTAATCTTTAACATAAAGATAAAGATAAATAAATGATTCATTTTAAATATTTACATTTTGTTCTTTAATAAAATAAATAGAATTATAGAAATTAGAATATAATAATTTATTTTCAAATTTAAAAAAAAAAATTAAAAAAAGGCCGAGCCGAGCCGGCTGGCCGGCTACTGCTCGGGTTCGACCGAACCGTGGGGCCGAACCGAGCCCACGGAATGGAGACGAGTTGAGGAGCCCAAGCTCGGCTCGTCCTCATGGGCGAGCCGAGCTCGTGATTTATGGGCCGGCTCGGCTCGGCCCATTGCCATGTCTAGTTACAGGAAATACCAATAATGGAAGGAAATGCATGTTACGTAGTCAAAAAGTGTATAGTGTTAGTACAAGCATTCATGGTAAATAGTAAAGTGTGCTGAGAAAGCTTTGGATTTTTCTTCTTTCTTTTCCTAAGCTTACACTTGTAAAGATTGTAAGATTATTTTATTATTTCCCTGGTCCATAAATACCTTTGTTCATAGCATATAGAGAACATACGCAAAAAACACTCAGAAAAAAGAACACACACAGATTTACATACTCTTGTATTGCTCTCAATTGTAAAGATTTTCTTAGACATTTTCAATAAAAGTAAGTTCTTCATCTCTTCTTATTTAATTATCTATTACTTTATTATATTTTTAGAAAAGGCCTAAAAGAGGAAAAACCTAGTAAGCAACTAATTCCTTCAAAAATATTATCTTTATATTTCGAGAATTTTTTGTTTAAACTTAACCTCTTTTTCTGGATTCCATGGCTAAAATGAAAAAGTAATCCTCTGAGTTAAGAAATGTTGTTTTTTATCCCGAGAATGGGAATTTGTTCAAAACCAATTTAAACATGATGAAATTTCATTTTTAGCTACAATCTTAAGCCTTTTAGGAAGGTCAAGAAAAAGATTTTAAAAAAAAACAAAATTTGAAGGAAATTAATTTTGCTAAACGGTAAAGTACTCGAATTAAGGCCATTACATCAATATTGTTTTAAGATTTGTTATTTATGCAATTTCATATATTTGCTTAATTGTTTATTATCAATATCTGTTAAATAGAAATAGAGATGACTCCTCTTAACTGATCAAATTGCAAATTGTTGAGATCTCTATCTCTCAACGTCTGAGCTTCTTGATTAAATATCTTGTGGAAAAATATAAAAAGACCAAATTAGAATACATATCCCAAAGTTAGACCAAAACTATAGATCAGCATTTATTACGTAATTTCCATACAAAGACAAAGTCATATTATTTTATAATTTGTATCATAAACACTTGTCATAAATTATCATGAATAGACTTATCATAAGACTTAATTGCTACATTCATTGCTCACTTTTAGTCTAGCTTAGATATTTTACGTATTCTTAGTTGTCCTTATTAGTTTAGAAGAGTTTAGTTAGATATTCTAAGCTATTGTCATATATTGGTATCAGAGCTTGTTTTAAGTTAATTTTAATTAGTGTATGAATAAAATAGATTATTTAAATTTAGAGCTTTTAGCAAATTTAAAGAGAAGATAATTTAGACAAAGCAACTTTAGTTTGTAATTTTAATAAAAGCTTTAAACATCTTTTACATTCAGAAGATAAGTAGTTAAATAGTATAGTAGATTTAGTAGTCAATTTAAGCGAAAATCTAGCAAGAAATATTTATGCAAATAATAGAAAAATAGAAGTAGTTTTAGAAAATTTTAATAAAAGCATAAAACTTTTAGAAAATAATATAGAATATATTAAAAATCAAAATAGTGAAATATTAAAGAAGTGTTCTTATAATAAAGACATAGAAAATATTAACTTAGAAAGTAGAATAACAGCTTTAGAAAAAGTTAAATCTGTAGAAACTCCTAAAGAAGATTTGAATAAATTAATTGGTAAATTAGAAAAGCTAGATCTAGGAAAAACTAAAGAAACAAGTAAATTTAAAAAGATTAAGTGGGTATATACATAATGAATAAAGAAAAACAAGTCGTAGCTAGTAGTAGTAGAATTTTAGGAAATCCTTTAATGAGATCTTCAACTAGAAGAATGGAATCAGAAACCAGGTTAGAATTCTTAATAGATATAGAAGAACAAATAGAAATGTTTAGACAAAATAAATTAAAATTAATAAAAGCTTTAGACATATAAAAAAAAATTCTTTTTAGTAAATCTTTGATATACCAACATTATGGAGAAAGATATATTTCTTGTACACACGAACATCAGTTCATATCATTAGATTTAGTAGAAAAAGATTCTTATAAAGAAATAACAAATAAAAACTTTCAACAGACACATTTAGGACTAATAATGGTAGGAGTAAGAGGATTACACAGAGAAAATTTAGGAGCCAAGACATTAATAAGTTTATATGATAATAGATTTATAGACATAGAACAGGGATTATTAAGAAGCATAGAATTAGACATGAATAACAAAGGAGGTATAGTTTATTTCACACCCGATTATTTGGTCAGAACAAAGAATTTTTATAATGATATTAAAATAGGAATAAAGACTAGGGGATACCAAATGAAAAGAAATGAAGAAAATCTATTAATATGCACAGGATTTGTATGAAGACTTAGCGAAAATAGCACCACTAAATATAAATTAGAAAATGATCAAATCATCACTTTATTAGGACAAAAAGGTATAAAAGCAATCCTCGCAAAGAAATTTTCTTCAGAAACAAATGCAGGATTAGACTAGAATTTAGCAAACTTTTTAGAAAAGTCAATTTTAGTACTAGAAGATAATATTATGTATAAAAATAGCAATAGAACTTTAAGTATTAGATTTGAAAATTACAATTATCAAGCAGAAGAAACAAAGCAAGACGAAAATGAAAAGGAAAGTTGTAGATATATCGAAATAGAAGACTATGAAAGTGAAGAAGAAATTAATGCCTTAGATGAAGAAAGTGAAGATGAAAGTGAAGACGATGATAAAGAATTTGGGTATATAGACATGGAATATTACAAAAATCTTAGGAGAACCAGAGAAGTAGAAATTAAGACTCTATTAGAAGAAAAAGATCAACCAAACATAGAAATTAAAATGGAAGAAAGTAGTAGTAAAAAGCCTAAAGCAGAAACAGATCAAGAGTTTGGAAAAAGAAAAGACCCCATGAACAAAGAATACGATATTGGAGGAAAATATCCTTTTTCCCCTACTTGTTTGTATGATTGGGAAGACAAAAAATACAAAAGCATAGGAAAAAGACAAACAAAAGAATGATGTAGTTTACTAGTAGCAAGTGATAGAGGAATAATACTAGAATTAAATAATTACAAACTTCAAGACAGATCTAACACTTTAACTAAATGGGAATATTCTGTAATTAGAGCATGTAATAGTTTACCTATACAAATGACAGTAGAAGAAATGTGGGCTTATTTAGAGACATAGGAAAGACAGCTTTAGATATTTATGTTACAGCCAAAAGACTAAAATCAGATGAAATAAGATTAAGAATGGCTGGAGGAGAAAATCCTAGAAACTTCACTAGTTTTATTCGAGAAATAATTATACAAACTGACCCAAGTAGAGACAATATTTATGAGCAAAATAAAGCCTTATAAGAACTAGAAAAACTAAGTTGAAGTAATATGAAGTACATACAACTATTTTTATTAGACTTTGAAACACTAGTTAGTACAACAAGATTAGCTTTAGATGTAAATGTATTAGATAGACTATATAGAAAGATTCCACCACCATGGAATGATAAAATTAAAAATGAGATAGAAAACTGGAATGGAAAGGGAACAACTATTAGCGCTACCATAAAATTTATAACAGATAAATTTAAAGAATATTGCATAGAAGAAGTAGCTAGAAAGCAATTAAAGAAATTAAATTACTCTTTTTGTTCAGATTTATATACACCTCAAAGCTATGATTATAGAAAGAAAAAGAAAAGAGTGTATAGAAAAGATAAAGGATATAAATATAAAAGACAATATCAAAATAGAAAAAGGTACAATATTAGACCAAGTAAAACATACTATAAAAATAGAAAGCCTAATTATAATAGATACGTTAAAAGACCAAAAAATAGAAAAGATTGTGAATACTATATTTGTGGAGATCCTAGACATTTTGCTAATAAATGCCCAAATAAAAATAAAAATAGAGAGACGTTAAATAAATCTATAATAATCGAAGAAATACAGTGTCATATCACAGAGTTATCAGACAATAAATCTTGTAGTTCAGTATATAGTATATGCACAGATGACGAGTTAGACAATTTAGAAATTGTAGAAAGTTATGATGAAAGCAATAGTAGTACAGAAGATTTAGATTTCTCAAATTGATATAAAAATGATAAACATAGAGCAAGAATGCATTCATGAATGGATTAGAGGACAAGGATCTATGATAGACAAATGCACAATATGTAGAGTATATCCAGGACATAGAAATAGAAATCAGTGTAAAAATTGTTTAGAAATTCAATGTAATAATTGCTTAGGAATCCAAGACGAGCCTCACAATAAACCCAAAGGCTATAGTGAAACCATAGAAAAATTAGAAGATAGAGTGACCAACACTAATAATAGAATTGATAAAATACATGAAGCTTTAGGAGAAATATAGCTATAATCTAAAACTCATCTTTGATTGCAATTGTACTTCTATGAATGTAAATAAAACATCAACATCGAACAATACAAAACAACATGTTATCAACAATCATATTTTTTTATCTTTATTGCAATTGCTACTTTAACATTTTAATTATTAACAATTAAAAAATAAAATATTTGAAAATATTAAAAAATTAACAATATGATTACAAAAGCACGTGCAACATACTCGTGTCTAACTAGTATAAATAAAATGTGTTATCGAATGTACTAAAATCTAGTGAATTTAAATGGAGTGTATGACAAACGCTTATACCATACGCAACTTAAAGGGCACCGTTAAAGCTCAATTTTAGAGTAACAACTTTGGCATGGTTTGCACACACAAGACACCTCACAATTTGTGGTTGATCCTCAAAATGCGTTGCAAGGATTTAGCTTTCTTTAAATACTAGTTTTTGCTACGTGTGTGTTGAGTCTGTGAAAAATGTAGGGATGTAGTGAGTAATTTGTAGTGGGATATTTAATTGAAATGAAAAAAAATTGTGGTATTTTTTATTCTGATACAAAAAATATTTGATATTATATCATCCAAAAATTAAAAGTGTGGGACATGTGAAAAATATTTGCTTACTTGACCTTATCTGAATTCAACCCAATCCATCCTAGTCCACGCCATTCCAATTCTATCTACTGTAATTTTAATTAGAGCTCACCCAATTTATATAAATACTCTCTGAAATTAGATAACAAACATCTAGTGAAAAAAAGTTATTTATATTGATGTATAACATTCACTTTGAAATAACTAAATTATATTTTTTACTTAGGTAAGAAAAATAATACACTAAAGCTTTTATAGAAAATGTATAGAAATGAAAGTAAATTTATATGTATTTGAAATGATTCTAATCAATGAAATGTAAGAATTGTGGGACCTATGATGAATACATTGAACAAAAATCTTGGATTGATTCCAACGAATATTTTACAAAAATCCAAAATTTCCTTTTTCATGTTACACTTTTGTAACTTTCACCTTTGATTGAATGCATGTGACTCCCCCATGAAACCTCACTTCACCAAACTCCATTTCATTCTATCTAATTGAAGTTAGAATTACCATTTCAGAGACTTCAAAGAAGAAGAGAAACAAGAAGAGAATGAAGAGAAAAATTTAGAGATTTATAATTATACTATTCATTTTTCTAAATATATGTTTCTTTTTATTAAGTTAATGATTCTGGATAAATTTTAATGTGAATTTGTTGTAAATTTTTTAATCTAATTGATATGTTTTTTTTTTTGCCTTTTTTTTTGGCATATATAATAGATGGTTGGATTTTTTTTGTGCAGATATGGATGTTGGAAATCAAATATTTATGGAAACTGGGGATGAAATGGAGCAAGCAAACCAAGAAGATATCACTCAACAACTTATACAATCTAACCGAGGAAATGTTGAAAATGTTGGTTATTATCAAAGTTGGTCCCCATATATATCAAATGAATTACCAACAAATAATTGGCATACACAAGGTGTTACTAATTTAGATTATTTTGATGAAAAAATCATTCATCAAGGCTCTGAGTATGTTACTAATAAGCATTTAAATTCGCTTTTTGTTGAGCAACAATGTTATCTTGATGATCAATTTGGTAGGAATGATTATCTACTTTCTAAAACAAGAGAGGAGTTATTGGAGCGGTTTGATAATTTAGAATCTAGCAATATGGGTAATAAATATAATGAAATGCAGGGGCATATTGATACCAAATTTAATTTATTAAAAGCTGAACGAAATGCTCAGTTTGATAGTTTGCGTGATGATTTGCATAAACAGATGCAAAGATGTGTATGAATATTTAAGGAGAAGATGGTGGAGAAAAATGGTGGTGGTGATTGCGTGGAGCAGCCTGAAATGGAACGCACTTTAATTAACCCTGGGAAGCATATTGTAGGTTCTTCTTCTAAGAGTAGAGACATTCCTATATTATGTGATATCAATAAAGTTAGGGAAAGTGATTTTCTCAGTTGAGCGTGACGTGCTAATACTGGGTAAGTTGTAATGTTTGATGTGGTTATTTATCCTATCTATTTGTGTTATTTAGTTAATGTATAATAATTTCTAATGTTATAATGTTATAGAGATGTTGTAGAAATACCATGGAAAGTCATCTCTAAATTGACGAAAAGAAGGTTACAAGATATTAGTAAGCCTCAATTTGCATTGGAGCAATGGGTAAAGAATATTTATATTTTATATTGGATGAATTTTATTGTATGTGAATTAGTTGTGTCTATATTATATTGTTATATTTGTGTATAGGATGTAGACAATGCAATGGCTTTGATAAGAGCAAGGACTCTTAAATATCCAA
Source organism: Forsythia suspensa (assembly GCA_023638005.1). Taxonomy (NCBI): domain Eukaryota; kingdom Viridiplantae; phylum Streptophyta; class Magnoliopsida; order Lamiales; family Oleaceae; genus Forsythia; species Forsythia suspensa. The sequence continues at coordinate 43,058,100 of CM042674.1, forward strand.
ACATATTTTCAACAAGGTATGGAGTATTGGACTCTTGTTTTGGAGTACTTATTCGTTCTTATTTCGTCAAAGCGTTGGATCCTGAAGGGCATACAGTACAACGTGCTGAAGTTGATCACCACAGGTTAATGCAATATATATATATATATAGTGCTCTTCCTATATATTATGGCCCAAAATGGGAGGAATGTGAGCATTTGTTGTGGTCACATCTAATGTATGATAAATACTGGGTACTCTTCCATGTTGATTTAAATGCTTGGAAGTTGACACTAATCGAAAATTACCAGATGTTTTATACTGAAAATCAGAGGTATACCCATGCTCTCTCAAGCCTAAGATTATTCCAGAAATAATTCGGAAGTATGCGCCAGAGCTTGCTAAAAAGAATAAGTCATTTGAATATAGGAGAAAATCATCTAGTGAAATAGAGCAGCTTCAACGATATAGATAATAAATTGAAATTAGTATAAATACTTATTTTAAGTATACTTATTTAATTTGTACTGATATTTTATATAATCACATTTGTTCCTTGCAGTGACAGTGGAGTATTCGTGATTAAATATGTGGAGTGTCTTCTAGCTGGATTGCCTTTAGATGCTGTTGTAAAGGATAAAATTAATATTTATAGGCGTAAACTTGTGTTAGATATTTTTTTCACAATGATTTCTTTTTTTTCCCAATTCGAAGTAAACAAAGTTAGATTTAAATATTTATATTTATTTGTTTAATAAATTAATAGTGTATTATTATTTGAAATTAGTTGACCAAAAAAAAAATAACACAAAATGTATATTTATATTATTGTTGTTCTTAACAAGAGAAAAAACAAAAAAAAAACGAGAAAAAAAATGGGCAACCAAATGGTTGTCGAGTTACTGGACAACCAAAAGGTTGCCGAGCAGTATTACTCGGCAACCAAAAAATTTCCATCTTAAAAAATAAATATAAAAAATCTATTTATTTTTGGTATCCACAAAAAATTACAGTGATAAATAAATTTATCAAAAAGAAAATAAATAAATAAATATTTATTTTTGAAAAGCAAATGTATATATACATCTTTAGACAAATATTAACTTGGTTAATTAATTTGTTGATTACTGTACAAATATATACATATCTTTTTTTTTTATTTTAACTATCTTCAATTACATAAATAATATATATATATTTTTTCTATTATAATAAATAAAATTTAACAAAAGAAATTATTAAAAGTCTACTGCACAAATGTATAAATATATTTGGTTAATTTTTGTATTTTGTCTTTCAACACTTCTAAAATTTTATGTTTTTATTATTATTAATAAAGCAAATATAAAAAAGGGAAAAAGACGGAAAAAAAAAAATCAATTGGACAACATTGGTTGTCAAGTTTGACCTTCAAACTCGACAACCAATGTGACCACCCGTGACCCCCTCTCCTCCCATCCCCTCAACCCATACATGCACACACACAACACAGGCAATCAATTATTTTTCTTCTTCTCCATCTTTAACTTCTTCTCAATCTTGATCCCTATATCTCAATCTATATTATCACTCCATCCACAACTTTCTATTTCAATCTATTTCAAGGTATGTTTTTTTTAAAAGTGGATTATTTATTTTATGGATGATTTATTTTAGGATATGTTTATTGTTATACATTTAGGCGTAAATTTATGAAATATGTTTTGATCTTGAAATTGGAATTTAAAATTGGTTTATATGTGTATTATGAATGTAGTAGTTTATATTTGTATTTGATGAATGCTATTTTTTAATAAATTAATAGTGTATTATTATTTAAAATTAGTTGACCTAAAAAAAAAATACAACAAATTGTATGTTTATATTATTGTTATTCTTAAAAGGAAAAAAAAATAGGTCATCGAGTTACTCGACAACCAGTTGGTTGTCGAGTTACTCGATTTCGAGTACTCGGCAACCAACTTGGTTGCGGAGTTACTTGGCAACTAAAAAATTTCCATCTTAAAAAATAAATATTAAAAATATATTTTATGTTTGGTATCCACAAAAAATCACAGTGATAAATAAAATTTAACAGAAAGAAATTAAATAAATAAATATTTGTTTTTGAAAAGCAAATGTATATATACATCTTTGTTAAATAATACATATTTTTCTTTTTTTTTAATTTTAACCCTCTTCAATTACATAAATAATATATATATATTTTTCTATTATAATAAATAAAATTTAACAAAAGAACAATAAATTGTTTTATTATTAAAAGTTTACTGCACAAATGTATAAATATATTTGGTTAATTTTTTTATTTTGTCTTTCTAAAATTTTATGTTTTTATTATTATTAATAAAGTAAATATAAAAAAGAGAAAAAGACGAAAAAAATAAAAGAAAAAATCAATTGGACAACATTGGTTATTGAGTTGAACTTCAACTCGATAACCAATGTGACCACCCGTGACCCCTCCCTCCCTCCCCCCCCCTCCCTCCCCCCACACACACACAACACACAACACAGGCAAGCAATTATTTTTCTTTTTCTCCATCTTTATCTTCTTCTCAATCTTGATCTCTATCTCAATCTATATTATCACCTCATCCACAACTTTCTATTTCATCTATTTCAAGGTATGTTTTTTTTACCATTTATTTTACGGATGATTTGTTTTACGATATGTTTATTGTTATACATTTAGGCTGTAAATTTATGAAATATGTTTTCATTTGAAACTAGAATTTCAAACTGGTTTATATGTGTATTATGAATGAAGTAGTTTATATTTATATTTGATGATTGCTATTTTTTAATTGAAATTATTGTAATGGTTAAAATTGACTCTTCATTAATTTTTAAATAAATTTTGATTACTTTGAATATATTATGATTATTTATAGTATCTGAGAAAATCATGAAATATTTTGATAAAATTTTTTGGATTTTTTACTGAGATATGGATATACAATATGTTGTTGCTGACAATGTTAGATTTGGTGGAAAAATCACATAGATTAGTAATTTCAGATATGTAGAAGTTGTTGTTGGAAATTATAATGAGCAACAGTTAAATCAATTTAGAAATAGTTGTTTTTCTTATTTGGAAGAATTGATCGGTAGGCGATTGAGATTTAGTGGTAAATTAGTCCATGAATTTCTTTTAAATGTAGTACATACAAATAAAGCAAATGAAGTTTGGTTCAAAATAGATAATCAATTGCTTAGATTTGGGCTCCAAGAATATTGTTTGATAACATGATTGTTAAGTCATAATAATTCTGATACTATGTCTATATATAGTGCCTTGGGAAAAACAAACTTAGAATGAGGTATTTTAATAATGTCTCACATATATCTTTGAATGGATTAGAGGATGCTTTTATGTATTGTCACCATCAAAATGATAAGTATAAGCTAGGATTAGCTTTACTTATTGAAGAATTTCTGAAGCCCATGGAGAGAAAAAAATAAATATACAAACATTATCATTGGTTGACAATTTAGAAGTTTGTTATGAGTATCCATGGGGAAGACATTCTTTTTTTACACTTCTTCATTTTTTGCTAACATCATGGGAGCGCCACGCAGTAAGGGCGGTGGATGGTGATACTACGACATATACCATATATGGTTGTCCTCTTATATTTCAAGTTAGTAATTGTATGTAATTTTTTTAGGATTGTATTATTTAATAAATATTAATTTTATTTATATTATTTACAAATGTGGATATATGAGGCATACTTTCAAATAGGTGAAAAATTTGGTGTGAAATTACAAAATAGGTTTCCACGTATTTTGAATTGGAAAATACGTAAAAAAATAGAAGGAAGTGATGTTTCCAACTTTTTGAACTCTAATCAGGTTTGTTTTGTGAATATATATATTGTAATTAACGTGTATAAGTGTAGTTTTGTATATTATTGTAACAATTGTTATAATTTCAACAATATTTTTTTGTAGATTTATGTTGTACCAATACTTCTACCTACTGAAGAGGAATTAGAACAACCATATGTGTATACAATGGTTTTATTAGACGATGTAGTAGATAGTCGTTTTGATCCCATTGTACATCAATTTGAACATGGGGAACAATATTTTGATAAAAGTTGGAGAAGAAATGGATGAGGGAAATATAGCACCACCGCAACCAACTGAACCAGTTATACAGTTAGATGGGAATTCTGATCATAGTTGGTCCCCTTATATATGTAACGAGTTATCCACGGATAATTGGCCTCCAAGAAATGTTACTTACATGGACTACTACTGTGAACAAAACATTCCTGATCCTCAAAGGCCTTCAAATTCAGGTTATGAGTACTCTGATTATGTTACCAATGAAAAATTGAGTTCTCTGTTTGCTGAACAACGAGCCTATTTTGATAATCGATTGGATGAACAAAGATCTTACATTGATAGTACAAGAGATGACTTATTGATGCGCTTTGATCAGTTACAACCGGAGAAAGATGTAAAAGAATTACAGCAATACATATATAGAAATTTTGAATCATTTCAGGCTGAACAGAGTAGTTATTTTGGTGGTTTGAGTGATGATTTTCAAAGTTCTCTTGTACATATTCAGGGAATGTTTAACGCAATGAAGGTTGATAAACCTAACACTGGTGAAGGGATGAAGGTTGATAAACTTGGCAGCGATGAAATGGAATGTGAGGCCACTCCAGATGATGGAGGTGGACATCGTCTGATGACGTTTTCATTCCAATTTTGTGTGACATTGACAAAAAAATAGAAAGTGATTTTTCTATTTGGATTCGTCATGCCAAAGCTCGGTAAGTTATAATATTTCATATAATTATTAAACTTATCAATTTTTCTATATTTATCTGATAGTTTGTAATGTTATAGAGATTTTATAAGATTGAATGGTGGTTACTCCTTGTCTAAAGAAAAGCTTACAAATCTTGGCAACCCTAGTTTTTCATTGCAGTGTGAGGTAAACATTAATTATATTTTGTAATATTATTATGTATAGCAAGGAAACGTGCTTATTATATTTGTTGCATTGTGTGTGCAAAGGACATGGATAATGCAATGATGTTGATAAGAGCAAGAAGTAAAAATTTTCCAGATATATTTTCAGATAAGTATGCTATTTTGGACTTTGCTTTTGGATCGCTTATGCTACATGTTAGGGAAAAAAACTTGGATCCCAGAGGCCATTTTGTACAGCTTGCTGCTTGTGCTTCTTCCCTTGACAATACTGTGATGGGATATGTAAATGGTTACAATCCTAAAAATTTTGCTAAAAAGTGGAAGGATTGTAATTATTTATTGTGGCTTCATTTGATTGACAACAACTATTGGATCCTCTTCCATGTGGATTTCAGAAGTTGAAAGCTCACATTAATTGATAATTATCAGAAATCAGCTGATGATGCATCCATATATCCCTGGGTTCTTCCATTTATTAATGTTCTTCCTGAGGTAATTCACAAGTATGTATCTTGTGAAAGACCAGAACTTGGTAAAAAGAAAAATGAGCCTTTAGACTACTAGAGAAAACCAATTTATGATATACCTCAACTTCAAATATATAGGTAATCAAGTCAATTAATTTATTTGATTTTGAATGATATTTATGTATACTCACTATGTTCTTAAAAATATTATTTGCAGTGACAGTGAGATATTTGTAATCAAGTGTGTGGAGTGTTTATTAGCTGGAATATCCTTGGATGCCGTTAGAGTGGACAAAATACCTACCTATAGGTATAAACTCATGCTTGATTTTTTCCATAATGAATTGTTTTTCATTCCATATGAACAAAATGCTGAACAAAGTTAAATCATATTTGTAGATTTGTAATTGATGATATAAAGTTGTTATAAAATGTTACAATGTTTACTAAGTGGTTTGATTTGATAATACGAGTTTTGTTCATTGTTTAATTTGTTAGCTGAATTGTATTGGTTTGTTTAGCTTAGATAGATTGATATTGAATGTGATTGATTATGAGTATGAACTTTTGCTTTAGATCAAAGCAAAGCAGTGTATCATTGTAAGGTTTGGATTACAAGAACATTTAAATTCTAGCAATATGTGACAAGCAACAAAAATCTAGTTTTTAGGATATCAAGTTTCAACGTGATATTTTGACAAAACAGGACAGACAAGTTTGAGAAACTTGAAAAATAGTTGCAGATTATAAATTATAAAGTAGAGTAGGAGGGTGTGTTAAAAGTACTGATTATTTAATTTTTAATCTTCAAAGTATATTCAAAATTGTTGAAGACCAAAGGTTGTTAAGGTTTGGTAAAATGTATTCGGAATGTTGGTAAAATAAATTCTCCAATGGAAGAAAAAGGTCTGACTCAAAGTGGACAATGTTAATTTAATTATTTTTGATTTCTTGTAATCTTCCTAGCATGTCTACAATTGTACTAAAAATACGTTTATGCATGTCTGGCTCGAGAGCTCCTATATCTGACCTTAATCCAATGTAAACATACCATAAAAATATGGCAAAGTGTATGGCAACTGCCAGCCCTTGTTTTTTATTTTAATTTTTTTAGAGTCATTAAATAATTTTAAGAAATATAGGGAAAAAAATCATGTAATGGTTACCGGCAATCATGTTGCCCAATTACTCGGCAACCACAACTGGTTGCTGAGGAACTCGGCAACCTTGCCGAGCACTTCCAAAATTTAAAAGTTAATGGCTATGATTTGGTAATGCATATACTTTCGAAAATAATGTGGGCAAAATAGTTCATCATGATCTTTAAAATTTATTCATAGGCCAAAATATTAAAATTAGAGGAGAAATTGGTAGCTCCAATGAAAAGCTAAAGTTCCAATTATAATCAATCTTTAGTAACATGTTCTAGATAAGTACTTTGAAGAAGAGCTAAAGAATTGGTTCATTTACATTTATCAACTTCTGGACAAAATTGATGAAGCTTAAATTACATAGGTCCTTTTTCTCAGGTGTAGAAGTCATATTTACAAGAAAAGGACCGACGACATTTGTTGTAAAGGATTGTGAACCAATACTTGAAACAAAAAGATAACAAATATTATATAATATAATTATAAAACCAAAAGACGTCTAACAAGAATGTCAAAAAAATACATCCAAAATACATCTTAATTCAAAGCTGAACATTCTTTTTTTCCATTTCAACAGTCAACAAGGTTTTAAAATTTATTGATTTTTTTCATTGCTCTCAATTCCAGACTTGTCAAATTTTTTCTTAGTAATCTGTGCATCATCTGAATCTCAATGGAACAAAGAAATTTTTGCTGTTGGTTCCACGAGGCTAATAGGTTCGCCTATATCCTCAACCGGAGCTTTTTCTTTGTCTTTATCTCCTACTATTTGTGATGGATTCACAATAAAAAGTATTTTAAATTTGCACTAAGGAGACGACTGCTATGCTATAGCCTTCACATAAAGATCTCATCTTCATCTATTGATAAACGCATTGAATCAGCACTTGGTGTATATGTCTGTTAATATAAAATTTTATAAGTTGTCAAATAAATAAGTGTAAAACTTAAGTAAAAGAAAAATAAATACCAATGTTTGCTCCATCAAATTTTGAGCACTTGATTGCAAGAAATATTCTGCTGGATTTCCAATAGCTGTAGGATTAATATATCCAGTAGGATCCATCAATTGCATGTACACCTTGGCTCTATAAGTAAATGTCATAATGAAATAAATTTGTGTTATGAAATATAAATAAAATATATATCTAAATAAAAGTTTACAAATATTTAATTTGGTAACTAAATAGAGTGTGATTACCTTGGAATTGCTTTTGCGTCAACACATTTACAGAAAACACACGGGTATATATATCACCATAATTTTCACTTGAAATTTTGTTGCAATTGTTGCAACTCATATACCAGTACGTTTGATTCAGAACTTTAACAGATGCTCTCCCTTTTATCCAAAAAAATTGTTTCTAGCAATATAACAATATATAAATTATTATATTGAGCATTGAACAATTTCATAAATTTAAACAATTAGTTTAAAGTATCAAGTATTGCACCACAGTTTTGAGCCCTTGAATGCTCTTGATTTCTGTGAAGTCTTTCTCATCAATCATTTCAGAATTTGTGTGTTCCCTAATTGTATAATAATAACAATAGATAAGTTTTAATTTCAATATAATAATTGAAAAGTATAATAGATGAACAAATAATTAATATACATTTACCAAGATTTAAACTCTTCCACAATTTCAAATTCTCCGTCTAGGAAGAAAGAAGTGTCTGCTTTTGTTGATAGTGATTAACTTGAAGATGTAAATGCAAATGGGAGATATTATATCTATTAGTCATGCAAAGATTAAAATGATAAGTTTAATGAAGATGATTGATTACTATTGAATGATGTTACTTTAAGATGCTTTCTAATCAGAACAGATTTTTTTTAAGATTTTGAGATATGTATTTGCATTCGTTATCCACAAATGCCTCCCACATGATTAAGAGAATGGTGTCAAACCTATTATTTATACAGAGAATAGTGTCAAACCTATTAATTATATATTTTTGGTGTTATTAAAACAAATTCTACATCGTAGCAATAGTATATATAAAAGTAAAATAAAAAAATGTGTATTCAGTGTAATAAATATAGACTATAGTCATACTTTTTATTTATAAAGAAGAATGAAGTTCTGCTTCAAAATACTATCATTGTTATACAAATAATATACTCTTAAAGAAAGATGGATGGATGGATGGAAAAACGAAGAATAACATGGAAAAAAAAATGTTGTTAAATAAGAATGAAATTTTGCTTCAAAATTTTGTTATTGTCATACAAATAATATATACTTACAATCTGAAAGTCTGAAATGGAAATTATGGAAACACTACGAAGACACTTAATTCCAAGTTCCAAATGGAAACAGTGACTTCAGAAATTTTGTTATTGTCATACAAATAATATACACTTATAATCTGAAAGTTTGAATTCTAAACTCCAATGGAAAGTATGGAAACACAACGAATACGACTAAATTCCAAGTTCCAAATGGAAACAGTGACTTCAGAAAAAGTAGAAAGAGGACTGAAGTAGGTAATAAAACAAATAATAGTTGTAAAACGACAGCATGTTAGACGAAGAAATGAACAGTAAAAAATTTAAGACTCTTATATTATTATAAGGATATCTATTGACGTTGCTCGTCTTACTAGAAAACAAAAATCACAATGATAATACATTTGCAATGACATGTTTTTCTAAGAGTATGTTTGTCACGATTTTTACAAAGTTTGATTAAAATAATGAATATTTAATAAAAGTACATAAGTGTTCTGTTCGCTAAATTGGGGGGGAAAAAGTCTACATTCATCTTGTACTGCAAATTGAAAATTTTAAATTAATAAAAGAATAATTATATTCACACGTTAATTAAACTACATTATCATTGTCATGAAGGTTTTCAACTATTATTTATTTTTGTATTTATGGCCTCAATTTTTTTATCATATTTTTATCAACAATTTATTAATTTGCACGTCTTATCCATGTCTTTAATAATGATTTCTGTCCAATAAGTGAATTAGGAGAGTGTAAAAAAAAAATTCCTATTGTATTTTTACATAAAAAATAAATAACAAATACAAAAAATTGACAAAATATTTTCCCTCATTTCAATGCACTTAGAAGAGTATTTGGACAAAAATCGTCATCAGAGACAAAATGTAAAAATTAATTGAAAGTTAATAATAATAATACGACGAAAAAAAGTTGAAGACATAAATGTCAAAATATTAAAAATTAGAAGATTTTCATTGCAATTAAAACGTAGTGTAGATAATAAAAACTGTAGTATTAATATAATTACCTTAACAAAATTATCCTTATTAATTCAAAAGACCAAATTTATCCAAACTAATTTACATATCAATATATCAACGAATACTACATGAATTTGTATAGTTTAAAGATTTTTTGAAAGGTTAATAACATGTTTTTTTTAATCATTATTATTACTTATCATTTTATGTTACTGGGTTAAAATGTATTAATGAATAAACAATATGATATACACTAAAATAATAATATTATGGTAATTTAATTAAAATTAATAGATTTTATGAAATGGAAGTAAATATTATTTATGAATAAATCATTAAAACTTAGTCAAGTAAATATGTAGTTTTTGTTTAAGTAATAAAACAAAAACACTTTTATAATTATGTTGTCAGACAATCAATCAATTTAATATTTACATTATTTTTTTGATTAACAACCGACAATCAACGTCTTTTTACTAAAAGCTCTTCTTAAACAAAGTTAGTTATACTTACACCAGCTGTGTCAAACGGATCATAAATCTAAAAGTACTTGAAATACTTTTTTTTTTTTGTAAAGTGCCTTTTTCGAGAAACTTAAAAGTATCGTTCTCTCTATTGTTTTCTAGCTGTTTAAAATTTTCTATAAAACAAAATTATGAAAAAAATAAAAAAATTTTTAAAAAATAAATTATAAAAAAAATAAAAATTTATAGATAAAATAAAATTCTACAAAAATGAAAATTACTAAAAAATTAATTCAAGCCTTTATTGGTTATTTAAATAAAAAAATTAACAATTTAGCTAGATAAAAAATAGATTAAAATTATCAGTCTACGTCATTAATTTTATTTTATTTATTTATTATTTTACCAATTTCTTATTAATTTGCATTTTATTTTTTTTAATATTTTTGTAATAGAAAAAAAAATATTGTAAGATACACCAACTTTAAAATGTATATATTACTTGATACTCCCTCCGTCCCACAAAGATATACTCATTTCTTTTTTCACACAGATTAAAAAATCTCATTTAATGTAATTGAAATTATAAATTTTTCACACACTTTTCCTATTATACCCCTATTTAATATTAGTCATTTATAAATCTAATAAATTTAAATGCTTGTTTTGGGTTGATAACAATGTAAATTAAATAAGAGTATATTAGGAAAATGAAAAATTTAATGCACCATGTATAAAGTAAGTGGCCTATAATTTAGGACAGATAAATAAGGAAAACAAGTCTATCTTTGTGGGACGGAGGGAGTAATATATTAGCATAAAATTGTTTAATTTTATTGAAAAATCAAATTAATTAAATAAAATATTATAAAATAATTTCTCAAAAATTTAAACAAAACGTATTTTTTAATTTTCTGTTTTTAAAAATAGATTTTTAGAATAACAAAATAAACGTGTTTTCAACAATTTTAAAACAAACTCTCAAAACAGAAAATTGAAAAAATAAATTCAAAACTTAAAACTTAAATGCAAAAAGAATATATACTTCTCAAAACACATCTTTGAACGCTTTTTAACTTAGCCAAACATACTGAAAAATAGTGATGGTGATACAGTGGGCACTAATTATGGTCTTTCATCGTCCACGCGCATCACGTCATGCGTTGGTCATTTTTAAATTTTTAAAAAGTTGTCAATAATTTTTAAAAAGTGACAAATGTAGTACGCTTGGCGTGACAACGCAAGATCATAATTAGTGCCCACTATGTGTGCTATATCACCACTAACATACTGAATAGTGCACGTTTGACAAAAATGAAATTGTATTTTAAGTATTTATAAGAAGTGAGTCCTATAAAATGTGTGAATAGTAAGTTGTAACTCTTACGAAATGTATGTATGGATAAAAAGTATATTTGACCGATTTAAATTATAATATAAACTTAAAAAATAAGCTAAAAATTGTTTTTAATAAGTTTGATAATAATAATAAGAAATATGAAGAATAAAAATGTATCTTAATTATTACATCCATCCACAGGTATTTGCCTCGCCTTCCATATATTTTTGTGAGTCCCTAAATATATGCTCAATGAAACTAGCATATTGGAAATTTAATTTGTTCATAATGTTTGATTAAAGGCAATTGAACGTGTTTCATATATTCATTAAAATAAGAGAAATTTGCAATTTTCTTCCCTAACCTTTTCAATCTATTACTAATCTATTATCAACTATTTTTTATAACACCATACATATTTAATCTTTCGATTAATTGTAAATTATGTCCCTAATGACAGATAATAATGAATTTATCATCCTCTTTAAATAAAAAAAATAAAAGAAAGCTAAAATAACAAAAATATAAGAAAATATTACAAAGAAAGTCCCATAACTTTTTAAAAAGTACAAAGAATTTTCTTCCTCCCACCCACCCACCTACCTCACACCACAACCAATATGATGTGATAATAAGGAAGAAGTACCATTTTAAGATTCATAGATTCAAAAATTTAAAAACACACATTGAAAAAATAAAAAAATTTCATAAGAATCTTTCAAAAACTCAACCAGAATAACAAGCTTTATGCAAGCTTTATTGATCTTAGATTCAGAAGTATAAGAGTGAATCCTAAGATTCTTTCATAGATCAATTAGAGTAGAAGATGAATAAACACATGAAACCCTAAACCTTTTTTTCATATTCTTTTTTGAATCCTTGAATTAAATCCAAGAAAACCAGATGCAGAACCATACCTCCCAATAGCAGTTATTAAGAAAAAATATTCTTTAAGATTTTGAAAACCCACAATACAAAAATAGGAATCGGTAGATTAAAGTAAAAGTGCAATGAAAATGAAAGAAATCCACTTCACAATTTCTAGTTGCAGTAAACATGTAGTCGATCCTGAACTTGGTGAATTTATGGTACTAATGAGTATTTAATAATATATTTAAGAGGGACGATATTTTTTTCATTTTAAATATATCATTAATGACAGATTGATGGGTTGTTGTGTGTTGGTGAAGGTTGTGGTGGTGCGGAGATGATAGTTGTGGTTGGATGACGTGGGTTGGGTGGGGGTATGGTGTGTGAGGAAGAAGATAAGTAATTTTTGAAAAGTTATAGAACTTTATTTTTGCATTTTTGTTGTTGTTTTTAGCTATCTTTTGTTTTTGTTTATTTAAAAAGTGCAAATCAGTAATTATCTATAATTAAGGACGTGATTTGTAATTAATTGAAAGATTGATGATGTCTGGTACTATAAAATTAATTGGAGATAAATTAGTAACATATTAAAAAAGTTGAGAACAAAAATTATAAATCTTCCTTAAAATAATACTAGCAGCAGTCTAAGACTAAGTGGTAGTAAAATCATTGTTACATTATCCAATAAATAATAATTCCAATATAAGGTCTTAATTATGGATCTGGTGTTTAGAAAATGAAATAATGATCTTATTATTTATAGAAAAATGCATTTCCATTTTGATTTGCAGATTTCCTTCTATAGTAAAATTTGTGAACTGATGCTAATCGGGATTATTGATCAAAGTTTAGTTATTATCACGTGCGGCTAAACCAAGAGTCGAGTTTATTGCCGAAATAGTTTGATGATCTTGAGGAGATATTGTCATCGATTTCGACCTTCTGTGTGAATTGTATGAGAAGAAAGTGTTGATTGATGTCGAACTCTCTATGAAGGGATGCACATATTCGGTGGATGTTAGATAACTCGACGTGAGTTAAGATATCTCAAAGGAGAAGACGTTCAAACGAACATACATCACTAGAATATAGCGAAAAGATAATTATAGACGTGTTATAATAGTCATTACATGTAACAAAGAAATTCATATACTCTCTGGGAATATAGTGTTGGCAAAATTGGATGCTTGGGTGAATGAGAAATTAAATCTCAAAGTGGACCTGCGGTTTGTCCAAGACCTTCCGACTTCTCAATTGATTTCATGTGTTGTTAATGAGTATAACTCTTGTAACTTACCTATTAATAGTATAATTAGAATTGGAAGGTCACTCAAGAGCCTATATAAAGTATAAACAGGCCCAAATTTCCTCAATCTACACAACAATTTAGCATTTTCTCCTTCTATTATTTAGCATTCAATTTTCTTCTTTAGCATTCGAATTTTCTTGCGGTAATATTGTTCTGGTAGTAGCTCAGTTCGCTGGTACAGTCAGTTCTTCCGTTGTATCTTGGGAAACAGTCGTTCATAACTTACGGTAGGGGACAAATCTGTTTTAAGGAAACTGTACTTGTATATGCCTTAGTTTGCATTCTTCTTCAATTTTTTATTCTACAGTTTCCTTATTCCATTTGTTTACTGCTAATTTCTTACGTAATATCTTGTTTCACGGTTTCAATTGATAAATAACTAACATATAGGATCAAAATGGACACCTATCATATTTGAACAATACAAAATGGAGGACGCGTGAACACGAATATGACATATTTATACAAGTCATATATACCCCTTTAGAAAGAACTTATATTATCCGTTCTTACAGCTTTTTTATTTTAATACTTTATATATATATATATCATTACTATAATATAAATGTCTATCACATGTTTACTGTTCACCTTTCAACCAACACGCCGTCGTTTTGCTATCCATATACATACCATCTGTTCTCATTCCTAGCTGAATTCCACTTCCAAAACCTAGATCGCCGTCTTTTCTCATTTTCTGTCTGACTTTCGCTACCCATCGATTTGCCATCTTTGTCCAAATATCATTCAATTCTTCCACATTTCTTTAAAAAACTCCTAACCCATTCAGATTCCAAACTCTACCAATAATTCTCCATAATTTTTCGATTTCAATAGGTTCAAAATAGCAATTCCGATGGGTTCAAATAGCCATTCCGATGGGTTCAGTTAATCGGCACACACCCTAACGATCACAAAGAATCGTTCTCTACGGAAGCTTCTTCAGATTACCTGGTCCAATTTTTTCAACTGCTTATCTTCGTTCTTCGATTTACAAGTTCGTTGTTGTGGTTTTCTTTTGTTGAAGTTTTTTGTAGTTATTAAATTTACGTTATGATATTGAAGTTTTTAGTATTAAGTATTTGAGTTTTTCACCGATTTGTTTAAAAAATCATACATTGTCGGCTTATTTTGGGCTTTTGCAGTGTGATTGTAGATTATTTGGTCCAATATTTTCTTTCCTTCACCCTTGTTTTTCAGTTTACAGGTATGTTTGGTTTTTTGTACTGGATTTTGTTTAAGTTATTATATTCAGATTATGATGTTGAATTTATTAGTAATTTTTATGATTTTTGGTTAGTTTTTGTTTATGTTGTTTGCATAAAATTATAACAAGAAATGTATCTAGGAAATCAAGTAATCTATGAAATGACAATCATATATTTTCACACTTTTTTGGCATTCATACCGCTTATGAACTCTTTTTTAGTGCTTATAAGCAATTCCAATTATTTGCTAACACAAATGTTAGCTGAAAAGTAACACAATAACACATATATTAATTTACAAATACAAAAAACTGAAATTTGTTATCTTTTTTGTGAATAGGCTTTAATGAAGAATAACACAATATTTTTCAAATAGTTTTTCCACCTAGGCTAACTTTTTTACTGTTTATGTTGCCACGTGTTGGCTTGAGATGTGGCTGTCATCCCTTTTTTTTTTTTCCTCCCTCTCTCAATTGGGGTATATAAGATTAGCAGCACTGTTCTCTCTCCACGAAACCTAGAAACGCTGTTTGTTCTGAGTTGGATCGACTTTTCTGTCGGTGCTTGACAACGTTTGTTGCTGTTGTCTTCCACTCCTTCGATCAATTTCATTGATTTATGGTATGTTAGTGTAAAAAGGAGGCGAAACAGAGGGATGGGGATTTCTAAAGGGTGGTTGCCCGCCCCTCTCTTATTTGCCAATGATTTCACCATCTACAAATAGGCCAAGTGTAATAGTTTTGGTTATACCAGGAAGGACCTAAGATTCTTACACTCTCATATAATGCATATGGGTTCTGATTTTAATTGAACTTTTTAAGTTTTTTGCCACAAACGTCCCCCTCCCCAACAAAATGGGGATGGAGAGCTGAATAAGTTCATATTAGTAGTTTACTCTTAATGAAATAGGTAAATGGCAATTCAGACTCATTTAAAGGGCCATCTTTTTTCATGTTATGTTTATAGTTGCACTCAACAGGACCAATGGGATTGATTCTGTATGTTTTATTTGTTGTAATTTCGCATGAATTTCACGGATATGTGTTTTCTTGAATTTGTATTATTTATGCATTTATTGGCGGCTTCAAGATTTTCTTGTTGTTGAGGGTTGCAGGAAGATTTTAAGTATGAGAAGGGATTTTAGTCTACGAACAGAGTGATCTTTTTTCTTCAAACTTGCTGTGGGTTTTGAGTTGTATCTGTAATTTTCTTGTTTCTTTGCATCCGAAATCCCTAGAATCGCCCTAGGCCTTTTGTCATATTTACCATTTCTACCGGAATCTTAAAATTGTCTGAACCTGAACTGTTAGCATCGTTCATTTTTGTGGTAATACATCTCCAATGAAGTGAATCCGAGGTATGTTTTGTTTTCAATATTTCTCCTTTGTTTCGTTTTTTCTTCTTCTTTAAATTGATGATTGATGTTCTTTATTTGACTACAGCATTTGAATTGAAAGAGTATTGTTTTGCCGATGAAAAGATTACATTGGGTGGTCTCTTGAATTAAAGGTAAATTATTGAAGTCTTGTTTAGGCTTTTATTTAAGGTTTGTTGATATTGAAGTTGGGTCATGATTTTCCTTCTTTGTGCTTTACATTTTCTTTGTCTATTGAAGTTTTGTTAAATTTTGATATGGTAATTTTTTCCCCCCAAAAACTGGTAAATAGATCGCATAAACCTTTTTCGAGATTTCTAGCTTTTGGGAGAATTAAGTACTGAGTCTCTGATGAAACATGACAGGGATGGTAGCAAAAATATCATGGCCTTTAGGGATAAGCAGAGGGTTTTATATACTTCTCCATTAAAAGCTTTGAGCAATTAGAAGTACAGAGAGTTGAGAGATGAGTTTTCTGATGTGACACTTTCGCCAACACAAGTTGTTTGGTAATGACATCGGAAATTCTTAGGGAAATGCTTTATAGGGTTCTGAGGTGTTGAATGAAGTTTCCTGGGTCATATTTGATGAGATACATTATTTGAAAGATCATGAAAGAGGTGTTGTTTGAGAAGAAAGTATCATTTTCTTGCCCCAGCTATTAAGACGGGTTTTCTTTCAGCAACAATGTCGAATGCTACCGAATTCGCAGAATGGATATGTAATATACACAAACAGCGGCCGACACCCCTGCAACATTATGTTTTCCCCATGGGAGGCTCTGATCTGTATCTTCTTGTTGATGAGAATGAGCAGTTCAGGGAGGATAATTTTTTAAAACTGCATGAGACTTTCGTGAAGCAAGATATAGCTGATGGGAACAGTAGTGGAAATGGCAGAGCGAGAATTGCAAAAAGTGGGACTGCTTCTGGTGGTTCTGACATATACAAAATCGTTAAGGTGGATATCAAGCCTGTCACTTTGCCATTTTATTTCTACTCGTAATCGACCTTTATCTGCATGCATAGAAAACCATATACTAAAAAAGTTATTTCACCTTTGAAATGTCAAGTTGCAGCCATTCTTCATTAGTGACTAATTTACTTTGTCATTTATTGTTCTCTCTTTCATCTTCTTTGCTTCTATACAAGGTGTGCGATGAAAAAATTGCATTGTTTAGTGCTCAAATTGAAAAATTGCTGAATTTCAGATGATTATGGAGCGGAAATTTCAACCGGTGATAATATTATGTTTTGCATTGTGTTGGAGAAAAGACGAGGCAAGTCATGTGACTCAGTATGCAAATCAAATGGACAATCTTGTGTGACCAACAAACTCGCGTTACTTAACTGTGTGAAATGTAAGCTTAATATTCTTATCTTTTAATACGTGGAATTCAAGCTCAACTTGATATATATTACTCATTGTTCCCAGAGCTATATTATTTTTATTATTATAGGCTTTAATAATTTGGTCCCTTTAGCATCTCTTTGCTAATCTTCTTATGCCATGATTTTGGTTGTCTGAATTAGCTTTTCAAACCTATTAAAACTCCTTTACCCTTTTTTATTGTTTTTCACATTTTTGGAATTTGTATTAGTGTTAATGGATGGATTCCTCTGCAATCGTTGGTTACTGGAATAGTATCTTCCATGAATGTTGTTTGACATGCCTCTCAGAATTGACAGGTCATGAGATGTAACTCTCCGATTTCATTTTGTTATGCACAGCATTCAAAAATACATGAGTTGCAAAGGAGCCTCTTTGGAAAGCATTGGAGCTGACCATCCAGCTGAAGTTGTTGAGGATGCCCCAAGACATCTGGTACACTTGCTACTTGTGTTTATGAATTTAATCCTTGATTTTGTAGCATGTGCTTCAATTTTAGGGTGAAAAAAAAAAAGTAATAGTTGCTCTTGCAAGTCAATACAGTAAGGCAACTGAAATGTTCATCATTGGTTTCAGTTATGGCCCACTGATGACATTTACATATTCATGTTAAGTGTTGGGTCATTTCTGAGCGAGACAGTGCCTTAATCTACAAAATCTGTTGGAACTTATTCCAGTTAATCATACTTAAATCACCAAATTTAACATTTGTTATGAAATTAATTGTTTTCCAAAGAAACTAAATATTTTGGCAAATTTGATTTTGAAGAAATTGTCCATGACAATGTATCCATATGTGTTCTATCTTTAAACATGGTGGAAAATAGATCTGGAACATCTGGATTTAGCCACTGAACTCGTAAAGCCTCAACCACACAGCAAAATTGATTAAACGGAATAGATTTGGAAACTCCCAGGTAAGTTCCTTCAGTAACTTAAGCACCTCAGTTGCAACTCTCATGGATTTCGTGGTAAAGCCTCGAAGGCCGCGGATTATTGGTTGATGAGAAATTGACTGGCCATAATACTATTGATATGTTTGGGAGGGATGATTGGACAATACTAGACAACATTAAACAAGTTAAAATTTTGTTAATTATACTATCCAATCCTATCGAGTAGTGGGGTAAAACATGTTCAGTGTGTTCTTTCATCATCAAATTGAGGAGCATCCGGATCTTACTAGAAGCAGTGAACCCTGATCTCCCACGCGATCTACACTAACATACCTTCTGTGTCTCGGCACACACTCAAACATGTATAATAACTTCAAGAATGTTATCGTATCTTGAAATTCTCATCCAAAAAGGGAAGAATGTACAGCTGCATGATATAATTTTAGCCTTTTCTCTTTAGGTTTTTGAGAAGTTGAATGCGGGCGTTAATTTGTGTAGCCAATGTTAGCTGACAGCTCTTTTCTGGTGCCCTATGAATCGAGATTTCATAGAAATCGTGGTTACACTGATCAATCAAAGGTACATGGCTGGCCTTATAAATGCATTACTCAGTCATTTGAGTACATTTCTACATTTTTGATATATTCATTTGCTTATTTATTATTTTATTATAACAAATTAGGTCCAATTATGCACATTTCTCAAGCATAATAAATGGCTATTTATGCACATTTCCAGGATCACTAATGCATTTATATGCTTATACACCTCTCCTCAAATATGATGGATAAGGTCCAATTACACTCATTCTTCATCACATTCTTTGGTATGCTCCTCTTTAGCCTTTTAGAACCTTGTAATGTCATGGTGATTTTTAAGGTTTATATATTGTTTTGTTTCTAATACCTTCTTTGTTCAGCTGCTCATAACTAGACATTTTTGGTATATATTATGAAGATTGTTGCTTCAAAATGGTTATTTTTTCATGAAATTTTTTGACAGCTCTATGAGTTTGTCAATTTAATTCTCAGAAACAATGGTGGACTTCATAGTCTTTGAGATAACCTTTTTGTCGAATTCTTTTCATTGGATTATTGTTAAATTTTCTTGATCTTAAACCTTAGAGCCAATTTTAATGGATGCTGGAGATCTTTTTTTTTTTTTCGTTTGTTATTTTATTCAGTACCCCAACTTATATATTAGAGGTGTAATTTCCAGGAACCTATTTTTTTTTTCAAATGTTTCATTTAATCTCACTAATTTGTTTAATTTTTTTATTTGATGCTTTGTAAAAAAAAATTCCATTGTTGCAGCACGAAATTTAACTAGAGAGGAGAAAAAGAGATACAAAAAAATTAGATGAGATGATAACGAAGTTTTGTGGATGATAATGGTTCGATCCTGTCCTCATGATTTGTTTGTCAACACTCGAAGTGATATAGGTGATATCTTCCTTCATTTATCTTCACTACACTTCCTATATTTGAAGTTAAATTAGTCACAAAGTTTTCTTACAATAAAATGTTCACGTCTAAGAATGTATCGAGGATTTAAGGGCTTGATGAAATATGTAAGAATATAAACTCGATTGATCTCCTGAAATTCTCATTTTAATAAACTAATTCAAAAAATTGATGCATTCCTCTTATTTTTTTCAACATGCCAATATTTTCATGTTCTACACATGTATTCCTGCTTATGCTTAATATTTGTTGCATTCAGTTCGATCGGGTCATTGTTGAAGCTCAATAGCTCGAATTAGTAGTAATTTTATGGTATGAATTTAGGGTTGCAATATGAAATTTTCGCCCTCATTTTATTCTTCAGTTGTTTTTGTGTTGTTTTGTCAATTTTGCAAAATCTTAAATTTGTTGATCCGTTGTTTCATTTTAATTTAAATTGTTCAAGAAGTCTCACTTTAACCCCCTATTCAATGTAATATCAATTATTTTGTTCAGATTGTAAGAATCTCCGAGCTGCTATGTAATAAATTTATTATGGATATAATTTTGTTGTTGTTATTATTAATATTGCTTATTTCCTTTGAAATTTTCAACTTCCATAGTGAGATTTCACTTGAATTTGTGCATATTCTTGGATTTAGTTATTGCGTTACACTTTTGCCTTCAATAATTAAATTTCTTGGTTTACCTTTACTATAATGAGGGAAATAATGAATTCTCCTCTAATGGGGATAACTCTTGTGCTCAACAGTGTGAACCTATAAATCATGAGATAAAGTTGTGATGATAGAAGAAAGATTTTTGGAGTAATAAGACAATTACATTTCTTTTGATAAGGGGAAAGTCCCGAAGGCAAAGCCCTCCACCTGTGTCAGCCTTTACCAGGCAGGTTGTAAATCGAGGGATGTGCACGAGTAGCAGGGACCTGAGGGAGAGAGCCAACAGGTGGCATTTCTTAATCCCATAGAACTTTGTCATATTTAGGACTAAGTGGCATCTTATGACAAAGTCATGCAGGTCTCTTCAACCTTTGTATGGTGGTGCTTGTTGCCGTACACAACACACTTATAATTGAAAATTTAATGAAAGTTTGCCTCTTACACAGTCTCTCAATTTGATTTATGTGGATATTTAACCTAAATGTAAGTAACGCAGTACATATATCTTGCATTATTTGCTGAAAATTCCAGTTTACTTATTGCATCTGTATTAAATATCACAATCAACATATATGTCTTCCTATTATTGTTGTTAGAGCAGTTAGATTTTAGTATATAATGACAAATTAAGTAACAAAATATTGTACTTTTTATTGCATTTTTAGATGTTTTTTTTTTTTTTTTTTTTTTTTTTTTTTTTTTTTTTATTTGCGTGATGGCTACGTGATCAGGTCAAGCTTTTGGTTTAGTTCAAAGTCACTGAGGTATTGGATATTTCTAATGTGCTGATAATTTTATCGTGAACCTTTTTTTCTCTCCTTATAGTCTTGGCTTAAGAAAACAACTTGCTTAACATATTATCTCAGTGCATGTTTGTTGTCAGTATTGGAGAAAACTGGACAATATTAAATAAGAAAAAGGAGCTAATATATGCTTGATTAGCAAAATTGAAGATCGTGCTGAAAAATGAGATTATCTCTATAAATTTCCGCACCTTGTTCTTTCCGAAGAACAAGTTTCTAAACTAGAACCTTATAATCTCAAAAATATTTTCTCTACATTTGGAAATAAGACTATCCCCACTTCTCTACAAGATCTTCAAAGAGAAGTTAAAAATTTGAAAGAGGACCTTCAAATTTTAAAGAGAAGCCATATTGATACCTAATAAGAAGTCTTGGCTTTCAACATTCTCTTTGAATCAAATAAGTATAAAAGGCTTCAAAAGATAAGCAACCCATTCTAAATAACAATTTGCATAAAGAATTGGACTTTATCAATGTTTGCAAAAAAAAATGCTTCAAAAATGATATTGTCAAATGACAATTGTCATCAATGGAGATTACGAACTATCGGCTAAATTTCTAATTGACAATGGAGATTGGACTTGATCAAAACAGCATCCAAGAAGGTTTGGTTTCGACTAAATACCACTTTTTACTCCTGCACTAGCAACTTTATTTGCACAAGGGCCACAAATTTTTATTATTCATTAGATTGCATTATTTATAAAAACTTTAATTTTTTTTTTGGTCAAAAATGTAAATATATAAATCAATCAAAATGTACAAATACATCGGGCATATCCGGGCACAGTCAAAGTAAAAAGTACGTATTGAAGTTGTCTATACAAAAGAATGGCAATCAAAACAAAGAAAGGAGACAAAATAGACCAGGCATACCTGGGCACAAAATGAAAATAACAATGCCAAAAAGAAACCTAGAATACAGACTCAAAATTAATCAAAACATTTGGATACAAAGAAAATAAAACTTTGTATACATGTGTTTTGATTTTTCGAACCACTGTATCTGGGTTGGTTTTAAGATCCTCAAAAATGCACTTGTTCATGGCCATCCATGGAAAAGGGTTTCAAGGACACGGAGGAACTTATTGAATGCTAACAAAAGATGATGGTGATAACTGGCATGCGATACAAATTCTGATTTTTGTGCTCGCATAAATTCTTCAGCATGTCTTCAATTTCGATTCACATTTAATTTTCAAATATTACTGCTCTACTTGATTCAATACATCTCATAATGCACACACATTGTTAATGCAAGATATGTGATTACAGACTTCGAAGACCATGAAATCATTATTGACCCAAACACCAACTCCAAGATCCATGTAAGCTATATTGACTCATCTAAGCAGTAGTTTATATTCAGTTAACCCTCCCAAATTCCTTATTTCTTTAATCTTTAAACAATAAATTACATTATTTTTCTTTTACGCTACTTTGTGTTTATTTAAAAAAAGAAAAAACAATCAAGTGCGACCTATCACCTCAAATTCATTATGATGTTATGATTGAGAAACACTCGATTTCATGAACACTAAAAAGATTGTGTAGTTGTTCAACGCATGGCCGATTGGAAAGAAAAAGAAAAAGAATAATTTAATGCCTCTAATTAGGTTATAATTATGGAAGTTCGCACTCTTCTGAAATTTTGCATGATTCGAAACACAATAATCCGTAAAGTTCAATGGAGAAAAAAGAAAAGAAATCCTTAGTGTATTTCTCTCTCACATCATAATACACTCACTATTTAAATGCATATTACGTTTATCATTTCAGGTACAGATAAATCAATGTATTTTAGCATATGGCAGACAAAATGCACATTCCATTGTTCTGTTTAGTCACTCATACAATGAAGATATTTCACTAACTGTTAGATCTTCTACTACATGAAGCAACCAAATTCTTGTAGGTAATTAATTTGCATTGACTCGTATATAACTCGTATTGCTTCCAAAATTGATACAATTATTCACTTTTAGTGTTACATTGATCCTTCTAATAACCATTACACCACCATTTCACATGAATGTACACAATGGACGTAATTTCCAGTCAGTGGATTGTTACACTGTTCGAACAGGTTAAACCAAGCAAGGAAATGATATAGGATGCCATCAACCAAGCTCCATATGTATAGTACCATCCTCTATAGTATCTAAACTTGCTCATAGTATCACAACCCAGGGACCCAAATGAACAACTCGGTCTCTGGTTAAGCAGAAAATTCATGAAATATACCATTTTGTTCATAGAATGTAGAGAAACTAGTTTTTTCAAACTCCCTTCTATGATCACTTCTAATCTTCATTATTTTTATCCACTCAAAGTGTTTCTCTGTTGTTAAATTTAGGTGCAAAAATTTAAATCTTTCAAAAATATTAGACTTTCTTTTAAGAAATCACCCAAGTATATCTAGAAAAGTCATCTACGCAAACATAGATATTTTTTGCCACCAATACTTTTAGTTTGAATAGTTCCATCAAATCCATGTGACGTAATTCTAATACATGAGATATAGCAAGAAATTGACCTTGTTGGCATGAACCACACAATATTTCAGATTTTTCGGTGAGTTTAGGAACACCTCGTACTATATTTAATTTTGTTAGTCTCGACAAATCAATGAAATTCAAATGTTCCAACCATTTTTGCCACAGTTCGGTGGAGTCAGTCTTTGAAACATGACAAGTAATTTTGCTGCCAAGAAGAAAATAATTATCACTAGACCTAGTGCTATGTAGAATACAATTATCATCATATTTCAAGATTTTACATGAATTTTACATAACTAAGTATTTACCATCACATAGTTGGCCTATAATATCAAGTTAGCTTTTAAACCTACAACAAAAAGCACTTCTTTTAAAGGAGAAAATCTATCAATTAGGATAATGCATACACCTTCAATTTTACCATGTGCCCCGTCACCAAAGGTAACCAAACCATCTGCATGACTCTTGTAATTAGTTAGATAAGATCGATTACCAAACATATGTCTAGAACAACCATTATCAAAATACGAAGAGTTAAGAACAAATGTTCTATAAGAAACATCAACCATATAACAATTTAAATCTAACCCAAAGTTGTCTTACTTTAGTGTTGCTATGGTGTCTTATTTGTCTATTAATCAAGTTCTTATTAGATAAACAATGAAAGGAGTCATGTCCTAAATTACCACAGATGCAACATTTTACAAAGTATTTTAATTTACCTCTTTACATAGAGACTTAATACACTGGTTGTTTAACTATGGACGAGTATGAATTTGAGTCTAGGCATTAGTCAGAACCTGCATAGGCGAGTCAACCTCAGTACTGAATGCAATGCGAGCAATTTTGTCTAGGAATACAACAGATTGTATCTCTTTGACAAAATTAATCTGATTCCAACTTCTTCTTTTTTGCCTTTTTCAAAATATCCCAAGCCTTTTTTTACGTTTAAAGTTTTTCCATAGCTTAGGATTTCACTCAAGCGAGAGGCTCCAATTATTAGTTGCTTGACCATTTCTTTTGGTTTTTCTAATTCATGAATAAGGTCCACAATTTGATCGTCCTTCTCATTTGAGAAGTTCGTTAGATTATCACTTTTAGTATCTATTGCTGCCTTATCATCTTCCAAAAATTCCGTCATGACATAAATAGAAAAATTCTTCTCATGTTCATCTTTTAATTGTTTGTTCACGCTAATGCAGTTAGGATATACATGGTTTTGTTCTTCTGATGGTGTAGTCAAGGATTCTGAACATGCAATCAAGTTTTGCAAGGAATCAGTATACTAGACTGTAAGTTCATAGTCAGGGATGTTACGTGATCATTAGCGGTTATATCTTCCTCATCTTAGTCTGAATCTATTTCATTGCCTTTTTAGTACTAGATTTCTGTAAGGTATTTGCACATTCAGAGGCTATGTGACCAAAAAACCCTCACACTTATGACATTAAATCTGATTTTCATTTCTATTCATAGATGTAGTGGGGTGTTGCCCTGTGTTGTTTAGAAATCTCTTCTTTTGTTGCAGTGGAGCATTCAAGTTCTTTCCTTTTTTATTTTTTTTTAAGAAATTTTTAAATTGTTTGGTGAGCATGACCATGTTTTCATCAGTTTCACTCTCTTCACCATCAATTTCTTCTTCATTTTATCGATTTTGAAGACAACACCAGATCCCTTTTCATTATTTCTCCTTTGTAGATATAGTTCATATGTCATCAATGATGTCACCAATTCTTCAACTTTCATTTTTTCAATCTCCTTGCTTTCTTCAATGACGGTTACTTTGGAGTGGAAACGATCAGGCAAGGATCTGAGAATTTTTTTTACATTTTTGCTCTCCAAGTATTTCTTTCCTAATGTATAAGTTGTATTGGTGATGTCACTGAGTTTTACATAGAAGTTTTTACATAGAAGTCTTTGAATTGTTCATCATCTCTCATAGTCATTTGTGCAAATTCTAGAGTAAGTATTTGAAGCTTGGATAACTTGACAATTGAGGTTCTCTCATGATCAATCTATAAGATATCCCAAGCTTCTTTAGCAACCTGACAAGTAGAGATCAAACTAAATTTATTAGAATCCACAAAAGAAAATATGACATTTAAAGGCTTGGAATTCCAATTAGTATAATTAAAATCAGTTTTTGCCCACTCATCTACCTTTTTCTCTCTTTTTACACCATTTTCAACAACAGTGGGGGTTTTTATCATCATAGACAATAGAGTGCCAATCTTTTTCATCAAGTGATTGGATATAGACTTGAATCTTAATTTTTCAATAGGCACATTTAGTTCTATCTAAAACTAGTAGTCTAAATGGAGCTCCGTCTATATCTAGATTTTTTGTATCACACTTATAAAAGTGTACCCGCTCTTATACCAATTGAAAGTTCTAAAATTTAGATTAATTAAATTAAAGACAATTTTAATCTTAATTAAATTAGTAGTGGACATAACGCAGTTTGAACTGGCGCGTTATAACGAACAGCAATTCTAACTTGTATAAGGAGGTTGAGACAGTGTTCGATTAACAACAGTTTGTTTAGAGCAGAATTTAAAGAATTAAATACGAACACAAAATGTAACGTGGTAAACCCCAAAGAGAAACATCTAAGGCTCTCCATGTCATAAGTAAAAATAATCTACTAATAATCTTGATTAAAAATACATTAGTATCCGATTTTTGTAATTTCACAAAATTAACAAAATAACAATGAAAAGAATATAGATCAACTTCCTTTTGATACTTCTCTTTTTGACTTGTTGATGAAGTGAAATCAAACCCACTAGTCTTCTTCCCTATTGTACTTGACAGCAACCACCACTTGGATTAAGAACCCCTGTTCTTAACTTTATGTCAAGTAGATTAATCAAGATATGAAATTGTTCTTTGAGCACCAATTTGTTTTTTATTCTCCAATGAGTTTGAAGAAAATTTTTTTTCTTTGAAACTTAATCAACGAAGCTTTATGTCTTGTTCATTCACCATGGATTCAGCCGGCTATGAGCTTGGAGAACAATAATTGTAATTTCAAAGCTTAATTCTTCATTGATTTGTACTCTTACTTATAAGTAAAGTAACAATCAAATTAGGAATTATTTCTTTCCAAAAAATCTGCAATAAAAATAGTAAGAAAAATTAGTAGGAAAGATACAAAAAAATATTCTAGATTTGACGAAAGAAAATATTTAGGAAACTCAAGATGATCTTTAAATATTCACTCCCTAAACAAATCTAAAAAAATAAGATAAGGTACTTTAACCTACAAGAGGGTTGTTCCTGATATTCACACGATCAGATAATATTATGTAAGAAAACAGAATAAAATCCGTAGTCCACATATTTTTAATAAAGATATGCTTACCATCTCAACCAGTCAGAACTGGCAGCAACGTGTCTAATCAAAATGTACATACATGCCTACATCCTCTTTTATAATTAAAAATCAGTAATATTAATGAAGTCAGCTAATATTAAAAAAGAGAAAAAAATATGACACCATATATTTTTCAACATATTTGTTCCAATGTAGCCTGTCGCAAGTTGATAACTTCCGCATGTGCTTAATGAATCAAAATTGTATTTTGAGATACAAAGTTCAGTCAACTTCAGGAAAATGGTACATAATCTAGTTCATCTCCCGAAAACAAATATTAGTGTTGATTCTCATATGGAAAGAACTCAACTAGAAGAATTTTTAAATTTAGAAACTCCAAGTGAAATTGTAGCTTCTTGTGAAGATATTCAAACTAGTGATTTAATCAACCAAGTAGATCTACCACCCAACGAAGATCAACTAGACAGTCACTTCCTCCAAAAAGGATGAAAGATTTTCTCACGTATTATACTATCACATACCCTATGCAAGTATGTTTGTTATAAGATAATATGAAGCAATCACATAATGCATTTTTAGCTGCTTTTTCTAACAATCAAGAACTAACTAATTTTATTGGAGCAAATTCAGATCCTATTTGGAGAAAGCTATAGAGGCAGAACTAAGTGCTCTTGACAAGAACAAAACATGGGAAATTGTTAAGTTGCCATGTGGGAAAAAAATAGAGGATTGTCTCTGGATTTATTAAACTAAATCGTGATGGCACTATTGAACGACATAAAGCACAACTTGCTGCTCGAGGTTTTACTCAAACATATAGGGAAAACTATATGGAAAATTTTGCTCCTGTTGCTAAATTGAATATCTTTCGGCTACTTATCTCTCTTGTGGTCAATCAAGGTTGGAAATTATTTCAAATGGATGTAAAAAATGCATTTTGCATGGTGATCTAGTAGAAGAAATTTATATGAATATCCCACCGGGTCATCCACAAGAATTTGAATTTGGTACAGTGTGCAAATTGAAGAAGGCCTTGTATGGGCTCAAGCAGTTATCTAGAGCTCGGTATGCTAAATTGGTTGTGTTCTCGTACAAAATAAATTGAGTATGTGTTAGGTAGAATTTAAAATAAACTGTTTTTTTCCTCACACTAATTTTTAACTATATATTTCATGAGACCTGCAACTTTTTAAATTTTGTAACCACACATTTATCTTTTTTTTTTTATTTTAGCAAAATCTCCTAAAAAACTACTTTTAAATTCCACCAAACAGGCACTAAAATAAGCTCCACTAACCCTTCACAATTCGCTAACAAAGGAGCTACAAGTACCATGATCATACTAGTATATATTGATGGCATTGTAATTACAAGTGATGATCATGTTCAAATCTCAAAATTCAAGACACCATTACACAAACGGTTTGCCATTAAGGATTAGGGAATACTCAAGTACTTTAAGAAGGCAAATTGCTTGCTTAACGAAAATATGTGTTGGATCTTCTTTAAGAGAGCGGTAAGATGGGAGCAAAACCTATCGACACACCTATTAAGAATGATGAAAAACTTGATGAGAATGGTAAGTGGCTTACTAACATATGTGTTTAGTAAGTCGCATGCTCCTACAGTCAAACATATGAATGTTGTTAACAAAATTTTATAGCATCTTAAAGGGTCACCTTGAAGAGGTATATGGATGCGCCTAAATGGACACATGTAAAAATTTAATGAACTTTTTTTTAGTGATTTTTAGGAATTTTTCATGGATTTTAGAGACTTAGTGCTATAATTGAAAATATGTCGATTAGTGCTAATAAAAAAATATTGTGAATGGTGCTACTTTTGAAAATAAGAAAGTTAAGTTGTAGATATAGCTATGACATCATTGTGCAGCTGTTGTGCAAATTGAATAGGAACGGTTGTGAGACGCACAACAATATGGATACTTATGAATAATTAGGTCAATATAATTTCGTCAAATGGTACAATAAGGGCCACATATTATTTTTAAAAACTTCAAAATGACATTTATGCTCCCATAAGGGGACCCTTTTCATATGGAAATCACATATTTATCGAAATGCCCTTGGATAAACAAGTTGTTCGGCTAGGAAAGATGCTAACCTAGATACAAAATGTGGACGAACAAAGTCGTAAATGCTAAGATAAGCAAGGCTAAAGGTAAGTAATGGTCTAACTACAATGTGAAACAATAATATATGTATATTATAATTTTTCCTATGTGAATACTAAAATATACGTGGAATATGATATTGTCGCTGAATATTTGTATACGATGGACGTGGTTGGGATATGATATTGTTACTGATGTACATAGATCTTTATTGGAATACTATCATATGTTATTATGACTTAAAAATAGTGCACGAAATATACTATGTCATTCGTGTACACGTAAATTGCATGGACCTGAAAAATGTGGTCATTCATAATTGGTAAAAGAAGAGATAATGTGAATAAAGAGAGATGATAACATTGAATATAATATATTTTTCCTACATGTGTATTGTCTATTTGGTGTCTAGATTGATATACCATTTGTAGTTAGGGTTGGGCAAAAACCGACCCAAACTGCACAACCCAACCGACCCGAGCAGTTTGGGTCAATTTTTGAGTTTAATTGAGTTGGGTTTGGGTTCGGGATTCCAAAATAACGCCAGGTCGGGTCGTGGGTTGAATTAGTAAACTTGACCCAACCCGACCCGACCCTATCCAATTAATTTAAAAAAA
This sequence comes from Forsythia suspensa, assembly GCA_023638005.1. Lineage (NCBI taxonomy): Eukaryota > Viridiplantae > Streptophyta > Magnoliopsida > Lamiales > Oleaceae > Forsythia > Forsythia suspensa. The sequence goes on from CM042674.1 coordinate 43,088,230, forward strand.
ATTTGGTTGAAAGGGCTGCCCTAATAATCAGGCCCAGGCGTAACCGTGTAAGCCCATTTGCAAAAATCAGCAACCTCAGCAGCTAGCCCTCCACTCTCCTCTCCAACAGAAAACACAACCGCCACACACTGTGAAATACCTTGCCAGTCACCACTAATCGTCTCCGTCAAAGTCCTTTACACCAAATCCGCCACCACCTACTGAAGTCCTTTACACCGACTCCGTCGAAATCTTCAATCTTGAAAGATGATTACAAGTAAATGATTTTCTCCTCAAATCTTACGGACTTATGGAAAATATGACTTTGTTCAGTTACTCTGAATTCTGTGGTTTGGATTAACATTTCAAAGCTTGAATCTTGGATGTCGAAATGGTTTTGATGCGATTGTAAGTTTCCAGAGTTGGTAAAGATCCTTCCGTTTCAGTATCTTCAAATTTTTAACTTCTTCTTGCACATAATCTAACAATGTCAACCTAGCAGTGCACAAATTTAATAACAGAATATACATTAGGAAAATGAAAATATGATGCCCTAAAACTAAACATGGAGTGTACCTATTTTATGCTTCATAGTAATTTTAGCATTAAGATTTTGTTGGACTGCCTACCCAAATTTTTCTTCCTCTGCATTGTCATACATTAAATCGAAAAAAAGCCTAATATACAATGTTGGATTTTAAAGCAAATAGAGGGCCATTGTTTATATCTATTTTTTTTATGATGATTTTGAGCTGAATTTTTTTTGCTGATTTTTGTTTGCTGAATTTTTTGAGCTGAATTTGTTTTTTAGCTGCAAATAGAGCAAATAATGTGATTTGCTGCTGAATTTTTGTTACTGATTTTTTTTTTTGCTGATCCAAGATGTAAGACCGTGTGATTTGTTGCTGAATTTATTTTGCTGATTTTTTTTTTTTTTTTTTTTTTGTGATGATCATTTGTATGTTCAATTTTGTTTTGATATTCGTTGGCCATGGAACAGAGTGACGAAAATGGACAAATGTAGAATACTGGTTCTTTCTTAGTTATTACATTGAAATTTTAATTTTTCTCATATCATACATTGATTATTGATACATTTTGTGTAATATTTATGTAAGAGAAAATCGAATAGAATAGCTTCATATGTCTAGGATCACTTCATACTAATGGGTCCAAGGGATGATTCAAATGTTAGGTGTAAATGTAACTACTGTGGAATAGATTATGCATGTAGCACCAAAAAGTGTGGGACAAGTACTTTGAAAAATCATTTGAGAAATAATTGTAATAAATATCCTGGTAGATTGCAAGATAAAAAGCAGAAAATACCATCTTTTGAGAACCAAAAAGAGGATGGTGGGAGCAATCTTATAGCTATTGGTCGTAGTAAGGCGGAGTGTAGGATTGCATGTGCTAAAATGGTAATACTAGATGAACTGCCCTTTAAGTTTGTTGAAGCTCGTGGATTTAGAATATTTTGTACTGTTGCACGTCCTCAGTTTGAGCCTCCGTCATGTAGAACTCTTGTAAGAGACATTTATCAATTGTATTTGGATGAAAAATTGAAATTGAAAGATGTTTTCTCTTCTCATTGTCAAAAGATTTCTCTTACAACTAATACTTGGACTTCCAATCAGAATGTGAATTATATGTCTCTGACAGCACACTACATTGATTCTAATTGGACTCTTCATAAGCGCATTTTAAGCTTTTGTATTGTTCCAAATCATAAGGGTGAAACTATTGGTAAAATGATTGTGTCTTGCTTAAATGAGTGGGGGAATGACAAAATTTTAACAATCACGGTTGATAATGCAACATCAAATGATATGGTTATTTCTTATCTTAGGATGAAGGTCGTTGGTTGGGGTAATTATGGGTGTCTTCTAGATGGTAGATATTTGCACTTGAGATGTTTTGCACACATTATCAATTTGATTTTTTGTGATGGTTTGAGGGAAGCACATGACTCTAATAGGAATTTGCAATGCAGTAAAATATGTTAAATTTTCTCCTGCGAGGTATGAAAAATTAAAAGAGTGTGCGAGACAAGAGAAGATTGAATGCAAATCTATTGTATTTTTGGATGTTCCTACTAGGTGAAATCCTACTTATCTTATGTTGGAAACTGCTTTAAAAGTTCAAAAAGCTTTTGATAGGTTAGAAGAAGACGATGCACAATATTTGAATTACTTTCGGGAAGATAAGGGGGTTGAATGAGGGGTGGAGCTCCTTCAAGTTCGGATTGGAAAAATGCTTTTGTGTTTGTCAAGTTTCTTAAGAATTTCTTCAATGTTACTTTGACTTTCAGTACTTCATTGAATGTTAGTGCTCCTGCTTATCTTCATGAGATATCTAATCTTGTACTCGAATTGGATCAATGGAGTTTAAGTAGCGATTTTTTGTTGGGTGAAATGGCCTCTAACATGAAGAAAAAGTTTGATAAGTATTCGGGTAAAATGGAAAATGTGAATCAATTGGTGCTTGTTGCTACTATACTTGATCAAGATATAATAAATTGGATTATGTTGAATATTGTTTTGTTGATATCTACAAGGATAAAGAAGTTGCTAGTAGCATGACTAAGGTGGTGAAAGCCAATTTGATGTTTATTTATGAGTGGTATTTGGAAAGTGAAGGAGTTTATGGAAGTAGTGAAGTAACGAATGAGACTACTTCAAGTTCTTTTAATTCTGATAAAGACAGTTCTTGTTGTTCTACTAGTGAGGCTAAGCTTTCTAAGTTTGCTTCTTTAAGTCCTAAAATTGTGGAGGTATTGATATGCACTCAAAATTGGTTGAAACCTTCTCCAAACTTGGATGGATTTTTTATGGAAGATTTTGAGCATTGCAATCAATTGGAAGCAAGTAATAAAACTACATCCTATATAATTGTTAAATTTTTTTTTTTTCTATCTACTTTATTGGTAATTCAATTATTATTTGCTTAGAACTTTTGGAATCAATAAATTCAAAATCAAATGGAGATACTCAAGGACACAAAGCCAAGTGATTCATTTGTTTTACAATCTTGTTCATGTAAACGTATAAATGTAAACTTTGACAAATACTTAATTTAAAGTATTCTTTATTTTTCTCTAATAGTTTCATTTCTTTTGTTGCACGAACCCACTATTATTTCTTCAATTGAATATTTGATGTAATATTTTAACTTTTAACTTTTAACAATGTTGGTTAATTGAAATATGTTTGGATGACTGTAATATTTTACATTTATAATTTTTTGAGATTGGATGATTGTAATATTTTTAAATTTGGATTTAGTTTGGATGACTATAATATTTTTAGTCGTTACTAATTATTTATGTTGAATTTGTTTCATTTTCAAGATCATTGTCGAATGAATTATTGGATGTTTATCCATTATTTATTTTTAATTTGTACTAACTATTGAAGTTTGAATTTGTAATATTCATTTTTTTTGTCCAGAAATAGTTTTGAATTTGTAGTATTCATTTTTTCAATTTGAATTTGTAGTCTAGAAATAGCTTTGAATTCGTAGTATTCATTTATTCATACACATTATCATTATGCTAAACAACTTAGTTACTTATTAGAGAATGGAAATAAAATCCTTTTAAATCTTTAAATAACTTCACATTTGGGCTAAAATATAACTTTATGTTTGGGATATTAATTGATATGTGGGCCAAATCTCAAAAGCTTGTATTTTGGCTAGGTTAAACATACCAATGCAAAAAAAAATTCTGGATATTACATCAATTACACCTTAAAAAAATTTCGTCTTCAAAATTACCTTGCAATTAGGTGAAAATTGTCGAATACTTGGCTTTGATTTCTTTTTTCCTTTCCCAAGTAGCCTATTCCATTCCGTGATTGTGCCATTGAATGTTAACCAACATAATTTCTTTAGTTTTTAACTTATGGAGTTTTTTGTCCAATACCAAGTTGCACTAACTGATCCAAAGGTCATTTTCACTGACATAAATGGACCTTCTTAGTCAAATGATCGATTATCAGCCATATGGCACTATGACCTCTTAGTGACCATGGAAAACAAACTAAAAATTCCATAGAGATGTGCTCTCATTTCCATTCTGGTGTATCTAAAGAATTCAGCACTCTTGTTGGCCTTTTGTGCCCAGCTTTAACTTGTTAGCAAACGATGCACTTCCCAACAAACAAACTAATACTTCTTTTCATATTCCTCTACCAAAATGTATCTCTTAAATCCCAATACATTTTTGTACAATTGGGATAAGCGGTATACGGGGGGTGGAATGAGCTTCTTCTAAAATTTCTTAACTTAAATCTTCATCATTGGTTACACAAAGTCTTTCCTTAAGCCTCAAAGCCTTATCTGGAGATATCTCAAAATCCTTCATTTTACTTGAGCCAACCTCATTTTTAATCTTTTGATAAAACACATTCTTATACTCTATGATTCAATCCTTAAGAGTAGGTCGAACCATTAAATTCACTATCTGGGTTGAGACTCGATTTGAAGATGAAATAACTTCAATTTTCAATTTCACAAAATTTCTGACCAACTAAACTTGTTCTGAAATAAAACTTACCAATTGTCCTATTGTCTTTCTACTTAGTGCGTCTACAATCATATTAGCCTTACCCGGATGGTAATGGATAGTGTAATCATAATCCTTTACCAATTCCAACAATCTTCTGTATATCATACTTAATTTCTTCTAGGTGATGAAATACTTGATACACTTATGGTACGTATAGATTTCACACTTAGTACTATACAGATACTGATGCCATATCTTCAATGCATGAACTATTGCTGAAAGTCTAGATCACGTGTTGAGTAATTTTGCTCATGTTTCTTTAACTTCCTTGAAGCATAGGTGATTATTTTTCTATGTTGTATTAAAACACATCCCAGACCTTTGTAAAAAGCAAAACCATCTGAAGCTTCAAGTATAGTCAGCAATGGAGTCGTGACTAAACATTTTTTTTGTTCTTGAATGCTCTGCTCAAATTTGTCTAACCACTGAAACTTCACTCATTTCTTGATCAACCGCGTCATCGGTATCGCTATCTTAGAAAACCCCTCAATAAATCTTCGATAATAACTGGCCAATCTCAGAAAACTACAAACTTTATCGGCGTTACCAAGTTTGTTCCAGTTAGTTATTGTTCTACCTTAGTTGGGTTGACCCAATTTCTCTGGAAAATAAGCATATGACCAAGAAATCTTACTTGATTAAGCCAAAATTTGGCATACAACTTATCTTTTTACAAGGTTTCTATAGTGGTAAAAATTATCCCATTGGGTCAAATGTCCCAAAAATATACGATGAGGCACATAAAATGCAATGCCACTTTTAGCCTAACTTGAAAATATCATATGGTCCTAGACCAACGAGTAGGCCAAAAACCTCAAAATAACTATAGTCAAACGATTCAACTATATCATGATAGACTTGAGTAAGTCTAGACGGATAATGCTTATCCCAAAAAGATCAGAATACAACTGATTCATATCTCCATTGAACCGAAAATCTTATAGAATCATCACGGATCTCGTCTAGACGGTTGTGACCTTGCTCTTATAAATACTACCATCCATTAGAGTGAAAAGTAAGCTCTGTCTGGAACATCCAACTTCAACTATTTACTTCCCGTCTAGCACTCTTACTCGTCCCAATGTCTCGTTCAGATTCTTTAACAATTTTTCTTCCTTGTTCTATTTTCAAGTTCCACATGATTGTTGGTGGTCCAATCGGTCTGATCTTTTCAATTGTAGTATTTATCGTCTACAATTTGGCGCCCACCATGGGGCCCTAGTAATCATTCTGACCAATGAAGCTCTTCTCGTATATCATTACTATCTTCTATTCTCAAATATCACCATGCCTAAAACTTTTGAAATATATCGCACGGATGGTCTTGTAGATTAGGCCTTAAATAAGGTGGCCAATCAAGAAACAGAATGAATTATTTGCCAAGAGGCGGAAGCAATAAGGCAACAAAGGAGATGGCCCCACCACCGTCGTCGCCGGTTCTTCGTTCACTAAACCATCACACATCCATCAGCCAAGCGAGGTGACTACACAACTAACACAACTCATCGAATTGACAATGTAAAATTCTCAAAAATTGGAAAAGCTTGAAACAGAGAATCAAGAACTTCAAGAGAAGATAGGATCATTAGCGGCTGATCCATCCATTGCACGTTTCCTCTCGCTTCCAAACTCGTGTCAGGTAATGTCTTCATTCGACCAAAATGCACTTAGCACTTAAGACAATCAGTTCAAACGTCCAATTTACTACACCATTGCACGGAGGATCGTAAGATAGCCAACCTCAACCTACCATCGGGAAAAATCCAGAGTTTGAATGAAAGATAGCTGCAATTGAAACCATGGTTCAACATATCTCCAGAGTGCTTGCACCAATCAAGAAGAGCTCGGCTAGTTATTTCGCCGATTATCCATTTGTTGACGAAATTGCCCTAGTGAAAATGTCCAAAAAATGTAGCTTTCCCAAATGAAACTTTACGATGAGACGATTGATCCAGACGACCATACAGTACAGATAGAGAATATTTACTATCGCCATTCCAAGAGACCTCCCGCATGTGTAAGGGGTTAGGCTCTAGTCTTGTGGGGCCGGCCATACAGTGGTATACAAACCTTCGTAATAACTCTATTTCATCATTCGCACAACTAATTAATACTTTAGTTGAACAGTTTGCAAGAAGTAGAAAACTCGAGAAGAGTTCCAATGACCTCTATCATATAGTGCAATAAAAAAGTGAATCGCTTCATGAATTCGTCAGGCGATTCAACCGTGAGAACGTTTCCATTGCTAGTTACAACCAATAAACTGTAATTTCTACTTTCTCAAAGGGGCTCCTACCAAATATTGACTTATACAAATAATTGACCAAGTACCCATGCAGTATGATGGAGGATGTCTTGGCTAAGGCTTGGGCCCAAATTAAATGAAAAGAAGACGACGCCAACTTCAATTTCACTAGGCGCCATCCCTCCAGAGAAGAGTCGCAACAGAAAAATAGAGGAGAAAAATGACCTGTGAGTTCTTATTCTTCTCTAGACAGATGAGAAAAACGACCTAGACCACATGATCGTCCTTTTGTGAGGACAAAGGTTGGTATTCCTTAATACAAACCCTATATCGCACCAACTAAACTAATTGCGGTGCTCAATGGGATGGGTAATACAGTAAATTGGCTAGGTAAGATGAGGAGCTTTAGTGACTAGCATAACAATAGTAAGTGGTATGAGTTTCATGTCGACCATGGCCATCGGACAGTTGATTGCATTGTACTAAGGCTAGAAGTAGCAGAATACTGAAACAAGGACATCTCTAAGACATTCTGATGGAAAAGGTAAAGAGAACATGGCCAGACGACAGCAACAATCACATGGTAAGCAAGGTGCCAATCCACCGGCCCTGTATGATACAACTATTAACTTCATCACTAGCGGGTCAGAAGTTAGCAGAATAACAAGTGCAGTGGTACGAAGGCATGTACGTCGAGCAACCCATCCATCCTAAAATGCACACCAGGTTAGCAGGCTGGAATCACCACAAATCATAGCTTTATAACCTCATAAGCTACATAGTTACTCAATCCACATCAAGACGCTTTAGTCATATCTCTGAACATGGCCAATTGCTTGATCAAGCGCATCATGATAGACATCGGTTGTAGTGCTAACATACTATTCCTAGAAATCGTAAAGGCCATAGGAATTCTAGAGGAAAAAATTACCCGACGGACAATAGTGCTAGTCGGTTTCAGTGGTGAACAAAAGAATAGTTTAGGTAAGATCGTGCTACCTGTTTATGAAGAAAGAGTTAACCTCCAAACCCGATTCTTTGTGATGAACTTTCCATCACCATATAATGTTGAGAGGCCTTGGATCCATGAAATGAGGGCTGTACCATAGGTATTTCATCAAGTGCTTCGCTTCCCTACCAAGCTGTGGAAAGGAATATCTTGTGCTACCAAATGAACTCTAGAAACTGCTACCAATATTTACTCTGCTTCGGCCATAATCCTTTATAGCAATTACACCAATGCCAGCTTGTCATCCCAGACCATTCTAACATGGAAGAGCTGGATCAAGTCCAGATCCACCCTGAATTTCGATAACATAAAACACATGTGGGATTGAGGCTCGAATACCATGATTGCTTTGCTTGGTCTCACAAAGACATGACCAGTGTTAATTCAGAAGTCATTACGCACAAGTTAAACGTTGACCCTCAGTACGTTCCAATTAAGCAGAAGAAAATAAGTTTTGCATCAGAAAAAAAAAAACTGCAAAATCAATAAGGAGGTACACAAGCTCATGCAGGCTAGCTTAGTTTGAGAAGTTCACTATCCTGCATGTATTGCAAATGTAGAGGTAGTAAAGAAGAAGAACGGTAAATGGAGAATTCGTATAGACTTCACAAACTTGAACAAGGTCTCCCCGAAGGACATCTTTCCTCTACCAAATATCGACATGATAGTTGACGTAACAATCAGACATGAACTTTTAAGCTTCATAGATGCTTTTTCAGGTTACAACTAGATTTTGATGCATCCAAATGACCAAGAAAAAATTGCTCTTGTGATGGATCGAAGTATATTATGCTACAAGGTAATGCCATTCGTACTCAAGAACGACAGAGCAACATATCAACAACTAGTGAACAAAATGTTCAACGATCATCTGGGAAAAACCATGGAATTCTACATCGACGACATGTTAGTGAATTCCTTGATTGTAGAGCAACACATAGACCATCTCCAATAATCCTTTGAGGTTCTGAAAAAATACAACATGAAGTTCAATCCAACCAAGTGTTCGTTCGGGGTGTCTTCCAAAAAGCTTCTCTACTACTTGGTGACCCAACGGGAGATCGAGGCAAATCCAGATCAAATACGTTCGATCATTAATATCCATCTCCTACTAGAATCAAAGAAGTTTAGAAGCCTACCAGAAGACTTGCATCTCTTAACAAGTTTATATCTTGGGCTTCTAAAAAATTTCAGCAATTCTACAGCATATTGAGGAAAAACAAATCCTTCAAATTGACTCCAGAATGTGAAGAATCGCTCCAACGTCTCAAACAATACTTAACTTCACCTTCTCTTTTGTCCAAAATGAAAGATGAATAACAACTCTACATGTACTTGGCGGTAATAGAAACAATGGTCAACACAATCCTGGTTTGCGAGGAAGAAGGAAAACATTTCCCTATCTACTATGTGAGCAAAGCATTAATAAATGTAAAAACTTGATACAGCCAATTGGAAAAACTAACTTTGTCAGTGCAGCTCAAAAGCTAAGGCCTTACTTCCAGAGCCATTCGGTAATTGTCCTGACTATTTTCCACTGAAGTAAACTATTTGGATGATTAACCAAATGGGTTGTAGAATTAAGTGAATACGACATCTCTTTTGCACCCTACACTGCCATAAAATCTTGGTTACTTGCGTATTTTATTGCAGACTTCACACCCAATTCTCAAGCCCTAGCTGAAAAAGAACTTCTCCGCTTGACGAATGGACCAAATTCAGGCATATGGCTGCTTCAGGTAGACCGATCAAGGAACATCAGTGGTACATGCCTTGGTATTATCTTAACATCACTAGTGGGAGACCAGATAGAAAAGGTAGTCATATGTGAATTCAAGGTGACCAAGAATGAGGCGGAGTATGAAGCACTTATTGCCAGACTAAACTTGTAGAAAGAAATCAGAGTCACTCAAATAAATGTCCGCAGCGACTCTCAGCTCATTGTAAACCAAATCCATGGCACCTTCCTAGCTAAGGATACAAAGATGATATCTTACATGAAGTTAGTCAAATAGCTTTGCAGGAAGTTTGATGAATTCCAAATCACTCAAGTACCACGGACTAAAAACACCTAAGTAGATGCGCTAGCTGGCCTTGGGCAGCCAAAAACACAAAATAAATCAAAGTCATTTTTGAAAGAAGAACATTCTTGGATGACTCCAAACATCAGGTATTTATAAAATGATGAGTTGCAGCAAAATAGAAGTGAGGCTCGAAGAATCAAGGCGAAGGCGCCAAGTATTGCATTATAAACAAAAAAGTATATGGAAGGTCCTTCTCTGGACATTATCTTTGATGTATTGACAACACCGAGTCCAAATATGTCCTGACTAAACTTCATGAAGGAGAGTGTGGTAATCACTTTAGAGCCCAAAGCTTAGCACATTGTGCACTTTTCGTCAGATACTATTCGCTAACAATGCGGACAGACTCGATTGACCATGTTAAAAGATAAGACAGGTGCCAAAGGTACCCTAATATCTCTCATTTTCCACTGGAAACGGCTCAACCCTATCCTTTTACCATGGCCATTCATGAAGTGGATAATGGACATTGTCGAGAAGCTTCCAACCGCACATGACAACGCGTCTTCGTACTCGCAGTAATAGACTATTTTAAAAAATGGATCAAAGCTGAAGCATTCTCACAAATATGTGACTGCAAAGTTATTTAATTCATCTAGAAAAATATAATTTGCAGGTTAAGAGACCTGAAAGAAATGTAACTGACAATGGATCATAGTTCATCAGCACTGAATTTTAAGATTTTTGAACATCAAATTGAACTTTTCCACTCCACGGTACCCACAAACTAACAGTCAAGCTGAATCCTCAAATAAAACTATCGTGAAGACATTCAAGAAGAGACTCTCAGAAGCCAAGGAAAAATGGACGAACGAACTAACCATAGTTCATTGGTCTTCTCGTACCACTGCTCGGACACTAATTTGTGAAACGTATTTTTCCTTAGCCTATGGCGTGGAAGCTGCCACACCAGTAGAAACAGGCATGCCAACCTTACAATATGAATGGACAACTGATATACAAAATCAAGTTGAATTATGACGTTAATTAGACTTGGCAGATTGTACTAGTCTACACAACAGCATATCAACAAAGATTCGTCCAGCACTACAACCTTTTGGTGAGAGCCAAAACCTTCAAAGAAAGTGATTGGGTACTACGAAGAGTATTCCAGAACACAAAAGAAACTAGTACAGGTAAACTTGCAGCAAACTGGGAAGGACCATACTTAATCACCAAAGTGGTTGGACAAGGATCCTACAAATTACGCACTGAAGACGGAAGAGACATAAGCAACATTTGGAATGTCATCCACCTTCGCAATAGTTGGAACAACATTCTCCTCCCAAAACCATCGTCGAAAGAATCGTTGAAAAAACTTCAGAACGGCCAAGAATGCAGCAAAATGGATTAATCCAGACCTCCATCACAGAGTATCATCTTACTTTTTGCATTTTCATATCTATTTTTTTATTATTATTAAAAAGGAAATTGCTAACTTAAGCATCGAAGATTCGGTTGCTATAATGCCATCGGCGTTCCTACATGTCTCAGCTTTCTTGAGATTCAACAGGTGTAACAAAATGCCACTTGCAAAGTTCAAAACTTACCTCACCAGTCAGAGTTCAGGAAGTCTTGAACCTTGAGAGGATGAAGAGCAAACATAAATACCAAAAGGAATCAACTAAACATACAGCCGCCCCCTATAAACCTTTCGGAATCACACGGTTTCCATCAAGCCACTTGGACGAAGATTACTGCACAGTTGCTATCAAGTCATTTAGATGAAGATGGTCACACCAAATGAAGACTAAGTTGCTTTCAAACAAGGACAACTTCAACCCAATTAACGACATTGGACATCATGTCAAATAGGCTAGACCAATTGAATCATTCGTACAGATGTAAATTACTCTTCATTTTAAAAGATAGAAATAAAAGCCATTCTTGCCGAATTTCATACATTTGTAAAAAAAAATTATCTTTTGCTGAAAATTTGTGAAGTATTTGATATAAGTTCAACTTTTTTGGATGTTTTGTTCATATACTTGTTCTTGCTTCAATTAAAATTGTGTATATTTTCAAAACACCTCGCATGTAAATTCAGGTCAAAGGTTTGAGAAACATTTTTCAGATATTTTATTCTACTAAGCACACAATTACAATACTGCTTACATATTGCATAAATTCGAATACATAATGACAAATACATATTATATAAGTTAGAACATATATGTCCAAATACCTAATTCATAAGTACGAAAAGAAATACAAGCCAACCAGCACACTAGGAAAATGTGTAACCAAATGAATTGACTTTGACCATCATAATCACTAGGACCGGCATCTCTGACCCCATTTTCGGGCTACTCTTCCAACATATTGCGCATACCAAGCATCTGAGACAATTCAACATACTCATCAATCACTTTGTCCACATCCCATATAGTATGCTCACTTTTTTGGTAATCATTCATAAGGAAGGCTCTGGTGGCTATCTCAACGTCCAGCTGGCAATTCTCTAGACGATCTTCTAAAGATGAAATCTGAGCACCCGAAGACTCCTTCAAGCCTGCAAGCTCCTATTCCAACGAAAGCTTTCTACTAACCATCTCAGCTATCTCATCCATTGCCGTTTTAGCTGCCAAGTCAGCATCTTTCTTCCCAATCTTTAAAATTTTGTTTTCTCCATGTAATGAGGCGTTCGCATCTTGTAGTGGGTGCACTTGTCTGGCCTGTCTAATGGTCTAGTCCTTCTAAAAAAATGACACATTGCAACCCCCTGAAATTAACAAAAATAAGTTAGGCACAATCAAGTGGATCATCCGTAATAAATTGCAAAAAAAAAAAACTACATGGAAATTTTGGCCATCGTGCTCTCGGCTGCCTTTACCCAAACGGCTCTGCTCAGAAAAATCCAATCTAAGGTAATCACCGTTGAGACTTGGACCGATCGAATCATCTACACGAATACTTTTTGGATTAGCCTGATATGAAGAATATATCTCAGGATCACCCATAAATCCTTCTAAAGTCAATTCGTCTGGACAGGTTAGGCTTGTGTAATTATTTAGCAAAAAGTTATAGTTCAGATTGACATGTCAACCCGTGCTTTTGTTAGGCCAAAATCTAGACAGATCAACAAAACATCTCTTTCTGTTCCATTTGGGTCACCATTAAAATCACCCTAGTCTATTTTTGTAGAAAATAACTATTGGACATTTATTTTAATTTTGCTTACTTAAATTATATTTCTGATTTTTAATGTTGAAAGTGGAGGTAAGCGTGTTCGGTCTAATTGGACATGTTGGCGCCAGTTCTAACTGGTTGAGATGGTAAGCAGATTTTTTCCAAATCATATGAGTTGCGAATTTTATTTAGTTTCCTTAAATGTTATGATATGATTTCGTGGTAAACATGTATAGCTAGTGTTTTCTAGGTTATATAGTATCTCTTATATTCTTGGATTTGTTTAGTAAGAAAATATTTAAAGATAACTCAATTAATCTTGATTTTCCTAAATATTTTCTATCTACAAATCTAGGAAATCTTTTTATATCTTTTCTCATATTCTTAGTAGATTTTTAGGTAAGAAATATTTCTAATTTGATTATTACTTTACCTATAAGTAAGGTTACAAATCAACAATTAATTAAGCTTTGAAATCATAAATATTGGTCTTGTTCTTCAAGTTCTCTCTCATTCGAATTCATGGAGAATAAACAAGACATAAAGCTTCATTAATTAACTTTCAAATCAACGAGTTCTTCAAGTCATTGAAGAATAAAAAAAATTGGTGCTCAAAGAACGATTCTATATTATGATTAATCTACTTGGCATGAAGTTAAGAATGAGAGTTTTTAATCCAAGTGGTAGTTGATGCCAAGTACAATAGGAAAGTGGTGATAAAGTCAAGACCGGTGGGGTTTGATTCTACTTCATCAACAAGTCAAAATAAGAAGTATCAAAGAAAAGTTTATCGAAGTTCTTTTAATTGTTATTTGGTTAATTTTACAAAATTACAAAAACTGGATACTATTGTAATTTTAATAAAGATTATTAGTCACATGGCATGGGGACTCGTGGATGTTTTCCTTTGGAGTTTACCACGCTAGATCTGGTGTTCGTGTTTATTTTAATTCTATAATTTTTGCACAACAAATTGTTGAGACGAACATTGTTAGGACATGCGTGTGTGAGTTAAATTGTATCATAATCATCGCCTTGATTCGATTGTCATTCGTCTCATCGCTATTAAATTAAGATTAAACTGAATTTAATTTAATTATTCTACGTTTTATAACTTTCAACAACTATTCCTTATTGGCTTAACTCTCTTATGGATCAAAACTCCAAAAATATTGAATCAAACCCATCAACCACTCATGGACATTTGAAAAATATTTGAAGAACATTCAACCGCATTCAAGAAAAATTGAAGAACAATCGAATATCAAAGTAAAAATTTGAAAAAAAAAAAAAAAACGAGAGAACTCACCAAAATCACCAAAGATCTTCAAATTTACTGAGGCCAAATGAGAAGAGAGGGGTGAAGTCTTTAAATTCTAAAGAAATGTACGTTCAACAAGGAGAAGAAATGACTCTAAAATTCGTCCAAAAACATCAACCAAATGTGTGCACTCAACCATTTGGATAGACACGTCTACCATCAAACTAATGCCTTAAATGCATTATTCCGCACAGTCCAGTCAAATCACTTGATCAATGATTTTACCAACACTTCGTTAATAAAAAACATCTTACAGCTCGACAAAGCTATCGAGCGGAGCAGTGTGGAAGATTACCACACGATCCCGGTCGTGTGGTGGATTTTGCCCGAAGATTTTAAATTTTCATTCGGTAAATTATCAAAATATTGCAATATTATTTCATTTCATTTCCCTGAATATCAAATTATCATACTCAGGTTCAATAATTTTGTATTTTCAAACAAATAATATTGACATGAGGGCTACTCTTTAATTAGAGTACAACTCGGATTAAATAATAAGAGACAAATTGTAGTGGTAAAAATTATTCCACTGGCACAAATGTTCCAAAAATAAACGACGAGGCCCAAAAATAGTATCATTCGATGAAACACCACTTTTGGCCCAACTCGAAAATATCACACAACTCGAAAACGTGGTTTGGGACCAACAGGTAGGCCTAAAACCTCTGAAACTCTATCGTCAAAAGATTCAGCTATATCATGATAGACTTGACTAAGTCTAGTCAAATGATGCTTATCTCAAAATAATCAAAATACAACTGATTCATATTTTCACTAAACCAAAAATCTAAGAAGATCATCACAAATCTTATCTAGACGGTTGTGACATTGCTCCTATAAATACTACAATCCATTAGAGTCAAAGGTAAGCTCTATTTGGAACATCCAACTTCAACTATTTACTTCTCGTTTATCACTCTTACTCATCTCAATAAGCTTTACTGACTTGATCGTCGAAAGTTTTTCAGTCGACACCACACCGGTGTCCCCTTAAGATTCTTTTACGATTTTTCTTTCTTGTTCTATTTTCAAGTTCTACATAATTGCTGGTGGCCCTATCGATCTGATCTTTTCAATTGTAGTATTTATCATATATAGTTTCAACACTATTCTGATATGCTTCTTATGTTGATCATTGTCTTGTGAATAGATCAAGATGTCATCGATGAAAACTATGGCAAAACGATCTAAGTATTAATGAAATACTCGATTCATCAAATCTATGAATGTTACAGGAGCTTTAGTCATACTAAAAGGCGTAATAGTGAACTTGTAATGTACATAGCGAGTTCTGAAGGCCGACTTTGGTACATCACTTGCCTTGATCTTCAATTGATGATATCCAGATCACGGATCGATCTTGGAAGGCACCTTCACTCTATTTAACTGATCAATCAAATCTTCTATTCTAGAGAATGGGTACTTGTTCTTAATAGTTAGCTTGTTCAGCTTTCAGTAGTCTATGCACATCCTCAAAATACCATAGTTCTTCTTAGAAAATAGTATCAAGGTTGCCCAAGATGAAACACTTGGTTGATTAAAATCGTTATCCAACAACTCTTGTATTTGAACTTTCAATTCCTGAAGCTCTTTCGGTGCCATTTGGTATGGAGCCTTAGATACTAGCACCACTACAAGAATCAAATCTATTGTGAATTACACTTAGCTATCTAGTGGGATATCAAGTAGATCTTCTAGAAATACATCCACAAATTTGGCATTACAAGCACTTCACTGATGTTATTTGCTTCCTATTGTGACCAAACACACTGACTAAGAACCCTTGACATCTTCCCTTGTTCAACATCATCTCAGCTTTCAACATGGCCACTAATTGAGATTTAGATTTGGTCTTTGCTCTAAGAAAAATAAATTATTGTTCTCATAGTTTTTGAAAAGACACGCATCGGATAGTGGTGTGGTTACCACCCAACCAATCCATACCTAAGATCGCGTTAAAAAATCTTTCTATAAGGTATAGATTTGCTTCTAACATTTTTTCCTCAATCCCCAACTCAAACCTCTTCCAGATCCTCTTCATCTTCCACTTTATTGACCTTCATCGGTTGACTTCATCATCTGGCGTCATCATCCTCATGATATATATGCCTCTCAATGCTCAACAAAAACATTGCAAAACTCTGCAAATTTGTTGTTGTTGGGGGTCTCTCGACGGAATTTGTACTATCATATCTTCTAGAGTCATCTTACTAATACGCATCTCGCATGGAAACGTATCTAGAAGATGACCTATTGATTGATGTTCGCTAGTATTATAACCAACATTCTTCGCCCGATCCAATGCTCACGTACACGTCGAACAAGAGCCTCTATCTATCACAAAGTCTATGATAAGTGCATTTTGTGCACTTATTCGATCCTTTAAACTAAGTTTTTATCCCGTCATATTATTGATTTTATACTTAATTTAGTGTATAATTCTTTATATTCCTGTTTTGGATCCGTTTATAAGCAATTGGAGAAGAATGAACGGAAATAGCAACAACTTGGTGAAATCGACGACTAAGTTGAGTTTTTGAAGTGAATATCAAGAGCTAAACATTGGAGGATGAAGAAGAAAGATAAAATCAATAAGTTTAAGGTGTGTTGGAGTGACAATAAAGAGTTGAATTAATGGATCAAACACCGGAAAGCCAAAGAACCGAAATGAGAAACTACCTACCGAAGTATGTGGAGAAATTCGAGTACAACTTTTGGTATTAAAATCTCCAAAAGGCAAATAATACACCATTGGAAATATAATTGAATTATGAGTCTAACACTCTTTACGGATCTCAATTTGGAATTTCCTACAAGAATTCATGGCTGTTTAAACAATATTCGCGCAGAGAAAAAAGGCTAAAGCTGGACAATCGCCCAACTTATAGCTGGGCGAGCGCCCAGCACTGTGTTTCACCAGCAGAGAACAAATCCATTGAATTGGACAATCGCCTGGGAATGGCCTGGGGGATCTCCCAGGCTATTTTTGCCCGAGGAAATTTTGTTTCCTTTTAGACTTCGACTCCGATTAGGAAACATTTTGGCCCACGATTTTAATGATTTTTTGGGATCTTTTGGGGCACAATTATGGAACTATAAATATGAGTTACTAACTCATAATAGGGTAGCCGAATTAGAACCGATTTGGGGGCCAATTTAGGGAGAAAAACAAGAGACGAATCAAGAATGAAGATCAAAATTTATCCTTTCAAGAATTCAACGAAGATCAAGTTCAAGATTTTATCTCTCAATTATTTCTTCATATCCAGGCGATGGCTTCTATGTTTTCATTTTCTTTTTATTTTTATTTTCTTAGTATGTTAGGTTAAACTTTTTAGTGCTAGGATCATGATGAAACTTGTATCATGATCATTTAATTCTTTGAATCTAGTTTTTGATATTTAAGCACGTTTTTAATTTTGAATAATTGATATTGATTTCTCTTCATCTATAATTATGTGTGTAATAGTTGCATAATTCTTGTGGCTTGTTTTACCTTCGAGAGATGAAAAATAGGTTATACATAGTATCAATTGTCGTAGAGTCCGATAGGGGATAGAGATATACCGCTATGCTTTACGTGATATTTAAGTATTCACAAATTCTAATGCATTCTTGTATGTTTGCATCCGTCATAGAGATATAGTCGGGTCACATATAGGGATATGTTTAATTCTACTCGAGAGAGATTGTTAAACAAATTAAGAATATTGAACTTCATAATTAAATCATGTTATCAAATTCAACGATTCGGGTTAAAGAAAATTGGTATAAGTGGATTCAGGATTCTAGTACGCTTTTCTTTTCTTTTCTTTTCTTTTCCAATTTTAAAGTAATTCTTCTTTAATTTAATCTCTTGTTCGTTTGATAATTAGTTAATTGTTCTTAGTTTATAGTTTAATTAGTTCTTAATCACCAATTTTCCAAAGTTCATTAAATTCGGTTAAGATTAGTGTAATTGAAATTGAACTATCTAAATCTCTGTAGGTTTGATACTTGGACTCAAAATCTATTTTATTATTTAAGCGATCCGTACACTTGTGAAATTATTAAACACATAAAATCGCTGACAGTCTACATATGCCTGTATTATAGTCTCACATGCACTAATGAGATTCCTTTGCCTAGCTGGTTATTTGTCCCTTGCCATCTGTCACCCACAGTTTTATACTAGCCCATTACATAAATTTAGAAACATAATTCTATTTCATTTCATACTTGCCAATAAAAATACTGTAACATTTATAATCTGAAATGTAAATGCGCGAATAACATAACTACAAAAACATGGCATTTCATAATCTTTTGCGTACCTAGGTTGAATGATGCAGTTGATTATTGGATGCATAGTACTGAGGAGAGTTTAAATCCATTCACTTTTATAATTGATTTCACTTAAAGCATATAATCATACAACTTTTGTAGAAACCTACATTTACAAGTAGGGTTACATATATTGTTGTTGAAATCATGTCATACACGTGATACTAAGTATGCCCATGTTCAACACATAGAATAAATGCATGTGCACAAAATGTGTGCATCCACAAATAGACACATAGAATTTCAGTAAATAATCCATAAAAAAAAAAAAAAAATTAAGTTCACATAAACAACTTAATGTTGGCTCTGATATGAAGCAGTAACACTCCGAGTTCTAAGGCCTAGAATGTTACTTGAAAACACATCATTTTGTTGCAAATTAAAACATAGTGAGGAAAACACAATTTAACTTCGGTCAAACCTTTGGAAAATTCCTTGTACAATTATTTTTAAAAATAATTCAAACATGATTATATAGGAAATTCATCACATGGAATACTAATTTTAATAATTTACAATATTGTACAATAAAACTGAACAAAAACGAATGGAAATCAAATAAATGGAATCAGGGACGGAATTTGGCAAGCTTGCCTTGCCATGCCGCCCTGTGCCCGCCCTTGCCCGGCCGCGAGGCGCTGTCTCACTAGGAAGAATCCGTCTGCCCTGTGCCTTTGACTTTTGTCTTTAAAAACTGAATTTTAGATTAGTATTGTATGCCATGAATTCACATCTACATTTTTCAACAAATGACACCTTAATATCAATCATCAAATAGCATGAAAAACAAGAAGGAATGACTGTTTCAAGTCAGTTTCTTAAGACGCACAGTTTGTTGCCAAAAATTATTTGACCCATCAACCTAAATCATTAAATTACGAAATTTGTACAGAGAGTCAATAACTAATTCGTGCCCAACAGTATAAAATTTCACAATCTAACTAACTTGTTTAGGCTGTCAAAATTATTTTTCATTCAAGCAAAAAAAAAAAAAAAAAAGGCTCCTGGGTACACCCATCGTAGCCCACCGAAAAAACTATAAATAAATCTACGAGCCTCCATTAATGTGATTACAAGTTCAATAGATAGAAAAATCGACGGGTTATCAAACCCAAATAACCTAGTCTGAAAACTCGGAGATCACACAAAATTTAATAACAGACAAAGCTGGAAAATTTGTTTTCAACAACTAGCACAACTTTCCAAAAATAATTTGGCAATTCATTGAAAGTAAAATGGCCTAGTTCAATTACTAATGAAAATGAGATTGATGATAAATGATTTTCTCCTCCTCCGAGCACGGCTGCAACAGTGGTGGAGACCTGCAAAAGGTGGCGGAGCTTTTTTCCCCCGTGGCCACTCCGATGTGATAATCAGTATATGATTATAATATTTGTGCTGAATAGCAATATGGAGTGTATATGAATTGTGTGTCTTGTTTTTACCTGGGGGTTGGCCTATATTTATAGGGATGGTCTGTAGTCATTGATAACGGGTGTCCATTCATCTCCCTCATTATTAGGAGTTAATGAGAGATGTTTCATTTTCTCAATTTGTTGAGAGATGTTTCGTCTTCCGATAGCTCGCTTGGTAATCGCTATTCCATGGGTTGCTCGCCTATCTAACCTGACGACAGTTGGGTTATTGCGATCTATCCGTCGTAAAGCGTACTCATGAGACCAACAAGGCAGGCAAGCTGGTGAGGCGAGTGAATCGTTGAAGCGGGCGTGCCACCATAACCAAATAACATACAATAATTTTCATTATTTATATCATCATAAGCCCATCTACTTCCCATAGACCAATTTTCATAGACTGTTGTCAATGGGAAGTAGAAATAATCTACTGCACCTGCTATCCTCTAACTTTTTCAGACAGAAGCTTATTGCCTCATTTTCTTACAGAGGTTCATCGCCTTGATTTTTAAACATAAGCTCATCGCCTTGTTTTTCTGACAGAGACTCATCGCCTTGTTTTTCGGACAGAGGCTCATCGCCTTGTTTTCCTGACATAGGCTCATCGCCTTGTTTTTCTGACATAGGCTCATCGCTTTGTTTTTCGGACAGAGGCTCATCGCCTTGATAGGCTCATCACCTTGTTTTTCTGACAGAGGCTCATCGCCTTATTTACAGGACAGAGGCTCATCGCCTTGATTTTTAAACATAGGCTCATTGCCTTATTTTTCAGACAGAGGCTCATCGCCTTGATTTTTAAATAGTGGCTATTGCCTTGATTTTTAAATATAGGCTCATCGCCTTATTTTTCAATGGTGGCTATCACCTTGATTTTTAAATAGTGGCTACTGCCTTGATTTTTAAATATAGGCTCATCGCCTTATTTTTCAATGGTGGCTATCACCTTGATTTTTAAATATAGGCTCATCGCCTTATTATTCAATGGTGGTTATCACCTTGATTTTTAAATATATTTGGATAGAGGCTCATTGGCCTTGTTTTCAGAACGATGGTGGTGGTCTTGTTCTGATAGTAGTTGTCATTATTTTTGGGCGGTGGCCTTGTTTTTTTCGACAGGCGGTGGCGGTGGCCTTGTTTTTCAAACGAGTGCATTGTCATTGGTTTTTAGACAGTAGCAACTGACCTTGTTCCTGGCCTTATAAGCCCCTCTACTTTTCATAGACTATCATTAATGAAAAGTAGAAGTAATCTAACGTACCTGCTCATCTCAAATTTTTTTTTGCTGAGATCACCTCGCTTGGAGTGAGGTCGCCCGCCTGGAGTGACCTCGCCTAAATTTTTTTTTTTGCCGAGGTCACCTCGCTTGGAATGAGGTCGCCCACTGGAGTGACCTCGCCTAAAAAATTTTTTTTCTTTGAGTGAGCTCACCTTAGCTTGGGCGAGGTCGCCTCGTCTTGGGTGAGCATGCCTCTATTATTTCGTTGGGCTCGTCCTGAATCTTCCTTTTGTTAGACTCAGGTTCATTTCAATCTTTCATACTTTTTGTAATGAGATACGCTTCTTGGCGTCACATACTTATCTCCTCTATTGAGTAACTCATGCATCGTATTCGGCGGGTTTTTGGAGAGTGACATCTTGAAAGGTCGACTTCTAGTTCCACCATCATCATGCAAAGTGACTACGGTGACATTTGTAGATCTTTGATTCCAAGCGTTGCTCTATTGAACCGGGCAATAAAATTTTTTAGCAGTTCGTCCTTGTCCTGTGCCAATTGCATTAGACTGATGGCAGTTTTCTTAACACGTTTGCTGCTGGCAAAGTGGACAGCAAAACTCTTGGAAATTTAGGAGTCTGGAGAGCAGCCCCTGGTGGTGATGGCCCTATCGGTGGAGGGCTAGGACCCTGGGGCAGAGCCCCTGGTAGTGAAGATCCTATGGGCAGAGGGTTAGGACCCTGTGGTAGCTGAGAAACCGTAGCGTTCTAATCTTGGAGTAGAGCCGTTAAGGCTGCCACCTGAGCTTGCAGTGCCGCAAGTTGAGCGGCAGAGGCAAATTCTGGTTGTGGGTGATTAGTGGTGGCGTTGGACTCGGTGCCTACATCCCCGACAGAGGCTGGTGGGGCGGTTACATTCCTAGCTCTTCTGGTTCGAGCCATAACTTCTTGTGCGTTTCCCACAGACGGCGCCAATTGATGATAAATAATTTTTCTCCTCCTCCGAGCATGGCGGTGACAGTGGTGGAGACCTGCAAAAGGCGGTGGGGCTTTTTTCCCCCGTGGCCACTCCGGTGTGATAATCAGTATATGATTATAATATTTGTGCTGAATAGCAATATGGAGTGTATATGAATTGTGTGTCTTTTTTTTACCTGGGGGTTGGCCTCTATTTATAGGGATGGCCTACAGTCATTGATAACGGGTGTCCATTCATCTCCCTCATTATTAGGAGTTAATGAGGAATGTTTCATCTTCTCAATTTGTTGAGAGATGTTTCGTCTTCCTGATAACTGGTGGTAACTATCATTCCATGGGTTGCCTGCCTATCTAACCTGACGACAGTTGGGTTATTGTAGTCTATCTGTCAGAAGCGTACTCATGAGACCAACAAGGCGGCAAGCTGGTGAGGCGAGTGAATCGTTGAGACGGGCGTGCCACCATAACCAAATAACATACAGCAATTTTCATTATTTATATCATCAGAGATAAAATTTCAATTTAATCATAACAAAAACAAGAGTTTAAAAACATTCAAATCATCATAGTCTTATATATCTTCAAACATAAATCTGCAATATAAAATTCAACAGTTCATTTAACAAGACATAAACTTGGAACCAAACATTTCTTCAACATAGGCACTAGAATTTTCCTCCTCTTTGCAACTCCACCACATCCAATCAACATGTTGCTATCCTCAATTTGTGGAGTAGAAAGTACGATCAAAGGAAGTATGAAGATACTCAATAGGAATATTTCGTTAGTGCATGTGACCGATCAAATAATGATCTATAATCTATACTAATTCTAAAAGTTCCTTAAAGGGATAAATATTTTTGGACGATATTGCCCCTCAAATAACTTATAATTCTTAAAATCATCTTTCAATTAATATAATTTAGTTTGGCTTTAATTTAAACTATTTAATATTATATAAATATTGTATTTTGATTATTAAAAGTGATTTGTCTCTTCAAATTCTATTATATATTGTAATTAATGAAAATAAATAAAAATATACTAATAAATTTTTTAATATATTGAAATTATTATCTTTAATTGTAAACAATCAAAGAGTTGATCTTATTATGCAAGAGAATTTAAACAAATTCCTTCATCAACATAACAAAACAAGATGAATTTGACTTTGCATTTCGACTTTCTTATTATTGATTCATACTTTCTTCCTTTGTTATTCGTCTTTGTGTTTTTATTATGCCAAGAATATTTTTTTCCTCGCAATGACAATTTTTAATCTTTGATAATTAGTTTGATAGTAATGTGGTAATAATGGATGTGTTAATTTTCCATGAATGATTCACTAATTTTAAGAATATATATGATGGTAATATTGATTTTAAATTTTGATTTCTATATCTCTTTTTCTTGATTTAGAATATTTGTTTGATGTAAAAATGTTAATTATTGTGGTAGTCCTGATAACAAATGGATTTCAGCTCGAATGATGTTTTATGTCATTTCGTAAGCAATTAAATATATATTTATTGTGGAAAAACGAGTTAGAACAAGGAGAATTGGTGTTACTCTAACTCTTTCAAGCACGCGACTGATGAAGACATAATTTAAATAAAGTGAGTCATGTTATGTATAAGGTGAAGGTAAATCTTGCATAATAAGTGGTTTTATGTGATGAGTTAAAATCATTGTCCAAATATCTGATTGTTTTAAATTTTCTTGAAATTTAATAATATTTCAGATGGAATTACGGGAAAGAATGCATGAAGAGAACAACAACAACAAAACCCCCCTTAATTTATGGGTGCATTAAAACTGAATAGATATTGCACTAGAAAATTATTCTTTATCTTATATCAAAGAATTTTGAGATTCTTTTTTCTGAGAAATAATTACCTAAAAAGGCTAAATATTTTGTTTTCGTGTGTTTTTTATAATGATATAAATACAGAAAATCAATGAAAAATTGTGTTATACTTATATCTACTATTTTCATGTATTTTAGAATTTGATACTAATTTTTATAAAAGAAAGTTGCATTTTCTAATATGCCATTAGATATGTGCTATAAAACATAATTAAAAGAGTATCAATAATCTTTCAAACTTAATATTCACGTAGGCTATGTATTTTTTAATGAACCACGTTTTTTACCAAGAAGTTTGAATATTATTCCTTAGTTAGTCATAATCATTGATGAACTTATGATTGAAAATGAGTTTTATTTAAGTGTTATATTAATCGATAATTTTAAAATAAAAAATCATAATATTATTACAAAATCATGTGCAACGCATGTATTCTTAACTAGTTTATTAAAAGGGGCTTAAATGGAGAAATATTTTTGGACAATTATATCCTTACAAAAATTTTAAAATTTCATAATCACCATTAGTGTTCATTAATATACAAATATCTTTTAATATTTTATTTATTACTATTTTATTGTTAATATTGCACATTAAATTTTTAATAACTTATTAAATGTACAATTAACTTTTTTAAATATTTAATCTATTAAATTAAATATGAAGGTGGATATTTTTTTTTTTTTTAGCATTACATAGATGAAAGGAATGAGAAGTGAGTTTAAAAAAAATTGAATGGGAAAAATTATAACCTTGTTTATTACCTCATTAAAATTCAAATCATGGTTGCCAAAACTAAAATAGAGATGAAAATATTATTTTTAAAAGATTACAATTATTATAGTTCAGAACTAACATCAAACTTTTTTAATTTTTAATTTAATTTAATTTAATTAATAAGTTATATATATATATATACACTTGAAATTAGATCCAAAAGAATTGTTAGAACTAGAAGATTAGATGTACCTTAGTAAACAAATCCAAGAAAACGAATATTTATATTATGATTCAGAACAAAATATAAGAATAGGAGTCATAGATGATAGCAAGTCAGACTATAGTTGTGAAAAAGATTTTATGGATACCCAAGCATATAAAACTATAGACGATACCCCTTTTTACATAACTATTAAGCATGAGACTTTTCTTTATGGAGATGGTTTTCCTCCAAGAGGAGCTTATAACATATATAATGAACCCCCAGAAGGCTCAAAATATGTAGGTAGAGGTAGTGAAAGACCTTTTAAAAAAAATAGAATTCCAATCAGTTTCAAAAGCACAAATTTTGAATTTAACAGCCCACGATCCTCAAATGTAGACTAATATAATAGATGTTTGGAAGAACACTATTATAGGACATTATATTAGGAATTATCAAGACATGGAACCTCTAGACATGTATAGATATTTAGAAACCTTTTTAGGAGAAAGTACTTAGGCAGTGTGGGAAGCATATAAATTAGAAAGAAAAGAAGAATTTAATCAATTAGTAAATTTAGGAAGTAATCCATACAACTTCGTTAACAAAATCCAAGTATTAATTACTGGAGCAGACCCAAACTCAGGACACATGAGTATACAAAGAAAAGCTATGAGAGACTATATATATATATATATATATATATATAAACGTACAATTATCTTTTAATATTTTATTTA
This sequence comes from Forsythia suspensa, assembly GCA_023638005.1. Lineage (NCBI taxonomy): Eukaryota > Viridiplantae > Streptophyta > Magnoliopsida > Lamiales > Oleaceae > Forsythia > Forsythia suspensa. The sequence goes on from CM042674.1 coordinate 43,114,028, forward strand.
TTGTTCATCATTATTGTACATTCAATTTTTAACAATTTATTAAACGTACAATTAAATTTTTTAAATATTTAATCTATTCAATTAAATATGAAGGTGAAAAGATGATCTCAATTTTTTTTTTAAATTTTTGCATTACATAGGAATGAGAAATGAGTTTAAAAAACTGAATGGAAAAGTTGTAATATCGTTTATCACCACATTAAAATTCAAATTGCTCTCAAAACTTAAATGGAGATGAAATCCAATCATTGAAGATTAAATCACCAAAAAGTCTTTACTGATTCAAGTTACTGTTGGTATTATCACCATATAAAACTCATATCCGATCACAACTGTACTTGAATATAAATAAAATATCAACATTCTTTATTATAACATCAAACAATACAATACATCATGGAATCAAGAACTGTATTGTTTATCTTTATTGCAATTGCTACTTTAACAATTTAATTATTAACAATTAAATATTTAAAATTGATTATATGGTTAATTTCACCAACGGTCACTGAACAAATTACAAAATGGTCACTGAAGTTCAAAAGTTTCAGTGGTGGTCACTGAATTTAGAAATTCTTTCACTAATGGTCACTCCATTAAATTTCTAATTTAAAATAGTGATGTGGCATGATGATGTGACATTTATTTATTACATGGTAGTCAATGTACTTTATATAATATTCACTTTAGTTCCTATAGTTTAATTAAGTTCTTCAAAAATTGCATTTTAAGTTCTTAATCTTTTACATCTTTACACTTTGGTCTCCAAATTTTCAATTATCTTTCAGTTAAGTTCTCCAAAAATTGCATCTTAAGTCTTTCAATTTTTTACATCTTTATATTTTGGTCCCCAAATTTTCAATTATCTTTCAGTAAGTCCTCTAAAAAATTGCATCTTAGGTCTACTTTGGTCTATAAATCTTAGATTTTAGTGGCCAAAATAAGTACAATTTTAGTTGTCAAAATAAGTGTACTTTCAATTAAATTTTTGACTTTACACTCAGATTTTCACCTAAACAAACAAAATAATATAATTAAATAATAAACTATTTAGTGGTCAAAATAAGTGTAAAATTTTCACTTATCACTTAGAGTTGACCACTAAAAATAGATATTTTAGTGGTCAGACCCTATAATATTATTTTGTTCATTTAGGTGAAAATTCGAGTGTAAAGTCAAGGATTAATTGAAAGTACACTTATTTTGACCACTAAAATCAAAGATTTTGAGGACCAAATTTCGAAGTTGTACAAAGTTGAAGGACCTAAGATGCAATTTTTAGAGGACTTAACTGAAAGATAATTGAAAATTTGGAGATCAAAATATAATTATGTAAAAAGTTGAAGGACCTAAGATGCAATTTTTGAAGGACTTAACTGAAAGATAATTGAAAATTTGGGGGACCTAAGTGTAAAAATGTAAAAAATTAAGGACTTAAGATGCAATTTTTGAAGAAATTAATTGTAATATAGAGACTAAAGTGAATATTATATAAAATACATGGACTTCCATGCAATAAATAAATGCCACATCATCATGCCACGTCACCATTTTAAATTAGAAATATAATGGAGTGACCACAGTGAAATGATTTCTAACTTCAGTGACCATCACTGAAATTTTTAAACTTCAGTGACCATTTTTTAATTTGAAGGTAACTTCAGTGACCGTTGGTGAAATTAACCCTTGATTATATTATTGCAAAAGCACGTGCAACGCACGCGTGCCTAACTAGTTTACATAAACAAAACTAGAATTCATATTATACAATCATAACATGTCAATGGATTACCGGCAAAATCCTTGATTTCGAAGAATTTCATTGCTCGTAATACCAGTTATGGTCATAGATTAATATTTCATTTTACTAATTTATGAAAACAGCCGATTTACATAAAATCAATCAAATACGACGGTAAAACAATTGCACATATTCTTATCTCGTTTCTTGACACGGAAATAAAATTCATTTGCCTTGTACAAACAAAAATCCAATTTTGCTTCAACCAAAACTTGCAAACAAACAAAAAATCCTTGCTTTTCCTTTTTGGAGAGAGAGAGAGAGAGAGAGAGAGAAGGGGGGATCGTAAAAGATAATATGTTTTTCTACTAACTTCAACATTTCGACGTGTGAAATAAACATGAGGGTTATTGTAGGATTCTTTTATCTTTACAAAGTTAAATTGGATGTTGAATAATTTTGTAACTCTCAAATGATAAAAAAACATAAAATTCCTTTTAGAAAAGTATTTGCATGGTGATTTAGACATGTGTTGTTTATGTGTCAAGCCATGCACCTTATCATTATGCTAAACAAACTAGTTATATGTTGGAGAATAGAAATAAAATTCTTTTAAATATGTAAATGACTTCACCTTGGTAAAACATAAATTTATATTTTGCGCTATTAATTCATATGTGGGACCTAACTTGAAAAGTCCGTCTCTTGGCTAGGCTAAGTATACCAATACTATAAAAAAATTTGGGATATTACACCATAAAACTTGCGAAGATGAGCTTTGCTTCTTCGCCAATGGTAGCGATGCTCTAAGCCAATTGCCATAACGTTTGATATCGGGGAAAACCAAAAAGAAACAACTTCTGCAAAATAATCACTCATTTTATGACCTATAATCCCACTCGCAAAAACAGAATACTAGAGAATCAAATTAATTTCAAATTCCATGTCATCAATGAACACCTTGTACCTTCGTCACATACACCCCAACCCTAACTCACATACACGTGCACTTAAGATATCAACTGACCAGTCCCTCTACTGTCTTGCACACTCCTCACTTTCGAACACCATATGCAGATTATGGATTTGAATCTAAAATGAGACTCGAGAAAAATCCATGGTAATCGCCAGGACCAGAAGGTTTCACAAGAGAAATCAATTACTTATTAAACGTCAAAGAGCTACCTAATAATACATTTAGACGATTTGAAGTGCATCCAAAGTGGAAGACGAAAAAAATATGACTCCTCTGCTCGAGCATCTTCCAAATCAATCGAACGACACCTTCAAACCCTCCATGCTCGAAACACGTTTCCCATTAGACAGATATCCTCACAGAAAAAATCACCTTCATATGTCTCAACCTTCATTCTCATCATACGACTATCATAATCGTCCAAGAGAAATTCAGCACTTGAAAAGTTCTGGACGATTCATCTTCCTAATTTTTGTATAAATATACATAATTAGATTGACATTTCGTATGCTTGATATGTCTTGATCAGGTTAATTGGGTGAAAATTATGTCTTTGTAGATTGATTAATGGAACTTGTTTTGAGGTGTATTTTATAAACTTAAGGGAATAAACCGTATTCAACCCACTTCTTTCCAACTTTTAAGCGTTAATAACACGCTAACTTTCCAAGTCATCTCCACCAATATTCCACTCCAACCCCATCTTTCCCTTACTGCCCTCTTATCATTTCTTCATCACCAAACGCCCCTTTTCTCCTTCCTCCTCCTCCTCCTCCTCCTCCTCTCTCTCTCTTTATGCCCAGGAACCATTCCGTCCCCATTCCTCTTTAATCCACATGGTTTAGTCTTAATTTCGTTTTTTTTCCAAAAAATTGATATTTTCAGATCTGAAGTTAGATTTTTCCCCCCTGCAAGAATTCATTTTTTGAAGAAAATTTTATAGATGTCGGTGACTTCATCATACTGGTGTTACAGATGCAACCGATTCGTTAGCGTTTGGACCCAAGATTCCATCACTTGCCCCGATTGCAATGGTGGGTTCGTCGAAGAAATCGACACTCCTAACCGGCGCCGTCGTTTCCCCGCCGCCTCCATGTACATGGTGCAAACCCCGGACTCAAGTCCCAGCTTGGGGTCGGGATCCAGCTCGAGGCTCAGAAGGAGCCGCAGGAATGGGGGTGACCGGTCACCCTTTAACCCGGTCATCGTGCTCCGTGGACCGAACGAGGGAGATGGTGGAGCGGCGGCTGGAGGATTTGAACTGTATTACGATGATGGAGCTGGATCGGGTTTACGGCCGTTGCCCGCTAGTATGTCTGAGTTTCTGCTCGGATCGGGTTTTGACAGATTACTGGACCAGTTGGCCCAAATTGAGGCGAATGGTATAGGGAGAATCGACATTAATCCTCCAGCATCAAAGGCCGCTATCGAATCGATGCCAACAGTTGAGATAATTGATGAGCATATAGCCACTGAGTCTCACTGTGCAGTTTGTAAGGAGGCTTTCGAGCTGCGATGTGAGGCTCGGGAAATGCCTTGTAAGCATTTATACCATCAGGATTGCATCTTACCATGGCTTTCCTTGCGGAATTCGTGTCCAGTTTGCAGACACGAGTTGCCCACTGATAATAATAACTATGGTAATAACAATAGCGATCCAAGTGAAATGAATAGAGCAGTAAACGAGGTGGGGAATGCTGATGAGACTGTTGGATTGACGATATGGAGATTGCCCGGTGGTGGGTTTGCTGTGGGACGGTTTTCGGGAGGGAGGAGGGATGGGGATAGGCAGTTGCCGGTTGTATATACTGAGATGGATGGTGGGTTTAATAATAATGGTATTCCAAGAAGGATTTCGTGGGGCTCTAGAGGGAGTGTGTCAAGGGAGAGAGGTGGATTCAGGAGGGTTTTGCACAGCTTGTTTGCTTGTTTTGGCCGGGGTGGATCGTCAACTTCTAATTCTAGCTTGGATTATTAAATAAGTCGAAGGAGCAGCTTGTTGTCATGAGGTTTCGAGTGGAGGATGAAGTTTTGAAGTAAATGATGGAGACAGAAGATGATGGTGATTCTTGAAGCTCCATTGCTAGTATAGCAATTGGCTTTGGGGGGATGCAGATAATTAATGTCTGTGGAAGACTTTGTTATCGTCCATTGTGAATAAATGGATATAGAATAGTCAATTACAGCTCTTGAGCTTTGTCTTCTGTTCAAGAATTATTGCTGCGGTGATATCTTGTTGGTGATTAGATGGAGATGGTATTTGAAAAAAAGAATTGAAGAAGATGAAGAAGCAGTGCGAATAATTCATTTTGCAAAAGACTGGTATTGATATTAATGTCTTCTGAGTAGAAGGTACATGGCCCCATGCACTACCAAAGTACTTTTGAACTTACTACTTCTTGCAGTTCTCTTAATTTCTCTACATTTTGCAATTTGCAGTTAGCTTGACCCCACTGTTGTTATGTCTAGTCATTTATTTTCTGTAATCTATTACAGTTTATCTTATGAAGGTATGAGTTTCATGTTCCCGTGGACCATTTTTCGATGGGCACATCATTTATATCCTACGGTGGAAGTTTAGTCATTGTTGTTAAGAAACAGACATTTTATTCATATGCAAAATCTCGTCTAAATGGCTACCTCTTTAAAGTTGATATTGGTTACATGGAACGTTGGTGTAAATATTTGGGTTGGTATCATATGTTTTCTTGTAGAAATGTGGGAATTTATCTGTTTGCTATCAATTGGAAGGTGCAATAGGACTCTAGTTTAATAGCACTGATCCCAGCTTCACATACTGGAAAAGACTATCCATATTAGTGTTTTGATTATGAAGATTCTGAACTTGTGCTCCATGTTGTTACTGTGTGCGGTGATTTAACTATTTAGGATGGTATCATGTTGTTTTCTTGAAGAAATGTGGGGAGAAATGTCTGTTTCCTATAAGTTGGAAGGTCGTAGCTCTCTCATTTAATAGTGCTGTTCCATCTTGTAACTTGCTATAATTGTTCACAATCAGCTTCACATGGTTATATACTGGAAAAGGCAAACCATATTAGTGTTTTGACTGAGCAGATTCTGCACTCGTGCTCCATGTTGTCAATTCATGCTGTGGTTTAACTATATTGGATTGTATCATATTGTTTTCTTGTTGAAATGTGGAGAGAAATATATGTGTGCTATCAATTGGAAGGTTATAGCTATGGGGCTCTCATTTAATAGTGCTTTTCTATCTTGCGACTTACTATAATTGTTCACTACCTGCTTCACATGGTTATAATCTGGAATCCATATTAGCGTTTTGACTATGAAGATAGTAATCTTTTGCTCCATGTTGTCAGTGTGCGACTTAGCTTCTTTAGTTTTTGGATTTTGATTTCAGAGTAGTTAAGAGAGATGTTATGAGAGGCTACACAATGTATAAACTACAAATATTTTTGTTTGAAGACAAAATCTTAAATTTGACATCCCAAGATGCCATCAGTTCCCATTTCTCCACGAGTTGGATAAATAAGTGCTCGGGCATGCAGTAGTAGTCTATAATGTGCTAACTAGTTCTTATGTAGCAGTGCATTTCAAGTTGTTTCAACTATATATATATATATGGTTTATGATTCCATGGATGTGAGCTGTTTTCTAGCTACTTTATGTTCAAACTTTGTTCTTTGCAACTTGCAAGCTCCAGGATCAACCTTGATTCTCTTTCTTAGATGTTTTCACCAATAAAAATATCGTTATTTTGAATCTATTTTCTTTAAAATTTACTATATCATCAACAAGTTGATATGCATATATGATATTTACTTACAAGTTGCTTATCTCGTAGCATGTTGAAAAAGTGTCAAGTTGATTAACAACTTTGAAGTGAAATATCTTTGATTTTCTGCATGCATTAATATTTGTGCTTTCTATTTTTTCTTCCACAACCTTAACATGTACACTAGATGCTCGGGCCGTGGAGTTCAAAAATTGCTTTAGTATGTACACATTTCAGTTGAATTACAGAGCGCCATAACATTGCTTTTGCTTCTTGAGGAGCACAAATTCAATTTTATGTGATGTATTGTTGCACAAGGTGCTAAACTTTGTCCTCTCTGTCACACACTCCTATTTGATTTGATTAAAATGGTGCAATGAAAATTATAAATGTTGTGTTGTATATCCCAGGCATGTTTGATAAACATCTCTTTGATTTGTGGTTGACCATAAATGATTTGTTTACACGCATGTTTGATATGTAATACTGTGTAGTACCAAACATGCCATAAAGGGTTACGGTGAAGAAACTCCTGCTTCAACCAAGAGGCCGGAATTGCCAGTTGAACGAGGATATTGGCTTTCGAGTTTTGAGACCTCATTTTGTATTGTATGAGTTGTGTCTGCAGCGATACTTCCGACATTTAAGGCGACTTAGTGAGAATGGATTGAATTAAGTTGACTTGGACATTTACACTTTTGTTTGCCACTTAGTGTCAGCCCTTGTTTGCTTTTGCTGCTTGTCTGTTTGTATTACTAATTGTCAAGTGCAATCATGTTCAAATGCGCGGTTGTTTCACGACATTGCTTTCTTCATCTGCCATTTTATCTTTTTAGTATTGTCGGGTTTTGATCCTGCTAGCTCTGCTATTCCTGATATAGCGATTTCATGGTCCCAAACTCCCATTGTTAGCATGTAAAAGGAGGGTAAATATGTACTAAACAAGCGCAACTTTAAACACAAATATTTAGGGGTCAAAATGGGTGGGCTGGTGTGGATACACCTGTTTACATCTAGATCTGATTCAGGTCTATTGCTAGTTTGAACTAGTTTGTTTAAAAATGTGGTCCACGTTTAGTTAGGATTGTCTTCCAAATTTGATGATTGGATTGACCTGCGAACCCACTAACAACCCGTCGTTCTATTTATTTTTTTCGTTTGTTTTTGGAAATTTAAAATGGTTTAAATTAGGCCATAATTGATAAAAATGAAGGGTGCATTTGATTGTAAAGGTGTAAAAGAAAATAAATTTCAACTTCCATTGAAAATAAAAACCAGCGCCCCACACCTCCAAAGAATTAATTTTCTTTGTTTTCAAATGAAACTATTTTTACATGGAAAATATTGACAATCAAACAAGACATAATGGAAAATGGACATTTTTCATGGAAAATAAACATTTTTCATGGAAAATTTGTGTAATCAAACACACCCAATATTCTAATTGATGCAATAGATCATTTAATTGTTTGAAATACATAATATAATTTTCGAGTAATAATAGTACATACATCATTATAGTTAGTATATTATAACTTAACCAAAACTTACATAAACAAGTGCATGTTTAATAATATTGAAATTGTTTTTTAAGTGCTTATAATATAAGTTGGTGAATGTATAGATAAAAAATAGGTTGTAAGTTGTGGGTTTTATGAAATGCGTAGATAAAAAATATGTTTGATTAATTTGACCAACTGAAATTATAATTTAAGCATGTCCAATCATGTGAGAATGTTTGGTTGGACTTATAAGCTGGTCAACATAGCTTATATGATCAAATTCCATCCAAACATGCTTCTTAAGTTGTAAGATTGTTTAAATTTTAGCTCAAATTAAAATGAGTCATAAGCTAGGTCCATCCAACTTATCATAACTTATAAGTATGGTTGACAACTTATATTAACTTATAAGTATGGTTGACAGAGTGAATTACCAATTTATCCTCCAACAACTCAACATTTACCATTCAACCCAATTGAAATCATCACATTTTTACGCGTTCATTTGATTTCGTAATTAATATATGAAATTGCACCCAAAAATCATGAAAGAAATATTACGTCTTTAAAAAGTGATTTAGTGTAAATGATACTTAAAAAATTTATTTTAACTAATGTTAAAACAATAATATGAACAAATTGGGAGTGTCAGAAGTTAGTATAAGAGAGTTAGGAATAGGAACAAATAGGGGGAGATGGGAGATTAAAAAATTGTTGTAGTTTTCGTGGGTTGTTGGGCTAGACAATCAAGTTTGGCATGGGTCCGTTCGTTGTGATGTACCAACTCGTCAGGGGCGGATCCAGAAAATCATGTTGGACCAAGCTGAAATTGAAAATAAGTCAAGTACAATTTTTTTTTGACATACAACAAAAAAAATCTAATTACTACATTACCTACTGAAGTTGTATTTTTCGAGCTTTAACAGCATAAAACTCATCTATAATAGAATCTACATTTATTTTTTCGGCAAATTCTCGTTCAATATAGAGTGTCATACAATCAACAAGAAACTCATTCTTCATTCTGTTTCGAATTGCTGTCTTCACATGTTTCATTGTCGAAAAAGCTCGTTCGGTGGTCGCTGTAGACACAGGTAGTGTCAATACAAGACGAATCAATCTAATCAGCATAATGTAACTCTCAGACCTTCTACTTGCAACCAAGATCTTGCATAATTCAGAAAGTGAAGGCACTTGAAACCGAGGATCGGGAATAACATCATACTGATAATGTTGCAACTCATACCTTAAAGAACAAACATCTTGCTGTGTAAAATCATCAGGATAGAACTTTTCTGTAAGCTTGCAAATATTATCTCCATTAAATGATTCAAAAGAATTTCGAGGATCCAAAGCAACAGTTAAAGAGAGGATTTCTACCGATAACTCATTAAATCTTGTATTTAACTCCAACAGCTAAAAATCTATTACTTCATTGAAGACATTGAAGTGGTAATGATGCTCAAGTGTAATTTGGTCACGAGAACGACCAATTTTATAAAAAGAATTTAGATCAGGTATATCAATATCATTTCTTGAGCAAAATGTTTTCACTTGATGAAGAAATTCTTTCCAACCATCTTCTCTTAATTTTTGAAGTATAGCTTTTGTGGATAAGACAAACACGAATAGCGGTAGGGATGTCTTGAGATCTTTTTTGAACAACTTGACAAAGAACGTCGTTGATTCCCAAAATTTTATGCATTAAATGCAAGGAAAACACAAATTCAAAACTTGTAATGGTTTCAAGAACACCATGAACTTCAGCTCGAGATCTTCCATTTGGAGAATGTACAGTTAGATACTCAAGCACCTTACAAGTTGCAACGTACATCTCTATCAAGCTCTTTACCGATTCATAGTGTGAACTCCAACGAGTAGAGCCTGACTTTTGCAAATTACCAATCTGATTGGCCCCAGTTCCAGATTTTCGTTCTCCACTAGCTAACATATCCTCAAACTCACTTCTTTGAGCAGCTTGCAACACACTAATACGTTTAGGAAAAGAATTAATAATATTAACAACACTGTTCAAATGAGAAAAGAATTTTCAAATACAAATCACATCCTTGGCTGCAGAAACCAATGTCAGTTGTAGTCGGTTAGCAAAAAAGTGAATGTAGTAAGCATATGGACATTCTTTAAGAAATAATGCTTGAAGTCCGTTCCATGTACCACGCATATTACTAGCACCATCATAGCCTTGCCTTCTCATTTTTTGAACTTGAAGGTTGTGACGAACAAGAACATCGCATATCTCATTTTTCAGATTCAAGGATGTAGTGTCACTTACGCTTTTAATTGCAAAAAAGTGTTCTATTAAAATACCATCAGTATTCACATATCGCAAGATAATGACCATTTGCTCTTTTTTAGATTCGTCTTGCGCTTCATCGACAAGAATACAAAAGAAACTTTGTCCAAGCTCCTCACGAATCATTTGTCTAACGCTCTATTGGCCATGATGTGCAAAATTTCTTTCTGAACATTTGGACAAGTGTATTTGGCATTTTGAGGAGCTTTATCCAATACAACTTCTCCAATTTCTGTATTCATTTTTGCGAAAGCCTTTACCATTTCAATAAAATTACCACGGTTCAATGAAGATGAAGATTCATCATGACCTCTGAAAGCACAACCTTGAAGTGCTAGCCACTGAACACTTAGAATGGTAGTCTTTAACCGCAAACGATTTTTAAGAACTTCCTCTCTCGTTATGGCGTGCATCACTTTATCAATATGTCTTGATGGTCTCATAAATATTCAGCTCATTTCTCACACATATGATGGAATGATGAAGGAGTCAAACCCATGTGAGTGAGAAATGCACATTTGTCTCCTTGGTTTACCCTCTTCCAATTGTTAAATCCATATGTCACCAATGCCGAACTATTGGACGGATTACCATCATTTAGAAATAAAAAACAGTAAAAACAATATACCTTATCTGTTGAAGGCAAATACTCCAACCATCGAAACTGACTGAACCATTTTTTTTGAAACCGACGATTCTGATTTCCAAATATTGACTGCGGATAATTCAAAAGTATTGGTTGATAAGGCCCGGCTTGTAGATATGCTCGTCTAATCTCATCTTGTAAATTAATCGGATGTTCACTAATATGCTTCTTTTTTCCCGGATCCCTTTCTATCCAAGTAGATGGTTGTACGCCAGGTTGTGAAGATGAAGGATTTTCAGTTTCAAGAGATGAATGTGGAAGAATTTGAACGGTAGGGATTGAAGTATCCTCGTCAACTCGATGAGAATATGTACTTGTAGTAGATTCGTCCGTCTTTTTAAAGAAGGAGAACAATGTTTTTCCCTTCTTGGCACAAGGTTGATGATGATCCATTTTTAAATCTAGAAACACAAATACAAACAATTTAAATTTTTACAAATTCTGTAGTTAATATTGGTTTTGGAATCTTATCAAACATATGAAACTCAAATGGATTAAACAATTTCATCACTTTGCCTAATTAAACATAAAATATTCAAAATTAAACCCTCAGTACGTGCCATCTACAATCAGAACAAAACTAAAACACATCAAACAGAAAAAAAATTCTCATCAGCTTGAATCACTTATTCAATTCTTAGCTTGAATTAGACATTCGCAATAAATCAATACTTGATACTTCACCTAATTTTGCTGATTCATATCAAGCCTAAAACTTAAACCATGTCTAAATAGTAAAAGGGGGAAAAATTAAGTTCTCATCAGCTTGAATCACTTATCCAATTTCTAGTAATTTTTCCAATGCTAATTCATTATTCATGCCAGTGATTTCATAAACTCATACCAAACATATTAAAAAAGAAAAAAAAAATAGTACCCACTTCAACAAACAAAAAGAAAGAAAAAATAACCGATATAAAACAAAACAAGCAGAACAAATTCACAAAATATTTCATGTATTATCATGGACCCATCAATACAAAGTATAAACTCAAGAAAAATCAATAATGTCGCGAAAATACAAGAACAATCAAAAGAAAAATTGAAGCAATCTATCATAAATTCGGGCAAAAAATACGAAACAAAGCTTAAATATGAATACATATTTTGATACTTATAGATAAAACTTAATAATTTTTCTTTAATCTTCTAATTTCTAACCTTGAAGAAAATTGAAGGCAACTCAGTGAACTCACTGTAACTATGACTATCTTTGAAAGCACAAGCCGAGAGAGAGAGATATGAGGTGGAATATTTTGGTCTTTTCCCTTTTAGGTTTTTGACTTTTTTATATGGATTATATGTATAATGGGTATTTGGATTATATGTATAATGGGTAAAACCAGACCAAAGGTAATAACTAATGGGCTGGGTTGTATTTGGGTTGTGGAAATGTGGGCTAATTAAAATTTTGGGCCTAGCTACAATTAATTTTTTTTTAATACAGATCAATAGCGTTTGGGGCAGGGCTGCACTGGGCTCAACCCTCCTCCCCAAATCCGCCCCTGCAACTCGTGAACTAGTCTGAACTAAGCTAGCTGGTTTCGATTCAATTTTTTAACGGCATGGATTGTCCCAACCCATTTTGACACCAACACAAATGTTTGTAGATATATACTAAGGCCGCGTTTGATTGCAATCATTGAATTTGGATAGAAAGAAAACGAATTCCAGAGAATTGAATTGTCAAGAACTTGTTTTCATGGCAATTGTCAATTTAGTGCGTTTGATTGAATTAAATTTCTACCTAGAAATTATTGTAATTTTCTATTTTTTGGTGTTTGATTGCCTTTATTTTCCATGGAAATTGTAGTTTTTTTCAACTTTTGTTGTTTGATAGCCACTATTTTCCAAGAAAATTATCACATTTTCCATGAAAATTAACTATTTGTAATTTTTAAATTATAATTTAAGCTGTTTTTATCAACTTTTCAACCATACATTTTATAGAACCCACTACTTTTCAAAATTTTCCATACATTTTATAGAACCCACCACTTTTCAAAATTTTCAAGATATGTATTATACGGTGAAATCATGCAAGCGTACGGGTTCGTTGACAAGTAATAGTAAAAGTGAGTAAAAGAGTATCATTTTCACGATAACTATAATTTCTAATTACTTAAATTAAATCAATTCTAACTTAATTTGAATAAACACAATATATTTTTGATTGTTGTGATTTTATTGTAAAACTAGACTAACTTAGCTCAATAAACGAAAGTTGCTTAAGGATTTCGAGTAAAAACACAAATAGACAAAATATGCTAGGAATCCAACTCCACCATTTATATTCATTTTAATCTAAATTTAGAGGCGTGGAAAGTGGTGTGAGCATGGTGGGCGAGGGTGGATGCCGTGTGTGTGTAGAGTGTGGTGCTATGTAAAGAGTGGCATTGGCGTGAAAAAGAATGGAGACCAATAAAAGATATGAGCAAATGTGCTAAGGAAACAAGCAAAGTGAAAATTATGGGTGGATCAATTTATCAAACACTTAGTGTAAAACTAGTGTATAAAAATAACATGGAAAATACACTAAACCCAAAAAATTTCTCAATCAAACACCAAACCAACAACTGCACAATCATCTAAACCAAAAATATCATTGCCCAACCTCCTCAAAGAAAGAAAAAACTAAAACCATAGCATACAAAATGTATAACTTTCAAGAAAAGTTAGCCATGATGCCTTGAATGCTTGGAGGGAGGAGAAACGTGGTCTAGAAGAAGAGATGTGAATAAAATTACTCCCTTAACTTGATTTTGTATGGAATTCGTTGTAGTGTAGTGGTGATCTGGGAAGAAAAGAAGAACGTGGACAAAAAAATGAAGTTGGACAAATGAAAGAACCATGGGGTTTTAAACTCCACGGGTGCAGGCTTGATCAGACTAAGTGTCCGCTCGAGCGGACAGAGACACCCCGTTGGGGGCTTGATCGGACTAAGTGTCTGCTCAACCAATTTTTTTTTTGATAAAGATATATCTACACTAAACGGAATGCACGAATCGAATATTATACTATTTGAAAGTTCTAAAACCTAGATTAATTAAATTAAAAATAATTTTAATCTTAATTAAACAAGCAGTGTATAGATCGCAGTCAGAACTGACGAGTGATAATGATAACAATTCTGACTTGCACAGCAATGTTCGTTTACTTTTGTTAAGTGCGGAATTTAAAGAATTAAATACGAACACAAGATGTAACGTGGTAAACTTTGAAGGGAACATCTACGGGCCCCCATGCCATGAGTAAAAATAATCCACTAATAATCTTGTTCAAAAATACAATAGTATCAGTTTTTGTAATTTCGCAAAATTAACAAAATAACAATGAATAGAAAACAGATCAACTCCCATTGATACTTCTTCTTCTGACTTGTTGATGAAGTGGAATCAAACCCACCGGTCTTGACTTTATCGCCACTTCTCTATTATACTTGACCGCAACCACCACTTAGATTAAGAACTTCCGTTCTTAACTTCACGCCAAGTAGCTTAAACAAGATATGAAATTGTTCGTTGAACACCAATTTGTTTTTGATTCTTCAATGAGTTTGAAGAAAATCTTTTTGCTTTGAAAGTTGAATCAATGAATCTTGATGATGGAATCGACAGTTTGAAGCTTATGGAACAAGAACACAAAAATATTTTTCAAATTCTTAATTTCTTATTGATTTATACTCTTACTTATAGTTAAAGTAGAAATCAAATTATGAATTATTTCTTACCTAAAATCTGCAACAAGAATGGTAAGACAATTAGTAGGAAAGAATATATAGAAAGATATTCTTAGATTTGTAGAAGGAAAAAATTTAGGAAACTCAAGATTTATCTTTAAATATTTCATTCCTAAACAAATTTAGGAGAATAATAAAAGATCATTTAACCTACAAAATAAGCTGTAAATAATATTCACGAGATCAGAATATATAGTGTATAGAATCATGACTTTCTTCGATCTGAAAAACTAATCGCTTATCAACGCAAATACCAAAAGCAGTGTTATCTAGACCAGTCATAACGAAAATGTTGACCTGCTCTTTTAACATTAAAAATCAGTTATATTAATTAAGAGAGCCAATAAAGATAAAAAAATATGACACATATTTTTTCAGCACTATGTATGAGGATAACAAAATCTAAAAGTGCTCACACTAATAAAAAATTTTAACTTTATTTCACATCCTTGTCATCAATGATCTGCGTCGTTCCTAAACATACAAATTTGATTGAATTAGTGTAATAAATGCTTCATTTAAATTGAGATATATAGTTAAAGGTTAAATCAAAAGAGGCTAAATACGTGTATAAAATACCCTTATCATATATGTTGCAAGTGGATGTAATCTTTCAAAGTTATGTGAAACAGAAGGCGCAAACGTTTTCACGACGATCTCTCATTGCATAAAGACCATGGTTACTTGAAAAAAAATTAAAAGTGTTGAAAGATCTGTGGGTTGCCCAATTCATTAGTATTAATTGGTCCTTAACATTTTTCACCAAACTATTCATTGTCAAAATGAAGCACCTGTATGTTATATTCCTAATCTAAATTACAATATTGCATTTTTAAAAGTCAAATATTCATATAAGAAAATATTCCAGCACACTTGATGAACATGGTAGCAGTAAAGATAAATGATTCAAATTACAAGGGCGGTGACCTCCAAGTTTGCATTACAAATAGGATCTCACCCGTATTTAAGTTATGTAGACAACGTTTTTCTACCAACATACAACACTAAAGATGGTAGACGTATATGACAAAACAAATTAGACATATTTGTTACAAAACCAACCCAAACCTAATTTAGACGGACCAATGTTTTCCACAAACATATATGACAAAAGACATGTATGCCATAAGTCAGAGGTTACCTAAAACATACTAGTGATTATATATTTACGCCATACATAATGTGCAATCTAAGGCAATGGAGGCGGATCACAACTAAGCTTCTCAAACACCAAAGCATGCATGATTGTTGTATGGGTCAAGCTCATAAATACCTTGGCCAAATCACTGTCCAATCGAAAGGATTTCATGACTTTCATGATGTCAACCAAGTCTAGGTCCATGGCTTTTAGCTTTTCAGTAATCAACTGCCAGTTGATGTGATTCAGTGTATCTAGTGTTGCTTGCATTTACATAGCTTGAGCAATTGTTTTTTATGACTCAGCTAGAGTAGATAAGGAACCATGACTTTCATCATAAGGTTGTGTGCATTTACGTCGAACTTTGGTGGTTCCTTCTTCGACATTTCTCTTACGCGAGAGAATTGGGCTTGGATCAGTGTCCTCATTTGGAGTGTCAACCTCGTTAACACTTTCATCGACTGATATAGAAAAACTACAAAATAACTGGCTGCAAGTATAATGCAATACGAATAACATATATCTTTTATTAATATAATAGAATTACCTTATATCGACAAGAAATTATCAAACCCCGATACATCCCGATCTTCTGTAGCTGTATCGTTTTCAAAAATAGCCTCCATTTCATCATAACGACGACATAGTTTGGTCCTCTATTTTTCAAACTCAGGTTTTCCCTACCAAAATATAGAAAATACTCATAGTTGTGCACAATAAAGTGTAAGAACACAATGGAAGGACTAGCTAAAATATTATCGATGACAAATTATACCTTCACAAGATCATCCCAAGCAAGTGAATCAACAGTAATTAGTCTAGTTTCAATATCCCACCCAAAGCTGCTAATACTTAATAGCTGGCTAACTTCAGCATATTCCTTCTTCAGAGTCTTCAATCACGCCTTTACATTCTTGTCTGACACGACCACCCTGCACCACTTGTTCACGCTTTCACTTGCTTTTGATACTTGAAATGAGGTGAAGCCATTGTCACTTCTTTTGTGACCAACCAACACTTGATGAATTAGTGCGATAATCATAAACCCATCCATTTCTTCATTCCAATGTACATGCCAAATCTTAGTATTAGGATCAATTTGGATAATGTTTGTATCCATGTCCTCTGTGTCTGAAGCGGTTGTTAGTCTTGGAAATCGGATTGGGGCTGCAGAGCTTTGTCGCTGATGTGCCATCAAATCTGTATATTATCAAACAAAGACCAAGTTAAAAATTCATCCTTCAGAATACCAAATTGAGAAAATGGGAAAAAGAAACAATCTAAAATGATTATCAAACCTGCAAGCACAAGCTTTGTGGTTTCCAAATTGAAAAGGCAGCAATCTGCAAAAATATACAAGGTTACATAGTGAAAAGTTTGATGGACAATTGATGAGCTGTAATGATGTTGGCTCAGTTATAAACCAAAATAATAACATCATCAACTGTGACAATATTGGCTCAGTTACAAAGATGCAATGTGATAAATGTGATTTTACACTTATCTGAACTATTAAAAGTGGACGATTGTAAGTACTCTTAAGTAATTTTCTACTTAATTTTGTTTTGATTTAATTTTTTTAGGTCAAAACCCGAGATCGGATGGAATTGGAGAAAAACAAAGCAAAATAGGCGAAAAAGGACTAAAGGCGTACGAATACTTGGATATGAGGATCAACGTGCAAACATTCAAAAGTTGAAGAACTTGGGTTGCAAATAAAAGAGGACTAAATTGAAAAGAAAGAAGAAATTAGGAAACTAAATCTAAAGTTGAAAGACTTGGGCTGCAAATAAGAGGACTAAAGAGGACAAAAGGACAAATTATGAAGAAGGACCAAACCGCATATATGTTGAACCTTGGAGGACCAAGTGTGCAAATATGGATTGAAATTGAATTCGGAAGATTTTCTTACTGTTTACTGCGATGTGATCGTGGTTCGACCAAGGCAATGCGCTATTTGCACGTTTGGACGTTTTTTTTGACTTATTTTCAACTATAGTCAGGGCATTTTTCATCTTTTCACGTACAAGAGTTGCAAAATTAGTAAAACATTATATAAAGACTTAACCTATATCAAAATAAGGGTTGAATCTTGGAGAAAGAATGGCAAAGAATACCAAAAATAACCAAGATCTTGAAGATTGGAATGTGAAGACGAAGATTTCTTAGTGCAAGTTTTCAAGTTTTTTTTTTTTTTTTTTTTATCTTTTATTCAAGATCCGGGTTATTTATTCAAATCTCTTCATCTTTTCTTTCTCTAGAATTATGAGTAGCTTAATTTAAAGTTTGGATGAACGATATAACTTAGTTTAATTCTTTATTTTTGACTCTCAAGTTTTGCTTATCAATTAATTATGTTTTGATTTTACTTCTTCTCTTAATACTTGAAATAATTGACCATTATTTGTCATTGATTTGTGGATTGTAATGAACTAAGAAGTAAATTATTAACCTAGATCACGTTGTAAAATTCGATAATTGGATAAAAGGTAGAGATACGCTTTTATTATTGTCGCGGTCTTGAATTGAATTCTTAGGCGATTTAATGGATCTAATTAAGGACTATTCTGACTTTATAAGTTGACTTAATTAGATATGACTAATTTAAACTCGAGATAGGTAAATTAGGTTAAATTCGTGAATTCGATCGAATACAACTTTATAAATAAATCTTGAGAGGAAAAATTAGAGATGACAACTATGGTGAACTCGTGAATATAAACGCTTTAATAACCATTGTTTTCTAAATTCTTGATATTTGCTTTCACACTTATTTTCTAAGAATTAATAGTTATAGTTTAATCATTCAAATCAAGTTATTTCAAATTGTTTTCAATAGATTAGCATTAAGATTAATTTAACTAGTATATAAATAAGATAATCTTTGTGGGAACGATAATTCGGACTCAATATGTCCACTTTATTACTCGTTTGCGATATTGTACACTTGCAATTACACATATTTTTCACAACAAATTTTTGGCGCCGTTGCCGGAGACTATTCTTATTTGATATTAGTTTAGATTAATTGTTAGTGTTAGTTTAATTTTTATTTTATTTTATTTTGTTATTTTATTTTTATTTTGTTATTATTATACTTTTTATTTTTCTTCTTAGTTTTCTTACTACAGAAAAGGTGTTTGTTGCATGCTCCGTACACAAGGCAGCAATCTCAAGACTTTCAATCCTAAGATTGAACGTACTTTCAGATGAAAATGCAAAGAACACAACCAAAAACAGAAAGATTAGCAACAAATTAAAATGGCAAATGCAAATGTAAGAAGAGAAGCTGAACAAGAAACAGCCCGATTGTCGGTCAGCAAATTCAGCAACATTATGATGATTAAGAAGATGATGATGGAAATATGCCAATGGCTCAATTCTTAACTTCGGTAGCTTCTCCTGATCGTTCAAGCATAGTCTATCCAGCTTTTGGTAGGAACGACTTTCAATTAAGGGCCGATCTGATTAATCTCTTCAGCAATAACCCGCAGTTCTACGAAAAGGCGAATGAAAACCCGAATACTCATCTCTATAGATTCCTACGGATGTGCCGTAACTTTCAATTTCAAGGAGTAAATGAAGATGCCATCAGACTTCGGTTATTTCCCTATACATTGAGAGATGGAGCTCTAGAATTGTTAGACTCATAACCACATGCTAGTATCACCACCTAGGATGACTTGGCTAGAAAATTCTGCAACAAGTATTTTTCACCAGCTAAAGTAGTAAAGATGAAGTTAAAAATTTCAACTTTTCAACAACTGGATGGAGAAAAGTATCATGAAGCTAGGACAGATTCAAGGAGTTGCTTAGAAAGTGTCCAAACCATGGCATTAAAAAGGGCCAACAAGCTCAATATTTTTAATCTGGGCTATCTTATCAGTCAAATCAACAGTGGACTCCCCTGCAAACGGGTCCATTGCGAATAAAAATGTCAATGAAGTGTGGGATCTATACGAGCTGATTGCAAATACACATACCATGTTTTCATCTGATTGTGCCACTCTAAAAAAAGTAGCAGATATACATGAGATTGACAGTCAATCAGCTACTAATGCACAACTTACTGCATTGACAAAGGAGGTGGAGCTCTTGGTCAGAACACAAACGCAAGGAGTGAATGCAATCCAATCAACCATCATGTGCGAAACTGTTGGGCTAACCACTTGACGTCAGATTGTATGTTATTGGCCTCTTCAGAACATGTCAATTTTGTGCAGAATAATACAAATCAGCAGTATAATCCATATTCACAAATATACAATCCGGGTTGGAAGCGACACCCAAATTTTAGGTAGTTTGAGAATCAATAAAGTGGCAATGCCTATAATGCTCAGCAGGAAAGAAGACCAAGTTTGGAAGAGATGTTCCAACAGTATATATAGAAAACTGATAAAGAATTAGAGCGACTGGACACAAATTGTCAAAATCAACATGCGTCTATCAAAAAAAATATAGACTCAAATTGGCCAGTTAGCCCTGTAATTGTCAGATAGGAAACCAGACACTTTACCCAGCAATACATTGACAAATCCAAAAGAACAGATAAATACAATCACTACTAGAAGTGGGGTACAACTGCCAGAAACTCACATGAGAAGACCAGAGAATAATGACAAACAGTTGGTAGTTGAGGAAGAAGAAACTGGATAACAACATGCGAAATCAAGATAAGAAGTTTCAAAAGAATCTGCTGAATCATCAAAAGTGAGGGCACCAATTCCATTTCCTCAGAGGTTGCAGAAGCACAAGTTCGACAAGTAGTTTGAAAATTTTCTTGAAGTTTTCAAAAAACTGCACATCAATATTCCTTTCGTTGAAGCGTTAGCCCATATGTAATTATATTTAAAATTTATGAAGAAAATTTTGTCCAAGAAGATAAAACCAGATGAAAACGAGACAGTAGCTTTAACTGAGGAGTGTAGCGCTATTCTGCTAAATATGTTTCCTCCGAAATTAAAAGATCCAAGGAGTTTTAAATTACCTTGCACAATTGAAATTTTTTATAATTTTAATGCTTTATGTGATTTAGGTGCAAGTGTAAATTTGATGCCCCTTTCTGTCTACAGAAGATTAGGTTTGGAAGAGGTTAAAGCAACAACTGTGTCTCTATAGCTTGCTGATAAATCAATCAAGTACCCACGGGGTGTGGTTGGGGACGTGCTCATCAAAGTGGATAAGTTTTTCTTTCCAGTTGACTTCATTGTCCTTCATAACGAAGAGGACCAAAAAATGCCAGTCATATTGGGCCGACCATTCTTAGCGACGAGTAGAGCCCTTATTGATGTTGAAAAATGTGAGTTAATCTTGAGGGTACAGGATGATGAACGAGTAGTATTTAGTATGTACACCCATACTCGAGCAACCAGTCGACTTCGAAGAGTGTTTTAGAGTTGATGAAGTGGTGAAAATTGGCCAAGAAAATTACAAACCTGGATACATGTGGACTAGTTGTAACAATTAAAGATGAAAATGGACGATTTAAAATATGGAGAGCAAATGATAAATCTTGCAAAGCTGGTAATTGCAAGCAATGCAAGACTTCCAAAGTCCAATTCAAGCCTCCATAAATGATACTTGCAAAAAGTCGAGCTCTAGACTCTAAATCGAGCGCTTAATGGAAGGCAACCAATTTTTCTATCTCTTATATGTTTTATTGCATTGCAAGTAGAATTTTAGGACTGCATTAGGAAGTAGAGGACGTTTTCTGATTTTTAGTAATTAAGTACATTTTTTTATATTTCAGGCTATACATCGTCATTCCAATTCCAATTGCCTACTAATCAGCTGAAAGTCCGATGTTGTCTCCATGCCTTTTGATTTGGGTTAACTCTTTATTTATTTATTTATTTTGCTTTCTTTAGTCACATTGAGGACAATGTGAACATTAAGCTTGGAGGTGACTTTAATTATTTTGGTTATTGTTGTGTGTGCAATGATTTAAAAAAAAAATTATTTGTGCTTGTATGTTGGATAGTCTTGCCGGCTAATGATGATATTTATTTGAAACTGTTATAAATTTATGAATTATGACTAGATGATGTTGCTTAAGCTGTTTTTATAGACTATACTTATCCATGTGAGATATGATTAAGTGTGAGCACAATAGTAATGAATATCACTACTTTGGTTGGTATATTAAATAGAATCCAATGAAAGAATAGTGGACCTAATTTGTGAAAACCAAGACCACAAATTGACAGCTCAATTACCAAACCAGTTGAAAGAATAGTTTGGAGGTGGTTAAACCAATGCGGAAGGTATTTAGATACGTGTTGATTTCGTGCATGAGTAATATTTGTGTGGAGTGTATTTGGTTACTAGGTAGAATCTAGGTATTGACCGGATGCTAAGAATCTAATTCCCGCTTATTTATCTTGCACAAAAAAATGAAAGGCATTGCACTTGCATTATCTTATATCTCTCTTCGTAGCCTAGTTGACTCGGGTGATAAAGCCCGTAGGAGTTCTTAAAACTTGGTGTCCTAAAGTCTATTAGACTTGGGAGCCATCGACCTAAAACTCGCTACAATGGTCATCTAGAAAGTTTAAGGGAGTGAGGTCTTACATATAAGATAGGGAAAAAAAAAAAAGCAAAAGCAAGATTGAGCCTTTGTGTGCATAACTTGGGGATATAGATGACTAGTGGGTTTGACTTACCTAGTGGAAGTTTGATGATCGAAGCATTCAGTAAAAGAAGAATCATCAAAGATCTAGATAGCAACTGTATTGGCTAGACCTAACAAAAATTTGAGCGGTAAAAGAATAAGTGTTTTGAAAGCAACTTTATAATTAACACACAAGGTAAGAGATTGAATATCAATATGGGAGTGTGTATTCTTACGAGAGAGAAAAGAAATATTTGACTATTGGAGGGCCGAATAGTACCAACCTAAAGGTATATATTGATTGGATTGACTATGTGCACACACATATATCAACCGAGCATCGGATAAGTAAAAATTGATTTTGGTAGCATAATTTAGAAGTTTTTTATGAATTGATTGAGTTGTCTCATAAACATGAGGCAAATACGATAAAATATCTATTATAATATATTTTAATATTATTTGTTTGATTGTTTAAGTAAACAATCATGTTCGAGAACGAACAAATATTCAAGTTTGGAGTATTTGATAAGTGTGGTTTACACCATCAAAAGTGGACGATTGTAAGTACTTTTAAGTGATTTTTTACTTAATTGTGTTTTGATTTAATTGTTTTAGGTCAAAACTCGAGATCGGATGGAATTGGAGAAAAACAAAGCAAAATAGGCGAAAAAAGACTAAAGACGTACGAAGACTTAGATAGGGGGATCAATGTTCAAATATTCAAAAGTTGAAGAACTTGGGTTGCAAATATAAGAGGACTAAATTGAAATGAAAGAAGATATTAGAGGACTAAAGAGGAAAAAATCTAAAGTTGAAAGACTTGGACTACAAATAAGAGGACTAAAGAGGACAAAAGGACAAATTATGAAGAAGGACCAAACCGTATATATGTTGAACCTTGGAAGACCAAGTGTGCAAATATGGATGAAATTGAATTTGGAAGATTTTCTTCCTGTTTGCCGCGGTGTGACCGCGGTTTGCAAGCCATGGCAATGCGCTGTTTATGCGTCTGGACGTTTTTTTTAGCTTATTTTGAACTCTAGTCAGGACCTTTTTCGTCTTTTCAAGTACATGGGTTGTAAAATTAGTAAAAAAATATATAAAGACCTAACCTAGGTCAACAGAAGGGTTGAATCTTGGAGAAAGAACGGCGAAGAACTACCAAGATCTTGAAGATTGGAACGTGAAGACGAAGATTTTTTGGTGCAAGATTTTCAAGTTCTTTTCATCTTTTATTCAAGATCCGAGTTGTGTATTTAAATCTCTTCATCTTTTCTTTCTCTAGAATTATGAGTAGCTAAATTTAAAGTTTGGATGAACGATATAACCTAATTTAATTCTTTATTTTCAACTCTCAAGTTTTGCTTATCAATTAATTATGTTTTGATTTTAGTTCTTCTCTTAATGTTTGAAATAATTAGCTATTATTTGTCATTGATTTTTGGATTGTAATGAACTGATAAGTAAATTATTAATCTAGACCATGTAGTAAAATTCGGCAATTGGATAAAAGGTAGAGATACGATTTTATTATTGTTGTGGTCTTGAATTGAATTTTTAGGCGATTTAATAGATCTAATTAAGGATCATTCTGACTTTATAAGTTGACTTAATTAGATAGGACTAATTTGAATTCGAGAGGGGTAAATTAAGTTAAATTCGTGAATTCGACCGAATACAACTTTATGAATAAATCTTGAGAGATAAAATTAGAGATGACAACTATGGCGAACTCGTGAATCCAAACGCTTTAATAACCATTGTTTTCTAAATTCTTGATATTTTCTTTCACACTTAATTTCTAAGAATTAATAGTTATAGTTTAATCATTCAAATCAAGTTATTTCAAATTTTTTTCAACAAATTAACATTGAGATTAATTTAACTAGTATGTAAATAAGATAATCTTCGTGAGAACGATAATTCGGACTCAATATGTCCACTTTATTACTTGTTTGCGATATTGTACACTTGCAATTAAATATATTTCTCACAACACAACGTCTTGAGAATTAAAATACAAGCAACAATGTTTTGACCAATACATAAGATTCAGGTCCAGAAAAGAGAAAACAAAGGTTTAATCAAAATCAATTTCAGCATTGGCATTGGGATTATGATTATGCCACATTGATTCAGCAATTGCATCCATATTATTTGACCACGCTGATTCAGCAGTAAAGGATATATGAGCATTTGGAGTCTCTTCTTCCGACACATCAGCATTAGTAGGGTTAACCTCATCATCGCTGCTATTCGATTCCTCCTCACAGACATCATCAATCCTTAGAAAGTTGTGAATATCACAACAAGTGAGGACTATCTTCGCTTGTGTGCAATAATGTTGTGAAAGGGTTGATGCCTCAAATAAGCAAATATTTTCTTAAGCAGACCTATGGTCTTCTCGACCGCATTGCGTAGAGATGAATGTCGAAAATTGAACAGCTCCTTACTATTTTCAGGGTCCTGACCCTCGATATCTCTACGATGATAACGAGTTCGACGGTAAGGTGAAAGAAAACCCAGAACCAAGGGGAATCCAATGTCGGCAATGTAGTATTTACCTATGAAAGAATTATTTTTAGCATTTGTGATTACAATTGAAATCCATCATCAAAATGCTACGAAACTAATGAAAAAACTAATCCAAAAGAATTGTTAGCTTATATCCTTGGCGTATAATTGTGCTTCTTAACAATCAACCATCGTGTGTCGATCCCTCCGAACCGACGAGCACATATGTAAATTTCATATCAAATGTGCAAGCGACTAAGACATTTTGAGAAATGACTTGCTTCCTATTGCAGTATCTAGCTTGTTCCTCTACAGGGACATTTGCAGCAATATATGTACCGTATATCGCCTCTATAGCTTCCTGAAATAAAAAATGAAAAGTGTGTGAAATTTTTTAGAATATTTAGCCTCTAAAATATATAATGAAGTAGCTATGAACACCTAACCTGAAAATACGAGTACAACGAGTTCACATTATCCTTCTCGTATGGTGAGTTATGTATAGTGGCATTAGTCACAACTTCTCTATACAGTCCTAGATAAGCATGCAATAACCTATGGAAGTAATAGCTTACTGTTTGTCCAGATCTGAAGAAAGTAAAACTTCCATGACGATTACGTTGGTGGTGCCTGACGGTGTTGAGAAAAATGGCCACTTGTTCCTCAACTCGGACTGATTTACTATCAACCAATCTGAATGTTCGTAGACTAGCACATAATATTTGGAACGGACCTATTTTCATCCAAAGAAGGTCAGGACATATTTTGTCACTCGTACCAAACATTCGTGTAAGTGTCATTTCTCTCTCAATATCCCAATTTTTATAAGGAGCCCTAGGAAGATGTCGGGCATGACGTCCAATACCGTCATATATCACAATTGCTTGGATGACCATGGTCCAAAACAAGTCCACGCATTGTATTTGTCGCCGACGTTGCCTCCTTTGTGTATCCATGGCACGCACTACCACGTATTATTACATACATAAAGAAAACATAGACAAATTAGCATATCCAATTATATAATATTTGAAAGTCAAGTCTATACAAAAGATGGCAAATAACATAACTTTGGGGAAAAAATAGATAATCGCAAGCAAGACATCACCAGTTGTTTGAGATACAAGATTCGGCATTTACGTTGGAAAAAATAGATAATCGAAAGCAAGACATCCCCAGAAAAATACATCACAATTTTCCCCATGAAACCCCACGAAAAATACACAAGATGTTTGAGAAATCAAGAACTCACCAGTTATTAGAAAACTGAGACAAATACTACCACATCTGGAGATTTTTTTTACCTTGTGTGTGAAACCAACTTATGAAGCCTCATCTTCTTCGGTTTGGGTTGTCGAATTTGTATGAAACGGGTGCAATTTTTGGTGATTTTCTTCGAACAACCGTGCCCTCCACTGTAGAAATGAGGGTGTCGGTGGAATGGTGGATGGGTTTTGAGAGAGAGAGTGAGAGAGAGAGAAAGAAATGTGAATCCAAAATGATGGCAAATTTTATGAAGAAAATAAAACCTCCCCCTCCTAAGAAAACGTTTTGTGGTTTTTCAAGGAAAATGCGATCACGTACCGAGAAATGAGAAACGTTTTATTTGAAAAAAAATGACCATCAAACACTATTTTAGTTGGAAAATAGGTGGAAAAAAGGTTTTTTCCATGGAAAAATGTGGCTATCAAACGCAGCCTAATAAATGAAAAAATAAGAAATTAACTAGTTTGAACTTTGCGAGTATAAAGTATATAACATAAGGGAGTTTTCATTTTTTATTTTTTTTTATTTTAACACAACATAAGGGAGTTTTTGAATGTGAATGTATCTGTCAAAAGATGAAACAAGAACTTTTGTTTAAAGCAAATATGCACAACTAAATCCATAAGCATTCAAAGAAGAACTAGTTAGATACATATTAAAAACATATGCTTGGTTGAACACCGTTCTAATGTCTATAGTGGACAATGTTATAATACCCACTTGGACACTTGTCCAGTGGGCATTGGATGAGTGTAAAGTGTCACTTTACACTCATCCAATGTCCATTGGACAAGTGTCCAAGTGGGCATTAGAACATTATTCATGCTTGGTTATCAACTTCTTCCTTGTCTTTTAGTCAAAAGAGGAAGTACAACTTGAACTGATACCTCTTTATCCTTTTGTATAATATTGGAAAGATTATGATATCATATGATTGTTGATGCTAGGAATCTCAAAAGTCTTCATACTTTAAATTCAATAAGATATATATTAGTGATGATTCTTTGAATTCAAGTACAAGAAATAACGAATTAAATGACATTTTGTTTGTTCCCAAGCATATTGCTGACAGAAGCAAACCCAGCATTTTTCTAGAGAATCTCTTAATTATTCCAGAGCAACTAAAAAGAGATTCTTTAACCAGAAAGAATTCGGTTGCTCTCATCAAACCGTACACACTACTTTCATCAAACACAACTTTTTGCAAAATTTTATATGTACCTATATGATCGAGTACGTAATTATGTTTGCTCATTACTCTGATGCATTAGCAACACAACAATGTATTTCCACAAATTTCAAACACAAATTGTGGCTTATATGCTATTTTTTAAGTGCAACAAGAAAATGCATCTTGTTTTTCTATGTACTGATTGGAGTTCAAATTTTGGCTTGGCTCTTCAAATGTTTGAACTAATGTTTAGGCAAGTATCCATCAATATAGAAGTAAACTAAAAATTCATTATATGACAAAGTAGAAAGTCTTAAGGTAACAAAGAAAATGTTTTTATAGTCATAATTTTTATTATAAGAAGAGTGTTGACTAGGAACATTTTTCAAGTTATTTGTCACTACAAGAAATTTTACTTTTAAAGACGAAATTTTTTATTGTAAAAAGTCATTTTTTGGTTCTTTCGCTAAGAAAGTTCAAGACCCTCCATCTTATCTACTAAAGGAGTTAGCTAAGTTTTGAACGAATCAACTCCTTGGTAATGACTCAATCTGTAAATAGAAAGCCCTATAATAGGAAATTATCATGTTTTCAAACTTAAAAATTTTATCATTAAAAATGAATTTTTTTAGTGTTACATTGCGATTATTCTTCGTATATGGGGAATCTTTTCAGAGTAGCATTAAGAATAGAATTTTGAGGAGGAACAAATGCGGAAGAGGAATATGTCACCTTGTCTACCTATTGCCCACCAAGTCATCCAACATCCAAACAGTTTCGGGCCAAACTTCTTTTGTGAGTTCGAGGCTGGCTGCTTTGTTATGCCAATTTGCTTGTTTATTTCTTGCCACAGGCCACTGGGTACCTTTCTAGTAGATTAGGATTATTTATTTTATGTGGGCCTTCTTTGAACAGCCTTTTGTTGGAAATTGGTGTAAAATTCGAGAAACTGACTAATTGACTTTGTGTCAACTTGGCTAAAATATACAAATCCGACCCAATCTGTTTAGGCAAAATAGTTTGCCACTTCGCCGCTTCGGGGAAATGGGCATCTCGAAACCAATATCGAATGAATGAGAAATTACGAAAAATGACAATTTTGTGTCAAGTTTTGATCATGCGATCGCAACCTGCCTAAATTTTAAGCAGAACGCTTTTGGTCCTTCCATGCGATCGCAGGAAACAAAGCCTTGCGATCGCATGGTTCAACTGGATTAAGTTCTGTTCTCAAATTTGTATCTTGCGATCGCAGCATGGTAAAACCATATGATCACATAGGTTTGCGCGAACAGACATATCCCTTTAAAGTGTTGCACGAATTGGTTCTATACCTTTTCGTTTTCAATCGATCTTCAACGTTAAATAGGACCCTTGGTCGTCCATTTTGAAAGAGATTTTGATACAGAAAACATTTGCATAACAATCCACTCATATTTCATCATTCTTGAATAAAAAATTCTTGCATTTGTTACTTGAATTTCTGGTTTTTCATTTCATTTCCATCTTTGGAGTACAAAGACCATTTCTGGTTCGTTGTGCTTGTGTTTGGAAGTGCTACAAACACAAGCGGTAGTCGTTGTATCTTGGGAGTCAATTGCCATATACTGTAGGCACTATTGCAGGGCAAATTTGACATAAGGACAAAGTGTTCAACACTTGCCTCGACTCTCATTTCATCCTTTTTCGGTGTTCTTCCTTTGGAGTCACTTTTTGCAGAAATTCGCCAATACCTTTGACTCTTTTCAATGTAACATTAAGTGGAAATTAGACCTCTTACTTCATTTTCCTAGAAAAATTGAAAAATACGACACCTTTTTAAATTTATAGATTTTTACTTAAGTACGCTAAAAAATACATTCCTTTATAAAAGAAAATTCGTTGAGGGGCAAAAAAGTAATTATTATTTTACCAAAGAAGAAACCCTAAATCTTTCTTTTTCTCTCTAGCGATTTTGGGCGATCCTCTTGTCCTAAACCCTAAGTCTTAGATTTTGGTCGATATTTGAGTAGTAAATTGTATTTTTCAGTCTCTTAATTCAATTCAATTTGTAAGAATCTCAACTTTCTTAAGTTTTTTGGACGCAAATTAGCATTTATTCTTCCACATTGATTTAACATCTACAATTGAATGATTCTATCTAGGTCTTTCTTTCTTTAATTAATTGACATTGTTTCTTATTTAGGAGAAAAATGAAAAATGAGATGAATATTTGGTGGGTGTAGGGAGACACCAGAATTCATTGGAATTGATGTCGAGGTTTTTAATGTTGATGTCAATCTCATGTTTCGTTTTGGTTTCAATTTGACTACAAATTAATAGTTTCGATTTGGGTGGTGGTTGGTGACTTATTTTAGTGAAGGTGGTGCCACGAATTTATGAAGAAAGATAATAGAGCATGTTTGGCTTATATCCATAGAGCATGATCGCCTAAGATTTTTAATTATTAACTATTTTTTTTGTTCTGCATTAGAAAGTCATATTATGTGTCACTTTCTCATTAAAAGGCCACAAATCGTGTAATTTGGCATTTTTGTAATAGAATTACTTTGGCTAAATTTACGATGTAATTCATGTTGATTCCAATCTCATGTTTATTTTTGGTTTCAGTAAAAAATTCATAGTTTCAGAGGTGGTGGTTGGTGGTTGATTTTAGGTGACGGTGGCACTATGAATTGATGAAGAAAGACAATATAGCATGTTTGGATAAGATTTTTAATTATTAGCTATTTATTTAAGGAGTTTCACGTATGATCGTCTGGCTTGTTGTTAGGTATGCCAACAGGACATGGTGAAGCTCGTCCACCAATGCACATTTCAATGCGTCAAGCTTCTTTTTCAAAGCAAATTTGACTATCTTGTTCACAACTTCAACTTGTCTATTCACTTGAGGAAGATAAGGAGTAGAGAACTCTTATATGGATGCCCAAGTCGTCGCACAATTTTCGCAACTTCTTGTTATCAAACTGCTTTCCATTATCTGTAACAAGGGACTGTAGAATTTCGAATCTATAGACAATGCTTTTCCAAATGAACTTGATCATATTAGTCTTAGTTATGGAAGTCAACACTTCAGCTTCAACCTATTTGTAAAATAATCAATGCCACTATCATGTATTGAGTACCAGCTATTCCTTTAAGAAGGGGACCCACAATGTTAATGTCCCACTTGGCAAAGGGCCAAGAACTACATACGACTGTTAACCCAGTAGGATAAAGATGAGGTATTGAGGTAAACCTTTGACACTTGTCACAGTGTCTGACATAGTCCAGAGCATCCTTTTTCATGGTTAGCCAGTAGTACTCTTATTGGAGCATCTTGTATGTCATTAATAATCCTCCTTGGCTGCCAAAAACCCCTTCATGGATTTCTTGCGTAAGGTACTTGCCCTTGGTTGGTTCCACACAACTATTAAGTGTAGTGGAAAAATATCGCTTATAATGTACCCCATCTCTGAGGACGAAGTGGATAGCTCTTAGCCTAAGCTTTTTAGCCTCGATCTTATCTGATGGATGTCTGAGTCATCAGATAGTTGCTAGCTTTTGCCATCTACTTCGACTGTTCATTGATCATCATCACTTCTTTTTTTACCTCAAAGGAAGGTCTCCATTATTCAATGTGAATGACTCTCAGTAATCCTAAATTCTTGTCGTTGGACAATTTTGATAAAGCGTCAGGGTTGCTATCTTCATCTCGAGGGATTTTAGATTTCAAAACTGTCAAAGTAAGGCAGGAGCTCCATGACCCGCCTAAGGTACACTGCCATTCCTTTGTCCCTTGCTGTGAAGTAGTCATTTACCTGACTCTCCACCAGTTGGGAGTTGTTGTTGATAGTGAGTGTTTTCACCTTTATCTTTTTGGCCAAATTTAGACTTGCTATAGAAGCCTCGTACTTTGCCGCATTATTTGAGGTAGGAAATTTGAATCTCAGGGCATAATTAAGGTGATGAACCTCGAGGCTTATCAATATTATTCCTGCATTCGATCCTAATTGTAATGCCCTAAAAATTTGTATTTATTTTAATTAATTTTGAAAGAGAAAATAATTTTTGAAGATTGAAATTAGTTATTTGGCTTAAGAAAATTAAGGCATGAATAACTAATTATAGTCCAAAGATTTTAATTAGTACAAGAATAATTAATTAAGGAATAAAATGAACTTCAATTAGAAGTTATAAAAAGTTTTGGGACTTAATTGCAAAAGGCCGGAAGTTGAGGCTAGGGGCTGAGACGAAATTTTGGGAATTTGGAGACCAATTTCAACAATGTGAAACAACCTACTTTTGAGCTGACCGTGTTATCCCTACGGTGATCGAAATTTTGCGACTCAAAGCTTGTTGCGAAGTACGTGATAAGATCTTCGAATTGGTATATGATTCAAATATTTTTGGACTTGTATTGAGTCTCAAAATTTGATGCAAAGAATGAAACTTGAATCTAAAATTAAATAATAAAACATAATTATGTACCGAAAATGTCGAAATGTGAAAAGTAACATTACGAGAGGAGCATAACACTCTTTACTCAGTACATCCAAAATCTACAAAGATGTACCAATAAATCAAAGCATTGTACTGGTGGCCAGATATGAAAACACAAATTGTTGATTCCATAGCCAAATGCTTGATTTGTCAAGAAATGAAAGCGAAACATCAAAGACCCACATGAAATCTTGAACCATTACCAATTCCCAAATGAAAATGAGAAAAGACTACGATGGATTTCGTAGTAGGATTGCCAAAGACATCAAAATGATTCAGAGTTATTTGAGTAATAGTAGATTGTTTGACTAAATCCACCCATTTCTCACCTGTAAAGATGACTTGTAAGATGGGTTAGTACGTGAATCTTTTTGTTCAAAATATGGTAAAATTGTATGTATTTCATTCTCTGTAGTATCAAATAGAGATCCCCAAAATTTTCTCACATTTGTAAAGGATTTGCACAAGTTATTGGACACAAAATTTCATTTTAGTGCCGTATTTCACCCTCAAACGGATGGTCAATTCGAAAGAACAATCTATGCTCTCCAAGATATGCTAAGAGAAAACGTACTAGATTTTGCCAAAAGTTGGGATTAGTATTCTATAACAACAGTTTCCAAGTTTTAATTAGTATGCCGCCATATGAATTTTTGTACAAAAGGAAATGTCAATCGCCATTATTTTGGGGCGAAGTCAGAAAACGACATTTGTTAGGTCTATAAATGGTTCGCGATATGGTGATGACATTCGATACGATTAAGAAGAAAATAAATATAGCCCAAGAGCTCCAACAAAGTTACGTGAATAAAAGACAGTGACCATTGGAGTTTGAGATTGGAGATAAAGTTTTTATTGAAGTATTGACGATAGAAAGGATATTGCGATTTGGCAAAAAAAGAAAATTGATTCCGAGATATGTTGGACCTTTCAAGGTGAAAGAAACAATTGGCTCATTAGCATACATGCTAGAATTACCATCTTCAATAAGCAAAGTGCATAAAGTTTTCACATAATGACACTTCGTAAGTATATTCTAGATGCATCTCAAGTACTTACCGAGGTCCCTATCAATATCAAAGCCAATTTGACTTTTGAATAGTGACATGTCAAAATTCACATGCGTGAGATGAAAAGACTTCGGAATAAGAAAGTCTCGTTAGTTAAAGTATTGTAGAAAAGTGAAGCCACATAAGAAGAAACGTGGAAGTGTGAAGATGAGATGAAAAAAAAATTCCAAAGCTCTTCTAAGTAATTTCGAGGACAAAATTTTCTTAATGGAGGTAGATTATAATGTCCCAAAAAATTTGTATTCATTTTAATTAATTATAAAAGTAAATATAAATTTAGAAGATTGAAGTTAGTTAATTGACCTAAGAAATTAAAGCATGCATAACTAATTTTAGACCAAAGATTGTAATTAGTATAAGAATAATTAATTGAGGACTAAAATGAACTTCAATTAGAAATTATAAAAAGTTGTAAGACTTAATTGTAAAAAATTCAAAAATTTAGGCTAGGGGCTACAACGAAATTATGGGTATTTGGAGACCCATTTTTAGCCATGTGAAGCAGCCTACTTTTAGCTGCTGTGTGATTCCTAACTTGATCAGAATTTTTTGACTCAAAGCTCGTTGTGAAGTATGTGATGAGATCTTCGCATTGGTATATAGTTCAAATATTTTCGGGCTTGTATTGACTCCCAAAATTTTGTACAAAGAAGGTACCTTGAATCTAGAATTGAACAATGGTTTTCTTGTTTAAGTTGTCCACATGACACACATGCAAGAAACATCTAGGATATTTTTATTGAAAAAAGTAATTTAATATTGAGAGACCTATTATTGTATAAACAAGTCTATTATATAGAATTGAAGGGACGAAAAAGATGCATGTATGTATATATATATATATATATATATATATATATAGAGCCCTGATCTACTCCCCACTGTGGGAATATCTTATAATCCCCACAGATTATGTGGCAGGCTGACTAGGATACCATATTGCGAACTGGGGGTTTTTTTTTTACCACCAAACACACCCCCTCCATCTTTCCTATTCATTTTAGCACTCTCTCCTTCTCTCCCCACGATTCTCCCCAAATTGTGCCCTAGCTCCCCCACTCCATCGCCGCGTACCATCTCTCCTACGCCGTTGACCACCATCACCGTGGACAACCAAATAGTTGCACGTTGCACAATTTTCCTAGCTGCCCTAACGACTGGTATCCTTTCTCTCGCGGTTGACCACTCCATCGCCGTGTGTCATTTCTCTGCGCGGTGACCTCCCACCATGAACCGCTCGTTCTATCACCGTGAACCACCACTATACCACCCTTCAAATGCGTTGTCCTCCCACTGCCATCATTGTTGCGTACTGACCTACCATAGACGGACCTCTCTCTGCGGTGACCCACCATTGTGGAATAATTATTTTGTTGCCAATCGTAATCCTACCCAATGATTTGCCAAATGTGTGAGTTTGGACGTTTTGATGGAATCTGAAATTGGTGATGAACTTGTGATGGTTTATGATGAATTGTGATGATTTGTGTTGATTAGGAGTTTTGTTGGCTGATTTGTGATGATTTGCCTGATTTGTCATGCTTTGTCTGAAGGCTATTTTTTTCTCCATCTCCATCTAACCCAATGATTTGTCTCATTTGTTGTATGATGGGAGAGGGAGATAAGGTATGTGATGATAATGTGGGCAGTAGAACAGGACTATAATTTGATAAACGGGTTGTGATGATCAATGTTGTTGATTTGTTGTAATTGTTGGAATTCGACAACTACACAATCAGTCCCGTATCTTGGCTTGGCAGCCCGGATGGCATGAGTAAAAGGGTGTAGCCCGTAATTTCATGCAACCGATTTTTGCAGCCATGGCGGTGCTAATCAATGTAGTCCGAAAACATGATCTGAGCCTCTAATATATTTATCAATTCGTAATGTAATGTATAGCGTATGGAACTTATTGGTATTCTTGTAATATTGGTGTGACCTTTGAATAACAGATGGGTAAGGATCGATATCTTCATCTAGTGGAAATGTTTTCCAAGCACGACTTAGATGTAGATGTAGTGCGTATATGAAGATTCATACCTCGCACTCCGAAAGGAACCCACACTGTCGATATTGGAGATGTCATAGTGTGAAGGTAAGTGACTTTTAATATGTATTTTTTGGATTGTTCAATTGAATTGACTAGAATTATATTTGCTATTGTAGGATGGTATCATGTGCGGAGGCTTTAGCTGGGCCGACGAGGTTGAATCTAATTTTGGATCACAGTCAGAAGTACGTGAACATACGCGTACAGAATTGGATGAATTGGGGAGCTTAATAGAGAAGGTAGAGAAGCTAGAAGACAAAGTTCGTTCATTTCAGCATCTTAGAAGTAGGGGATACAATTGCGCAGATATTGTAATCATTTCATATATCGCCATAATTGTGTTTTTTGTAATAAATTTGCTGGTGTAATTTTGTAATCTAATGAATGTCACTTTTTATGTACTAAGAAATGGTGTTCAACATGTTGTGATATGATTATGATTCCCATATAATATATCAACATAATTTTGAAGAATTGGAGTTTATATTTACTAACTTGTTCAATTGAATATTTTTTGTAACACATAACACGATGAATATATATTACCAAACATGATCATTCCACATCTAGAAACTCATATAATAGCCAAATGATTCATTTCATCATTTCATCAAATCTGTGAAAATTCAATGTTCCAAAAATACACAATAATTAACCATTGGCTAATAAAATACACACAAATGCATTGTTTGAAATACATAAGGTAACCAGATACAACAAATTTGCTACAAACCAAATGTAAAATTCATTCCATCCATATTCGAACTACAAACTATTGAAGTGAAAGTAGCATCATCTCTCTAGCTATGGGCCATCATAGTCATACTGGTTCTCGGGTATGTTTGGTACATTTTATCTACAAAATAAACGATATTAGTACAAATTTGTTAGTGTCATAAATGAATGTAAAAGCAACAAATATTATGCAAGTTACCTATCATTAAATCTCGAGCAGGTTCTTTTGTCATGTCCATTTGCTCCACAAACCGAACATTGTTGACTACTTTTAGAGATTGCTTTCTCTTTTGAAGACTTCAATCATTTTCCACATCCCTTTGCTCGAACTGCATTTGGATCTTGTATAACTTGTTCGACCTCACGACTTTTGGAACTGGTCTTGCTTTTACCGACATTCCCACCATTATCAACTTGGTTGACTTTCAAATTCAACATTTCAAACTCATTTAATAGAAACGTACTGCGGGCATCTGTTAAGGCCGCATTATCCACTAACATAGATGCCTTGTGTGATAAAAACCCATGTCGGGCCATTAAAGATTGGATAGATGAGGTCCATGTTGGAAGTTGCATTAGGGTCGCAAACAGTACCCATTTATGCATTATTTGTCCAACGTCGAAGTATATATTTATCTGGAAGTAAGAGAACTTGTTTTTTTTTTCAAAAAACATACCATGTGGCGACATGGATAACCTTCAAACTCGAAAGTTCGACAACTGCATGACACATAGTCATTTTCCATGTAATACATAAGCTCTCATAGCCGATCAAAATGTTTGCCAACTTCATATCTACGCACATTATATGTTTTCCCACCGATGAAATTTGATCTCTTCGAGCAAATGTATACATTACTCTTATCAACTTCTGTCTGAAACAACATAAACACCTTCTTCGTGTAGATTTCAACCATCTGATGTTCCATCATAAGACTGGACATCAAGTAGGGTTGTTCATTCAGATCAACATGGTTAGCTACTAGTTCCTTGTGGCGTTGATGACTCAGTGCCCTATTAAACCTAGTAATGAATCCCATCAGTGAGTTCTTTCTGTTCACGTACTTCTTAAAAATGAGTGACCACTCTCGGGTCGTTGGCTGCTAGACATTCCTGCAATGAATATGTGCTTAACGTATGATGGCACCCGCCGACCCCGGATATCATACATCGATCGTAGCCTTTTATTGTCATTTAAACCTGTATTTACCATTGCTTCGTTCAAACGTTCCTCATATTCAACTGGTGTCTCTAAATTTTTGATAATGTTAACTAACCTATGATACTGCTCATTGTACACCATCACGTTAATTTTTTTTGAAAACTTGTTTAGAATGTGTCAGATACAATACCTGTGGAATGTCAACGGC
Source organism: Forsythia suspensa (assembly GCA_023638005.1). Taxonomy (NCBI): domain Eukaryota; kingdom Viridiplantae; phylum Streptophyta; class Magnoliopsida; order Lamiales; family Oleaceae; genus Forsythia; species Forsythia suspensa. The sequence continues at coordinate 43,151,109 of CM042674.1, forward strand.
ATGACTATTGATATGGCCTTCGCAATTGCAGCGAAAGGATCAGTAATAATCAACGGATGAGCATGATTGGAGATCGATTCCATGAACTTTGACAACAACCACACAAATGACTTTGTTGTTTCGTCGCTCAAAAAGCCGCACCCAAATAGAATAGTCCGACCATGGTGATTGACGCCTACGAAATGGGCGAATATCATTGAGTACCTATTCGTGTTGTAGATTGTGTTGAATACCACATCATCGCCAAAACAACGATATGACCGTATAGATTCAGCATCAGCCCATTAACAACAAATAAACTTATTTGCTTCGTCTATCTCGTAGTCAAAGTAGAACTTCAGATTTTTCTCTTTCTCAAATGTGAAATGCTCTGTTAGTGTTTCAGCGTCATGACCTCTTTGCTCTTCTTGAATGTTTCTTTCATGGTTCCTAATATCTCTCTCCACACACCCAATCGATAATGGACCACCTGAATCTATCTCCATAAGCCTTAATTGCTGGCACGTTAGTATATTAGCGTCAGCAAATTATTGAGTTAGTGCTTTCTTTGTACTCGACAAAGTCCGGTGAGATCTTAACAAATGCACTCTACTAGGAGTAGTAAGGGCATGATTGTGTTCCTCGATAAAGTTGTTAACTATCCACATTTGTCCTATTTGTTGCTTCACCACGGTTAATCTAGCACAACATCCAACTTGTGTTTGCCCACGCTTTCTTTTCCTAGCACGCGACACATATTCTTTATGTTTTTTCTGATATGAGTCATCTATTTTCCTTCCTTCGAACATACAAACAATTTTAAGTATGTCTCACCACTAACCTTATTCTTTTTACTGTTCTCAATTCGTGTACTAAATCCAGCCTCCCGGGTATAATTATTGTAGAAAATGTAGGCTGCCTCATGTGATTCAAATTTTTGTCCAGTTGCAGGGATACAATGAACAGAAACTTGAGGAATATACACATTGTCTGAACTTTGTGATTCCATTCCTATCACATACAAAACAATAAACAAAAAAACACTATTATCAATACAAATTTATCGATTACATATGGTAAATTATTTCAACAATGATAATATACAGCTACTTAGAATTTCAGGGCTCTAGCTACTTAATCCCCATTGCAGCTACTTTTCAAACAATAAACAATGATCATTTTCAATTTGTATAATTTATCCCCATTGCAACTATGATACATTTCCATAAATAATCAGTACCGAGAATTGAAAATGGTGGGTCACTGCAGAGAGAGGTTCGTCTATGGTAGGTCAGTGTGCGATAGTGATGGTAGTGGGAGGACTACGCGTTTGAAGGGTGGTACAGTGGTGGTTCACGGTGAAGGAGCGATCGGTTCATAGTGGGAGGTCACCGCGTAGAGAGAGGACATACGGTGATGGAGTAATCAATTGCGCATAGAGAGGATACGAGTCATTAGGGCAGCTAGAAAATCGTGCAATGCGCGACTATTTGGTTGTCCACAACGATGGTGGTCAACAGCGTCGGAGAGGTGGTACATGGCAATGGAGTGGGGGAGCTAGGGCACGATTTGGGAGAGAATCGTAGAGAGAGAGGGATAGAGTGCTGAAATGAATGGTTGGGTGGGAGGGTGGGGGGTGTGTTTGGTGGTAAAAAAAAAAAACCCAGTTGGCATTATGGTATCCTAGTCAGCTCGCCACATAAGATGTGGGGGTTTTAAGATTTTCCCACGATGGGGAGTAGATTAGGGCTCTATATATATACATGCAACTTTTTTGTCCCTCCAATTCTATATTATTTAATTGACTTGTTTATACAATAATAGGTCTCTCAATATTAAATTATTTTTTTCAATAAAAATATCCTCGATGTTTCTTGCATGTGTATCATGTGGACAACTTAAACAAGAAAACCATTGTTCAATTCTAGATTCAAGGTACCTTCTTTGTACAAAATTTTGAGAGTCAATACAAGTCCGAAAATATTCGAATTATATGCCAATGTGAAGATCTCATCACATACTTCGCAACGAGCTTTGAGTCAAAAAATTCCGATCAAGTTAGGAATCATACAGCAGCTAAAAGTAGGCTACTTCACATGGCTGAAAATGGGTCTCCAAATACCCATAATTTCGTTGTAGCCCCTAGCCTAAACTTTCAAATTTTTAGCAGTTAAGTCTAAAAACTTTTTATAACTTCTAATTGAAATTCATTTTAGTCCTCAATTAATTATTCTCATACAAAGTACAATCTTTGGTCTAAAATTAGTTATGCATGCCTTAATTTCTTAGGTCAATTAACTAATTTCAATCTTCTAAATTTATTTCTACTTTTATAATTAATTAAAATGAATACAAATTTTTCGGGACATTAAAATCTATCTCCATTAAGAAAATTTCGTCCTCGAAATTATCTAGAAGAGCTTTGGAATTTTTTTTCATCTCATCTTCTCGCTTCCACATTTCTTCTTATGTGGCTTCACTTTTCTACAATACTTTAACTAATGAGACTTTCTTATTCCGAAGTCTTTTCATCTCACGCATGTAAATTTTGACAGGTCACTATTCAAAAGTCAAATTGGCTTTGATATTGATAGGGACCTCGGTAAGTACTTGAGATGCATCTAGAATATACTTACGAAGTGTCTATATATGAAAACGTTATGCACTTTGCTTATTGAAGATGGTAATTCTAGCATGTATGCTAATGAGCCAATTCTTTCTTTCACCTTGAAAGGTTCAACATATCTCGGAGTCAATTTTCTTTTTTCTAAATCGCAATATCCTTTCTATCGTCAATACTTCAATAAAACTTCATCTCAATCTCAAATTCCAATGGTCACTTTGTCTTTTATTCACGTAACCGTTTGGAGCTCACGGCTATATTTATTTTCTTCTTAATCTTATCGAATGTTGTCACCATATCGCGAACCATTTATGGACCTAACAGATGTCGTTTTCTGACTTCTCCCCAAAATAATGGCGATTGACATTTCCTTTTGTACAAAGCTTCATATGGCGGCATACCAATTAAAACTTGGAAATTGTTGTTATAGAATACTAATCCCAACTTTTGGCAAAATCCAGTACGTTTTCTCTTAGCATATCTTCGAGAGCATAGATCGTTCTTTTGAATTGACCATCCGTTTGAGGGTGAAATACGGCACTAAAATGCAATTTTGTGTCCAATAACTTGTGCAAATCCTTCTACAAATGTGAGAAAAATTTGGGGATCTCTATTTGATACTATAGATAATGAAATACATACAATTTTACCATATCTTGAACATAAAGATTCACGTACTGACCCATCTTAACTGTCATCTTTACATGTGAGAAATGGGTGGATTTAGTCAAACATTCTACTATTACCCAAATAAATCTAAATCAATTTGATGTCTTTGGCAATCCTACTACGAAATCCATCGTAATCTTTTCTCATTTTCATTTGGGAATTGGTAATGGTTCGAGATTTCATGTGGGTCTTTGATGTTCCGCTTTCATTTCTTGACAAATCAAGCATTTGGCTATGAATTCATCAATTTGTGTTTTCATATCTGGCAACCAGTACAATGCTTTGATTTATTGTTACATCTTCGTCGTACAAGTGCTTTGAATGCTCTAATAAATCAACGCATTGTACTGGTGGCCAGATATGAAAACACAAATTGATGAATTCATAGCCAAATGCTTGATTTGTCAAGAAATGAAAGCGGAACATCAAAGACCCACATGAAATCTTGAACCATTACCAATTCCCACATGAAAATGAGAAAATATTACGATGGATTTCGTAGTAGGATTGCCAAAGACATCAAGTTGATTTAGAGTTATTTGGGTAATAGTAGAATGTTTGACTAAATCCACCCATTTCTCACATGTAAAGATGACATATAAGATGGGTCAGTACGTGAATCTTTATGTTCAAGATATGGTAAAATTGTATGTATTTCATTATCTATAGTATCAAATAGAGATCCCCAAATTTTTCTCACATTTGTAGAAGGATTTGCACTAGTTATTGGACACAAAATTGTATTTTAGTGCCGTATTTCACCCTCAAACGGATGGTCAATTCGAAAGAACGATCTATGCTCTCGAAGATATGCGAAGAGAAAACGTACTAGATTTTGCCAAAAGTTACGATTAGTATTCTATAACAACAGTTTTCAAGTTTTAATTGGTATGCCGCCATATGAAGCTATGTACAAAAGGACATGTCGATCGCCATTATTTTGGGGCAAAGTCAGAAAACGACATCTGTTAGGTCCATAAATGGTTCGCGATATGGTGACGACATTCGATAAGATTAAGAAGAAAATAAATATAGCCCAGGAGCTCCAACGAAGTTACGTGAATAAAAGACAGTGACCATTGGAATTTGAGATTGGAGATAAAGTTTTTATTGAAGTATTGACGATAGAAAGGATATTACAATTTGGCAAAAAAAGAAAATTGACTCCGAGTTATGTTGGACCTTTCAAGGTGAATTCATTAGCATACCTGCTAGAATTACCATCTTCAATAAGCAAAGTGCATAACGTTTTCACATATCGACACTTCGTAAGTATATTCTAGATGCATCTCAAGCACTTACCGAGGTTCCTATCAATATCAAAGCCAATTTGACTTTTGAATAGCGACATGTCAAAATTCACATGCGTGAGATGAAAAGACTTCAGAATAAGAAAGTCTCGTTAGTTAAAGTATCGTAGAAAAGTGAAACCACAAAAGAAGAAACGTGGAAGCGAGAAGATGAGATGAAAAAAAAAAATTCCAAAGCTCTAAGTAATTTCGAGGACGAAATTTTCTTAATGGAGGTAGATTATAACGTCCCGAAAAATTTATATTCATTTTAATTAATTATCAAAGTAAAAATAAATTTAGAAGATTGAAATTAGTTAATTGACCTAAGAAATTAAAGCATGCATAACTAATTTTAGACCAAATAATGTAATTAGTACGAGAATAATTAATTGAGGAATAAAATGAACTTCAATTAGAAGTTATAAAAAGTTTTAAGACTTAATTGCAAAATATTTGAAAGTTCAGGCTAGGGACTACAACGAAATTATGGATATTTGGAGACCTATTTTCAGCCATGTGAAGCAGCCTACTTTTAGCGGATGTGTGATTCCTAACTTGATCAGAATTTTTTGACTCAAAGTTCGTTGCAAACGATGTGATGAGATCTTCGCATTGGTATATAATTCGAATATTTTCAGACTTGTATTGACTCTCAAAATTTTGTACAAAGAAGGTACCTTGAATATGGAATTGAACAATGGTTTTCTTGTTTAAGTTGTCCACATGACACACATGCAAATATTCCAAGATATTTTTATTGAAAAAAATAATTTAATATTGAGAGACCTATTATTGTATAAACAAGTCAATTAAATAATATAGAATTGGAGGGACAAAAAAGATGCATGTGTATATATATATATATATATATATATATATATTGAAGAGGGGTGCTCTGTTCTTAAATTGGAAAAATGTTCTTAAATTGGAAAAAGGTTCTTTTTCTGGATTGTCGAAGCCCCTATTTATTTAATCTCCCTCCCCTCTCCTACCCCCACTAGATTTACACCCACCCACTAGATTTATCTCAAGTTTATAAATACTTTAAATTTGTTAAATTAAAAATAAATAATATTTTATTGTTATATTTATTGTATATTTTTAAAAAATATATAATATTATTGAGTTAAATATTATTTATATCATATAATAAATAATACAATTAACGTTAATTTTTTATTAAGGTTATAGTAAGGGTAATTATTTAGTGGGTAATTTGCAGCCGTCGTCCCTAACTTTTGAACTTTTGGCACTTTTATCCTCATTCTTTATTTTTTGGCACCCATATCCTCAACTTTTCTGATTTCGGTGGCTGAAGTCCCCAACTTTTGAATGTTTGGCACTTTTATCCTCATTCTTTATTTTTTAGCACCCCTATCCTCAACATTTCTTAATTTAGTGGCTGAAGTCTCCAACTTTTGAACGTTTGGCACTTTTATCCTTATTCTTCATTTTTTTGCATCCATATCCTCAAATTTTCTTAATTTGGTGGCTGAAGTTCTCAACCTTTGGACTTTTGTATCATATTTTTAAATTTTTTAATTGAAACTTATGAAAAGTCTATTTAAAGTCAAGTTTTGTAAGTAATTTTATCTATAAATGTTGATTTATTTAAAAAAAAAAAAACTTATTTTTACAAATTTTATGAGATTTTCTTCATTTTTTTCACTCATATCTTCATTTTTCGTTTTTTTGCACCCATATCCTCAAATTGAGCATTAATCAAAATATAGTTTTCTAAATAAAACTATTTATCTGAATAATATAATATTCAAAAAACAGGACTAGTCATCAACCCAAAAAAGATAACGGGTCAAATGTCAAAAGGTCGAACTAGGTCGAACCGATTTTAATTAAAATTCTATTTTTTGCACCCATATCCTCATTCTTCATTTTTTTGCACACATATCTCCAAATAGAGCATTAATCAAAATATAGTTATTTAAATAAAACTATTTATCTCTATAATACAATATTCAGAAAACAGGACTGGCCATCGATCCGAAAAAAAATAACGGATCAATGGTCAAAAGGTCGAACCGAGTCGAACTAAGGTAGACCCCGGTTTCAATTAAAAAATTAAAAATTAATCTAAAAATCTCATAAATTTTAAAAATAATTTTTTTTTGAAATAAACCAACATTTATAGACGACATTACTCACAAAACTTGGTTTTAAATAAACTTTTCATAAGTTTCAATTAAAAAATATGATACAAAAGTCCAAAGGTTGGAGACTTCAACCACCAAATTAAGTAATGTTAAGGATATGGGTGCAAAAAAATGAAGAATGAGGATAAAAGTGCCAAATGTTTAAAAGTTGGGGACTTCAGCCACTAAATTAAGAAAGGTTGAGGATATGGGTGCCAAAAAATAAAGAACGAGAATAAAAGTGCCAAACATTCAAAGGTTTGGGACTTCAGCCACCAAAATTAGAAAGGTTAAAGATATGGGTGCCAAAAAATAAAGAATGGGGATAAAAGTGCCAAAAGTTCAAAGGTTGGGAACGGCGGCTGCAAATTACCCTTATTTAGTTTATATTTGGATAACAATTTTAAAGCAGCCATGGACCAATGGGAGTATGATGCAAGCTTTAACCCTCGTTCCTAATTTATTAATTTTAATGTACTAATAGTTTCTTCATTATGTGTGTAATTATCAGTTGTTGTAATTATCTGTTACAAAATTTATATATTAGTAAAATAAAAAAAATAAAAAGATCCATTAAAATAAAAATTTCACAACTTAGAAACTAAATCTTGAAATAATGTTAAGAATAATGTTAATGAGAATAAAATAAAATAAAAATAAAATGAAAATGAAACAAGTTCATTTCCCCTTTTTCTTTCTAGTTTTGGAGCAAATCGTTTTTTGGGTATTATTGTACAATTTTTTTTTACAATAAACTCAACCAAATCATTAAGCCAAACACTAAAACTTAATTTGTTATCCAAATATAAACTAATTAATTACCCTCATTGTAACCTTAATAAAAAAGTAACGTTAACTGTATTATTTATTATATGATATAAATAATATTTAACTCAATAAATAATATTATATATTATATATTTTTAAAAAATATACAACGAATATAACAATAAAAAACTTATTTACTTTTAATTTAATAAATTTAAATGTATTAATAAACTTGGGATAAATCTAGTGGGATGGGGGTGGAGTGTAATGCTTTGTTTGGTATTGATATGTTTTTAAGAGAATTAGTTTCTACTGTGTTGCAGAAAGAATCAGTTGTTAGAAGAATTAGATATGTGTTTGGTAAATTCTTGTTTTAAAATTGCTGTATGTTTCAAAAGTAGCATTTGATCGTTTGGTAAACAAAAGTGATTTATTGCTGTAATGGTATTAAATTACTAAAAAGAACATTGATTGAAATAATGTTGCTTTGTATTATTATTATTGTCACGAGCGGTAAAATTCATTTTTTTCCTAGTCTATTTTTAACAAGACAATGCATTCATTATTATTCTTTTAAAATAAAAATAATAAAAACTTAATAAATTTCAAATTTTATAAAAATTACAATATAAAAGTATAGTCATATAGTGCAAAAATTAATTAAAGTTATATTATTTTTTATGATCCAACTTGCATCAATTCGATTTTTCAAATGAGTATTAAAGAAATTAGTTTAATTAATTAGGGGTAAAGGGGGTATTTTAATAATATATAAATGAAAAGGCTAAAAGCAGAATCTGAAAAGCTGCCATTTTACTGCTTTTTAAAATTTGCTGCCAGGTGAATCAGATTATTTTATAATCACTTTTAAAAAATTTGCCAAACACTTAAATCAACTTCTGATTGTTTGAGAATCAAAAGTTGGGCTCCAAAATCAATTACAAACGGGGCCTAAATCTAGTGGGGAGTGGGAGTGGGAGTGGGAGTGGTATGTCCATTAAATAAATAGGAGCTTCTGACAATAGGGAATATAAGGTGGTGTTTTATTTGCGTTTGTGTTTTGTGTTTTGAAATTTTTGAAAATGCGTTCTTTTTAGAATTTTTGAAAATTGTTTCTGAAAATAGAAAACTCGAAAACACGTTTCCTTAAATTTATTAGAAATTTGGACTTATTTGGAATTAAAAATAATTAAAAAAATTAAAAAAAAATTAACAACAATTATTTTTGAAATTAAAAAGAATTAAAAACTTGGAATTATTTGGAATTAAAAACAATTAAAAATATTTCTAACCAATTATTGTTCGAATTACAAATATTTAAAAATAATTTAAAATATTTAAAAATAATTTAAAAACAATTTAAAATATTTCAAACCAATTATTGTTGGAATTACAAATATTTAAAACCAATTAAAAACATTTAAAAATAATTTTAAAAAAATTATTTGAAATTGAAAACAATTAAAAACATTTTAAACCAATTATTGTTGGAACTAAAAATATTTAAAAACAATTAAAAATAATTTTAAAATAATTATATTTGGAATTCTTTTGAATTAAAAATAATTTATTTAGAATTAAAAATAATTTAAAACAATTATATTAATTCAAAAGAATTCAAAGAAGCCCACGCATGCTGGGGCTCGAACCCCTGGCCTCCAAGGAGGAATTAGCACGTTCTGGCAAACATTGCCTTTTATAAAAAAATGCAGAAAAAGATTATATTATCATTGTTTTACCCAATGTAAAATGAAAAAAAAAAAAGAAAATGCCGGATGTTGGACTCGAAACGCGGACCTCCTCTACAAAACGCGCGTTTTCAACCGTTTTGGAAAACAACCTTTTTTGTACAAATAATGCAAAAACGTTGAAAACATCATTTTCCATTTCTTTTGAATTTTTTTTGAGTGTTTTAGAAAATGTATTTTCAAAAATGGCAAAGAGAACGTGTTTTCATTATTTTCAAAAACACAAAACAGAAAATGGATTGAAAACACAAAAGAGAACAAACCCTAACCTTTTCCCAATTCGGTTTTCCAATTCGGAGAATAGAGCACTCCTCAATGTAGATTTAACATAAAGCCCACTTTGGGACACGCATACCCACACCACTTCAAGCTCCTATCATCTCTTTCTTCAACACACACACACACATATAACCTAAAAATCTAAGAGAAAGAACGAAGGAAGAAAGATCTAAAAAGAGAAGCTAATAAAATGATAGAAAAATCCAAAAGAAAAGTTAAAGATTTTGGGATTTCTTGTTGGAAATTGGTTTAAAATGTTGATAAATTAACTAAGTGACTTCGTGTCATCTTAGCCAAATATACAAGTCCCGCCCAATCCGTTTAGGCAAATTTATTTGCCACTTCGACAAGACGCCGGGGCAACGCCCGGAGAACTGGATCGACCGCCCGGTCGGTCGCGGGTTCGACATTGATTTATCTCGTATGTTTAAAGGGTATATTTGGCATCTCGAAACCAATATCGAATGAATGAGAAATTACGAAAAAGGACAAAATCGGGTCAAATGTTTGACCATGCGATCGCACAGTATGTAAACTCGCGATCGCAAGTTGGCTAATTTTTACGAGAATGTATTTTGGTCCTTCCATGCGATCGCAGGAGGCAAAGCCTTGCGATCGCATGGTTATTCTGGACGAAGTTCTGTTCCATTTTTTGTACCTTGCGATCGCAGCTTGGTTAAACCATGCGATCGCATGGGTTTGCGTGAACAGACATATCCTTTTGAAGAGTTGCACGGTTTGGTTCATTCCTTTCGCTTCCAATCAACTCTCCAACGTTAAAAGGGTTGTGGACGTCCATTACGCATATATATTGATACAGAAACGATTGCAAACTTAAAACACTCATACATTTCATCTTTGAACCAATTTTTATTGCATTTAAGTTGCATAAAATCTGGTTTTCATTTCATTCATCCGTTGGAGTACAAAAGCCATTCTTGGTTCGCTGTACTTGAGTTTTTGTAGTGCTACAAAACTCAAGTGAAACCGTTGTATCTTGGGAGTCATTTGCCAAAGACCGAAAGCACATTGCGGGGCAATTTTGACTTAAGGACAAAGAGTTCAACTCTTGCCTCGGTTAATTCATCCTTTCCAGATTTTCGGTTCTTGATTCTTATTGTCTGAAGTTACTTTCACATAATTCCGCCAACATTTCTAAATGATAGAAAGTTTTCCATTTCTATAGAATGTCTTTTGTCATAAGAAACCATTAATGGTGTAAGGAAATTTGGGAGAAAGTTTCCTTTATAATGGATACTTTACGCTCCAAACTCTGCACAAATGATATAGTACCCATCAAGATGGGTATGATACCCCAATGACAGATTGTCACTAGGACTTATGATTTGACGAATTTTAATATGTAAATCACTTCTTTTGAGGCTTGGGCAGAAAGTAAAGGAAGAACAATAAGTAAAATATGCATATGTGACCTTCATGCAAGATAATTTATTTTATGCCTATGAAAAGTCTATGATAGATGGTTACTTGCCTTACATGCAATGGGTTTTCCTATGGATTAATGAAATGTGTTATTATGTTGGACTTGATTTACCATGACAACTTGAGTTGTGAATAAAAAATGCTTATGTGCTTTACATGCAAGATGATTTACTTATGCCTATGGGAAGTTTTTACTTCAAGTAAAATATTCTTATGTATTCTCCATCCAATATATGATCCATCCAATATGTGAGTAAGAGCATCTTGTGAAATATGATTTCTTAAGTTCAAGTTGCTAGAAATAATATGAGATGTTAATCATTTTACCCAAAGAAATATGGAGACTTGAACTTGTATAACGTTGCCTTGACACTCATGATGACTTGAGGAGATTGATAAATCCCAATATGGACTCAAAACTTGCTAAGCCAGAAGGACAAGCTACTACTTTGGCTAGAATAGATTGGCTTTGATCGAGACAAAAGTGAACAAGATGGGTTCGGAGATGATAGTGCGGCTAAGAAGACAATGCAAGAGTATATGTTCTCCTACCACCTAACTTTCGACTATGAAAGCATGGACGAATATTTTAGAAGCACAAAAGTCAAAAAGGTTAAGCAATTGGTTTAGGCGAAGCTCTTCAAAAGTAGACTTGGAGTTCTTTGCAGAACTTGGAGTTGACAACATGGATGCTGAGTCTGATTCAACTGGCATCAACTCTCTAGAGACCATTGATGAGTTAGATAAAAGTGCGTCTGAAGAGCCAACTACAGTGCCCACCTTTCATGCCGACCCAATCCAGCTTGATAATACTTCAATTTCATCAAATCTTTGTACTTCTACTTCTGCTTCTCAGTTGGCTCATCCCACTTATCCTGCACCTTCAATTCCTCCAACCCCGTCGATCCTCCTGCCAATCCCTAAAGAGTTTTCTTTTCTTGCTTTATTTTTCATATTGTGCCGATCCTAAGAGGTATCTTTAGTATTAATATCTCTGCGTGAGTTTGATATCAAAGAAACATAATAGTCAAGCCTCAAACGGATTAAGCAAATGAGCTTTTTAACTAATACGTGAGCTTGCAAATGAATTGTACAAAATATTAATTTTAACATCCAACTGAAAATAAACACATCTTAATCAAATACAAAAGGTAGGCGAGCCGAAGACTCAACTTATATTGGTAATACTTTCTCAGGTGTTTAGTATTCCAAGAGTGAGAGTGGCTTGTCCTATCCATGTCTTCAATTCTATACGTTTTGGGTCGAACTTCAACACCGATAAGGACCTTCCTAATTCGGACTTAAAGTCCCTGAGCCGTTTTCATTTGTTAATGGAAATACTTCCCTCAACGCTAAATCACCAACCTAAAATAATCTTTTTTGGACTTTGGAGTTGTAGTATTTGGCCATTCTTTTTTTTATATGTGGCTAACCTTGTTTGAGATGTGTCTATAGCCTCATCCAGTAAATCAAGTCCCATCAGTCTAGAGTCATCATTAGATAACTCAACAAAATAGTTTTGCCGAGGTGAAAAGAGCCCAACTTCAACCGGCACCACAACTTCGACCCCATAAGTTAGGAAAATAGAGTTTCACCAGTGGTCGTCCATCTTGCGGTAAGGTATGCCCACACGACATGGTGAAGCTCGTCCACCCATGCATATTTCAATACATCAAGCTTTTTTTTCAAAGAAACTTTGATTGTCTTGTTCACAGCCTTGACTTATCTGTTTGCTTGAGGATATTAAGGAGTGGAGAACTCTTTCTTGATCTCTTAATCGTGGCACAATTTTTACAACTTATTGTTGTCAAGTTGCTTTCCATTATCCGTAACAAGAAAATGTAGAATTCCAAATCTATAGATAATGCTTTTCCAAATGAACTTGGTCGTATTAGTCTTAGTTATGGAGGTCAACGCTTCAGCTTCAACTCATTTTGTAAAATAATCAATGGCCACTATCATGTATTGAGCACCGACTCTCCTGTGAAGGAGGACCCACAATGTCAACACTCTACTTAACAAAGTGCCACTGACTACTTATGGTTATTAACTCAGTGGGATGAAGATGAGGTAATGAGGTAAACCTTTGACATTTGTCCAACATTTGACAGTCTATAGTGTCATTTTTCATAGTTGGCCAATAATACTCTTGTTGGAGCATCTTGTGTGTCATCATAGTCCTCCTTCGTGGCTACCACAAATCTAGATTTCTCGCATAAGGTTCTCGGCCTCAGTTGGTTCTGTTGGAAATGTGTTCAACAATATTTAATAAGTGAAATGATAAAATAAGTGAAAATTACAAAAGGTGGACAGTCACATTGCTTGGTGAAGAAATGCTTTGGAATGGTTCCTTTTGAAGAGACACACTTGTCTTTGGAATGGTTCCTTTTGAAGGGACACACCTGTTGAATGGTTCCTTTTGAAGAGACACACTTGTTGACATGAAATGTTTGGAGATCTATATAAAGGGATGATCTCTCCATTTGTAAACATCCGAACAAAAGAGAAAAATCAGATTATATTGTACTATTTCATTTCATTTCTACCCTACTTTATATTTCTTTGTTTTAAGTTCTTGAAGTTAAAGTTTAAAGTGCTTATAACTTTATTTTCAACTTTTAGGCTTGATTAAATCCTACAAACACTTTGCCATCGAGACCATTAAGCACTCAATTCCTAGTGGGGGCAAATTCAGTTTGAGGACAACGGTTTCGGGTCATTGCCTCGGTTGTAATATTCGACTTTGTAAAACAAATTTATTACTTCTTATTGATTCTTTCTCCATTGTTGTTACTACATATTTAACAATCTCAAACTGAATTTTATCATAATAGAGAACGAAACTTCAATGGCTACTATCAAGGTGATGAACCAAGATTTGGTTCATTTGGATAGGTTTGACGGAACTAATTTTACTCGTTGGCAAGATAAAATTAAGTTCCTTCTAACCACAATGAAGATCTTTTACATTCTCGAACCGGATCTAAAGCCTATTCCAGAACTTGTTGAAGGAGAAAAGGACGAGATCAAACAAAAGAGGAAGAAGCGTCAAGAGGATGAACTCATCTGTAAGGGTCATATTTTGAATGCCTTATCTGATCGTCTCTATGATCTTTACACCAGTACTTCTTCGACAAAAGATATTTGGGTTGCTTTGGAAAACAAATACAAAGTCGATGAGGAAAGTACGACAAAATTTCTTATATCAAAGTACATGGATTTTAAATTCTTTGACAATGTTCCTCTACTCTCACAAATACATGAACTACAAGTACTTGTTAATAAACTAATGGCGGTCAAAATAGAACTTCCAGAATCTTTTCAAGTGGGGCCTATAATAGCCAAATTACCGAGCACTTGGAAAGGATATCGGAAGAAGATTCTTCATAGTTCCGAGGATTACTCCTTGGAACAAGTCCAAAAACATTTGAGGATTGAGGAAGAGTAGAGGCCAAGAGATAAGATTGAAAACTCTTATGAAGGCACTTCGAAGGCCAATGCCGTTGAGAAGACCAAATCTTCCAACAAATCTTACAAGCGTAAATCTTCAAATGAGGACAATAGAAAGTCCAAAAAGAAGAAGGGAGATTGTTATGTGTGCGGTAAGCCCGGACATCATGCAAAGGAATGTCGCCATAGAAAGCAAAACAATAAAGACGACAAAATAAACTCTATTAAAGAAGATAGCATTGTGGCTACAATTAGTGAAGTCAATGCTATAAGTGGTAAGATTCCCGGATGGTGGTATGATACTTGTGCTACGGTACATGTATCTTATGATAGATTACTTTTTAAAACCTATCAAAAGACAAATGATGGCCAAGAGGTGCAAATGGGAAAATGAAGGACGTTCCAAAGTTGTTGGAAAAGGAAGTATCGACATTATCTTTACTTCTGGAAAGAAGGTCACTTTAACAAATGTCTTACATGTTCTTGATATAAATAGGAATTTAGTTAGTGGAGATCTTTTATGTAAGCCGGGCATAAAAAGTGTATTTGAGTCCGAAAAGCTTGTACTATCCCGAAATGGGAACTTTGTTGGAAAAGGCTATTCGAGTGAGGGAATGGTCAAATTATGTACTAATGACATTGAAATGAATAAAAATGTTGTTTCTATTTACTCGCTTGACTCTTTTACTTTATGGCATGGTAGATTAGGTCATATTGGAAATAGTACTATGAAATGTATATTGAAAGATGATTTGATTTCATATGATGTTAACAATGCTCATAAATGTAAAACTTGTGTAGAATCTAAAATGACTAAGAAACCTTATTATAGTGTGAATAGGACTTCTAGTATTTTGGAGTTAATTCATTCTGATATTTGTGAGTTAAGTGGAGTATTGACTAGAGGTGAGAATAGATATTTTATTACCTTTATTGATGACCACTCTAGATACACTTACGTTTACTTAATGAAACATAAACATAAAGCATTTGACATGTTTAAAGTTTATAAGAACGAAGTGGAAAATCACTTAAATAAGAAAATTAAAATACTACGAAGTGATAGAGGTGGTGAATATTTTTCAAGTGATTTTAACATATTTTGTGAAGAATATGGCATTATACATCAATGTTCAGCACCAAGGACACCTGAACAAAATTGCTTGGACGAAAGAAAAAATAGAATTTTGGTAGACATGATTAATGCAATGTTTAATCATGCAAAGTTGTCATTTAATTTGTGGAATGAGGCCTTATTAAGTGCTTGTCGTATTCTAAATAGAATACCTTCTAAGAGAATAAAGAAATCTCCATATAAGCTATGGAAAGGAAAGAAACCAAACATTAATTATCTTAAAATTTGGGGGGTGTCTTACCTATTGCAAAAACACATATCCGAAAAGGACTAAACTAAGTCCTAGAGGGATCAAATGTGCATTTGTTGGATACGCTAGTAATAGCAAGGCGTATAGATTGCTTAACTTGGAAACAAATGTGATCACAGAATCAAATGATGTTGAATTCTTTGAAAACTTATTATCTACGGGTAATGAGTTAAAAGAAAAACAAAATGAGTTGCCTAATCCTAGAGGGATACAAGAGGAGACGACTTCTAAAGACGTTGAAGATTCTAGTAAACCTCGAAGGGGCAAAAGAATTCGAATTGAGAAGTCACTATGACCAGATGAAATAGACTCTCAACTTGTTTCGTTCTACTTGGTAGAAGGAAATGAAAAGGATGTTGTAAGAACAACACCTTTTGTCTTACAATTGGAATCCGATCCTAAAAGTTACAAAGAAGCAATGACTTCACGAGATAGCATCTTTTGGAAAGATGCCATAAGAGATTAAATGGACTCAATATTGTCTAACAATACTTGGGAACTTGTTGATTTGTCACAAAGTTCTAAACCAATTGGATGCAAGTGGTGTTTAGAAGAAAATACCATTCTGATGGTACTTTAAACACTTTCAAAGTGCGACTAGTGGCAAAAGGTTATCGACAAAAAGAAGGAATCGATTAGTTCGACACTTATGCGCCAGTTGCAAGAATAACATCAATAAGGATATTATTCGCATTGGCTACCATTCATGACTTATATATTCATCAAATAGATGTTAAAACAGCGTCCTAAATGGAGATCTTAATGAGGAGGTCTACATGGAACAACCGGAAGGTTTTGTTCTACCTGGACAAGAACGCAAGGTTTGCAAGTTGATTAAATCGTTGTACGGTTTAAAGCAAGCACCAAAGAAATGGCATGAAAATTTTGATCTTGCAATCATTTCTTTTGATTTTCAACATAATAGTGTAGATAAGTGTTTATATTCTAAAGTTTGTGAAAATTATATCACCATTATCTGCCTATATGTTGATTCTTAGTAATCACATGAATAGTATAAAAGAAACAATTTTTTATTTTATTTTCAAACTTCAAAATGAAGGATATTGGAGAAGAAGATACCATTTTGGGTATTAAAGTGATTAAGAATAGTGGGGGTTATTCTTTAAATCAATCACATTATATTGAGAATGTGATTAAAAGATTTAATCACTTAAACATAAAAGAGTATAATACTCCTTTTAATCAAAGTTCGAAACTTATTAAGAACAATGGAAGAGCAATTGCTCAACTTGAATATGCAAGTGTTTTAGGAAGTCTAATGTACATAGTACAATGTACTAGACCGGACTTGGCATTTGCAATTAGTAAACTTAGTAGGTTTACTAGGAATCCGAGTAGGGATCATTGGAAGGCCATCGAAAGAGTTCTTGGTTACTTAAAGAAAAACAAGAACTTATGCCTTCAATATTCCAAATTTCCAACGATTCTGGAAGGATTTACGGATGCTACTTGGGTTTCTAGCACGAGAGAAAGTAAATATACTTCAGGTTGGTTGTTTATGTTGGGAGGTGATGCAGTTTCTTGGAAATCAAAGAAGCAAACGTGCATTACTCATTCAACCATGGAATCTGAATTCGTTGCCTTAGCTGAAATCGGAAAAGAAGCGGAATGGCTAAAAGATCTTTTATTTGAGATTCCATTAGAAACAAAAAGTACTTCATCTATACCTATTTTGTGTGATAGTCAAGCAACGCTATCAAAAGCTTATAACGAAGTATATAATGGAAAATCTAGACACATGAGTCTAAGACATGATTACATAAGAAAATTAATCAAAAGTGGAATAATTTCCCTAAGTTATGTAAAATCAATTGAGAATCTGGTGGATCCTCTTACTAAACCTCTCAATAGAGATTTAGTTGTGTCAACATCGAAGAGGATGTGGTTGAAACTCTTAAATTAAATCCACCAATGACAGCAACCCTACCTGTCATTACGAGAATGGTAATTCACAGGCTCAAAGGGTAAAAACAAGTCATTTGATAAGTGGATTGTTTGCAACACTCAAGTGTTGGTTGTTACCGATTAAGTGGGATGAACTTAAAGTTCTTAATGTAGTTTAGTTCTAAGACAAGTATCTCTAAAGAGTAACAAAGATACTGGAAGAACTTCACCTAGTTAGATCTCGAAGTGGTGCCGCTTCAAAAGAAAGTTGGAGTTTACTTTCTTAAAAAGATTTAATGAAAAAGGATTAGCGCAAGGCCATAAAAGCGTTGATGAACTTAAAACAATCGGCATTTGTGTGTGTGTTTTCTCCGGTATTGTCATAAGAAACGTCAGGTTCAAAGCTTCCATGCTACCTTGAGTTTCGATAATACTTTGCGAAAATTACACTACGGTAAGATTCAAATCGAAAGATATCTTATCCTTACGCACAATTGTTGTAATTTATTGTGTTCAATACAAATTATTATTGAACAAGTAGGGGATTGTTGGAAATGTGTTCAACAATATTTAATAAGTGAAATGATAAAATAAGTAAAAATTACAAAAGGTGGACAGTCACATTGCTTGGTGAAGAAATGCTTTGGAATGGTTCCTTTTGAAGAGACACACCTGTTTTTGGAATGGTTCCTTTTGAAGAGACACACCTATTGAATGATTCCATTTGAAGAGATACACCTGTTGAATGGTTCCTTTTGAAGAGACACACTTGTTGACATGCAATGTTTGGAGATCTATATAAAGGGATGATCTCTCCATTTGTAAACATCCAAACAAAAGAGAAAAATCAGATTATATTGTATTATTTCATTTCATTTCTACCCTACTATATATTTCTTTGTTTTAAGGTCTTGAAGTTAAAGTTTAAAGTGCTTATAACTTTATCTTCAACTTTTAGGCTTGATTAAATCCTACAAACACTTTGCCATCGAGACCATTAATCACTCAATTCCTAGTGGGGGCAAATTCAGTTTGAGGACAACGATTTCGTGTCATTGCCTCGGCTGTAATATTCGACTTTGTGAAACAAGTTTATTACTTCTTATTGATTCTTTCTCCATTGTTGTTACTACATATTTAACAGGTTCTACAAAATAGATGAGTAGGGTGGAAAGCCTCGCTTATAAAGTACTCCATCTTTGAGGACGAATTGGGCGGCTCTTAGCCTAAGCTTTTTAGCCTCAGTCTTATTTGATGGAAGTTTCTCAGTTGTTAGATAGTCGCTGGTTTTTGCAATCCACTTTGGTTATTCATCGATCATCTTCACTTCTACTTTTATCTCAATGGAGGGTCTCTCCAAGTATTCATTAGAAACGACTCTTAGTTATTTTGAATTCTTCTTGTTCGCCAAATTTGATAGAGCAACGTTGCTGTTTTCCTCTCAAGGGATTTCAAAGATTTTAAAATTGTTAAAGTAACTCAAGAGGTGCATGACCCGCTTAAGGTAAGCGGCTATTTCCTTGTCTCTTCCTGTGAAGCTGCCATTAACCTGACTCGCCCTCAAGTTGGGAGTCGCCGTTGACAGTGAGTGCTTTCACCTTCATCTCCTTGGCTAACTTAAGACTTGCTATCAAAGCCTCGTACTCTGCTGCACTATTTGAGGTAGGAAACCTAAATCTCATGGCATAATTAAGGTGATGACTCTCGGAGTTTAACAATATTAAGAACAAATAAATTCCGAAGATTGAAATTAGTTAATTGGCCTAAGAAAATTAAGGCATGGATAACTAATTTTAGACCAAAATTTTTAATTATTATGAGAAGAATTAATTAAGGACTAAAATAAACTTCAATTAGAAGTTATAGAAAATTTTAGGACTTAATTGCAAAAAGGCCAAAAGTTGATGCTAGGGGCTGAAACAAAATTCTGGGAATTTGTAGACCCATTTCAACCATGTGAACCGGCCTACTTTGGGCTAGCTGTGTGATCCCTACGGTGATCAAATTTTGCCACTCAAAGCTTGGTGATCAAATTTCGCCACTCAAAGCTTGTTGCAAAGTACGTGAAGAGATCTTCAAATTGGTATATGATTCAAATATTTTTGGACTTTTATTCAGGGTTGAAACTTGGTGCAAAGAAAGCATCTTGAATCTGAAATTAAACAATAAAACAAAATTTATGTTTCGAAAAATGACGAAATACAGAAAGAAACGTTAAGAGAGGTGAATATCACTCCCTACTCAGTACATCCAAGAACTACGAATAAGTACCAAGAAATCAAAGTATTGTATTGGTGGCCAGATATGAAAATACAAATTGATGATTTCATAGTCAAATGCTTGAATTATCAACAAGTGAAAGCGGAACATCGAAGACCGACATGAAATCTTAAACCATTACCAATTCCTGAATGAAAATGAGAAAATATTACGATGGATTTTGTAATAGGATTGCCAAAGATGTCCAAAGGATTCAGTGTTATTTGGGTAATAGGATTGCCAAAGATCGTTTGACTAAATCCGCCCATTTCTTACCCGTAAAGATGACTTATAAGATAGATCAATACGTGAATCTTTATGTTCAAGAGAAAGTAAAATTGCATGGATTCTGGTATCTATAGTATTAGATAGATATTCTAAATTTTTTCACATTTCTAGAAGGATTTCCACAAGTTACTAGGCACAAAATGGCATTTTACTACCTTATTTCACCCTCAAATTGATGGTCAATCCGAAAGAAAGAAGATGAGGCTACCTTGATGAATTTTTTTTACCCTTAAGCAATTTTCAAGATTAGAGAATGAACTTAAGGATTTAGAAGAAGTTGAAAGTTTGGAGTTTGTGTATTTGATCCCTTGGACGAAGAATGGTTTTATATAGACTTTTTGGAGCAATAAAGACGTATACACCCACTCGTACACCTTGCTCTTGGTTGGAAAGTTCTCTCCATCTACTACTTTAAATTTTGTCATGATCAAATGGAGATTAGTTTCTTGGACTTCTTTATGAGGAAGTTCTAAAACCCATATTAATTAAATTAAATTATAATTTAATCTTAATTAAACAAATAGTGGACAAATTGCGCGTTAGAATGAAAAACAGTTTTGACTCGCACAAGCAAGTTTAGACAGTGTTCATTAACAGTATATTAAGTGCAAAAATTAATAAATTAAACCAGACACGAATAAAAGATGTAACGTGGTAAAGCCCAATGAGAAAAACATCCACGGACCCCAATATAAAACCAATCCACTATTGATTTTGATTAAAAATACAATAATATCCAGTTTTTGTAATTTCGCAAAATTAACAAAATAATAATCAAAAGAATTTCGATCAACTTCCCTTTGACACTTCTTCTTTTGACTTATTGATGAATTAGAATCAAACCCATCAGTCTTGACTTTATCACCATTTCACTATTGTATTTGGCCGCAACCCCCATTTGGATTAAGAACACATGTTCTTAACTTCACGATAAATAGATTAATAAAAATATAGAATTGTTCCTTAAGGACTAATGATTTTTCTTTATTCTTCAATGTCTTGAAGAAGTCGTTGGCTTTGAAAGTCAATCAATAAAGCATCTTGTCTCGTTCTTTCACCAATGGAGTCGACAGTTTTGAGCTTAAAGATCAAGAATACAAATTATATTTTCAATGAATAATTCCTTAATAATTTTTACTCGTACTTACAGATAAAATAATAATCAATAAAAGAATTATTTCTTACTTAAAAATCTACAATTAAAGTGGTAAGAATATGAGAGTATAAGAAACAAAAAGATTTCTTAGATTTGTAGATATAAAGTATTTTAAAAAGTTGAGATTAATTGACTAAAATCTTCCAAAACAAATCTAAGAAAATAAGAGATGATACATCTCCTAAAATACACGAACTGTAAAACCCGAGTTAGATTCAGACATGCTACACTTTTTAGTTTGGAGGAACACAAGTACTCTCTTTCCGATTCGGGAAACAACTCTCAAAGATCTTTTTTCCTTTTGGAAGATACAGGAGCGAAACAATCACCTATTGATATTGGAAGACCCAACATATCTGTTTTACATGAAATCAGGTCATATTATATAAAAAAACAGAATAGAAAATTGCAGCTTATAGAGATGAAAATATTCTGCTTACCTTTCAGCCAGTCAAAACTGGCAACAGCGTGTCTAGTCAAAATGTACACGCTTACTCCATTTTCAACATTAAAAATATGTAATTTCAATTAAGTGAGCCAATTAAAAAATAAGTAAAAATATGTGAAACCCGTATTTTTCCAACAATAACCCCCTTTGGCGTTGCTTAATTACAAAACTAACACTCGAATTTTTAATGTCATTTGTGGTATGTGCTAATCAAGAAATGTGAGCATCATCATCACACAACCAATATATAAAACACCATTACTCTCCCTTAGTCATATACCATAAAAACATTAGTTCAAAAATACAACACCAAACATCACACACCACATTACTCCTCATTTTTGTAATAACCAACCAGCCAAAGCAAAAGATGGAGGAAAACCAAAAACCGAGAGAAGTATTTAGTGTAATACAGTCATCCATCAAATAGTTAGAAGTAAATAGTTAGAGAAAGTAAGTCAAAATCAGAGACAGTTAGTTCTAAGAGGGCTTAGACCTCTTGGTGCCGAACACTGATGGTCTCCTACTTCATTTGTGAGTTGGAACAGGGGATGAAGTAGAAGATTGATGAGCAATTGTCATAGGCACACGATCAGGCTTTGGGATTTTCTCTTCATCTTTAGGGCTTGTTGTAAATCCAAGGTACCTTGGTGTGATGATATGGAAAACATTCACCTCCCAGATATTCAATTTTTCCCAAAACCCTACACATGAATTCAAATTCATCAGAAAAACTTTTGGTCAAAGTAAAAATTTGTCCTACCTAAGTTCTTACTAGTCCCAGTTAAGTCTCTAGAGCGTCCAGATGTCCAGACTGGTCTAGAGAGGTTAGAACGTACTTGGGTACCCTGGAGTAGGAGTTTGAGTACTTCCCAGATTGGTAAACTCATGCACACCAAAGGTGGAATGATCATCTGAGAACCTATCTGAATCTATATGAGGCATCCCTAGGTGTGCAAGGAAATGATGAATCATAGATATGGCAGTCTATACTGCTTGGCTCTTCTCGACCCATCATAAACTATTCTATCACATATAATTTTAGCCCAATCAACATTCAGCTGCAACCCAAGTTTATACAAGATAATTGATGTCAAACTAGTGTGTTAAAGGGTCAATATTGTTGATCAAGATTCGGTACAGGATTTTGTACTTTAGTAGAAATCTGGAAGCAATGAGTTTACTAGCTTCTGGCCAAGCATAGCCAGTCATTTCCAACGCTATACTATCCTTTGTCAGTTATTCATCATTGGTGGAAGTTACCTCATCCATTGCTAGCCAATCCCTAAGAGAGTTTGGACTAAATGTAACGTGTCTCCCTCTGATATATACTTACCACCAATACTTATTTCCAGCCGTTCCCAGATTTTTGTGCACATTGGCCATGAATTCCTTGACAACAGTTTATTGAAACAAACGACCTCATCCAAATCAAAAGAGACAAACTCATGAATAACTACTTTAAAATCGACAATGTACTTACAATAGGAGGTGAATGATAGAAACATGCTCTCAACAGTTTCAGTTAGAAAGCAGTTGATAAGTGTCGTTTTACACTTATCTAGACCATCAAAAGTGGACGATTGTAAGTACTCTTAAGTGATTTTCTACTTAATTGTGTGTTGATTTGATTGCTTTATGTCAAAACTCAAGAACGGATGGAATTGGAGAAAAACAAAGCAAAATAGGTAAAAAAAGGACCGAAAGTGCATAGAGACTTGAGAATGGAGACCAACTTACAAACATACAAAAGTTGAAGGACTTATTATGCAAATAATCGGGGACTTAAGTACAAAATTTGAGTTTATTATTTTAGTCAAACTCTAATTTGGTAATTATTGGAGGACAAGAATTCTACACCATAAATTAGGATTTTGGGACATATAAAAGGGGGATACCATATACAATATTGGAAAATTATTCATTATTTCAAAATACCATATACTAGAATCAAGAATCAGTTGTTGAATTTTGGAGAAACGAACAGCAAAGAACATGAAGAACGACCAAGATCTTGAAAATTTGAACGTGAAGATGAAGAATTCTTGGTGCAAGATATTCAACTTCTTCTCATCTAGTATTCAAGATCCAGTTATATATTCAAATCTCTTAATATTTTCTTTCTCTAAGATTATGAATAACTAAATTTAAAGTTTGGATGAACGATGTAACTTAGTTTAATTCTTTATTTTCGAATCTCAAGTTTTGCTTATAAATTAATTATGTTTTGATTTTACTTCTTCTCTTAATGCTTGAAATAATTGACCATTATTTGTCATTGATTTGTGGATTGTAATGAACTGAGAAGTAATTTATTAATCTAGACCACGTAGTAAAATTCGACAATTGGATAAAAGGTAGAGATACATTTTTGTTATTATCGTGGTCTGAATTGAATTTGTAAGAGAATTAATACATCTAATTGAGGACCATTCTGACTTCATAAGTTGACTTAATTAGATATGACTAATTTGAACTCGAGAGAGGTATATTATGTTATATTCGTGAATTCGACCGAATATAACTTTAGGAATATATCAAGAGAGGATAAATTAGAGATGACAACTATGGTGATTTCGTTAATCCAAACGCTTTAATAACCATATTTTCTAAATTTTTGATTTTTGCATTCACGTTATTTTCTAAAAATTCATAGTTCTAGTTTAAATCTTCAAATCAATTTATTTAAAATTATTTTCAATAGATTAGCATTGAGATTAATTGAACTAGTATATAAATAAGATAGTCTTAGTGGGAACGATAATTTAGACTCAATAGGTCCACTTTATTACTTGTTTGTGATATTGTTCACTTGCAATTGTAATATTTTTACAACAAATTATTGGCGCAGTTGCCGGGGTCTATTCTTATTTGATATTAGTTTAGATTAATTGTTAGTGTTAGTTTAAATTTTATTTTATTTTGTTATTTAGTTAATATTTTTTATTATTAAACTTTTTATTTTTCTTCTTAGTTTTCTTACTACAGAAAAGGTTTTTGTTGCATGCTCTGTACACAAGGCGGTAATCTTGAGACTTTCGATCCTGAGATTGAACGTACTTTCATATGAAGATGAAAAGAACACAACCAAAAATAGAAAGATCAGCAACAAATTCAAATGGCAGATGAACAATTTAGAAGAGAACTTGAACAAGAGGCTGCTCAGCCCGATTGGCAGTTCAGCAAATTCAGCAACATGAAGAAGAAGAAGATGATGATGATGATGATGATGACGATGTCAACATGTCAATGGCTCAGTTCTTAAATCCGGTAGCAGGTCCTGATTGTTCAAGCATAGTCTATCCAGCTTTTGGTCAGAACGACTTTCAATTAAAGGCCGATCTGATTAATCTCTTCAGCAATAACCCGCAGTTCAATGGAAAGGCGAATGAAAACCCGAATACTAATCTCTCCAGATTCCTACGGATGTGTCGTAACTTTCAGTTTCAATGAGTGAATGAAGATGCCATCAGACTTCGGTTATTTCCATATACATTGAGGGATAGGGCTATAGAATGGCTGGACTCAGAACCGCATGTTAGCATCACTACGTGGGATGACTTAGCTAGAAAATTCTATAACAAATATTTTTCGCCAGCTAAAGTAGCCAAGATGAAGCTGAAAATATCTACCTTCCAACAAATAGATGGAGAAAAGTATCATGAAGCTTGGGACAGATTCAAGGAGCTACTTAGAAAATGCCCTAACCATGACATTAAAAAGGGCCAACAAGCTCAATATTTTTACTCTGGGCTATCTCTTCAGTCCAAATCGACAGTGGACTCTTCTGCAAACGGGTCCATTGCGAATAAAAATGTCAACGAAGCATGGGATCTATATGAGTTGATTGCAAACACACATACCATGTTTTCATCTAATCTTACGACTCCAAGAAAAGTAGTAGGTATTCATGAGATTGACAGTCAATTAGCTACTAATGCAAAATTTGCTGCATTGACAAAGCAGGTGGAGTTCTTGGTCAAAACATAAACGAAAGGAGTGAATGCAATCCAAGCAACCATGAGGTGCAAAAACTGTGGGGCTAACCACTCGACATCAAATTGTATGTTATTGGCTTCTCCAGAACAAGTCGATTTTGTGCAGTATAATCCATATTCACAAACATACAATCTGGGTTGGAAGCAACACCTAAATTTTAGGTGGTCTAAGAATCAACAAAGTGGCAATGCCTATAATGCTCAGCAAGAAAGATGACCAAGTTTGGGAGAGATGTTCCAATAGTATATGCTAAAAACTAATAAAATATTGGATCGGCTGGACACAAGCTGTCAAAATCAATAGGCGTCTATCAGAAAAATAGAGACTCAGATTGGCTATTAGTCCTGTAATTGTCAGATAGGAAACCAGGCACTTTGCCTAGCAATACAGTGACAAATCCAAATGAACAGGTAAATGCATTCACTACTAGGAGCGGGGTACAACTAACAGAAATTCAAGTGAAAAGACTAGAGAAAAATGACGAACAATTGGTAATTGAGAAAGAATAAATTGGATAACAACATATGAAATCAAAAGAAGAAATTTCAAAAGAATCTGCTTAATCATCAAGAGTAAGGGTGCCAATTCCTGTCAAAGCTTATGTGCCACCAATTCCATTTTCTCAGAGGTTGCAGAAGCACAAGCTCGACAAGCAGTTTGAAAAATTTCTTGAAGTTTTCAAGAAACTGCACATCAACATTCCTTTTGCCGACGTATTATCCCAAATGCCATTGTATTTAAAATTTATGAAGGAAATATTGTCCAAAAAGAGAAAACCAAATGAAAATGAGACAATAACTTTAACTGAGGAGTGTAGCGCTATTCTAGTAAATAAGTTGCCTCCGAAGTTAAAAGATCCAGGGAGTTTAAATTACTTTGCACAATTGGAAAATTTTACAATTTTAATGCTTTACATGATTTAGGTGCAAGTGTAAATTTGATGCCCCTTTCTGTCTACAGGAGATTAGGTTTGGGAGATGTTAAAGCAACAATTGTGTCTCTACATCTTGCTGATAAATCAATCAAGCACCCACAGGGTGTGGTTGAGGAAGAGCTCATCAAGGTAGATAAGTTTTTTTTCCAGTTGACTTCATTGTCCTTGATATTGAAGATGACCAGAATATGCCAGTCATATTGGGCCGACCATTCTTAGCGACGAGTCGAACCCTTATTGATGTTGAAAAAGGTAAGCTAATCTTGAGGATACAAGATGATGAACGGGCAGTATTCAGTATGTACACATACCCGAGCAACCATTCGACCTTAATGAGTGTTTTAGACTTGATAAAGGGGTGAAAATTGGCCAAGAGAATTGTAAACCGGATACAGGTGGACTAGTCGGAACAATTAAAGATGAAAATGGTCGATTTAAAACATGGAGAGCAAAGGATAAATCATGCAAAGCTGGTAATTGCAAGCATTGCAAGATTTTCAAAGTCCAATTCAAGCCTCCCTAATTGAAAGTTGCCAAAAGTCAAGTTCTAGACTATAAATCGAGCACTTAATGGAGAGGTAACCCATTTTTCTATCTCTTGTATGTTTATTGCATTGCACGTAAAATTTTAAAATTACATTAGAAATTAGACCACGTTTCCTGATTTTTTAGTAATTAAGAAAATTTAAATTTTTCTAAACTTAGGCTAAGCATCGTCGTTCAGGTTTGCAAAAAAAAAAAAAAAAAAAAAGATCTATAGTTGACCGCAGTCAACCACGGTTTGTAATCCGCGACAAACAGCAAATTACTGTTTAGAAAAAAAAATTACTGGTCACCGCGGTTGACCCGCGGCAAATAGTAAAAAACTGTTTTAAAAAAAAATTATTTTTTATTTTTTTATTTACATTTCATTTCTTTTCCCCAACAAACAAAAAATTTTCGTCCCACCCTTTCAAACTCATCCTAAATTGTTAGTTTTATCGTATAATGGTAACAATTCATAGTCAAATTCTTACATTTTCATCTTCTCTATTTGGATTGCACAAAAATAAAGGTGTCCTAAAGACTCAGCTCCCGATACTTACTGAAAGAAAACCATTCATATGGTTTTTCCACGCTTTTGCAATCGAGTACACTCTTTCTTTTTTTATTTGTTTTGCTTTCTTTTGCTCACATTTAAGACAATGTGTACTTTAAGCTTGGGGTGATGACTTTATTATTTTCGTTATGTTTGTGTGTGCTGTTAATAATATTATGTGAGTAAAAAAAATTCTTTTTATTTGTGTGCTTGTATGTGGATAGTCTTGCCGGCTAATAATAATATCTATTTGAAACTGTTATCGATTCATAAATTATGACTTATGCTTTTTTATATACTATACTTATCCATATGATATATGATTAAGTGTGAGCACAATAGTCATAAATATCACTACCTTTTGTTGGTTTATTGAATAGAATACAATGAAAGATTATTGAACTTAAGTTGTGAAAACCAAGACCACCAATTGACAACTCAATTACTAAATCAGTTGAAAGGATAGTTTGGGGTGGTTAAACCAATGCAGAAACTAAAGGTGTTGATTCCGTGCATGAGTAATAGTTGTGTGGAATGTATTTGGCTACCAAGTGGAATCTAAGTATTGACCGGATGTTAGGAATCTAATCCGCGCTTATTTATCTTGCACAAAAAAATGAAAGGCATTGTACTTGCATTATCTTATACCTCTCTTCGTAGCCTAGTAGACTAGAGTGATAAAGCCCGTTTGGGTTCTCAAAACTCAGTGCCCTAAGGTCTATCAGACCTGGGAGCCATCGGCCTAAAGCTCGTTTCAAGAGTCATCTAGAAAGCTTAAGGGAGTGAGGTCGTACACATAAGATATATATCTATATATATTTATATATATATAAATAAATAAAAATAAAAGAAGCAAAAGAAAGATTGAGTCTTTGTGCGCATAACTTGGAGATTTAGATAACTAGTGGGTTTGACTTTCTTAGTGGAAGCTTGATGGTCGAAGCATTTAATAAAAAGATAATCTTCACAGATCTACATAGTAACTGTATTGGCTAAACCTAACTAAAGTTTGATCGGTAAAAGAATAAGTGTTTTGAGGGCAACTTTAGAGTTAACACCCAAGGTGAGAGATTGAATATTAATATGGGAGTGTGTATTCTTACGAGAGAGAAGGAAATATTTGACCATTGGGGGGCAGAGTATTACCAGTAATTTGGAAGATTGACAGAGGCCTACACGGTCGTGGTCTCAAACCCGAACATTCTTGGTCCGACACGGGTGTAGGTAGTAATCTGTATGCACTTCCAGAGGCTGTGGGAGCCTGTTCTGACTAGCAGACATGGACTTTTCAATAGCTTCTCAAACTTTGCCTTTTTTCTTTTCAGCCCTCATAGCTCTTCTTGGAGGTAGAGGTGTAAGAGTAGATTCTGATGACTCACCAGAATTGACTTCAAATTCAGAACCAGACTTCTGGCGAGAGGGCCCATTCATGTGTCCAACATCCTCATGTTCGGGGGCCTTCTATCTTCAATCTCTTCATCCACATGTTCACTGTCACCAGTCCTAGAGTTTTTCCCAGAGTTTTTATCTCTCTCTTTATCTAATTTCACTGGTTTTGACTCATTACCTTCATCAGACACTTGAGTACTTACAGAGACTTTCTTGCTCAGGTAACTGACTCGGTATCTTGATTTTTGAACGTAATCAGACTTTGTGTGACTGACTGGGGACTTGTATGGTACAATATCAATAGACACTTCAACAGGAGGCGCAACAACATTTGGAGAAGTATCTAAGTTTGAATTGGATTGTTCTAGTATTTTTGAACTTCATCGAATATTCTTCATCGGCGTCACTTCTGTCTTTTTTCAGTTTCAATTGCAGACGCCGGAGCAACACCACCTCTAGACGACCTACCAGAGTTTTTCTTTGATTTTGGCATCTTAGTCCTTGCCATTTTTTTTAATTGAATTTGAAAAAAAAGCTTAGCACAATTTCGAAATCAAATGTAAGAGGGATTTGATTTTTGAAATTGAATATTGTGAATGAAATAACCCTAAGTCTCCATTTAAAAAGAAAAATTTTGAAAAATTGCACGAAGAAGTAACCGTAAATTATGGACAAGTTAATGGCATAAAAATGGTTGATGCACAGTTAAAGACAAAATAACTTCCCTTAAACAGATTTTTTTTTTATTTTTTTAATTTCAACCGGTTAATTTCTTGAAATTTTAAAAATAGAAATTTCCACTTTTATCAACTAATTGAATTGTTTTATAATAAAAAAAGACCACAGATTCCGTTGTTCAAAAATAGATCCAAAACTTTTCTCAATGGATACTGATTTTACTGTCGGGTTTAGACTACTGGAAATTCTACAAAAGACCATACAATTCAATCACGCAAAATCAATGAGATATAATATAGAAAGAATTTTATTTTATGGGCAGATTTCACACTTCATAAAATAGTCAATTAGTCCAAAATAATGATATAAACAATAATCTTCTGCGCATAATTAGATTCAATTATTTTATCAGATTATGATGTGAATGTGTGATAGAACATAATAGACCGACTATCAATCATATCACGTCCCAATGAACCAAATTGAATCTTGTTTAGTAGATAACTACATATATGTATTTCAAACCAATCATTATCAAAAAATGTCTCTTTAAATAATAAAACATGTGCGTGTCAGACGTGAGTACAATAACAATTTTCTTTTGAGTACTCAAGTGTTGACCCCTCCCCCATTTTTTTTATATTTTTTTTTCTTTTTATTAGTCAAAACACTAATGGAGTTGATTTTCTCACAGCCATATGGGTAGTATTTTCTATGTTCATTATCAAGGATGGCTTCACACACCTATGGTGGTAGCTCTCTCATTCAATGAATTTTCCTATTAACACAACAATATATTATACTACTGAGAGACATAGATACTAACCATAGGTCCACAACAGAATAGAAATCACTTTAAGGAAAACAAATCAGTCAATAGTAAGGCACAATCAAACTTGTCAAGATGTCTTCAAAGAGTGCTTATCTAAGGATATTTTACCATAAGTTTAATGAGCATAACAAACTGATTGGTTAATCCAAGTTAATCTCAATATTCACAAACCAATCATACATTTATTCTATACGCTATTTGTAAGAACCCTTTATATAGGCACCAAGATCATTGGGAGAAAAAGGGTCCGGCGATCATTGGTACTTCAACGATCAAGTCAACTATCAGAATATGGAATAATATACAGAAAATGAAAATAATTGGGTATGGGAGGGACAAGCAGACAGAGATTTGAGCAGAGTTTAAGGGTGAGAATTATACGTAAAAATGCGTACATTAGAACAACCGGAGATGTTGTATTTATAGCCTCAGGGTCCCAATTGATTTAGAAAACCCACCAATTAGATATCTGATTGAATCATCATTCCTTATGGGATAAGAATGATTGACTGTCAATGCAATCTCCTAGATTTTAGTCCTTATTTGATTCGATTTCCCTTATCATGGTGCCTGATTTATAGGAGATTGTTATTTAGTTTCCTTGTGAAAATTCGTGTGTCAGTCTAACACAATATTTCTTTAAGCATTTCTCTGGTCATTTTGGAATAGTATGCTGCCCGTAGATTACGAGTTATTCGAAGAACTGCGAAGCTCCCTAGGTCGTCCATGAGTGTTGAAGCCCTTCATGGGCTTTGCTATACTCTGATTCAGTAATGCCAATATATTTCTAGGCCTTAAACGTATCCATGAGGCCTTCACTAGGTATATGAGGCCTTCATGAATCTGCAAGGTCCTCGCTAGGCCTATGAGGCCTTAGCGAGGCCTAACGAAATCTGGTGGTAATAATAGTCCCCAAGTCCAAGCGTATTATTTATGGTAGGCATGAGACTTTTACAAAAAAGTTTTTATACTTCATGATTTTTGTTTGGCGAACAAAAATTTCTCTTAGATTTGTCTAAAATTTGGGATTACTTAATGGAGTCCTTCGCAGATGCATGTTGGACTCATTCATGTAATACAGTCCCCCAAGCCGGAAGCCTACTTATTTATAATGGGTGAGGACTTTGATTGCTGATGTATCAGCAGTTGGTGTGATTCTATTCAAGCTATCAATCACAGTTGTCATAGTGGTCAAGCAATGATAGGCGAGAGAGTCTGCGCCATGAATGCTGTTGGCGTGTGGAGGACAATTGGGGGCGCACATGGAGGGCGTCATTTTTCTTCATTAAATTCTTGGGGTTTCGTTTTTCTGCCTATTTCCCTTCTTTGGACACGCGTCCGTTGGATGGACTGCTCGAATGATCACTTTTGAATTAGACGGTGGGGATTGAGGGGACTTAATCTTTATAATTCTTTGTTTCTTGTCATGTGCCTTCTTACCTTAAGCTTTCTCGAATACTCCGACGATAGCCAAGAAAGTGCAAGGTATTTCTGCTGGCTGTAGGGCTCAACTATTTTCCTAAGGTAAATACTACAGCGGTTGCTGTGCTTTATTTTCATAGATCGCATCTATTTTTATTTTACAGTTTCTTAGTTTGGATGCTGTTGTTTGCCATATCTCCATGCGATCATTAGGATATTTTATTTTGGAGTCTAGAAAAGTTGTGATGTCGACTAAAAGTGATGATTCCTAGAATCAATCGGCTGCCGAGATAGATCATGAGATTATGGGTGAGGCTTCTCCTTCAAGTTTGTCGACCTCTTCGAACGAAGGATAAGAAGAAGTTGGTCGGGGACCCTCCACAGCATCCACGAGTGGGAGAAATAAGGACCCAAATGCGTCGTTGAAGTTGAAGGCGAAGGCTGGTAAAAAACAATATAGTACTGAGATCCCGAAGATGAGATGATCGTTAGACAAAAGTGATGTCCCTACTGCTCGGCAACTTGATAAAGAGCTTAAACTTCAGCCACCGAGGCCTCTATGGCTCGCTCAAGAATCAAGGTGGCCGAGTTGGAGGATATCATGTTGTCTTATGATATTTCTGCTTCCGTGGAGCTCAGGGCCCCTAGTCCCGATGAGAGTGCTAACGATCTACCTGAGGGGTTGTTACAATTTATGAACCATCGATGCAACAAGGTCTTCGTCTGTCTATGCATCATTTCTTTCGTGAGGTCCTGAGAGATTGGAATTTGGCCCTATGTAGATAACACCGAATGGTTGGAGCTATATGGTTGCGGCATTCCTGTTATGGAGGATCGTCGAGGCTGGTGGAGACTTAACCTTCAGGAAATTAGAATCAATTTATCGACCCTACTGGTCCTCGAGTTGGTTTAATATTTTTCCTCAGCTGGGCCGAAGATGGAGAACGGCAACCGACAGTCCCAACAAAGTGCATAACTAGAAGGAGAGGTTCATCTTCTTTGGAGGGGACTGGGAGTTCATGCAGGAGGATCTTCTCCCAAACGTGACCATTTCCTGCCAATTCGAAAAACTTGGTATATCTTACTGTCTTGTGCAAATTTTTGATCGTCGTTCCTAACTTAATGCTTCGTTTATTCTTGCAAATTGTGGGAAGCCACCTATTCCAAAGAGGGATCAAGGTGAATTGAAATCAAAGTAGGATAAGGTTCGAGCGCCACATAGCAACTTTAGGAGCCTCAGCAATCTGTTCAAGGACGACAACATACTGATTTTCTACGGACTAATGGGTAAGGCTTGTCAATTGAATTGTGTGGGATTTGTCTTAATAAGCACTCATTATACCTTATGTTTTGGTTATTGTGTTAGTAGCATTCAGTTTCAAGAGTATACCTTCATTTTGTCTTTGCGGATTGCGGTGGGCTAGCTCTTGACATGAGACACAAGAGATACTGTCGTCTTAAGAAGTGCAGGATGCAGTGCCGTTGGAATCAAATAAAATGGCCCTCCAGTTCAAGTTGGATTTGATAGTGGCCAAAGAAGTTGATATGAAGGCCAAATATGAAATTGAGCTGAAGGCCACCAAAGAGAGCTTGAAGCAAGCATGGGACCAGATGAGGGCTGCCAAGGC
The DNA here is from genome assembly GCA_023638005.1 of Forsythia suspensa. Lineage (NCBI taxonomy): Eukaryota > Viridiplantae > Streptophyta > Magnoliopsida > Lamiales > Oleaceae > Forsythia > Forsythia suspensa. The sequence goes on from CM042674.1 coordinate 43,184,911, forward strand.
ATCTCAGAAGTACACTGAAGAAGCTCAGAAATTGGCCGAGGACCAATCCTTCGCAGCTGAAACTGCAGTTGCCACTGCCAACAGAAACTTGGAGGTTATGATTGTCGAGAAAGACAAACTTTTGGCAGAAGCCAAGGAAGAGGTGTAGAGGGTCAAGACGGAGCATGTGGATGCCGAAACAAGGACAGTCATTGCATATCAGGATGGGTTTGAAGATACCCCTAAGTACAAGGAGCTCACCGATCACTTTATGACGGCAGGCGGGGAGAAGCTGGTGGAGAGAATTGTGTAGACTCACCCAGAGTGAGATATCTCCTCCGGTATACCCCTAATGATGACCCTACTTCCAAGGGCCTTGCCGCTGCCGAGATTCCCTTGCATTTTGAGGATCAAAATTGTGGCAAAACCCAAGCCACTATCCCTATTACAGGAAAAGGCCCGTAATGTGCCGATCCTAAAGAGGAAGCGAGACAGTAAAACTTGTAAATTCCCATTCCTTGTGTTGCGTTCGTTCTAGCATTATTAATCAGATATGCCTTTTGTTGCTCCTTTTGCATGGGGTCTCTTTGCATGAATTTATTTATGATCCGTAAAGTTCCGTACTTATGGCGAGGCACTTCTACCGAAGATAATGCCCTTTGTCAAAAGGATAACTAATGTGGTCATTTTTTTTGCTGGACACAGAATATTGAACCTAGCATTTGAGGAATTATTCCTCTATGCATTAATGGCGCAAACCCTTTATTGGATTTGAAGGGTTGACGTCATTTATGGCACAGACTTTCTGTCAGGTATGAAAAGTAAACATCATCCATGGCACAGAATTTCTGTTGAATCTGAGGGGTCAACATTAATAACGACACAGACTTTCTGTTGAATGTGAAAGGTTAACATCATTAATGGCGCAGAGCTTGTGGCGTTCCAAATGCTTATTAAATGACTCTCTGTTAACAAACCCACTTAATGTACCATGTTCCCTGTGCAGCCAAGTTTTACATTACCTATGCTATCCCTATAAAAACACCAGGGGTCCTTCATTTCACTTCTCACATGTTCATGATTCTTGTAGATCCAAATAATTAATCCTCATGGTTGTAACTTCTCCTAGCAAAAAATGCAAAAGAACATCTCCTAATACTTGTCTGCTTGGTTCCAATTCTCAACTCAAGTGTATCATGAAAGAAATGACAGAAAACCAACATTTAGAGGACCAAACATTCAGAGAACCAATGTTCAGAGGACCAAACGTGAGGAGGGGTTGGGCCTAGTAGCCTTAGCGAGAAGTTTTCAAAAGGTGCCTCCACAATGGACATCGATGATAAAGTCTTCGATGATCTTGATTCGGATGACGATGCTGAAAGCCATCTGCCAAAGGTGTCAACGGCATTTTTTGAGCAGTATGGCCTAATTCATCACCAAATCAACATACTGATTTGGGAGACTACCTATCATGATGAAGTCAGACTTGTGCCAATAACGAAGCCTGATGGAGCTTCCATAGTATCGAAGATCAGTGGTTAACTAAGTAGACTATAGATCAAACTTTGTGCTTACCCTAAAGAGGCGGCGGGGTAGTAGGAGGATAGACATGTTCATTTCATTTTATCTTGTAACTTAGATTATGATAAATGAAATGAGAAGGCACTATGATTATCCTTGTCTGTTGTATAATTAAGGTTGAGATGAACTATTCAGAACTATAATCAAACATGTGCATTTGACAGGATGAAGATATATCCGAACGAATAATGTGAAGTTTCCTGATCAGGGAGCCTTTGCTGACTGTGCGGGGCTCACTGATTGAGATACTTTCACTATATGTGCGAAGCTCTGTTATCGAAGTGTTCACCTTCGCAAGGTGAGCAAGACTTCGATCAAGGTGATCGTCTTCAATGTGGATTTCTGTATCAATAAGCCTTTATGAAATAGCGAGGCTCTTCGATCGATATACCTTCGCAACATAGGCGATGCTTTTTAACTTGGGTGTTTTCGAGAGTGTTCCCATACATGATGTACACTGACGGTGCCATCATTACATCATGATGGTGTAACTACCCAAGCATGTTTAATTCACGCAGCCTTTACATCTTCCTGGAGTTTTATGGGGTGTACCCCTGTGTACGTGTCTGTTATCTGACGGTTTGCATTTCTCTTTGCCTATATATGTGTTTACAGAACTTGCTTTGATTTTTTTCACTTCATTCTCCTTCTCATAGTATCAGAACTCAACCATTGTTGGTCATGGCAGGTTTTTATTTTTCTTGGGTACCAAAGTTCAAAATAAGAAGTGGTGGAGTTGTAGGTGAAAAAGAGGATATTTCTCTCCGACGCCCTTTCCGGAGACATGCAGCGTGGCGTCGGTTTCCGGAGGCTGGCCATCCGCCGATCTTTGGAAGCAATAGTGAGTATTTTCTCCATGACCCATTGGTACAGAAAGTAACAGTGGGCCTTCCCTCCACTGTCCTGTTGGTGTCGAAAGCGACATTGAACATTTCCTCTGTTCTTCCTCTTGAAGAACCCCTACTATCGTTAGAAAATATTCGGTGATCAGATAAATGGAAGATGGTTGTCGATGATGAGGGAGAAACGGCCATGCCAAGAAGGGGCATAGAGGATGATGGTAGTGTGGAGAATTTTTAGAAGGCCAAGCAAGACCGGGAGGCTCCTCTTTAGGGAGCTGGAAAATACGCTCTCCGTCCTTGAGGCACGACTAGAACCTCTATTCCTCTTCTCTCGGCTGGTCCAAGCATATCAATATCGGGTCTCGTCAGGATGAATTGGACCCAGCCGTTTGAGAAAAATTACCAACTCCGTCTGCCATAGCGGGGGCTCTAGTTCATAAGTATTGAACTTACGCCTGTCACGAAGGCAAGCAGACAACATAGAACTGATAAAGTTGTTAAAATTGATAGAGATGTGTACCTCCCGAAGCCACGTACTCAACTGTGAGTTGTACAAGGTGCTGGCGATGAAGGTTGACGAACTACACTCAATAGTCGAGGGTGCCGAAGATATTGATGAGCTACGTGCGGAGAACAAGATGCTTTGTTCGAAGCTTGCAATCTCTAAGGATGCGAGGGCAAAGGCTGAATATAGGATAAGCATGGCCGAAACAATTCAAAAATTGCCTGTCAAGGCTCGGAAGCAAGCCGAGTTGAAACTAAAGATGTGTGAAGACATGGCTCATGCCAAACATAAAGAGTTAACGGAGGCGTTGGCGGAGCTTTCAAAGGCCAAAGAGTTGCTGGCCAAATTAGGAGCCTCTGGTTACGCCGATCCTAAAAGTTCTGACGAGGCTTAGGAATCATGATTTTCAGTGTTATTTTTTGTATGTTTCTTGTCAAATTCATTAATGGAAAATATTCTTCTCTCATGTCGTTTATCGAATGTTTTGCTATTGTTATGTGAATGTGTATGGTTAGAATGTTTATCCAGCAAGTTAAAAGAGTTGGCCGCGGATCACACTCCCTCGCTACTGAACTTTCTTTACTTGTTTGATTACGCGTTGAATGTTAATCCATCGAGTTGAAAGTGTTGGACGCGAACCACACTCCATCGCTGCCGAACTTTCTTTATTTTTTTGATTACGCATTGAATGTTTATCCAGCGAGTTGAAAGAGTTGGCCACGAACCACACTGCATCACTGCCGAACTTTCTTTATTTGTTTAATTACGCGTTGAATGTTTATCCAGCAAGTTGAAAGAGTTGGCCGTGAACCACACTCCATCGCTGCCGAACTTTCTTTATTTGTTTGATTACGCGCTGAATATTTATCCAGCGAGTTGAAAGAGTTGTCCTGGAACCAACTCTCTCACTGCTGCAATTTCTTTACTTGTTTGATTACACGTTTGAAACATCTTAGTAGCCAGAGTAAAAGAAAGCAAAAATGATTCCTGTAGTAGAAGTGAGCAAAATAGGAGCACCCTAAACTGTAAAAATGGGGTTGTGGGAGAGCAATACAAGCATCGTGCTTTATCCAGTGAGTTGAGAGAGTTGGCCGCAAACCACACTCCTTCGCTGCCGTAATTTCTAAACTTGCATGAATGGCCAGAGAGTATCACAATTTGGAAAATATTGAAATTTATTGCAATAATACAGTGCTTGAAGAAATTCGAAAGGAACGCTGATATTTGGCTTAGCATAGAGAAAGAAAAGAACAAGACAATATGAAAAACTATTGATAATATGGGCGCAGATGTATGATGTTCCAGGGGTGCCTCATTTTCCTCCTCTCTGAGTCCTCGAACCTCTTTGACAATCTTGTACGGTCCTTCTCAAGTGGGTCTGAGGGTTTCAACCCCTATTTCTCTATTAGCCAGGAAAATGGTTTTTAGGACGAAGTCGTTAACGTGGAAAGTCCTGTTTTTAACCTTCGAATTATAGTACCTAGCCATCTTCTTTTGATAAACCACCAGATGGAGTTGTGAGTCGGCGTGTCTTTCTTCTTGTAAGTCAAGGTTTGCTCTACGTAGGTCTTCATTGACCACTTCTTCGAAGTGCAAGTGCCTTGGAGAAGGTATTCCTACTTCGATGGGAATCATCGCTTTCGCATCATACAAATGTCATGGTAAAGGGAGTTTCACCAGTTGCTGTCCGAGATGTGGTCCAATATGACCATAGAGACTCAGGTAATTCTTCGGCCCATCCTCCTTTGGCAGATTCCAACTTTTTTTTAGAGTGTACTTGATGATCTTATTGACAGTCTCTACCTAGCCATTGGACTGGGGATAGTAGGAGGTAGAGATATCCCTCCGAATGCCAAGCTCTTCACAGTTCGAATTAAATTTCTTCTTGGTTAACTACATTCCATTGTCAGAAACAAGGAAGTGGGGTATCCCAAAATGACAGACGATGTTTTTCCAGACAAATTTCCATGTATTTTCCTCCGTAATTTTAGCCAGAGGTTCAGTTTCACACCACTTGGTGAAATAGTCCACCGCTACGACTGCAAACTTGACCCTACCCCTTCCAGCTGAGAGGGGATCTATGAAGTCGATCTCCCATTTGGCGAAAGGCCAAGGACTAGTGACGAGAGTGAGATTTTGAGCTGGGAGCTTTGGTACAACATCGAATTTCTGGCAGTTGTCGTATTTTCTTGCATAAGCATGTGAATCCTTTTTCATGGTCAGCCAATAGTATCCTTGCTTCAGGGCCTTCTGTGCTAGGGCCATCTCCCTGAGTGATTACCACAGATTCTTTCATGTATTTCTTTTATCACGTAATTAGCCTCATCTTGTGTAATGCAGCGCAAGAGTGGAACCTCTCTTATATAGAATCTCGTCCACTATAGTGAATTTTACAGCCCATCTACAGAGTTTTTTGGCTTATTCTTTGTCTTCGAGTGAGGCCTGGTCAGTCAGGTATGCGCCGATCTCCTTTATGACATTTTGGAAAACAACTTCATCAATGGAAGGTTTGATGAACTTTTCAACTGGGATGGCCCTCATTAAATCAGAGTCTTTGCTACTTGCCAACTTGGAAAGAGCATGTGCATAACCATTCTCAATCCTAGGGATCTGGTGTACTTTGAATACTTCGAAGTGGGATAGGAGATCCTTGGCCTTCTTTAAATAGGCCACCATAGATTGCTCGCAGGCCATGTAGGTTCCGTTGACTTGGCTAACTACTAGTTGTAAGTCACTATAGATCTGGATTTTCTTTACTTTCATCTCTCGTGCCTGCCTCAAGCCTGCTAGGAGCACCTCGTATTCGGCAGCATTATTCGAGGCTTTAAATTCCAAGCGAAGCGCAATTGAGATTATGGCCGTCATGGCTGATCAACCAAATCCCAGCTCCAACTCCGGCCTCGCCTGAGGATCCATCAACATATAATTTCCATATTGGTATCTCTTAAGGCTTGGCTTCAAGCATGCCCTTTGGGATATGGGCGAACTAGGCCATAAAATCTGCTAAGGCCTGTCCTTTTATAGAAGGCCTTGGCTTGTAGGAGATGTCGAATTGGCTAAGTTTGATTGACCATTTCATCAACCTTTCTAAGGTCTCTGGCTTCTAGAGAATCTATCTCAGAGGGAGATTTGTCAAGACATTGATGCTATGAGATTGGAAATATGGTCGGAGCTTTCGGGATGTGATAATTAGAGACAAGGCGAGCTTCTCCATGTCTGGGTATCTTGTCTCCGCATCCTGCAGGGCTTTGCAAACATAATAGACTGGAAGCTGCGTAGGGCCTTCTTCTCGGATCAAGACCGAATTTATCGCCTTTTCAGACACCGCGAGGTAGATGAGTAATTTTTTCTATTTTTTTTGCTCGAACAGTAGTAGAGCCTTTCCGATGAGGATCTTGAGTTCCTGGAAGGTTTGTTTGCATTCTTCGGTCCAATCAAATTGCTTCTCTCTTTTGATGGTCTGGAAGAATGGCTGGCAACGGTCGGTTGCCTTTGATATGAATCGATTCAAGGCTGCCAATCTCCCTGTCAGACTCTGAACCTCCTTGGGAGAGAAAGGCGATCGCATATCAACGAGCGCTTTGATCTTCTCGGGATTAGCCTCTATCCCACGTTGATTTACCATGTAGCCCAAGAATTTTCCGGATGCGACCCCTAAGGCGATTTTCCTTACAAGTACGGGGTTGGATACCCACTGGGGTAGACTACCTCTCTGATGAACCTGTTAGCTAGCAGTTTGTCAACTTTCTCCTTCAAGGCCCCATATCTCTCAGTGCTCAAAAGCCTTCTCTTTTGTATCTTGGGGTGCATTTTCGGATCCACTTTTAGGGTATGGCAAGCCACAGATGAATCAATCCCCACCATCTCACTATGTTTCTATGCACAGATGTCGGTGTTCTCTCCCAAGAACTGCGTCAGTTCTCCCTTCATCCTTTCCTCAAGTTTTTGCCCCACATACAGCATCTGGGTTGGGTCTGAAGAGTTTACAGGGAATGGTTCCAACTCCTCCGCTGGAAAGGCCACCAAGTCCGAGCCTATAAGCTAGAGGTCTAGACCTTCGTCCAATACCATCTTCTCGTCCATCTTTACGGGGTCCACGTCCATCAGCTCCGTTTGTACCATCATTACTACGGGAATAACATCTTCACGTTTTGCTGCCTTTCATGTCGCGTTCATATAACAGGCCCTGGCCTCTGTCTGGTTACCATGAAACTTTGCAACCCCCTCCAGATATTAGAAACTTTAAGGTAACCGCTTGTAGATCTTTGAGCGCGAGCTTACCGAGAACTCCATGATAAGCGGAGCAAGTATCAACCACTAAGAATTCCATGAACTTCTTCAGATGACATGGAGACTCTTCGAAGTCCATTATGATGGTGATTCTCCCTCGTGGGACGAGGCTATCTCTCGTAAATCCAAATAATGGCTCCAAAATGGCCGTAGATCGTGGTCCACATCCATTTGGTCAAAGGTACTGCCAAACAAGATGTTTACAGCACTGTCATCATCGACCAACATTTGTCCTAGTCAGTTCCTGGCCACAACGGTGCGAACTACCAAGGTGTCGCAATGTAGGTAGCAGATACCGGCCTCGTCCTCCTTTGTGAATGTGATCTGTAGGGTTCGGGGTCAGTGTCTATGAACCTGCCAACTTTCCATCGATTTTTCTCTCGTCGCTTTTACGTAGTTCTGTCACGAATTCATCGTATGCCCTCCGACATAGGGTCCTTCGATGATGGTGTTGATCTCACGGATCGTAGGGGCTCTCGCAGGTTCATCTGCCCTTGGTGGGTCCATGTTCTTGGAATTTCTTTTGTTATTGCAATGAGGTCCATCGTCCTAACGTTGGGGCAGAGGTCTTCACCCATCATTGGGCGGTCTTCGACACCCTCGAGCTGGTTGGTTCTCCTCCCTTTGTCATTGATTTCTCTGGTTGATCAGTTCCTGCACGTCGGGGTAGTTTTCTGTGTTATCTACCCGAGTTCAATATATGCAGTAGAACTTAGGTAGAAGAACAGCTGGTTGGAAAATTACTGCGGGTGGCCCGTTCTAGTGGGCTGGGATCGTCTCTGTCTGGTTGAATATCCTATAGTGGTTGTTGTGTGGCTCGGGAAAACGCTTTCCTCGAAAGCGATTGAAGCGGGGTTTAGAGAAACATCGCCCTCCCTCCGATAGCGATCCCCTATGTCTCTTTCAGCTCTATCTCTATTCTCGATCGCCTTCTTCGATCAGATTTCACACTGGATCAGGTCTACCAATTGATTATAAGTTTTAGGTTGGCTATTCTGGACGTCTCTCTAGAAAGGGATGCGCATGTGAAGTTCGGTCACCAATGCGTCTAAGGCTCTGTCATCAGTTACACTTTTGATTTTGTTGATGACATTGCTAAATCTCTTGAAATAGCTCTTCACTGATTCTCCTTCTTTCTGTCGAATGTTGTGGAGTTGGGCAATATCAGCTATCATTGTCCAGTTGCCAATGAAAGTGTTGACAAACTCTCGTTTGAGCTGAGGCCAGCTCTTAATACTTTTTGGTTTCAGTTTGTTGTACCATCTCTTCGCATCAGATGTGAGTGTGGTGTGGAAATTTTGGCACTTTAGTACGAAAAAATGACCTTGGAGCTTCGTCTTATATATGTTGATGTGATCTGTAGGGTTGCCTCTCCTGTTATATTTGTCCATCATGGGCATTCTGAAATTAGCGGAAACCTCCATGGCCTTCATGAAATTAGTGAATGGAAGGTTCTTGTCGTCATCATCTTTATAGCGTTCTAATCTTTTCGTTTTATGTTCGAACTTCGTAGGGACAAGTTTTGGGTACTTTCTCCCTTCTGTACGGGCCTCGCTGCGCTCATTGTACCTGCTGTGCATGGGTAGAAGTAGTGTTATGGAGGATCCCACCCCTAACATGTCAAACACGCTGGCAGCAGGAGCTAGCTAGTTTCCACATGCTAGAGGGGGTCTCCCATTCTAATTATCCTGCGAGGGTTTTGAAATGATATTCCGAGGGTTCCTACCATTTGAAATTGGCAGGTAATCCTGAGATCGATGGTTCTCTATCGAACTAGACCTCGAAGGGCTTCGCCGAGCACAGCTACGCTTGGGTCCATGTTGGAGAGATTGGTTCTCCAATAGTTTGAGCGCTGCTTTCATCTGGGCATTGTCTAGCTTCGGATCTTGGTTCTCCTGCTCGACCATCCGCTTCTGTCGTTCTCTTCTCCTCTTACGGTGGATTACGTTCTGAAGATCTGGAACGGTTTCCTAGTACAAGTCAGTTTGATAGGACTCTACTTCTTCTTCTATGGAATTTTCTGTTGCCATGCTCTTTTGGATAGAAAACACGTTTTTACTACAAGTTTTTTGGTCGTGTAACGTTTTTCATTTTCCAAAGACAGCACCAATCTGTTGACGTCAGAATTTGTACTGTCCACGTGTCAACCAATCTCCAGTCAATCTTATGCCAACTTGTATGTTACTTGCACACTAGGACGACTGTTAGGCACCAAGATCACCGTGGAAAAAAGGGCCCGACGATCGTTGGTACTCTAAAAATCAAGTCAACTGCCGGTATATGAAATAATATACGGAGAATGAATACAATTGGGTGTGGGAGAGACAAGCAGGAAGAGATTTGAGCAAATTTTAAGGTTGAGAATTATACGTAAAAGTACGTACCTTAGAACAACCAGAGATGTTATATTTATAGCCTCAGAGTCCTAACCGATTTAGGAAAATCATCAATTAGATATCTGATTGGATCATATTTCCTTATGGGATAAGAATCCGTGTACCAGTTTAACACAATCTTTCTTTAGGCTTTTTTTTGGTCATTCTAGAATATTATGCTACCCACAGATTACGAGGGATTCGAAGCACGTCGAAGCTTGCAATCGCTGGGCCTATGAGGCCTTAGCGAGGCCTAACCTGGGCCTATACGGGGTCTTTATTGGGCTCTTGCTGACGTCTATATATATATATTATCACTCTATTAGAGAATTGGTAGAAAAAATCATAATCACTTTGGGACATTCAGATGGATTATCAGTTGGCTGATTTGCTCACATATATATATATATATATATTTCAATTTAATAAAAGTAAATACAAAACAAATAAAAGCACACATGATAAATTCACACAAAAGATAAACAAAAAAAATGTTACTTTTACCAAGAACTTTTTAACGACTTTTTGTAGAGTCTCAAATCTAGCAGAATCTAAAGCTATGGTGAGCAAATCAGCCAACTAATAATCCATCTGAATGTCTCAAAGTGATTATGATTTTTTCTACCAATTCTCTAATAGAGTGATATCTAATGTCAACATGTTTGGTCATAGAATGCCGAACAGAAGTTTTAAAAATATTAATAGCACTAGTGCTATCACAAAACATAGTAATAGAATCCTCATCAATACTATAGTCACCGAGAATTTGTTTTATCCAGAGTAACTGAGTAACTGACTACAACAACTACCAGCATAGGGATGGCAAAAAAATCCAACTCCGCCATGCCTTGCCGTGCCCCGAATGGGGTGGGGATGGAGATCATGGTCCCCTCCCCAAATATTTTTATTTTATTTTATTTTTATATTTTAAAATTTAAATCGTATTTAAAAAATAATATTAAAAATTAATTAATTAATTCAATAGGGTGATAAATGGGGTTTTTTCAATCCACGTCCTTCTCCGGCCCCGGCCCCAGCCCCAGCCCCATTCCTAAACCAACAAAAATATACTTTGTATCTGCAATAGATAAGGTGATGGCGTTTTGTTTCTTACTTAACCATGCGATAAGGTTGTTACCAATGTAGAAACATCTTCCAGACGTGCTTTTCCAATCATCCATATTTCTTGCCCAGTCAGCATTAGTGTATCCTGCAAGATGGTGTTGACCTATGGTTAACTTTAACTTTAATGTTTTGATCATAACAAACAAATTAGTATTGTTTACTAACGATCTATTTTCAAGTAATATTCAAAGCACTACCAATCATCTTAAAGATCAAGACCATATTACAAATCAAACTCTCAAGCATATCAAGATCAAAGTCAATCAATACAAGAGTTCAATAAATTCAAGATTCAAAATTCATGATTCGAAGTTCAAGATCAAAAATTAGAATTCTAGATGAAATGTAAAGGTACTAATTTTTTTTATTTTTTTATTTTTAGCATTAAATGGATGAAAGCTCAAAAATAATTTTATGTCCAAAAACTATAATGATATCACTTAAATAAAATATTTTTATCAAAGCAAAAATCAAAATTTCAAAACTTTTCAGAAAAATTGAACTGGTCATCCGTCTGTGAACCTGTCGACCGTTTGAGAAGAACTAGTTGATTGTTTGAACGTTATTTTTCAAAAAGTGGGCGTTCTGATTTTTACTAATCTAACGGCTATTTTTTGGTCATCCGTCGAGAATTGGTCGACCGTTTGATCATCCGTTTTGGCAAAAAGTTCAGAAAATTGATCTATATAAATTGTTCTTCACTTATTATGATTGAACACACTTACGAGAGCATAAAAAGAGAGAATTACATTGAAAAAAATTCTTTCAAGCTTTATTGCATTTATATTTTCAAAATCATTCATTGAAAAAATTTGATTGATCAAATCAAACATTTGAATCATCATTATCATGAAAGTTTCTCTCTAACACTTGAACTTTTCATTTATTGTTGTTCATTGAAGTATTAGTCTCTCTTAGTACTAAAGTTATATCTATCATTTATCAAGAGAGAAATATTATCTCAAATTTATTTCTTTATATCATTGGGTTATATTGAGGTCCTTTTAAAGCTCAATATTGTATAAGGATCAGTACTCCTTGTTTGTAAGTCGCTGGAAACATTGTGGGAGTTTTTGATTGCACCATAAGTCAATCAAGATAGTGGAAAGGTCGTGCTCGTGACGGATAGCTTGGTAACAGGGACGTAGATCATTGGTAGGATCAAACCTCCATAAAAATATCGTTTGTACTCTCTCTACTCTTTTATTTACTTATATTGTACATATATTTTTAGTTGCTTAATTTATATCTCTTAAATTTCTTATTTTGATATTATTCTACGAAAAAGTTTGTAAAACCAATTCACCCCCTCTTGGTTAGTTATTCAATTGGTATCAGAGCAAGGTGCTTATTTTTAAAAGTAAGATTTTGCAAGCTTGAGTAATGGCTAACCACAATATTCAATGTCTTGAGGGGCATTCTACAAATCGTCCTCCATTCTTTAATGGCACCCACTATAATTATTAAAAAACTAGAATGATGTTATATATACAATTAATAGATTATAATATTTGGGAAATCATTGAATTTGGTTCTTATGTGCCAACAAAAGTTATTAAAGTTGATGATAAACTGAACCAAACCATTCCAAAACCTATAGAAGAGTATGATGAAGAAGATATAAGAAAATTATCTCTAAATACTAGAGCAAAAAATTTGCATTCTTGTGCTTTAGATAAAAACGAATTTAATCGAATTAGCACATGTGATTCCGCCTATAATATTTGGCATGCATTAGAAATTACTCACTTTGGTACTAACAAAGTTAAAAAAAACTAAGATAAATCTTTTAACAAAAGATTTTGAAATTTTCTTTATGAAGCAAAATGAACCTATAGTTGATAAGATTACACCTTTCACCGATATTATTAATGTCCTTAAGGGCTTTGATCGAAAGTTTAATAATGGTGAACTTGTGAGTAAAATGCTTAGATCTCTTTCCGAAGCTTGGAATTCCTTGAGGATGTTGATAGAAAATACAAAAGTCAACACTTATCTATTGGAGGAGTTCTATGGAACGTTAATGACTAATGAGCTCAAGAATGCTGAAACAAAGGAGAAGACAAGAAAGAGCAGAGAAGAGATAAAAGAGCCTCTGAAGTGGCAAATTGCTTTAAAATCAACAAATGATGAAGGATCCTCAAACATGAACATGAGTGATGAAGAACTTGATGATCTAGTTCTTCTTGTCAAGAAATGGAGAGGTTTTCAAAACAATCGGCGATTTCAAATGAAAGAAGAAAAAGGTGAGGAGAAAAGTAAAAAGATCATTTGCTATGATTGTGACAAACTCGGTCACAAAAGAACCGAATGTCCAAACAAGAAGAAGTTCATCAGAAAGAAAGAACTTCAAGCTACTTGGAATGATAGTGATGAAGACTATCATGAAGAAGATGAAAGCTGCCAACATGTGCTTCATGGCTATTGAAGATGAGGTACCATGAAAAGTGAAGAGCAATTGGTTCTTGGATTGTGGTTGCTCAAAGCATATGACTGGTGATCTGTCATTGCTATCTAGCTTTAAGAGAAAAGATGGAGGTCATATGACTTTTGGAGACAATACTAAAGGAAAAATCATAGGTATTAAAAATATCGGTAACCATTCATCTCCTTCTATTGAAAATGTCTTATTAAATGATAATCTTAAACTTAACTTGCTTAGTATAAGTCAATTATGTAATAAAGGCTTTCTCATTAAATTTGATTCTTTCAAATGCCTCATTAAGGATGCTATATCTAAGGAGGTAATCTTCATAAGGAGCCAAGTAAGGATGTTTACATCATAAGCATTGAATTTGAGCTTGAAAGAGAAATAAAATGCCTATCAAATATGAAAAATGATTCTTAGCTATGGCATAGAAGATTAGGTCATGTGAGCATGGACTTACTTTCCAAAATCTCTAAAAATAGCTTTGTAAAAGTTTTACCGAATATAAAATTTGTGATGCTTGTCAATTTAGAAAACAAATAAAAAGTTCTTTTAAACTTAAACAATACCCTTCTACTACAAGACATTTACAACTTCTCCACATGGATCTATTTGGACCCCTAGAATGGCTAGTTTAAGTGGAAAACACTATACCTTTGTTATTGTTGATGATTTTTCAAGATTTACTTGGGTCGTATTTTTAAATTTAAGAGATGAGGCCTTAAATGCATTTAAACATTTTTACAAAAGAGTTCAAAATGGATATGAACATAATTTTTCGGCTCCTAGAACTCCTCAACAAAATAGTCAAAATAGTGTAGTAGAGAGGAAAAATTGAACATTCCAAGAAATGGCTCGGACTATGTTGAATGAAAATAATTTACCAAAATATTTTTTGGCCTAAGCCGTTAATACTTCATGGAGTTTTAGTTAGTCGAAAGAAAACTAAAACTCCATATGAGCTTTGAAAAAATAGAATTCCCAGTATTAGATATTTTAAAGTTTTTGGTTGTAAATGCTTTATATTAAATACAAAAGAAAATTTGGAAAAATTTGATTTAAAATCCGATATTGGAATTTTTCTTAGATATTCATCTACTAGGAATGCTTATAGAGTCTTTAGTAGTTGAAGAATCTATGCATGTTGTATTTGATGAAACTAACTCCCTTGAATATGAGAAAAACATTGATGATGAAGATTTGAAAATTCTGTTTTAACAACTAAGTGTTCAAAATCAAGACAAGAAAAATTTAAATAATTTTGAAAATCAATGTGGGGAGGAAACAACCATACAACAAAATGGAGAAGAATCTCTTGAAGAACAAAACACTTCATCTTTACCTAAAGAATTGAGGTTTGTTCCTTCTTATCCAAAAGATCTCATCATTGGTGATCCATCAAAATGAGTAAGTACTAGAAACTCTACTAAAAGCTTTCTTAACAATTGTGCTTTTCTTTCGCAAATTGAACCAAAATTTTTTAAAGAAGTCGAGTTTGATGAATTTTAGATTCGAGCTATGCAAGATGAACTAAATCAATTTGAAAGAAATCATGTTTGAGATTTAGTTGCTAGACCAAGTTCACAAACCGTTATTGATACAAAATGAGTTTTTCAAAACAAACGAGATAAAAATGGTATAATTGTGCATAACAAAGCTAGATTAGTGGCTCAAGGTTACAATCAAGAAGAAGGTATAGATTTTGAAGAAACATTTGCACCGGTTGCTAGATTGGAGTCAATTCGCATGTTTCTTGCTTTTGCATGTTACAAAAATTTTACTCATTTTCAAATGGATGTCAAAAGTGCATTTTTAAATGGTATCATTCAAGAAGAAGTATATGTTGAGCAACCTCCCGATTTCAAAAATCATAAATACCCAGACAAAGTTTTCAAACTTAGAAAAGCACTTTATAGATTAAAGCAAGCTCCTAGAGCTTGGTATGAAAGATTAAGCAAATTCCTTTTATCAAATAGTTTTTTAATGGAAAAAGTGGATACTACATTTTTTATAAAAACCAAAAAGGATGATATGATTGCTGTTCAAATTTATGTTGATGATATTATTTTTGGTGCTACTAACATTTCACTATGTGAAGAATTTTCTAAGTGTATAAGCAAGAAATTTGAGATGAGTATGATGGGAGAACTCAAATTCTTTCTTGGACTCCAAATTAAACAAACTAATGATGGAATATTCATTAATCAAACCAAGTATATAATGGATATGCTCAAGAAGTTTGAAATGGAAGAATTGAAACCAATGAATACTCCAATGAGCTCATCGATCAAATTAGACAAAGATTATCAAGGTACTTCCGTAGATATAATCAAATATCAAGGTATGATCGAATCTCTTCTTTATTTAACTGCTAGTAGGCCCGATATTATACTTAGTGTATGCGTATGTGCAAGATATCAATCTAATCCTAAGAACTCCCATCTTAGTTCCGTGAAACATATTTTTTGGTATCTTAGTGCAACTAGATCCTTAGGTCTCTGGTATTCCAAAGATACTCATTTTGATTTACTTAGCTATTCGGATGCCGATTGGGCCTGTTACACCATTGACTGTAAGAGTTCTAGCAGAACTTGTCACTTTCTAGGCTTTGCTCTAGTTTCATGGTTTAGTAAGAAACAAAATTTTGTTGCTTTATCAACTGCCGAAGCCGAATATATATCGGCCACTAGTTGTTGTGCTCAAATCCTATTAATGAAACAAACTTTAAATGATTATCATCTATCAGTTGAAAATGTTCCTATAATGTGTGATAACACTAGTGCCATCAATTTATCTAAAAATCCCGTTTTGCATTCTCGAACCAAACACATTGAGATTAGGCATCATTTTCTATGAGATCATGCACAAAATGGAGATATAACTTTAGAGTTTGTAAATAGGGAAAAGCAATTGGCTTATATTCTCACAAAACCGTTAACACTTGAAAGATTTTCCTATATTTGACGAAATCTAGGCATAATTGATTAATGTGAAGTATGTGGCTAACTATTAACGGAATAATTGATTGAAATTCATATTATAAAAATGGTATAAAAATCTTCGACAAAAGACCAAATTCATAAATTTTGTGAAAATTTAACATAACAGCCGTTTACTTGCCCTTCTACTCGTACGTCTGACCAAGGAATTTTAGTAAAAATCACCAGGTTTTGACGGTTGACCGTTACACAAAATAGACGACCATTTCAGCTAAGACAGACGACCGTTTCATCGTCTGTCCCATCATCCGTCTGACCAGGGAGTTTAAGCTGAAATCTCAGGTTCAAACGGTCGACCGTTTGAGCCAACCAATCGATCGTTTCGACAGAAATCAGGTTTGTATAGTTAAATTTTTTTCAAATTCTTCATTACCCTCTTCGCGCAAACTCACGTTCTTCTCTCCAAATCCTTCTCCATTCATCAAATCATTTCCAAATCTTCAAAATTTACACTCAAAATAAAAAAAAACCCATCGCATTCCCATTCTCAAATCCGAAAAATTCTCAATTTTTGACCGCAAAATCGTCAAATTCCATTTTCAATCGGACTTCCAAATCCCTAGTCATTACAATCCGGTTTTATCAAAATACATGGGATAAAAATTCCAAGTAAACGTCCAAGGAGGGAAAGGTTACCTACACCATCTTCCGAACACGAGGCTCCACCAGAAAATTGCGTAGATAAATGTCTGATTCTCATAAGTAAGAACGTTGATATTGCCTCATTTACATTCGACGCCTCTTCCTTCCATATCGAAGATTATTTTGTTTCCATAGGTTGGGTTTCCATTGTTACTCTTGATGAAAAAGCCTACCCTAATCTCATGAAAGAATTTATCAAGATATGCATTATTCTCCGAGGTCGGGTATTCTTACTTGTATGGTAAAAAAATGGTTTAAAATAACTCGAACTCTTATTCGTACTATCCTTGAGCTTGAGGATTGTAAAACTCGTTTGTATAGTGTCAAAACATCTCCTCATCTCGAAGAGTACAATCCCATAGAGGCTTGTCGTAGAGTCACCGAAAAACCCTTTGAGACTTCCATAACACTTAGTTCAAATCAACTCACATTGTCTTGTCGGGTCTTGCACAACATCATTGCCCACATTATCGTTCCTCGGAAAGGTCACTTAGATGAAGTCAATCATTTCGACCTTTGCCTCTCGACTCTTTCCTAGTAGGGCAAAAAATTGATTTTCTATATATCATGCTAAATCATATGAACACAATCCGTCGAGCCTGTAGAGTTACGGCCTTACCATACGACATGATTCTTACCAAAATCTTCCGTCATTTTGAAATCTCCTTCCGTGATGAAGCCATACTTAATCCAAAACCCACTGACACCATCAACATTCTTACTCTAAAGTGCATGAAAATTGTAAAAGAAGATGTCAATGGGTAGCAAAAACAAAAGGCTTTGATGCTGAGTAGGGACCGTCTACATTTCCATTTGAGGGAGGTGACGAAATGGACGAGCCCGATGATGAAGATGCTCCTCCTCCGTCTCATTCTCGTGATATACCGAGCTCGCATATGCCATCATCTTCTACCTCCTACTTCTCCTTTTTTGAGGACCATTACAATCTCTTCAATGGACGGATTGACTCGCTTATTACTACTGTGGATGGCCTACAACATACAGTGGAAGACTTACACAACACGGCAGCTAGCTTACAACATAAGGGGGGAGGTTTACAAAACTCGATAGAAAATCTACAACAATCGGTAGACGGTATGAAATTATTGCTACAACAAGTGCTAGCTTCACATCAAGCACTTCACTCCCACCTTGACACAATGTTTCTTCCATCTCATCTACCGGAGAACTAGTGTTCTAGTTTATGTGCTTTTGAAACAATTTTATGTTCTAGTTTATGTGCTTTTGGAAACGATTTTATGTTCTAGTTTTCATTTATGTACTTTTTGTTTGAACTATGATTGTCTTTATTATTTTGAACTATGATTGTCTTTATCAATGAAATCCATTTTTCGTTTCATTTAGGGAGAACTTATCTACTTGATCTTAATGTTTTGATCTTGTCTTTTGTTTATGCCAAAAGGAAGAAAACGTATGTGTATGATGAAATTGGTGTATAATACGTGATTAACGTAATGAAATTGGATGTGATGAAAGTGGTATCCAAATTGATAATTGTGGTAAATTAAATGAAAAATATAGCATGTTTTTAAATTTATCACACTATGCTTACTTGAAAAAGAAATGGATAATATATACACTACTTTTTATCTTATTGTTTGTTATATTCTCATCTACACATCATATTGTTTGTCATAATCAAAAAGGGAGAAATTGTTGACCTATGTGATAGCCCAAGAATAACTAACCAAGAGGGGGGTGAATTGGTTTTCTCAAACTTTTTCGAAAAATATTCTTAAAAATGATAAAAATAGATTCACAAGAATATAAGCACAATATAAGTAAATAAAAGAGGAGAAAGAGTGCAAACGATTTTTTATGGAGGTTCGATCCAACCAATAATCTACGTCCCCCGTTACCAAGCTCTCCAACACGAGCACGGCCTTTCCACTATTTTGATTGACTTATGGTGCAATCCAAACCCTTACAATGTATCCGGTGACTTACAAGCAAGGAGCACCGATCCTTATACAATATTGAACTTTTCAAGGGACCTCAATATGACCCAAATAAATAAAGAGATTGATTTGAGTATTTCTCTCTAGATGAATGATAGATACAAGTTTAGTTCTAAGAGAGACTAACACTTTAATGAATAGCAATGAATGAGGAAAACTCAAGTGTTAGAAGAAAACTTTGTTGAGAAAGATGAATCAAAGGTTTGATTTAATCAAACAAAGTTTTTCAAAGAGAGATATTGAAGATATGAATGGAATGAAGCTTTGAATGATGTTTTTCAATATGATTCTCTCTATAAATGCTCTTGTAAGTGTTGTTCAATGATAGTAAATGAAGTGGTATTTATAGAGATGAATTTTCGTCACTTTCTGACCAAACGGATGACCAAACGGTCGACCGGTCGATTGGTCGAACTAGCCGTTGAACGCAAAAAGTCGAACGGAAACTTTTTGAAAAGATATGCTCGATTTGGTCGACCGGTTCAAAGTAAACGGTCGACCGGTTCATCATCGGTTTTACGCAGACGGATGATCTGTTTCCACAGTTTTGAAAATCGATTTTGGCTTTGATAAAACTAATTTTTATGCAAGTGATAAAAATTATATTTGAGCTTTCATTCATTTAATTGCTAAGGATTAAAGAGTTAATACCTTTACAATTTTATCTAAAATCTATTCTTCAATCTTGATCTTGAATCTTGAAATTCAGTGGATCTTGAGATGCTTGAACTCTTGTATTGATTTTGACTTTGAACTTGACATTTGCATGAGAGTTCGATTTGTAGCGCTTTGAATTTTGCTTGAAAATAAAATGTTAGAAAACATAACCAATTTGTTTGTAATAATCAAAACATTAAGGTTTAAAGTTAACCATAGGTCAACAATTTCCCCTTTTGATTATGACAAACAATGTGAGAATATAGGATAATAAGATACAATAAAGCATATATATTCCCCTTTCTTTTCAAGAAAACATGATTTGATGAATTGATGAATTTGTATCTCATTATATCATTTTCATGCCAATTTCATCTCATTACATGATATCAATTCCATTTGATCACATCACATATTTCATGCCAAATCCATCACATATTTCATCACATATTTATTTTCCCCCTTTTGGCATAAACAAAAAGGCAAAAGATAAAACATTAAGGTTTAAAAACATATTCCCCCTAAATGAAACAATATATGCCATTCATTAAGAAACTTAAAATTGAAAAACAAGCATAGTTTCATAAAAGAAAGCTTAGAACATAGAATTCGTTTCCAAATCATAGCTACAAAAAAAACAAAAAAAGAAGTAACATATTCCCCCTAAATGAAACAATATATGCCATTCATTAAGAAACTTAAAATTGAAAAACAAGCATAGTTTCATAAAAGAAAGCTTAGAACATAGAATTCGTTTCCAAATCATAGCTACAAAAAAAAACAAAAAAAGAAGTAAATAAGCTAAGGCTCCGGGGGCGGCTGTGGAGGAAGCACGGCATCGAGACGGGAGTGAAGATCTCGGAGCAATGTCGTCATGTCGGCAACCGAGTGCTGGAGAGTCTCCATGGTATGGTGTAGACCCTCGACTGAAGAAGTAAGTGAGTCGATCCGTCCATGAAGTAAAGTGAATTGGTCCTCGTTGTGGCCGGAAGTGGAGGACGACGGCCTTTGAGATGATCGGGGTCGCCGCGGAGGCGGAGCATCTTCGGCATTACCACCTTCATCCATTTCTTCCTCATCCTCAAATGGCAAAGTCGAGGGGCCGGACTCATCGTCAAATCCCTTGGATTTTGCCACCCATTGCCCATTTTCCTTGACGATTTTCATACGGCGAAGGGTAAGAATATTGATGGTGTCGGTGGGTTTGGGAAGAGTGGCAACCGAGTTACGGAAGGAAACTTCAAAATGTTGAAAAATCTTAGTGAGAAACATTCCGTAGGAAGCCCCTTAGCCCTAGTCTTTGTTAAGGACGGATGACATGTGTTGGATCATTATGTAAGGAAAATCAAGTTTACGCCCACGGAGGATAGAGTCGAGAAGAAATACATCATAGTGATTAACCTCATCCAAGTGGCCTTTACGAGGAACAATTATATGTGCGATGATGTTATGGAGGACACGACACGGAAGAGTAAGTTGGTTCGATGCGAAGACGCACGGCGATCTCAAATTGCTTGCGGTGACATGACAACAAGCCTCGATTGGGTCGTATTCTTGAAGATGAGGAATTGTTTTTGTGGTGTACATGCGAATACCGCCTTCCTCAAGATGAAGAAGTGATCGAATAAGATCTTGAGTGATCTTAATTCGTTTGTCCCGAACTAGACAAGAAATTTCTGACCTTGGAGAGGAAGACATATTTTTATAGAAATCTTTGACAATGGAAGGGTAAACTTTGTCATTCAACGTGAGAATGCTAACCCAACCCATACCTATGAAAAGATCATCTATATGAAAGGAAGGGGCTTCAAAAGTAAAAGAGGCAAGGTCTACGTTCTTACCAATGAGGACGGGACATTTGGCAATCCGAATTTCTGAGGGAGAATCTTCTTCTTCAGATGATGGAGTAGGTTGCCTATCCCTCCTAGGACGTTTGGCTGCCATTTTCATTCAAGGCATGGTGTTGAAGACGGATTTGGAGCCTAGGGTTTAGAGATCGTCCGTTTGGGTGGAAAGGGTAAAATTTATGGATAAAAATTGGGGATTTTTCGGTTTTTGGTGTAAAAAAGATATGGGTTTTGTGATTTTGAGTGTAAAATGGAAAGATTTTAGGAGGATTGGTGAATGGGAAGAGATTGGGAGTGAAAACCGTAAGTTCGCGCGAAGTTGGAATGAAGAAATTTGAAAAATATCCAACTTAAAACCCTGATTTCCGCTATTACGGACGACCGGAACACTCAAACGGTCGACCGTTTTGACTGAATTTTTGAAGTTCAAATTCTCTGTTCAGACGGATGATCAGACGGATGACATACGGTCGTCCGTTTGAAATAATACGGACGTCCGTTAAAATGAAACGGTTGACCGTTTAAACTTTTTAATTTTTGCAAAAATCTCTGGTTAGACGGATGATCAAACGGATTTGAACAATTGTTCATCCGTTTGACATGAAACGGACGTCCGTTTTAATAAACGGTCGTCCGGTTGGACTGGTTTGTCAAAATTTTGTAAAAATCACTGATTTGATCTGTTGACAAAAGTTTTTACAACATTTTTGTCATATAAAATGCAATCAATAATAGGAAACATAAAGATTTAGTCACATATTTCACATTCATCAATTATACCTAAATTTTGTCGAATGTAAGAAAATCTTTCAAGTGCTAATGGTTTTGTGAGAATATCTCGCCAATTGTTTTCGGTGTTTACAAACTCCAAAGTTATATCTCCCTTTTGTGCATGGTCTCGTAAAAGTGATGTCTAATCTCGATGTGTTTGGTACGAGAATGCAAGACGGGATTTTTAGATAAATTGATGGCACTAGTATTATCACACATAATAGGAACTTTGTCAAATGAAATGTGATAATCATTTAGAGTTTGCTTCATCCATAGGATTTGAGCACAACAACTAGCGGCGAGATATATACTCGGCCGGCGGTTGACAAAGCAACGGAATTTTGTTTCTTACTAAACCATGAAACTAAAGCAAAGCCTAGAAAATGGCACGTTCCACTAGTACTTTTACGATCAATTGTGCAACCGCCCAATCGGCATCCGAATAGCTAAGTAAATCAAAATGAGTTTCTTTGGGATACCAAAGACCTAAAGATCTAGTTCCACTAAGATAACGAAAAATGCGTTTACGGCACTAAGATGGGAATTCTTAGGATTAGATTGATATCTAGCACATAAGCATACACTAAACATAATATCGGGTCTACTAGCGGTTAAATAAAGAAGGATCCGATCATACCTCGATATTTTGTTGTATCAACGGAAGTACCTTGCTCGTTCTTTATCTAGTTTGATTGATGAGCTCATTGGAGTGTTCATTGGCTTCAACTCTTCCATTTCAAACTTTTGAGCATATCCAAGATATACTTAGTTTGACTAATGAATATTCCATCATTGGTTTGTTTGATTTGGAGACCAAGAAAGAACTTGAGTTCACCCATCATGCTCATCTCAAATTCCCTACTCATGCACTTAGAAAATTTTTCACATAGGGAAATGTTAGTAGCACCAAAAATGATATCGTCAACATAAATTTGAACAACTATCATATCATTCTTTTTGGTTTTTATAAATAATGTAGTATCCGCTTTACCCATTAAAAAACCATTTGATAAGAGAAATTTACTTAATCTCTCATACCATGCTCTAGGAGCTTGTTTTAAACCGTAAAGAGCTTTTCTAAGTTTGAAAACTTTATCCGGATACTTATGATTTTTAAAACGGGTGGTTGCTCAACAAAACTTCTTCTTGAATGACTCCATTCAAGAATGCACTTTGACATCCATTTGAAATAAAGTAAAATTCTTATGACAAGCAAAAGCAAGAAGCATGCTAATTGATTCTAATCTAGCAACCTGGGGCAAAAGTTTCTTGAAATCAATGCCTTCTTCTTGATTGTAACCTTGAGCCACTAATCTAGCTTTATTACGCACAATTATACCGTTTTCATCTCGTTTGTTTGAAAAACCCATTTTGTGCCAATTACGGTTTG
The DNA here is from genome assembly GCA_023638005.1 of Forsythia suspensa. Classification (NCBI taxonomy): domain Eukaryota; kingdom Viridiplantae; phylum Streptophyta; class Magnoliopsida; order Lamiales; family Oleaceae; genus Forsythia; species Forsythia suspensa. Next base: position 43,208,321 of record CM042674.1, read on the forward strand.
TGAATTTGGTCTAGCAACTAAATCCCAAACATGATTTCTTTCAAATTGATTTAGTTCATCTTGCATAGCTAGGATCCAAAATTCATCAAACTCGGCTTCTTTAAAGTTCTTTGGCTCAATTTGAGAAAGAAATGCACAATTGTTATGAAAATTTCTAGAAGAATTTCTTGTGCTTACCCCTTTTGATGGATCACCAATGATGAGATCTTTTGGGTGAGATGGGACAAACCTCCATTCTTTTGGTAATGATGAAGTGTTGGGATCTTCATGAAGTTCTTCATCATTTTGTTGCATACTTGTTTCCTCCTCATGTTGACTTTCAATGTTATTTGGATTCCTTTGTCTTGATTTTGAACACTTAGTTGTTCAAATGGGATTTCAAATCTTCATCATCAATAACTTTTTCTTGTGTAGAGGAGTTAGTTTCATCAAAAACAACATGCATGGATTCTTCAACTACTAAAGTTCTTTTGTTGAAAACTCTAAAAGCTTTACTAGTGGATGAATATCCAAGAAAATTCCAATATCGGATTTTGGATCAAATTTTCCCAAATTTTCTTTTGTGTTTAAAATAAAGCACTTGCAACCAAAAACTTTAAAATATCCGATATTGGGAATTCTATTTTTCCAAAGCTCATATGGAGTTTTGGTTTTCTTTTCGACTTACCAAAACTCTATTTAAGATATAACATGAAGTGTTTACGGCTTCGCCCAAAAGTATTTTGGTAAATTGTTTTCATTCAACATGGTTCGAGCCATTTCTTGCAATGTTCGATTCTTCCTTTCTACTACACCATTTTGTTGAGGAGTTCTAGGAGCCGAAAAATTATGTTCATATCCATTGGATTTGCAAAACTCATCAAAGGCTATATTTTCAAATTCTCCACCATGATCACTCCTAATTGTGGTAATGGTGTATCCTTTTTCATTTTGGACTCTTTTACAAAAATGTTTAAATGCATTTAAGGCTTCATCTTTTAAATTCAAGAAAATGACCCAAGTAAATCTTGAAAAATCATCAACAATAACAAATGCATAATGTTTTCCACTTAAACTAGCGGTTCTAGATGGTCCAAATAAGTCCATGTGGAGAAGTTGCAAAGGTCTTGAAGTAGAAGAGTGTTGTTTAAGTTTGAAAGAACTCTTTACTTGTTTTCCAAATTGACAAGCATCACAAATTTTATCTTTTTCAAACTTTATACTTGGCAACCCTTTCACAAAGTTATTTTTGGAGATTTTTGAAAGTAAGTCCATGCTAACATGACCTAATCTCCTATGCCATAGCCAAGAATCATCATTTATACTTGAAAAATATTTTATTTCCTTTTCAAGTTCAAATTCAATAGATATGATGTAAACATCTTTGCTTCGGCTCCCCATGAACAATACCTCTTTAGATATAGCATCCTCAATGAGGCAATTAGAAGAATCAAATTTAATGAGATAACCTTTATCACACAATTGACTTATACTAAGTAGGTTATGTTTGAGGTTATCAACTAATAAAACATTTTCAATAGAGGGAGAAGAATGATTACCAATATTTCCAATGCCTATGATTTTTCCTTTGGCATTGTCTCCAAAAGTCACATGACCTCCATCTTTTCTTTTGAAATTTGATAGTAATGATCGATCTCCGTTATATGTTTTGAACAACCACTATCCAAGAACCAATTGCTCTTGACCTTTTGTGATACCTACAAAAATAATTTTAATTTTTGATTTTTGGTACCCACATAAGTTTGGGTCCTTGATAGTTAGTGCTTGTGGATTCTTTTATCCACTTGTGTTTCTTTTCAAAGTATAGTTTCTTTTTAGTCAAACAATTGTAAGCAACATGACCATCTTTCTTGCAAAAACTACATGTGATGTTTTGTTGAGAAAAGTTGGATGATTTTACAAAAATGGTTTCAAGGGATTTTTGTTTTAAGAGAGGTTTATATCCAATTTCTCCTTTGTTAAACACATATTTTTGCTCACCAAGCATTAATTCAAAGTTTTTCTTTCCTTGGGTGAATTTGTGAATAATGCTTGTTAAATCAACCACTTTTTCTTTCAATAAAACATTTTCTTTAATCAATGACTTATGATCATCCTTTTCTTTTTGAAAGTCCTTTTGTGCAATAAAAAGCTTCTTGACTACCTTTTTCAACAAAGAGTGTTTATTGTTAAGAATGGAGTATTTTGACATAAGTTTCTCAAATTCTTCAAGAATTTTATCATAAGAGGTAGATAAGTCAATGTAAGAGTCATTGTTGTTTGTACTTACCTCATCCTCAATAGCCATGAAGCACATATTAGCAATTTCTTCTTGAATTTCATCATCTTCTTGATCATCTTCATCACTATCATCCCATGTAGCTTGAAGTGCCTTCTTTTGTTGAACTTCTTCTTGTTTGGGCATTCGGTCCTCTTGTGACCGGGTTTGTCACAATCATAGCATATGATCTTTTGTTCTTTTCTTCACTTTTGTCTTCTTTCTTTTGAAATCGCCTATTGTTTCGAAATCCTCTCCATTTCTTGACAAGAAGAACTAAGTCATCAAGTTCTTCATCACTCAAGTTTGTGTTGGATGATCCTTCATCATTTGTTGATTTCAAAGTAATTTGCTTCTTTGGAAGCTCCTTCATCTCTTCTTTGCTTCTCCTTGTTTCCTCCTTTGTTTCGGCATTGTTGAGCTCATATGTCATCAATGTTCCATATAGCTCCTCCAATGGATAAGTGTTGATATCTTTTGTATTCTCTATCAACATCCTCAAGGAGTTCCAATCTTCCGATAAAGACCTAAGCATTTTGCTCACAAGTTCACCGTTAGTAAATTTTCTATCAAAGCCTTAAGGCCATTAATAATATCGGTGAAACGAGTAATCATATCAACAATAGGTTCATCTTGTTTCATAAAGAAATTTTCAAAATCTTTTGTCAAAAGATTTATTTTGGTTTCTTTAACCTTGTTGGTACCTAAATGAGTTATCTCTAATGCATGCCAAATATCATATGCGGAATCACATGTGCTAATACGATTAAACTCATTTTGTCTAAAGCACAATAAAGTAAATTTTGGCTCTAGCATTCAAAGACAATTTTCTTTTGTCCTCTTCATCATATTCTTCTCTAGGCTTAGAAATAGTTTGGTCCGGTTTATCATCAACTTTGACAATTTTTGTAGGCACATATGGACCAAACTCGATGACTTCCCAAATGTTATAATCAATTGATTGAATACAAATCATCATTCTAGTTTTCCAATAATTGTAGTGGGAGCCATTAAAGAAGGAGGACGATTTGTGGAGTGACCTTCAAGGTTTTGAAAATTTTGGTTAGCCATTACTCAAGATTGTGTAATCAAAAAAAAAATGAGCACCTTGCTCGATACCAATTGATAGCCCAAGAATAACTAACCAAGAGGGGGTGAATTGGTTTTCTCAAACTTTTCGAAAAATATTCTTAAAAATGATAAAAATAGATTCACAAGAATATAAGCACAATATAAGTAAATAAAAGAGGAGAAAGAGTGCAACGATTTTTATGGAGGTTCGATCCAACCAATGATCTCACGCCCCGTTACCAAGCTCTCAACACGAGCACGGCCTTTCCACTATTTTGATTGACTTATGGTGCAATCCAAACCCTTACAATGTATCCGGTGACTTACAAGCAAGGAGCACCGATCCTTATACAATATTGAGCTTTTCAGGGACCTCAATATGACCCAAATAAATAAAGAGATTGATTTGAGTATTTCTCTCTAGATGAATGATAGATACAAGTTTAGTTCTAAGAGAGACTAACACTTTAATGAATAGCAATGAATGAGGAAAGCTCAAGTGTTAGAAGAAAACTTTGTTGAGAAAGATGAATCAAAGGTTTGATTTAATCAAACAAAGTTTTCAAAGAGAGATATTGAAGATATGAATGTAATGAAGCTTTGAATGATGTTTTCAATATGATTCTCTCTATAAATGCTCTTGTAAGTGTTGTTCAATGATAGTAAATGAAGTGGTATTTATAGAGATGAATTTTTGTCACTTTCTGACCAAACGGATGACCAAACGGATGACCAAACGGTCGACCGGTCAGATTGGTCGAACTAGTCGCTGAACCGCAAAAAGTCGAACGGACACTTTTGAAAAGATATGCTCAGACAGTCGACCGGTTCAAAGTAAACGGTCGACCGGTTCATCTGGTTTTACCGACGGATGATCCGTTTCCACGCTTTTGAAAATCGATTTTTGGCTTTGATAAAACTAATTTTTATGCAAGTGATAAAATTATATTTGAGCTTTCATTCATTTAATTGCTAAGGATTAAAGAGTTAATACCTTTACAATTTTATCTAAAAATCTATTCTTCAATCTTGATCTTCGAATCTTGAAATTCGGCGGATCTTGAGATGCTTGAACTCTTGTATTGATTTTGACTTTGAACTTGACATTTGCATGAGAGTTCGATTTGTAGCGCTTTGAATTTTGCTTGAAAATAAAATGTTAGAAAACATAACCAATTTGTTTGTAATAATCAAAACATTAAGGTTTAAAGTTAACCATAGGTCAACACTATGGTGAACTTTAACCTTAATGTTTTGACTATAACAAACAAATTAGTATTGTTTACTAACGATCTATTTTCAAGTAATATGCAAAGTGCTACCAATCATCGTCAAGATCAATACCATATTACAAATCAAACTCTCAAGCATGTCAAGATCAAAGTCAATCAATACAAGAGTTCAAAAAATTTATGATTCGAAGTTCAAGATCAAAGATTAGAATTCTAGATGAAATGTAAAGGTACTAATTCTTTGATTTTTAACATTAAATTGATGAAAGCTCAAAAATAATTTTATGCCCAAAAACTATGATGATATCACTTGCATAAAATATTTTATCAAAGCCAAAAATCAATTTTTCAAAACTTTTCAGAAAAATTGAACCAGTCATCCGTCTGTGAACCGGTCGACTGTTTGGGAAGAAACGTTCGACCGTTTGGGAAGAACCGGTCAACCGTTTGAACGTCATTTTCCAAAAAGTGACCATTCTGATTTTTTGTTCTAACGGCTATTTTTTGGTCATCCGTCAAGAATCAGTCGACCGTTTGATCATCCGTTTTGGTAGAAAGTTCAAAAAATTGATCTCTATAAATTGCCATTTATTTATTATCATTGAACACACTTACAAGAGCATAAAAAGAGAGAATCACATTGAGAAAATTCATTCAAGCTTCATTGAATTTACATCTTCAAAATCAATCATTGAAAAACTTTGATTGATCAAATCAAACTTTTGAATCATCATTATCATCAAAGTTTCTAACTTGAGCTTTTCATTTATTGCTATTCATTGAAGTATTAGTCTCTCTTAGTACTAAACTTGTATCTATCATTTATCAAGAGAGAAACAATATCCCAAATCTATTTCTTTATATCATTGGATCATATTGAGGTCCCTTTATAGCTCAATATTGTGTAAGGATCAATGTTACTTATTTGTAAGTAACTGGAAAGATTGTATGAGTTTTTTATTGCACCATAAGTCAATCAAGATAGTGGAAAGGCCATGCTCGTGACGGAGAGCTTGGTAATGGGGGACGTAGATTATTGTTTGGATCAAACCTCCATAAAAATATCGTTTGCACTTTCTCTAACCTATTATTTACTTATATTGTGCTTATATTTTTAGTTGCTTAGTTTATATCTCTTAAATTTCTTATTTTGATATTATTCTACAAAAAAGTTTGTAAAAACCAATTCACCCCCCTTTTGGTTAGTTATTTTTGGGTTATCAGATGAGAGTTAGTATCATTTGTGTACCACAAACCAAAATCAGAAGTACAATTAATATATCAAACAATTCGCTTCACAGCTACAAGATGAGATTCTTTTGGTTTGGCTTGTAACGCGCACAAACTCCCATACTAATGCTATATCAGGACAACTTGCAGTTAGGTACATCAGATTACCTATCATACTCCTGTACAAACTGGAATCGGCCTCCTTTCCCTGGTCATCTTTGGAGATTTTCAATGACATGGCCATGTGAGTTCCGACTGAATTGGTGTCTTCTATGATTCAACCTGTTTGACCTGCAAACCTGAAAAAGAAGTTTATTTCACCAACCACACCTATCTCAAATTCATTTTACATAAGTGTAACAAATTCCTGGATTTTATCTCTAAGGTTGAACCAAACACAATATCATCAACGTAGATCTGTGCAATTGTTAATCCAAATTTGAGATGTTTGATGAATATTATTTTGTTAGCTCATCCTCTCGTATATCTTTTTTCCAACAAGAACATGGTCAATCGTATATACCAAGTACATGGATCTTGATTTAGTCCGTACAAGGCCTTTTTTAGTTTAAACACATGGTTGGGAAAATAAAGATCAACAAATCCCTTAGGCTACTCAATATAGACTTCTTTATTTTGAATCTCATTCAGAAAAGAACTTTTGACATCTATTTGGTAGAGCTTGAACCACATTTGACATGCCACAAACAGTAGGAGTCTGATGGATTCAAGTCGAGCTACATGGATGAATTTTTCATCAAAATCAACTCTTTCTACTTGAGTGTATCAATGTGTAACCAAGCTTGCCTTATTTCTGAATATGTTTCCATGTTCATCAGATTTATTTTTGAAGATCCACTTTGTCCCAATCACGCTTGTGTCCTTAGGCCGAGGTACAAGTTCTTACACTTTATTTATTTAAAAAATTGAGCTAGCTCTTCATGCATGGCTAGAACCCAATTTTTATCATCAATTACTTCATTTATATTTTTGGTTTCAATATGTGAAGTTTAGCAAACACTTCCAAGTTCAGTAGCAAGCGTCTTCCTAGTCACCATACCTTCACCGGAATCAAATAGTACATTGTACAAGGGATGTGCCTTCTGTATCCAGGAAGGGGATTTCCTTCTTGTGTTCTGTTTCTCATTTGTATTAGGTATGTTAGAACATCCAGGAGCTGGGGCAGAGACACCGTAACTTGATTATGGTAGTATAGTCTGTCTGTCACTATGTGAACCAAATGTTTTGAGTATTCTGACTTCCATCAACCTATTATTCCAAGGTCTGAATTTGAGGTTCCTGTAAATAAGATGAAATATCATCAGTGCCATCAATTTTTTACATTGATGGATCAATTTTTTCATTGATAGATTGAATGATAGTTTGAGTCTACATATTATAAATTCTGTAAGCTCGTCTGTTTCTTAATAGACAATAAATACTCTCTCATCACTTTCTAAATTGAATTTACCCAAGTGTTCCTAATCATTTAACACATAACACTTGCTACTGAAAGTATGGAAATACTTGAAGTTCGGTTTTCTTCATTTCTAGATTTCATAGGGAAATTGTGTTGTACCTGTTGTACCTGTTTTTAATGATACACAATTCAAAATATAACAAGCAATACTAATTGATTCAACCCACAATTTAACATGAAGTTTCTTACTACTTAACATCACTCTAGCCATCTCTTGTAAAGGCCTATTTTTTCTTTCGACATCTTCATTTTGTTTAAGAGTTTTAGGAGTAGCGAATTCATGAAATATGTCATACTCTTCATAGAAAGTAAAAAAAAAAAAAAAAAAACTTGCATTTTCAAACTCATTTCCATGATTACTCCTAATCTTCATTATTTTTATCTCCTCAAAATATTTTTATGTTGTCAATTTTAGGTGCAAAAATTTAAATCTTTCAAAAATTTCGTACTTTTCTCTCAAGAAATTTACGCAGGTATATCTAGAAAAGTCATCCACGCATATGTTATAGTGACCAAAATTTTAGTCCTCTAAATTCAAGGAAATAACTTTTTTTAACTTTCAGCGTCATTACGAACTTGCTAGCATGTTTTGAAAATATTTTTGGTCATGCTAAACGTTGCACGCCTTTAAAATTGTCTTTTAGATTAATGAAAATGGAATTTAATTTTGTCAACGAATTTCGTTATAAATTTTTAGTCGGAGAATTTGAAATTTTCTTAACATTATAAAATCAGCCGTAGAATTTTTAACATTTTTTCTTTTTTCTACATCGATTCAACCATAAGTTTAAGTAAAAACAATAATTTTCTCTAGCCCAACACTTTTCTTATTTTGGGCCCAATCTTAGTCCCAAAAATCGGCCTCTAATAAAGCCCAAAAGCTCCACCCGTTTAGCCTAAGACCTGACCACAAAAGATTCCCAGGAACGCCCTTTGCTGCCATTTTTTTCTTCAACCAAACAACCACCTCTCTATTATCAGCAAACCGTCCCAGCTGTCTCAGAAAGCGGCCATTGTGAGTAGTTTTTTTTAAACAAACGTGCCCACATTCCATTAAGCCATTAACCTCTTCCACCTATCCATGTTTCTCTCATTCTCCCATCACCATGAAACTAAATTATTTTTCCCCGTTTCCCACCTAAAAACTAGCCAGCAGCCCTTCTCCTTACTTCCAGTGTTGGTCCTTCTTCTCTCCCACTTCTATTTAAATCAAGTCACTTTCCTCCCTCTTAACTTTAGCCATTTTGTTCTACTTCAAACTCCAGGCGAATCAACACATTTCTCTCTGAAGAAAACTATTCCATTCAGCCCCAAAATTTGATCTTTAAGTCCCACTTTTTTCCCATTTTTCTTAGCACAAAAATCACACATTTTCTAGACCCAACAAGTCTTCATTTTTGACCCCTCAAGCATCTTTAATTCCCTTAATTTCAATCACCAAAAATACTCCAACATTCCTCTATTTTCCTTCATCAAATTCGGCTCCAGCAGTAGGTTTTTAGCCATGGTTTTGATCCAGAAGTTCCATTTCCTTCCTCTTCATTTTCGGCCTCAAAGTTCCACTTTTCGTCATCGATTTTCCCGTCTTTCCCATCAAGAAATCTGGCCGTAGCAGTGAGTAATCAATAGTCATTTTTACCCATATTTCAACTCAACAAAAACGTCATTTCAAGGTAGTTTTTATTATTAAATAAGCTATGTTATACAAATTTTATCTTGAGAAATTAATACCTTAAATAAATGTCGTGTTAAATATTTATGAAAGGACTTTATGTAGTGATTGAGAGTAATCACTTAAGGAAGATGTTGAAGGTAATCACTTACAAATCTATATAGTGCTGACCACTGAATTATGTTGTTCCTTATCTACGTTTTAAAGTGATGGAATGTCGCATTTATATTTCTTATAATTTTTTCCGTATGCTAGTATATTGTTTATTGAGTGTTTCTTATTAAATACTTTACCCCAAGATGAATAATTTTTTAGATTGAGATGGTTGGCCTTGGCGTGATGGCGCGATCTTGAAGTTGGCTTAATGTTATTTTATTTAAGTTTTGGCGTCGAGATGATCGAGTCATTTATGATGTAAAAACTTCAATTTAATGGTGGATTTATTATCTTTAGTCATGTAAACTACAAGGAAAAAACCCAAATGTTTTTTTTGGTTGCTGTTTGGAAATTTAAATAGGAAGTTTCTTAGTTTCATTTCTGAAATTTCAGCTTTGTCGTATGAATTTGTTTGAAGATTTTAGCGGGCTGCTTCAATACACCCAGAACAATTTTTCAAGCAACCTTGTCCATATTTTTACCTCCGAAATGACATAGATAGGTCTGAAATTTTAACATGTTGTAGTCTAAGGTCTCAAGTATTTACAGTTCAAATCTTGTAACTTTTGGAATATGTTTGGGTACTCAAATAAATTGTGGCGACACCGGTTTAGATAAAAACCTTAAAATTTAGAAGTTAATTTCTTTTCTCATGCCCCCTTGTTACTTACTACAATAGTTAATTATTTTAAAACCATTCAATGGCATGTGAAAAACTATTTGGATTCATCAAATGTTATTTAAAGCTTTTTAAGTGACCCTCCTGGTTAAAAAAATTTAGAGCGTTACATACATAGATATATTTTTTGCCACCGATACTTTCAGTCTTAATAGGTCCAATCAAATCTATGTACAATAATTCTAATACATGAGATATAGCGAAAAACTGGCCTTATTTGTGTGTACTTTTAGTTTTCTTTCCATTTTGTCGTGAACCACATACACCTTTAGGTTTTTCAGTGAGCCTATGAACTCCTCGTACTATAATTAATTTTGTTAGTCTCAACAGATCAATATAGTTCAAATGTCCCAATTGTTTTTGTCACAACTCTGTAGAATCATGACAAGTAATTTTGGTGTCAAAAATATGACATTTATCACTAGACCGAGTTCTATGTAAGATACAATTATCATCATATTTCAAGACTTTGCATGTATTTTTTGAGAACATAACTAACTGATTATCATCACATAATTGACCTACACTAATCAAATTATCTTTTAAACTTACAACAAACAAAACTTCTTTTAGATAAGGCAATCCATCAACTAGGATACCTACACCTTCAATTTTACCTTGTACCTCGTCACTAAAAGTAACCAGTCCACTTGCATGACTCTTGTAATTAGTTAAATAAGAGCGATTACTAGTCATATGTCTAGAACAACCACTATCAAAATACCATGAGTTAGGAACTAGTGTTCTATAGACAACATCAACCATATAACAATTTAAATCACTTTTTCTAACCCAAACTTATCTCAGTTTAGTGTTACTATAGTGCATCATTTGTATACCAATCAAGTTCTTTTTAGATAAACTATTAAAAAAGTCATGTCCAAACTATTCACAAATGTTACTTTTTACACAATATTTAGTTTTACCTTTCTGCATTGGGAATTGATACATTGGTTGTTGACTGGTAAAAGAATCTGAATTTTATCTTGGCGTTGGTCAAAACATACATAGGCAAGTCAGTCTCAGCTCTGATTGCAGTATAAGGAGATATGTCTGGAAAGACAACAATGTGAGTTTCTTTGACAAAATTAATCTGATTCAAGACTTTTCATTTTCCTTTTCCATCATATTAGAAGCTTTCTTTGCCGTTTGAAGTCTTTCCATAACTTAGCATTTCACACAAATGAGAGGGTCCAATTGTCAGTTGCTTGACCATTTCTTTTGACTTATTTAAAACATCAAGTAGGTCCACAGTTTGATCATCATTCTTCTTTAAAAGTTTGGTTAGACTATCCTTTTTAGCATCAACTGCTTTCTTATCATGCTCAACAAACAATTCAAAAAAAAAAATTCTTAAAAGGCAATCAGAAAGGAAAGAACTTTAATGCTCCACCACAACAAAAAAATATATTTCTAAACAACACAAGGCAAAACTCTACTTCATATATGAATAGAACTGAAAATCAAATTCAATATCATGAGTGTGGGAGTTTTGGTCACATAGCCTCTGAATGTGCAAATACACTAAAGAAATCCCGTACTAAGAAACGCATGAATATTGGGTTAATTACATTATATACTACCGAACTTTATGCTCTGTGTCATTTATGCCACTGTACTTTAATTTGCTTCATTTATACCACCGAATTTAAAAATTACATTTAATTAAACTACTTAGTTAACCATCCGTTCATTCTGTGACGAAAATTCTGACGTTGCATTAACGAGCCGTTAAATAGCTAATGTATCTCGCCATGTGTGAAAGTGTTGTTCACGTGCATGAAGTTCAAGATAAAAATACGTTTTTTCACATCAATTAAACTACTTTGGCCAAGGGTTGTCGTTCATCAATTCCTAATTTCCTTATAATCAAATCAACTTTTTCATACCCAAAATTTATAAAACCCGAAGATATACATCATCCATTTAATGGACCATTAATGCCATATGAGAATTTTTTTCACACAATGAACAGCTGATTAACGAAGTTGTTTAATTGAAAGTAATTTTCAAGTTCGATGGTATAAATTAAACGAATTAAAGTGCAGTGACTTAAATAAAATGGAGCATAAAATTCGGTGGTATATGATATAACTAACCCGATGAATATTACTTGGAGTGAAGATGATGAAAGAGATTCAGACTTAGATGAGGACAACCGAAGTGCTAATAATTAGGTAACTTATTTACGGTAAACTTAGAGTCTAGTACTGATTTGTAAAATTTTTAAAACCTAGATTGATTAAATTAAATTAAATTTTAATCTTAGTTAAATAAGAAGTGGACATAACGATGTTAGAATTGGCGCGTTACAATGAAAAACAGTTTTGACTTGCACACACAGGTTCAAGCAGCGTTCGTTGACAACAATTTATTAAGTGCAAAAATTAATGAATTAAACTAGATATGAATACAAGATGTAATGTGGTAAACCCCGATAGGAAACATCCACGGACCCTATGCCATAGGTAAAAACAATCTACTAATAATCTTGATTAAAAATACAATAGTATTCGATTTTTGTAATTTCATAAAATTAACAAAATAATAATCAAAAAAAACTTCGATTAACTTTTATTTGATACTTCTTCTTTTGACTTGTTGATGAAGTGGAATCAAACAATCGATCTTGACTTTAGCCACTTTTCTATTGTACTTGACTGCAACCATTACTTGAATTAAGAACTCTCATTCTAACTTCACGTCAAGTAGATTAATCAAAATATGAAATTGTCCCTTGAGCACTAATTTTTTTAATTGTTCAATGTCTTGAAGAACTCATTGGCTTTGAAAGTTAATCAACAAGACTTGATGTTTTGTTCTTTCATCAATGGTGTCAGCCGATTTTGAGTTTAAAGATCAATAATCCAAATTGTTTCATAGCATAATGATTTTTACTCTTACTTATAGGTACAGTAATAATCAATAAATGAATTATTTCTCACCTAAAATCTGCAATAAAAGTGGTATGAATATGAGATGATAAAATACAAAAAGATTCCTAGATTTGTAGATTTGTAGATATAAAATATTTGGGAAAGTTAAGATTAATTGACTAAAATCTTCCTAAACAAATCTAAGAAAATAAGAGATGTACAACTTCTAAAATACACGAGTTATATATGTTTGACACGAAATCAAGTCGTATTATATAAGGAAACAGAATAGAAAATCGTAACTTGCAAATCTAAAAATATTATACTTACCATCTCAGCTAATCAAACTTGGCAATAACGTATCTAGTCAGAACCTACACGCTTACTCCATTTCAAAACGTATACACTTACTTTATTTTTAATATTAAATATTAATAATATCAATTAAGTGAACCAATTTAAAAATAAATAAAAATATGTGTCACCCATATTTTTCAACGACACTACATAAGAAAGTTGCTTGGAACTTGAAGCTACCACCATTATAGCAAAACGACAAAAATGAAACTTGTACTTAGAGGACAAGCAAAACCGCCCCTAGCACTTCATTGGGCAAAGTTTTATATTGCTAATTTCAACTTGACTTTAGTGGTTTGAAAATTGGACTATAATGTCAACTAGTAATATAATAGTACACGTAGTATCATATATAAATTAATTGTACACATGAAATCGTAAATCAAACTTGTTTTTACGATTCATTAAAATAATTTTGCTCTAAATTATCATTTAACCATTTTGTGCAAGTACAATATTTAAATTGTAATATAGTTTATTACACATGTCAAAATAAAACATAATCGCACGTCTACTCTAACGTTAATAAATAAGATCACTTTAAGCTACGGTGTTTTTAGAAATCTACATTATGTAATACAAATATATAGAAAAGGTTTTTAGGATTTCCAAACACACTTTAAACTTGTCCAAATAAAACCACCTAGATGTTAATATCTACTGCCCACAATATTCTATACTAAAAAAATTTCTTGCCTCCAAAACCAAACCGACCACCACCACATTTATGTCCACTAGGATTTTACTTACAACTATTCATTTCACTATCTATCTAAAGTTGTTTTCATGCAAGAGAGACCAATAATGTGTAGGACATTGATCTCTATCAACAATCAACCACTAGAATCCTACCTACTAACTTCCAATTGCTGCCTCTACTTTGAAGTGATTAGACATCTTCTTTTTTTCACAAGATCCAAAGCATATCACCGTCCACTGTTGTAAGAAAATCCAAACCAATAGAAAAATGTAACAATAAGAAAAATGTAACAATAAGCTAAAAGTGAGATTTTTTCTAATAAATTTTAAATCGTCGAAAATGAATGTTCATAGTTTCTAAAAATCACGTGAATTATATTAAAATAATGCAACCATTAAGATATAACAATATACGATTCATTCCACTAAGTGCCCCTAATATTCTATTTATTATTTCTATTATAATGACACTTATATTAGTTGGGTATTATTACCTTAATTATCGGGTGTAAACGTCCTAATTTTAAGATATTACTATTCTACTAACACAAAATTTTCATAAAATATTACCTTGAATTTAATTTCTAGAGCGTTACATTTATTTATTATCTCAATTTGACCATCAAACTGTGGATGATAGATAGAGCTCATGTGCAATTTAGTTCCCTAAAGCTGAAATAATTCCTTCCAAAAGTTGCTAGTTCACTCAATATTCTTTAAGGCATACCATGGAGTTTATAGACATTGTCTTGGAAAATTTGTACTACGTCTTTAATTGTATATGGGTGACTAAGAGATATGAAGTGAGCATATTTTCTTAAGCAATCCACCACTACGAAAATAACATCCTTTCCATGAGATATAGGTAGTCCTTCGATGAAATTCTTGGAAATATCAATCCAAATTTTTTCTGGTATTGGTAGAGGTTGCAATAGGCCAGGTGTTGCTACATTTTTCACCTTATTCATTTGACAATTATCACAAGTATAGCCACATACTAGCATACATCCTTGCTGATTGTTTTTCCATTGAAAAGCTCGCTTACTTTGCTCTAAAGGTTTCCTTCACACCCCTCCACCTCCACCTCCACCTCCACCTCCACCTGTAAGAATTAATGTCCAAGGTTCAAATAGTTAAGTCGGACTTAATTACTTATTGGACCAAATTAATTAATTAGATTAATTAATTGGGCCAATTTGTTAATAGGTTCTAGTTGGACTAGAACTAGGGCTAGGGTTAGCCCTACCTATATATACAAGGCCACAGCAGATTAATCATAGAGAGTTGTTTTTCATTACTTGCTAGCACAAACAAAAAGACAACCCAATCAATTTTCTTCCAAAAGATTCCGCTTTTATCTGTTCTTGATCGTGGGAAGTCCAGATCTGTTCTTGCTGTGTGGATCACCATTGGAGGCTGGATAATTGGACAGCTGTGGTATTGAAGATCGCATATCAGGCTAGTCAGAAATCAGATTCCACGATATTCATCAAAGGTAAACTTCTATCACGAATTCTCTAGGTTGATCCGGGCTTATAGAAATTGAACATTTAATTTCCGTTGTGCATGTATACCTCAATTCTTTACAGTGGTATCAGAGCCTACCTTGTTACTTGTTAGAGTTCGTTAAATTCTTTGATGAATAGAACAATAATTGTTATTGACATATTAATTTGATTTGAGCACAGTAAATAAAATTATGAATTTTTAGAATTTTTATTTTTATTTTTTTAAAAAGGAGGAATCGATTTGAGCCAGCGGGCTGTTTGGAAACAACTACCGCTGACGACATGGAGTGGCAACCGACGGAGGCTCTTTGGAAGTCGCCTCTGTCGGATTGGCCGTCTCACGACGGAAATAGCCAGCGCGCCGCTACTTACAGCAACAACGCATGGCCGCGTCGAACAGTAGCGATTTGCTGCTGTTCGATGGTAAATTCAATGTGGGCAGCCAGTGTTGGACACCGGCGTGGCCACGGCAAGTTGAAAGAAGTCGCCGTCGCAAACCAGCGGTGGCAATTGGCTACTTGGCGTTTTAGGATATTGGAGAAGGGGGCTCCATGCAATTTGTGAAATTGCATGGGAAGCCCCCTTATTTCAAAATATAGTAAGTGGGCAACCTATACAATTTCATAAATTCATAGGAAGGACAAATGTTTTAAATTAAATAGGGAACCTTTTGTGCAATTTCAGAAATTGCACAAGAAGGCCCACTGTTTTAAAATAAGAAAGGGTTCTCTGTGCAATTTTGGAAATTGCATTAAAGCACCCGTTGTTTTAAAATTTTAAGGGCTAACTGTGCAATTTCAAAAATTGCACAGTAAGTCCTCAATTTCAAAAGAAAAAATAGGTCTCAAATGAAATTTTAATTTTTTGGAAAAATTGTAACTATTAATTTATTTAATGTTGGTCAAATATTCAAAATTAAATTAAAATTGTTTTTAAACCATATTTTGAATTTCAGACCAGATTAAACTTTAACTTATTACTTATAAAATTGTAATTTTGACTCTATACAAATTTTGTCTTCAATTTAGGGTATGACCTTTAAATTTGGAGATAAAATAAATTTTGAAAAATTCTCTTTATGAACAAAATTAATGGATTAATTTGATTAATTGATTAATTTTATTTGGTGAAAAATTAATTAATTAATTAGATTAATTATTTAATTCTGTCTAGTCTGTTCCAAAATGTCTAAAAGGTTTAGACTTATACTGTCAAAGCTGTAAATTTAGAAATTAATATTTTTTAATATTAGATATTAAAATAGATGTTTAGTAGATGATTATGGACTCGACCCATGTGATTGGTTGTATGGTTAATTATTCTTGTTAATTGTTGGTTGGGCCTGCGAGCCTATTATTTAATTAAATGGGTCTGCGAGCCTATTATTTAATTAATTGAGTTTTTGAGATATTTATTTATTATGGGCCTGCATGTCCATTTATCAGGCCTGCATGCCAACTAGTATATAATACATGTTGTAGTTGGGCCACAAAGAATCAACTAGTATAGGATACATGTTGCAGTAGGAGATGGAGATGTTTGCATCTAGCATTCGATGAACGAATGCAACTTTCCTTAGGAATTGACCGACTAATCTTCTTTTTGGCTCAGGAAGATTAGATAGATAAAGTCCATAATCATCCACAGTTGTTATTATTATGTATGATTGATTGCAAGTTAGATGTTAATTGATACATATATATATAAATGATGAGACAAACTCCTCTTTATCAAAATATTAAATTCGTATTAAATGATTAATACAACGTGTCTTCTATTGTTATAGTGAAAAATCAGAGTCCATTATCGATGTCAGTTTGTTGAGTCACTCAAGGCTGCTCGCTTATAGATATGTTTATCACTATGAAACATTTGATGTTTCTGAACAATGGGTGGAATTTAACTAAAATTTTATTTTTTGTTGAGTCACTCAAGGAAATAGAATTTTAGGAGCACAATCAAGTAAACACATAGGATGTGTGCGACAATAAGTTGTCTACTTTATGATCTAGGAGTCACATAGAGATGTGATTGATAGAAGTATCTACCTGGATGTTTTATTGGGATTTTTTGAGTCACTCAAGGTTCTAATAAAACAAAAGGAATCCTAGCCCACTGGGACTCTAACCGGTTCTATTGATTAATGTTTGAGGGTCATTAATTCAATTTAAACAGTGGGAGTATAATTAATTTAATATAAGTCCATGTTAAATTAATTTTTCTGCATTTAATTAATTGTTCTATCTTGTTATTTAATAGTTGAATCGTGAGTAACCATATAAGTTTGAGAGACATATTGGATGCCAACATACATATCGGACCAAATTTTCTAGACTGGCACCGCATTCTAAGAATTGTTATCAAGCATGAAAAAAAATTGGATATGTCAATAAGCAGCCAATGCCAGAAACTCCTATTGAGGAGGTATACCGGAGAACGTACATGCTTACAAAAATACAGTGATAATAGTAACACTGCAACAACATATAATGTTTGCAGTATGTCACTTGAGTTAGAAAAGCAGCACGAGAGTATGGATGTCTATACCAAAATATATCATTTCAAGGAGTTGAATGAAGTACAGTCAGGGACTGAACAGTATGAGACATCCAAAAGGTTATGAAGAGGTATGATGGTAAAAAGATCTCCAGTCAGTGCTCATGTATTGAAGATGATTGATTATATTGAAAAATTAAATCAATTAAGTTTTACCATAAACCACGAGCTAAGTGTTTACTTAGTTTTATAGTCCCATTTAATAACTTTTCTCAGTTCATTATGAACTTCAATGTTAATAAAATTCAGTGTACCCTACTCGAGCTGCTAAACATGCTGAAAATTGTTAAGCCCAAAGGAATGGGTAAACTTTGGCCATTGATACCTCTAAGAGCACTAAGAGAAAATCTAAATGGACCTTTTAGAAAGGATCCAAGAAGGCCAAATCTGTTGGAAAATAGTTAAACAAAGACAAATCCAAGTCTGATGATCCATGTTTTCACTGTGAAAATAAAAGGACATTAGAAGAGGAATTGCAAGGCATAAAAGAGATAAAACTAACAACTCAAATATTTGGCATTGCAGACTCAGTCATATAAATGAAAATGCACTACCAAATTACATAAAGATGCATATACTTGGATTCAAATGATTATGAATCATTTGATAAGTGTGAATCATGCTCGTTGGGTAAAATGACCTAGACTCTCTTTTCTGAAAAAAGAGACACAGTTGTAGATATTTTGAGTCTTGTACATACTGATGTATATGGACAAATGTCTAAAGATGCTAAAGGTGGCTTTTCTTACTTCATCATATTTGCGGATGACCATTCTAGATATGGTTTTATATGCTTGATGGAATTCAAGAGTGAAGCCCTTGAAAAGTTCAATGAATTCAAGCAAGAAGTAAAAAGGGAAATCGGGAAAAATATTCTAACACTTAGATGTGATCGAGGTGGAAAATATTTGAAGGGTGAGTTTTTAGACTATCTAAAAGAGAATGAGATTCTCTCGCAGTGGACTCTATCTTATACATCAATACAAAATGGTGTATCTGAAAGACGAAACCGCACTTTATTTGATATGGTGCAATCAATTGTGAGTCGCACAGTTCTTCCAAAATTGTTTTGGATATATGCATTTAACACTGCATGTTATACACTAAACCGTATCCTATCTAAATCGGTCAATACAACTCCATACGAGTTATGGAAAGGGAAAAAGGCCCAATCTTTCATACACGAAGGTTTGGGGATGCGACGCTTATGTAAAACGCATTGAATCGGATAAGCTAGGAGTTAAATCTGATAAATGTTTATTTGTAGAGTATCCAAAGTAAACTACATGATACTATTTCTACAATCCCATCGAGATAAAGGTCATCATATCGAGACTTGTTGTATTCTTAGAAAAGAGAGTGGGAGCAATGTAGATCTTGAAGAGGTTCAAGAAACCACAAATAAAATTGACCAATTAGATGTTCCAATGACTGAGCTTGCATCTGATGAAGCGCAGATTGAGAAAGTAGAAACCACCAGTTCTCAAGGACACACCAGCTCCGCGTAAGTCGAGCAGAGTCATTCATTTTCCTCTGAGATACGTTCTCCTGGTTACTAGTAATGTATTACTAATCGAGGAAGATGAACCTACTACTTACGCAGAATCGAAGTCAAGTGTTGACTAACAGAGATGGTAGGAAGCCATGGAATCCGAAATGAACTCCATATACGAAAACAAGGTTTGGACCTTGCTTGAACCGCCTGAAGGGGTAAAACCTATAGGCTATAAATTGGTTTACATTAAAAAGGTCGACATGGATGGTAATGTTCATACTTACAAGGCAAGATTGGTTGCGAAGGGTTTCAAGTAAAGATAATGGATTGACGAAACCTTCTCACCAGTAGTCATGTCTAAGTTAATTTGGATTCTGCTTGCGATAGTAGCATACTATAACTATGAGATATGGCAAATGGATGTCAAGATTGCATTCCTTAACGGGAATTTTAGCGAGGATGTGTACATGACACAACTTGAAGGCTTTGAATCCACAGAGCCAAACAAGGTATGCAAACTACAAAAATCCATATATGGATAAAGCAAGCCTTTCGGAGCTGGAATCTTCGTTTTGATAAGACAATCAAAATATTTGATTTTATCAAGAATGAAGATGAATTATGTGTGTATAAAAGGTTAGTGGGAACAAAGTCGTGTTTCTAATTTTGTAAGTTGATGACATACTATTATTAGGAAACGATATCTCCGATGCCAAAAATCAGTAAAATTGTGGTTATCTAAAATTTTTCCATGAAGGATATGGGAGAGGCAACGTATATTCTCGATATAAAGATCTATAGAGATAGATCTAAAAGAATGCTTGGCCTATCTCAATCGACGTACATGAATAAAATCTTGAGAATATTTAGCATGGAAGAGTCTAAGAGAGGACTCTATCCCATCGGGCATGAGATCAATATCTCAAAAAAGATGTGTCCAAAGACACAAATTAAAAGAGATCGCATGGATAAAATTCCTTATGCATCAGCAATAGGATCTATCATGTATGCCATGCTATGTACTCGACCAGATATTTCACATGCTTTGAGTGTCACAAGCAGGTTCCAAGTAAACCCTGGCGAGAAACATTGGATCGCAGTCAAGAATATCCTTATGTACTTAAGAAGGACTAAAGACATGTTCTTGGTGTATGGAGGAAATGAACTTAGAGTTCAAGGTTATGCCGATGCCAGCTTTCAGTCTGATAAAGATGATAGCAAATCCCAAATCTGGATATGTATTTACTCTAAATGGTGGTGCAGTCAGTTGGAAAGGTTCCAAACAAGAAACGACTGCTGATTCAACTACAGAAGTCGAATATATAGTTGCTTCAGAAGTAGCAAAGAAAACGGTCTGGATCAAGAAGTTCATTACTGAACTTGGAATAGTTCCTAGTATTGTTGATCCAATAACTTGTATTGTGATAACAATGGAGCTATCGCACAAGCAAAGGAACCCATGTCTCATCAATGATCCAGATATATATTGAGGCAGTATCATCTCATCAGGGAGATAATCTTAAGAAATTATATAAAGATAGAACTAGTCCTAACATACGATAATGTAGCAAGTCCTTTGACAAAGTTGTTGTCCCAGCACAAGCATGATGGTCATGCTAAATTTGATGGTATTAAGATACCTGAGTGATTGGATCTAGTTTGTATGGGAAATTTTGTAATATACTCTTTGTTAGACATTGAAGTATATTAACAAATTGATTAATTAAATGATTGTCTACATTTTAAAAGGTAGATATATTATTTTTAAATTTTATTATTTAAAATAATAGAGTCCGAAGAAAAGTTTATAGTAACTTGTTAATCACAAAGTGTTGTGATTGTAATATACAAGTTATAAATAACTTATTCTTGAATATATAGCAATAATGAGATACGGATATCATTATTGCGGATAGACTAGCATGTGTTGCATTTCTTTTGAAGAAAGTAGCTGATCTCACGAGTTAAGATGTAGAGGGACATCTGAATGAACACATGAATGCATTGTTATGAGAACATGACATTGGATGATCCGCCTAGAGATTCCACATGGATAACTATCCAAGCGTCAGTGGTAAATCTCTAATGTGCGGTAGTGGATTTAGTCATTTGACTTGAGGACATCATAGAATCTTATGTGAGGACCACTATACTTTAGCGAGCGTTTGATGGGACTCGTAGATTATGAGTCACCAGGAAGACGTCGTACGGGTATAGTGAGAATCATATGAAGGTTGTGAAGGTCCAATATGAGGATTTGTCACTCTTGGAAAGTAGGAGATTATAACCTACATTTTGCCTACTTAAGTTGATATAAATTTTCTCGGTCGGGGTGGAGTTATGAGTTGAAAATTATTTCAATCATAACAAGATTAGATCAATGAAGAGTTGAGGTGAATAACATAATTGGTTTAAATGAGATTGACGCTGATCCATATCTTTAACTAATTGGGTTATATTGATGAAGGGATTATATTTCCACGGTAACCGCACATATATTGGTTCTGTCATACCACATGACATTTTCCTTCACATGGATTGCCTTGACACATTGCTAGATGTCAATCTTGGACGGCGACGTGAATTGATCGATCTCGGTGAATCGATGAGAATATCACTGCGTTTGCCATCGTGAATGGGAACCTAATGGGTCACACACATAAAGTGAGAATTGAACATCTGGAATTGGACTTTGTCCAAGTGGGAGATTGTAAAAATTAATGTCCAAGGTCCAAATAGTTGGGTCGGACCCGTTTGTTGATGGGTTCTAGTTGGACTAGAACTAGGGCTAGGGTTAGCCCTACCTATATATATAAGGCCACAGCAGATTAATCATAGAGAGTTGTTTTCCATTACTTGCTAGCACAAGCAAAAGACAACCCAATCAATTTTCTCCCAAAAGGTTCCGCTTTCATCTGTTCTTGATCGTGGAAGTCCAGATCTGTTCTTGCTGTGTGGATCACCATTGGAGGCTGGACAATTGGACAGTTGTGGTATTGAAGATCGCACATTAGGCTAGTCAGAAATCAGATTCCACAATATTCATCAAAGGTAAACTTCTATCACGAATTCTCTCTAAGTACAAGGTTGATCCGGACTTATAGTAATTGAACATTTAATTTCTGTTGTGCATGTATACCTCAATTCCTTACACCACCCACCTGAGTGTGCTCCAATAGGACTATCATGTGCTTTCTCCATTGTTTAAGATACGAATTAGAGCTTAACCATAGCCTCTCTTTGTAACTTAACTGGTCTTAACTCCAAGTGAACTTTGGATACCTTGCTGGATCGATCGACTTTAATCTATGAAATAAACTTCTGAATTTTTTGATCACCTTGCCATTCTTCCTGGAGTTGTGCCATCCACTCATGAATAGATACGGAGAGTGCCATATTATAGCTGCATAATTAAGCAACCTTATTGTCATGCCCCGTTCGATAATTAATTTCAAAATCAAATCCTATCAACTTGGTTAGCCACTTTTGTTGCGTCGATGTAGTAATGGGCTGCTCTAGTAGATATTTTAAGCTAAAGTGATCTCTGAAAATCTAAAAATGCCTACCCAAGAGATAACACCTCCATTTTTGCACGGTAAAAACCACAACCAACATTTATTTTTCACAAGTGGACAGTCCAAACATTTTTTTGTGATAAGGCCTTACTGATGAGAGCAATAGGTCACCCTTGTTTCATGAAAGCAGCACCAATTCCAACTCCTAAGGCATCACACTCCACCGCAAATGACTTTAAGAAATGCAGCATTGCTAGCACAAGTGCTTTGGGTCATAGCTAGCTTGCTTCAAATTAAGTAAAACTATCTTTTTAAATTAGTCAACGAAGACTGATTTTCCCTTAGTTTTTAATGAACCAGCGGTAGTATCCAGTTAGCCCCAAAGACCTCGTAATGCTTTAAGTGAAGAAGTCTTGGCCATTGTAACATACAATCAGTAACTACTCCTTGATTTGATATTAAATGCCCCAAATACTCTATTTTTAACTAATTTTGCAATAAAATCTGAAATGTAAACTTCAAATGTCTCATATGATCATCCCATGAGATGCTCTAGACGAAGATGTCATCGAAGAAAACCAGAAAAAAAAATTCACAAATAAGGCTTGAACATGGCATTTATAAGACCTTGGAAAGTTTGGTCAACCAAAAAGGCATAACTAAAAACTCTTAGTGTCTGTTTAGTACAATTGTTGTGAGTAGAATTTTTAGCAGCAGAGCTTTTGGTAATAGAGCTTTTGGCAGTAGAGATTTTGTTAAAATATTGTTGACTTTTTGGATACAAATTGAAAAAGTGCTGAAATTGAGTGTTTGGTTGCATAACTACAAAAGAACTTTTGTATAAACTTTATATTTATTTGACTAAACAATAATTAATTATTATATATCTCATATTATTCTTTTTATAAATAATATTTTATTATATCCTATAATAACTATTAAAATTAATATATCAATTTAATAATAATTTCACAATTATTTTAGTATATTTGACTAAACAATAATTAATTATTATATATCACATATTATTATTTTTAAAATAAATAATATTTTTTTTATATCCTATAATAATTATTAAAATTAACATATTACTTATAATAAAATAATTAGTTTATATTATATTACTTAAAATCAATATATATTATATAATAACATAATTAGTTTATAATTAGTATATATTATATTACTTAAAATTAATTAGTTATTTAAAACATGTAATTATGTGTAATTTTTTATTATATTATTTAACGCGGTCAATATATATTTTTCACTTTATATTAATATATGAAGTGACAATTTGTTATAAGTTATTAATGTGGTAAATAAATTAATATATTAATGTGATAAATAAATTAACATTTTTTTTTTTTGATGTATTAATGATAGTGTTGTTAATTTTTAAGTTCATTAAATGTAATTACAACTTTTCGTAAAAAGTTCAAATTTTGGGCTTCTCTAAAATAACTTTTTAAAACTTTTTTAGTAAAGAAGTGCTTATTGACTTTAACCATACAACCATAAATATAACTAAATGTACTTTTGCTCTTTAAGAAGTACTTTTAGACCTCAAAAAGCCCTTCCAAACATACCATTAGTATTAGTAACCTTCATGGGTTCTAAAAGAAGTCTTGTGTACATCATTTGGATGAACTCGAATTTGGTAATAATAAGATCTTAAACCCAAGTTGGAGAAAAATACTACCCAGTTTAACTCATCTAGTAAATCATAAATAATCGGAATAAAAAACTTATCTTTTATGGTGACACTGTTTAGGGCTCGATAATCTACGCGCGTCTTCCACATGTCCTCATTTTTTAACCAACAAAACTAGCCAAGAAAAATGGGTCTTATGCTCTTATCTATTCTTTCAATTTCATTTTTTTGAATATAGGAGTAATGGTAAGGCCTAATATTCGTTGGAGTCGTCTGGTTGTTGGACTTTGGGCATGGTTTGGCCCAAATTGGTAGACCCATTTGGCTGACAAGATTGTGGTCCAGATATTGGAGTCTTAGATCAATCTTATCATATAAGATTGGAATGGACTCTTAGAGATAGAATTTATGATAAATCTTATCACATAAGATGTGGATGGATTCTTAGAGATACAATCCTAATGAGAGTACGCTTATTTCTTAGAGAATCTCAGTGAGATTTAGATAGGTATCTTTGTGAGTCTATAAATAGACCCCAATAGTCCAGCATTTAAAACACAACAATTTCATAAGATCTCATTCTCTCTCTTTGCTATACAGTTCATAGAATAGAGTCCTTGAGCTGTGGATAATTGTGGTTGTTCTTGTAAGACCCACACAGCGTGAGCCGTGATTATCGTGGGACTATCTCGAGATTTGGACTTGAAGATCGTTGATCCAATCATGTTCTACTTCACAAGTTTATAACATTGGTATCAGAGCCTACTTTGGTAGTCTCCATATTCTGCATGTTAGTACACGAAGGCAGAGTTCTATCTAGGACAAGCCGAGACATAAAGATTATGTATAGTTTGTCTCGAATCTCGAGTGGTCTATGGGCTAGCATGTTCGGAGCCACATGGTAGCACATATTAGGGCAATGAACTACGGGTTAGTCATGACTGATGTTGAGTCCATAGAACACCTAGTTGATTCACTTATTGGCTTGGGACACCTAATTGCCATAGAGATTTTGAGATATCTGGAGGAGGTCAATCACCTAGAGGTAGAGTATGATGTGTTTTGTGAAACACTCATAGTACATTGGGATAAGTATCGTTTATATGGTGGTGATTTCCACCCCGTCCCTAAGCCTGCTCCAGTGGTTGAGCATGTGCTTGAGCCAGCTCTGGTTGTTGAGACCAAGCCAGTTGTGGTTATCTAAGAAGTCCAGGAGGTGAATTTTGAGGTGTCCCAGGCCGAGTCATGTGTCACTTCGGATGACAATGCCCCACAGCCAAAGAGGCCCATGGTTCATGGATGTTGGACTAGTGACGATTATGCTTAGAGATAGTGTAATAGTATCAGTAGCATGATTATGAATGTTATATCTAGTGGGAGTAGAGTGGTAATTTTTTTCTCCTATATACTTTTGTTGCACAAAATCTAAATTAAAATTATCGACAGACACTTGTCCTATGTGATGATTATGAGCATATCGATTTTTTGATCACGTGATATTTGAAAAATCTTTAAATTGAAATTAGGATTTATGCTGTAAAAGGGTTTGATTGTGTGTGCTAAATTTTGTCCCCTTTTTGCGCATTAGTAGATGGCATCTAAGATGATTATGGCTAATTTGAACAGAGAAGAGAAATTGGACGGTGAAAATTATGACATTTGGCATCGCAACATCCAATACATCTTGGATGGTCAATAGGTTTTGGAAACCCTAACCCAATAAATGGCCTCACATGCTCAGGGCACTACTACTCAACATCGACACGATCAAGAGACTTACGAATCTTGGCATAAGAAAAATCATTGTGCATGCATAACTATGTTAAGCAGCATGCACAATGACTTGATCGGTGCATTTGAAGAACACAAAACTACCTAGGTGATGTGAGATGCCCTTAAGGTCAAGAAAGGTGGAAACTCTGCTACTAGGCTAAACGCATTGATATTGATGTTTAGCTCCTATAAGTTACGCTCAAACCAATCGATGAAACAGCATATTAGGAAAATGTCAACTATAATTCCCGAGCTCAAGGCAATAAGTAAAAACTTGACTAATGAACAGTAGGTCCAAGTTGGAATACATTCCCTTGCTGATTCGTAAGAGCACATGACGGTCAATATGACGTACAATGAGAACATCAAAACATTTGATGATTTGTCACGTCACCTTGAGCTAGAAGCTGTGCGTTTAAGAAACTGCAAAAGCTTGCAATGACCCCTACTTAGCTGGAAAGTCAATTAGGAAACCTTTTGAAAAATCCACGCGGTCATCTTTTCTGTTGCAACTAATCTATTCAGACATATGTGGCCCAATGAATGTAGGGCTAGGCACGATGCGAATTACTTCATCACATTTATAGATGACTTTACGTGTATTGGTCTTGTCTACTTGATCTTCCATAAGTCATAAGCATTGGAATGCTTTAAACAATTAAAATGAGAGATCAATCAAAGCTCTTAGGACTGACTTTAGCCGTGAGTATCTATTATAGAAATTTAAAGAACTCTATGATGAGAAGGGTATCCAAATACAGTTAACAATTCCTAGTTAACAATTTCTAGAACACTGCAACAAAATAGTATAGTAGAAAGAAAGAATCGTATACTATTGGATATAGTTAGGTCGATGATGGCACAGGCCAACCTGCCTATATCCTTTTGGAGGATGTCTTATTGACCGATGCATACATCATTAATCGAGTGCCTTCAAAATCAGTTCCTTCGACCCCCTTATGAGCGATGGACATGAAAAAAGCCTAACCTTGACCATTTGTGTTCATGAAGGTTCAGCTAAGTATGTTGACACTACTTATCATATGCATGGAAGTTAGGCCCAAAGGCTCGTAAGTGCATATTCATTAAATACTCCGATAAATCGAACGGATATGTTATGCTTGGTGAACAACCAAAATGAGGTGTAACTAAAATTGAGTCTCGTGATATAGATTTTGTTGAGGAAGATTTCTTAGAGGTAGAAGATGTGGATAGGAATCTTAGGTCATTTGAGACGGTTGAATCAGTAGAATGTGCTTAAAATCTAAACGAGAGTGACTCATATCCTAGTGGAAGTATGTTTCGTAGTGGGAGTGTACCACGAGATACTGGTTCTCAAAATTCATAATTAAGTAGAAGCCAATATATAAGCATCCCACGCCGTCATTTTGAGATTGAAGGAAAATCATTCATGTGTGCTCCGTAAGAAGAAGATGAGCCTAAAATTTATCAACAGGCTCTCTAATCTCCTACTTCTGATAAATCAAAAGTTTCAATGTTGGAAGAGATGGAGTCTATGAAGGAAAACAAAGTTTGGCAATTGGTTGATCTTGTGCATGGATGTAAGACTATTAGGAACAAATGGATTTTAAAAGTCAAACGCAAGGTAGATAGGTCCATAGAAAGGTATAAGGCTCGACTTGTACGAAGGGCTACACCAAAATGAAGGGTAATGACTATAAGGAAACCTTTTCACCAGTCATGAGGTTTGCCTCGATTTGCCTTATTCTAGCCATTGTTGCTCATTTGAATTTGGAACTTTACCAAATGGATGTTAATAATGCATTTCAAAAAGGAAAGCTAGATGAGGAGATCTATATTGATCAACCCACATGCTTTGTGGTATGTGAACAAGAGCACAAAGTTTGCAAGCTCCAACAATCCATTTATAGTCTAAAGCAATCAGATGACAGTGGTATTCTAGATTTCATCAAGCCATTTTGTTCAATGGATTTACAATGATTGAAGAAGACCATTGTGTGTATGTCAAACGATCCAAGGAAAGGTTCATTATTCTATCGCTATATGTAGACGACATATTGTTGACCATAAATGATATGGAGATGATTGTCACCATGAAGGTGTGGCTGTCTTCAAATTTTGAAATGAAAGATATGGGTGAAGCAAACTTTGGGCTCGAAGTAAAGATCCTTAGATATTGTTCAAAGATATTTCTCGAATTGTCTCTGGAGACTTGTGTTAAGAAAATTCTTGAATGATTTCCGATGCAAAATTGCAAACCCATTGACACTCTGATTGGAAGGAGTGATGCCTTATGCCTTGACATGTGCCCTAACACTGGAGAAGCAAAAGAAAATATGGCTTGCGTTCCATATGCTAGTGTTGTGGGTAGTTTGATGTACACTATGATGTATACTCGACCTGACATTTGTTATGCAGTTGGGTTAGTTTGTAGATTCCAATCGAATCCTAGTATTTCTCATTGGAAAGCAGTGAAATGGATACTTCGATACCTTAGAGGGACAATTGATTACATGATTTACTATCAAGCATCGGATTTGCGATTGATTGGCTATAGTGACGCAAATTGGAGAATCGATTTAGTTAAGTGCAAATCAACATCTGGTTATGTTTTTTTATTTGATGATGGCGCCATATCCTGGACTTGCAAGAAGCAAGCTTGTACAGCTTTATCAACCATAGAGTCGAAGTACATTGCTTCTCTACCTAGAAGCAAGCTTGTATAGCTTTATCAACCATGAAGTCAGAGTACATTGCTTCTCTGCCACATTCCAAGAAGATGTTTGGTTGAAGAGGTTCTTTCAAGAGCTTGGCATTGTCGTACAAGCTTCACAACCTATCACCATATATTGCGATAGCATGGCCGCTTTTGCATATTTAGGATCCCAAGTACCACAGAAAAACCAAACACATTGACATAAGATACCATTTTATTCGAGACATGGTTGCGCAAAGTCAAGTGGTCCTGAAGCATATATCTACGAATCACATGGTTGCTGATCTTCTTACAAAGCCGATAGCTCGGGATGTCTACCAGGCTCATGTTAGAAGTTTAAGACTGCGTATATTATGATTTGTTTATTTTCCAGTTGACCATACCATTGTAGTTTGGGATATCGTTTATTAAACTAATATTTATTTACACACACATAATAAAGTATGTCAACAGGCATATATCGACTCACTCATATGAGCGATATCCTTTGGCACTTAGAAGTGAGCAAAGATTAGACCTATTAGGCTTAAGACATTGGTGTAGGTGAGCTAAGCCAAACTGAAATGTTGCCTTGGAAGAAGCCAAGATAAGGTATTTATATACTGACTATAGATATCTAGATTTCACTATCCATGTGTAGCTTGTAGAACAGCCAGATGCAAAACGTTAATATGGCGCTGAGGGTAGTGAGCATATAAAGGATTCGAGTCAGGTTCCTAGTGGCGACTTGACTAAGATCTGAACGGTGTTTAAGATGAGACATACACTCTTTTTTTTTCTAAAAGAGAACTTCACCGAAACATGTATTTCATACTATATGTGCTGCGCGGCCAAGATAAGTAAGTGAAAGAATGAATCCCTACTTCTTCACTATGTAAGTCCTTAGATCACTATGTATTAGGGTGATCACACATTCATTGTGCCATATGTATCTTTTGACTTTGTCATAAGGTGAAGGTCTAATGTATGCTACTCTAGCGTATTTTGTATGGTCATGTTTGATTCGATCTAATGGGGCAATGCTGGGATAGCAATTAAGCCAAAACTAAGTGATATGATGGCGATTGGAAAAATATTCAGTGCATGTTTGGTAGTGCTTAAATTATTTTTAAGTGCTTATAAGTTGTGGGTTATATGAAATATGTAGATAATAAGTGTGTAGTGGGTTGTTAATCCTACAAATGTGTGGATAAAAAATATGTTTGACTAGTTTGACCAACTGAAATTATAATTTAAGCTTGGCCAAACATGAACTCAGTAACACATCTGTGATTTATGTGTATGGTCGACATGTTATGTTGCTTCTAGGTGCTACACTATAATTGTGTAAATAAAATCTAAGTGAATGAAATATTAGCATAGCTTCGACAGATTACTCAAAGCGGTTGGAGACGCTAAATTCGATGTGGATGAAGAGGTCTGGGACATAACGAGACACTTTAGGGGAAGTTTTATGCTGGTCTTGATGAGACCTAGTATAGTACTCCAAACATTTTTTATGCAAGTGGCTCGACGGCCGCATAGCTAATTTATCAAGTATGAATGAAATGTATAGTAGGATGATGAGAAAAATGCATGCTTTATACCCACTATGTGTGAGTGAGTGATGTTGGCCTTTGGGCTTGGTTTAGACCAAATTGGTGCGCCCATAGTGGGTTGACAAGATTATGGTCCAGATATTGGAGTCCTATATCAATCTTATCATATATGATTTAAATAGACTATTAGAGATAGAATCTTTGATATTTATTATCACAAAAGATGTGGATGGATTCTTATAGATAGAATCCTAATGGGATTATGCGTATCTCTTAGAAAGTCTTAGTGGATTCATTTGGGTCTCTTTGTGTAATGCCCTAGATTTTCTTAACCCGAATAGTCACTTAAAAATCCTGTTCTACACTTGACAACTTTAAATCTCAAATTCCTACCCCTTGAATGGTTTTTAAAATTTAATTACAACAAAAAATAGCAAGCACACAAGAAAATTCATAAAGACTTCCAAAATTTCATAGTTTTAAACGGTTTGACCATCTTAACGTACTCTAAAATTATGATTTTTGAACTACAAGTACTTGAAACATTAGGCTACAACATATAATAAATATAAATCTTATCCATGTCGTTTGATATGAGAAAAACATCGCCAAAGTTGCCTGAAAAATAGTCGAGTACCACTGATGTTGCCCCAGGAAAACGGTCATGATAAATTCATAAAATGTGATTCCAAATTCTACTAACAGATAACTTATAAAGCTATCAAACACAACTGATTTTGAAGTTAGGGAAAGAATGCAGAAAATTCAATACTTTAAACTATAACTTCAACTTTAATTTCTAAAACAGAGAATTGAACATAAATTTGATTTGCTTTGAATTTACAACCTTAAAACATATCCAAATATTGTACCATGATTTACATAAAAAAAGGCTTGATCATATCGACGCCAGAACATAAAAGACATAAACTATATTTTTTCTTTTACTATAGTACTCTACGCCATTGCACCACCACCAAACATATCAATTTGAAGAGTAAATGATTTGGAAGCATGGGTATTTTAAAGAAACATTCAGTAGAAATTATACTAACACATAAGAGAGACATGGGAAATCATAAATGCGACATACCAAACTTTAAAACATATATAAGGAACAACATAATTCGGTAGCCGACACTATATAAATTCAAAAGTGATTACCTTCAATCACAACTTTCTTAAGTGATTACCTACAATCACTATCAAAACATTCATTCAAAGAAGTTTAACATGGCATATATTTTACGTTTCAATTTTCCAAAGAAAATTTTGTAAAATCATAGCTTAAGTAGAAAAACTACCTTGCAATTTAGAATTTTTGTTGAGTTGAATTGGTTGTCCTTTTCCTCATATTAACTCTGCACTTGCCTTGTTATTTTACCAAAATTCGTGTGTTGTAGCATGGAGTATAAAATAAAGAAGAATAATGGCTGAAATTCAGGGAAGAAATTGGTTGGAGTTGTGAAGAAAAAACACAGCAACCGTCTTACTGTTAGACCAGATTTTGAAGGAGAAAATAGGTATTCATCTTTGGGTTGTATGCTAATTTTCTTTGGTGGACAAGAGCACACATCAGGGCCTAATTTCTGGATAGAAAAGATGGGAAAAAATGAAGAAAAGTGGAACTTGTTGCTGGAATTTGGGGTTGAAAAAGAAAAGGGAAGAAGAAGAATTACTGGAGCAAAAATAAATATTAAATGCCTATTGTTGGGGGGCCGAAATTGGTGAACAAAAAGGAAAGAATACTAGAGTATTTTTGGTGATTGAAATGAGGAGAATTAAAAGTGTTTAAGGGGCAGAAATATAGGAATTTTGGGGGGTAAAAATCTATGATTTGGTGGCTGAAATAATGAGGGAAGGTGGGATGTTCTTCAAGGATAATGGGACAGTTTGGGGGCAATTTTCTGTAGGGAACATGGGGGCAGTTTGGCTGAAATTTAAGTAGGATGAATGGTGGATAAATGGTGCTGAAAATGGGAAGTAAGTGGGCTGGAAAATGGGGATAGGGGACAGTATTCCTTCAAGGTTTTAGGGGCTGTTTGGGGGCATTTTCTAGCAGTGAGGTAGATCGGGTTTTGGGCAATACGGTTGGAAAATTGGACTGAAATTGGGCCAAAACTAAGGTAAATAAGTAGACTGAAAATGGATCAAAACTAAGGTAAACAAATGGACTGAAATTGGGCCGAGAAAAATGTTTGAATTTCACTTGGTTTCTAATTTGAACATTGGCCAAAAATTATCCAAGAATTAAGTAAAGAAAAATTATTCGATGTAAGAAAATTTAATGAGGCTTGGTGATATATAATATTCATATTCATCAAATAAATTTTTAGGACAAACACCTACAACAATTAACGCGACTAAAATATTTTAAATCATGTAGTTCGTAGCAACGCCAATAATTAAAAATTTTATTAAAATGAAATTTAATGAAAAAAATTTCCAGTTAGTACAACCTTACCCGCTTAAAATAATTTCTTCCTCGAAATTTAAGTTATTTGGTTTACGAGGTCCGAATACTTAGCTAAGATATCTTATTCTCTTTCTCAAGTGACCACATCTTCTTCGTGCCTACCCCACTGAACTTTGACTAATGGAACCTCCCGGTTTCACAAAAAATAATCTAGAACCACCACAGACGCTTCTTCATAAGTCATATTATTTTGCAAGTCCAATGATTGATAATTTACCACATGCATATGGTCAAGCATATACTTCCTTAACATTGAAATGTGGAATAAGTCATGCATTGCTAATAGTTCGGGTGGCAATGCCTGACAATACGCCGCCGTTCCAATTTTCTCAAGAATTTCAAACGAGCTAATGAACCGTGGGCTTAAGTTCCCTTTCTTTACAAAATGCAGAATTCCTTTCATCCGAGCCTGCGAGAACTTTAGGTTGGGCCTTCCTCTCGACCATCACGTTATCACCTTTTATAGCTTGTATCAAGATGCAAAAATTCTAGGGCACATGTTCGAGCCAAACGAAGCATTCGATCATTTGTTGAGTATTCTCAGCGGTATAGAAGTAGGTTTGGGCAATAAGATAAAGAATGAGATGCTAAAGCAAGATCCAACCATATCAATGTTAAGATGTTTTGCCTTAGCCTCACTAATTGCTGGGAATATTACATGGATGAGTTCACTACGAGTAGTGACGAGTCGGATGCACCTTCTGAAGCATCTATCAATCAACTCTTACCTGATAGCCAAAGAGATTCAAACTAGATGCCATCATATTATTTCTTTCAATCATGTTATTTCCTACCAGAATTTCTTGTTGGGCACACAATTAGATTTTGAGTTGTAGCTCCAGTTTCCTTTCAATTGAATTTCATATTGTTTCTAAACGCTATCTTGTCTCTAACGCTTTGTCGAGTTTACTTTTAATAAAGTTTCCAGTTTTCCTTATGTTGAATTGTGATATGATAGTATTACTATTGTCTGGTGGATATATTTTAGTTATGTCTAAAGAAAAGGCACCACCAACCCAGAACAATTTGATCAAGGACTTGCTAAGAGTAGTACAAGACCTAGCTAGGCAAAGTTAGGCTCTTCCTCATCCACCTCCCTCCCAACCTATGTCTCCAGCTGTCTACAATCGTGTTGTCGAACATTTTCGTAGGCATAAACTCCCTACCTTTGATTGTGCTTGAGGACCTTTGGCAGCAGAAGAGTGTTTGCATAAGTTGGAACGTATTTTTCGAATTCTAGCATGTACCGATGCACATATAGTCCAACGCACAGAGTTCACACTGGTGGGAGTCAATGTCACACATTCGAAGCGTGGCAGAATAGAATGCATTGACTTGGACCCAGTTCAAGTAAGAGCTAATGGTGAAAGTACTTTCCATAAGCCTTAAAAGACCACAAGGAGATAAGAGTTCCTACAGCTGAGATAAGGAAGCATGTCGCTCACAGAGTATGAGCGTAGCTTCGAGCAACTTTCGAAGTATGTTCCTCACCTAGTTGATACTAAAGCTAAGAAGATCAAGAGATTCGATCAAGAACTGAGTACAAACACAGCTTGATACTCATGTCCCACAACTTAACCACCTACCATGACATGCTAGCTCGGGCTAAGACAATTTGGTATCACAAGGCCAGCTTGGACCAATCCTCCAGAACAGGGACTCTTCTAGGAAGAAAAAGTGGAACGCCCAAGACAAAGGAAAAGGAAAGTGGCAAGGTAAGAAACCAAATACAAGACTCGCCAAAGCGAGTGCTTGTTGGAGAAGAATGTTTGCTACCGATGTAGCAAACCAGGTCATATAAGAATGAACTGCACAGAACCTCCCAATGAGAGATACTGGAATGAGGGAGCCAAAAATAAGAACAAGAATGGAAAAGGGTGAGTATTTGCTCTTATGCAGCAAGAAGCGGACGAGAACCCTAACGTGATAACAGGTACCCTTCTGTTATCGCATGTTCCTTCTTATGTACTTTTCGAATATAGACCCACGCATTTGTTTATCTTCGCTTCTTTCATTGCAAATACTATACTTGTTTTTAATAAATCGACTAATATTAAAATACAAGATAGAGACGTATTGGCCTATTTTTCCACCAATGTGATCCTCATTACTGATGGACAAATCTGTTTGTAAACAGAGCTCTTTTATCGTAGAATTAGACCTGCTATTAATGTCGGCTTATCTGCTAGTCGTGTTGGGTCTTTTGCTCAGTTGAATACTATGAAACAAGTATATGGTAGTTCAAAATTAGAATTGACACAATATCGACAAATGGCGATCCTTGATCACTTGGGTCAGATCTTGATGCTACGACTCAGGCATTACTCAATAGAGGTGCAAGGTTGATATAAGTTAGCACCCTTCTAGCCAATTTCTATTTACTAATCAACTAGCTAAATCGGTTAAGAAAGAGATTGAAAGGAAAGTACTAGAAGAAAATGTGTATATTTTGGAGATGAGAGATTTTGATGTAATTTTAGGCATGGATTGGTTGTGATGCAATCATGCGTCTATCCAGTGCCACCAAAATGAAAATGTACTCTAGGGACCTGGAGATGAAGATTTTTATTTCTCAGGTCTAAAGAAATAATCATGTCAAGGACATTTCTTCAGTGCCTTAGGTAAATCACAACCACGGATAACTATTAGGGATGTGGCTTTCATACGAGACTTTTTAGATGTGTTTCCCTAAGATCTACCCAGAATTCCATCGGATAGGCAAGTGGAATTCACAATTGAATTAACTCTCGGAGCGGCACTAGTTTCAAAAGCACCTTATAGAATGGCCCCAAAGAAATTACAAGAACTGAAATCTAAACTTCAATAGTTATTGGATAACAACTTGTACATGTCCTCTTCGTAAAGAAGAATGATGGATCAATGAGGATGTGCATCGATTATCGTGAGATAAATCATTTAACCAAAAAGAATGAGTATCTCCTTTTGAGGATCAAAGATTTGTTCGACCAATTAATAGGGTCGAAGGTTTTCTCTCTAAGATTGATTTGAGGTCTAGTTACCATCAACTGAAAATCAAGGCTAGTGACATCCCGAAAATAGCTTTTAGGACTCAATATGGGCATTATGAATCATTCATTTTGGTTTGACTAATGCTCTAATAGTGTTCATGGATTTGATGAACACAGTGTATCATGAATACTTGGACAATTTTTTCATAGTTTACATTGATGACATTTTGGTATGCTCTTCATTAATGACATGATGAGTACCTCAGAATAGTTCTAGAGACTCTGAGGAATGAGAGATTGTACGCTAAATTCAAGAAGTAAGAAGTTTGTCTTAATCGAGTAGGTTTTCTTGGGTACGTGGTCACTGCCCAAGGAATTGAAGTTGACCCGACAAAAGTGGAAGCAGTGACTAACTAGAATTGACCTACCAATGCTGGAGAGGTCCGTAGTTTCTTAGGGTTAGCTGGTTATTATCAGAGGTTCATTGAAGAATTTTAAAAAATAACCGATGACGCAGTTAACCAGAAAAAGGATGAAGTTTCAGTTGACAGATAAGTGTGAGCTAAGTTTTCAACAGCTTAATCAACGTCTAGTCACAACTCTGGTGCTGACAATACACAAGGGAACATATGGATTTGCCATTTACAATGACGCATCTAAGTTGGGCTTGGAATGTGTGCTTATGCAGAATGGAAAATTGATTGCCTAAGCCTCAAGGATATTAAAGCCGTACGAGCAAAATTATCCAACGCAAGATCTAGAACTTGCAGTAAGGGTTCAAGCCTTAAAGATATGGCGCCACTATCTGTATGGTGGAAAGTATGATATTTATACGGAACATAAGAGTCTCAAGTACTTCTTCACCCAGAAAGAGCAAATTATAAGACATAGGAGATAGTGGAAGTTAGTAAAGGACTACGATTGTACGATTCATTAACACCCGGGTAAAGCCAACATCCTCGTCGATGCCTTGAACAGAAAGACAGTGGGTCAGATGGCGTTAGTCTTCACAATACAAGAGCAGTTAATAAGATAATTTGAAATGTTAAGAATGGAAGGTGTAGCACCATTGAGTCAATTTTCTGTAAGAATAGCATCCTTGACGATTCTACCCACTCTCAGGGATCGAATTAGAGAAGCACATGATAAGGGTCTATTTCTGTGAAAGATCAAAGCCAAAGTTGGTATAGATAAATGAAAAGACTTCAGTTTGATTGCCGACAAGTTGTTGATGTTCTGTGTACCCAAGGATGAAGAGTTGATGAAGAAAATTTTGGAAGAAGCTCACTTGACCCCTTATACAGTGCATCCTAGAGGAATGAAGATGTATCGTAACCTCCCAAACACTTTGTGGTGGAGAAACATAGATGTATGTGGAGAAATGTACACCTTGTCAACAAGTAAATGCAGAACATCAAAGGCCATTCGGGCCATTGAATTCGCTAGAAATACCTTAATCAAAGTGGGAGCACGTAACCATGGATTTTATAGTAGGGTTTCCAAACTCAAAAAAAGGACATAATGGAATTTGTGTAATAGTTTACTAATTGACCAAGTCAACTCTCTTCTTACTAGTAAAGATGACTTTCAGTATGGATCAATATGTACAGTTGTACCTTAGAGAAGTTGTTAGATTGCATATGGAGTCCCCGCATCTATCGTGTCAAACAAAGATCCTAGGTTCACATCCAAATTTTAGAAGAACTTACAAACAGCTAAGACCTTGATTTATTGGACCATTTGAAATACTTGAAAGAATTGGAAATGTGGTGTACCACCTAGCGTTACCTCCAGAGATCTCATCAGTGCATAATGTCTTTCGCGAGTTTACAATCAGAAAGTATGTCCACGACTAGTAGACTATCAGGCTTTGGAAGTACATAAGGACCTATTTTACGAAGAAACTCTAATCAGTATCGCAGATAGAAAGGTTTGTGATTTGAAAAATTGAGAAGTACAATTGGTTAAAGCTCAATGGCGAAATTGTGGACTAGATGAGAAAACTTAGGGAGAAAAAAAAGAAGAAATCAAAGCCCAGTGCCCCTTGCTCTTTGCCTAACAAGGTAAATTTTGAGGGATAGAGAATATAACACCCTGAATCTTTGATTACATTTAGAATTTCTTTTACGGCTTCAGTATAACTTTACGTATCACTAGAAGGTTTAAGTCTAGTCAAAGTCCAACCAAGGCCCAATAACAATTAGAAAGCCCAGTCCATCTAGAGAAAATATCTCACAATTTGTTTGAACTCTAAATTTCTTTTAATTAATTTAAGAAGCTTAAATTATGGGATATTTTTAAATGGAAATTCTTGTAATTGTCACTATTCATGAACTTACCAATTTTTGCATAAAGTAAAATTTTCATTTTCTATAGGTGACAACACAACAAAAAGGAAAACAACCCCAAGATTCCAAATTTCTACTCTCCGCCCTATACATACCCACAGCCTCCCTTCCTTCCTCATTCACTCTCTCAGCGTCTACACACATACATGATAATCCAAGAATAACTAACCAAGAGGGTGTGAATTGGTTTTTACAAACTTTTTTGAAAAACAATCTCAAAATAAGAGATTTAAAAGATGTAGATTAATCAAGTAAAAATTACAAGTACAATGTAAGTAAATAAAATGGTAGAGAGAGTGTAAACGATATTTTTATGGAGGTTCGATCCAAACCAATGATATACGTCCCCCGTTACCAAGCTCTCCGTCATGGGAACGGCCTTTCCACTATATTGATTGACTTATGGTGCAATCAAAGCTCTTACAACGCTTCCAATGACTTACAAACAAGGAGCATCAATCCTTATATAATATTGAGCTTTACGGGACCTCAATATAACCAAAAGATATAAAGAAGTTGATTTAAGATAATATTTGTCTCTTAATAAATGATAGATACAAGTTAAGTAACAAGAGAGAATAACACTTCAATAATTAGCAATAGATGAAAAGTTCAAGTGTTAGAAAGAAACTATGATGAAGATGATAATTCAAAAGTTTGATTTAATCATCAAAGTTTTTCAATAAATGATTTAGAAGATGCAAATGCAATGAAAGTTTGAATGATTTTTCTCAAGATGATTCTCTCTTTTTATGCTCTTGTGAATGTGTAAAATGATAATGAATGAAGAGCAATTTTTAGAACTATCTGTCTATTCGGATGATCAGTCGACCGACCTACAAAAGTTTGAATGACCAATAATAGCCGTTGGAATATTACGAATCAAAACGGTCATAATTTTTGAAAAATGACATCTAATCAGTCGACCTATTTTTGAATCGGTCAACCAGTTTAGAGAATTCGATCGACCGAATTGAATTTCAATTGACTGAATTGTGCCTTAAATTTGTTCAAAATATTTTATGTAAGTGATATTAACATGGTTTTTGGTGCATAAAATTATTTTAGAGTTTTTTTATCATTTATTACTAAAGTAAGATCAAAGTATTAGTACACTTACATTTGGTCTAAAAATCTAATCTTCGATATTGCTTGAAATTTGAATCTTAAACTCTTATCTTAGATGATTAACTTTCATCTTGACTTCTTTGAGAGTCTGATTTGTAATATAGTCTTGATCTTGATCTTTTGATGATGATTGATTTGAACGCTTTGAAGATTACTTTAAACCAATACCAATTTGTTAGTAAACAAGATTAATTTATTTGTTATGATCAAAACATTAAGGTTAAAGTTAACCATAGGTCAACAATACATACACACTCACAAATTCTCTCAAAGTAAGAACAAGAAAAATAAGAAAGAAGAATAAGAAGATCGAAGCTTCAAGTTTTCATCCTAATTTTTTATCAAGACAAGAGGTAGGAAAATTCATGTGCAAGTAAATTAAAAATCCCTTTTAGTTATTGATTGTATGTGATATTTTCATGCTAAAGAATGATTTATGGCCATTCTAAATACAAAAATGTATAATCCATTTGGTTATACAAGAAAGAAATAAGTTTAGTCTAATCTTCCATGATTAAATACATGAAAGAATTAATTTGAGGTCTCGGCCCTTGAGCTCACCGAAACTAAAAGTTTGTATAGTATTTATGCAAGAACTTCAATTCTTAATTGAGATTTGCACATATATTGTTAATTTTCCTATTGAGTTTGCCAAAACTCACTCCTTTTTCCCCTCTCTCAGATTAATTGGGTTTGGATGGAGGTACAATGATGGAGCTGGTATACAATGGGAAAACAAAAGCCAAGAGAGACATAATTTTCATATTTATAATGAGTTTGAGTTTTGAACCTTGCTAAAATTATAATGTTTTGAAAGTGATATAGAATCTTTTATCTTATGATGACTGAATTAGTCCTTATTTGGCATATGGGGATTTGAATTTTGATTAATTGTTGCATTGGGTGATGAAATTTTACTTCAAAAAGAGAACAAAGAATCTGGTCAGCATTTTGACCTGACTTTGAACGGCCACCAAACAATGTGTAGTTCAAATTTTAGGGCGAAACCACTTGAGTTGGAAATCCTAATCAGCTTTCTAACTCTGGGTTTTGGAATATTGGTCTGCCCCTAAATTTCAGGTAATTTAAATTAAAGATATTATAATTTTGTAAATGTTTAGAACAATATAATATAAATATAATGTTAAAATAATGAATATAGTTACAAATCATAATAACAATAATAACAGAGTTAATTACATTTAAATATGAATTAATTGCAGGCACTC
The DNA here is from genome assembly GCA_023638005.1 of Forsythia suspensa. Lineage (NCBI taxonomy): Eukaryota > Viridiplantae > Streptophyta > Magnoliopsida > Lamiales > Oleaceae > Forsythia > Forsythia suspensa. The sequence continues at coordinate 43,248,917 of CM042674.1, forward strand.
TCTGCACGTAATTTGGCAAGCCACAACTATATTAAATATAATCATCGTGGTGGATCAAAATCATTTGTTGCACGTCTTGAAGAAAATATAATTTTTTTTCTTTTCAACTTATAAAAGTAAAGAGATTTATATAACATGAAGTATATTATTTCAAACAGAGAGCAATTACTAAAGACAGTACACAAGGAGTAGACCTTTATTATGAGACTCGTTACAACGAGAACAAAGGATGGGTAAATGATGAGGTACGAACAAAATATGTAAGTATATTAACCTTTTATTCTTCTTCATTGACATTTTCCTACAAACTTGTTTTTAATATATTTTTCCTATTTTCTCTTAACCTATATGTAGGAGACAATGCTTAAGATTAAAGAGCAACATGTTCCAGAAGAAAGTCATGCCCCAACTAAGAGCAACATGTTCCAGAAGAAAGTCATGCCCCAACTGAATTTGAGATAATGCAAGAGGTTTTAGGAAAATGTAGAGGTTACATTAGAGGACTTGGACATGGTCCAAAACCTGCCTCAAGCCACGGTACTGTTGATTTGACTTCTACTGATATAGAGTCAATAGCCCTTCACGAGAAAATAGAGAAGCACGAATAAGAATTAGTAGATATGCGTGCTAATATATCTCAATTTGAGACATTAATACAGACGATAATATTGGGTCAAGTTGGCACGTCTTCACAACCATCTATGGCATCACCTACAAACCATATATAGGTGTCACAAAATTTACTTATTTATTTTCTTTAATTATTGAGACATCTATTTTCTGTTTTATGGGTTGATATATTTTGTTAGGCATATAACATTTATTTTTTCTCTTTTATGAGATACTACATTTCCAAACTACAAATTATGAGAGAGATGGGCTGAATTCATGTTGTTACTATCATATGTATGCATATTATATTTTTTATTTTATTTCATACCCATGATTAGACGATGATGATAATTCTCTAGTTGGTTATATGGTTGTGCTATTTTTATTGCTACTATTGTATCTTATGCATTATAGTGTATTGTTCAATGAAAATTTCAAGTTTTTATTCCGTTCTAGTCTACAAAAACATTACTGCTAAAATTTAAATACAGTAAGACATAAATTGCACATGTACATGTACTAACTTAGCAACTATATCCCTCTACAAGTGGCAGAACAAGGATAGCGGAGAGGTACACACTTTGTTCATCTGTTTACCCAATTTGTACAATGATGATCGACTTCATGTTGTTGCTATTCCAATTAAACTAATAACAAATGAAAACAAAATTCTTGTATTCCTTTGATTGTGTTTACCATAGAGGATAAATAAAGTTTTGCCTTTTTAATTAGATTGCCATTCCTTCTTGAGAAGAAGATAACCATATGACACAATTGATATTCTCCATGTATGCATCAAACTGTTGGTGGATTTAGGAGAGACCGAGTTCTTTGTTTGCCAAGGCATGGGCTTCACATTATTAGATGCATTGTGTCCAGAATTCCTAAACCTGAAAAAATAAATTAAATATAACATAATAAAATCACCATAAACTAAAAAAGTGTAGAGACCAATTCTATCTTTTCCCATATTTCCACCAGATTCCTGGAACAGTTAAGTTCTGCTAACTGATAGAGATGAATCAACATCCTAAGCGATCAAATCATTCTACCCTGTTGGTTATGCATTTTAATCATGTGATTTGAATTGTTGATTTTTTATGTTGTATTTAAGGAAAAAAGAAACACTGTAATTCGTTCATCTACAGGTTTAAATACAGAGCTATTTTTGGTGAATTGTGTTATATGTTGGTGCTGGTTTTGTGCTCATTTTAGATTTTAATTGTTGATTTTTCTGATGTTCTTTTGAATCAACCTATATTTGTTTTACTAGCTCCATTGGATCTCTAGCCTCTTTCATTATTAAGTAATCCAATCAATGCCCTAGCACTAGATTTCTCATAAAATTTACATTTTTCCCGTGCTTTGGTTGATTGTTGATATGGTTGCATTTGCTTATCCTTGGGTCTATCTCAGCCTGAAGATGGAGTTTAGGCTCGAGCTGTAAATGGACATGAGGATCTCATGCATAGTGGGAATCAAATTTGAATAGAAATCACAAAGCATGAACGTCTTTAAACTGTTCAATTCTAAATACTGCAAAGAAGCTCATCTGATTGTTAATTGATTAGAACTGTTCAATTCTAGATAGTGTGAAAGAAGATCCTTTAATCTTTTTTTTTTAATAATACCAAGTTCAAAGGAATATATTGTCAAAACAGGCTTTGAAGAAGACTACTAATACTTTCAAAGCCTAAATTCCAAGCAAATGATTGTCCACAAAATGAAACAAATAATTAAGACAGAAATAAAACAATCACAAAAAGAACATTTGATTTAATCGACTTCCTCGATCTTGGGACCAGCTCCACTACCACTAGGGGCAGGACCTTCTTCGTCCATGGCAGCACCACCCATTCTACCCATATCACCACACGCTCCTTGGTACATTTTTGCAATGATGGGGTCACAGATGCTTTCCAACTCCTTCATCTTGTCCTCAAACTCATCCGCCTCTACTAGCTGGTTGCCATCTATCTACTGGATGGCCTGCTCAAGACATCCTCAATCTTTTTCTTATCACCTTCTGGGAGCTTAACAGTGTTCCTCAAATGTACACTTGGGTTGTTAGTTGCACTCCTCAAACCAAGAAATTGCAAGATATTGTTCCTCAAATTATTCATCAATTGGGTCCTGATAACTTGGAGAATTTGAAGAAATTAGTTCCAGAAGCAGGTACTTGGTGCTGGTACTAATATAGCGCAAAAGGACAATGATGATGATGTGCCGAACCTTGTTGGCGATTAGACATTTGAAGTTGCTGCAGAGAAGGGTCACACCTCTTAAGAGTTCAATATCGATTTTTGTGTCATTCCTTGTATGTTCTGTGTTTTTTAGCTCTGTTTTTCTCTGGTTAAGTAGTTTAATTGAAACTAGAAAGTTACTTTGAAATTTTAATCAGTAATCAACTTAATCCTCCAAAAAAAAAAGGTAAATTAAAAAAGAGCTTGCACACATATGGAACAAAGCAGTGGATAAGACATTGGGACCTATTATTTAGTCTCTTAGCTCACGTGGATGGTAGAAATGTTGGAATAAGTTGACCACATTATGAATAATAGTCTCTCTATTCGTTTATCTGTAATTTTGAAACATCAAGGCCAAAGTACTTTGTCATGGATACAGGTAATATCATGTTTCAAAAATTAAAAAAAAAGGACCTTCTATTGTCTACTGTTGTTGATGCTTCATACAGTACTGTACAATGAAATATTATTGAAATAATTGCTATTTTTCCTTCATCATCATGATAATCTAGTGGGGATTTATTTTGCAAAAAAAAATATATGATTGGAAGTTTAATAATTTTTGAATTTATGGCGGAAATAATTTTTTTTACACTTTATACATTATACACAATAAAACATTATAAAAAGTAAATTCTTATTAAAAAAATATATAATTTCATGTTTGTGCATACTAATTAATAATTTACTATGTATTTGTTAATTAGTTTAAAATATTTATTTATGAACAACAGTAAAATAAACTTGTGGCAAATGTTGTTCATTACAAAGATTAATAGGTGACGAATGTGGATGTCACGATTTGTTTTCCATCCTCTCTACAAGCTAGAGCAATGACAAATATAGGTGTCGCAATTTTTTTCCTCTATCCTAGAATTTTTAGTCAACAAATATTACTTGTCGCAAAAAATAGACCTATTGCATCACAAAAAACTTTGTTGCAAGAAATAAAGTTTGTCGCCATAGGTTTCCCACCAAATATATTTTGGCGCCGAGCTTTCCATCATGTTTTTTACTACAATCTTTATTACTTGTCACGCATTTCGATATTTCGCGACAACTTTTTATTTTGTCTTATTTTTTTTGGTACTTATTTTTCCACTAAAATTTTTGTGACATACTTTAAAAACGTGTCGCGCTAAATCACTTATTGCGAAAATTTATATATGTCGTAAAATATCTTGTCGCGAAATAGATATTTTGTTGTAGTGACACTTGACTTCGATTCTTCGCTAGTAGTAGGTTCATCTTCCTCGATTAGTAATACATTACTAGTAATCAAGAGATCGTATCTTAGAGGAAAACGAATGACTTTACTCGACTTACGCAGAGCTAGCGTGTCCTTGGGAACTGGTGGTTCCCCTTTCTCAATATGTGCCTCATTAGATGAAAGCTCGGCCATTGGTTCATCTAATTAGTCAATTTCATTTGTGGTTTCTTGAACCTCTCCAAGATCTACGTTGCTCCCACTATCTTCTCTAAGAATACAGCATGTTTCGATACGATGACCTTCATCTCGATGAGATTGTAGAAATAATATTCTGCAGATTTTTCTGGATACTCCACAAATAAACATTTATTAGATTTAGCTCATAGCCTATCCGATTCAACGCGATTCACATAAGCGTCGTAGCCCCAAACTTTCATGTATGAAAAATCAGTTCTTTTTCCTTTCTATAACTCGTATGGAGTTTTATTGACCGATTTAGATAGGACACGGCTTAGTGTGTAACATGTAGTGTTAAGTGGAAATTTCCAAAATGATTTTGGAAGAACTGGGTGGCTCATCATTAATCGCACCATATTAACTACGGTGCAATTTCTCCTTTCAGATACATCATTTTGTTGTGGTGTATACGGTGGAGTCCACTGTAAGAGAATCTCATTCTCTCTTAGATAGTCTAAAAAACTCACCTCTTAAATATTCGTCACCTCGATCAAATCTAAGCTGAGAATATTTTTCTTGCTTATCTACTTCTTGCTTGAATTCCTTAAACTTTTCAAGGGCTTCTCTCTTGAATTCCTTCAAGTATATGAAACCATATCTAGAATGGTCATCTATAATTATGATGAAGTAGGAAAAGCCACATCTAGCATATATAGACATTTATCCATATACATTAATATGTACAAGACCCAAAATATTTGCAACTGACTCCCTTTCCAGAAAAATGGGGTCTAGGTCATTTTGTCCAACGAGCATGATCCACACTTATCAAATGATTCGTGATCATTTGAATCCAAGTATCCATCTTTATTTAACTTGGTGATTCGTTTTCATTTATATGACCGGGTATGCAATATCAAAGACATGAGTTGTTTGGTTTTATCTATTTTATGCCTTGTAGTTCTTTTTTCTAATGCCATTTGTTTCCATATTGAAAACGCATATCATCATACTTGGATTTTTCTTTATTTACTTTAATTGTTTTTCAGCAGATTTGGCCTTCTTGGGTCCTTTCTGAAAGGTCTTTTTAGATTTCCTCTTAGTACCCTTAGAGGTGTCAATGGCCAAAATTTGCCTATTTTCTTTGTTTATTTTGGGCTCAACAGTTTTCAGTGTATTCAGCAGCTCAGTCCGGGTACATTGAATCTTATTAATGTTGAAGTTCATAATGAACTGTGAAAAACTATTAGGCAAGAACTGCATAACTAAGTCAACACTCAACTCGTGGTCCATGATAAAACTCAATTGGTTTAATTTTTCAATATAACCAATCGTCTTTAATACTTGAGCACTGACTAAAGATCTTTTTACCATCATACCTCTGAATAACATTTTGGATGTCTCATACCATTCAGTCTGTGACTGTACATAATTCAACTCCTTGCAATGATATTGGTATAAACATTTATACCCTCGTGCTGCTTTTCTAACTCACTGCAAGCATCACATGTTGCATTGTTATCGTCATCGATGTGTTAATTGTAAGCATGCACGTTCTCTGCCGTAGGAGCTTTCGGCATTGGCTGCTCAATGACATATCCAATTTTATGCTTGAGAACAATTCTCATATTGCGGTGCCAGTCTAGAAAATTTAGTCCGGTATGTTTGTTGGCATCCAATATGCCTCTCAAACTCATATGGTTACTCATGATTCAACAATTAAATAACAAGATAGAACAATTAAATAAACGCAAAAGATTAATTTAACATGGACTTATATTAAATTAATTATACTCCCACTCTTTAAATTGAATCAATGATCCTCAAATATTAATCAATAAAACCGGTTAGATTCTCAGTGGGTTAGGATCCCTTTTGTTTTGTAAGAACCTTGAGTGATTCAACAAATCTTAATAAACATTCAGGTAGATACTTCTATAAATCACATTTCTATGTGACTCATAATTTATCAAGTAGACAACTTATTGTCGTACATATCTTATGTGTTTACTTGATTATGTCCTTAAAATTTTATTTTATTGAGTGACTCAACAAAAAAAACAAAAATTTAGTTAAATTCGACCCATTGTTGAGATACATCAAATGTTTCATAGTGATAAACATATATATGAGTGAGTAGCCTTGAGTGACTCAACAAACTGACATTGATAATGGACTCTGGTTTTTCACTATAATAATAGAAGGCACGTTGTAAAAACAATTAATACGAATTTAATATTTTGAGAAAGAGGGGTTTGTCTCATCACATTTATGTATATTAACTAACATCCAACATATAATCAATCATATATAATAATAACTGTAGACGATTATAGACTTTATCTATCTAGTCTTCCTTAGTCAAAAGAAAGACTAGTTAGTCAATTCCTAGAGGACGTTGCATTCAATCATCGAATGTTAAATACAAGCATCTCTATCTCATGCTGCAACCTGTATCATATACTCGTTGATTCCTTGTAGCCCAACTGCAACTTGTATCATATACTAGTTGGCACGCAAGCCCAAATAAATGGACACGCAAGCCCATAATATATAAACAGCTCAAAAACCCAATTAAATAACTAATAGGCTCGCAGTCCCATTTAATTAAATAATAGGCTTGCAGGCCCAACCAACAATCAACATGATTAATTAACCATACAACAATTCACATTGGATGAGTTCATAATCATCCACTAAATCTCTATTTTAATATCTAATATTAAAAATATATTAATTTCTAAATTTGCAGCTTTGACAGTATAAGTCTAAACTTTTTAGACATTTCAGAACGGACTAGATAGAATTAAATAATTAATTAATTTTTCAACAATAAAATTAATTAATTAATCAATTAATTTTCTTCAAAAAGGGGTTTTCCAAAATTTATTTTATCTCTCAATATAAAGTCATACCCTAAATTAAAGATAAAATTTGTATATGGTTAAACTGTAATTTTATAAAGTAAAGTCAATTTAATATGGTAAAAAATTCAAAATATGGTTTCAAAACGATTTTAGTCAATTTTGAATATTTGACCAGCATTAAAAGATTTAATAATTATATATTTTCCAAAAAATTCAAAATTGCATTTAATATCTTAGTTTTGTTTTAAAACTTGAGGACTTACTGTGCAATTTCTAAAATTGCACAGTCAATCCCTTGATTAAATAAATTAGTGGGCTTTCTTTTGCAATTTTAGAATTTTGGGTCCTTCATTTGCAATTTTGGGTCCCTTTTATAATTTTAAAAAATTGAGTCCTTTCATTTGCAATTTCTAAAATTGCGAAATGGCCCATTTAAATCCTTTAAAAATTAGAGAGCTTGCCATACAATTTCGAAAATTGCAAGGAAGCCTCCGTCCCCAAACATCCAAAAAAGGGTTTCTGCAAGGCGGTGCCATTTGTGACGGCACCACCAACAGATCAGCTAGTAGTGGTCACGTCGGTGTCTAACACCAGCAGCCACCGTCGATTATCTTTGAAGCAGTGATAGCGACGCGGTGGCCGTTGATCTGCGTGGCTGTGTCCGCTACCCGACCCTGATTTCAATCTCTAGCAGTGGCGAATTCCAAAGTGCAACCGTCGGTCGCCATTTTTTTCCTGTCCCGTTCCGATTAAATCCAAAATCAATTTTAGATTTTTCGTTTCAAAAACTCATAACTTTATTTTACTATCAAAACTCAAATCAAATTAATATATCAATAACAATTATTGTTCTATTCATCAAATCAGTCTAACGAACTCTAACAAGTAACAATGTATGCTCTGATACCACTGTTAGGAATTGATGTATACATGCACAACGAAAATTAAATCTGCAATTCCTATAAACCGGATCAACCTTGTACTTAAATAGAATTTGTGATTGAAGTTTACCTTGATGAACACCGTAAAATCTGATTATCTGATTAGATAGGGGTGCAATCTTTAACACTACAGCTGTCCAATTGTCCAGCCTCCAATAGTAATCAACACAGCAAGAACAGATATAAATTTCCACAATCAAGAACAGATAAAAGTGAAACTTTGGGAGTAATTGTATTGGGATCTGTCTCCTGCTTGTGCTAGCAAGTAATGAAGATTAACTATCTTTAAATTGTTGTGACCTCTGTATTTATAGTCGACGATAACCCTAACACTATTTCTAGTCTAACTAGAAGCCAACAACAAATGGGTCTAATTAATTAATTTGGTTCAATAAGTAATTAAATTCGATCTAATTAATTGAACTTTAGACATTAATTCTTACAACTGCTACAACGTCTAGTTTGAAAAGATAGTCCGACTCGATATTTGAGTCCAATTTAATGGTCAGATATATTCCAACGTGTTCATACTTTGTTAGAAATGTTTATTTAGTCAAAAATGTATAGTCTCGCTTAGGTACCAAATAGATAATGATCAATCAATAGTCTAGTCGATTATGGTCTCACTTAGCTACAAAATAGGTGATATTTAAATCGATAAATTATTACAGCCTTAAAAGTTTGACTGCTCAATCACTCCTTGTAGTCTTCCCATGTCAACTTCAATTCTATGAGTCCTGCCTAATAATTCTGTATTGACGAGACTAGTTGTAGGTTGAATTGTATGAAATTGAATTTCATTTACGAGTCTCGATCTTGGAGAAGACAGATACCTAACAATAAAATAAAATAAAATAATTGTACGTAATTTGTATTTTTTAAAATTGAGTTTGATTAGAGTAATAAATATATCAATTAAGTCAAACCCATCTAAAACATTAACATTTTAAATCACAATTCATCACAACTGTTGATGAATAATATTATTTTACAAACTTATTTATTAGTTATTACTATTGATTGAAAAAAATATCTTAATCAATAGAGTAACAAATCAAGAAATAATTTAATTAATTGAAAATGTTAAACTTGAGAAATAATTTAATTTATAATAAATCTCAATCATATTATAGACCCAAAAAAAATTTTGATATTAAAAATATTGGGAAAAATTGCAGTTGTAGTGCCGCACTTATTGTCTGAATATCAAGTAACCACTTATTGTTTAAAAATGAGCAAGTTAGTCAGCGTCTTTCTTTATATTTGCACAATTATTAGTTTTGAACAATATAAACTGTTTAATCTATTTTAAATCATTACATGGCCAACAAATGTCTAACTTGATGAAGCGAGATTTTATTTTTCAACTTGGGCCATAATTTAGAAATTTGAAATGTAACATATTTTCTCGAGGGCATTGTGAAAATTTAAAAGAAATTTGGATATTTTTTTGTCATTGGAGACGGATTGTACAACTATAATTAATTTATGACCAACTTGCTCCTTTTTAAAGATAGGAACCAACTTGCTACGCAAACAATAGAATGACGAACAAATTATGCTATTCCCCCGTAAAGTCGAAGTAGACAATAAAAATTTGGTTAACTTTCTTTAGGAGCCCCCAACTTTTTGCAAGTTTGGCAACCATGTCCCCAATCTCCTATTTGTGACACCCATGTATCTAACATCGTAACAATGTGCACACAGTATCCTCACAGGATGTAAAATATCTATTTAGAAGTTATATTGACATACAACACTAAAATAGTAACATTGTCCAAAAATATTTTCCTCTAATTTGAATACCACTACGAAAGTTGATTCAAATTGGAGGAAAATCTTTTTTGGACAATTTTACTTTTTCAATCAGACATTACATGCATGTTGCGTGACTATTTAAGTCTAAATAGACGTTTTCCATAAAGTGTAGATACCGCATAAATGTTAAAAAGGTTTGGACATGGGTGCCACTAACATAAAGTTGAAAACATGGGTGCACATTTATGCAGAGTCGATGACCCTTAAAAAGAATTATCCCTAGAATCTATTATCAAATAGTAGTTTCTAAAGAATGTCATAAAACTAATATAAGTATGTTATGGCTAACCTTTAAAAGTGATTAAAAGTACTCTTTTTTCTTCTTCTTCTTCTTCTTCTTCTTTTTTTTTTGTTGTGCATGCTGCAACACACACACACACACACACACACACACACAAAAAAGAGAGCTTTTTGTTGAGTAAAATTTAGAGAAATCTGGAAAAAGCTTAATGAACTCCAAGGTACGAAAGATCGTTATCTTTTAAGAAATGTTTCCCCCCTATCCAACAAAGTCACGATTGGGGTATGAAAGAAAATCTCTCTCAGGATACAATGGAGGCGTTTGAATCAAACCGTGATTATTTGATCAAACCAAGAAAATACTCTATACGAAATCTGATTATGCCAAAGGAAGAGAGAAGAGAAATTAATCATCTTGCAAATGTGAATTCGCCCAGAATAAATAGGAGTAAAGGCAACCATTTGAATAGGCGTGTCCCTTGAAAAGAATGGACGCACCTGTAAGAAGAAACTGCACCTATTCAAAGAGTTCTGAAATAAAATTTTCCTTTCGGGGCATTGCCCCGAGTCCCCACCGGGGGCGCTGTCCCCTCGACCCCTGCGACATGACGAGGCAGGTTGATCCCCGCGGCAAACGCATGTCAAGGCGGCAAAACATTCGCAAAACAAAGGATGAACACACAACATGAATAAAAATATTTAACACTTTTATGCATATGTATAAGCAAGTGAGCAATGTTCTATTATTACTTAGCAATTTTCCATCACGCTCTTAATTGAATCTATACAAGTAACCATGATGTGAGACCACAACCAATTTCGTCTTTGTTTTGTGGTTGACTAATATTTTTATGAATCGTCTCTTCTTAGTAGATGCCAGAGTGACACTCTTGTGATTTATTTTTTAAATATGAGTATGTCTATATTATCATTTTTTTAAGTGGTTGTTAAATTCAGATTAAATAATTCGTATATAAAATTTCTAACATATTGAAGTGAAATATGATGCGGATATGGCACTTGAGTACATGAAGGAACTAGACCACAAGAAGAACATGGATTGATAGACCTTCAAGCAGTCGGGAAAATTGTTAAGAAAAGAGCCAATATTAAAAGTTAAGAAAAGATACCAAAATGTATAATAATTGGAAATAAAATATATTTTGGCAGAATATTGCAATTATTCATTATAAATTGATGTGATTTGCTCTTGTATTTAGTATTTAGTAGAGATAGAAAATTATAAGTTTAGCATTCTAAAATTTTCTTATTCTCTTTCTATTGTACAAAGAGTAGAATAGGTGGATTATGTTATTTTTCCTATGATACTGGAGGGTTTTGGATTAATGAGAATTTATATATGATTGTAACATTTTTGAATATAGTGGAATATTTCTGGTTTTGACAATTCAAAAATTTGTGCGTTATTTTCTTCACATATTTTATTTTTCAGTCTCGTTATATTTTCTCTGAACAAAGATCATTTGAAAAAGTCTAGTAATTGGTCTCAATTCTCAATAGTGGTATCAGAAAGTCAGTTAGTTCGGAGTATTGGACAATATAGAAGATAAGTCGGGCGTCAATTACAAAGTGGAGAAATTTGATGGAAAACCTGATCAAGTATGGATAACCTAGTCTGTCAAGAAAATTTGTTCAAAAGGTATACCAGACTCAGGTAAGTACTCGAAGTCACATACAGATAGTGTGTCACTCTTATTGTAGATGATGATGTTACTTAAGTACTACTAGCGGGTCCATGTTAGGCGAATATATCTATCTCCTAATTAAAATATTTAGCTACTCATCATCCAATTACATAAATCCATAGAATTAAATAAGAAGAAATACACAACTAGGAATTATTGATATGAGATCCCATGTCGAAGCTTAAAGCACAAATCCCCAACATTCACATTGTAATCTAATCTTCAAATCTCTAATCCCATTTTGGACACCTTGACTAGATACAATTAGGATATTTTCTCTCCAATTGTCCAGCTCTCTTATCTCTCCCCTTTATTCTATTTATAATTGTTGTGTGATTTCAATCTCTTAGGTGTACGGTTCGTTAACAAGTAATATAGTAATGAATAGAATGTCGAACCCACGAGGACTAGATATCAATTTTTAAATTAAATATTGTTTAATAAATATATTGGATCCATTTGTACATTTTGCAAATATTAGAAATTCAATTGTAATTTTTTTTAATTAAAACTATGGACATATTTGTCTTTTTATTATATAATGATCAATTGCGCATCAAAACACATAGGTTAGAAACTTTCGTGCTAAAAAAATAAACATTAGAAATCATTTCTGCACCGAGAGCAAATTTTAGGGGATCATTTACGATTATTCCCCTTAAACTATTAGATAGAGAAAGAAATATATTTACCCATATTTTCTTTTGAAAGGTCGGACGTGTATAGCGAATTTTTATAATTGAGTGATATCAAGACTTACGGAGAATAATTTCTAACCCATGGTGAATAGGAAATATGTTGCCTACTATTGATGTGGGCTGATGTGGGAGTGTCACATCAGCAGTGGAGCCCACAACTGTGTGTGTGACACAAATGTGTCCACACATAGTGGACAACATATCTCTTAATTATCCACTATGGGTAGGATATCATTTTCCCAAGACTTAAATTCTAAATATTTGTTGCTTTAATATCATTTCAAATTATTTCATAAAAAAATAATTAATTTTTATTTATACTTTGTCTTCAAGCTTAATAAAATAAATAAATTATCTACTTAACAACCAACTACTAATGGCAAATCTAATGTAAGGTCAAAGGAAAATTTAATATGTAATTAGACTCTTGTTTATATATTTCAAAACTTATAATCTTGAATTTTAATAATTAAATTTCATTATCATGGTGTTGTCTATGTTACGAGTCTATTTCTCTAATTCAAATTGCATGGTGGCATGCAATAGTTTAATTTAATACATCAGAAAAGGACATTTACTAGTGTTGAAAAGCTAGTAGCTAGCTAGATATAAACTTTGACGACACAGTTGGGTTAACTGCAATAATTAAATCATTTGATATATTGGCCCCAATGATTATGTGTTCTATAAATTTTGAAGTTGTTAAGACTTTATGCGACTCAAATTTTAGATTTAACACTGGATTTTTTTTTTTTATTAGTATTACAAATTCTTTTTATTTTACTTTTTCCTTTTCAAGTTAATAAGTATGTGTTAAACAAAATCTAGTTTTCCAAACGACTTACGTATTATCAAATTATAATTTTTCTTAAACTTTTGGATCAAGTCTATCTAGCTCGAGCTGGTTTAGTGTATGTTTGGTGATGTTGAAAATATTTTTTAAATATTTATAAATTATGAGTGGTATAAAATATTTAAATAATAAATGAGTTGTTAATTGTGAGTTCTACGAAATGTGTGGATAAAAATTATTTTTGATCAATTTTGTTGACCTCCAAAAATAGCTGTCAACAGGAACCCCACGTCACCTCTTCCTCCGTGTATTCTCCTCCTTGTTTGGAATGCCACGTGGTTTATTCAAACACGTAGAGAAACCTCGGATAAAGTGGATATGTAATAATAGGCCAAGAAGAACACTCTTTGGTGGAGGTAAACAGCTTGAGGACCCCTTACTAACAATTTTCCTGGTGATTAGGGCACTTGATGATTAATTAGTATAGAAGATTTGGTATCTTTATGTGTGAGTTGTGAAATTCCATCATCCTTTTCTTGTGGCCTTGAGTCCAGTATTTATAGATAACTTTTAACCGATTTTCCTCCTTTGGATGTTCGACACGTGGCTAGATCTTGAGAGTTTGTGACTCACACCCTGGACGTCGCGTCGTTGGTTTTAAAGGGGAAGTCTCATCAAGCTGCCGCTGGCTTTAAATGGGGAAGTTCCATCATGCCGCTTTTTATGGCTGGGTGCAGCGGCAGGTAATAGACTGTCATATCTGTCCTTTCATACTAACGTGTCAGAGACAAACTTCTTCAACACTCGATCGCAGACAACCTCCTCCCCGGCTACGTGGATGGGACACGTGGAAGGCCACATGTCATTTGGGAATGGGGCGTAACAAATTTGATTAGTTTAAATTATAATTTAAGCATGAACAAACAAAGTGTTAGTCGTTCAGACTCTATGCGTGGATTTTCTTTTTCTTTGTTTGTTGTCAATGACACAGGCATTGTTTGGTTTACTTACTATGAATGTGCTCCCACCTAATGCGTCGACTAATTAATTATTTTATTTATTAATGTGTCAAGATATTATTTTAATTGTCGATATGTCAAGAATTGAGAATCAAAATGAATTCAAACTAAAGCAACTTAATTAATAAACAACAAAAAGATCCTTATTACAAATTAATCACGTCAAGACTATTTACCCAACACTTACAATATCATTTTCTACAATTCCCGAAGATTAGAAATTTAGAATGAAAGAAAATTTCAATCTGTAATATAATTATTATAATTCTTATTTATTTATATTATAAAAGAAAACATTAAAAAATGCATGTTGATCCAACTTAGACATGATCATAGCCTGTGGTAGCCCAATGGTTTGGTTGCCTATTACTGTGTCAACATGTCATGTCAACATATCCTAAGTGACTTAACTTACAATCAGTTAAGAGTTATTCGAGTGGTGTAGGTTAATTTTATTTGGGAATTTCAACATCTAATCGAAGCTAATGAACACTTGATTCAATATTCCTGTTGTGACTAGTCGCCAACCATACTATTCTAATATATCAAGAATAGTTATTTATGATTGAGCTACAAAAAATCAAGAATAGAACCCCGTAAATTTTCATTTATCAAATTATGTCCATCAGATTTAGTGATTGTTTGATTCTCATTAAAATTGATTTTTTGTTTTCTATTTTTTATTTTTGAGCTAAAATGATCAAAATACTCTTTTGCTTTCCAAAGTAGTCGTGATATTTGACTAAAAAAAATGAGCATTTTGATCAATTTTCTCTAAAAGTCAAAAAATAAGGAAAAAAAACTCATTTTAATGAGAATCAAACAACCATTAAATCTATCACTTGATCAAACAAAATTAAAAAATGGGTTGTAAGTCTCTTTTAGTACTGAGCATATGTTTCTACAAGAAATTTTATTTTTAACGATATAAATTTTTGTTGTAAACAGTTATTTTTAGATTATTTAGTTGAAAAAAATCGTCAAAAGATTATACAAGACCAAAATTTTCGTTGATAAAAGTGAAATTATATTTTAACTACCAAACTTATTTACAAGATTAATATTGAACTTTCAAATTTTTACCCAGTTTGTCACTATAGTCAACTCCTTTAAAAATTAATGCAACTTGCATGTGGTAGCAGAAATCCCATGTGGAAGAATTTCAGGCAGACACGGGGCGGAGTTAGAATTCAATTATGGTAGACTACCTTAAATAAAATTTAAAAGCAAATTTCAACAATACAAATTTTTTTTACAGGTTCACATTTAGAAGCTCAAACAAATCATCTAATTTTAAGATTGATATTTGATAAGTATAATTTTATACTTGTCGAAACTCATAAAAATAGACAATTATGAGTATTCTTACACGTTTTCAGTATAATGGTGCATTGTTTTCTTATCATTATAGAAAAAAATTAAATTCAAGTGTTGAACAAACGAAAAGAGAGCAAATATAAGAAAAAAAGGACTTAATTGAACAAATAAAGAGATTTGAGGGACTTGCCATACAAATATCAAAGAAATAAATTCAAGAAATGCATTCAAATTAACCATGCGATCGCATGGTTAAGCCAGGCTACGATCGCAAGCCACCAAATTTCTGTGCACAACGTAAGTAGGCAATATCATGCAATCGCAAGGTATTGAACTATGCGATCACATGGGTATTTTCGACCAACGGTTATGCTGTTTCCTTATGGGAAAAGAACTCTACCAAGTCTGGGATAAAAGAATGAATTAAAACACATTTCGAAGAGTTTTTAGGAGGATATAAAGGGCATAGAATAGATAAATCGCGGGAGACGAATTTTAGGAAGAAAAATACAAAAAAAGAATCGAAGATCAAGGAACGGATTGAAGATTCTTGGGCCAAAATCATGGGTTGTATTTCTATTTTCTTATTTTTCCTCCGGAACATGATTAATACAATTCTTGTACTATTTTACGAAATCATGTCTGGCTAAACTACGTATTGCTAGGATGAACGATGAAACCTCACGTTTTTAAGTAATTAGAATTTTTTTCGTTTTAGTAATTAATTGCTTTTGGATTGATTATTCTTTATTCATTATTTCTAATGTTTCAATGCTTAATCACTATTAAAATATTTTGTGATCTTTATTGAAGTCGAGAAATTCAATCTCGATAAGCACATGTTATTGAATAACATATGGTCTAATAGTAGATAGAAATTACTATTATACCTTGTGAAATCCTTTTAGGTGTTTTTGTGATTTAAATGCATATTTTTATGTTCGAAACTTAATTAAAAATAATTAGGTTCGCATATCGATATAAAATTGATTGACCATCAAGAGAGGCTTTTGATTATTATAGAATCACCAATTTTCAATCTATGGTAATTATAAGCTAAAGCGATTAACGGATAATTGATTATGGAACGTGTAGGTGGATTCGTAAATCTTAGTACTAGTAAAATTTGAATTCGTTCTTAAAAATTACTTTTGATTACGAGATAATTTAGATTTAATTAAGCATAAGAAGAATAATTTTAGGATTAAATTTACAATATGTATTCTTATATTATTAAAAAGAAGTATACATCAATAGGTTAATTGGTAGCTACATCTCATGAGTTCGACACTTTTCACATCACTTTATTACTTGTTAACGATCCGTCCACTTGCGGGATTAATATCGACAACAAGTTTTTGGCACCATTTCTAGCTATTTTCTAAAGTTTCAGGTGTCGATTGTGTATGCACCGTGCAAAAAATAAAGATCTATTTGATTTCGTCCTAGAAATCGAACTGAGTTTTCACCAACGACAACGTGAACAACGGGAAAAGAAAAAACAGCAAAAAATACAATGGACGACAACAATCGAGTCTGTGATCCATTACCTGCAGATGTAAAAAATAATCTTGCACCAATGGCTCGACCAATTGAAGTTAATGAATGAGATATTATTATGAGTGAGTACATGATGCCACCGATTGTTGAGAATCGGTCCAACATAATTTACCCACATTTTGGGCTTGAGAACTTTCAATTGAGACCAGATGTGATTAATCTATTTTCGAACAATTTGCCATTATATGGGAGAACAGATAAAAATCCACATTACCATCTTTCTCACTTCATAGAATAATGTGGAAATTTCAAATACCACGGTGTTAATGAAGATGCATTAGGATGATGCTCTTCTCACACACTTTGAAGGATAAAGCTGGAAAATGGTCAGACTCTCTACCATCTGGGAGCATCACTACTTGGACAGATTTAGTCCAAAAATTCACACTGAAATACTTCTCTTCGTCCAGAGTGAACAGACTGAAGCATGAAATATCTAATTTCCAACAATCTGACTTGGAAATTTTTCACGAGGCATGGGAAAGATTTAAGGAACTGCTCTGAAAGTGTCCAAGTCATGGTTTTCCTTTAGCAGCTCATAATCATTATTTCTACTTTAGATTAGCTCAAAATAGTCTTTCTTCAGTAATTGCGGCAGGTGGCTCTATCCAAAATAGATTCGTCGGCGACCTTCACGACTTGTATGAGATGATGAGTGAACAGTTCGTTATATGGCCAAACAGATGGTTGCAGAAGAAAGCAACAGGAATGCACAGGGTAGAAATCAATTTGCTCCTACTAGTGAAAATTGATTCATTGGCAAAGCAGATACAAACAATGAAAATTCTCATTCAGCCAATATGGTTCAGATGTCCCTACCAATATGTGCAACATGCGGGGCAAACCATCAATCATCAGAGTGCTCTTTAACCACCGCTGATATATCATCACCTGAACAAGCTACATATTCTTAGAACTTTCAGCAACAACAAAATAATCTATACTCACGGACCTACAATCTGGGGTGGAGAAATCATACAAACTTCTCCTATGATAATACCTAAAATATTTAAAATCTGCAAAATCAGGGAAGACTGTAGAAAAATGAAGGATGATGGGAAGAGGTAGTCGCTAAATTGTCAGAACGGGTGGAGATTGGATTCAAGGAATTACAAAAAAGACAAGCTGTCGCGTTAAAGAATGTAAAAAATCAGATTGAGCAGTTGGCTAAACTACTGACCGAGCGGAAACCAGGCACATGGCCAAGCAATACCGAAGTCAATCCAAAAAAGCAAGTAAATACAATTACCACGAAGCGGAGTTGAGTTGCTAGAAATTCATGCAAAGAGACCATGTGTAGAAAAGAAAACTGTGTCCAGCAAAGAGAAAAAAAACAAATCAGATAAATTCAATGAAGCAGTTGAACAAGATAAAAGAAACTCTCCATCAGATTATATTTCACCACCGGCTTACGTTCCAACAATTCCATTTCTCCATCGGTTGCGCAAACAAAAATTGGACAAGTAGTTTGAAAAGTTTTTGGATGTATTCAAGAAGCTTCACATAAATATACCTTTCGTCGATGCCTTTGCTCAAATGCCTAGCTGTGCGAAATTCAAGAAGGTGGTCCTTTCAAACAAGAGAAAGTTAGAGGAGCATGAAACCATGATGTTGACTGAGAAATGCAGCGCCATATTGCAAAACAAGCTACCACAAAAACTAAAAGATCCAGAAAATTTTACTATTTACTGCACTATTAGTAGTTTATTCTTTGATAAAGCTCTATTTGTTTTGGGTGCTAGTGTGAACTTAGTGCCTTATTCTATTTTTAAACAGCTCAGTTTAGGAGAATCAAAGCTAACAACAATATCGTTGCAGCTTGCAGATAGGTCCATCAAACGTCCACGGGGGATCGTTGAAGACATATTAGTGAAAATGGACAAAATTCATATTTCCTACTGATTTTATTATTCTGGATATGTGCGGAGACGTGGATGTACAACTTATTTAGGGTCGACCCTTCTTGGCTACTGGTCGGGCATTGATTGATGTGCAAAAAAAGCAATTAAAGATGATGTTGAATGATGAACATATTACATTTGATGTGTTTAAAGCAACTAAATTTTCGAGCTCTTCAAACTCCTGTTTCCAGATTGATGCCATTGACCAAGAGAGAACAATCACTTTCACATTGGAAAACCAATCAGACCCGATGCAACACATTTCAATCATTAAAACAAGGAGTGATGAACAATTGTCCGATGAGGAAGTTGAAGTTTTTATTGTTGAGTTCGAGCAGGGTGGTAAAATAGAGTCATATCAATATGATAAGGAAAAAATCAAACTCTAGAAGATAAACAAAAAATGGTGTGAAGACAATCAATGCAAGCAAATTAAGTCATCCAAATACCTATTCAAAGTGTCATGAGTGATCACCGCGACAAAGTCAAGCTAATGACTTTAAAGAAGCGGTTTAATAGGAGGCAGCCCCTTTTTCTACCATTTTATTTCAATTTCCACATCATTTTAGTTTTAGGATTTCAATTAACATTTTTGCTCGTTTTAATTGTTTAGGACTTAAAGTAAGCCTGTTTGAATTTTAGATAGCGATGAACAATTATCATCGTCATTCAGCACACGCACACACTAAAATTTTAATTTCTATTTAAAAAAAAATCAACTTCAGCAGTTTTATACCATGTGATTGCATGGTACATTCCTCTTCGATCACATGGCTTGTTTCTGTCCAGAATTTAATGTCGTTGCGATCTCAAGGCCAACCAGAGAAGTTTAAAAACAAAATTATTCTATTTTTTTTAGAGTTATACTATGCGAGCTAGCTGGATGATATTCAAGCAAAGATTTGTCAACCTGCACCTAACCAGGATTCTTCACCAGTGGATCCTACCACACTTCTTCTTCCAACACCATCTAATCCACCTCTGGGAAGTCTCTGATCTTTGTATAAATTTCTTTTGATTTTTAACTTTACATTGGAGACAATGCTTTTTTCAAGTTTGGGGGTGGTTGATTCGATTGTTATGCTTGATTTTGATCGTTAAAATTGATTGTTTCAGTTAAAAATATATATTATTATTTGTGTTTGTTTGCATGCTTACGTGCAATAAATAGTCCTGCCGGCTAATGATGTAAACTGTTTCTTTGAGTTTGGCTTTAATCTATGACTTGTGGACATAATATTATTTTTGATTAAATATAAAGTTACTTAACCATGTCTGATACCGTGTTGCGTCGGTTAGTTAAAACGATTTAGCTATGTTGGTGCACTTTTGTCGAGAACAATAGGATACCTTTTTTTAGACTAGAACAATAAACTTAAAACCAAGAGCGGTTAAGTGTGGTAGTAGTTAAACAGTAATTGTGGTTATCTAGGTTATGATTGATTTCATGTATGTTGAAAATTTGTGTGCAGCACTTTAGACCAATTAGAGGAAACTAAGTAATGACTGAATGTTAAGAATCTAATTCCTGCGCATGAACTTCTTACACGCAAAGGATTAGACTATTACTATCTTATAACTCTCTTTGTAGCCTTTTTGACTGAATGAAAAGGCCCGTATGGATTTTTAAAACCCGATGTCCTAAAGTTCAAAAAGTTCACCCAAAAATGTTACATGAGTCCTCTAGAAAGTTTAATGAATAAGTTTTGCACACATGATATCATATATATATATTAATGAATATATAGTATATATATATATATATATATATATATATACATACAAAAAAATTAAATATATTTGCTAAAGCCAAAGTGAAAGATCATTTGCAAAGTTAATATGAAGATTAGATAACTAATGTGTTTGACTTACTTAGTGAAAACTTCGTGGCCGAGAGCATTCAAAAATAAGAGAATCTTCATAAACCTATTTTGTCATAATTATTCGCTTTTTCAACCAGTTTCAAGCAAGAAAATACTAAGTAAAGCATAACCTTAGACCCAAAATCTCGGGATTTGAATGAAAACAGCAATTTGGGAGAAAGTGTACCCTATGAGAGGGAAAGGAAAATTTGACAAAATAGTTGGACTATCACCACCATAAAAATTAAGTACATCGTATTAATTGCTCACACACACATGTCAAGTATGGTTTAAGTAGAATAACGTTTGCAATAGTAATACCTGAACACTTGTCATGCGTTATAAGTTGTTACAAAAGCTGAAGCAAGAACGGCAAGCTATTTATGTTATGAAATTTGTTACTTTTTATTTCATTCTGTGCATGATTATCTTTAGCTAGTATATTTGAGGACGATTAAAAGTTCAAGTTCGGGGGTGTTTAATAAGTACAATTTTGTACTTATCGGAGTTCACAAAAAAAGACATTTATGAGTACTATTACATGTTTTTAGTATAATGGCACATTGTTTTCTTATTATTATAGGAAAAAAATCAAATTCAAGTATCGATCAAACGAAAAGAAAACAAACAGAAGAAAAAATGGACTTAATTGAATAATCAAAGAGACTTGAGAGGCTTGTCATGCAAATATCAAAGAAATAAATTCAAGAACTGCATCCAAACTAACCATGCGATCGCATGGTTAAGCCCGGCTGCGATCGCAAGCCACCAAAATTCTGTGCAAAACGTAAGGAGATAATACCATGCAATCGCAAAGTATTGAACCATGCGATAGCATGGGTATTTCGACAAGCAGTTATGCTGTTTCCTGATGGAAACAGAACTCTACCGAGTCCAGGATAAAAGATTAATGATTTAAAACACATTTCATAGAGTTTTTAGGAGGATATAAAGGTAGAGAATAGACAAATCGCGGGAGACAAATTTTTGAAAGAAAAATACAAGACAAGAATCGAAGATCAAATAACGGATTAAAGATTCTTGAGCCGAAATCACATGTTGTATTTCTATTTTCTTCTTATAACTCCGGAGCCTTGTGAAATCCGTTTAGGTGTTTCTTGTGATTTAAATGCATATTTTTAAGTTCGAAACTTAATTAGAAAAAATTAGGTCGCATATCGATATAGAATTGATTGACCATCGAGAGAGACTTTTGATTATTATAGGATCACCGATTTTCAATCTAGGGTAATTACAAGTTAAAGCGATTAACGGATAATTGATTAAGCAACGTATAGGTGGATTCGCAAATCCTAGTGCTAGTAAAATTCGAATTCGTTCTTAAAAATTACTTTTGATTGCGAGATAATTTAGATTTAATTAAACATAAGTAAAATAATTTTAGGATTAAATTTACAAACCAATCTGTGTTCTTATATTGTAAAAACTAGAAGTATACATGTAGCTAGTCCTCGTGGGTTTAACACTCTTCACATCACTTTATTACTTGTTAACGATTTACCCACTTGCGGGATTAAAATCGACAACAATATTCTTAATTGAGCCACCATATTGCGGGGGCATGTGGAGGGATGCATCCTAAATTGATTATAGATAAAATAAATAATCAATATATAATAACTTGGACTAATCTTCTTAGCAATATTAACGTTTTAAATGAAATCCCAAGTCTTAATAAATATAGTAACTAACAAGATAAAAATTTGGAAGTTTAGTATTAATTTGATAAGAAAATTAAGTTCGATGATCAAAATTGGACACATCCAGAACTTCTAAACAAGTTTGTAACCCAAGAAAAATAAAGATACATGTAACAGCTATACGAAGACACGAGCAATTTTCAATTACATAGAATAGGTTTGAATAAGACAAGAAACCGCGTGGAATACTACGAATCGATTTCTCATGACGCTCTTAAAAATATTATGCACTTTGAGTCTTTACAAGCTGTAAATGTGATGTTGAGACCGCAACCAATTTCTTTGTTTCTTTGTGGTTGACTAATAATATGTATATTTTATATTTATATCAATCAAATCTCTTCTTTGAGTGACACGATCTTCTTGTGATTTAAAATAATTCGAATATAAAAATTCCGATTAAAATGAAATATATCCACTTTTTTTTTTTCTTAAAACTCTGTCCGAAATAAATAATTCATTTAAAAAGAGTTTATTTTTTAAAATAACTTTGAATTTTAATATTTAAATTTAAATATCAATTATGATGGTGTTGTCGATGTTACAAGTCTATTTTCTCTATTACAAAATGCATGGTGTCATGCAATAGTTTAATCATATATTGGAAAATGACATATAGTAGTAGTGTAGAAAAGCTAGTAGTTAGATATAAACTTTGAAATTATTCAACATATTAGCTTTAATGATTTTAATAAAACAGTTGGGTTATTGAAATTATTCAATAGCATCAATTATTTCGACACCACACAATAATTAAATGATAGATTAATACTATTCATAATCGCTCATTGTCGATAGTGAGTTCACGTGACATTATTTAATTAGAACAATTATTTACATCAATTGATTAATGTTATTTATAGTAAACAATTATGAATAATTATTCTAATTAAGTAATATCACGTTGGTTCACTATCGGTCGTGATCGATTATGAATAGCATGATAAGATATAATAGTATGAATGATTGTGTGTTTTATTCTTGTAAAGTTTTATTGAGACAGAAATTTGGACTTTAAAGTTTGGCCAACCTTAAATTATAATAATTTAAGTTGATTAAACTGGTCAAACATAATTTTTATCAACATATTTTGTAAGATCCACAATTTATTATTTACTTATTATCCACACATAATATATTTTATAGAATCCATAATTTATAAGTACTTATAAAATAATTTCAGTATAATTGTGAAACATGCATCTAGTAACCTGATGGCAAACCAGCCTGTTATTGGGTCAACTAGCTTAGTCGGTGACACTGATTTACATCTCTACTTGCAATCAATTAGAGTCATCTGAGTCATGTAGGCCAATTTTTTCTTGAAAATTTGAACACCTAAGCGAAGCTCATGAACAATTTATTTGATATTCCTATTGTGACTCGTCGCCAACCATACTATTCTAGTATCTTAGGAATAATTACTTATGATTGATTTACATACAAATTAAACTTGAATGATGCTATTCATAATCGATCACTACCGATAGTAAGCTCACGCAACATTACTTAATTTGAGTAATTATTTATTTTAATTGATTAATGTTATTTATAGTCAACAACTATGAATAGCATTATTTATTAAACTTAGAACCCGTAAATTTGTATTTACCATCATAAGTTGAAAACTTGTTTCGTCACCTTAACTTAGAGTGTGCTATATTTTAGTCGCCAAACTTAATTTTTTTTTTTATGTAATTAGTATTGAATTTTCAATTTATTATCATGTTAGTCACTGTACCCAGCTCCATTTTTGAAAACTAACACAACTTGCTCGTGGAGAACATACATACTAAGCGGAATAATTCTGAGGTTAAGTAGGAATGAAACTTGCACGTGGAGGACGAAACTTGGGTTCTATGTATTTTATTCTGCAAAATCAGATTTTAATTAAATGGTTTATCAAAATGTTTTTTATTTTTTTATTTTTTAGTAAATTGTAAAAAAGGGTTCTATTTTAACATTAGCAATTTATCTCGTGTGGTAAAAACTTCCAACTTAACATCTGAAATTATTTTACAGGATTTCTATCTGACACGTGCAAATTTGTTAATTTCCAAAGATGTAGATAAGTAGTGGTAATGGATAAATCTCAATCATATAATAGTTTAAGTTACTCATTTTAACAAAGTTAACATTTTAAGATGAAACCACAAATCTCACAGCATGTTTGACAAAACTTAAGTTTTTTTTTTAAAAGTTTGTCAAACATACTTACTATCCACATATTTTGTAGGACACAATACTTAATTATAAATACTTAAAAAAATAATCAAGTAATCACTTAATATAGTATCAGAGTCTATAATATTCAAATGAGTCATTCGATCCTTTTACAAGTTCAAACGAATCGTCACATTTCAATATTGATATTTTCAAACGAATTTCAATATTGATATTTTCAAACGAATTACAATATTGCATAGCATTTTAAGAAATAAATGTCTCGTCTATTATAAATAAAATAATAATCAACATATAAAATGTTTAAACTAATCATCTTAAGAAGTATCACCTTTTAGGATGAAAACTTTAAATCTTATATAAGTATAGTAAGAGCATTTCTAATGCACTTTGTCTATTATTTTTTAGACGTGTCACATGAATATATATATAATAGAGTTATAAAAAATCATCTCCAATACACACCGACAAGGACTCCATCTATCGATGTGTCACATTAAAATATAGATTAAAATGCAGAAGTTCATCTATATTTTTAGGCGGACATCTGAGCGGAGTGAGTAAAGAAATTTAATTTTAGGCGGGTGCATTTGGGATGAATTTTAATTTTTGAGTCGCTCATTCTATGTAAGTAGTCTTCTACATAAATTGGTAGTCGATCTATTTTACTTTGCAACATATCTTTGCGATAGATAGAGTGCATTGAAGATGCTCTAACTAATGAGATAAGAAACTGAAAATTTAATACTAAAAAGCTACTAGAAAAATGAAGTGGACTTTGAAAATAGAGCAGAACCACAAGTTCCTGAAAAGGTTTTAACCCCAATAGAAATAGATCGGTTCCGTATCTCACTGTCCTTCCCCCATCTATATATATATATATATATATTATATACACATCACGACATTCAAAATGAACACAACACTGTAGGTGCACCTACCTACTCCACCACCAATTTCCAAAATCACTCACACCCCTAAACCCCATACCTCTCTAAACCTTCCCAAAAATCACTTCCACCCCTAAACCCCATACCTCTCTAAACCTTCCCAAGGCACACACAGGCATAATCACATAGATTATAGATAGTAGCTAGTCTATGGAATGATTTTGAATATTGATTGTTATTTCGTATCTAGTTTTCTGTACAAACACGACCTATGAAGTTCATCATTCTTATTATTTTCTTGTCACTTGTCAAGCAATCGAATTTCGGCTTCGCCAAAAAGCAGTCAGCAGTGATTTTGCCACTCAAAACGAAACAAATTTCATCTCCACCAAATAAGCAAATCTCCTTCCACCATAATGTTACTCTCACAGTCTCACTCACTCTTGGCTCGCCCCCACAGAAAGTTACCATGGTGCTCGATACAGGCAGTGAACTCTCCTGGCTACACTGCAACAAAACTCCCACAACCCCTTCCACGTTCAACCCTTTACTCTCGTCTTCTTACCGTGCAATCCCGTGTTCTTCACGCACATGCAGGACCCGTACCCGGGATTTTACGGTACCCGTTTCTTGTGACTCGAAAAAACTCTGCCATGCCACGCTCTCTTACGCGGACTCTTCCTCTGTTGAAGGTAATTTAGCCTCCGACACGTTCCATATTGATAATTCGGATCTACCCGGAACGGTGTTCGGGTGCATGGACACGGGCTTCAGCTCGAACATAGAAGAAGACTCGAAGACTACTGGACTTATTGGCATGAACCGTGGGTCTTTATCCTTTGTTACGCAAATGGGATTCCCAAAATTTTCATATTGTATTTCTGGTAGTGATTCTTCAGGCATTTTACTTTTGGGAGAAGCTAAGTTTCCTTGGCTTAAGCCATTGAACTACACGCCATTAGTTCAAATATCAACCCCTTTACCATATTTCGACAGAGTTGCTTACACAGTTGAGCTCCAAGGAATATCAGTATCTGGTAAAATTCTTCCATTGCCGAAATCCGCATTCGAACCAGACCACACAGGGGCCGGCCAGACTATGGTAGACTCTGGTACTCAGTTCACGTTCTTGCTCGGCCCTGCTTACACTGCACTGAAAAATGAATTCTTGAAGCAAACCAGAGGTGTTTTAAGGCATTTTGAAGATCCCAATTTTGTGTTTCAAGGTGCTATGGATTTGTGCTACAGAATTGAGATGAGCAAAAGGGTTTTGCCTCCATTGCCAAGTGTGAATTTGGTCTTTCGTGGAGTTGAAATGAGTGTATCTGGGGAGAAATTATTGTACAAAGTTGCAGGTGAAACCAGGGGAAGTGATGCAATATATTGTTTCACATTTGGAAACTCAGATTTGTTGGGGGTGGAGGCATATATAATTGGTCATCATCACCAACAAAATATGTGGATTGAATTTGATCTTGCAAAATCAAGGGTTGGATTGGCTGAGTTTAGGTGTGAATTAGCAAATCAAAGATTAGGGCTAGGATCCTAATTAGCTTCAAATCTTATTGTCTTCTCTATTTTTATTTTTTATTTTGATTAATTTCACTTGTATTTTATTATTGGGAAAATAGCAGCAGAGGTCTTCATACTTTGATATGTATTTCACTTTGGTCCCCAGTCTTTCATTTCAGTAGTAGAATCAATTTTACCCATTTTTAATTAAAAAGCTAATATTTTATTCAAAATATGGTATTACCCTTCTCTTTAAATAAACAAGAAATTAAATAAAAAACAAGAATGAAAAAAGAAAAAAGAAAAAAAGAAATTATTTAAGCTGGGCTTAGAGGAGAAAGTGTTATAACAAGAGACTTTTTCCTTTTAATCAATTTTTTTTATAGAATTTTTCGGTTTTTATTTTTTCAAATAAGCACAAAATTGCATTTTTAGTAAAATTGTAGCATGTAATGATCTGTCGATTGTCTACATCTACTAAGGACCAAAGTGTTGCTAAAGAATGGAGACAAAGATACAATACACCTTAAAGTTTGGGGACTTTTCCTGCTATTTTTCCTATATTGCTAAATTCAACTGTACGGTAACATTTATAAAATTTGTACAATATTTAGATGATAAATTGTTATAAGAAAATTGCAATTTGGGTTAATTTTATTTTTAGTAAAAACTCAATGTGGCATCTTAACATTATTTGTCGCAAGTAGGTGACTCAACTTCAATTTACTTTCAATGTTATATATTCTATTAGTTCATGTTACTCAGAGTATGTTTGGTGATGTTTATAAACACTTATAAGTCGATCAAACTTCATTTTCGTTCATACATTTCGTAGGATTCACAACTGTTATCTATTTTTTATCCACACGTTTCGTAGGACCCAATACTTATATAATCTACAGAAATCTTTATCAAATATTTTCTAAAATTAACATTGTAATCCTATGTAGACCTAAAAAAGTAATAGAAATCTAATGTCTCTTACATTTTAAAGTAAATATAATATTAAATCAAGTTTTGATGGCAAATTTTCAAAATTTATGGTGCCTGAAAAACTGTTTAGTGATGCTCGTGTCTCATGCAATAGTTTACGTGCCCCTCGTGGATGGCAGTGGTGAGTGGTGACCCATTGATAGGACAAATATTGGTGTGATCAAGTAGCAGTATGAAATTGAGAATTGTGAAACAACTTTTTTTGTTTTCTTGTGATTATTATGCGGAATTGTCAGTCATTTGTTGGGATAAATTAAGGCCAGATAACAACTTTTTTTTTTAATATTAATTATTGGTTTGAATAAGTAATATCGTACGCGTACGAGCCAAAATTAATATGAAAACCATTTTGCTTCCTTCAGTTTAGGCACTCCCATCTACTGAAAATAAAGTGAAATGCAGATACGGTATAAAATATTTATTAATCATTGTTCTTTTCTCTAATTGGACTAAACCGTGTCATGTCGTATCGTGCATTTAAAATGCCATTTTTTTGAAAAAAAAAAAAAAAACACAAAAATTCAAAGAAGAAAAATGAAAAAAAAAAATAATCTTATAGGATTCTGCTTTATAGCATGTCTGAAATTTCTTTTCAAATTTATAAATTGATCAAACATTATTTTTATATATGTATTTTGTAAGATTCACAATTTTTATCTACATATTCAGTAGGATTTATAAACATAAAAAATAAAAAAAAAAATATTACCAGACAAGCACTTAATTGGATGACAAAGACAATGCACTAATGAATTTTTCATAACACAACATTTTTTTCTTAGCCACATAATTAAGACGATAAAGGTAGACAAGGTGTCTACACTGAATCAAAAATAGAAGCTCAATTTGTTAAGAATATTAATTGATTTTCCATATTTCTCTCCACAATTTGCTGTTATCATAAGATGCTCCTGTTACTATTAATTCTTTTATTTGATTTTCTAATCACGTAGTTAATTATCTCTCATTGTATATTCTCAATTTATTGTATTTTCTTTATTGTTTTCATTTTCTATAGTTAACAAAGCTGCCAAGTTGTATATAAGTGTTGTAATATCTAGAGTTTAAATAAAGAGAAAGTTTTAATTTTTTTTCTCAATTCTCTGCATTTAATCATGGTATCAGAGCCATATCGTTTCAAGGATTATTTCTCTCTTCTTCTGAGAACCCGTTTGGTAGAGTTTATAAACCAGTTTATTTGACCAAAATAGTTTATTTGACCAAAAATAGTTTATTTGACAAAAAAATTTGTCTTAGTAGCCGTCATTTTTGACTATTCTTGGTCAAATAAACTGTTTTGGTCAAATAAACTAGTTTATAATATCTACCAAACGGACACTAAATAAGTTACTCTACTTAACATTTGTTTGCAATGGGTGACAAAACTAAGAAAAACCTGTATACCATTCATTCATCGATAACCCATGGATTGTTTTAGTGTCTTCTCTGTTGAATGTAGACAATTATACCATGTGGAGCAAAGCCATGTTGAAGACTCTTAGTGTAAAAAGAAAGTCTGGTTTTGTTAATGGAGCAATCCCAAAGCTGTAACAAAAAGATGCAGATTTTGGAGATTGGAAGCACATGGTGGCATCTAGAATCATGAATGCTATCATCCCAGAACTTGCAGGTGATACCATTTATGCAGAAACAATTAGAGACCTCTGGTTGGATCTTGAAGAAAGGTTTTCTCAGGTCAACGGCCCACGACTTTTTGAACCCCAACAAAGGATTACCTCTATATCACAAGGTCAGGATTCCATCACGATTTACTATTCAAAGTTGAAGGGGGTTGTAGGATGGATTTAATGTTTATTCCCCTATACCTCCTTGCACTTGTGATTCTAACAAGACTTTGGAGGGATATAGAGATAGAGATCGCACCATGTTCTTGATGGGTTTGAACGAAAGCTCAAATATTACTGATAAATCCCATTCCAACAGTGAGTAAGATCTTCTTGTTACTCATTCAAGAAGAACGACAACGTGTATGGCCATTTTACGTCCCACGATGGAATCTGCTGCACTAGTTGCCAAGGAGAGTGGCAATGGAGGTAAATATCGTCGTCAAAATTATTCCAATAATTCTAAATACATATATGATTTATGTGGAAGAATAAGACATGACAAGGATAAGTGTTATAAATTGCACGGCAATCCCCCTGGTCACATGCTGCACAAGAGTCTAAACCAGTTCACACCGGGCCAAGCATCTGCAAATTGATTCCAGCCCCTTCTTTGCTAACACAGAGTTTCCTTTTCACTGCAAAACAATACCAACAGATTTTAGCGTTGATTGGTACCCAACCCAAATCAAATTTTGTTGGTAACAATGCCTCATAAGATAATCTGACAGGTATTGCTCTTAATGCCATCCATTCTATTCATTCAACTTCTTGGATAATTGATTTTGGAGCTATAGATCATATGTTTAGCTCTCCCTCATTTTTCTCCCATTTAAGATCTACATGTCATAGAACAATTAAGCTTCCAAATGGATAAAACGTTCTAATTACACATATTGGTGATGTTTGCTTGACACCTAATATTATTTTAAAAATTGTCCTATGTGTTCCATGCTTTCATTTTAATTTAATCTTTGTTGTCAAACTCATCCATGCCACAAAATGCCTTGTAACATTTCTTTCTGATTCGTGTTACATGTAGGACCCATCCTCAAAGAAGATGCTTGGAGCGGATAGATTACATGATGGTTTTTATCTCCTTCAATTGTCAACAACCAATCCCAGATGTTCTCAAGTTGTGTCTTCATCGATTCAAAATTTATAGCACCAACGTCTTGGACATCCTGGGCATAGTTGTTCTAAGTTGTTTTCGCATTACATTTCAGCTTTAAGTCTTTCTGTCCAACATGAAAGTTGTGAGATTTGTCCTCTAGCCAAACAAACTCTAATTGCTTTCCCTCTAAGTAATAAAAGCTCTGCAGAACCTTTTGATTTAATCAATTGTGATATTTGGGAAAAATTTCACACTGTTTCTCTATCAGGTGCTCATTATTTTTTAACTATCGTGGATGATTTTTCTCGTTGTATTTGGGTTTTTCTTATGCAAAGTAAGAATGAGACTTGCTTACTTTTACAATCTTTCTATTTTTATGTTGAAACGTAATTCAATAAAAAGATAAAAATATTGCGGTCTGATAGTGGATTGGAATTCGACATGAAAGATTTCTGTAATTCTAAATGGATTATGCATGAGACAAGTTGTGTACACACACCACAACAAAATGGCGTGGTAGAAAGGAAACATGGGCACCTATTCAATGTTGGTCGTGCTTTGCGTTTCCAAGCAGGACTCCCTATTAAATGTTGGGGTGAATGTGTGTTAACTATAGCTTATCTTATGAATCGCACTCCAACTCCTTTTTGGTAAGACACCATATCAATTGTAATTTAAATCTCATTCTCACATTTAAATGTCTTCAGTAGCTTGTGTTTTGCAACAACTACAAGTGTTTCAAAGACAAAGTTTGACTCTAGAGCATTTCGTTGCATCTTCCTTTGTTATCCTTATGGCCAAAAGGGATACAAGCTCTATGATCTTGAAACCAACATAATCTTTGTTTCTTGAGATGTTTAATTCAGAGAAAATGTTTTCCCATTCCATTAAGAAATACAAGTGCCCTTGAATCAGCTTGTTATTTTGTGTTATATCAATGAGACTAATAATGAAATTGTGTCTCCTCCATAAGTTGAAACATCACTTGAAACACAAGATAACCAAGACCCTGTTATTACAACACGAGAACATTATTCACCACCAATTTGAAGATCTAATCGTGAGTCTAGCCCTCATTCTCACCTTAAGGACTATCATTGAGAATTGGCCACATGTGATCTGCCGGTACCAACGACTTCTACAAATCTTGTAAGTACCTATTATCCAATACAAAATTTCTTGACGTATGACAAGTTCTCTCCAATTCATCGTTCCTTTTTAGCTTCCATATCTTCTAGCCAGGAACAAAGACATTCAAACCAGCAATGCTTGATGTGAATTGGAGAAAGGCCGTGGTAGCAGAAATTAAAGCCTTGGAGGTTAATCGAACTTGGGAGCTTATGCCACAACCGCCCGAAAACAAGCCATCAGATCAAATGGGTCTACAAAATCAAGTACCAGCCAAATGGAACCATTGAGCGATACAAGGCTCGATTAGTTGTGAAAGAATACAATCAGCAAGAAGGACTTGATTATCAAGAAACCTTTGCCATCAACTTGACATTAGCAATGTTTTTCTTCATGGTGACCTAGATGAGGATGTTTATATACAGTTTCCACAAGGTTTTCAACAACATTGCACTGACAATGTCATTTGTAAGCTTCGAAAGTCCCTCTATGGTCTAAAGTAGGGTTCCCGCCAATGGTTTACCAAGCTTTCTAGCAAGGTGTTGGGAGCCGGTTATCAATAGTCAAAGTCAGACTATTCCCTGTTTACAAAAGTAGCCAACAATTCTCTTACTATTATCCTTGTATATGTTGATGACATTATTATTGCATTTGATAATCTTGAGAGATTCAAAACATAAAGGCGACCCTTCGAAGTCATTTCAATGTGCGAGATCTTGGTACTCTCAAATATTTTCTTGTTATAAAAATTGCTCGATCAAAACTGGGTATTTATATAAGTCAATGAAAATATGATCTTGAATTACTTGAAGAGTTTGGTCTCCTTGGCACACGTTCTTCAACGACCCCAATGGAACAAAATCTTTGATTGCGCAAGAATTATGGACAACTTATTTCAGATCCAACATCTTCCAGGTGCTTGGTTGGCGGTTTGCTTTATCTCACAGTCACACGACCAGATTAATCTGTTCAAATTCTTAGTTAGTTTCTCGGGCAATCTCGTCAACCACACTATCTTGCTGCAATACGAGTTTTGCATTATTTAAAGAGTTGTCTCGACTAAGAAATTCTTCTTTCAGCATCTAGTTCGCTGCAACTTCATGCCTATTGCGATTCAGATTGGGCAAGTTGTCCCGATTCTCTTTATTCGACCATAGGGTATTTTATTTTGCTTGGAAGCTCTCCCATTTCATGGAAATCAAAGAAACAATCAACTGTTTCCCGCTCTTCCGCTGAAGCAGAGTATAGGGCAATGGTGGCAACCTCTTGTAAAGTTTGTTGGCTATTATATTTGCTAAAAGACTTTAGAATTCATCACTCACAGTCAGCTCATATTTATTGTGACAACAAAGCCACCTTACATATTGCAGCCAACCCATCCTTTCATGAACGTACCAAACACATCGAGATAGATTGTCATTTGGTTCGTGAAAGGATACAGCAATGAGTAGTTCGTACTAGCTTTGTTCGTCCCAAACAACAATTGGCCGATATTTTTACCAAAGCACTTGGAGTAGAACTGTTATGTGATTTACTTGTCCAGATGGGTGTTCAAAATCTTCACATGCCATTTTGAAAAGGGGGGGGGGGGTGTTAAGAATATTGATTGACATGCCATATTTCTCTCTCTACAATTCACTGCCAACATATGCTCCTGTTACCATAAATTATTTTATTTGATTTCCTAATCACGTGGTCAATTATCTCCCATTGTATATTCTCCATTTATTGTTTTTTTCTTATTGTTTTCATTTTTCATAGTTAACTAAGCTACCAAGTTGTATATAAGTGTTGTAATCTCTAGAGTGTAAATAAAGAGAATGTTTTATTTCTTCTTCTCCATTCTTTGCATTTCATCACAATTAAAAAAATTGGATGTTGTTTGTTAATTATTGACAAGTCAAATGCCAGTTGGATCTTGCTTAGCCGCCACCGTCCAATTTATGCTTAGCCTCTTGTCAATTAACGTTGTTCACTATAACCGTGTTTAGCATTTGGATATGGATAACTTTTATTACATATATAATTCACAAATTAAATTAAAGGTAAATTATATTCACTGTAACAATCGGAAATTTTTTCACATGTTAATTTCGAGTAAATGAAATTTTTACTTTCGACGTCGTTACGAACCTCATATTGCATTTTAAATATTTTTTTCACGTTAAATTTTCCTCGCGTTTGCTTTAAATTTTAAGTTTGACAAATCATGGTTTATTATTTTGGCTTGCCTTGTTTAATAAAAAAATATCGTCCCTCTATTCTCGATTTTAATTAGCCAAAAACCCGATTCATTTTGACTCCAAAATTCAACCAAAAATCCGACCACCAATGGCCTAAAAACCTACCCAATTAACACCATAAAACCACCGAAAAATTTAGCCAAACAACCCCTTAATTTCTGTATTTTTCTTGCTCCAAACAGCCCCTATTGTCTAAGAAAAAAAACACTGCCCATATTCACTCCTTTGCAGCCATGAAGAAAACCGCACCACGATCCTCTTCAACTTCCATTTTCTTCTCCACTTCCCCGCACTTTTCAGCCCTCAAACTAAATGTTTTATCTCCATATTTATCAAGAAAAAACATCCATAAACTTAGCCAAACAGCCCCTCCATTAACAAAAGAAACTGCCTCCAATGTTCTAGAAAAAAAAAAAAAAAACAGCCCCCAACCCCATGTTCAGCCCATGCTTCCTTATCACTTATCCTCACACTTCAAACACCAAACCAACTACTATTCCCCCCCCCCCTCCAAAAGGTCCCAAAATTTGGACCCTACAGGTGGACTTCTTCACCCCCAAAAATCAGCTTGAAACAGAAGCCAAACAACCCCATACAAAAGGAAAAACTGCCCCTATGATTTCTCCCACAACTTCTATTTTCAACCCCACTTCCAACCCTCTCTTCCACTCTAAAAACCAGCCATTCTCTCCCATTTTTTGTTGAAGAAAAACCATCCCAAGACCCCTCCCTCAGCTGCCAAAAGTGCCCAAGGATGCTCCATGATCATTGATAAAACTGGCCAGCAGTCTCATTTGTTTTCTTCTTAACTTCAACCACTTTGTCTTACTTGAAACACCAGGTAAATCATTACTTTATCTCTGACGAAAAATGCCCATTTAGTCTCCAATTCCATCCCTTTAAGTCCTCACTCTTTACCCTTTAATCAGCCACAAAGTTCACATACATTCCCTTCCAAAATTTGCTTTATTTTGTTTTTCGTCCAGCACTATCTCTAATTTTTAGTCCAAATTTTTGGCCAGCATCAAATGGTTTTAACCTTGCTTTAACCTCAAAAAAGTTCCTTATATATATATATATATTGTGCGGGTTTTGGTTTTGGAAAAGGCGCAGTAACGATTTATTCTTCATCACAACTTTAATCGAAAACTCTTTTTCGAGGTAGTTTTACTAACTATTTTTACTGCGATTTTAAATGACGTTTGAAAAATTATGATGTGATATAAATGCCATGAAAACTTAATTATGAAAGAACTTTATGATTGTGATTGAAGGTAATCACTTTAACATGTTAGTGATTGAAGGTAATCACGTATGACGTTATGTGGTGCCGGCTATCAATTTTTATGTTCCTATGCATGTTTAAAAATAATGGCATGTCGCATTTATGTTTACGCATAATTTTCCCACATGTTGTATGTATTGCTGCCGATTGTTTCTTATGAAATACTCACGCCCAAAAAGAACAAATTTTCAGATTGATTTGATTGGCATAGATGTGATGGCGTAGGCTAGCGAGCTTGTCATGGAATTCTATTTTAGTTTAAGTTTTGACGTCGAGACGATCGAGTCAATTATGATGTAAATACAATATTTTTAAGTCTTTGATTAAGTATTTAATTATGTAATATTTATGAAAAACGAGATGTCGGTTCCTTTGCCGTTAAAAGTTTCAAGTTATAAATGCATAGTTTCATGTTTTTGAAATTTCCAGCTTATTGTCCCTACTTTGAAAAATCATACCTTTTTATACGGTTAGAATTTTTGAGTGAAATTAGTGGCTATGGAAATTTCTATATGTGGTCTAATAACACAAATTTGAATCACTCAAAAATACCATTGTATAAAATTTTTATGAATATTTTAGTGGGCTGCCTTAGGGCATCTAGGATAGCCTTTCAAGCAACTTCGGCTATCTTTTTCACCTATGAAACGACGTAGCTAAGGTTTAAAATTTTAACATGTTTTAGTATGTAGTCTCAAGTATCTACAGTAAAATTTTTGGGATTTTTTGGATTTTTTTGAATGGTCAAATAATTTGTGGCGACACCTATCACAGTTTAGGTAAAACCATGGAAACTTAAAGAAAAATCATTATTTCCTTGCACGCTTGTATTTTTCGCAAATGCTATATTTTTAAAATCATTCAAGGGCACGAAAAATAATTTTTGGATTCGTCATATATATTTTAGAGATTATTTTAGTGACCCTCCAGGTTGAAAAAATCCAGAGCGTTAAAGCTTGGTATCAAAGATTGGTTTTACTTTTCTGTAGACTCGCGTTATTTTTAAAATTTTATTTTATTTTCTATGGTCTTTATTTTATTATGTCAAGTTAAAAATTTAGAAGTTAAGATTTTAGAATTTAAGTATCGCTACTCGCCATCGCCACGCTACGCCAATTCTGACGTAAAGAAAAGTTTGAAGAATTCTTATGTTAAGCACAATACTTGAAAGTGTGTATATATATACACATACAAAATTTTATATCTGCTTCATTTATGATGAAATGTTATGTTTAGAAAAGTTGAAATTGAAAATGAGATGTAGATACTTATTCTTACGAACTAAGTATTTTGAGAACGTAACCAAATTTCACAAAAGTTTATTTTTTTTAGTCCTTGATATTTACTTAAAGATATTAGATACCCACCTAATTGGACTTTTCATAATTGGTATTCCAGACATGGTACGAACTAAGAGAACCTGCAGAAAGACATACACATATAGGCCACTAGGTAGCGATGAAATTCTCAGACAATATGAAGAATACCAATGGAACCCGAGGTCGGGGCCGGGGCATGACATGGGTCAGCACATCAAGAGGGTACTAGTAATGTGGACGGAGATAAGGTGATTGGGTTTCATTGTCACTGGTCACTGGGCTACGTGCCATCTTATCGGTACATTACCAGACGAGTGGCAAGACGTGGCTGAGATGGTTTATGATCTATTATGGGCGTCAGCTGTACCCATCCTACCACGAGAGATTGACTATGAGGCCTTCTGCGCAAAGTTGAAGACACTGTGAGAAGAGGCTCGGGATGACGTACTTGAGTTTTCTGAGGCCAAAAGAGTGCCATCAAAGATGAGAATTTGTGAAGATGCACCGCCGCCTATCTTAGACATTGAGGAGTAGAGATAGGATAACTCTAGTAAGATTTCTGTTTCAGATGAATTTTAGATAGTAGTAGTTGGGAATTGGATTTTGCTTTCCAGTTGTTCAAGCATCAAACGCTATTTTCTTTATCTGTATTTCTCTTGAAGGATCAAGTGAATGATAAAAGATATTATCTTTATCTGTCATGGTGAGATTCTCTTTCATTATTATATTTTTGCCAAGAATGATTGTTGTGTATTTGATGGATTATAATAGTGTACTTGGTGTTAGGTTGTCTTTAGTAAGACCTATTGACATATATAAAATATCAAAGGTAGTACAGGAAATTTTTGATGGTTTGATCTTAGAAGCAGACTTGATTGTGGTAGAATGAAATATTTTGATATAATTTTGGGTATATTTTGGCTAAGAAATAACCTTGCCGCAATTGTCTGTTTTGGAGAAAGAAGTTGTGTTTTGGCAAGAGGTGAAGAGTTTATGTGTTATAGTCAAGGGTTAAAGCATTTTATCAAGGATATCTTGTTGTCTCATCAGCACCTCATCGGAAGAGACGAGACTAGATAATGTGCCAGTAGAAGCAAGGGTAAATTTATACCGACCACAAGAGTCTCAAGTACTTCTTCTTTCAAAAGGAGTTAAAAATAAGACAATGATGAAGGTTAAAGTTAGTGAAGGAATATGACTACATTATCCTGTACCATCTCGGTAAGGCTAATGTAGTCGCGGGTGCTCTAAACAGGAAAAACATGGGTCAATTGTTAACATTGTGAACAAAGCAAGAGAAATTGAACAAGGATTTTGAGAATTTAAGAATTGAAGTGTTGGCCCTGCCAGTACGGGCATCAACAATGACAACAAGTCTGACATTAAAACAGACACTCAAAGATAGAGTTGTGACAGCTAAGAAAGATGATCCATTTTGGAAAAAATTCAGGGTTGGTTTGGAAACTAAAAAGAGAAAAGAATTTGAAATAGTCAAGGAAAAAACTTTGATGTTTAAAGGTTGGTTGTGCGTGCCCAAGGATGAGAGGTTGAGGAATGAGATTTTATATGAATCTCATTCCGCTCATTACGTCGCACACACTGAAGGAATCAAAATGTATAAGGATTTACGTAATACATTTTAATGGAGAAACATGGAAGGGATTATAGCTCGATTTGTGTCGAAGTGTTTGGTGTGTCAACAAGTAAGGGTAGAACATCAGAGGCTGTTAGAGCCATTAAATACAATGAATATACCACAATGGAAATGTAAGAAAATTGCAATGAATTTCGTTATGGGTTTTCTTTGATTGGCAAAAGGTCATTATGCCACTGGGGTTGTTGTAGTCCGTTTGACGAAATCTGCTCAATTTTTTGCAAATTTGGATGAATTTTAGTTGGAATAGCTAGCACAGTTGTATGTCAGAGAAGTTGTCAGACTTCATAGAGTGCTAGTGTTCTTTGTATCGAACTAAGACCAGAGGTTTACCTTAAATATCTGGAAAAGCCTTCGGGGAGATATGAGAACTTAATTGGATTTTAGTATAGCGTATCTTCATCAAACCGACGGGCAATCAAAATAAACCATCCAAATTCTGGAAGATATGTTGAGGGCATATGTTCGGATCTAGGTGGTAAATGGAAAAGTCACTTACTATTGGTAGAGTTTGCATTTATTAATAGTTGCCAAGCTAATTTTTGACATGGCACCATATAAGGCATTTTATGATCGTTAATGTCGTTCGCCAATTTGTTGGGATGAGGTTGACCAAAGAAGAATTTTGGATCCAGAATTTCTTGAGAAAATGGTAGATGCTATAGGCAAAATCAGATCTGGAATTAAGACATCACATGATCGTCAGAAAAGTTATGTCTACCAAAGGAGGAACAAGTTAGAGATTGAAGTCGGCGTGAAAGTATTTCTTAAAGTAGCTTCGATGAATGGAATTTTACGTTTTGGAAAGAAATGAAAGTTAAGACCAACTTCAGCCCATTTGAGATTCTTGAGAAAATTTGGAAATGTGGAGTATCATTTGGCATTGCCACCCAAGCTCTCGACAGTTCACTACGTTTTCCACAAGTCGATGTTGAAGAAGTACATGCATGATCCTATGCATGTGGTAAAATATGAGTCATTGGATTTAAGAAATAATATGACTTACGAGAAAGCGCCTACGGTGATCCTTGAAAGAAATGTCTATGTTATGAGAAATCGAGAGATCCCATTAGTCAAGGTTCAGTGGGGCAGACATGAGGAAGACAGGGTCACTTGGGAAAGAGAAGAAGATATTTTAGCTAAGTAACCGGACTTTGTAAACCATGTAAGTTAAATTTTGAGGACGAAATTATTTTAAGTGGGGAGGGTTGTAACAACCGGAAAATTTTTCACATTTTAATTTCGAGTAAATAAATTTTTTACTTTCGACGTCGCTACGAACCTCATATTATATTTTAAATATTTTTTTCACGTTAAATTTTCCTCGCGTTTGCTTTAAATTTTAAGTTCGACAAATCATGGTTTATAATTTTGGCTTGCCTTGTTTAATAAAAAAATCTCGTCCATTTATTCTCAATTTTAATTAGCCAAAAACTCGGTTAATTTCGACTCTAAAATTCAACCAAAAATCTGACCACCAATGGCCCAAAAACCTACCCAATTAACACCATAAAACCACCAAAAAATTTAGCCAAACAACCCCTTAATTTCTGCATTTTTCTTGCTCCAAACAGCCCCTTAATTTCTACATTTTTCTTGCTCCAAACAGCCCCTATTGCCTAAGAAAAAAAAACTGCCCATAATCATCCATTTGCAACCGTGAAGAAAACCGCACCATGATCCTCTTCAACTTCCATTTTCTTCTCCACTTCCACGTACTTTTTAGCCTTCAAACTAAATGTTTTATCTCCATATTTGTCTAGAAAAAAACATCCATAAACTCTGCCAAACAGCCCCTCCATTAACAAAAGAAACTGCCTCCCATGTTCAAGAAAAAAAAAACAGCCCCCAGCCCCATGTTCAGCCCATGCTTCCTTATCTCTTATCCTCACACTTCAAACACCAAACCAACTACTATTCCCCTCCCCCCCTAAAAGGTCCCAAAATTAGTCCCCTACAGGTGAACTTCATCACCCCAAAAATCAGCTTAAACGGAAGCCAAACAGCCCCATACAGAAGGAAAAACCGCCCCCCATGATTTCTCCCACAACTTCTATTTTCAACCCCACTTCCAGCCCTCTCTTCCACTCCATAAACCAGCCATTCTCTACCCCTTTTTGTTGAAGAAAAACCATCCCAAGACCCCTCCCCCAGTTGCCAAAAATGTGTCCAAGGATGCTTCATGATCAGTGATAAAACTGGCCAGCAGTCTCATTTGTTTTCGTCTTAACTTCAACCACTTTGTCTTACTTGAAACTCTAGGTAAATCATCACTTTATCTCTGAAGAAAACTGCCCATTTAGTCTCCAATTTCATCTCTTTAAGTCCCCACTCTTCACCCTTTAATCAGCCATAAAGATCATGTACATTCCCTTTCAAAATTGCTTTATTTTGTTTTTCCTCCAGTACTATCCCTCATTTTTAGTCCAAATTTTCGGCCAGCATCAAATGGTTTTAACATTGCTTTAACCTCACAAAAGTTCCTTGTGTATATATATATATATATAGTGTGCGGGTTTTGGTTTTGGAAAAGGCGCAGTAACGATTCATTCTTCATCACAACTTCAACCGAAAACTCTTTTTCGAGGTAGTTTTACTAACTATTTTTACTGCGATTTTAAATGACATTTGGAAATTTATGATGTGATATAAATTCCATCCAAACCTAATTATGAAGGAACTTTATGATAGTGATTGAAGGTAATCACGTATGGCGTTATGTGGTGCTGGCTATCAATTTTTATGTTCCTATGCACGTTTAAAAATGATGGCATGTCGCATTTATCTTTACGCATAATTTTCCCACATGTTGTATGTATTTCTGCTGAGTGTTTCTTATAAAATACTCACCCCCAAAATGAACAAATTTTCAGATTAATTTGATTGGCTTTGATGCGATGGCGTAGGTTAGCGAGCTTGTTATGGAATTCTCTTTTAGTTTAAGTTTTGGCGTCGAGATGATCGAGTCAATTATGATGTAAATACAATATTTCTAAGTCTTTGATTCAGTATTTAATTATGTAGTTAACAGTTTCAAGTTATAAAAGCATAGTTTCATATTTCTGAAATTTCAAGCTTACTGTCCCTATTTTGAAAAATCATAACTTTTTCTACGGTTAGAATTTTTGAGTGAAATCAGTGGCTATAGAAATCCCTATATGTGGTCTAATAAAATAAATTGGAATCACTCAAAAATACCATCGTATGAAATTTTTATGAACGTTTTAGCGGGCTGCCTTAGGGCACCCGGGACTGCCTTTCAAGCAACTTCGACTATCTTTTTCACCTATCAAACGATGTAGCGAAGGTTTGAAATTTTAACATGTTGTAGTATGTAGTCTCAAGTATCTACGGTAAAATTTTTGGAATTTTTGAATTTTTTTTTGAATGGTTAAATAATTTATGGCGACACCTATTACGGTTTAGGCAAAACCAAGGAAACTTAAAGAAAAATTATTATTTCCTTGCGCGCTTGTATTTTCCGCAAATGTTATATTTTTAAAATTGTTCAAGGACACGTGAAATAATTTTTGGAGTCGTCAATATATTTTAGAGATTAATTTTGTGACCCCCTGGGTTGAAAAAATCTGGAGCGTTACATTCACAGTCCACATTCTTTAGATTGTAATATTATTTTTCTCATTCAAATTTATTCACAGATATTGTCCCATCATTTCATTAATTTGCACAGATAGTCTCCAAATGATTTTTTTTGACGATTTTGCTCTTAGCTTAAATAAATTAAAATAGCAAAAAATAGAAAACTTAATAACAAATTTGTAGTTGTGGTACTTAACTTTTTCAAAAATGCAAAACCCCACCCCACCCTTGTGACCAAATAGACGGCGGCAGGGGAGAGAAATTCTTCCTGCCGGTTTTGCGAACAAGATCTGTGCAGATCTCTAGTGCCAAAAACATCATATTCTTTTGAGTCATCAACAAGTTTAGGCAACAAACTAAGGTCAAAACCATCCAAAAGTTCATCTTCATCATAAGGGAGAAAGCTTCCAGCTGCAAGATCTTCATCTTTATTGAGTGCGTCACTGCTCTCCGCATTCGGATGAAATTTGTTCAAGCTCGAGCAAGCATTATTAACAGATTGATAACCATGATCTAATTCATTCGGGTCCACTATATGCAAAAAATTTATTCTTTCTATGTTCAAACAGAATTCAACAAAATCCGGTGAAATCATATATCATCATTTATCCATTGCCTATTATTCCAATTACTCAATGTTCCAGCACGTCATGAAGACCTATGCGGCTAGTTTATGTTCGAAATCAGGAGGAGAAATTACCCATATTTGGTCACATGGGTGGGTAAATAATAGAATAAAGACCTATGCGGCCAGTTTAAGACCTATGCAATTTTTTTATTAAGTTTTATTTTTTGCTATTTTAATTTATTTAAACTAATGGCAAATCATCAAAAAAATTATATCGGGACCATTTGTGCGAATTAATAAAATGATGGAGATGATATATGTGAATAAAATTGAATGTGGATGATATTGTTACAAAGCTAAAAGAATAGAGAATGTGAGTGTAAATTACCTTTAAATTAAATTGATCAAGTTATCTTATGTTAATTCAATCGAATAAATATAATCTCAACAAATAAATAGATGTTGTAAAATTATTGGATAATTATTAATGACTACTTAGTCTTATCATAATACTTAGATAAGTCCTATTTGTTCTACAAGTTTGTATTTAAATCAGTTTGTAACTCTCTTTGGAACCTTGTAAATATGGGTCCATATTTATAATAAAATTACACAATTTCCTTGGCATCTCTTATATTTTTCTTTCTTCTTTCTTTAATTTTATAACATGTTATTAGCATGAACGCTTTAATCCAATTCCCACCACTCTTTTTTCTTCAACATTCGAATATATACATGATGGCGGGTGTCTACCGAAATCAATAACACATTTATACTCATGCATTTTCTACACTAAAGCACTCACATCAACCATAAATATTATAGAGAAAATTATAGCAAATGTACTTTTGCAGGTGGTACATTTGAAAAATAGCAACTTTTAAAAACAAGTTGAAAATGACTATTTTGGACAAATAATTACTTAAAGACCCACTATATCATATTCAAATCTAATTCAAAATCAAATATATTATTTCACTAAAATCAAATCTTGCTCCACCACCCACTGCCTCGTGCCAACCCATGCGCCACCAACTAACCCACCCAACTAAGTTACTATTTTGATAGATTAATTTAGAACAAAAATTTAATAGATTTTGTGCTAGATTAGTTTGGCTATTTTTTTATATGAAAATATGTTAAATATAATTGTTCAAAAATTGATGGAAGAGATTGGGTTCATGAATTGATGTCTGATTGAAGAAGAAGAATGTAGAAACTGGAAAAGTAAACAAAGTGGGTTGAGCAATTGTTGTTTGAACTGTCTGGAAGAAGAAGAAGAATAAGGAAAAAATTTACTGTTTGGGCAACAGTTACTGTCGGCCCGATAGTTGTCCGTAAAATATTTTTTTTTATTTTTTTGTTTTTTTTCTTTCTTCCTTTTACAAAAAAAAATAAAAAAAATAAACAAAGAATTGAATCGTATTCGACAATGACTCAACCTGTCTTTTCGCCAAAAGGGTATACATGACTTTTTGTCCCAAAAAGTTGCCATTTTTACAAATTTTATTAAAAGTTGCCATTTTAAAAAATAAAAGTTTGCATTTGTCTAGATTTCTAAATTCTCCTATATTATATCATATTTGAAAGTGATTGTGATGAATTAATTATTATTTCTTTTATACTTTTATGTTTTCTTCCATGAATGACAAGTTCTATTTTTTATGCG
This sequence comes from Forsythia suspensa, assembly GCA_023638005.1. NCBI lineage: Eukaryota > Viridiplantae > Streptophyta > Magnoliopsida > Lamiales > Oleaceae > Forsythia > Forsythia suspensa. Next base: position 43,293,389 of record CM042674.1, read on the forward strand.
TGCTTTTTTAACATATAACATATAATGTAAAGAGAAAATTTTCATAGTATAAATTAATCTGAATTTACTTTAATTAATCTAAATTTACTTTATCCCAAAATAGTATAATAACTGAATTAATTTATTATTGTTGATTACTCTTTCTACCTTTAATTTGGTTAATATCTCTAGATTTTTGTATAAACTTCAAAGTGATATTACATAATGTTGTTACTTCAAAAGAAACACATATTTACATTATATTAATATTTTAGAAGCAACAACGTTATATTAATATTTTGGCTGAATATTACTTGTCCATGAAAGCTTGACATTATAATTCAATATTCTGGAAGAATATTGAACTATTTCTCCTGAAGTAGCAATAGCAGTAGTCTAAATATATCAATGTTTTCAAAAAAAAAAAAAAAAAACTTTATTGTGCTCTTGAAATAGCACATGTCTCGAAAAATATCATATTATCTATTAAATTGTGGTAAATATAAGTAATTTTATGAACTAATGATTATCTATAAAGGAAAACATACAAATCAAGTCATGTTGACATTGATTAATGTGACTCATTGATCGGTTATTATATAATTATACAATGATTAATAAAAAATTAATTCTTTTTCATTGTGCACTTACTCAAATGTCGAATATCACAAAACTTGAGTTTGTTGCACTTAATGTATCTGGCAAAAACTACTTGTCATCAGGGGCAGATTTGGGAGGGGGCTAGAAAAAGTCGTTTTTTATAATGTAAAAAATTAAAAAAAAAAAATTCTTAGTAACTGCCCATGCAAATTTTTTTTTGATGAGTAGCCTGAGATCAAAAATTTCTGGATCCGCCCGTGCTTGTCATGGACCCTTGATACTGAGATTCATTTTAGCTCAAAAGGTCTGGGAGAGACAATAAAAGAAGGAAACGTAGCATCCTTGCAGGATCATGCAAAAGCCCGTTACGAGTGGATGCACATTCACTTGCAGGATTTTAAAACTGTTAGTGAGTACAACTTTGAACTGTTCAGAATATGTTCATAATTAACACTTTGTAGAGAGAATAACTGATGAAAATATGCTGGAAAAAACTTTATCCATTTTCCTTGCTTCAAATGTGATCTTGCAACATTAATATCGGTGAGCGTGGTTTTAAAAAGTACTCAAAACTCATATCCTACCTGCTAATTGCTGGACAAAAATAATGAATTATTGATGAAAAATCATGGACTACGTCCAACTGGTTCCACAGCATCGCTTGAAGCAAATGGTACTGCATTGCATGAAGCAAATGTAACATCAAGCTATGGACGTGGACGCAAACGCGGACAACAACATGTAGTTCACGTTCTCATCATCCTTAGTAAAATCGAGTCCACCCCATAAGATGAAATTCATTTTATTTTATTTGCCTAATTTCACGAAAGGAAGAATTCACTCTTTTATCTTGTTGATAGAGACTTCTTAATCTTAATTAGTAAACGGAATTCTAGTTTTAAAAAAAAGAGTTATCCTCAACTTTTGATAATTTCTACATTAGATCTTAGGTTACCAAAGAAAACTTCATTCTTATTTACTTTGATTCTGTCTAACTACTTGTTTGCTACATATAAACTAATTGAATTTTGTGTGCTCTACTTGATTGAATTTTAATTCAACGGAAAGAAAGCGCGGACCTTAAATAACTCACTCAGAAGGCTTTTTAAAGGATTACATGGTATAATTAGGTAGAATAAGCCCTTTTGGAATAAATATTCAGCCGCTTGTGAATAAAGGTGGCAAATGGGCCAGATGGGCCAGTCCAGCCCAAAATTTGACGGGCAAAAAAAAAATTGGGTTGGGCTAGCCCTGACCCAATTTTACACGGGCTCATATTTGTTGGGCCAACCCAGCCCAATTTTGTGTCATAGGGTTACTGGGCCAGCCCAACATAAATTATTTAATTTATTTAAAAAAAATCGTAAAAACTTCACCATCCACCCCACCAAATCCGGTGGGGGAGAGGGGGGCGACAAGGGGGGAGAAATCTCCCCCTCCCGGTCGCAAAACCAGGGCAGGTTTCGCGACCCCTGGTTTCGCGATCGCTTTCCTTGTTTTTTGCAAAACCAGGGACGAAAAACCAGGGATCGCGAACCCTGGTTTTGCAAGGAGATTTCTTCTCCCTGGTTGGTTTCGCGCTCGCAAAATCAGGGTTCGTGATCTCTGGTTTTTTGCGAAACCAGGGTGGAGGGGAGGATTTTTCCCCTTGTTTAGGTGCACCAGCGGCTGCGTCGGTGCGTAAACAAGGGGAAAATCCCATGCTGTCGCTCCATAGAGGGTAGGGTGGGGTGTTGGTGGGTGATTTGGGTTCAATTTTTTTTTGTCGGGCCAGCCCGGTTTCAGCCGATTGGCCGTTGGGTTAGTTGTACCGGGCTAAATTGGCCTAATTTTTATTTGATCAATTTTTTATTGGGCCAGCCCAGCCCCGCTGGGCCAGACCATTTTACCACCTCTACCTGTGAACCTTCATGTACGGTTTTATTCAATGTTTGTTCAATTACTCTTTTACCAGCAAATTTATTATAGGAATTAAGTTCGACAATAATGATATCTCCTAATATACCAAAACTAGCTATTATCCCACTAGTAGTAGGAGATATAAGGATTGATACATAAAATAACTTTTTATTTGATTGATAATAATATAAAACAGACGATATTTTAGCCATTTGCATCAAGCTCAAACTTCCTTCTTGCATGCGTATCCCCAAGAAGCGCATACTATAATAAGAGGTAGAAATTTATTGGTTGCATACTCAATCAAATGGATGATTTTCTCCCCGACTATCGATCCCATACTATCCCCCATAAACTGAAAATCCATAACCCCAATTGCTACGGAATACCATTTAGTTGACCTATGCCTGTTTGAACAATTTCAGTTAATCTTGTCTTTCTTTGATAGGAATCAATACGATCTTGATAAGGCTACTCCTTCAAATGAAATCCAATGATATCCAGAGATACCAAGTCTTCATCCATAGGATTCCAAGTTGCGAGATTGATCAAAAGTTCGATTCTATCTAAACTACTCATTTTGAAATGATATCCACATTATTCACAATTATTTGTTTTTGATTTCAAAATTTCTTATAATTTAATCCATAACAATTTTCGCATTGAACCTAGAAATGCCTGTATTTTTGAATTACATCAAGATCATTAGACCTTTCTCTTAGAGTTAAATCACTACTCTTCATGCGTGTTCGTATACTGGATCTCGCACTTTCACTACTATTTGTATGTTTACCAAAAATACACCTAGAAATGTAATTGTCACTACTATCACTTACAATAGACGTATCCATATAGATTTGAGACTGAAGATAACGGTCAATTCAACTATTAATGTGATTATTCCAACAATATTGAATATCATACATGTAACGATTGTAGTAAGGATCTTCACTTGTAGATCCATTATTTCTAGTTCACTTAGAAAAGAATGATCATTGTCAATTTTAAAAATATGATTTTCAATATCAAAATAGATAGAATAACTGTCTTCATTACTATCGCTAACTAAAAAAGTATCATCAGAGATGAAATTCCAAATGTCTTTGATGGCGAATAAATGATCAACATTATTGTAACTAGAATTGTCACGACTCCTCCAACTATGAATGTTTTTAGTTTTTCTATTCGGATCTTCACTTTTACTAGTATTTTCAATAGGACCAAGATTGTCCATTGATTTATTTATTCTAGGCCTACATTCTAACTCCTAATTAAACACCATCGAATTAAACCACCACCTTTCCATAGAATTTTTGTGCCCCCTTTTTGCATAAAAATACAATAGATGAATAGTCATTTGATCCAAAATTCTTTATTTGAATATCTTATTTCGTGTCAGACTAAACATAGAAATCCAATCACTAGCATTATTAACTAATAATAAGTGTGAAGAATGATTTTATTTTGTGGGAATCCAGGGTAAGACTTCAAGGTATATGAATATGATGGAATCCCTTTTCATTTTAAATATAATGAAAAAGAGTGGTTTCTCCTATGTGTTCACATAAAAAAAAATTTGTTCTCTCCTAGAAAGAATTTTTTTTCGTAAAATCTTGTCTAATAACTAACTAATAAGAAGTAATAAATTAAGGTTCTATTCCAACACGGAATGAAAAGGACAATAAACAGGATGTGTAGAAAGATTTGTGATACTTAGCACGATTCGGGAAAACTACGTGATATATTAAAAAAAAAAAACCAATCCTAAAGATCCATACGATCAATTGTAGATCCAAGACAACAATAGAAACATTTGAGTCTTCAATTTGGATTTAGTCTTAGATTTTGTATTTCAAATCTTGTATATCTGGAGAATTATGTATTTGACCAAAATACATGCAATAGAATATTGGTATTCGGCTCAATCCTTTTAGTAAAAGATTGAGCAGAGTTTTCAATTAAGAGAATGTTATTTGTTATCTTACTTATAGGGTATCTAGAGTATCCACCATTTTAAACTTAACTTTGATCTCTTTCCATACCTCACAATCAGCAGCTAGTTTAGGACTCCATTTACTAACCTCACGGATAATTACATTACCCTCAGAAGCAAGATCTCATCCTTCATTATGAGCTTGTACACATGCTTCTAGAGCTACTCGATTAGCTACGACACCTGGCACATTACCCAAAGGGTTTCTTAAAGTTCTTCTACCGAACTACAGTATGGAATCATCCTCAAAGATCTCGGTCATAGCAGGCATATGCCAAACGTGAATATCCCCTGAAGCCATAGTCAAAACACCTGGTAGAGAGACCCAATATTGAGTGAAATAAATACTTCAACTTCGATCTTTTTCAATAAAATCATCGCGCAATAAATCAATAAAGCCCAAAGTGAAGTTTCTTTTTCCCTTCAAGTTTACTTACTACGGTACTAGAGTGAATAAGATATCCACCAGACATAGATAAGGCTTTAGATAGTACACGAAACTTTATACCATGATTATTGTCTATCAATAACTGCATGCATTGCACGATGAATGTGAAGAAGGAGGCCATTATCTCGACAATAATGAGACAAGCTAGTATTTGCAGTGAATCATTGTGTTAAGTAGTCATGAATTATGATAGAAACTCCCAATTCTCTAACAAATACAACTCTTTTGATCAATTCTTCCCATGTACCCGTAGTAGTATTCAAGTAATGCCCTTTGATTTCACTTGTTTCAACCTGTGACTTATAAATTGCCTCGGTACAAAATAAGAAACGATCTTTCCAACGCATAAATGGTTGAGAGTTCACGTTCTCATCATCTTTTGCAATATCAAGTCTACTGTGTAGATATTCATAAACTGCTCTACCATAGTTTTTAGCAGATAACCCAGTAACAAAATCGTTATCTTCTGCAGGAGCAATGGTTTTCTTCACAAACTTTCTTACTGCCATGTGTACTACACAGCCGACTTTCTTCACAGTTTATGGCATCTGATAATCTACCATATGACCCTCTCAAATCCTTGTCGGAAACTCACCGGCAGCAAAAATCTAGAATCAAAATCTTTATGTGGTACATGATGAGATAACCAGTAAATAATTAAATGTGTCTACATTCCAATGGAAAATCTAGTATTGTATAAATTTTACATTATTATTTAAAATAATGGAGTTCGTAGAGAAAGTTTATGACAACTTGTTCACTAGATGTTGTGATTATGAGATGTAAGTTGAAAATAACTTAATATTAAATTATCCTTAGTCATAGTAACAATGAGATATTGATTAGTCATTGTAATAATGAGATATAGATATCATTATTTCGGATAAACTAGCATATGTTGCATTTCTTTTGAAGAAAGTAGATGATCTCACGAGCTAAGATGTAGAGGGACATCTGAATGAACACATGGATGCATTGTTAGAAGAACAAAGTATTGGATGACTCGCCTAGTGATTCCACATAGATAACTATCCAAACGTCAGTAGTTAATCTCTAATGCGTGGTGGTGGATTTGGTCATTTGACTTGATGACATCATAGAATTTTATGTGAGGCCTACTGTGTTTTGGCGAGCGTTTGATGAGGCTCTAGACTTATAAGTCATCAGAAAAACGTCGTACGAGTATGGTGATAATCACATGAAGATTGTGAATATCCAATATAAGGCTTCATCACTCCTGGGTAGTAGGAGATTATAACTTGCATTTCGCCCATTCAAGTTGAGATAAAGTTCCTCAGCCAGAGTAGAGTAATGAGTTGAAAATGTTTCAATCATAACTAGATTAGATCAACGAAGATTAGATGTGAATAACATAATAGGTTGAAATAATATTGAGTTGATTCATATCTATTAACCATTTGAGTTATATTAATGAAGGGCTTATATTTATACGTAATTACACATATACTGGTCTTGTCATACCACATGACATTTCACTTCGCATAGATTGCCTTGATACATTGCTAGATGTCAAGCTTAGACGGCGGCGTGAGTTGATTGATCTAGGTAAATCAATAATAAATTAAAATGAAATTTTAATCTACCTTATTCTAATTAGATTAAAATAGTAATTTTACGGCGTTTGCCATCATGATTAGGAACTTGATGGATCACACACAAAAGGAGAGAATTGGGTGTCTGGAATTTGACCTTGTACTAGTGGAAGATTGTTAGAATTAATGTCAAAGATTCAATTAATTGGGTCAGACTTAATTACTTATGGGTCTATTTAATTAATTAAATTAATTAGTTGAGTCTATTAGTTGTGAACTATCACATGCCTAGTAAGACTAGGGTTTGGGTTAGCCTTAGCCTATAAATACTAAGCTATTGAATAGATAATTCTAATATGTATTCATACCTTACTAGCACAAAAAAATAGACAAAACATAATCAATTACTTCCAAAATTTCGCTTTTATTTGTTTGTGGTTGTGGAATTCCAAATCTATTCTTGCTGCGTGGATCACTATTGGATGCTGGACAATTAGACAGCTGCAGTAATATTATTAGATTCCATGGTGTTCATCAAACGTATATTTTCTATCACGAATTTTATCTAAGAAAAAAGTCGATCTGACTTAAAAGAATTGAATAATTAATTTCCATTATGCATCTACACTTCAATTCGTTACATGTATGGAATAGGGTCCAAGATCTTTGTGTCCAATTACTCGCAGTAGTCCACGATACTCACGATTTTGTTCATGTTCTAATGTTCACGGTGTGTAAGAACAACCATAAATATATTCACATCTCAAAAGTTCTATTGGAGTGTGAATATAAGAGAGAGAGAGTCCTACGAAGTAGAAAATTAATAGAAGAGTATGTTAGTCAAAAAAAATTTAAAAAATTAATATTCTTCACAAAATAATAAATAATAGATAAAATATATTTTTTCATGTATTGAAAATTTTCTATTAAGAAAATAATAAAGAGTTAATTATACTCACAATCTCATTCTTTCAGTTTTATAACAATATCATCCCTATTCAATTTTATTCACAGTTATCGTCCCCATCCTTTCATTAATTCGAACGGATAGTCTCCAAATAAATTTTTTTGACGATTTTTCCCTTAGCTTAACTAAAATAGAAAAATTACAGTTGAGATCACTAACATTTTTAAAAGTATAAAATTCATTATATTTATCCAAAACAAATAAAATAAAAAAGACAAAAAATAAATTAAAAATAAAAAAATAAAAAATGGTTCTTCTTCAATCACCCACACACCCTACCACCCCTACCTGCACCCCAACACAACACAACCCACTGAATTTTAGAGAGAGAGAGAGATCTTCTTCAAATCTTTTGGATCTGCTGCAAAAAGTTCTAAACCCACTAAGAAAAAAAAATCAAAATGCTACATTCTCTCTCTCTCTCTCTCTCTCTCTCTCTCTCACTCAAATTCCTCAATTTAGAAACTATGTTCACATATTTCACACATGTTTTTCTCTCTATATCTATATGTGTCCATATGTCCATATATACCTTGCTTAACTTTTCAAACTCTCATTCTGCAGCTTGACGTTTTTTTTTTCTAATGAAAGTCTTCACATATCCATTCATACATTCTGTCAAACAAATTTATTGCACAAAGTATATGAAGTTTGTATCGTACCCAGAAAAACCCAATTACTCCCTTTTGTGAATTTTTCCAACTTTTTGTTCACATTTTCTTGAATTTTAGTAATTATTTGAAGAAACCAATTTCTTGATGAATGAAAACAAGCAGAAAAAGCCGAGGAGAAGGGATAATGCAATCATTATTGATGAAGAAACTGGTGAAAATTGAGGTAGGGTGAAGACAAAAGAGTTGAATGACATCATAACTTTATTGATTTTGGATCAAATTGATGGGGTTAGAAGAAGAAATACTCGCGCTAATATACTTAATGCCGCAATTGGTGCAGTAACAATGGAGAATTCAATTTCAATTTCAGAAGGAAATAATAAAGATAATAGATGTAATACATCAGCTGGGGATGGAGCTGGCATTGGCCGGAGGCTATGGGTTAAGAAAAGATAAATAGATTGGTGGGATCAATGCAAGAGTCCTGAATTCTCAGAAGAGGAATTCGAAAGGGCATTTAGAATGGGGAAAAATACATTTGAAATGATATGTAATGAACAAAGATTTTGAATTTATTTTGGTGAAGGTGAATGTAGTGGTTGGGTGGGGGAAGATATGACTTTTTTATTTTTTTTATTCTTTTCTTATTTTCTTATGTTTTATTCTTTTTAATTTTATTAAGTGAAATCTGTAAAAACAAAAAATAAAAGTTTCAGGACTCATGTGTACTTCTAAAAAAGTTAAGGATCTCAATTGTAATTTTTTCATTAATTTTTCTATTTTTTGTTATTTTAATTTATTTAAGTTAAGGGCGAAATCGTAAAAAAATTATTTGAGGACCATCTGTAGGAATTAATGAAATGATGTGAATGATAGCTGTCAATAAAATTGAATAGAGATAATATTGTTATAAAGTTGAAAGAATGAGAATGATTAGTGTAATTAATTCAATAATAAATGATGGTTTTAAATTGTGTGGATATGAGAGAGAGAGAGAGAGAGAGATATATATATATATATATATAGATGGTGGGTTGTGTTTATTTACCATCCCACGCCTAGACGACAATCTTTGAGTTCACTTCCCAGATTCGTGGCAGCATAGAGATATGGTTTAAAAATTAGGGTAAATTGTAGTTAGTGTTTTTAACCTTCGGATTTTTTTTCAGATCAGATTTTCAAGATTTAAATTAAGATCCACCACTCAACCTTTTTATATAATAAGAAGCTAAATCATTTTATATAATTAGCAGCCAATGTGCTTACATGAGGGCGTTGACTGCTAATTATATAAAATATTGGGGTGATGGATGTCAAGATTTAATATTAATGATACAAGTGTAAATGAAGTCAAAAATTAAAAACAATAGTTGCAATTTACCCAAAAAATTACTTACTGGTTATATGCAGACTACTCACGTGTGCCTGGGGTTTATTGTACTGCCCCCATTCATTTAATTAGATTCTCCATTTATTTTGACAAACAGATTTTTGTATCATCAATCATCCTACCAAATAGACAAACTCTCCCTGACATTAATATATAGTGTGAGGGGATTGTTGATGGGTGAACGCAATTAACGGCTACATAAGATTTCCATTTGTGTCGTACAGACGTTAGGACTGATGAGGTACACAAAGTTTAGTGATCAATCAAGATTTTTACCCCAATCGTAAATTTCATATACGATCAATAAAATTTTAGTAAAATCTCAACAAGGTCACAAAACTTTAAGTTTTCTCATTTGAAACACTAATTTTAATTTTTACTATTTAGTAACGGTCACAGGAAGACCTTTTTTTGGCATAGCTGCCAATTAAGTTCCATCCTTTGTTTCTTTGTCAAGTATTTAAAGTTTTACATTCTAAGAAGTTCTCTATTTTGTAATAATTTGCTGAAAATATTTAAAGTCAAGACTGGCTTTTGAATAAAAAATTGAAAAAATAAGTGCATGCGGGTGCAAATGAAGACTAAAATTCAAACACTATCCAATTGAAAATTTTATGAGTATTTGATAAAACAAGTTCAAATAGTTTATATACTTTATTCATCGCCACATTGTATTATACATCTTCAAATTCTATTACCAAATTAAATTATTTTTCACAATTAGCATTGTGGATATCATTTTGAGTTTCAAAATAAAGTCACAAAGGTAAAGATTAATGTACGTTACTAACAAATATCATCTTTATTGTGGGTAGCCCGTAAAATATATAATAACCCGTGTAAATAAATGGCAAAAGTCCAATTTTTCAGTCCAAATATTTTAAATTAAATTTCAGCCCAATTTTTATAGTATAAATCAGATTTCTGACTCAAATTTTGGCTAGGACCCAACCCAACTTTCAACCCAAACAAAAGACCCAAGACCCAAGCCCAATTCCCAATTCCCAAATCAAATTTATTTAATGTGATAATTTTGCAACATACTTGATTTTCTATTAAAATTCCACAATTACTTTTCAATATTTTAAATTCTAAAATAACAAATGTAACAAATGTAACACACATTTTTTTATATAAGAAATGCAACAAACGTAACAAATGTAACAACAAGTGTTACAAAAATAAAAATAATATTTTTAAAATAAAAAAAATTAGAAAATATTTTCTAAAATATTTTATGTTGTGGTGTATGATGAAACTATCCCTTATTTAATTGATTTTTAGCCCAACATCAAACATTCAACCTAAATCAGACATTCACTCATTTAACCCAAAGTCTTTCATTCCCAACATCAGACATTCAACCTAAATAAAAAAAATGTGAAATGGTGGAAGTGTGGAAGAAATATTTTCACTTATTTTTCTCAAATTGAAGCTCCAATCATTCAAAATTAGCCGCAAATATGTTATCCCAACTTGGTAGCTCTATTACCCAGCCTTAAATCAATCAGATATCTATTTTTTCCCCAACAGGGCTACTGCAAATGACATGTATTCTTTTTTTAAACATTTGTGTAATGTTTATATTATTTTGCATATTTTATTTTTGATTTTATGCCAGGTTCTTGATTGAATGATTGTGTATTATTTTTGTTAATTCAACTATTAGAAAAAAAATACTTTAAGACTTAATTAATTAGAGAGCTAATTGGTTGGTTAGAGAATGAATTGGTTGGACTTTATTTAGTATTTTTACTTTAATTTATTGATACATGACTATATGAGTTTGATAAATATGTACGCTACAACTTGCAATGTGCTTGAATACCTTACTCACCATTGTCTAAACGTAATATCTCGAACTGAAACTTTTGGCACTTACAAAAACTTTACAAATTATGAGTTTGTATTTATCTTGCATTTAATGCATAATATTATGGGTATCTCTAATGTTCTTTGTCAAACTCTTAAAAGAAAATCTCTAGACATCTTATCTGCCATAAGATTTGTATCAACTACAAAAGAACTCTTTCAAAAATTGAGAGATACTGATTGTGAAGAATTTCTCCAATGTGTGAATAGTTTTTGCTCAAGAAACGTATATGATTGGTCATTCTTGAGATCAAACTACAGTTGAGCATCATTACCACTTCAAAATTTTCAATGATGTAATAAATTTTGTATTGATGGAGTTAGATACAAGATTTAATGAGACAACAATTGAACTCTTTTCTCTCAGTGTGGCTTTGGATCCTAAAGATTCATATAAATTATTTAACAGTCTAGATATTTGTTCACTTGTAGAGAAGTTTTATCCTTAAGATTTTTCTAAGCAAGATATTCGTACTTTGGAATATGAGTTGCGACATTATGAGCTAGATATGAGGCGTGACCCTTAGTTTCAAGTATCTACACTTGTTGAGTTAAGCCAACAGTTAATTGAGAATAGAAGGTCAGAGAGTTACATTATGGTGCATAGATTGATTCGTCTTGTGTTGACATTACTTGTTTCTATCGTGACTATTGAGCATACATTTTATGCAATAAAATATGTGACGATTGATCTTCAGAACAAAATGGAGTATGACTTTCTAGCTGATTGTATGACAATCTTCATTGAACGAGAACTTGGTGATAAAATTGATGTAGATTCTATTATAGATGACTTTTATGTTATAAAACCTCGTCGAGAATAGCTTCAATAAATAATATCACTTTAGTGATTTTTTATATTATTATATAAATATTATATTGACTTTTATATATTTCAGCATAATTCCTAGATCCGCCCCTGCTTATAGTAAACATAATTGCATGCAATTTGAACAACATAAAGTACCTTGAGATTTTGTTAAACTTGCATATTAGAACATAGATATACACTTAAATTGATTTTTATTAATTTTCTCCTTGCAGAATTAAATGAGTTGACATAAATTAATTTGATAGGTCCCGTTTGACCAGTTGATTTTAGATGTACTACCCAACAAAGACTTGTAATAATATAAAGTCAAATAATCATTGTATATTTTTAGTTTATGGGTTGTATAGTAGTGTTAGCAATTTTTATGTTTAATATTCTGCAAGTGTACGGATTGCACAAATAATATAATGGATTTTGAGTCAAAGTATCGTACATACATGGATTTAGATAGTTTAATTCAATTATAGTAACCTTAACAGAATCTATTTAACTTTTGAAATTTGATTGTTTAAGAACTAATTAAAATATGAACTAAAAATAATGAAATAATTGTGATTAAAATAATTAAAAGATTAAATTTGATAAGAATGACTTAAACTTTGGAAAAGAAAAGCACTAGGATCCCGAATCCACTTATAGTTGTTAATTCCACTATCTTCATTTTGGATTTTGACAAAGTAGATCAGTTATGACGATAAATAGTCCTAAATTGTTTAACAGTTTCTCTTGAATAAAACCAAACATATTCATATGTATGACCCGGCTATATCTATATGACGAATGCGAATACACAAGAATGTATTAAGTTTCTGTGGATAATTAAAGATCACATAAAATATAGCGGTATATTTCTATCTCCTATCGAACTTTAAGATAATTAAAATTATGTCTAACATGTTTTCAATCTCTCGATTGTAAAATAAACTACAAGAATCATACAATTACTATGTATATAATTGTAGATGAAAAGAAATCAAAATTAATTATTCAAAACTATATTGATACAAATTGTAAAAAATCAAGTTTCTAAATAGAAGAATTTAAACTAGAAGCTTCATCATAATCCTAACCTAAAATAATCTAGCATAGCATATTAAGAAGAAGAAAATAAAAATAAAAAGAAAATAGATAATTCATCATCCAAAGAAGAAGAAAACTCAAAAGATAAAATCTTGAACTTGATTTTCGTTGAATTCTTGAAAGGATAATTCTTGATCTTCATTTCTTGATTCATCTCTTATTTTTTCCCCTCAAAAATTGGCTCTAAATCAACTTTCTAATTATGAGTTAATAACTCATATTTATAGTTCCATAATAGTGCCCAAAAGGATCCCAAAAATTTATTAAAATCGCATCTCAAAAGATTTCCTAATTGGATTAGAACTGAAAATGTATTAAAATCCCGCTGGTGAAAATTTTCCACCGGGCGATTGCCCTGTGCAAAACTGGGCGATCGCCCAGGCAAATTAAAAAATTCTACTGCAAAAATATGGTGTTGGGCGATCGCCCAACTTTAGCTTTTTTTTTCTCTGTGCAAATGTTTTTCATACGGCTATAATTTCTTGTAGAAAACTACAAATTGAGATCTATAAATAGTGTTGGACTCATAATTCTTATCTTTCCAATGATATATCATTTGCCTTGTAGAGATTTTAATACCAAAATTTGTGTTCAAATGTCCGCACATGCTTCGGTAGGTAGTTTCTCAATTCGGTTCTTTGGTTTTCAGGTGTTTGATCATTTGCTTCAACTTTTCATTGTCACTCCAACACACCTTAAACTCATTGATTTTATCTTGTTTCTCATCCTCCAATGTTTGGCTCTTGATATTCACTTCAAAAACTCAACTTCTTCTCATTTACTCGTCGATTTCACCAAATTGTTGCTCTTTCCGTCAATTCTTCTCAAATTGCTTGTAAATGGGTCCAAAAATGAAATAGAAAGAGTAATACACTAAATTAAGTATAAAATCAATAAAATAACGGGATAAAAGTTTAGTTATAAAGCCCAAATAAGTGGACAAAATGACTTATAAAACACCCTAAAATAAACCTTTGTTCATCCTTGAACAAAAATAAAATTAAAATACAAATTTAAACTAAGCTAAGAGAATTATCAGAAATTGAGTTAATGTTAAATTTCTTACCATATGCCTCATGTTTGAATATAAATAAACACGTTTAGAAAGATATTAAACAACACCACAAATAAATTTTTACTTATCCGATGCTCGACCTTTAGTGAGTGAGTGATTAGCCAAATATTGAACTTACACATATATTAGACCACGACCAATATTGTGTTGTTGATATTTTTATAATCCCGAACCCTTTGAAGTCATTTATTCTTTACACCTCTCGTAAATTATCACACTTCAAATACTTTTCTCTCCAATCTTGAGGTGTTCTAGCAAATTTCGTTCCTATTGAACAATACAATGCTTTTTCAAATAAAGTGGTAAAAATTAGAAACTTATATCCCTAGAACTAGGATGGTGAGCAAAAAATTAGAAACTTATATCCCTAGAACTAGGATGGTGAGCGATTTCTAAAGTTTCATCTTCAATCTCTGAGGTACAAACCTAGCAATTCTTATTGAGCACTTCTAATTCTTTTTATTTATTTAACTAATGTACACATTCTTACACCTTGTGTGCAATACTTCTGTCATGTAAGCTTTTAATGTGACACATGTAGCGAGTTTTGGGCCGATGATGCCCAAGTTAAATGACTATAGGGCACCATGTTTTAAAATACCTTAACAGATTTAATTGCTCGAGTCCCACAAGCTATAAGAGAAGTGAAGATGTAAAATTAATTTTTTTAATAGTGACCCATGTAGCAAACTTTGAGCCGATGTGACTCAAGTCAGATGACCATAGAGCACCATGTTTTAAAATACCCTAACATGCTTAATTACTCGAGTCAGGCATTTTATTTTATTTTTATCAGCAGTGAGTAGTGCTTGATTTAGATTCCTTGACTACAACCTATTCAATCAAAGATGAGACTCAGAAAACCCAAACCATCAAAATTTTACAAACACATGTACTAACTTTAACACCCCAAACTATTCTTCAACAGTTTGGTTACTAGTCTAAAGATTTAGCCATGGAGTTTTTCACAATAATTCTAGGTCAATAATATCAACACATAACTGCATACACTCAAGTCATGTCAATATATAAGTGATAAGTTAATAGTGGCTATGTGCTCTATTAATTTAATCTAATATGGATAAGTATACAAGTAAAAATACATGTTAAGGTGTTGTCCAATATTCTAACTAAAATTGTACTCAACTTCAAAAAAATACTACCATAATTGGCGGCAAGCCTTTCAACAATAATTTTTCATTTGTTTACTTTGGCATTTATTTAGAACTGAATAGTAAGCAGATTCAAAATTTATCAAATAAGTATCGTGATTATCCCACCCCAAACTAAAACATTACATTATCCCCAATATAATAGCAAAAATAAGCAAATAAAGGAGGAAAGAGAGATCGATTCACCAGAACGCGCCTGCATTTTCTCATCTCTTGGGAGAAGGGGGTCACGACATAAATATTTAAATATATATGACGAATCTAAATAATATTTTCCATGCCTTTGAAGGTTTCTAAAAATGAAATTGTTATGAAAAATAACAAGCATGCAAGGAAAATGGAATTTTCTTCAAAATTTCATAGTTTTGTCAATACCGTGATAGGTGTCGCCACAATTTATTAAACCATTCAAACGAACTCCAAAAATTATGAAATTTAAAATGTAGATACTTGGGAATGTATACTACAATATGTAAAAATTTCAAACTTAAACTACGTCATTTGGTAGGTGAAAAATATAGCCGAAGATGCTTGAAAAACTGTCCTGGGTGTTTTAAGGCAGCCCATTCAAACGTCCATAATAAATTCATCCGATGGAATTTTTAAGTGATTCCAATTTCTGTTATTAGAACACATATAGAGATTTACATAGAAACTAAATTCACTCAAAAACTTCAACCGTAGAAAAAGTTATAATTTTTCGAAAAGGGGACAGTAAGCTGAAAATTTTGAAAATGAAACTAAGAAATTTCCAATTTAAAACTTTGAACGGCAATTAAACCAACATCTTGTCTTACATACATATTACATAATTAAATACTGAATCAAATACTTAAAATAAGTAATTACATCATAATTGACTCGATCATTTTGATGTCAAAACATAAACTATATAAGACTTTCCATGACAAGCTCGTTAGTCTACCGCCATCGCATCAACGCCGATCAGTTCAATCTGAAAATTTATTTATTTTGGGGGTGAGTATTTCATAAGAAACACTCAATAGCAATACTTATAACATGTGGAAAATTTTACTTAAACATAAATTCGACATGCCATGAGTTTTGAAACATACATCATCTTAAACATTGGTAGCCGACACCACATAACATCATCATCATACGTGATTTCTTTCAATCACAAACATGTTAAAGTGATTACTTTCAATCACTATCATAAGTTCATTCGTAAATATGTTTGCATGGCATTCATAAAACATCATAATCTTCCCAAAAATTCATTTAAAATTGCAGTAAAAACCATTATGTAAAACTACCTTAAAACAAGTTTTCGGTTGAAGTTTTGATGAAGAAAATGGTTTATCTGACTTTCCAAACCAGGACCCGTACACTATATCTATAGATGTATATATATATATAAGGAAATTTTTGAATTAAAAGCAAGGTTAAGGCCCTCTTCATCGCTGGCTGAAAATCTGGATCGAAAGTGATGAAAAGTGTTGGAAAATGCTCACTGTTGGACCTAAAATTGGAGGAAAAGTGCTTGGATTTTGGGGCTGCAATTGCCAAAATTTGAAGGAGGATATAGGAGTTTTGATAAGTATTTTAGTGCCAATTTTTGGGAGATGAATGAGGGGATGTTGCTGGAAAATAAGAAGAAATAAAACAACAAATGGCTGGAGCTTAAGGCTGAATTTTGAAGAGGGAAAAGAGAGTTTTTGCTTAACTTAGGAACTAATTTTTAGGCTAGGCTCTTTGTGAACGAGTTTGGGGTGGATTTGGAGGAGAATAGGTTATGTTGAGGGCTGAAAAATGAGGGAGAGTGGGGGAAGAAAGTGGGAAGTTGTGGAGCGTTAGGCGATCATGGAGGTCGCTAGTTTTGGTTGAAAACTGGGAAAATATCTACACCGCAGGGCATTTTTGGTCTGATTTGGGGGGAAAATGTGACCTTATGGTAGGTTAATGAGGTGGAGAAGTTTAGTTACTTGGTGATGGGAAGAAATGGAGTGAACATGGCTGGAAAAAAAAGGGGGGGTTGGACGGTTTCTTCATGTCATGGGAGGTCATTTTATTTTTGTTTCTATAGGGGCTGTTTGTTTGATGGTAAATGGCATGATGTAAGGGGTTGTTTGAGGTTAATTATGGGTGAACATTTTGTGCTAAAAGCTTACAAATTTTGGCATAATAAGGGGCGGTTTTTCTTTGAAAGTTGGACTAGCATAGACCAAAATAAATCAAGAAATTAAACCAAGAACATTTATTCGATGTAGGAAAAATTAACGAAGCTCGGTGATAAAATAATACTTCATTTTTGTCAATTAAAATAAAGCAACCGCGTGCAACATTTAACGTGGCAAAAATATTTAAAAAGAACTATAAGGTTTGAAACGATGCCACGTGTAATATAAAATATTTACTTGAAATTAAAAAATGCGAAAAAAAAAAGTTCGGTTGTTACAACCTCCCACTTAAAATAATTTCGTCCTCGAAATTTAACTTACATGGTTTACCAGGTTCGAGTACTCATCTAAAATATCTTTTTCTCTTTCCCAAGTGACTCCATCTTCCTCATGTTTGCCCCACTGAACTTTAACTAATGGGATCTGCCAATTTCTCAAAACATGGACTTTTCTTTCTAGGATTACCGTAGGCGCTTTCTCGTAAGTCATATTATTCCTTAAATCCAAAGATTCATATTTTATCACATGTGTAGGATCATGTACGTACTTTCTTAACATCGAAACATGGAAAACATCATTTACCACCGAGAGCTCAGGTGGCAATGCCAAACAATACACCACATTTCCAATCTTTTCAAGGATTTCAAATGGGCCGATGAAACGCGGTCTTAGTTTTCCTTTCTTACCAAAACGTAGTATCCCTTTCATAGGAGCCACCTTGAGAAAAACTTTTTCGCTGACCCCGACCCCGAATTCTAATTCTTTTCTTCTTTGATCGGTATAACTCTTCTGACAGTCCTGCGCTGTCTTAATTCTGGTCCTGATCTTGTCTATTGCCTCTACTGTTTTCTCAACCAACTCTGGTCATAAAATTTTCCTCTCGCCGACTTCGTCCCAACAAATTGGCGAATGACATCGACGACCATACAGTGCCTCATATGGTGCCATGCCGATAGTAGTTTGGAAACTATTATTGTAAGCGAATTCTACCAACAGTAGGTGACCTTCCCATTTACCACCCAAATCCAAGACGCATGCTCTCAACATATCCTCAAGGATTTGAATAGTGCATTCTGATTGCCCATTGGTTTGGGGGTGGTATGCTGTGCTAAATTTCAATTTAGTACCCAAAGCTCTTTGAAGACTTTTCCAAAAATTTGAGGTAAACCTCAGATCTCTATCTGATACGATGGATGTTAGTATCCCGTGAAGTCTAACAATTTCTTTGACATTCAATTGCACTAATTGTTCTAGATTGAAATTCATTCGAATGGGAAGAAAATGCATAGATACTACAACCCAGATGGCATCATGACCTCTCGCCGATCTAGGAAAACCCACAATAAAATCCATTGTAATTTTCTCCCATTTCCACTCCGGTATATCCATTGGATTTAATGGCCCTGAATGCCTCTGATGCTCCGCTTTCACTTGTTGACACACCAAACATTGTGACATGTAACGAGCTACATCTCTTTTTATGTTTCTCCACTAAAATGTATTACGCATATCTTTGTACATTTTGGTTCCTCCTGGATATGCGGCGTAAGGAGCGGAATGAGCTTCAGATAAAATCTCATTTCTCAGACCTTCATCTTTTGGCACACATACTTGACCTTGGAACATCAAACCTTGTCCTCAGCTATTTCAAAGTCTTTCCTCTTTTTAGTTTCCACTCCAATTATGATATTTTCCAAGGAAGGATCATCCTTTTGAGCTGCCAAAATTCTATCTCTGAGTGTCGACTTTACTATCAAACTTGTTATAACTGCCGACGTTTGTACTGGTGGAGTTAATACTTCAATTTTCATACTCTCAAAGTCTTTGATCAGATTATTTTGTATCGATTGCAATGCAGACAACTGACCCACATTCTTTCTGCTTAGAGCATTTGCGACTACATTTGCCTTACCGGGTGGTAAAAGATAGAGCAGTCGTAATCTTTTACTAATTCCAACCATCGTCGTTGTCTCATATTCAACTCTTTCTGGGTGAAAAAGTACTTGAGACTCTTATGGTCGATGTAAATTTCGTACTTGCTTCCATAAAGGTAATGGCGCCAAATTTTCAAGGCGTGAACTACTGCCACAAGTTCAAGATCATGCGTTGGGTAATTCTGCTCATACTGCTTCAACTGTCTTGAAGCATAAACTATCACTTTTCCATTTTGCATCAATACACAGCCCAAACTGAGTTTTGATGCATCACTGTAAATTACGTAGCCCTCTGAACCTTCAGGTAAAGCTAGTACTGGTGCACATACTAGCTTGCTTAATTCTTGAAAAATCTGTTCACACCTCTCGGACCAAACATACTTAACCCCCTTTTCCAGTCAATTGTCTCATAGGGCCAGCTATTTTAGAGAATCTTTCTATGAAACGTCGATAATAGTCGGCTAAACCTAAAAAACTTCATATTTTCCCAACATTTGATGGTGTCGGCCAATTTGACACAGCTTCAAACTTGGATGGATCTACTTCAATTCCCTTGGCCGTCACAACATGTCCAAGAAATCGTATTCGATCCAACCAAAATTCGCACTTCGAAAATTTGGCATACAACTTTTCTCTCTGCAAGGTCTCCAATACTAGTCTCAGATGCTCTTGATGTTGCTCGGGGTTCTTGAAATAAATCAAGATGTCATCGATGAATACAATGACAAACTAATCTAAATGTTGATGAAAAACTAGATTCATTAAATCCATAAATACCGCTGGAGCATTCATCAGTCCAAAGGGCATTACTGTGAATTCATAATGCCCATAGCGAGTTCAGAATGCTGACTTTGGTATATCCGATGGCCTGATTTTTAGTTGATGATAGCCCGACCTCAAGTCAATCTTTGAAAACACAGAAGCACCCTTCAATTGATCAAACAAATCCTCAATTCTTGGAAGTAGATACTTGTTCTTGATTGTTAATTTATTCAACTCACGGTAGTCAATGCACATTCTCATCGATCAATCTTTCTTTTTCACAAATTGATGCGAGCCAGGGACCGGTGGACCATGGATCGACTAGCCAGGACTCAACATATAGTCCGATAGGAACATTAACGAGGTCACGAGCTAAGAAGATCAATGAGGACATGCAAGGTCTTGTTCAAGCTACGTAGGTTGAAACCGATATCAAAAGTCCGATGCCAACTTTGGTACACTTAATTCAAGCTAAGGACTATATTGGAAGTATATTAGAGTCTAATGACAGATCGGGGGACTAAAAGGAGCGTGAGACAAAGTTGGAAGACCAGAATGCAGATAGGGCAGAAATCCGCGCAGAGGCTCAAGGGAAATAACCATGCGATCGCATGGTTATGTAGCTCTATGATCGCAAGGGTGGAAATTTCGGAGCAGATTGTTTTGGAGCAAAACCATGTGATCGCATGGATGATGTCTATGCGATCGCAAGGCGTATTTTCAGAGGAAATCCGGATTTTGGCAAGTTTTAGTTTCCTTTTTGGTTTAGAACTCTTATTTTAATTAGTTTTAAATTAATTCCGAATTAGATTAGGTTTCTTTCATATGTTTACTATTTAAACATCTTTCCTTGTAAACATAAGACAATTACGTTTTGAGATTAATTAAAGTGAGGATTCACTTTCTTCCTAGTTCTTAATCGAACTAACCTAAACTTATCAAAGAATTCGCATCTCTTTGTGGCGTTCATAACTACGGTTTGTTGTTTCAAGAATTCATCGGGTCAAGTTCTTAGGCTAGATTTTAGCTTTCTTGGGGTTCGAGATCAAACTTTGTGGGTCGGGATTTAATTTCTTCGCGGGTTCGTGATCGGTTGGTATCGAGCTTTGGCTCTAAAATCAGGTTCTATCGTTTAATTTCTTGTTTTATCGATTCATCTTGAATCATAAAAAAAACACAAAATATATAGATATACATACATATATATCTCTTTCATCTTCTTCAAGAATTGTCGTGCATGTAATCCATACATGCACCAAAATTAATTATTTCCAGTTCTTGCTTGGTGATTCCCTTTTCTTCATTTTTGTGTTGGATTGAAAAAAAAAAAACCAAAAATTCATGAAAAATTCTAGAAACGAGCTCTTTGATATTCTTATCCTAAATTATCATTCAGTGCTTATTTCTTATTCTTGTTTGCTGTTCATCCTATTCCTTTCCGTTGTCTATCTTGTTCTTGTTCTTGTTTTGAATGCTGCGAGAGTTGAAATTCTTGATTGAGTTTAGATAGTTCTTTAGAGAACCTGGTAAGAAATACAGGAGTGAAAAAAGGCAAGAGTGGTGAGACTATTATCGGGAAAAAGCCATATAGAGCGAAACACGAGTGCAAACACGTGAGGCAGATAATTTTTTTTCTTTTTCTTTTATTTCTTTCTTATTTTTTCAATTTTAAACAATGTCTAATCACGAAGAAACTACCCCTGAGAGTGAAAACAACCAGTTCTTCTTGTTAAGGGCCATGCAACAACAATTTGATCGTATGAACGTGGTGTTTGACGAGATGATGGAGACTAATAATGCTTTAAAGGTTACAGTGGAACAACATAGTGCTATGTTTACAACCTTATTAGGAGAACAACAACACTGGGGTTACTTATGATAGGAGCAGGTAGGCGAGATCATAGCCTTATGGTAGATTTTGAGGATGAGATGATAGTGGGGAGTGAGGATGGTGAAGCCTATAACTATAATGAGATGGGTGGAATGAGACGTAGGGAGATAGGCGTGAAAGGCCACCTAGAGGCGGTTGATTATAGAGGCGAGGTGGGGTAGATAGAAACCTTGGAAATATTAAATTGAAAATACCTTCATTCCAAGGCAAGAATAATCCCGAGCGCCTATTTAGAGTGGAAAATGCGGATGGAATTAATCTTTGATTGTCATAACTATTCGGAAGAAAAGAAAGTCAAATTAGCGAGAATTGAGTTCATCGAATATGCTATCATGTGGTGGGAACAATTAGTGACCAATAGAAGGAGAAATCATGAAAGGCTTGTGGAGACTTGGGATGATTTAACACTCTTATGAGGAGGAGATTTATACCTAGTCATTACCATAGGGACCTATATCAAAATTGCAGAGCCTTACTCAAGGTTCAAGTAGTGTAGAGGATTATCATAAGGAGATGGAGATGGCTATGATTAGGGCTAATATCGAGGAGGATAGGAAGCTACCTTAGCTAGGTTTTTGAATGGGTTAAATAGAGATATAGCCAATATAGTCGAATTCTGACATTATGTGGAGTTAGAGGACATGGTGCACATGGCTATGAAGGTAGAAAGGCAGTTGAAACGAAAGGGAGCAGCACGGTATTCCTCGGGATCTAACCCTCTCCGAAGCCACGGCGGTGGATAGTCTTGACAGGGGTGAGATGACTGTTTCAAAGAGGAAGGCCGAACGACCTAAGGAAACCAATGTAGTACCTACCAATAACAAACCCAAGGCAGACTTTCAACCTTCTAAGAATAGGGATATTAAATGTTTTAAATGTTTGGGTGTCGGGCACATCGAATCACAATGCCCAAACCGGAGGGTAATGATTTTGCGTGACAATAGGGAGGTGGTATCTGAAGTTGAGAGTGATAGTGATGAAATGCCTGAATTGGAGGATATTGGTGTAGAATACCCCGTTGAAGGTGTAGCTCTAGTTGCACGGCGTGCTCTTAATGCACAAATTAAGGTAGATGATATGGAGCAGCAGAGAGAGAACATATTTTATACTAGGTGCTATGTTAAAAACAAAGTGTGTAGTCTGATAATAGATGGGGGAAGTTGTACCAATGTCGCTAGTACCACGCTTGTTGAGAAACTAGGTTTGTCTATGATAAAACACTCTAGGCCTTATAAGTTACAGTGGCTAAATGAATGTGGGGAGGTCAAGGTTAACAAACAGGTTTTAGTGAGCTTTAGTATTGGGAAGTATACTGATGATGTGATGTGTGATGTGGTACCTATGCATGCTGGCCATCTTTTGTTGGGCGGACTTGGCGATATGATAGGAAAGTGATACATGATGGGTTTCAGAATAGGTACAACTTTGTCAAAGATGGTAGAGCCCGGTTACTCTTGTTCTCTTATCACCAAAACAGGTTTATGAGGACCAATTGAAATTAAAAGGCGATGCAGATCAAAAGAAAAAGAGTGAGTTAGAGGCACAAGAACAGACGAGAAGGGAAGAAAAGAAATGAGAGTGAGGCTGATAACAATTTAAAATCACGAGAGAAAACAAAGGTGAGTTTCTATGCCAAAGAAAGAGAGATCAAGAGGGCCCTTTTCGAAAATCAGCCATTGATTTTGCTAGTATACAAGGAGTCCAACCTTGTAATTAGCGACACTAACCACTCTCTCCCCAGTTTAGCTATTTCTTTGTTGCAGGAGTTTGAGGACGTGTTTTCTGAAGAGATGCCTAATATTTTACCACCCATTCGGGGCATTGAACATCAGATTGACTTTGTACCCGGTGCTGTTATTCCAAATCACCCGACGTACAGAAGTAATCCTGAAGAGACCAAGGAGCTTCAAAGGCAAGTTGAGGAGTTGATGGGCAAAAGGTACGTGAGAGAAAGCATGAGTCCATGTGCAGTGCCAGTGCTACTTGTGCCTAAAAAGGATGGGACCTGGAGGATGTGTATTGATTGCAGGGCAATCAATAACATAACGGTAAAGTATCGTCATCCCATCCCTAGATTAGATGATATGCTTGATGAGTTGCATGGATCTTGTATTTTTAGTAAAATTGATCTAAAGAGTGGATACCACCAAATCGAGAATGAAAGGAGGGATGAATGGAAAACCGCTTCTAAGACTAAATATGGTTTATATGAATGGTTAGTAATGCCTTTTGGTTTAATTAATGCCCCAAGCACTTTTATGAGATTAATGAACCATGTTTTACGTACTTTCATAGGCAAATTTGTGGTAGTCTACTTTGATGATATTTTAGTATATAGTAAGAACTTGGATGATCACATTGAACAATTGCGTTGTGTGCTTAATGCCTTAAGGCATGAAAAATCTGTATGCTAATCTTAAAAAGTGTACCTTTTGCATGAAACAAGTTGTTTTCCTTGGATATGTTGTCTGTACAAATGGTATTGAAGTCGATGAAGAAAGATTAAGGCTATTAAAGAATGGCCAACACCGAAAAGCATCAACGAGGTGAGGAGCTTTCATGGTTTGGCTAGCTTCTCTGTGCGTTTTGTTAAAGATTTTAGCACGCTAGCTACACCACTTCATCGAAATTATAAAGAAAAGTGTTGGGTTTCATTGGGGCCTTGATCAAGAAAATGCATTTAATATTATTAAAGATAAATTGTGTTACGTACCTGTTTTAGCGCTACCTAACTTTAACAAAACTTTTGAGATTGAATGTGATGCCTCAGGTATAGGTATTGGAGCTGTGTTAATGCAGGAGAAACGACCAATTGCCTATTTTAGTGAAAAATTGGGTGGGGCTGCCTTGAATTACCCAATTTATGACAAAGAATTGTACGCCTTGGTGAGAGCCTTGGAGACTTGGCAACATTACCTTTGGCCGAAAGAGTTTGTTATCCATACTGATCATGAGTCCTTGAAGCATCTAAAGGGGCAGGGTAAGCTGAATAGGCGGCATGCCAAGTGGGTAGAATTCATCGATTCTTTTCCTTATGTCATTTATTACAAAGCAGGTAAGGAAAATATTGTGGTACGATCGTTGTCTAGAAGGTACACCCTCATTGCTACTTTAAATACAGATTATTAGGTTTGAGTATGTTAAGGACTTGTATGCTAATGATAATGATTTTGATGGTATGTATGGGGCATGTGAGAACAATACTTTTGGACAATTTTATAGACTAGATGGCTTCTTGTTTAAAGCAAATAAATTATGTGTGCCTTTTAGTTCTTTACGTGAGTTGCTTGTGTGTGAGGCACATGGGGGAGGCTTAATGGGACATTTTGGTGTGAGGAAAACTTTGGATGTATTACATGAACATTTCTTCTGGCCTAAAATGAGACGTGATGTGGAAAGATTATGTGCAAGATGTATCACATGTAAACAGGCCAAATCTAGAGTCTTGCCCCATGGGTTGTATACCCCTTTACCCGTACCTAACAAGCCTTGGATTGATATCTCTATGGACTTTGTATTAGGTTTGCCTAGGTCAAAACAAAATAAGGATTCAATTTTCGTGGTTGTTGATAGGTTTTCTAAAATGGCGCATTTTATATCTTGCAATAAAACAGATGATGCTACTAACATCGCTGAATTATTCTTTCAAGAAATTGTCCGCCTCCATGGTGTTCCAAAGAGTATTGTAGGTGATCGAGATGTTAAATTTCTTAGCTACTTCTGGAAAGTCTTGTGGGGTAAGTTGGGAACTAAGTTGTTATTTTCCACTACTTGTCACCCTCAAACGGATGGCCAAACCGAGGTGGTAAACAGAAATCTATCTACTTTATTACGTA
This sequence comes from Forsythia suspensa, assembly GCA_023638005.1. Lineage (NCBI taxonomy): Eukaryota > Viridiplantae > Streptophyta > Magnoliopsida > Lamiales > Oleaceae > Forsythia > Forsythia suspensa. The sequence continues at coordinate 43,319,427 of CM042674.1, forward strand.
CTGTGATCCAAAAGAATCTAAAGAATTGGGAGGACTGTTTGCCTTTTATTGAATTTGCATATAATAGAAGGGTACATTCTACTACGAATATGTCTCCATTCGAAATTGTGTATAGTTTTAATCCTTTAACGCCTTTAGATTTGATTCCTCTACTTGTTGATGAAAGGACTAGCTTGGATGGACACAAGAAGGCAGAAAGGGTAAAGCAACTCCATGAGAGTGTGCGACGACAAATTGAGAAGAAGAATAAAGCGAAGATGCCACCAAAGCCAACAAAGGCCGTGAGACAAGTTATCTTGGAGCACGAGAGGCTGGTCAGGTGCATATGAGGAAAGAACGGTTTCTGCCCGTGACGGTCTAAACTACACCCTAGGGGGGATGGGCCTTATCAAGTCCTTGAACGAATAAATGATAATGCTTATAAAATTGATCTTCCAGTTGAGTTTAATGTTTCGGCTACTTTCAATATTTCTAATCTTTCTCCCTTTGATGCAGGTGATGATTCGAGGTCGAATCCTTTTGAGAAAGGAAGGGATGATGCGAGCCAGGGACCGGCGGACCATGGATCGACTAGCCAGGACTCAACACATAGTCCGATAGGAACATTAACGAGGTCACGAGCTAAGAAGATCAATGAGGACATGCAAGGTCTTGTTCAAGCTATGTGGGCTGAAACCGATATCAAAAGTCCGATGCCAACTTTGGTACACTTAATTCAAGCTAAGGACTATATTGGAAGTATATCAGAGTCTAATGGCAGATCGGGGGACCAAAAAGAGCGTGAGACAAAGTTGGAGGACCAGAATGCAGATAGGTCAGAAATCCGCGCAGAGGCTCAAGGGAAATAACCATGCGATCGCATGGTTATTTAGCTCTGCGATCGCAAGGGTGGCAATTTCGGAGCAGATTGTTTTGGAGCAAAACCATGCGATCGTATGGATGATGCCTATGCGATCGCAAGGCGTATTTTCAGAGGAAATCCGGATTTTGGCAAGTTTTAGTTTCCTTTTTGGTTTAGAACTCTTATTTTAATTAGTTTTAAATTAATTCCGAATTAGATTAGGTTTCTTTCATATGTTTACTATTTAAACATCTTTCCTTGTAAACATAAGACAATTACGTTTTGAGATTAATTAAAATGAGGATTCACTTTCTTCCTAGTTTTTAATCGAACTAACCTAAACTTATCAAAGAATTCGCATCTCTTTGTGGCGTTCATAACTCTGGTTCGTTGTTTCAAGAATTCATCGGGTCAAGTTTTTCCGGCTAGATTTTAGCTTTCTTGGAGTTCAGATCAAACTTTGTGGGTCTGGGATTTAATTTCTTCGCGGGTTCGCATCACAAATAGTACAGGAGCTCCCCATGGAGAAACACTTGGTCGGATAAATCCTTTATCCAAAAGTTCTTCCAATTGTATTTTAAGCTCTTGTAATTCTTTTGGTGCCATACGATACGGAGCCTTTGATATGGGTGCAGCACCCGGTATAAGATCTATCATGAATTCCACTTGTCTATTAGGCGGTACACTTACTAGACCGTCTGAAAACACATCGGCATTCTCCCGAACTATTGGTAGGTTATCCAACGACACTTCCTCAGATAGTGTACCAGTGAGATTGACAAGAAAACCTTAGCAATCTATCTTTTTAAGCAACTTTTCTGCCTGTAAAGCTGAGATGAGACGGGGGAGTGTTTTAATCTTCGACCCATAAAATTTGAACTCTTTCTCTCCTGGTCTTCGAAAGATTACTTTCTTTTCGAAACATACAATGGTAGCACGATTACTACCCAACCAATCCATCCCCAGGATAATGTCAAAATCTCTCGTACTTATAACATGCAGGTCTGCTGGTAAAACTAACCCATCAAAATCTATATGAACCGCCTTACTAATTTATCTGTTTCTAAAGTTCCTCATGATGGCATACTAACCTCTAGTGAACTATCACTTTTCTGACATAGAATATTAACGTTAGCTAGGCATACTTCAGATATAAACGAATGCGTCGCACCAGGATCAATAAGAATGTAAATAGGTACGCTAGAAATAGATAACATACTCGTAATAACATCCGGATTCTGGGCAGCCTCTTCATGGGTCATGGCGAACACTCTAGCTTTTCCTTTGTTCGCTTGATCAATAACCTTCGCTGGCTCTGCCCGACATTGCAACACGTAGTGTGTTGGCTCTCACACACTGTAGAGGCGTTCTTGCCAAAGTAGCAATCACCATTGTGATTCTTCTTACACTTAGGGCACTGAGGAATATTATTACTTGATTGACCTCTGATGGGACCTTGATTCTGTCTTTGAACTGGCCTGGATTTTGATTCCTATTCTGATCAGGCCAATTTCTCTTTCCTGAGTCGTTCTGTTGTTCCTAAACTTTGACCTTTAAACCCGAGAAGGTCACGGTCTGAGCCATCTTGACCACTGCCTTGAAAGTAGGAAGTGCATGGGAACTAACAATCTGTCTAACCTCTGGGCGCAATCCTCTTTCATAACGTCTTGCCTTTATTAATTTGGTGCTAACCAAATATTGGGCATAGTGCGATAGTTCTTCAAATTTTCGCTCATACTCGGTAATTTCCATTTCTCCTTGAACAAAATGTAGAAACTCTGATTCTTTGTAATCTCGCAGAGCTTGTGGAAAATATTTTTCCGTTAGCTCGACTTTGAATTGGGCCCACGAGAGATTATTCTATTCATCCTTAGTACGGATGCGGGATGCCGACTCCCACCAGTGACCTGCTCTACCGCTTAGCATGAACTCTGCACAAAAGACTTTCTAATTTTTGGGACAAGCGATGTAATGAAATTTTTTCTCAATTGTCCGCAACCATTCCTCGGCTGCAAGAGGATTATTCCCACCGTCGAAAGTAGGAGGTCGGTAATGACGAAATTGCTCAATCACCGGTACAGCATGGGCCACGTGATGTGCTGGAGGGGCTTGATACGCTTGGGGCATTTGCGGTGCCTGTGGCACCATTGGTGGTTGTGGCACTGGTGGTGACGACTGAGCTGCCAACGCTCTCCTCATTTTCTCAACCGCTAGTTGTAGGTCTCTAATAGCTCTTGCTTGCGTAGTTGGTGCCATTTCCTTTAGAATAAACCAAACAAAAAGTTTTTAATTCATTGAAATAACCATCATACACAAAGCCATGAATATCTGAAAGACTATTGATAAAAGAAAAATTTAAATAGCTTCTTTTATATATTTAAATCATCCTTCAAGAGGTACAATAAGTAAAAGCATTTAATGTTAAACAACGGTAAAGTAACTGTACATGGGAGAACTGAAATACTGAAAGGAAAATATCTAACTACTAAAAGTCTCTAAGCATCGTCGTCACTGATCCATCATCCATGTACTCTAGGCCTCTTGGGTTGTGGAGCTTCGTCATCTGAGGTAACACAAGATTCAGCTTCAGACTCTATCTCAAGATCCTCCTCCGGGTCATCTTCAACTCGGATAATCGGATCACCTCAAACATTGACTGGCTGCGGCTCGCCTCGGCTGCTCGACTCATTGGGACAAAGCTTGGGAATGGTCTCAACTACTAGAGCCAGTTCAGGATATGATAGAGACCTACACCATATAAAATGTATTCCTCCCAGTGTATAATGAGCGCTTCACAATACACGTCATATTCTACTGCGGATGGTAGATCTCTTCCAAATCTCTTAAAATCTCCTAAGAACCGGTTGTTCTGGGCCAATCAACGAAGTCAATCACATGAGCAATAGACTCAAAGATCGGTGGTTACTAAACCATAGTTCATCGCATACGATACGAAGTTGCCCTATGGTTACCGATATGATGGCCAATTGACCATTCGAGATCTGAAGCAAAAAGTATATAATCGTTTCTAGCCGCCTTGGAATGTTCTAGGGAATCATCACACGGAGGAATCATGTCTGAGATACAAATTATGAAGGGTTCGATTAGGTGGATTTCTATCATCTTTTACTTTAAAGAAAAAAATGAACTAACATAAATTTTCATCTTAACTTAACATTTCATCATAAAATGAAAAAATTCAAATTTTCCATAAGTATGAGTCCCACTTACCATACTTAACTGCATAAAAATAAAATTTTAATCAACCCCATATTTTAACTCAGAACTGGCGTAGGCGATGGCGAGTAGCGATACTAAATTTCTAAAATTCTCAACCTCTTAAATTTCATCTTGACATATCAAAATAAAGAAAAAAATGAAATATAATAAAAAGAATAAAATAAATTTAAAAATAAAATAAAATAAAAATTCGCGAGTCTATAGAAAAGTGAAACCGCGCTCTGATACCAAGCTGTAACGCCCCGGATTTTCTCATCTCGGGGTCACTGACATAAATCTTTAAATATATATGACGAATCTAATTAATATTTCCCATGCCCTTGAAGGTTTTTAAAAATTAAATTGTTGCGAAAAAAATAACAAGCATGCAAGGAAAATGGAATTTTCTTCAAAATTTCATAGTTTTGTCTATACCACGATAGGTCTCGCCACAATTTATTGAACCATTCAAACGAACTCCAAAAATTATGAAATTTAAACTGTAAATACTTGGGACTGTATACTACAAAATGTAAAAATTTCAAACTTTAACTACATCATTTGGTAGGTGAAAAATATAGCCGAAGATGCTTGAAAAACTGTCCCGGGTGCCTTAAGGCAGCCCATTCAAACATCCATAATAAATTGATCCGATAGAATTTTTAAGTGATTCCAATTTTTGTTATTAGAACACAAATAGAGCTTTACATAGAAATTGAATTCACTCAAAAACTTCAACCGTAGAAAAAGTTATGATTTTTCGAAAAGGGGACATTAAGCTGAAAATTTTGAAAATGAAACTAAGAAATTTCCAATTTAAACTTTGAATGGAAATTAAACCAACATCTTGTCTTACATACATATTACATAATTAAATACTGAATCAAATACTTAAAATAAGTAATTACATCATAATTGACTCGATCATTTTGATGTCAAAACATAAACTATATAAGACTTTCCATGACAAGCTCGTTAGTCTACCGCCATCGCATCAACGCCGATCAGTTCAATCTGAAAATTTATTTATTTTGGGGGTGAGTATTTCATAAGAAACACTCAGTAGCAATACTTATAACATGTGGGAAATTTTACTTAAACATAAATTCGACATGCCATGAATTTTGAAACATACATCATCTTAAACATTGGTAGTCGACACCACATAACATCATCATCATACGTGATTTCTTTCAATCACAAACATGTTAAAGTGATTACTTTCAATCACTATCATAAGTTCATTCGTAAATATGTTTGCATGGCATTCATAAAACATCGTAATCTTCTTAAAACTTCATTTAAAATTGCGGTAAAAACCATTAAGTAAAACTACCTCAAAACGAGTTTTCGGTTGAAGTTTTGATGAAGAAAAATGGTTTATGCAGCTTTCCAAACCAAGACCCGTACACTATATCTATAGATGTATATATATAAGGAACGTTTTTGAATTAAAAGAAAGGTTAAGGCCCTCTTACTGCTGGCCCAAAATCTAGATCGAAAGTGATGAAAAGTGTTGGAAAATGCTCACTGTTGGACCGAAAACTGGAGGAAAAGTGCTGGGATTTTGGGGCTGCAATTGCCAAAAGTTGAAGGGAGGATATAGGAGTTTTTGATAAGTATTTTAGTGCCAATTTTTGGGAGATGAATGAGGGGGATGTTGCTGGAAAATAAGAAGAAATAAAACAACAAATGGCTGGAGCTTAAGGCCGAATTTTGAAGAGGGAAAAAGAGAGTTTTTGCTTAACTTAGGAACTGATTTGTCTGGGCTACTTTGTGAACGAGTTTGGGGTGGAATTGGAGGGAGAAATAGGTTATATTGAGGGCTGAAAAAATGAGGGAGAGTGGGGGAAGAAAGTGGGAACTTGTGGAGCAGTTAATGATCATGGAGGCTCTTGGTTTTGGTTGAAAAATGGGGAAAATATCTACACTGCAGGGCGTTTTTGGTCTGATTTGGGGAAAAACGTGACCTTATGGTAGGTTAATGAGGTGGAGAAGTTTAGTTACTTGGTGATGGGAAGAAATGGAGTGAACATGGCTGGAAAAAAAAGGGGCTCTTTGGACGGTTTCTTGATGTCATGGGAGGTGTTTTATTTTTGTTTCTATAGGGGCTGTTTGTTTGATGGTAAATGGCATGATGTAAGGGGTTGTTTGGGGTTAATTATGGGTGAACTCTTTGTGCTAAAAGCTTACAAATTTTGGCGTAATAAAGGCGGTTTTTCTTTCTTTGAAAGTTGGACTAGCATAGATCAAAATAAATCAAGAAATTAAACCAAGAATATTTATTCGATGTAGGAAAAATTAACGAAGCTCGGTGATAAAATAATACTTCCTTTTTGTCAATTAAAATTTAAAGCAACCGCATGCAACATTTAATGTGGCAAAAATATTTAAAATGAACTATAAGGTTTGAAACGACGCCAAGTGTAATATAAAATATTTACTTGAAATTAAAAAATGGAAAAAAAAAAAGTTTGGTTGTTACATACGCTCCGGAGGTAGATGTGGAGAAGATGGATCTGGCTAGTTGAAGGTCTGGATGAAGTGGACTCAGATGTTGTGCTGGGACTCTTGGTTGAAAGATGATGTCATAGATACTATCCAAGCGGCTCGCAAAGTGGGACATTATGTGATTGACATGGTGAGGCTTTATAAGTGTAATAAACAATAAATGAAATAAAAACTAATGCATTATTTAATCTAAATTAATTAATAAGGATATAAGAATGGGTTGCCTCCTATTAAGCGCTTATTTATAGTAATTAGCTTGACTTATTATCTTGTTGCTCAAGTAGAAGAGGAAGGGATCTTGAGATTATCGAATGTGTCACTCTCCAATAATCTCTTGATTTTCTTCTCCATGTTTATTGGCTTGTCCTTCATCTTCTTTAGCTTCAACTATATGTTTACCAATGTCAGCTTCTTGCATTGGCACAATCTATTTACCTTTGTTTTTCACTTGTACTGTTGGCTTCGTCTCCCAAAAATTTTTAAAGAAGTTTTCTTGAATTTATTGAAGGTCTCAACTTGATATCTTGTCCAATAAGAAAGAGGTGGTGGTCCCACATCTCTACCCAACATATAAAATACCTCACTTTCATGCTAAACTCTCAATGTCAATACGCCTCGTGAAAATAGCTAAGAAAGGCCGGCCTGAGATAATAGGAATTTCTGCATTCTCAGGCATATCAAGAACAACGAAGTCAATGAGAAATAATAACTTTCCCAATCTCATCACCACATCTTCTACCATTCCAAATGGCTTTTTAATAGATTGACCAGCCAACTGAAGATTGAATTTTACAGGTTTAGCTTTACCAAGTCCTAATCGCCTAAAAATAGAAAGAGGCATTAAATTGATACTTGCACCAAGATCACACAATGCCTTGTCAATCACGAGATTACCGATGGTAATTGGAATTGTGAAGCTGCATAGATAATTTCTTTTGTTTGGTAGTTGCTTATACACTATAGAACTTACTTTTCCTGTTAGTTTTACTGTATCCCCTTTTGCCAACTTTTATATATTTGAAAGCAGTTGTCTCATATACTTGGCATAGTTGGGCATTTGAGTCATGGCCTCCACAAATGGTATGTTAGTGATGCGAACCCGCGGAGAAATTAAATCCCGGACCCACAAAGGTTTGATCTGAACCCCAAGAAAGCTAAAATCTAGCCGCAAGAACTTGACCCGATGAATTCTTGAAACAACGAACCAGAGTTATGAACGCCACAATGAGATGCGAATTCTTTGATAAGTTTAGGTTAGTTCAATTAAGAACTCAGAAGAAAGTGAATCCTCACTTAATTAATCTCAAAACATAATTGTCTTATGTTTACAATGAAAGATGTTTAAATAGTAAACATATGAATAATCCTAACCTAATTCGGAATTAAGTAACTAAATTAAATTAAGAGTTCTAAACCGAAAAGGAAACTAAAACTTGCCAAAATCCAGATTTCCTCCAAAAATACACCTTGCGATCGCATAGGCATTATCAACGCAATCGTATGGTTTTGCTCCAAAACATTCTGCTTCTAAATTGCCACCCGTGCGATCGTAGCGCTATATAACCATGCGATCGCATGGTTATTTTCCTTGAGCCTCTACGCGGATTTCTGCCCTATCTGTATTCTGGTCCTCCAACTATGTCTCACGCTCCTTTTGGTCTCCCGATCTGCCATTAGACTCTGATATACTTCCAATATAGTCCTTAGCTTGAATCAAGTGTACCAAAGTTGGCATCGGACTTTTGATATCGGTTTCAGCCCACGTAGCTTGAACAAGACCTTGCATGTCTTCATTGATCTTCCTAGCTCGTGACCTCGTTAATGTTCCTATCGGACTATGTGTTGAGTCCTGGCTAGTCGATCCATGGTTCGCCGGTCCCTGGCTCGCATCATCCCCTCCTTCCTCAAAAGGATTCGACCTCGAATCATCATCTGCATCAAAGGAGAAAGATCAGAAATATTGAAAGTAGCCGAAATATTAAACTCACCTGGAAGATCAATTTTATAAGCATTATCATTTATTCGTTCAAGGACTTGATAAGGCCCATCCCCCCTAGGGTGTAGTTTAGACCGTCACCGGGCAAAAAATCGTTCTTTCCTCATATGCACCCAGATCAGTCTCCGGGTTCAAGATAACTTGTCACGGCCTTTGTTGGCTTTGGTGGCATCTTGTTTATTCTTCTTTTCAATTTGTTGTCGCACACTCTCATGGAGTCGCTTTACCACTCTCGCCTTCCCTGTGTCCATCCAAGCTAGTCCTTTGATCAATGGTAGAGGAATCAAATCTAAAGGCGTTAATGGATTAAAACTATACACAATTTCGAATGGAGACATATTCGTAGTAGAATGTACACTTCTATTATATACAAATTCAATAAAAGGCAAACAGTCCTCCCAATTCTTTAGATTCTTTTTGTAATACCACAAATCTAGAAACTCTAGATTTAGAAATGTTATCATTTAATTTCCATTAAATAACAAGATATAAATGCGGAAAAATGGATAGAACATTCATTCTATTTTATTTTATTTGAAAATACGAACTAAATGTCAATTGCTTTAAACAATATTAATTAAAAACCATAATTTGCATAATAAATTTTATGCCCAAATCCATTATTGAATAAACACAATAATTGCGGAAAATTTCATAGTTTGTGTAACGACTACGGACTTTCCCCTGCTGTGCCTTTCGCCTGTGGGGCTATTCCGTGCACCGTTAACTTACGTATTGTCCACTGGAGGTTGGTCTCCAATCTCGATTTCTTTCCGCGCCCCCAGCGATTCGAACCCTTGACCTCCCATTAAAGGGAACTTAAGTGGAATGACGGAATAGCCTTTCGGGCGAAGGCACTCGTAGGAGAAAGTCCGTAGTCATTCTGATTGACTAAATTAAAATAAGTAAAAGAGTAGTATTCCAAAAATATTAATCGGCCTAAGGCATCTTATTTCTGAAATAATAACAAAATAAAACTTTAATTTAAGCAAGATCGAGTCCGTCTCGTCCCAAGCGGTCGTCTCGAATCATTTAGCTCTCATCATCCGAAATGTGGAGAATATGGGATGAGCTAACGCCTGATAAGTAAACCTCATGCACATGATGTATGCTTATGATATGCATTGGTTTCAAGTAGTTTTCTAGAATATGTATCCCATCTTTCGTTATCATTTAAAAACTTTAACATTGTGAGCTCACTTTTGTGTATCGCCTATCCAATCGTTGTCTGGTTGCAATATTATTATTTGGAACCCGTTCCATCTACCGGTAATCTGAAAAGCGGTTAAATATTAAACATTCAACATTATCATTCGTCGGGTGCGCCCGGTCCCCACGCCCCATTTCCCACTTACACCTTTCATGGCATAGGCGAACACCATTTCATTTATAAAATTTGGGATACATATCATTTTTGAATAAAATACATTTTACAATATTACCATTGACAACTTTACTTCATGCATGCTTATGGATGCATTTAACTTAATTACACATGCAATAATATGTCACATGAATATTAATAACATATAAAGCGATTACAAAATAATATGTTCAGATAATAATATAACATATTTAGACAATTAACATAGCATTCTATAAATGAATACTAGGAGAGTTTACTTACGTGGATCTTTATTCACGTTTTAATTAGCAAATGGAGATGTCCCGAGCTGCCCACGAAGTCAACGTGCTAAAATTCCTAAGTCATTTCCATTTATTAAAATAAAATCTATATATATCATTTATTTTTACTATTGTTATAATAGCTGACTATATATTGTCTTATCGTTAGTACTACTTTAATATTATAAATTGAAAGATAGCCACAAAAATAATAGGCAAGAGACCACATTTGTACAATTTCCAATAATTAAAAGATGCAAAACCCTCCCCATAATTAAATGTAAAGTACCGGCATATACTAATCGACTTTGGCATGCTTGATTAATCTTATAAGTTTCTTGCTTGTGAAATACCAATGTGATGTGCAAAGTGTTCAAATTCAATAAATAATTAATGGGGTTCTAAATAGATAAAAGGACCATATCATGGCAACGCATACACACAGACACACACACACACACACACATATATATATATGCTATTTGAAGGGTATACAAGTGAAGAAACCCACCATTAAAGATTAAGATCCAAATAGATACATAGATATATATATATATATATATATATATAAACATATAATTATATACATACAATACAAATATATGCACAAACGGGTAATGCAAGTGAAGAAACCCACCATTACTTTTTAAGTTTCAAATGGATACATATGGATATATAAATATATATTTATATACATACAACGCAGTGTATGCATACACGGTGTGCAAGTGAGAAAACTCACCAAATTTCTTTAATATTCACATGGATGTATAGGGTATATATGTAATTATTCGTATGTGTGTGTGTCTATAATGTGGGTATATATATATATATATATATATATATATATATATATATATATATAAAATGATTCATACATGTATATATATATATATATATATATATATATATATAATGATTCATACGTGTATACATAATGAATCAAACCATTCCAAGTTTCAATAATAAAAAAAAAACAATTAACACCCTCATGAACCCCAACATCAAGTAATATAATAAAAGGAATTATTCAAATACCTTAAAAATCAGTGATGATGAAATAGTAAACTGAAGAAATTTGGATGGCTCTTGGTTCACGTGAAAGATATAAGTTTTATTTCTTTGTAATTGAATAAGTAGAATTAGGAAAAAGGTTTTGAGTTCTAATTATATGGCCCCATTAATATAAAATATGAATGTTTTTCAAAAACAAGTCTAGGTTCAATTTACATAAAAATGGCAAGTTATAAATTTAAAAGCGAGGCAAAGCAACTAAATATGTTATATAATTTGTTCTAATTTAATTAAATTGTAAACGTATTTAAATTGAACTTAGTGTCACATTGATCGTCTAGGGCGCCCCGGTATATTCCATCGCAAAAACATGTCACCACAAAAATAATAATTTATTAATTAAAGATTAAATATAATATTAGGACAAGTATCGTCATAATCTATAATAATCATATAAGTGAACATGCGGCGTTACACTTTTGGATTACAGTACGTAATAAAGTAGATAGAGTTCTGTTTACTACCTCGGTTTGGCCATCCGTTTGGGGGTGACAAGTAGTTGAAAACAACAATTTAGTCCCCAACTTACCCCACAAGACTTTCCAGAAGTAACTAAGAAATTTAACATCTCGATCAGATACAATACTCTTTGGAACACCATGTAGGGGATAATTTCTCGAAAGAATAATTCAGCAATGTTAGTAGCATCATCTGTTTTTTTTGCATGAAATAAAATGTGCCATTTTAGAAAACCTATCAACAACCACGAAAATTGAATCCTTATTTTGTTTTGACCTAGGCAAGCCTAATACAACGTCCATAGAGATATCAATCCAAGTGCTCGTTAGGTACGGGTAAAGGGTATACAAACCATGAGGTAAGACTCTAGATTTGCTTTGTTTACATGTGATACATCTTGCACATTATCTTTCCACATCACGTCTCATTTTAGGCCAGAAGAAATGTTCATGTAATACATCCAAAGTTTTCCTCACACCAAAATGTCCCATTAAGCCTCCCACATGTGCCTCACGCACAAGCAACTCACGTAAAGAACTAAAAGGCACATATAATTTATTTGCTTTAAACAAGAAGCCATCTAGTCTATAAAATTGTCCAAAAGTATTGTTCTCACATACCCCATACATACCAGCAAAATCATTATCATTAGCATACAAGTCCTTAACATACTCAAAACCTAATAATCTGGTATTTAAAGTAGCAATGAGGGTGTACCTTCTAGACAACGCATCAGCCACAATATTTTCCTTACCTTGTTTGTAATGAATGACTTAAGGAAAAGTATCGATGAATTCTACCCACTTGGCATGCCGCCTATTCAACTTACCTTGCCCCTTCAGGTGCTTCAGGGACTCATGATCGGTATGGATAACAAACGCTTTCGGCCAAAGGTAATGTTGCCAAGTCTCCAAGGCTCTCACCAAAGCGTACAATTCTTTGTCATATATTGAGTAATTCAAGGCAGCCCCACCCAGTTTTTCACTAAAATAGGCAATTGGTCGTTTCTCCTGCATTAACACAGCTCCAATACCTATACCTGAGGCATCACATTCAATCTTAAAAGTTTTGTTAAAGTTAGGTAGTGCTAAAATAGGTGCAGAACACAATTTATCTTTAATAATATTAAATGCATTTTCTTGATCAAGGCCCCAATTAAACCCAACACTTTTCTTTATAATTTCAGTAAGTGGTGTAGCTAGCATGCTAAAATCTTTAACAAAACGCCTGTAAAAGCTAGCCAAACCATGAAAGCTTCTCATCTCAGTAACACTCTTCGGTGTTGGCCATTCCTTAATGGCCCTAATCTTTTCTTCATCGACCTCAATACCATTTGTACTAACAACATAGTCAAGGAAAACAACTTGTTTCATGTAAAGGTACACTTTTTAAGATTAGCATCTGCTTTTTCATGCCTTAAGGCATTAAGCACACAACGCAATTGTTCAATGTGATCATCCAAGTTCTTACTATATACTAAAATATCATCAAAGTAGACTACCACAAATTTGCCTATGAAAGCACGTAAAACATGGTTCATTAATCTCATAAAAGTCTTGGGGCATTAGTTAAACCAAAAGGCATTACTAACCATTCATACAAACCATATTTAGTCTTAAAAGCGCGGTTTCCATTCATCTCCTTCTTTCATTACGATTTGGTGGTATCCACTCTTAAGATCAATTTTACTAAAAATACAATATCCATGCAACTCATCAAGCATATCATCTAATCTAGGGATGGGATGACGATACTTTACCGTTATGTTATTGACTGCCCTGCAATCAATACACATTCTCCAGGTCCCATCCTTTTTGGGCACAAGTAGCACTGGCACTGCACATGGACTCATGCTTTCTCTCACGTACCCTTTGCCCATCAACTCCTCAACTTGTCTTTGAAGCTCCTTGGTCTCTTCAGGATACGTCGGGTGATTGAAATAATAGCGCCGGGTACAAAGTTAATTTGATGTTCGATGCCTCGAATGGGTGGTAAAATACTAGGCATCTCTTCAGAAAACACGTCCTCAAACTCCTGCAACAAAGAAATAGCTAAACTGGAGAGGGAGTGGTTAGTGTCGCTAATTACAAGGTTGGACTCCTTGTATACTAGCAAAATCAATGGCTAATTTTCGAAAAGGGCCCTCTTGATCTCTCTTTCTTTGGCATAGAAACTCACCTTTGTTTTCTCTCGTGATTTTAAATTATTATCAGCCTCACTCTCATTTTTTTCTTTCCTCCTCGTTTGTTCTACCCATCTCAACCCCATAGTTATAGGCTTCACCATCCTCACTCCCTACTACAGTCCCATTCTCAAAATCAGGCATAGGACTATGATATTGCCTATCCCGCCTCCTACATGAGAAACCCCAGGTTGTTGTTCGCCTAGTAAGGTTGTAAACATAGCACTATGTTGTTCCACTGTAACCTTTAATGCATTATTAGTCTCCCTCATCTCGTCAAACACCACGTTCATACGATCAAATTGTTGTTGCATGGCCCTTAATAAGAAGAACTGGTTGTTTTCACTCCTAGGGGTAGTTTCTTCGTGATTAGACATTGTTTAAAACTAAAAAATTAAGAAATAAATAAAAAGAAAAGAAAAAATTATCTGCCTCACGTGTTTGTACTCGTGTTTTAGCTCTACATGGCTTTTTTTCCGATAACAATCTCACCACTCTTGCCTTTTTCCACTCTTGTATTTCTTACCAAATTCTCTAAAGAACTATCTAAACTCAATCAAGAATTTCGACTCCATGACATTCAAAACACGAACAAGAACATGATAAACAACGAGAATAATAAGGATGAAAGGCAAACAAGAATAAGAAATAAGCACCTTTGGATGATAAGAATCTCAAAGAGCTCGTTTTAGAATTTTTACAAATTTTTTTTTTTTCAATCCAACACAAAACGAAGAAAAAGGAATCACCAAGCAAGAAGCTGAAATAATTAATTTTGGTACATGTATGGATCATGCACGAACAATTCTTGAAGAAGATGAAAGAGATATATATGTGTTTGTTTTTTTTTTTTTTGATATGATTCAAGATGAATCGATAAAAACAAGAAATTAAACGATAGAACTCGATTTTAGAGCCAAAGCTCGATACCAATTGATACTGAACCCATGAAGAAATTAATCCCGGACCCACAAAGGTTTGATCTGAACTCCAAGAAAGCTAAAATCTAGCCGCAAGAACTTGACCCGATGAATTCTTGAAACAACGAACCGAGTTATGAACGCCACAAAGAGATGTGAATTCTTTGATAAATTTAGGTTAGTTCAATTAAGAACTCGGAAGAAAGTGAATCCTCACTTAATTAGTTAGTATGAAGCTTCCATAGATGATCAAGAAATTCTATACATTGCTGATCCTGCTTCTTCTTTTGTGGATTTAAACTCTGTGAAAAAGGGATAAGAGGTTCATATTGTTTGATAAGAACGGTTACCTGTACCTGAACTCTCTTTAATATAAACTGTCTATTCACTGTGTTCCACGTGCTCCTCATTAGTGGATGGTACGTTTTCTTTATTTGCAAATGGTCTCTTTACATGGATTTCTAGTAACTGAACCCCACTTCTGATAGTTATTGTATGTACTTGCTATCTGGGGTTGACCTTGGTGTTGCTTGGAAATGCACCATGCGGTGTACTCGACATAGTAACTGCCATATGACCCATCTGTGTTTCCAAATTTTTTATTGACGCGTCTTGATTTTGAAGAGTGGTAGAGGTCTTGTTCATGTACTCTATGAATTTGATAAACATGTCTTTCAGTGAAACTCTCTTTTCTAGCTGCTAAAACTGAGAAACCTGTGGTATGTTGTTATTCTGATTATCCCTCATGAAAAAATTTGGATGATTATGCCAACCTGGATTAAAATGTATTGGAGAATGGATTATTTTACTGGTATTGACCACCTTGAACATATTCGACTTGCTCAAGTTGTTGTGATAGAATATGACATTCTGATGTGGTGAGATTTGCCCCACACTCTTCACAAGTTAATATCTTCGTGTGCCAAAGAATCTATTTTTACAAATAACACGTGAAAGTGTCTACTTCTTGTACTCCTACAGTTCTCTTGTGTAGAACTCTGTTTGATGCCCACATGGCAGTGGTAGTAGCTACTATTTCAAACAGCTCTAAAGCTTCAGCAATAGTTTTGGTAGACAAAGAGCCGTTAGATGAAGAGTTGATCATGCTTTTAAATGAAGGAAGTAGTCCAGCATAATAATAATAAACTTGTGGGTCGTTGCTAATGCCATAATGGGGACACTTTCTTAGCATATTTTTAAATCTATTCCACGCCTCATCAAAAGATTTGGATTCTGCCTGTTGAAATATTGATATGTCATGCTTCAACTTTGCAATCTTGACAGGTGGAAAAAATTTTGTGCAAAATTTTTGGGCTACGTCATTCCAAGTGGTGATGCTAGCAATCAGTTGTGAGTCCAACCACTCAAGAGCTATGTCACGGAGAGTATGTGGGAACAAACGTAGATGGATGGCGTCTTCTGAGATTCCTTGATATTTGAAATGTCGGTACATTTCCAAGAATCGATAAACGTGTGTATGTGGATTCTCATCGACCCTGCCATAGAACTGATGCCCATTATAAAAAGATGTATAACATTGGTCTTCAACTGGAAGTTTGGATGCCCAAAAGGTGGGTAGACAA
The DNA here is from genome assembly GCA_023638005.1 of Forsythia suspensa. NCBI lineage: Eukaryota > Viridiplantae > Streptophyta > Magnoliopsida > Lamiales > Oleaceae > Forsythia > Forsythia suspensa. The sequence continues at coordinate 43,335,838 of CM042674.1, forward strand.
TGCTAGATTGACTTTGGATGATCTGCGGAGACATAAAGTCTTTAATTAGCATATTTTCTTCATTAATCTCCCATCCTGCCTGAGCAATTTCGTTGTTATTTATTGCGTCTTGCTATTTTTGGTCTTTTTGGTGTGTATCTTTCTTGCCACTCTTTGCCTACGATAAAAAATGCGTTCGATCTCTAGATCAACTAGAATTAGAGACTCGTGTCTCATGCTTCGCATACAAAGGTCTTAAAAGAAACGATTCAAACACTAATATAAAATGAAAAATAAAATAAATAAAGTTCAAATTAGTACTAAAATAACTGAAAAAGAACTAAAACTAAATCGACAGCAATGGCGCCAAAAACTTCTTAGCGATTTTTATGTTTAATATTCCGCAAGTGTATGGATCGCACAAGTAATATACTGGATTTTGAGTCCAAGTATCGTACCCATATGGATTTAGATAGTTTAATTCAATTATAGTAACCTTAGCCAAATCTATTTAACTTTTGAAATTTGATTGTTTAAGAACTAATTAAAATCCGAACTAAGAATTAAATAATTATAATTCAAATAATTAAAAGATTAAATTTGATAAGAATGACTTAAACTTTGGAAAATAAAAGTACTATGATCCCGAATCCACTTATAGTTGTTAATTCATCTATCTTGATTTTTGATTTTGAAAAAGTACATTAGTTATGACGATCAATATCACTAAATTGTTTAATAATTTCTCTCGAATAAAATCAAACCTATTCATAAGTATGATCCGACTATATCTCTATGACAAATGCGAATACACAAGAATGCATTAAGTTTATGTGAATAATTAAAGATCACATAAAGTATAATAGTATATTTCTATCCCCTATCGGACTTTAAGATAATTAAAATAATGTCCAACCTATTTTCAATCTCTCGATAGTAAAACAAACCACAAGAATCATACAATTACTACGTATATAATTGTAGATGAAAAGAAATCAAAATTAATTATTCAAAACTATATTGATGCAAATCGTCAAAAATCAAGTTTTTAAATTGAAGAATTTAAACTATAAGCTTCATCGTAATCCTAGCATAAAATAATCTAGCCTAGCATACTAAGAAGAAGAAAATAAAAATAAAAATATAATATATAATTTATCACCCGGAGAAGAAGAAAACTCGAAAGATAAAATCTTTAATTTGATCCTCGTTGAATTCTTGAAAGGATAATTCTTGATCTTTATTTCTTGATTTGTCTTTTGTTTTTCTCTAAAAAATCGGCTCTAAATAAGCTCTCTAATTATGAGTTAATAACTCATATTTATAGTTCCATAATAGTACCCAAAAGGATCCCAAAAATTCATTAAAATCGCACCCCAAAAGATTTTTCTTATTGGATTAGAACAGAAAAGGTAATAATATCCCGATGGTGCATATTTTCCACTGCAAATTAAAAACATTCTGCTACAAAATATATGGTGCTGGGTGATCTCCCAGCTTTAAGCTTGGGCAATCACCCAGGTTTAGCTTTTTTTCCTCAGCGCGAATGTTTTCGAAATGGCCATAACTTTTTTTGTAGGAAACTCCAAATTGAGATCTGTAAAAAGTGTTGGACTTGTAATTAAATTATATTTCCAATGGTATAACATTTGCCTTGTATAGATTTTAATACCAAAATTTGTGCTCAAAGTTTCTTACATGCTTTGAGGTAGTTTTCTCAATTCGGTTCTTCAACTTTCACGTGTTTGATCCTTTGCTTAACCTCTTCATTGTCACTTCAACACATCTTAAACTTATTGCTTTTGTCTTCTTCCTCATCCTCCAATGTTTGGCTCTTTATATTCACTTCAAAAACTCAATTTCTTCTCATTTACTTGTCGATTTCACCAAATTGTTGTTCTTTCCTTCAATTCTACTCAAATTGCTTATAAATGGGTCCAAAACTGAAATAGAAAGAATATTACACTAAATTAAGTATAAAATCAATAAAATAATGAGATAAAATCTTAGTTTGAAAGCCCGAATAAGTGCACAAAATGCACTTATCAAGTAGCATCTTGCATACGTGCATCATGTTTTAACAACAATTTATATTGTTGTTTTTAAATCGCAAGTATACGATATCAATTTAACAAGTAGTAAAGTAGACTTAAAGAGCCCGGATTATCATTCTAGGAAGACTATTTTGTTTGAAGATTAATTTAACTAATTCTACCTCTTATTTGATGAAAACAAATTTTATTGCAAAGTATTGATTATTACTATGGTTATATAAGAAAGAAAAACAATTAATCGAATAAATATGATGGTTAAAGTACTATCAGAACTCATGATTTCATCGTAGTTATCACTTTTAATTTCACCTCTCAAGTCAATATCTACAATTGTATTCGGTCAAATTCACCAATTGAATCAACTTGCCTCTCGTGAATCAATCATATTTAGTTAAGTCAACTCATTATATTTCTATGTGAATCTGAATAAGCCTTAACTAAACGCTTTTAAATATCTAAAAATTTAATTAAGGACCGCAAAAATAGCAAAAGTGTATCTCCACCTTTCACCCAAACTATATGGTCTAAATTAATAACTCACCTCTCGGCTCGTTAAAATTCACAAATCAATGAATTAGTGATCAAGTTATTCAAACATTAAAAGAAGAAGCAACATGAATTTATGAATATCATAAAACTTGAGAATTGAAAGTAAAATTTCAAAACTAGGTTACACACAGTTCGTTCCAACTAAAATTTAGATACTCATCATAGAAGAAGAAAAACATAAGAATGAATTATAATTCATCACCAAGTTTGAAGGAAAGACGAGAAAAAATTGATATATTGTACAAAAAATTCTCATTCTTCAAGCCAGAGTCGTCAAACCGTCATCGTAATTCTCCAATTTTCTCTATGTCCCCCCCTCTAATTTGATCTAGTTTAGGTTTTCATATAGTGTTTTATTCACTTTGAAACTCGTGTACCAAAGGTAAAAAAATATCCTCATATATAAGCTGAACAAATCCAAAAATTCCTCAGTCGGGCCGTAGTTTGCAAACAGCAGCCTAAATAGTCTTTTTTGTGTTTGCTGCAGTCAGCAAATTGTAGTCAGATAGTCTTTTTTGAGTTTGCCATGGTCTGGCCGCAGTTTTCTTACCATGGTCGGACCGTGGCAAACAGAAGCTTTAGTATTCAAACTTTTAGTTAATTTGCAATTAGTTCTCAATCTTTCAAAGTTGTACGATATGGTCCCTACTTCAAGTTTTTCGTACAAGTTTGGTCTTTTTCACTCCCAACCTTCAAGATTGATCCCTTAACTCCCAAAGGCTTCCACATTGGTACTCAAATCTCCGTAGTCATCAAAAATTGGTTCTCCTCAAGTTATAAAAGTGTGCAAATCAGTCTCTAAAATTTTTGTAATTTAAATTTCACTCCCGAAAGTTGTGACTTTTCTCCAATGACTCTTCTAATGCTTTACATCACTCTTGTGCCATCATGATAGTCATCACTAGCTTCAATCCAAATCCAATTAAGTTCAAAATATTCCATTTTTGCTCCAAGTACATTCAAATTTGGGTTTTACCTTAAACAAAAACATTTAACGAAAATGTTCAATTTACAATTATATATCAAGTTTACAAGCTAGGATAAGCGTGTAAAATACACTTATCAAATACCCCAAGCTTAAATCCTTGTTCGTCCCAAGCAAGAACATATAATCAAACACACAAACAAATAACTATAAAAATCACTTCATTACTTGGCCGGTATTTGCCTAAGCTTTTGAAACTAATCAAATAATTCATAAAAGGCTTCTAAATAAAGCAACCAAAACTAATTTTTATATATCCGATGTTCGACCGATGTTTGTGTATAGTCAATACAATCACCATAGGCCTTTAGGTTGGTTATATTATGTTCCTTAATGGTCAAATATTTCTTCTCTCTTGTGAGAATGCACATTCCCATCTTGATATTCAATCTCTCACCGTAGTGTTAATTCTAAGGTTGATCTCAAAACACTTATTTTTTTTCCGCTCAAGTTTGGATAGGTTTAACCAATGAAGTAACTATCTAGATATGCGATAATTCTGTCTATATTTGAGTGTCCCAACCTTCAAGCTTCTACTAGGCAAGTCAAACTAACTAGTTGTATAGATCCACAGATTTAGTGTCCAAGGCTTATTCATGCTTGCAGTAGCGCGCCTTCTGTTTCATGCATATGCTTTTATTCATTGTATCTATTTTTTATTTTTTACTCACTTATAGGTAGCTATTCTACTCAGACATTGGTGATACCAACGCCATGATGCTTCTTCCTATTGTTTCTTCTCTTCAATGTCTTCATTGGGATCTTCTATACAATACTTTTTGCTCATGACGACATGCCAATTTTTTTCCTTTTTGCCATGGCTGGTGAAATGTCTTTTATTTGGATGAGTAATTGGGATCAGACCTCTAGCATAAAGTTAGTGTCTAGATTCTACATGGTATCCAAAGACACTCAACACAAATATTATACATGCATGAAATCATCACCTATCTAAATGGCTCCCCACATCGGCTCAACCACATCCAAACTATCATTTCAATTGGTTAAGTAATATAGTTTTCAATTGGTAGTCTTGGTTTTAACAACATAGGTTCATAATTCTATCAACCTATTATATCCACGTAACTAACCAAAAATAATGACCGTCATGACAATTGTTATCAAAATTAGTAGAGTGTCACATGGATAAATATAGTAATAAAATAAACACAAATAGCACCATCTTGTCTCAATTCATTCAATCTCAACTAAACATCATCATTAGCCAACAAAACTATCCAACTAATACAAAAACACACAAAAATGAGAATTTTTTTATTTGAATTTTTATTTTTTATTTTTAAAAAATAATATAAACATCACGCACAAACATAACAAAAGTAATGAAGCCATTGAATGGACCCCCAAACTTAAAGTACACATTGTTCTTAATGTGAGTAAAAGAGACAAAAAGAAAAGAGTTTACTAGACTCTCTGTAGAGTGGATGTGCAATTTGGTTGCCATATGCTTAGATCTTATCGGGAGGTAAAACTCCTTATTCTTAGCGACATGGTGTGGATTTAGAGTTCGTTCAAGACATAAACCAAACAATATATAGCATTATGAGAGGAACACAAATTGGGGCCATGATAACCTAGATTAAACCTACTCACTAATCCTATATTAAAAAAATTATAAAAAGTGAAAACGTAATCCTACACTAAGAATAAAAAATAAAAGAGATAAAAGATAGAAAATTGAGTTGTCTATCAATAAATGCTTGTTTAAAGTCATTAGCTAGACTTTGTAGCAATAATCATTCAAAGTGGCTCAAATTGGGCTTTGGATGTCTTGCACTGCTTACATTTTCTGGCTTTGCATGATTTTTTATTTCAACCTCCAAACTTTTGATCGACATTTTTTTTTTATCATTGATTGCTCCAACTAGTCCACATATCTCCACACATAGTTTGCACTTTTCTTGGCCATTTTCACCACTTTATCAACTCTAAAGCACCAATTGAGTTTGACTAGTTGCTCGGGTACGATGCACGTAATGAATAATGCTCGTTCCTCATGAACCATCAAGATTAGTTCACCTTTTTTAACATCAATAAGGGCATGACTTGTCGCTAGGAATAGTTGACCCAATATTACTGGCATATCCTGGTCCTCTTCGATATGAAGGACAATAAAGTCAACCGAGAAGATACATTTATCCACTTGATGAGCACATCCTCAACCACACTTCGTGGACGTTTGATTGATCTATCAGCAAGCTACAGAAACACCGTCATTGTTTTCACCTTTCCCAAACCTAATCTCATGTGGATAGAAAATGGCATCAAATTAACACTTATACCTAAATCACACAAAGCATTAAAATTACAAAATTGTCCAATTGTGCAAGGTATTTTGAAACTCTTTGGATCTTTTAACTTCGGAGGCATCCAGTTGAGCAGAATATCATACAATTCCTTTTATCCTCTCCGTCCGTTCAATAGTCCTTGACACAACTTCTAATCTCTCTCAAAGTTTCATAATGTTGTCATCTTTTACAAACTCGTCTACTGAAACTCTAGTTGTCATCTCATCTGGAAATAAAAACCAAACATAAAAACTCAACCTTCATTTCTCTTAAAGCGATGTCACATATCTCTTTCAAACTCTCTAAGGGCAGGAAACTACGCCTCATGGAAATATCAGTTTTCTAATATATTATTTGGGGACAAATTGATATCTCTTCCAAGTCCACCAAAAATGATTGTTAATACCAAAGAAAAGAAGAAAATGAATCACATGGACAAACTCTAGTTGCGACAAGATCAATTGGTGTTACTGGCTATTCAAGATTCGATCAATGGCACAGTTGCCCCATTGATCACTACTTGCAAAACCTCTGCTTAAGCCTGATCAAAACTGGAAACAACATTTGCAAACAAATCCAATACTCGAATGCTAATCCTATTGTCAACTCTGATAAGAAACCAATTAGGATGGCAATTCTATTTAAGAATATATAGAAACATTGAAGGGTATCATAGATGCATTAACTATGATTGGACACCCTCTTAGTGATGAATAAGTGATTGCATATACTCTCAATGGCCTGAGCAACGAGTTCAAGGAAGTAACAGTACTGCAATTCGTGCTAGAGATATACCAATGACATTTGACCAGTTATATATTAAACTCTAGGATCGTGAAACTTACATGAAGCGGGATGAATCTAAGAAAATTGTTGAAACTCCCACAACCACTCAATTCAACCAGAAGACAAAACAACAAGGAACGGAGAAAGCCGAATAATTTCAACAACAAAGTTCACCACATCATTGGAGGAACAAGTTTTTAGGACTTTCCCAACTATGAGCAGTACAAAAAGCAACCCCAACAAGGAAATAATTTCTACACTCCAACTAGAAAATTTTGGTCAAATCCATCCTATTTTCCACAGGAGTTCTGGCGCCCAAACATGGGTCAAAATCGTCCCAAAGTACTTTGTTGTGCAACAAACCCGGGTCGCAACAAACTGGTCTCAAAATTTTTCACAAATTGGCCTCAATCTAGGTCATTGCGTAAATTAACCAAAAAGGTTTTCTAGAGCCCTCGCACCAATTGGCCTCAAGCTAATTCTATGCACTTGCTAGTAAATCAAATCAAGCAATAATAATTAGGTGGTCGATTCTAGAGCCTCGCACCATATCACATCGGACCTTCAAAATCATTCTATGCACTCAAACTACAGTAGTAATGAAGATATCATGGTTGGAGATGGTAACAATATCTCTATCTCTTATATCGTTTCCATTGCTCTTAATTGTCCTAAATTCATTTTTAAACTGAACGATGTTTTGTGTGCTCCCCTAATTAAAAAAATTGATTTTTGTTTCTCAATTTTACAAACAAAACAACACCTCTATTGATTTTTTTCCTCATATGTTTCTTGTCAAGGATTTGAGCACGGGGGCATCATTGGTCCAATGCCGGAGTAGATGGAACATTTATGAGTGGCCGTCAATGATCGTCTCTTCAATCACAAAACCACCGGCCTACACAACTTCTATGGTTGTTTTCCAAATATATGGCATCAACGACTAGGTCATCTATCAACAAGAATTCAACAAAAAATAATTTCTCAATTTTCTCTTCCAATTTCCTGCACAAATTCAATCAATTCTCACTACAAAAATGGGTTATGTAATAAAAGTCACAAACTCTCATTTGGCATTTCATCTTTAGTTTGTACTAGACCCCTTGAACTAATATATTCAGTTGTTTGGTGTCATGCACCAATCACCTCCTATGATCGTTGTGGCTATTACATTGTGTTTGTTGATTATTTCACAAAATACACATGGTTCTACCCATTAAAACTAAAATATGAAGTACATGAAATTATTGTAAAAATTAAACACCGGTGAAATTTTTTTTAATACTAATATTAAAACAATCTACTCAGATGGTGGTGGTGAATATTAAAGCGTGTCCCATTTTCTATCCAAACATGACATTCAACACCTTAAATCTCCTCCATATACACTTGAACATGTATGCTTTGTTGAAAGAAAACATCGGCAAATTGTAGATACACGACTCACCATTCTACATCAAGCCTCAATGCCTCTAAAATTTTGGACACAAACTTTACAAACAGGTACTTATCTCAATCTCATAAATCAAATGGCTAATCCCATGCTACAATTATAGACACCTTTGCAAAATTCTTTCACAAGACACCTAATTTTCAAAAATTAAAGGTATTTGGATGTTTATATTTTCAATGGTTAAGACCATATTCATCTAACAAATTGGAACCAAAGTCCAAAGCCTATGCATTTATTGGATATTCATTTCAACATATACTTATCAATGTTTTAACCCACACACTCGTAAAGTTTTTCTATCATGCCACATCAAATTCATTGAATGCGTTTTCCAATATCAAACACTTTCTCCAAATGAAATTCCTGTCACTAAGAATGTATCAACTCAATGATTCGAGTCAATTTCTTCTCTACCCCTCATTCCCGAATCCTTGATCATGACTCCTCTTTACAAAATTCCAAAAAATCTCCATTTGATAACATCCAATTTTCATTTGACTCCCCCTCCAGATTTATATCTTCTAATCCTAAGACAAATTCCAACCCCATTAATTCATCTTTCAGCCCTACAATTTCTCCTCCCACATCCCCTAAGCGTATGATACACTCTCCGAACTCAGGACAACATTCTCTTCGCATAATTTAATTCACAATCTTTATCCAATGACACCAACATAAAATTATTGTCCTCTAATTTACCGACGTCCAAGGATACAACCGTGGAAGATTTTCTTGATCAGGTAACTACATATCTTACTTCCAGCAATATCAATCCCTCTCTCCCACCGAGCCCACTCCGTCAATCTCCGCAGATAGCCACTCGCTCAAAACACAATATTTTTAATCCCAGAAAAAACCTTGGCCTTTATACAACCTTTGAACCATTAATAAAGGTTGAACCCACAACTCTATCATAAGCTCAAAAACATTTCAAATGGCGTACAACTATGTGTGAGGAGTTTGACGCTCTTCTACATAACTCCACCTAGACCTTACTACCAAGAAATAAAATTGTACATCATAGGTTGCAAGTGAATTTATAGAATGAAGAGACACCTAGATTGCATAATTTCTAGACATAAAGGACTTCTAGTTGCCAATGGTTTTCATCAAAGACCATGAGTGGACTTCACTAAAACATTTAGCCCAACTGTTAAGCCAGATACATTATACATTATTCCTACCTTAGCTGTTTGAAAGGAATGGTCATTGAGGCAATTAGATATAAATAATTTTCTTTTGCAAGGCTCACTAACATATGATGTCTTTATGCAGCAACCTCCAGGTTTCATCCATTCTCAATTTACACGACATACATGCAAACTAAACAAAGCTATTTATGGTCTTTGATAGTCACATATAGCTTGGTATAATGAACTACGGTCCTTCTTAATAGCTAATGGCTTCAGAAATTCCCATATAGACAGCTCCCTCTTTATCTACAAAGAGCAAGACACTTGATTTATCTTCTGGTCTATGTTGATGATATTATTATAATTGGTAATGATGCTGTCAACACTTGAAAATTCATCCAAAATATAGTTAATCATTTCTCTCTCAAAGACCTTGGCAGCTTAAGTTACTTCCTAAGAGTGGAAGCCATTTCTACACCGTCTGATCTCTTTCTATCTCAACGAAAGTATATCAAGGATTTGCTTCAATAAACCAATATGCATGGTGCAAAAGAAGTTTCAACCCCTATGTTAAATTCTGAAAAACTCCAGCTCTATGATGGAAGTCTTTCAATAGATCCTACAACATGCCGCCAAGCCATATGATCCATGCAATATCTATCCTTAACAAAGTCGGACATCTCTTTTGCAGTCAACAAATTATTGCAATTCATGCATAAACCTTTTTAATTCACCTTGTAGCTATAAAAAGAATCCTATGATACCTAAAAGGCACTCTCCATCACGACATCTTCATTCATAAAATCTTTCCATTCTCCTTACATCCATTTGCTAATGCAGACTGGGCAGGAAACTTTGATTACTATACATCCACAATAGCTTATGTTGTCTTCTTTGAAGCTCTAAGAAACAAAAAACCATAGCCTGTTCTTCAATTGAAGTAGAGTATCGCGCCATTGCCTCCACTGCATTTGAACTTAACTAGGTAACCAACCTACTAAGCAAACTTGGTATGTCATCTCTCTCCATTCGACAATATATTACGACAACATAGGCGCCACATACTTATTTGCCAATCCAATATTTCACTCTTGCATGAAGCACATTGCTATAGACTTTCACTTTGTCCAAGATCAAGTAACAAAACACCAACTTTGCGTTGCTCATGTCCACACAACCGATTAGCTAGCCGACTCCCTAACAAAACCAGTGGCTCCCAAGCTCTTCTATTATCACATGTTCAAGACTGGCATCCTTGATGGAAGCTCAATCTTATGGGGACATGATAGACCATAATTAGAGGAACCCACTACCCAATATTTGTAATTATAAGAAGTAATCTCATTCCATAATTTTAGTATGCCTTCCTAATTGTATTCTGTACAGACTTATATTTGGATGTCACTCTATGATCATAGCAACAGTCATATTACAGCCTATATATAATGTATACATCTACATCAACAAAAGTACAACATTCTCAATTGAAATTTAGAAATTATTACGGGAATCATCAATACTTCCTCCTAAATCACTATCGTTATAATCAACAAGTTTGATGGGAACATGTGATTGGTAGAAAATGCCATAGTCAAGTGTTCATTTGACATATCTTAAAATTCTTTTCGCATCCTCTCAACCATTTGAGCAATGTTTCAACATGAACCTACTAATAAAACTCACCGAATTGAGTTTAGTAGTTGTGAGATACATCAAACTTCCAATTAAGCTTCGAAACATGGTTGGGTTTATGAACTTTCCTTCACCGTCCTTGCTTAATTTCAAACCTGCGACGCATGAAATAGTTATAGGATTTGCATCTTCCATCTTGATTTTTTATAATTTCACTTGTATAATTGTCTTGAAAAATGAAATTTGCCTTTGACTGATGAACTTCAATGCCTAAAAAATGATGCAATTCTCCTAAATCGGTCATTTCAAATTCTTTCATCATGGACAAATTGAAATTAGTCAACATTTTCAAATTAACTTTTGTAAAAATAAGATCATCAACATAGAAACTTACAACCATAATGCCACCTTTAGAATACATTTTAAAGTAAAGTGTGTGCTCAAATGGACATATTTTAAAATTGAATTTCATAAAATAATCATTAATTTGTCTACACCATACACGAGATGATTGCTTCAACCCATATAACGCTTTATTGACCTTGTACCTTTAATCTTCCACTAATTTTTTTAACAAATCTATGTGGCTAGTCAATATATATTTCTTCTTGAAGAAAACCATTCAAAAAATTGACTTCACGCCCATTTGAAACAACTTCCAACCATTTTAGGTAGCAAGAGAAATAATCAATTGAATTGTATCAAGTCTAGAAAAGACATCAAATACCTCGTTGAAGTCTTCACCTTCTTTGTGCTTGTATCCCTTTGCAATCAATCTTGCTTTGTATTTGTTGATGGTACCATCAGAATTGGTCTTTATTTTGAACAGCCATTTTACATCAATCGAAGATTTGTGCAAAGGTAAAACGTTTAGATCCCATATACCATTCTTTTCTATTGCATTGATTTCTTCATTCATCGCTTGAATCCAATTCTTTTTTTATGCTTATTCATATGTACTTGGATCTTTACAAAGAAGGCAAAGAATATCAGATTTGCTTCATTTACCTCTTCAGTTTCCTCATAAATTTTTCTCAAACTTTTTATCGTTATTCTCGGCGTTGATGGTGAATTTTGAGGAGATTCATTTCTTTGACCAACATCATGTTGTGATAGTTGACATTCATTCTCTTCAAAATCAAGAATATGATGAACTGAGATTCATTCTCTTCAAAATCAAGAATTTGATGAACTTGAAAAATATGAAAAATCATAAAAAGATTTGTCATCAAAACGAACATCTCTATTAATCACATTTTTCTTTGTCTTTAAATTGTAAAGCTTGTAAGCCTTAGATCTTGCACTGTAGCCAATGGAGATGCAATTTTTAGATTTATCAACTTAGTTCTCAAAGAATTTGAAATATGTGAAAAAGCAAGACAACCAAATGCAAGTGATGAACACTTGGTTTTCATTCATATCAATCCTCATTTAGAGTAGAATTCTTCGAGATCTTTGTAGGTGATATGTTGATTAAGTAAACTGCACATGAAACTGCTTCAGCCTAAATTTAGTCGGCATATTTTTCTTCTTTAGCATACATCTACCATTTCCATGATCGATGTGTTTTTCATTCAACAACAACATTTTGTTGTGGTGAATACCGAGTTGCTAATTCATGTCTAATGTCATGTTCTTGACAAAATTCTTTAAATGAAACACATAAGTACTCTCCCCCTCGATCCCTTCTCAAATTTTTTATTTTTACAACCAAAAATTTCTCAACTTGAACTTTGAAGTTCTTGAAATAAGAAAGAGATTCGTATTTTCTTTGACAAAATAAACCAAAATTTTCTAATATAATAATCAACAAATAACAAAAAATAATGGTTACCTCCAAGAGATGAAACTTGAATGGGACCACAAAGATCATTGTGAACAAGCTCTAATGGTGAAAGTGATTCCCAATCAGATTTTGATGGAAATAGCTTTCAATGTTGCTTTCTCAACTGTCGTTCTTTATAAACTTCACTTATAATATCAAATTTGGGTAGCCCTTGAACTATAGTTTTGCTTGATAACTCATTCACACTCCAAAAGCTAAGATAACCAAATCTGTCATGCCACAACTTGAAAATCTCTTCATTAACAATAAGGAAACAAGTGTAATTTAAAATATCAAGATTGAAAGGAAACAAGTTAGTTGAGTCCAAGCCAATGTTTGCAACTAGTTGGTTATTCTTCTTCATTATGCAAAAATTGTTAACAAAGTGAATATCAAAACTTTTCTTCACTAGATGGCCAACACTATACAACCCAGGTACATAATATACCTTAGACATGTTCTCTACCTGTTCGATTTTTGTTCTGAAAGCAATGTCTCCAACACCTTGAATTTCGTAGACCTTAGTATCTCCAATTTCCACATGCCCATGGTTAACTTCTACAAGTTTTGAAAACAAATTCTTGTTTCCGGTCATATGCCTGCTGGCTCCACTATCCAAATACAACATTCAATCGAAAGCAATTAATAAAATTTCATGAATTTTTAGATTTATATTCATGTACTAAGTTGGCTTCACATCTTTTTTTCTAATATTTTATCCAACAATCACTCATTTTGTGCTCGAATTTATGATAATGAAAATATTTAATTTAGGTCTTTGTTATGTTTTTATGAAAAGAGGCACAACCTCGTCCTCTTTGAGAATTGTGAAATGATTGTTTCTCCACTTCTTCTTTTAACTCTTCATTTCCTTTGCCTAGAATATATTCCACCTCATCTTCCTTGTCCGCGACCTCTTCCACATCCATGATGAGAGCCACATCCTCCCATAAATATGAATTGGGACTTTAAAGCTTGATCACGTGATAAATTAATTTGTGGATTTCTTTGAATAGTTCTAGTTTCATGAGCCTTCAATCTTCGTTGCAAGCTCTCTAAAGACATTGATCAAATTTGCTTGGTAGGCTTCACATAGTTTTTTCGATAACCTATTGGGTCTCCATAATTTATCCATTTGATGTCATCTGATTCATTATGGAATTAACTTGCACATAATATTCTAAATTTTTTTATTGTATTTCATCTCCAACTTCTCAAATTCCACCCTCAATAATTGTAAATGAACTTTCTTCACTTGATCTTGGCCGGAATAAGTTGTCCCAAGAATTTTCCACGCCTTTTGGGAATTGTTTGCCTATGATATACTCTCATAGATTGGAATTTCAATAGCTTGATATATTTGGAAGAGCACTTTTGTATCTTTTTGTTTATTGCTCTTCAAGAGGTTTTTTGTACTTCAGACAATAGGTTTTCATTTTCAGGTGGTTGTACTCCTTCTTCAACAAATGTTTGAGATTCAAGACACAACTTCATTAGATTACTCTAATAACCAAAATTTTCTCCATTGAAATGAGGCACAAGGAAAACAAGATTGTTTTTGGACTACGTGTATACTGTATTATTACGTGTCTGGTTAGATATACCACTCGAGATTCTCAATGGTCATTAAGGGTAGTTGACTATAAGGTGTTTGTGGGTCCGACACCCGTATACATATGGTGTTAGGAGGTCTCTTTGGACTGCAGATCGGCATGCCAATCACGTATACTTAGGACATGCCTTGTATATATTTATATTCACCAATAGAGTATCTACATTGTGATCTCTTGAGTCTTGGTATGCAACGACAGATCCACAGACTCTAGATTGCGTGCTTGTTATTGGCCTATTGATATTTTTATCTCACACAGTACGTTGTAGTAGAGTTCGACCCAAATAGATAAAAGATGAATAAGATGTGATCTGAGATCAAGTAAAAATATTGAGAAATGCGTGAATTTCAAAAATGAAATTATAATGAAGGAAATGATAGAAAATCATGCACGTGTTCATGCATAATCTTACTTATTGAGTATTCGCTCATATAATTTTGCATTGTAGGTGTGACAATGCATATATTGGAGGTTGGTGCCAACTATTAGATGACAGGTCAATCGTGTACTGGGTACCTAACTGTAATTTAATAGGTCTTTTATTAGGAAACTCGAAAAACATGGCAAATACTTTTAAGGAATTATTTACCCTTTGGCAGTATTGAAATACTTATTAAAAGCAATTCCCGACTATGTATTCCGCTTTTAAGTAAGCATTCCAATATTTCTTTACAAACATAGCTTAAAAATTACACTGCCTTCATCAATTAATGTTAGAATAGATATTAAGAGAATAATATCAAAATTATTTATTTTAAAGTACATATACTAAAAGTAAGATAAATAATTCAAAATTAAACACTTACTTTCTGAACAATTGTACGATATTATAGAGTGATTTGAGAGCTATTTTCAAAATAACTTAAGAGCTGTTTGAATATGATATTAATTTATTATTTCAAAAATTTAGTAGTGAAATTAACTAAATGTACAAAATTTAGAATAAAAATGGGGTCGTAACATAATCCTTTTGGCTTCTTGGTGGATCATCTCATCTAAATCATTGTTGGATGTGGCCGTCGTCATATGCATGAACTTTGAAGACACTAGAAATAGTTGTGACAAGTAAATATAGGGTAGATCAATAAGAGTTTTGCTTATTGGAATGATTGCTAGGGTCCCATGACGGGGTCCTAATTGTAGACGTAGATTTCTACAATTATGAAGAACGAAATGAGGTCACTAGAAATCTTGCACAACTTAAAATAGGACAAATAGACCAACTAAGATCCTTAGTGTGACACTAGTGTGGTGCTGACCAAAGGTTCTCCGACAGTCAAGTTAGTATTATTTTAAGACAAGTTTTGGCAAAGTATATAGAAATGAGTGATGAGAGTGCTATGTGTATATCTAGGAGTAGCAATAGGACAAGCAGAGGTCTGGCCTATGACCATCGGGGGCCAGCTCGGCCCAATGGAAGAGTCGTGGGCCTCATGGGCCAAGCCGGACCAGCCCATGTGCCCATCTTATTAAATTTTTTTAATGCAATAATTTTTTTGGAGACGATAAAAAAAATTAAAAAATTTTACACAAGTTCGGCCCGTACCCTCTTTTCCTGGCTCGGCCCATGTTTGTTATAGTCGAGCCCGGGCTTATAATGAGCCGAGTCTTGTAGGGTTGAGCCACTGGACCCACAAGTGACTCGGCCAATTGCCACCCCTATGTGTATCTTATCCTCCAAGGACTAGGGATGGAAATTTGACCGACCTCTCCCGACCCCCCCCGATTAGCTATAAAGTAGGGATTGCAATGACTAGGACGAGGATCGTGGTGATTCTTTGAAATTTGCGCCTCCATGGAGTGGATTACCCAAATAAGATCTATGGAATCCTTTACTAGATCATATGGAAGTTGATTCTCTATCTGTGACTCGATAAGAATACTCTTTGATTGGGTCTTGGAGGGTCCATGTCATGATGTGGGCCATTCTTTATAGGGAAAATTGGGATGCGTATCTATTTTTTTAAACAAATTGAATTGTACTATTGATTTAATTTTAGCTCCCATAACAATTTATTGTATTTTGCAGTTCATTAATATTTAATATATTTCATATCTATTTTTTCTTTCTAATTTAAAATCTTAAATTAAGGATCCATTAACATAAATCCCTTGAAATTAGAGATTCAAATATACCACTCTCTAACTGAAGGAAAAATCGATTATGATTTGAAGGAAATCCAATTTGCATTCACTTTCAACAACTCATCACAGCCAACCAATCGGCCCCACCGTAAAAAGTTATTGGCTTTGTACAAAAATAATTGAAGATGCAATACTGGTTGTACCAAATAATTTTTCTACTCTATTTTTGATTTATATTATAAATAAGTTGATTTTATCTTAAGATTCAGTTAGAGGAATAAGATGGATGAAGAGTACGATGTGATAGTGCTCAGGAGGGTCTCAAAGAATGTATTGTTAGCGATCTCCTCTTCGTCGATGGCCTTGAGGTTGATTTCTATATTTTTTTTGTTGTTTTTCTGAGAAATCGAATGTCCAAAGATTATTGTGATTATGATTTGTTTGTTTTTTTATTTATGCTCTGATAATTGTGGTAAGATTATTGTGATTATGATTTGTTTGTTTTTTTATTTATGCTCTGATAATTGTGGTAATATGGAGAAAATTATTCGATGTATCTGATTTGGTTTTTTTATTTTGAGATTGGATTTGGTATTGATGTCTACTGAAATTTTGATCTGTGTACAATGTTGCAAGTTGTTACTTCAAATTAGTTATTGGTTAAATGTTATTGAATTCTTGTAACAAAGGTTTATTATTTTTGTTGCTCTAGGTTGTTACTTCAAATTGGTCTTCTTATGAAACTGTCATTCACTAATGTTATATGTTGGAAAAATGTGGAGTCTCGATTATGGTTATCATTTGACAAGTTGGAAAATTGCAATACGTAATTCTAGATGTTTAATGATTTTTGTGTTTTCTTTGCATGGATTTCCTTGCAATTGTTTTCTAAGAATATGATCAATATTCAGAAATTGTGAAAAGTAGTTTTTGTTGGAGAATCCGGTTTTGGCATATTTAATTATATTTTATTTATTGATATGAGCTAATTAGGATTCAATGATTATCTAGTAGTTGTATAGAAACTAGAAACCTTAATGCTATATTTTCCCAATCTATTTATCAGTTTTAGCTATTCTAAAACTCTTGTTCCTTATCAGTTAAATAAGTGATTGAGAAAATTGCATGTTTAAGTATTCTAATTGAACTAGGTTTCTAAGTAGATAAGATATTGAAATATTATCTTTTTATTTATCTACTTAAATGAAAATATATAACTGGATTTATTTTCATATTCTTGTGATATATCTCATCTTATCTTTTATAGAGTTTATTTAAACTTAAAGACTTTTTTTTTATCTCTGTATAAGATAAATACTAAGTCATTAAGTTTAGAAAAACTCCTTATGCTATAAATAAGACAGGTGGTATTCTAAGAATTCTACGGACTTTGAAAGCAAAGATACTCAAGCATCTAAGAGAAAATCATTTATGAGTTGAGAATTCAAAGAAATATTCAAAAGTCCTAGAACGATCAAAATTCTATTTTTGAGAATGGCTCTGAGAAACCGAGCGTTGTAGAAATCTATTGTGAGAGAGAACGGCATTTCGCGACAAGATAAGGATTGGGTCCTTATTCCGATTTCTGAAATCCATCCGGGGACACTCGTGGAATGGACCAAGATCAAGACCGAAGTACTTGACTGCATTCCTTAACTAGTTAAAGAAGATATAAAACAAGGAAGTTTTATTGTTGTTCTTAACCGAGTTTTACTTTTTGTAAATTGCTAATAAAGTTTTAGATTAGGTCTAAAATTGTAATTTCAAAATGTTGAGATGTGTGTACATGTTCTAAAATAGTGGATTTATTTACCCGTGGCATGAGAACCCGTGGATGTTTTCTCCTTAGGGTTTACCACGCCATATCCGGTGTTAATCAATGTTTAAATCATCTTACATTATTAATGTCTCAAAAATACGAAAAATGTTCAATGAAATGTTCTGAAGTTCAACAAACTTTCATCAACATCAAAACATTAAATTGAACATTGTGTTTTTTTTTAATAAAATATTTACAGACTTTCAGTAACAACCTATTCAACCCCCTTCTAGGTTGATTGTTATCTCAATTTAAAACTAACAATTGGTATTAGAGCGGGTTCATTTCTAGAAAGTGAGATCCTATGAATCTAGGTATGGACAGTGTTTCTTTTCGACCACCAGTCTTGGATGGAACAAACTATAATTATTGGAAAATCCGTATGACTATTTACATTCAAGCTCAAG
This sequence comes from Forsythia suspensa, assembly GCA_023638005.1. Lineage (NCBI taxonomy): Eukaryota > Viridiplantae > Streptophyta > Magnoliopsida > Lamiales > Oleaceae > Forsythia > Forsythia suspensa. The sequence continues at coordinate 43,354,467 of CM042674.1, forward strand.
ATGAAAAATCATGGTATTCTATCATTAGAGGTTATAGTCCTCCCACTATCATTGAAAATGATATTGAAATAGAAAAACAATGAGAACAATGGGTAATTGCTGACTTCAATAATGCTAGTTGGAATAGCAAAGCCTTGAATGCTATTTTTTTTTTTGCAAATGCTAATCAATTCAGGCTAATATCTAATTGTAGGATAGCAAAGGAAGCTTGGGCATCTACAAATCGCACATGAAGGAACATCCAAGGTGAAATCGTCTAAACTACAAATCATTTGACCTTAGCTGATGACTGACTTGCGTGCACAGCTTACATAAGATTACTCATTGACAAATCATATTTCTACAGTAAGTTGAATTGTTACAATTGATATTGAATTGTTCTGTACATTAGCTCAAGTAATTTGTCATGTATTTCTCATTGCTATAATCACATTGTAATTTGCTTCATGGTCTTACTTCATTGAATCTTCGATTAAGATCTGTGAGCCATCATTTCAGATCTACTAAGCATAATCTCTGAATTTCAGATCCAAACTCAATGGATCTAATTTGTGAATCATGTTAATTCATACTAGATCATAATGGATTGAATGTATGATCATTAGTAAACTTATTGTCGATATAAATGTTCCTAATTCATTAGTCACTCAGTCTGAAACCTTCTTATCATCATATGTTCAATCACCTAACATGCACTTCGTCATAAGCTTCTCTCGAAGTTTCACATTGACCATCGACCAACGATTAGATCACGACTCGTATGGACTCTATAGTATGTGACATCATCTAAATACAATGTCATCAATTCCAATGACTTAGCTCGTGCAAGTAGATGTATTTCACAATAATGCTATCATATCATGAATTAAAGCTAATCATTTTGATTCATTAATGCGTTGATACAGATTGAGTATTCTGATATTCTTTACTTGACATAAATACTCTTAAATATTCCATATTTCACTTTCATAAATGCGTATTTACTAGTATGGACTTCACAGTTCATTACAGTCTCTAATCATTCAAAATTGTAAATAATTGGATTTATCATTAATTATGCTAAACATTATTGCTTGATCATCTTATTGTTACTATTATCTAATTACATCTAAGCATCTCTATCATTAAATAGTTATAAGTTTTTAATAATTGAATCTATGATCTTAATTAGAGTCATAGTTACTATTGACATGCTCATGTTCCTTTATAACTTAGCTTACTAATGTATAGATTTTAAGACTCCATCTGTATAGAATGTTGAGATATGCTGATACAATATATTAGTATTGGATTTCTTGATTACTTACTTGTAACTTAGATTCCTTCATAGTTATACTAATATTTTATTTAGATTTCAAATAGTCTTAATATCTAGATAAATTATAAGTATTTAATATCTATATGATGTATTCTAATATTCACTTTATTTTTTGTATTTAAGATTTATTAACTTAAATATTAATTTCATCTGATATATAAAAGTTATTTCTTGAATTAACTATCATAAGATATCTAGTTAGTCTATTCAAATATTATGTATTATATAGTAATAACATTCATAATATCTATATGTCAAATTATTTATATTTAGATAATTATTGTATTCATGTCTCATAACTATTGATAAATTTATAAGATTTAAATTAGATATATAATGTTAGTGTAGATTTCTTATTAAGCATATAAGATTTAAATATTAGTCATTCATTAATGATCTAATAATTTTAATAGTTATTAGTTGAAATATATCTTAATAAATTATTACTACTGGTCTACAACATTCGTACTCAAAACATAATTGAATCAATAAATGTTGTAGTGGACAATTCTAATGATTTTGCTAAGTATTCATAGGAACAAATCAATCGGACATTGTCGAGGAAAATCGAGGCAACAAGCGAACATCCGAATGTTGGAAAAGACAACGACAAAAGTCGAACATTCACCGAGACGTTGCCAAAACTAATGCAACTAAGCGAGCGTAAGAAACTTAATGTAATAATACTACACGGTGATAGTACACACACATTCAAGATCGAGCACGAAGGCAACCACCTACCGGATACAAAAAGAACACCCCACAACTAATGCCATGGAATTGGGATAACGGTATGGTGACTCGAAGGAAAGCTTCAAATGAGATAAGTCATATGTGTTATATTTCTCATGTTGAACCAAAATATGTGAAAGAGCTTTATAAGATGAAAATGGAGCGGATGTTGATTCTAGTCTCTATCGTGACATGATTGGAAGTTTATTATATTTGTTGCTAGCCGACACGATATTACTTTTAGTGTAGGAGTTTGTGCTAGATATCGTGCAAAACCAAAAGAGTCACATGTTCTTTGTTGTAAGAAGAATAATTCGATATGTTTATGCCATTATTGATTATGGTTTGCTATACTCAAGTGATAATAACTCTCATTTAATTTGGTTTTAGTGTCGATCAAGGTGTAATATTGATGATAGGAAAAGTACCACATGAGGATGTTTCTATCTGGGAAACAATCTCATAGCCTGGCTTAGTAGAAAATAGAATTCCATCTCACTATCTACAGTCGAAGCAGAATACATCGCAGCAAGTAGTTGTTGTACACAATTACTATGGATGAAGTAAATGCTGGATGATTACGGTATCAAACAAAATTCTATCACTATGTTTTGCAATAATACTAGTGCCATAAGTCTATCAAAGAATCCGATTCAACCTTCAAGAATGAAACACATAGATATTAGGAACCATTGCATTAGAGATCTAGTAGAGAGTAAAATCATCACAATTGACACATACAGACTGAAAATCAGCTCGTTGACTTATTTACTAAAGCTCTGGATACTAATAGATTCGAAAATATAAGAAAAGCTTTAGAGATATGTATCATTGTCTAAGCATATGTTTGGCATAACTTAAATTATAATTTAATTTGGTCAAACTGGTCAAACATAATTTTCATCCACACATTTCATGGGACCCACAACTTACAATCACTTTTATCCACACATTTACCAAGCGCTTATAATATAAGCACTTAAATTATAATTTCAACACCTCCAAACATATGCTAAATGTGTTGCCTTTGTACATATTTTTTTTATATTTGCACATACTATTGAGTTAATTATGCAAAAATCTTGATTTTTCAAATGTGTTATTGCTCTTATCATAAAATTTGAAAATATACTTTCAACATATATTCATCTCTTGTTTATGCACTTTATAGATGTCGAAATTGGGTTGATAATTTTTTGACAAATTATGTATTCTACCATCTGATTTACTGACTAAATATGGATTGAAGACCTATGGTCAGTATCTATGCCTTTCGACACCATAATATTCTATCCTCTTAAACAAGCGGGCATTTTTGAAGGAGGGCTACCTTTCTTTGGATGATGAGAAGCCATCCTTGATTTAAAAAATTCATGAGAAAAAGGTCATTGCCTTGAAAGTGTGTGAAAGTCACTTATATATATATAGCAGCTATGCAAACACAAAATAAATGTGTAAATTCTTCAAAAAAAAGGAAAAAAAAAAAAGAAAAAGCCAGAGTTGAAATAAAAATAAATAAATTTCACTCATGCTTGGTGCGGTCAAATATTTTCTTCATAAAAAGGACAAATAAGATGATGGCTGGTATGAAACTCTATTCTATACAAGGTTATGTGATTTAGAGGGTGGTGCTGATTTGTCTCGATATTATTGATTTTATTTTGATTATTTATTCACACACTACACTCCTCTTCATGATTAATATATGGGATTTCAAATTATGTTAACAATTTTGTATGATCAGGGCTGACCAGAAATATGATTGGGATTTCATCAAAGTTGCTCATGAATTTTGTATTTGTATTTAAAAATAAAAATAAAACATTTTTTTAATTGTTTGTTTCTTTTTTTTTTTTTGCATTCAAATTGTTTTTAGGATTAGAAGTCTTATTTTCTTGTCCCACTATAAAAATAGTTACTTCTTAAAAAGAATCTTTATTTCATTTAGTTAGCAAATAAGTCCTTGTATCTTCATATTCTTCCTTTTCTTTTCAAAACCCTAAAGTCCCAAATTTCTCTTGTGTTAATCTCTTGATTTCTTTTGATATAACTTGATCTTGCAAGAGTGTTTAGGAAATAATCAATGGCAAGGTCAAAGACCACCACTCACCACTCACCATCTTGAGAATACTAGTTTTTCTGACTTCTGTGAAAATAATGGTATCTTTCATGAATTTTCAGCCCCTAGGACACCAGAACAAAATGGGGTATTTGAAAGAAAAATAGAACTCATTAAGAAATGGCCATGGTAATGCTAAACAAAGAGAAAATTACCAGTAAAATTGTGGGCTCCGGTAGTCGAGATTTGTTTGTTATGTTTTGAACATGGTTACCATTAGAACAGTGCACATCTCAAACACCTTATGAAATTTGGAAAGCGAGAAAACCTAAGCTTAAGTATTTTTCACACTTTTGGTAGCAAATGTTATATCATAAATGATCGTGAACAAATAGGAAAGATGGATCCTAAAAGTGATGAAGGGTATTTTGGGATATTCGAAAATAGTCGAGGCTTCTTGGGTCTACAACATTAGTACTCAAAACATAATTGAATCAATAAATGTTGTAGTGGACAATTCTAATGATTTTGCTAAGTATTCATAGGAACAAATCAATCGACATTGTCGAAAATCGAGGCAACAAGCGAACATCCGAATGTTGGAAAAGACACCGACAAAAGTCGAACATTCCCGGAGACGTTACAAAACTAATGCAACTAAGCGCATGTAAGAAACCGAATGAATAATACTACGGTGATAGTACACACACATTCGAAGATCGAGCACCAAGGCAACCACCTACCGGATACAAAAGAACACCCCACAACTAATGCCATCGGGGAATGGGATAACGGTATGGTGACTCGAAGGAAAGCTTCAAATGAGATAAGTCATGTGTGTTATATTTCTCATGTTGAACCAAAATATGTGAAAGAGCTTTATAAGATGAAAATGGAGCGGATGTTGATTCTAGTCTCTATCGCATGACATGATTGGAAGTTTATTATATTTGATTGCTAGCCGATTCGATATTACTTTTAGTGTAGGAGTTTGTGCTAGATATCGAGCAAAACCAAAAGAGTCACATGTTCTTTGTTGTAAAAGAATAATTCGATATGTTTATGCCATTGTTGATTATGGTTTGCTATACTCAAGTGATAATAACTCTCATTTATTTGGTTTTAGTGATGCCGATCAAGGCGGTAATATTGATGATAGGAAAAGTACCACATGAGGATGTTTCTATCTCGGGAAACAATCTCATAGCTCGGCTTAGTAGAAAATAGAATTCCATCTCACTATCTACGGTTGAGGAGAATACATCGCATGACAAGTAGTTGTTGTACACAATTACTATGGATGAAGTAAATCTTTGGATGATTACGGTATCAAACAAAATTCTATCACTATGTTTTGCAATAATACTAGTGCCATAAGTCTATCAAAGAATCCGATTCAACCTTCAAGAATGAAACACATAGATATTAGGAACCATTGCATTAGAGATCTAGTAGAGAGTAAAATCATCACAATTGACACATACTGCATTGAAAATCACTCGTTGACTTATTTACTAAAGCTCGGATACTAATAGATTCGAAAATATAAGAAAAGCTTTAGGGATATGTATCATTGTCTAAGCATATGTTTGGCATAACTTAAATTATAATTTAAATTTGGTCAAACCGGGTCAAACATAATTTTCATCCACACATTTCATGGGACCCACAACTTACAATCACTTTTTATCCACACATTTACCAAGCGCTTATAATATAAGCACTTAAATTATAATTTGAGCACCTCCAAACATATGCTAAATGTGTTGCCTTTGTACATATTTTTTTTTATATTTGCACATACTATTGAGTTAATTATGCAAAAATACTGATTTTTCAAATGTGTTATTGCTCTTATCATAAAATTTGAAAATATACTTTCAACATATATTCATCTCTTGTTTATGCACTTTATAGATGTTTAAATTGGGTTGATAATTTTTGAGAAATTATGTATTCTACCATCCGATTTATCGACTAAATATGGATTGAAGACCTATGGTCAAGATATCTATGCCTTCGACACCATAATATTCTATCCTCTTAAACAAGCGGGCATATTTGAAGGAGGGCTACCTTTCTTTGGATGATGAGAAGCCATCCTTGATTTAAAAAAATTCATGAGAAAAAGGCTGTTGCCTTGAAAGTGTGAAAGTCACTTCATATATACTTAACTGGCTATGCAAACACAAAATAAATGTGTAAATTCTTCAAATAAAAAAGGAAAAAAAAAAGAAAAAGCCAGAGTTGAAATAAAAAATAAATAAATTTCACTCATGCTTGGCAGGTCAAATATTTTCTTCATAAAAAGGACAAATAAGATGATGGCTGGTATGAAACTCTATTCTATACAAGGTTATGTGATTTAGAGGGTGGTGCTGATTTGTCTCGATATTATTGATTTTATTTTGATTATTTATTCACACACTACACTCCTCTTCATGATTAATATATGGGATTTCAAATTATGTTAACAATTTTGTATGATCAGGGCTGACCAGAAATATGATTGGGATTTCATCAAAGTTGCTCATGAATTTTGTATTTGTATTTAAAAATAAAATAAAACATTTTTTTTTAATTGTTTGTTTCTTTTTTTTTTTGCATTCAAATTGTTTTAGGATTAGAAGTCTTATTTTCTTGTCCCACTATAAAAATAGTTACTTCTTAAAAAGAATCTTTATTTCATTTAGTTAGCAAATAAGTCCTTGTATCTTCATATTCTTCCTTTTCTTTTCAAAACCCTAAAGTCCCAAATTTCTCTTGTGTTAATCTCTTGATTTCTTTTGATATAACTTGATCTTGCAAGAGTGTTTAGGAAATAATCAATGGCAAGGTCAAAGACCACCACTCACCACTCACCACCTTGAGAATACTAGTTTTTCTGACTTCTGTGAAAATAATGGTATCTTTCATGAATTTTCAGCCCCTAGGACACCAGGACAAAATGGGGTATTTGAAAGAAAAAATAGAACTCATTAAGAAATGGCCATGGTAATGCTAAACAGTAGAAAATTACCTGTAAAATTGTGGGCTCCGGTAGTCAGTACTGTTTGTTATGTTTTGAACATGGTTACCATTAGAACAGGCACATCTCAAACACCTTATGAAATTTGGAAAGGCAGAAAACCTAAGCTTAAGTATTTTTCACACTTTTGGTAGCAAATGTTATATCATAAATGATCGTGAACAAATAGGAAAGATGGATCCTAAAAGTGATGAAGGGGTATTTTTGGGATATTCTGAAAATAGTCGGGCTTACTGGGTCTACAACATTCGTACTCAAAACATAATTGAATCAATAAATGTTGTAGTGGACAATTCTAATGATTTTGCTAAGTATTCATAGGAACAAATCAATCAGACATTGTCAGGAAAATCTGAGGCAACAAGCGAACATCCGAATGTTGGAAAAGACACTGACAAAAGTCAGAACATTCCTGGAGACGTTGCCAAAACTAATGCAACTAAGCGCATGTAAGAAAGCGAGCAGAATAATACTACGGTGATAGATAGTACACACATTCAAGATCGAGCACCAAGACAACCACCTACACGGATACAAAAAGAACACCCCACAACTAATGCCATCGGAATTGGGATAACGGTATGGTGACTCAAGGAAAGCTTCAAATGAGATAAGTCATGTGTGTTATATTTCTCATGTTGAACCAAAATATGTGAAAGAGCTTTATAAGATGAAAATGGAACGGATGTTGATTCTAGTCTCTATCGCAGCATGATTGGAAGTTTATTATATTTGACTGCTAGCCGACCTGATATTACTTTTAGTGTAGGAGTTTGTGCTAGATATCAGGCAAAACCAAAAGAGTCACATGTTGCTGTTGTAAAAAGAATAATTCGATATGTTTATGCCACTGTTGATTATGGTTTGCTATACTCAAGTGATAATAACTCTCATTTAGCTGGTTTTAGTGATGCTGACTGGGCAGGTAATATTGATGATAGGAAAAGTACCACATGAGGATGTTTCTATCTGGGAAACAATCTCATAGCCTGGCTTAGTAGAAAATAGAATTCCATCTCACTATCTACAATCAAGCGTAATACATCATCATGACAAGTAGTTGTTGTACACAATTACTATGGATGAAGTAAATGCTGGATGATTACGGTATCAAACAAAATCTATCACTATGTTTTGCAATAATACTAGTGCCATAAGTCTATCAAAGAATCCGATTCAACCTTCAAGAATGAAACACATAGATATTAGGAACCATTGCATTAGAGATCTAGTAGAGAGTAAAATCATCACAATTGACACATACAGACTGAAAATCAGCTCGTTGACTTATTTACTAAAGCTCTAGATACTAATAGATTCGAAAATATAAGAAAAGCTTTAGGGATATGTATCATTGTCTAAGCATATGTTTGGCATAACTTAAATTATAATTTCAGCTGGTCAAACTGGTCAAACATAATTTTCATCCACACATTTCATGGGACCCACAACTTACAATCACTTTTTATCCACACATTTACCAACTGCTTATAATATAAGCACTTAAATTATAATTTCAGCACCTCCAAACATATGCTAAATGTGTTGCCTTTGTACATATTTTTTTTTATATTTGCACATACTCTTGAGTTAATTATGCAAAACATACTGATTTTTCAAATGTGTTATTGCTCTTATCATAAAATTTGAAAATATACTTTCAACATATATTCATCTCTTGTTTATGCACTTTATAGATGTCGAAATTGGGTTGATAATTTTTTGACAAATTATGTATTCTACCATCTGATTTACTGACTAAATATGGATTGAAGACCTATGGTCAGTATCTATGCCTTTCGACACCATAATATTCTATCCTCTTAAACAAGCGGGCATTTTTGAAGGAGGGCTACCTTTCTTTGGATGATGAGAAGCCATCCTTGATTTAAAAAAATTCATGAGAAAAAGGCTGTTGCCTTGAAAGTGTGAAAGTCACTTCATATATACTTAACTGGCTATGCAAACACAAAATAAATGTGTAAATTCTTCAAATAAAAAAAGAAAAAAAAAGAAAAAGCCGAGTTGAAATAAAAAAAATAAATAAATTTCACTCATGCTTAAGGTGTCAAATATTTTCTTCATAAAAAGGACAAATAAGATGATGGGTCGGTATGAAACTCTATTCTATACAAGGTTATGTGATTTAGAGGTGGGTCTTGATTTGTCTCGATATTATTGATTTTATTTTGATTATTTATTCACACACTACACTCCTCTTCATGATTAATATATGGGATTTCAAATTATGTTAACAATTTTGTATGATCAGGGCTGACCAGAAATATGATTGGGATTTCATCAAAGTTGCTCATGAATTTTGTATTTGTATTTAAAATAAAAATAAAACATTTTTTTTAATTGTTTGTTTCTTTTTTTTTTTGCATTCAAATTGTTTTAGGATTAGAAGTCTTATTTTCTTGTCCCACTATAAAAATAGTTACTTCTTAAAAAGAATCTTTATTTCATTTAGTTAGCAAATAAGTCCTTGTATCTTCATATTCTTCCTTTTCTTTTCAAAACCCTAAAGTCCCAAATTTCTCTTGTGTTAATCTCTTGATTTCTTTTGATATAACTTGATCTTGCAAGAGTGTTTAGGAAATAATCAATGGCAAGGTCAAAGACCACCACTCACCACTCACCACCTTGAGAATACTAGTTTTTCTGACTTCTGTGAAAATAATGGTATCTTTCATGAATTTTCAGCCCCTAGGACACCAGAACAAAATGGGGTATTTGAAAGAAAAAATAGAACTCATTAAGAAATGGCCATGGTAATGCTAAACAGTAGAAAATTACCTGTAAAATTGTGGGCTCCGGTAGTCAGTACTGTTTGTTATGTTTTGAACATGGTTACCATTAGAACAGGCACATCTCAAACACCTTATGAAATTTGGAAAGGCAGAAAACCTAAGCTTAAGTATTTTTCACACTTTTGGTAGCAAATGTTATATCATAAATGATCGTGAACAAATAGGAAAGATGGATCCTAAAAGTGATGAAGGGTATTTTGGGATATTACGAAAATAGTGGGCCATTGGGTCTACAACATTCGTACTCAAAACATAATTGAATCAATAAATGTTGTAGTGGACAATTCTAATGATTTTGCTAAGTATTCATAGGAACAAATCAATCAGACATTGTCAGGAAAATCTGAGGCAACAAGCGAACATCCGAATGTTGGAAAAGACACTGACAAAAGTCAGAACATTCCTGGAGACGTTGCCAAAACTAATGCAACTAAGCAGACAGAAGAAACTGAACAGAATAATACTACAGCTGATAGTACACACACATTCGAAGATCAGAGCACCCGAAGGCAACCACCTACCTGGATACAAAAAGAACACCCCACAACTAATGCCATCGGGAATTGGGATAACGGTATGGTGACTCGAAGGAAAGCTTCAAATGAGATAAGTCATGTGTGTTATATTTCTCATGTTGAACCAAAATATGTGAAAGAGCTTTATAAGATGAAAATGGAACGGATGTTGATTCTAGTCTCTATCATGACATGATTGGAAGTTTATTATATTTGTTGCGCTAGCCGATTCGATATTACTTTTAGTGTAGGAGTTTGTGCTAGATATCGTGCAAAACCAAAAGAGTCACATGTTGTTGTTGTAAAAGAATAATTCGATATGTTTATGCCATCGTTGATTATGGTTTGCTATACTCAAGTGATAATAACTCTCATTTAGTCTGGTTTTAGTGATCTTGACCAAGGGGTAATATTGATGATAGGAAAAGTACCACATGAGGATGTTTCTATCACGGGAAACAATCTCATAGCCTGGCTTAGTAGAAAATAGAATTCCATCTCACTATCTACAGTCGAAGCAGAATACATCGCAGCAAGTAGTTGTTGTACACAATTACTATGGATGAAGTAAATGCTGGATGATTACGGTATCAAACAAAATCTATCACTATGTTTTGCAATAATACTAGTGCCATAAGTCTATCAAAGAATCCGATTCAACCTTCAAGAATGAAATACATAGATATTAGGAACCATTGCATTAGAGATCTAGTAGAGAGTAAAATCATCACAATTGACACATACTGATCGAAAATCACTCGTTGACTTATTTACTAAAGCTCGGATACTAATAGATTCGAAAATATAAGAAAAGCTTTAGGGATATGTATCATTGTCTAAGCATATGTTTGGCATAACTTAAATTATAATTTCAAATTTGGTCAAAGCTGGTCAAACATAATTTTCATCCACACATTTCATGGGACCCACAACTTACAATCACTTTTTATCCACACATTTACCAACTCGCTTATAATATAAGCACTTAAATTATATAATTCAAAGCACCTCCAAACATATGCTAAATGTGTTGCCTTTGTACATATTTTTTTTTATATTTGCACATACTCTTGAGTTAATTATGCAAAACATACTGATTTTTCAAATGTGTTATTGCTCTTATCATAAAATTTGAAAATATACTTTCAACATATATTCATCTCTTGTTTATGCACTTTATAGATGTCGAAATTGGGTTGATAATTTTTTGACAAATTATGTATTCTACCATCTGATTTACTGACTAAATATGGATTGAAGACCTATGGTCGTGTATCATATGCCTTCGACACCATAATATTCTATCCTCTTAAACAAGCGGGCATTTTGAAGGAGGGCTACCTTTCTTTGGATGATGAGAAGCCATCCTTGATTTAAAAAATTCATGAGAAAAAGGTCATTGCCTTGAAAGTGTGAAAGTCACTTCATATATATTTAACTGGCTATGCAAACACAAAATAAATGTGTAAATTCTTCAAATAAAAAAAGGAAAAAAAAGAAAAAGCCAGAGTTGAAATAAAAAATAAATAAATTTCACTCATGCTTGGCAGGTCAAATATTTTCTTCATAAAAAGGACAAATAAGATGATGGCTGGTATGAAACTCTATTCTATACAAGGTTATGTGATTTAGAGGGTGGTGCTGATTTGTCTCGATATTATTGATTTTATTTTGATTATTTATTCACACACTACACTCCTCTTCATGATTAATATATGGGATTTCAAATTATGTTAACAATTTTGTATGATCAGGGCTGACCAGAAATATGATTGGGATTTCATCAAAGTTTCTCATGAATTTTGTATTTGTATTTAAAAATAAAAATAAAACATTTTTTTAATTGTTTGTTTCTTTTTTTTTTTTTTGCATTCAAATTGTTTTAGGATTAGAAGTCTTATTTTCTTGTCCCACTATAAAAATAGTTACTTCTTAAAAAGAATCTTTATTTCATTTAGTTAGCAAATAAGTCCTTGTATCTTCATATTCTTCCTTTTCTTTTCAAAACCCTAAAGTCCCAAATTTCTCTTGTGTTAATCTCTTGATTTCTTTTGATATAACTTGATCTTGCAAGAGTGTTTAGGAAATAATCAATGGCAAGGTCAAAGACCACCACTCACCACTCACCACCTTGAGAATACTAGTTTTTTTCCGACTTATGTGAAAATAATGGTATCTTTCATGAATTTTCACCCCTAGGACACCGAACAAAATGGGGTATTTGAAAGAAAAATAGAACTCATTAAGAAATGGCCATGGTAATGTTTGAACAAGAGAAAATTACCAGAAATTGTGGGCTCGGGTAGTCAAGATCTGCTTTGTTATGTTTTGAACATGGTTACCATTAGATAGGCACATCTCAAACACCTTATGAAATTTGGAAAGGCAGAAAACCTAAGCTTAAGTATTTTTCACACTTTTGGTAGCAAATGTTATATCATAAATGATCGTGAACAAATAGGAAAGATGGATCCTAAAAGTGATGAAGGGGTATTTTTGGGATATTCTGAAAATAGTCGGGGCCATCGGGTCTACAACATTCGTACTCAAAACATAATTGAATCAATAAATGTTGTAGTGGACAATTCTAATGATTTTGCTAAGTATTCATAGGAACAAATCAATCAGACATTGTCAAGAAAATCTGAGGCAACAAGCGAACATCCGAATGTTGGAAAAGACACTGACAAAAGTCAGAACATTCCTGGAGACGTTGCCAAAACTAATACAACTAAGCGCATGTAAGAAAAGCGAATGTAATAATACTACTACGGTGATAGTACACACATTCAAGATCGAGCACCAAGGCAACCACCTACACGGATACAAAAAGAACACTCCACAACTAATGCCATCGGGAATTGGGATAACGGTATGGTGACTCGAAGGAAAGCTTCAAATGAGATAAGTCATGTGTGTTATATTTCTCATGTTGAACCAAAATATGTGAAAGAGCTTTATAAGATGAAAATGGAACGGATGTTGATTCTAGTCTCTATCGCAGCATGATTGGAAGTTTATTATATTTGACTGCTAGCCGACCTGATATTACTTTTAGTGTAGGAGTTTGTGCTAGATATCAGGCAAAACCAAAAGAGTCACATGTTGTCATGTTGTAAAAGAATAATTCGATATGTTTATGCCACTGTTGATTATGGTTTGCTATACTCAAGTGATAATAACTCTCATTTAGCTGGTTTTAGTGATGCTGACTGGGCAGGTAATATTGATGATAGGAAAAGTACCACATGAGGATGTTTCTATCTGGGAAACAATCTCATAGCCTGGCTTAGTAGAAAATAGAATTCCATCTCACTATCTACAGTCGAAGCAGAATACATCGCAGCAAGTAGTTGTTGTACACAATTACTATGGATGAAGTATATGCTGGATGATTCCGGTATCAAACAAAATTCTATCACTATGTTTTGCAATAATACTAGTGCCATAAGTCTATCAAAGAATCCGATTCAACCTTCAAGAATGAAACACATAGATATTAGGAACCATTGCATTAGAGATCTAGTAGAGAGTAAAATCATCACAATTGACACATACATACTGAAAATCAGCTCGTTGACTTATTTACTAAAGCTCTGGATACTAATAGATTCGAAAATATAAGAAAAGCTTTAGGGATATGTATCATTGTCTAAGCATATGTTTGGCATAACTTAAATTATAATTTCGGTGGTCAAACCTGGTCAAACATAATTTTCATCCACACATTTCATGGGACCCACAACTTACAATCACTTTTTATCCACATATTTACCAACTCGCTTATAATATAAGCACTTAAATTATAATTTCAAAGACCTCCAAACATATGCTAAATGTGTTGCCTTTGTACATATTTTTTTTATATTTGCACATACTCTTGAGTTAATTATGCAAAAATACTTGATTTTTCAAATGTGTTATTGCTCTTATCATAAAATTTGAAAATATACTTTCAACATATATTCATCTCTTGTTTATGCACTTTATAGATGTCGAAATTGGGTTGATAATTTTTGACAAATTATGTATTCGCCATCCGATTCTTGACTAAATATGGATTGAAGACCTATGGTCGATCTATGCCTTCGACACCATAATATTCTATCCTCTTAAACAAGCGGGCATTTTTGAAGGAGGGCTACCTTTCTTTGGATGATGAGAAGCCATCCTTGATTTAAAAAAATTCATGAGAAAAAGGCTGTTGCCTTGAAAGTGTGAAAGTCACTTCATATATATATTTAACTGGCTATGCAAACACAAAATAAATGTGTAAATTCTTCAAATAAAAAAAAAAAAAAGCCAGAGTTGAAATAAAAAATAAATAAATTTTCACTCATGCTTGGCAGGTCAAATATTTTCTTTATAAAAAGGACAAATAAGATGATGGCTGGTATGAAACTCTATTCTATACAAGGTTATGTGATTTAGATGGTGGCGCTAATTTGTCTCGATATTATTGATTTTATTTTGATTATTTATTCACACTATACTCCTCTTCATGATTAATATATTGGATTTCAAATTATGTTAACAATTTTGTATGATCGGTGATCGTAAATATGATTGGGATTTCATCAAAGTTGCTCATGAATTTTGTATTTGTATTTAAAAAAAAAAATAACATTTTTTTTAATTGTTTGTTTTTTTTTTTTTTTGCATTCAAATTGTTTTTAGGATTAGAAGTCTTATTTTCTTGTCCCACTATAAAAATAGTTACTTCTTAAAAGAATCTTTATTTCATTTAGTTAGCAAATAAGTCCTTGTATCTTCATATTCTTCCTTTTCTTTTCAAAACCCTAAAGTCCCAAATTTCTCTTGTGTTAATCTCTTGATTTCTTTTGATATAACTTGATCTTGCAAGAGTGTTTAGGAAATAATCAATGGCAAGGTCAAAGACCACCACTCACCACTCACCACTTGGAGATTCGCCATAGCCACCGCAGCGCCGCCACTGCAACAACCACAGCTCTTCCTCCGGCGTCCACACCACCACCGACACTAGTGGTTTCGCCCCACCACCTTTGCTGCCGCCACTTGCTCCATCTTCTTTGGTTCCTCAACCAACAGCCGCCACCAGTGAAGTTCCTTTCACCGTCGCCATTCCCACGTAAGTCAAGAGTCAGGGAGAGTTTGATGAGGACACGTGTTCTGATCATGGAACTGAGTCTCAATCTGGTAGTGAGTTCGAGAGAGTCTCCACAGACTGATCATCATGAAGAAGAACAACAGAAATCAGGCTCAGATTTTGCAAATGTAAATGTTGAAGAAGAAGAAGAGTCCACGAATAGAATGTGACAACTTAAGTGATGAAAAATATGTCCCTGTCAGGCTCTCACGTGCACAGAAGGGTAAACAGAAAATTGATGAACATTCAAACATTGTTGATCTTCCCACTGAACATCAAAATGTTGGGCACCCATCCTCTAATGCTCCAACTTCAGCGACCCATCCTCAATTGTTCGAAAAAAGCTCATTCCGTAAAGGTAACCATGTCTTCACTCTCTGAATTGCAGATTTGGGACTCTTGATGCACAAGCTCAATTTCACAAATTTATTTCAAATCGAGATTTTGTGATGGAATTTAATATCAAAGAGGATGTCCTTAGAGAGGCTGATCTAGTTGAATTAATTGAGCATTGGGGTATACAAAAATTGTTGGGTTGGACTGGGAGACCTTGTGAAACATTGATCAAAGAATTCTTGGCTATTATTTCTCAACATATTAAACAGCCGGGTAATAATTTTAGGTGGTCAGTCTATGTTAGGGGTCGGCTAGTACCATTTAGTCCTTCCAATCTTCGTCGTTGGCTTGAGTTATCACCAATAACTAAAGGAATGGATGATGAATTTGAAGTAGCCACTGATACTTTGGCCTTGGAACTCACTGGAAATCCTTGGCCTACGGGAAAAATGACTG
Organism: Forsythia suspensa; assembly: GCA_023638005.1. Classification (NCBI taxonomy): domain Eukaryota; kingdom Viridiplantae; phylum Streptophyta; class Magnoliopsida; order Lamiales; family Oleaceae; genus Forsythia; species Forsythia suspensa. Next base: position 43,370,852 of record CM042674.1, read on the forward strand.
CCGTATTGCTAACCCCTAAGTATAAGGTGCTTCACAAAATTGCCTTGCACAACATTGATCCAATTCAGCATAGGTCAGACATTGGGATGTATAAGGTTGAGTTTTTGTACAAACTGGGCACCCTCTACCCACTGGATATTGCTACAATTATTTTTGACAAAATTGTGTTCGCAACGACCCGTCAAACACACTCTAGTATGTTGCCTTTTCCTGGTTTACTTCATGCCTATCTCCAACATCACAAGGTTCTTATTCTTTAGGGTGACACTTTCACCGCATAATTTCCAGTTCTTCATCCTTCAAAGAAAGTCACTAAGAGACTAATGCCTCCTGCAAGACCAAACCTTTTCGAGGATCACACTAGTTATCTTGAAACTCAGGTGAGGGATTTAACTTCTTTGGTCAATACACTTTCTGATAATTTTGAGCTTCATCACAGATTCATAAGGGCTTTACTTGTGGCCTTGGCTGAGCGGATGGAACTCCTATTCCAGAAGAGCATCAAGATGCCGTCATGAATCCTCCTTAAAATCTTGATATTGGTTCTGATGGAACTCAACATCCTGACACTAGTCTTGAGCATTCTCCGCGTACTGACCTTGACACTGACATGTCTCCACATCCAGATGTTGCTCCTATGCCCTCATCCATCAAGCGCAAGAAGAGAACCAGACTGGTGGTTTAGAAAAGAGGACCCACAAGAGTGGTTAACACTAAGTATCATGTGGTTGGTTGTTTTTCTCCATCTTGCTTTCGTACCTTTCTTTAAATTAGTTTCTTTCATTGCTTTCGTTTTTACTTTGGCTCATCTTTATTACAAAAAGATAGAGTAGTACTTTTTCTTAATTAGGAATTGCTATAAATCAAAATTAAATAGCTTGCATTTAATTTTGGTAATTAGGATTTATTGCTTTTAATGAATCTCATGTTCTTAAATCCAATTTGCCTGCTTGCTCACCTCAAAAACAACTTGGTATAAATTTTGTAATTAAGTGATGACAAAAGGAGAGATTGTTGGAGAATCCAGTTTTGGCATACTTAATTATATTTTATTTATTGATATGAGCTAATTAGGATTCAATGATTATCTAGTAGTTGTATGAAAACTAGAAACCTTAATACTATATTTATTCCAATTTATTTATCAGTTTTAGTTATTCTATAACTCTTGTTCCTTATAAGTTAAATAAGTGATTGAGTAAATTGCATGTTTAAGTATTCTAATTGAACTAGGTTTCTAAGTAGATAAGATATTGAAATATTATCTTTCTATTTATCTACTTAAATGAAAATATATAACTGGATTTATTTTCATATTCTTGTGATATATCTCACCTTTTCTTTTTATAAAGTTATTTAAACTTAAAGACTTATTTTGTCTTATCTCTGCATAAGATAAATACTAAGTCCTAAAGTTTAGAAAAACTCCTTATGCTATAAATAAGATAGGTGGTATTCCAAGAATTCTACGGACTTTGAAAGCAAATATACTCAAGCATCTAATAGCAAATCATTTATGAGTTGAGAGTTTAAAGAAATATTCAAAAGTCATAGCCCGATTAAAATTCTATTTTTGAGAACGGCTCTGAGAAATTGAGCGTTGTAGAAATCTATTGTGAGAGAGAACGGCATTTCGGCAGCAAGATAAGGACTGGGTCCTTATTCTAATTTGTGGAATCAATATGGGGACACTCATGGAATGGATCAAGACCAAGACTGATAGATTTGACTGCATTCCTTAACTAGTTAAAGAAGATATAAAATAGGAAAGTTTTATTGTTGTTCTTAATCGAGGTTTTTTTTGTAAATTGTCGATAAAGTTTTAGATTAGGTCTAAAATTGTAATTTCAAAAAGTTGAGACGTGTGTAACATGTTCTAAAATACTAGATTTATTTACGTGGCATGGAGGCACGTGGATATTTTCTTTAGGGGTTTACCACGTTATATCCAGTGTTAATCAATGTTTTAATCGCCTTACATATTAACTGTCTCGAAACTGTAAAAAACGTTTAATGAAATGTTCGACATTCAACAAACTTTCATCAACATCGAACATTAAAGTGAACGTTGTGTTTTAAAAAAAAAATATATATATTTCTGAGACTTTCGGTAACAACCTATTCAACTCTCCTTTAAGGTTGGTGTTATCTAGATTTAAAACTAATAGTTTTAAATGTGCAGAATTGGGGCCGGTTGATAAGTGTATTTTATACACTTATTTAATTTCATTTGGTTTAACTTTTAATATATATCTCGAATAAGATAAAACATTGATTACGCCAATTCTATCGATATTCATGTATTTAGTGGCAAAGCAAATCATTGGTGGAAAAGAGGTGAAATGAAGCGAAATAAGAGATTATGACATTGGAAAGACTAATGGAATTCACCGAGCATTATGGATAGACTACTGAAAGAATCCTGAGGCGAGACGGAGGGGTTGAGACAGAGAATACCCCCATCTCTACCCGCTCGAGTGACCACAGGCCGTTCGAGCGAGCCAAGAGAAAAGAATTTTCCCACCTTGTCCGTTTGAGCGGACCGCTCACGGGCAAACATTTTGTCTACCCGTGAGCTATTTTTGGCAGACTTTTCTAGGACTCTTTTGGTCACATTTTCCAATCCTAAATCAAGACTTATAAATAGGAGAACTCTTAGACATAAAAGGGTTCAAACTTTGGAGAAAAAAGAGGACAAAAACACAAGTTTGAGACAGGATTTCTTCTTGATTTAATTGTTAGTAAAAAAAGAAACCAAGGAAGAAGTTGAGCTTTGTTGGGGGTCTCGTTTGAAGATTTTCAACTGGATTAAATTCATATTTTCACACTTCTTCTTGTAATCCAATAATCCGGGTGATGGATTCTATATTAAATTCTTGTTTTTGTAATCAAAGAATGGTAGGCTAAACACTTTTATGCTTTGGATGATGATGTAAACATTTTAATGTTCTTTTAGTTCATGAATCCTTTTCTTAATCCAAATTTGTGTTATTTTGATTTATGCCATGGTTTGAAGGTCTGTTTGAATGATTGATTGTTGTTTGAGCGTGTTTGAGACTTGTTTTTGTTTTCGAGAGGTTCAAAATAGGTTACCTCATTATGGTTATAAACACTAAGTCCTATAGAAATTAGAAATAATTTCCTATGCTTGGTGCAATCAAATTAGATAATCTAGTGGTTGAAAGTATTTTTATATATTCGAATTCAAAATAAAAATATTTTTGGGTCGTATATGAAAATAGGTTTAATTTTACTTGAAATAGATTATTAAATAACTTGGGATTGTTGAATATCTTTATATTAATAAATTGAATTGGGAAGTGGGGATTTGGAGATTGAAATGAATATTAATGATAGAGTCGGATTTCTAGCATATTTTGTCTATTTGTATTTTTCTTCAAAACTCACTACTTACCTTTCATTCAATTAGTTTAGTTAGTTTAATTTTATAAAATAAAAATCGATTAAAATCTAATGTGTTTATTCAACATAAGCTAGAATTGATTTAATTTAAGTGAAACGAAATCGAAGTACTCGTGGGAACGATATTCCTTAACTCACTTTTACTATTACTTGTCAACGATCCCTTGCGCTTGAAGAATTTCATTGAACATGTTTTTGGCGCGCTGTTGCAGGGACTATGATAATTTTCTTGTATTTTATAATTTTTGTTTAAGTTGAATTTTTTTCTCAATTATTCTTTTTAATTTTCTTGTGATTATTCTACCTTACTCAATTTGATCTTTTCAAGCGTTTGCATTCGGTTTATGCTAAACTTAGAGGATTTCGATCTCATCCCATTTGTACCTAAGATCGAGAAGACTTTTAGACAACGCCGAAGAGAACAAATGGATAAATAGAATAAGGAGCGAGGAAATACAATAGTAGATGGCAATATTCAATTTCAACAACCAGTGGTGGTTAATGAAGATGACACAATGGTTGGAGAATTCATGACCCAACAGTCATTCAGAATCAATCAAGAATAGCATATCCATCAGACGGATAGCCAAATTTTCAACTACGCCCAGATGTGAAAAATCTTTTTCAGAATCATCTGCATTTCTATGGAAAATTGAACAAAAATCCACACGGCCATATTTCTCATTTTCTAGAGCTTTGTAGTAATTTCACCTATTAATGGATGAATGATGATGTCATTAGAATGAGACTCTTTCCATATACGCTGAGAGATAGGGCGAAATAGTGGTTAGACTCTAATACTGCTAGCAGTATTACATTGTGGAATGACTTTGTTCAAAAATTCACCACCAAGAACTTCCTGTCAGATAAAGTTGTCAAGATAAAGCACGTTATATCAATATTCAGGCTACTTATTCAGAAAACTTTCATGAAGCTTGTAAAAGGTTCAAATAATTACTATACAAATGCCCGAATCATGACATTAAAAAGAGACTTCAGGCTATTTTTATGCCGGGTTACTTATCTACTTGGAGTAGATTCGTCATCAAATGGATCAATTAAGACAAAAAATTATATAGGAAACTTATGAACTATTTGAACGAATAGCTGAGACTAGTGCTATGTGGCCATCAAAAGGAGAAATGCCGAAAAAAACAATGGGACTTCATAACGTTGACGCCATCTCAGCACTATTTGCTCAAATGGAAGCTCTGACATGTAGTCAGTTAACATGGTACATAGTCTTAATCGACTTATGAAGGTTGTAAAGCAAATCACCAGACTTTAGCTTATCCTATGACCACTTCTTTCCCATCAAATCCCGAAGAAGTCAACTATACTAAGAATTTCCCGCTTCAGTAGAACAAACCTTACTCCAACATTTATAATCCAGGATCGGGAAATCGTCCCAACTTCTCTTGGGGTAACAATTAGAATTAGAAAAATCTAAGCCAAGGAAAACCACTTGGATTCCAACAGCAGCACGAGAAAAAGCCGTTGTTGGAAGATTTAATTGTATCTATACATTACAAAAATTCATGACACTCTACAGCACCAAAAGGATTCAATTAAAAATTTGGAAACTCAGGTGGGACAGATAGCAGCAACTTTATATGGGAGGAATTAGAGCACTCTACCAAGTAACATTGAGACCAATCCAAAAGAACAGGTGAAAGCTATCACCGAGAGGAGTGGAGTCCAATTACCTAAAATTAATGTCACGAGACATGAATCATCTAAAGAAATGATACCTACCACTGTCGAGGAACAAGTGGAGCGGTCTCAACAAATAACAAAAGAAAATTCATAAAAAAATTCCGACACCCCATAGGTTAAGGCAACCGTTATCATCAAAGCCTATATGCCACCCATACTGTTCCCTCATAGATTGCAGAAAAACAAGCTAGACAAACAATTCGTCAAATTCTTGGAGGTATATAAAAAGCTACACATCAACATCCCATTCGCAAATGCTATAGAACAAGTGCCCAGCTATGCAAGTTCATGAAAAAATTTTATCAAATAAAAGAAAGTTGGAAGAGCATGAAACAATGATGTTGACCAAAGAATGCAATGTAATTCTAAAAAATAAGCTGCCTTCAAAACTGAATGATCCATGGAGTTTTACTATTCGTTGTACAATAGGCAATAATTATTTTGAAAAAGCTTTATGTGATCTAGGTGCTAGTATTAATTTAATGCCAATTTATGTCTAATGGAAACTTGGTTTTGGTGAAGCAAAGGCTACCATAGTGTCATTACTGCTTGCAGGTCGGTCTATAAAACACCCTCTATGAATAATAGAAGATATTTTAGTAAAGTAGACAAATTTATTTTTCAGCTGATTTTATCATCTTTGACGAAGACAAATATGTGCCCATTATTCTGGGGGTGCCCATTTCTGACTACATGTCGAGCATTAATTGATGTGCAAATGGGTCAGCTCATTCCGAGGTTATATTATAAACAAATTTGTGACAGATACATTCACTTAGGAACACCCTCAGGAACCACTTGAGGCTTGTCTTATCCATTCTATATTTGTATCAACTGGCTCTGAAGAAATAGAATCTTGTGTTCATTATCTGTAAGCACATCAACCTTACAAGAAAAAGCCCCACTTTATTGAACTTGGAAAATGCCCTACAAAACCACCGTCATCAATTTTACAACCTCCAACTATTGAGCTCAAACAATTGCCAACTCATCTACAGTATGCTTACTTGGAGAAAAAATTTACATTACTAGTAATTATTGTCAACTCTCTCAATTAAATGGAGTAAAACAAGCTGCAACGGGTGCTTAGAATTCATAAAATTTTTCTTGGATGTTCTATTTCAGACATCAAAGATATTAGTCCATTCCTCTGTATGCACAAAATTCTTATGGAAGATGATTACAAGCTGTCAATAGAACATCAATATCGATTGAATCTAAAGGTGCAAGAAGTAGTACAAGCGGATGTTCTAAAATTATTGGATGCAGGTATCATGTATCCCATTTCAAATAGTGCATGGGCCAGTCCAGTTTAAGTGGTACCAAAGAAGAGAGGAATCACATTAGTTCCTAATGACAATAATGAACTTATTCCTACCAAGACGGTTACGGGTTGGCGAGTCTGCATTGACTATTTCAAATTGAGCACTACTACGATGAAAGATCACTCACCTCTACCATTTATCAATTAGATGTTAGAAAGACTTGCTGGTCATTCTCACTACTATTTTCTTGATAGTTATTCGAGGTATAATCAAATTTTCATAGCTCGAAAGATCAAGAAAAGACAACTTTCACTTGCCCATATGGTACATTTTCCTATAAGAGGATGCCGTCTGGATTATGCAACGCACTAGCTACATTTCAACATTTCATGATGTCAATCTTTTCAGATATGGTGGAAAACTACATCAAAGTATTCATGAATGATTTATCAGTGTTCGGGAATTCATTTGATAAATGCTTAAACCATTTATCTATGGTTCTTCAATGATGTGAGGAGACAAATCTGGTTCTCAACTGGGAAAAATGTTACTTCAAGGTTGAAAAAAGGAATTGTCAAATCATATTTCAGCTAGAGGTGTTGAAGTGGACAGAGCAAAAATTCAAGTGATTGAAAGACTCCCCTCTCCAACGTTAGTTAAAAGAATTAGAAGTTTCTTAGGGCATGCTGGTTTTACCGATGCTTCATAAATGACTTCTCTAAAATCACAAAACCTTTGTGTAGTCTTCTTGAGAAGGACATCCCATTCCATTTCTTTGAAGAGTGTTTGAAAGCTTTCAACACTCTAAAAGAAAAGCTCATCTTAGCTCTAATTTTTGTTGTACCCCATTGGAACTTACTATTTGAGTTTATGTGTGATGCTAGTGACTATGTAGTTGGGATAGTGTTCGACCAAAGAAGGGACAAGATGACACATGTGATTCACTATGCCATTCGGACTCTCATTGATGCACAACTAAATTATACTACCATTGAAAAGAACTCCTAGCTGTGGTGTTTGCCTTTGATAAATTTCTATCCTATCTTACTGGATAAGGTAATTGTCTACACAGATCATGCTGGGCAAAAATATTTGCTTGCCAAGAAAGATGCAAAACCAATACTTATTCGGTTGGTACTTTTATTGCAAGAGTTTGATCTAGAAATTAGGGACAAGAAAGGTTGTGAAAATCTTGTAGCTGACCATCTATCTCAGATCAAACTACTAAAACATGATCGACCTAATGTAATAAAATATTCTCAGATGAGCAACTATTTAACATAGCATCGACCTCATGGTACGTAGATTTTGTAAACTTTCTAGCCAGTTCCGTCATCCCGCCTGAGCACACAAGTCATCAGAAGAAGAATTTTTTAGTGACATTAAGTATTATTTCTAGGAGGACCCTATTCTCTACAAACGAGGGCCGGATCAGATCATTTGACGTTGTATACCAGAAAAAGAGGTGGATCAGATCCTAAAGCGTTGTCATTCATCTAACTATACTGGGCACTTTGAGGTATCCAAAACTACGGAGAAAGTACTACAATCCAAATTCTAGTGGTTGGCCTTATTATGGGATACCTATATCTTTGTTAAAAAGTGTGACCGATGCCAACGAATAGAAAACATCTCATGAAGAAATGAAATGCCATTAAATAGCATATTGGAGGTTGAATTATTTGATGTATGTGACATTGACTTTATGGGACCTTTTCCTCTATCATTTGGGAATTAATACATTTTGATGGCAGTTGACTATGTGTCTAAATGAGTGGAAGTAGTGGAATTACCAACAAATGATGCTCAAGTCATGGTGCAATTCTTGATAAAGAACATTCTCACACGTTCTCGGGACTTTCCGGGCCATTATTAGTGATGGGGAGAAATATTTCTGCAACCACCCGTTTGAATCCTTGTTGGCTAAGTATGGTGTTTGCCATCGCATTCGACCCCTTATCACCCTCAAACCAGTAAGCAATTAGAAATCTCCAATTGAGAGTTGAAATAAAATCTTGAGCTCACGGTAAATGCTTCACGCAAAGATTGGTATAAGAAACTAGACAATGCATTATAGGCATACCGCACGACATTCAAGATACCTATTGGCATATCTCCTTATAGACTGGTCTTTGGAAAATCATGCCATTTGCTAGTTGAATTGGAATATAGAGCGTATTGTGCTTTTCGTGGTTTGAATTTTGACATAAAAGTGGCCGGTGAAAAATGGCTCTTTAAACTCAACAAAATAGATGAATTTTGTTTGGAGGCCTATAAGATTGCTAGGATTTATAAAGAAAAAACAAATAAGTGGCATGACCAACAAATCCAAAAGAGGAAGTTTGAAGTAGGAGAACAAGTGTTATTATATAATTCCATTCTCAACCTCTTTATTGGAAAACTGCGTTCAAGGTGGTACGGTCCATTCACAGTGGAAAAAGTGTATTTTTATGGGGTTGTGGAATTAACTTAGGATGTCACCAAAACATTTAAAGTAGACGAACAAAGATTGAAAGCTTATCGGAAAGGTGATATCTCAAATGACAAATCAACTGTCCATCTTACTAACCGGGAATGACCAGCGACAAAAACGAGCTAATGACTTTAAACAAGCACTAATTGTGATGCAACCCAACTTCTGACCTTTTTATTTACTTGATTTCTTGCATTATAGTTTTTAGTAGATTTTATTTTTATTTTTTTTAAGTGTGTGTGAGCATTTTAGGAGGTTATCATCATTCGGTAGAATTTAAATTTTTGAGCTAATAGCCAAGTTACCATTCTTGATTCACTAACTTCAAAACAAGACTCATGTCTAGTTGTTTGGCTCTTGTGGAAGAGGTTGTGGAAAATGGGCTTAAACTTGCATTTTTAGACTTGTGTTAGTGGAAAGTGTGTTGTGAATAATTCGTGGTTCGACATGCTAGAAGTATAGTTCTTCTTATTTTAAATTTTAAGCCTTGCATCCCATTTGGTGTAGATAATCATGTTAAATATAAAAAAAAAAGAAATATTGAGGTTTCAGGCCGTTTGAGCGAGTCTGAAACGGCCCCAAAGGAACTTTCTATCCACTCAGACGTACGCTAAGTCTACCTAAGCGATCGAGAAAGGCCCCTTTGGGCGTTTCTGTCCGCTCAAGCGGACCAAGCCCATGGGGTTCAATACCCCATGGTCCTCCTCCTTATCATTTCCATCCCCTTCCAATTTTTATGTTTTGGTGCCATTACTCCCAAATATATCTTCGAGTTTTTTTTTTCCTCTTCAACACAAAATCAAATCAAGTGGGTAATTTTTTTCCCATTTCCTCATCCACACCAAGTTTTTAACACTTCCAATAATTCAAGGTAACATGGCTTAATTTTCATGAAGGTTAAAAATTGTTTATTTTTAATTGTTTCAAATGTTCTCATCTATGCTTATTTGAGGAGGTTGGGGATTTTTTCATGGTTTGGATGTTTGTGAGGATGTTGGGTTGTAGATTGGTTAAGAAAGTTTTTGGGTTTAAAGTTATCTATATTGCATTTGTCTACACTAGGTTTAGCAAGTATCCACCAAGTGTTTGATAAAATGTTCCACCTATCATTTTCACTTTTGTGTTTTCATTGGTTCACTTGGGCATATCCATTTATAAGTATCAATGCAATCTCACACCAATGTCGTCATTTCTCAATAACAAAACACACACAAATGACGTCTACCCCATGTCCACCATGATCACACCACTTTCTACGCAAAGAACATTGAATATGCTTGTCATGCCACACCTATTTTACTTATTGAATTGTTCATGATTGTAACATTATGTGATTCAACCTTGATAGGTACAATGCCGAACGCAAATAAACCAATGCAAGATGTGGGATCAAGCTCGAAAAAAAAGAAAAGCTCTAAGAACTCCAAACAATCGGCCGTGTATGACACCGCCAAATTTGAGAAAAAGAAACCTTGGATGGTTTATAAGAACGACACATGCAGACATAGTATTATACTAGAGCGGTAGGTTCTAACTATGAATTTTGAAAATGAATTGCTTGGTCAGGTTATTGCGAGAAATCAATGGAAAACGTTTGTGGCCACTCCGAGCATATTGCCTATGTAGAAATCGTCAAGGAATTCTACACCAATATCCACGAAAACCTAGACAAGATCGAGCATCCAAGGTATTAGTAATTCTACATGCGAGGGCAATATATTCCATTATCCCCCTTGGCCATTCTTGAGTACTACGGCCTTGACAACACGGATGCTGCCATTTTTCAGGCAGAGCACACAAATCTCCACGAGGTGATAGCCTCCATTTGTCAAGGGATTGATCATTAGCGTGAATGGCGCAGCACACTAGACTATAGGATTCTTCTACCTCAAGTCCGTGCGTTGGACAAAATGGTGAGTGCCAACCTTCTCTCCACATTGCATACATCTACACTAACTATAGAGTGGGCACACCTACTATACTAGCTCTAGACCAGGACACTCAATATCGGTAACTATATTTTCTGCAATGTATGGCATGTTTGGAACAACAGATAAAGTTTGGCATTTCTGTCACTAATTACAGGGCTTTGGGAATTAGCACAACATTGACCTATCTCATGAGGTCACCACAGTGAAGTGTACAATGCAGATAGACCGTATAGGGATACGAAGTTCTGAGCAACACATGGCCCGCATGATGGAGCAAGGAAGAAAGGATCCCATCGGCGGTTCGGGAGCATTAGCTGATGATTCTGGGCTTTTTCATGACAATCCTATAGATGGGGACCTCCATCAAAAAACCATGGAATCGACCTTGCAATCTATTTATGATGAACTTTATGACTAGGAAACCTCGCATGTTGAGCTCAAAGCACAAGTTAGGGAGATCCGAGAAGCCTAAATACAAGAGGATGAAACCCGCAGGCTCTTCGATGCAATCTCCACTTAGGTGATGAAGCTCATAGGATATTTCAATCTCTGTCCACCATCATCTCTCCAATGATTAATGGGATGTTTAGTACATTCTCATGATCAATATTTTCTTTACATGTTTATTTACATTGGGGACAAAGTATGATTTTTTATGTTGGAGTGGATGCAATTGAACTCTGTTATCTGAATTATTTAATGATTTGTCTTAATAAAAAAATTGTTAGAAGTCAACCCTTGTGTAACAAAGTGAATATTTTGCCGACTTATGATGATTTATGATTGATCCGAAGCTAATTTGTGAAATATGACTGTTCATTGCTACTTTATGCCATGTATGTTAAAATTTTTATACATGTGAGACTCACAATGATTATGAGCACATAGCTATTCCTTTTGTTACTTAGGCTTGTATATGGGTTGTGTTACGAAATGGAGGTTTGAGTTTAAGACTTTAGGTATTGATTTTAATTCTCAAATACCGTTGAAAATGTTACTTAACCTACATCTAAGAATAAGTTTGGGGATGATTGAGCTAGTAATGGTGATAGTTTAGAGAAGCAATAATTCAATCTTTATTGAGAAGCTATTTAAGTAGTTATGGTTGATAGGTTGAAGTGGGCATTGACTGTCCACTAGAATTCTAATCCGATTTTCAATCCAAAATAAAAGATACTGCACTAAGTCAAGGCCCATCTAGTAGGAAAAAGTTGCATATACTGTTGTGTAAAGCTAACTTTGAGTAATCTGGCCTATGTACCAATAATATATAGGAGGCAATCTACTAGGGAAGAGGGCTGCCTTAGTATTAGAGTGAAAACTACCTACTAGGATGAAAAAAAAAAAAAAAAGAAAGAGAGAGTAGTAGCAAGAAACATTATGAAAGTACTGCATTGGCCTTGCTATGTCTTGGACGCGAATTCGTGGATTTAGATACCTATTTAGTTTGACTTGCTTAGTGAATACATAGAGACTAGAATGCTTGGCATCATGGAGGATCATTGCCAATATAAACTTCTTCTTAATCAGTTAGATCCTTCCAGCTTGACAATGAATATTAAAAATGTGAGTTTAATTAATCTTTGTTGAAAACCCTCATGGAGAAATGATAGATACTTGAATATGGTGGGAAATTCACGAGATAATAAATGAAAACATGACCATCAATGGTCGTGATGGAAAAGACTTAAAAACTCATTTGTTTGCATAGCCTTATTTGAGTTAGAATAATGATTAGAAATAGCTATCCATACACACACAAGTCGAGCATTGAATAAATTTTAAAATCTTTTAAGTAGCAATGTCGAGGCATATTTCGTAAATTGAACCTGGGGATATCTTCCTGAAATGAATGAGGCACAAATTTCACCGATTTACACAATCACTATCATTATGTGTATTCAAGTCTTAATGTTGTTTTGTTTTGCTCGGGACTAGTAAAAATTTATGTTTGAGGGTTTGATAAGTGTATTTTATAAACTTATTCAACTTCTTTTGATTTAACTTTTAATATATATCTCGAATAAAATGAAGAATTCATTAAGCTAATTCTATCGATATTCATGTATTTAGGGACAAAGCAGATCATTAGTGGAAAAGAGGTGAAATAAAACTAAATCACAAATTATGGCATTGGAAAGACAATGGAATTCACCCGAGCATCTTGGATAGACTACCGAGAGAAGATCGGAGGAAAATAGAGGGGTTGAGATGGAGAATATTCCCCTCTCTGTCCACTCAAGTGACCAACCAAGCCGCTCGAGCGAGCCGATTGAGATGAATTTTCCTCTCTGTCCACTCGCTCGAGCGGACGGCTCGCGGGAAAACATTCCATCTGCCCCATGAGCTATTTTTGGCAGAATTTTCTAGGACTCTTTGCACATGTTTTCCAATTCTAAATCAAGACTTATAAATAGGAGAACTCCTAGACAAAAGGGTTCAAATCTTTGGAGAAAAAAGAGAGAACAAAAACACGGGTTTGAGACGGGATTTCTTCTTCTAGTGAATTGTTAGCAAGAAAGAAAGTAATGAAGAGGTTGAGCTTTGTTGGGGTCTCGTTTAAAGATTTTCAACTGGGTTAAATTTAGAGTTTCATGCTTCTTCTTGTAATCCAATAATTTGGGTGATGAAATCTATATTAAATACTTGCTTTTGTAATCAAAGAATGGTAGGCTAAACACTTTTATGCTTTGGATGATGATGTAAATCTTTTAATGTTATTTTAATTCATGAATTCCATTTCCTAATCCAAATTTGTGTTATTTTGATTTGTGCCATATTTTGAAGGTCTGTTTGAATGATACCGCCATTGAAGCGTGTTTGAGACTTGTTTTTGTTTTTGAGAGGTTCAAAATTTGTTAGCTTATTATGGTTATAAACACCGAGTCTTATAGAAATTATGAATACTTTCCTATGCTTGGTGCAATAAAATTAGATAATCTTGTAGTTGAAAACATTTTTTTATATTCAAATTCAAATTAAGAATATTTATTGGTCGTGTATGAAAATATGTTTAGTTCTATTTGAAAGAGATGATTAAATAACTTAAGATAATCGAATGTCTTTATATTAATAAATTGGATTGGGAAGTGGGGATTTAGAGATTAAAATGAATATTAATGGTTGAGTCGGATTCCTAGCATACTTTGTCTATTTGAATTTTTTTTCAAAACTCACTACTTACCTTTCATTCAATTATTTTAGTTAGTTTAATTTTATAAAATCACAAATCGATTAAAATCTAATGTGTTTATTCAACATAAGCTGGAATTGATTTAATTTAAGTGAAACGAAATCAAAGTTCTCATGGGAACGATATTTATTAACTCACTTTTACTATTACTTATCAATGATCCTGTACGATTGCAAGATATCACCGAACACCGGTGAAGAAGTAGATATTGAAGATCCCAACATTGAATTTGATGACCACATTAGGTAGGAGAATTTGAATTTTGAAAATAAGATTGAGAGAAATTTTTAGGATAAGATTTTTCAATTGAAACAGTTGTGTTGATTTCAAGAATGTAACATTCCATAAATAATTGAACATTTAAATGTCTAGTATTTTTCAATTGATACAATCATACATTAGTAATTTTGATTACTTTATACAGGCCAAGTATATTTCAATTTCTATACAGGAACTGGTGTATATGTGTAAATTTACCTTCTTTGTATGTGGTTTGGGCCAAAGTGTGTCGTATTTGAACTCATGGACAAGTTTCGTCATGTATTTTAGGCCCTTTGGGCTTGTGTGGTAATTTTTGCCAAGGGCAATTTATACAAACATAGAAAAAATATTGATTATTTTAAATATTGCAAAATTACAACATAAATGTGCATTTAAAGAAAAATACAGAAAATTAAAATTTATGTAATTTTTTCACAGTAAATTTTGAAAAACCCTACATTTAGTAAATATAACTTACACTCTGTGTTAATTTTGTTACAATGTATGTAATTTTTTACAATGTATGTAATTTTGGTAAACCTTGTATTTAATAAGTTGATTATAAGTTACACTGATAATGTTATTACAGTGTATATAATTTTAAAAAATTTAAATCTGAGTTGTTAGTTACAAATTATGATATAATGACTAATTTGTTATTTATATATAATTCAAATTACAAATTGTGTAATAATCAATTTACATCATTTGTTGTTTGTATGTGTACTTCATATTACAAACCGTGTAATAATCATATTACATCCTTGAATTTTTTTAAATTTGTTACTTATAAATTTACATGCTGTTTATTTTTTTTGCAGTTATACTCAGACTTTAATTTTTCCTTCGACATCTTATCACATAACTTCAACTACTTTATGCCTAATAACACATCACAAAAATAACAAAACAAGTAACCTTACCATACAAATAATAAAACTTCTGAGGTAAAATAATACAATATGTAACTTTATGACGTTAATTCATAATAACTCAACAAATCATGGAACAATAACACAAACAGAAAACAATGCATGTAATTGAATTATTTGTGTAACTATTTTCGTTTATTGATATTAGGTAATTTTATCAATACCTGCATTTTCTAACCTTTATATTCTTTAAATCATTTGATTAAAAATATCAAAAAAATAATTAACAACTCTAAGAAATGAGCCAACCCTTAAGGATCCGAACACTAACCCAATCTGGCACTTCCCAATCAAATTGCTGCAAAATCTCGATCGCAAAGCTGTTCAAATATATAGGGTATTTACTTCATATCACCCAGGAGCTGGAAAAATATCAACAAGATACTGCTTGAACCTTTTTCCAAACAACGTATTGACCCTCAATTGTTATGATCAAACAAGTTCAAAATAAGAATCAAGAATGCAGTCCAAATAATTTAATCATACGTTACTGTTAAATCATTTTGATTTATATTAAATAAACAGAATACTAAGTGAACATAATTAAAGTATTTATTCTAAGTTAATGATGCCTAAACCATAAACTGTTGGACTATATAGTCAAAACAAGATCAGGTCACATAAATCCAGGTAAATGCATCTAAACACTTCCAGGGGAAGTTTTCTAAACACAGAACAGCTAGGTATTTTTTTTTTTTTTTTTTCATTTACTTTAAACTTTTTCGGTCAGGAATAATTATTTGCATGTTGTGTGCTATAAGTGCGCGTATATAGAAGAGCAGGTGTGAAAGAAGCTGAAAAAGAGCAGGTGTGAAAGAAGTTAAAAAAGAGCAGTTGTGAAAGATTATTTTTACTTCCCATCGACAATAATCTATGAAAAATAGAGGGGCTTATGATGGTAGATAGGACAACAGTTGTGATATTCTGGCAGATGATGGTGGCGCATCATGGCACACCCGCCTCAATGATTCGCCCGCCTCATCGACTCACCCGCCCTGATGGTTTCTTAGCTCGCCCCTTACATCTTGATAACGGGGACCATCGTTGAATCAGTTAGACCCACGACCACGAAGTGATAGCTATCACTGGGGCGATTGAGAAGTTGTAACGTCCTTCATTAAATCCAAGTAATGAAGGAGGTAAAATGGTACTTATCATTAAAGACAGTTAAAAACAGTGATATCTGTCACATAACCCTATAAATAGATGTTAATCCCACAGGTTAACAACACAACTCCCATATATTACATAACTATTTCGAATAATTACCTTAATCACCTACTAATTATCACATCGGAGTAGGCACGGGAGATAAAAGTCCCGCCACTTTTTGCAAGTCTCCACCACTGTCGCCACCATGATTGAAGGAGAAGAAAAAGGTTGTTAATCAGATAAGCAGCCATGAGGCCATCTTTGGCCTCATATTCTCCTAGAATTTGTCCGACTACCAGTTGTGAGTCGCTACAAATTTCCACAATAGTCACTCCTAAGCTGTATGGCTAGTCCTAGGCCTATGATGATAGCCTCATACTCTGCGTCGTTGTTGGTTGTAATGACCGAAAATTTTTCGTCTTTAAATTTCAAGTAAATAAATTTTTTACTTTTGGCATCTCTACTAACCTCCTAGTACGTTTTAAATATTTTTGTCACGTTAAATGTTGTGCACCTTTGCCTTATATTTTTAGTTTTACGAATATGGAATATTAATTTGAAAACGAACCTAGTTCTATTTTGATTTTTGGTATGTTTTTAAATTTCAAGTTGTATGAAAATAAATTTCGGCTAACATGAATTATTATTTTGGTTTGCCTTGTTAGTTAAAAATCTCGGCCCTTTATTTTCGAATTTCTTAGCCAAAACAAAACTTATTTTTTTGCCCAAAAGTTTACCTATAATTAGCCCAAATCCAGGCTCATTTCGACTCCAAAATGGAGCCAATGACCAACCCTCTTTGCTTCCATAAAACCGACCTTTTGTAGCCATGAAAACCACCCACCCCATGATCATTTAATCTTCCATTTCTCTGAAGAAAACCGCCCATCTTGCTGCCATGTTTTCATCAGCCAAACAGCCCCTCCATTAACAAAAGAAACTGCCCTCCCATGCTCTAAAAAACCGCTTCCCATGTTCAGCCCATGTTTCCTTACCACTTTTCCTCATTTTTCAGCCCTCAATTCAACTTGTTTTCCCCCCCAACACCCAAAAAAAAATCATCTTGGAACTTAAGCCAAACATCTCTCTATTTTCCTCAAGAAAACCATCCCCCGACTCTCCAGATTTCAGCCAAAAGAAACAGTCCCCATGATCAACTGAGAAACTACCCATAACTTTATAATACCTCTCATTTACTCCCTAGCTTTCACTCTCTTTTAACCCCTAATCTATAGCTCAATTCTCCATCCCTTTTACTCAGAATTCGGCCCCTACAGCATAGGTTCCTCCCCCCAAAAATCAACTTTGAACTTTAGCAAAAACTCCCCATTTTTGCCTTCAAAATTTTGACCCTTAAAGTTCCATCCATTATGTACTATGTTTTCTCTCATTTTTCCAGCAACATTCTCTCATTTCTCTCCCAAAATATTAGCACAAAAAACTTAGCAAAAACTCTTATATTCTTTCTTCAATTTTTGACCACCAGAAGTCAGAAAAAGTCCCACCTTTCCTCCAGATTTTTGACCACCAGAAGTCAGCAGGAAGTTCCACTTTTCTTTCTCTCTTTCGGCCAGCATATCCTCTTCCCTTTCCTTTCAAAATTCATCCCCATACACCTTCTTCTTCTTACTAAAAGTCAGTCCCAATATTTCAGCAGAAACCATCCCTATTTTCTCCCCAAATTTGACTCTGTTGTTTCTAAAAATAAAATTTCAAAAAGTTCCCTATAATATCCATCATATATACATTTTTTCATCAAAGAAAGAGCAAGCGTGTGGGTTTGATTTTGGAAAAGAGCAGTAACAATTCATTCTCCATCACGACTTCAACCGAAAATTCTATTTCAAGTTAGTTTTATTTATTACTTTTACAATGATTTTTTAAATGATATTTGGAAAAATTATTATGTGATATAAATTCCATACAAAAGTTTAATTATGAAGGAACTTTATGATGGTGATTGAAGGTAAGCACATATGTATGATAGTGATTGAAGGAAATCACATTTAAGTTCATGGGTGCTAGTTACCAATTTATGTGTTCCTATGTACGTTTAAAAATGATGGCATATCACATTTATGTTTTCGTATAATTTTCTCCACATATTAGTATGTATTGCTACTGAGTATTTCTTATGAAATACTCACTCCAAAATGAACAAATTTTCAAATTGAATTAGTTGACGTTGATGCGATGGTGAAAGCTAGCAAGCATGAAGTGGAATTTCTTTATTTTAAATTAAGTTTTGACGTCGAGATGATCGAGTCAATCATGATGTAAATATGATATTTTAAGTGTTGGATTTTCAGTATTTAATTATGTAATATGTATAAAAAACGAGATGTTGGTTTCATTGCCGTTTTAAGTTTTAAGTTAAAAATTGCCTAGTTTCATTTTTCAGAATTTTCAGCTTACTGCCCATACTTTAAAAAATCATAAATCTCTGTACGTTTCGAGTTTTTAAGTGAAATAAGTGGCCATGGAATAATATGCAATCACTCAAAAATTCTATTGTATGAATTTATTATGAACGTTTTAGCGGGTTGCCTTAAGGCAACAGATTTTCAAGTAACTTAGGCTAAAATTTTCACCTAGCAAACGATGTAGTTAATGTTTGAAATTTTAACATGTTGTAGACTGTAGTCCCAAGTATCTACAGTTCAATTGTTGAAATTTTTGAAGTTTTTTTGAATAGTCAAATAATATGTGGCGACACCTATTTTGTATAGACAAAATAATAAAAATATGAAGTAAAATTCTTTCTCTTGCGCGTTTGTTATTTTCCACAATAGTTACCTTTTTAATACTCTTCAAGATCATGGGAAATATTATTTGGAGTCATCAAATATTAATTAGAGATTATTTTAGTGATCCTCCGAGTTGAAAAAATTCGGGGCGTTACAACTTGGTATTACAAAGACGTTTTACTTTTTACGTAGACTCGCAAAAATAAATTTATTTTAAATATTTTTTTACTTTACTTGATCTTTATTTTATTTTTTCAAGTCAAAATTTAAATAATTCAGATCTTAAGGATCCAGTTTTGCTACTCGCCATCGCCATGCTACGCCAACTCTGACGTAAGGAAAAGTTTGAAGAATTCTTATGTTTTAAGCACAAATATATACATATATATATATACACACACACATGAATTTTATATCTGCTTCAATTATGATGAAATGTTATGTTTAGAAAAGATGAAATTGAAAATGAGATGTCGATATTTATTCTTGCGCACTAAGTATTTTGAGAACGTGACCAAATTTCAAGAAAAATCATTTTTTTAGTCTTCAAAATTTAAATAAAAGATGTTAGATACCCACATAATTGGACTTTTCATAATTGGCATTCCAGACATGGTACAAACTAAGAGAACCTGCAGAAAGAAGTGCACGTTTTGGCATTATTGACAGTGATGAAATTCTTAGACGATATGAAGAATACTAGTGGAACCCGAGACACGACATGGGCTAGCACATCTAGAGGATACTGGTAATGTGGACGGTGGTAAGGCGATTAGGTTTCGTTGTCATTGGTAGCTGGGCTACGTGCTACCTTATTGGCACATTACCAAACAAGTGACAAAACCTGGCTGAGATGGTATATGATCTATTATGGGCGTCAGCAGTACCCATCCTACCACGAGAGATTGACTATGAGGCCTTTTGTGCAGAGTTGAGGGCACTGTGGGAAGAGGCTCGGGATGACGCATTTGAGTTTCTGAGGCCGAAAGAATGCCATCAGAGATGAGAATCTGCGAAGATGCACCGTCGCCTATCTCAGATGTTGAGGAGTAGAGATAGGATAACTCTAGTTAGATTTCTATTTCAGATGAATTTTAGATAGTAGTAGTATTTGGGATTAGGATTTTCCTTTCTAGTTGTTCGAGCGCCAAACGCTATTTCTTTATTTGTATTTGTCTTGAAGGATCAAATTAATGATGAAAGATATTTTTTTCCATCATTGTCAGTTCTCCTACATTCTTATTTTTTTGCCAAGTATGATTGTTGTGTATTTGACCGATTATAATAGTTTATATGAGGTTAGTATGTCATTAGTAAGACTTATAGACATATATAAAATATCAAAAGCAGTACAGAAAATTTTTGATGGTTTGATCTTAGAAAAATACTTGATTGTGGTAGAATGAAATATTTTGATATAATTTTGGGTATAGTTTTGCTATGAAATAATCTTTCCACAATTGTGTGTTTTGGAGAAAGAAGTTGTGTTTTGCAACTAGGAGGTGAAGAGTTTAGGTATTACGGTCGAAGGTTAAGGCATCCTAACAATGATATCTTGTCTTTCTATCGGAAGAGACGATACTAGATAATGTGACAATAGAAGCAAGAGTGAGATTTACACTGGCCACAAGAGTGTCAAGTACTTTTTCATTTAGAAGGATTTGAAAATAAGACAACTATGGTGGTTAGAGTTGGTGAATCTACACTATCATGTACCATCCCAATAAGGCTAATGTAGTCGCGGGTGCTCTAAGCAGGAAAAACATAGGTCAATTGTTAGCGTTGTGAATGACGCAAGAGAAATAGATCAAGGATTTTGAAAATTTAAGAATTGAAGTCTTGGCGCCACCAGTGCGAGCATCAACAATGATAACAAGTCTGACTTAAAACTAACACTCAAAGATAGAGATGTGATAGCTAAGAAAGATGATCCCTTTTGGAAAAATAAAAATAAAAAAAAATTCAGGGCTAACATGGGAACTAAAAAGATGAAAGGATTTGAAATAGTCGAGGACAAAACTTTGATGTTTAAAGGTTGGTTGTGCGTGCCCAAGGATAAGAGGTTGAGGAATGAGATTTTATCTAAAGCTCATTCCGTTCCTTACGTCGTACAAGAGAAGAATCAAAGATCAAGAAACAGATTGAAGATTCTTGGGCCAAAATCATGGATTGTATTTCTAATTTATTTTTTTTCATCCGAAAAATGATTAATACAATTCTTGTAAAATTTAACAAAATCATGTCTGGCTAATTTACTTATTGTTAGGATGAACGAATGAAACCTTATGTTTTTAATTAATTAGGAGTTGTTTCGTTTTAGTAATTAATTGCTTATTGATTGATTATTCTTTAATCATTCTTTCTAATGTTTTAATGCTAGATCACCATTAGAATGTTTTGTGGTCTTTATTAAAATCGAGAGAATTAATATAGACAAGCACGTGGTTTTGAATAACATATGGTCCAATAATAGATAGAAATTACTATTATGCCCTATGAAATCCGGTTATGTGTTCTTGTGATTTGAATGCATATTTTTATGTTCAAAACTTAATCAGAGATAATTAGGTTAGCATATCAATATAGAATTGATCGACCATCGAGAGAGGATTTTGATTATTATAGGATCACCTATTTTCAATCTAGAGTAATTATAAGTTAAAGCAGTTAAACGGATAATTGATTAAGGAACGTGTAGGTGGATTCGCGAATCCTAGTGTTAGTAAAACTTGAATTCGTTTTCACAAATTTACTTTGATTGCTTGATAATTTAGATTTAATTAAACACGATTAGAATAGTTTTAGAATTGAAATCAAAACGAATCTATGTCTTTACATTGTTAAAACTCGAAGTATAAATTAATTGGTTAATTGATAGCTAGTCTTCGTGGGTTCGACACTCTACACATCACTTTATTACTTGTTAACGATCCATCCACTTGCGAGATTAAAATCACACAACAATACCCTCCCATGATATGAAAAACCGCCCCCAGCTCCCCATGTTTTCTTACAACTTTTTCTCACTTTTCAGCCCTCAATTCAATTTGTTTCTTGACCCCCAAAATCAGCTTGGAACTTAAGCCAAACAGCCCCCCTATTTTCTTCAAGAAAATAGTCCCCCAACTTCCCAGATTTCAGCCAAAAGAAACAGTCTCCATGATCAACTAAGAAACTACCCATGACCCTATAACAACCTCCAATTAACTTCCTAGCTTTTCTTCTCTTTTCAACCCCACTCTATAGCTCAATTATCCCTCTCTTTTACTCAGAACTCAGCCCCTACACCATAGGTTCTTCCCCCTCGCCCCCCTCCAAAAAAAAAATCAGCATTGAACTTTAAGCAAAAACTCCCCATTTTTCCCTTCAAAATTCGACCCTTAAAGTTCCAGCCATTGTGTGCTATGTTTCCTCTCATTTTTCCAGCAACATTCCATCATTTCTTTCCCAAAAACTTAGCACCAAAAACATAGCAAAAGCTCTTATCATCTTCCTTCAATTTTTGAACACCAGAAGTCGGTAGGAAGTTCCACTTTTCTTTTCCTCTTTCAGCCAGCATATCCTCTCTCTTTTCCTCTCAAAATTCATCCCCATACACCTTCTTCTTCTTCTTACTAAAAGTCAATCCCAAGATTTCAGCAGACACCATCCCTATTTACCCTCCAAATTTGGCCCTGTTGTTTCTAAAAATATAACTTCTCAAAAGTTCCTATAATATCCATCATATATACATAGCAGCTCGTGCCCTCAGTCGTTTTACTTTTGCTGGTAGAATACCTTTCATGAGATAACCTAAAATTGGCTTTATCAAGCAAGGTTCGTCATTCAATTCAAAAACCTCAATTAATGCCACAGTGACAGGCTTACTAAATACCTGGACACTGGTTGTGGTCAGAATATGTTTTTGGTTTACTGATGCTAGCCTAGCAAGAGCGTTTGCCCGCTTATTTTCTTTCATTGGGACCTTTGTAATCTTGAACTTTCTGAATTTTCACTGCAAGTCTCTGACTTTCATTAGATAAGTGGTCATGTAGCCATCTTTGACCTCATATTCTCCTAAAATTTGTCTGACTACCAATTGTGAGTCTCTACGAATTTCTACAATATTCACTCCCAACATTATTGCTAATCCCATGCCTGGGATGACAACCTTATATTCTGCATCGTTGTTGGTAGCCGGAACTTCAAAAGAAAGTTAGCATTCAAGTTCTTCGACATCTAGAGAGAGAATTATGAATTCGGCTCCTGAGCCGTCACTGTTGGATGATCTATCCACATAAATAACCTACATTGTGTCATCACCTAGTGTTGGTGTTTCAGGGATAGTGAATTCTATGATGAAATCTACTAGGGCTTGTACTTTTATGACTGTGCGTGGTTTGAAATCAATATCGAACTCACTTAGTTTGATAACCCATTTCAAGAGACAACCTGATGTCTCCAGCCTATATAGTATTTGCTTGATTAGTTGATAAGTCATCATCTATATTTGATGGGCCTAGAAGTACGGTCTTAATTTTCTGGCCACTATCACCAAGGATAGAACCAACTGCTCGACCATGTCTCTACCCCTCTCAACACTTGACTTACATAGTAGACGGGTTTTTGTCTCTTCAAAAGGTCTTTAACCAAAACTTCACTGACAGTATGAGAAGAAACTGCCAAGTAGAGGCTTAAATTGTCACCGGGGTTGGGGCTAGCCAACACAGGTGGCTGTTGTAGTGATTTCGTCAACAGTTCAAATGACTCTTCACACTCATTTGTCCATTGGAAATTGTTGGATCCTTCCACTGCTTTAAAGAAATGATGACATTTATTTATAGCTCGGGAAATGAAGCGGTTAAGAGCTTGGTCCTTCCAATCAACAATTGAACTTTCTTCTTGGTGGATGGTCTTTTCATATCCAGGATTGCTTGTATTTTATCAGGGTTGGCTTCAATGGCCCGATGTGTGATCATGAATCCCAAGAATTATATGCCATATGTGACAAACACATATTTTTTAGGATTCAGTTTCAATTTAAGCTTCCGGGCAACATCAAAAATTTCCTGGAGGTTGACTACATGATCCTTTGCTACTTTTCTTTTGACCACCATGTCATCTACTTAGGCTTCAACATTACGACCGGATGAGGCCATTGAACCCTCGGTCTACCATTCATTTATAAGTAGCCCCCGCATTTTTTAACCCAAATGGCATGGCAGTATAACAGAAAATGTCCCTATCGGTGATGAAGGAAGTCTTCTCCTGGTCACCTTCCGCCATGGATATCTGATGGTAACCAGAAAAAAAATCCAGAAAGCTTAGCCTTTCGTGCTTAAAAGTTGCATCCACCAGGTGGTCTATTCGTGGAAGAGGATAAGAATCCTTACGACAAGCTTTATTCAAATTAGTGTAATCTATACACAACCGCCAGTCTTCATTTGATTTCTTTACTAACACCACATTTTCCATCCATTCTGGGTAATGCACTTCCCGGATGAAACCAGTTATCTCTATAGAAATAGTCTGTTGCCATTCTGGAGCAAACTTTCTTTTCTTTTGTTTGACAGACTTTATTCCTAGATGGATCGCGAGTCTATGATGTGCAACCACATGGCTAATCCCTTCGATATCATGGGGTCTCCAAGCAAACATGTCTATATTGTTAGCTAGACATGCTACTAGTTTCTTTTTTTGAACTCTATCTATTTCACCTCCGATTTTTAGAACTTGACCCTCTATCATTACAACTTCCTCGGTAAGTTCAAGTGGTTCAAGCCCTTTGGGCTGTTAAACGTCGAGCATCATCACTATATTTTTAAAAAGTATGCTACCTATATAGCATCTCCTTGATGCCTGTTGGTCGCCTTTAACATATCCTACCCCTCGACTAGTGGAAAACTTCATCACCTAGTGGTATGTAGATACCATTGTCCTAGCTGCATTCAGAATTAGGGGCCATAAATCACATTGTAAGCCATAAGAGCTTTCACTAGCATAAAGCTAGTCATTATCACCACGCTAGACGGGTAAGTGCTCAAAGTTATCGGTAGCTCGATCGTTTCCTCTGGCACGAAAGTGGCTCCTCCAAAGCCATGGAGTAGGGTGGTGATGGGTTTGATTTTGCTGGAAGATATCTTCAATCCTATGAATACTCCCAGGAGATCACGTCAGCTGGACTACCATTGTCACTAATACCCTCTTCACATAAATGTCTACAATGTTAGCTACTATTACCAGAGCATCATCGTGCGGACAGGTTATGCCTTGCAAGTCCTCATCGCTAAAGGTGATGTTCTGACTGAACCTTTCATTTTTGTCCACCGAAGTGGATCTGCTGGATAGGGCATAATTCTTTTACGTTGAATTCGAGTCACCCCGTGGCAATGCCACCCACTATGACATTTATAACACCAGCTCTAGGAGGTGGCTCTTGTCGATATTCAACCTCTTTTCCTACGGATTCATTTGTCTTCACAAACTTTTAGAGATATTATATCTTTATAAGTCTTTCTATTTATTTCTTCAACTGCTTGTAGTTTTTGGTATCGTGTCTATGGTCCCAGTGGAATTTACAATACCTAGTCTCATCTCTCTTGTGTGGAGGTGCAAACATCTTTTTAGGTCACACAAGCTCTTTCATATTTTGTATCTCCATTAGGACATTAGTCCTAAATGTGTGCAAATGAGTATTGTAAGCATCCTTCCCAGCACCAGGTCTATTAGGGCCTGGATGGTTCATTTTCTGCTTGCCATTGTCATCTCGGGGCTTGGGCTCATCCCAAGTCTTCTTTTTTCGACTCAGGCTCTTTTCAATCTTTCATGTCTTTGGTAATGAAAAAGATTTCATCAGCATCCACATATTTATCCCCTTCTCCGTAGTAACTCGTGCATCGTATCCAGTGGGTTCTTGGTGAGTGACATTTTTAAACGCGTGACTGCGAGTTCCATTCATCATGGTGGTGACTACATCAGACATCTACAGATCCTTAATTCCCAGAATTATCCTATTAAACAGGGCAATGAAATCTTTCAGCAGCAACTCGTCCTTGTCCTAGGTCAATTGCATCAGTTCGATAATTGTTTTCTTAGCACGCTTGCTACTGGAAAAGTACACAGCAAACTTCTTAAAAAAATTCATCAAACGTACGACTCCATTTTGGGAGAAGGGTTGCTACCCAATCCCTTGCCTCTCGCCTAAGTATTAACGGAAAGGCCTTGCACATAATTGCATCGAGGGTGGCTCATAACCTCATCAAATCAACAAAATACTTGAGGTGATCAACATGGTTAGAGAACCCATCGTATTTCTCCATCTTTGGCTATTCAGAGTCCCGTGGCAAGGGAACAACCATCACTTTTGGGGCAAAAATGATCTTCTTTAAATAGCAAAGATTGATGCCTACTACTCTTCTTAGACATAGCTTCTATTATTGGCGACCCATCATATCTTCCTACCATTGCTCGAGGCCTAACAATGGTGTCTCACTTAGCATAGGCAGAGCCATCCATAACGGTTGTCCCTAGAGTGGATTTGGGCGGGACGTCAATGAATGGATGTGGAGTGCAAATGATGGAGTCAAAGAACTGGGCGATGGTGTGGCGACCTCAAAATTCTGCCTAAACTTTTTTTTTTTTTTTTTTATTGAAGAGGGTAATAGTACCCATATTTGAGGGTATTGATACCCTTTACGCAGAAAGTTCTACTTCCTAGTTTGATGAAAACCGATTTGAAACATGTTTTCTTTATTTTCTTTTGAGGAAAGTAGTTAGAAACTAATCTTAGACAAGATTTGAGATCACCCTTTCTCATTTTGCTTCGGATTTGCTTTATCCTTTGTTAATTAAAAACATGTATACTTGATAAAATAAAGAACCATAAGGTAGAGTATGACAACTTAAATATAGCGGAAGTTTAAAACATATAAATCCTGTCTTTTAGTTCATTTCACCTTCAATGGCATAAGTTAACACAAAATATGGGCCCAAGTAAGTAAAAAAAGTATCTCACATACATTTTTGTTTCAAAATGGTTCATGACAAATCATTACGTCTCATGAAATCTCCAAAAGGTTGAGTCCATTAGCAAGTACTACTACATACTTTAAGAAAGAGGTGATATGATAAAGACAAAGTTAATCAAAATATTATACTTCATAATAACGAGTAGTAAGGTACTCCATGGTCCAAAAATCATATATGTCCATAAAGGTAGGTGGTTTCATGCTTTTGCAATCCGGGTTGAAGAGGATTGGAGGACCATATCTCAATCTTTGTGATCAAATGGTATTTATGTTCATCGAAGGCCACTTTCACCCGTTGTCCCTTGACGTCATAAATGTCTCGATCCATTTCCTACAAGATTCATAAAACGACTATGAATGATGACATTCAATGAGTAAAAGTATGGTGCTTGTGTGATATTGCACATAATATATCTTTTATCTTTCTTAGGGCCTTTCCCACAAACAATACTTGTACACCGAGCGCTCAAATAAACATTCTTTGTGCATAAGCACACGGCCAAACATTCTTAGGACCTTCATCGTCCTTCTATGGGCTACTTTTTCCCTTGGCCGTAGTTGATCAACTCATGGAACCCTTACCGTCCCAATGTAGGCTACTTTTGCCTTTGGCCGTAATTCAATCGGACCTCAAGTCCTCATGTGGGTCGCTCTAACCCTTGGCCAAAAGTTGAATCAACTCATTTCTTGGGACCCTCACAGTCCCCTATGGGCCACTTTTGCCCGTGGTGTACAAATAAGTTTGGGAAAAATCTTTATGTGTTCAAACATACTTCATTTTTGTTTACATATAATTTTTGCCTTCTCAAGTTGAGCATAAATGGCACAAGATAGCTTTCTCATTCTTGTTCTTCATTCTTGTTGCATAAAATAGTCAATAAGCTCAAGATGCTCACAATCATATCATGTAACTCATCAAAATAGTTCATCAAGAGCACATGGAATATACACACATAGATGTATATAATTATCATTTTGCATATAAGTCATATACATAATTTTACTCACAACTTCTTGTTGTATAAAATAGTCAATAAGCTCAAGATGCTCACAATCATATCAAGTAACTCATCAATATAGTTCATCAAGAACACATGGAATAGACACACATATAGATGTATATAATTGTCATATTGCATATAAGTCATATACATAATTTTACTCACAACTTCTTATTGTTAATCTTGATCCACCTGAAAATAAAAGGTTTTAAATATCATAATCTTGTATGAGGGTGAATGATACTTAAATCGAAGTTGAGGGTCTTTGGAACCATGAAAGACGAAATTTTAAATTATTTCTCAGTGCAAAGTAGCTTTTTAGGATATTGGTACCTGTCATAAAACCGAAATGTGGTATCGATACCCTTCCCAAGCGTAAAGGTGTTAAAACATTTTATTTTGAAAGCTACGTTTTTGGCCTATAAAATCTAACTTTCTACACCAAAAACCTGAGTTCCTTGGTCCCTCTAAGCTGCTGCCCAAAATGGGGCTTTGGTTCTTTAGGTTGGAGATTCATCTATTGAATTAGAGAACCTCCTTCCCAAGCTTTCTTAATATACAACCACTCACCTCTATCTCTGGTGTCTTCCTCTTATTTGAGGGTTATTTCCTCCTTGTTTAAAGCTAGAAAACGTGAGGGAGAGTTTTGGAAGAGTTATGGGGGTTAGAGAGGAGAAAGGGGCAAGTTGGGGGTTGAAATGAGGGGGTATTTATAGGGAAAATTCAACTCCTTCCTCATGATTGCATTCATCCTCATGGTGACACATGTAAAGTTGGGGAGATTTGCTGAAGATTTTCTGGTTGGCCTTCATAAATTCATTTCTCCAACTACTCACATTTAAGAAGGTACTAGGGGTAGCCTATAGGGTAAAATGCAAAACCCAATTAGGCAGATTTTGGACCTGTTTTTTGGGTCGAGTTTTGAAGGTCGAAACGTGCTCATCTTTCGGCGTTCCTTATACCATCTCAAAGATCTCACGGGATCTTCACAAAAACTTTGAATTGTAGAAAACGGATCATCACAGCGATCACAACATCGTCCCAAAATGGCTGCTCAGAACCAAGTTTTGGAATTCCAGATTTCCAACTTCCTGGAAGGTTTTTGACATAAATATTCGGGACTGATTCCTGAGTCGAACATAGGTGTATTTGGTACCATTTTGAAGGTCTCGTTGTGCACTTCGAACACACTTTGAATCGAAGAAAATGGACCAACACAGAGGTTAAAACATCACTCTAAAGATGGCTGCCCGAAAATGGTTTTGCTGGAATTTTGGCTGATTCCCAGATTTCTAACATCTTGGAACGTTTTTGACATAATTTTTCGGGGCTGTTTTCATAGTCAAAACCATGCATATTTGGTACCATTTCGAAGGTCTCGTTGTGTACTTCGTAACACCATAAGTTTCGCAGAATTCTGACCAATACACAATTCATACGATGGCTCCAAAGTT
The DNA here is from genome assembly GCA_023638005.1 of Forsythia suspensa. Taxonomy (NCBI): domain Eukaryota; kingdom Viridiplantae; phylum Streptophyta; class Magnoliopsida; order Lamiales; family Oleaceae; genus Forsythia; species Forsythia suspensa. The sequence goes on from CM042674.1 coordinate 43,400,406, forward strand.
GGCTACTTACTTAAATCAAAAGGCTCAAAACTTGGTTTTCTTACTTTTTGGGTCTCTACCCAACTTTTTCACTTTTAACCAAACAAGCCTTAATAAAAGCCAATAAATCTTAAATAAATTCATCTTAGCCCTTATAAAACATTAAATCCGATTTTTCTCCCTTTTTAATATTCGGATTTAAAATAAATTCTAAGTGCTACGACTTTCGAAATACTTTTGGGACAACTCAACCAAATTTCTTGCTTTTATTCTCATTTTCCTATTTAAATTGAAAATACGAATTTTTTTCATGCTGTTATAAACTTCCCTCCTTAAATAAATTTCGGTCCTCGAAATTTACCTAGAATAGCTCGAGAATTTTTCTCTCATTTCATCTTCTTGCTCCCAAGTCTCTTCTTCGATAGCTTTACTTCTCCACTTACTAAATCTAAAATACTTGACCACGATAATAGTCGCAAAACTTCATTCTCAATTTAAAATTCAAGAAGCTATCTATAATGATTCTCAAGAATTCAAATTATTTGTTCGACCAAATAACTTTCTTCACTAATTCTTGACCCAAAAATTTAGTGTTTAGCATACTTGACCCCAAAAAAAGTCATCGTAGACTAACTAATATTGTACGAAAAACTAATAATTTATCTAGCTCTTGGAACTTATTTGATATCCTATAGTATTAACAAAATTAACGCTCTTTCAACAAGATAGCCGAACGATAGGCTACTGTGGAGATACTTTCAAGAAGAGATAATAGTTATCTTCTAACCCATGGAAATTTTGTACTTATCACCTCAAAGAGCGTTCTCATATTAGCTCTATTCTTCTAAAACCTTTGGTCCATTCTACTCAATCTGAACATACAATACCTACGCAGAATCCAACGCTATTTCTTTTCTCCTACCTTCAACTTTATACAACCATTTCTTACCTTCTTGCTACTAGAAAAAGAAAGTGATAGTGGAGGCTACTATAATACAATTTCTCAATCACTGGAGTCAACACTATCTTTCAATCCATTATTCATTTCATCTCTCTAATTATCATTCCTTTATGGACTTTCGATTTAATCTATCAATTGAGTAATCCCTTTCGAATCCTATATGTAATTCTATTACTTCTACATAACTTAATTTACCTTCTTTCAATCATACCTGGTGCTACAACTATTTTCTCAAATCCTCAAGGCCCATCATATACATTAACACCATGGTTTTCCATATATCAACACTCTACATACTCTTCATTTTTATTTTATCAAGAAGATTTTTATCTAACAATCACCATCGTGCTTTTCACCGATAAGCATCATGCTCTTATACTACATAGAAGTCATAAATTTCTTCAAAATTTCTCATAACACAACCACCATTTAATTTCTCAAGACAACCATAAATATATTATGAAATCTTTCCAAGTCCACATGTATCAAAACCTATGTCAAGACACTTATCATACAAGGCACCAAGAATTTCCTCATAATACTTGTAAAAGAAACCCAAAATTTTCATAAACAACTTGATACTTATTCTTTCATTTATGTCTACAGATAAGCAATTTCTAATGCCTCAAAACTCTTGCTCCCTATTTTTTTTTTCCAACACATCAATCTCAACAGCTTTGTCATGTACTAGTTGTTCTACAAAATAATTTCTTCTATCACTCGGGTTTCATGTCCTATTTCGTTTTCTCGAAAAGCAATTGAGTTTCAAACAAGAGATTGGAGCCTGTGAGTTCTGCCACCCTTAATTTTCTAAACAAGATAAGATTCGTAAAAATTCGAGGAAAAAGATTCAATCCTTTACAAATCTTACTTTTGCAAAAAAAAAAAAAAATATACCAAACAATTTCTGTTCAGGTATGGTATCGATACCTATGTCTTATGGGTATCAATACCCATCATGATTTCGTAGAAAGGAAATTTTTGAAATATCTTCCAAATTTCATTTTATTTTTCACAAGGGTAACATGGGACTTTTACCTTAACCTTAAATTTCACTCCAAAATCTCACAATCCATTTTCATTCTTTCTTCTTCTTCCCCAAAATCACCAAGTTCTCATAATTTCTCCCAAATCTTTTCATGGGTCCTTCGAAGAAAGCTTTTACAAAAGCTAAGAGTACTCAATCTGCTGTTTCTAAGGCAAAAGCTACCAACTTTTTAGTCGAAAAAATGACGGAAAAAAGCGAGTTCTGCTGGGTTCTTCTTGGACTGGAGTTTCGACTAATGAAGATGAGTTCTCTTCTATTTGGTTCCAAAATAAGGCTGTTTTATGGCTGTTTGATCACGGACACAGTGATCAAATTAGGGGTAGATCTTAGGGAAGAAAAATTAATTCCAATGTATCTCAATACAAAAATCGGGGCAAACTCTCTCATGAAAGCTTGATTTGAACTTGTGGATGGGGTTTGGACTAAACCCGGAGTAGAGGTTGGAGATGGAAGGGCTGCTCATTTTATGCCAACTCCACCGACTGACTGGGGTACTTTCATGACTGATTTTTGGATTTTCCAAGCTAACGTAATTGATAACCTTTTGGAGTTGCGTGCACAAAACCGAGAGCTCATGGCTAGGCAAGATCATTTGGATGAGATGATCAAGAATTTACACGACTCGGAGGATGAAGATTAGTTGATTACCTTCCTAAAAATGTAGTATCCCTTAGGCATCTAACTCCTTTTTGTCTCTCATTTATGCCTTAGAATTTCGCTTGTAAGGCTCTTGAAATGATACTTTAACTTTAATTGGTGAAAGCTAAAGAACTTTACATTGTGTCTTATTCTCATCCTTTCAATATTGTTGTTACTTGTCATTCATGGTCTACTTTACTCATATAGCAAGTTTCATTTTCATAGGTTCTAAATTCCTATGTTGAACCGCCCGATCTAATCTACCAAGCAAGTAGACAATTTATGCACATTGAAACAAATCACCATAAAACATTAAACACTATAAATGGAAAGAGGTCATGGCATACCGTAGGTGGAAGTCATCTTCGATGGCTGAATACCATTGATCAAAGTCTGCAGAACCTTTAAACCGAAGCTCTGATACCAAGTGGTGTGGTGACCTCAAAATTCTGCCTAAACTTTTTTTTTTTTTTTTATTACGCTGAAAGAGGGTAATAGTACCCATATTTGAGGGTATTGATACCCTTTACGCAGAAAGCGTTCTACTTCCTAGTTTGATGAAAAGCGATTTGAAACATGTTTTCTTTATTTTCTTTTGAGGAAAGTAGTTAGAAACTAATCTTAGACAGTATTTGGAGATCACCCTTTCTCATTTTGCTTCGGATTTGCTTTATCCTTTGTTAATTAAAAACATGTATACTTGATAAAATAAAGAACCATAAGGTAGAGTATGACAACTTAAATATAGCGGAAGTTTAAAACATATAAATCCTGTCTTTTAGTTCATTTCACCTTCAATGGCATAAGTTAACACAAAATATGGGCCCAAGTAAGTAAAAAAAGTATCTCACATACATTTTGTTTCAAAAGCGGTTCATGACAAATCATTACGTCTCATGAACACTCCAAAAGCTTGAGCCCATTAGCAAGTACTACTACATACTTTAAGAAAGAGGTGATATGATAAAGACAAGGTTAATCAAAATATTATACTTCATAATAACGAGTAGTAAGGTACTCCATGTTCCAAAACTCATTTATGTCCACGCAAAGGTAGGTGGTTTCATGCTTTTGCAATCCGGGTTGAAGAGGATTGGAGGACCATATCTCAATCTTTGTGATCAAATGGTATTTATGTTCATCGAAGGCCACTTCCACCCGTTGCCCCTTGACTTCATAAATGTCTCGATCCATTTCCTACAAGAGTCATAAAACGACTATGAATGATGACATTCAATGAGTAAAAGTATGGTGCTTGTGTGTTATTGCACATAATATATCTTTTATCTTTCTAAGGGCCCTTCTCACAAACAATACTTGTACACCGAGCGCTCAAATAAACATTCTTTGTGCATAAGCACACGGCCAAACATTCTTAGGACCTTCATCGTCCTTCTATGGGCTACTTTGCCCTTGGTCAGTAGTTGATCAACTCATGGAACCCTTACCGTCCCAATGTAGGCTACTTTTGCCTTCGGTCAGTAATTCAATCGGACCTCAAGTCCTCATGTGGGTCGCTCTAACCCTTGGCCAAAAGTTGAATCAACTCATTTCTTGGGACCCTTACCGTCCCCTATGGGCCACTTTTGCCCGTGGTGTACAAATAAGTTTGGGGAAAATCTTTATGTGTTCAAACATACTTCATCTTTGTTTACATATAATTTTTGCCTTCTCAAGTTGAGCATAAATGGCACAAGATAGCTTTCTCATTCTTGTTCTTCATTCTTGTTGCATAAAATAGTCAATAAGCTCAAGATGCTCACAATCATATCATGTAACTCATCAAAATAGTTCATCAAGAGCACATGGAATATACACACATAGATGTATATAATTATCATTTTGCATATAAGTCATATACATAATTTTACTCACAACTTCTTGTTGTATAAAATAGTCAACAAGCTCAAGATGCTCACAATCATATCAAGTAACTCATCAATATAGTTCATCAAGAACACATGGAATATACACACATATAGATGTATATAATTGTCATATTGCATATAAGTCATATACATAATTTTACTCACAACTTCTTATTGTTAATCTTGATCCACACGAAAATAAAAGGTTTTAAATATCATAATCTTGTATGAGGGTGAATGATACTTAAATCTGAAGTTGAGGGGTCTTTGGAACCATGAAAGAACGACCTTAAATTATTTCAGTGCAAAGAGTTTTAGGATATTGGTACCCTGTCATAAAACTGAAATACAGGGTATCGATACCCTTCCCAAGCGAGAAAGGTGTTAAAACATTTTATTTTGAAAGCTACGTTTTGGCCTATAAAATCTAACTTTCTACACCAAAAACCTGAGTTCCTTGGTCCTCTAAGTGCTTTGCCCAAAATGGGGCTTTGGTGCTTTAGGTTGGAGATTCCTCTATTGAATTAGAGAACCTCCTTCCCAAGCTTTCTTAATATACAACCACTCACCTCTATCTCTGGTGTCTTCCTCTTATTTGAGGGTTATTTCCTCCTTGTTTAAAGCTAGAAAACGTGAGGGAGAGTTTTGGAAGAGTTATGGGGTTAGAGTGGAGAAAGGGGCAAGTTGGGGGTTGAAATGAGGGGTATTTATAGGAAAATTCAACTCCTTCCTCATGATTGCATTCATCCTCATGGTGACACATGTAAAGTTGGGGAGATTTGCTGAAGATTTTCTGGTTGGCCTTCATAAATTCATTTCTCCAGCTACTCACATTTAAGAAGGTACTAGGGATAGCCTATAGGGTAAAAATGCAAAAACTCCAATTAGGCAGATTTCTGGACCTGTTTTTGGGTCGAGTTTTGAAGGTCGAAACGTGCTCATCTTTCGACGTTCCTTATACCATCTCGAAGATCTCACGGGGATCTTCACAAAAAACTTTGAATCGTAGAAAACGGATCATCACAGCAATCACAACACCGTCCCAAAAATGGCTGCTCGTAACCAAGTTTCTGGGAATTCCAGATTTCCAACTTCCTGGAAGGTTTTTGACATAAATATTCGGGACTGATTCCTGAGTCGAACATAGGTGTATTTGGTACCATTTTGAAGGTCTCGTTGTGCACTTCGGAACACACTTTGAATCGAAGAAAATGGACCAACACAGAGGTTAAAACATCACTCTAAAGATGGCTGCCCGAAAATGGTTTTGCTGGAATTTTGGCTGATTCCCAGATTTCTAACATCTTGGAACGTTTTTGACATAATTTTTCGGGCTGTTTTCATAGTCGAAACTATGCATATTTGGTACCATTTCGAAGGTCTCGTATGCGTCAGTAACACCATAAGTTTCGCAGAATTCTCGACCAATACACAATTCATACGATGGCTCCAAAGTTGGCTACTTACTTAAATCAAAAGGCTCAAAACTTGGTTTTCTTACTTTTGGGTCTCTACCCAACTTTTTCACTTTTTACCAAACAAGCCTTAATAAAAGCCAATAAATCTTAAATAAATTCAACTTAGCCCTTATAAAACATTAAATCCGATTTTTCTCCCTTTTTAATATTCGGATTTAAAATAAATTCTAAGTGCTACGACTTTCGAAATACTTTTTGGGACAACTCAACCAAATTTCTTGCTTTATTCTCATTTTCCTATTTAAATTGAAAATACGAATTTTTCGGGGCGTTACAAGTGGTGTTTTCATTGCTAAAAAATTAGAAGCCTAGGACGGGGCACCCAGTGGTGATGGTCCCACCGGTAGAAGACTAAAAGCCTAGGACGGAGCACCTGGCGGTGATGGTTCCACCAATGGAAAACTAGGATCCTAGGGTCGGCTGAGAAGAAATAGTGTTTCGATCCTGGAGTTGAGCTACCAAAGCTGCCACCTAAGCTTGCAGTACTGCAAGTTGAGCGGCAAGGAAAAACTCTTGTTGTGGGTGGTTAGTGGCGGCATTGGACTTAGTGTCAACATTCCCCGACGAGGCCTGAGAGGTGGTTACATTCTTCACTCTTCTAGTTCGAGCCATTTTTTTTTAGCCGAATTTCCACATATGGCGCCAATTGGTGATAAACGTTTTTTTCCTCCTCCAATCGTGGTGGTGACAGTGGTGGAGACCTACAAAAAGTGACGGGACATTTATCCTCCATGCCCTTTCCGGTATGATAATCAATAGGTGAGGAAGGTAACTATTCGGAATAGTTATGTAAAATATGGGAGTTGTGTTGTTTATTTGGGGGATTAACCTCTATTTATAGGGGTTATCATGAGTGACAGTTATCATTGTCTTTAATGACAAGTAACTTTTTACCTCCCTCATTGTTAAGAGTTAATGAGGAACGTTACAATTTCGATCACTTTTTGGGTCGTGGGTCTGACTGATTCAATGGTGGTCTCGTTATCCACATGTAAGGGGCGAGTTAATAGACCATCAGGGTGAGTGAGTAGATGAGATGGGCAAATATTGAGGCGGGCTTGCCACGACAAGCTATCATCATCCGCTAGAATATCATAATTGTTGTCATATCTATCATCAAATATTAAATAAAATCTCTCGTAAACTTGTAAGATTTGTGAATACTATTAAGCCACAAAATAAAGAACTCCTCTTTTCTATTCTCTTTTCTCAGTAAGAATGTGATTTTACTTGTTCTACATACGCTATTTTCTAATTTATGTGCAATATGAATTTACTATTTTCTAGTGTGACCTTTTTTTTTATTATTACATAATGAGATTTTTTAAAAAATCATTCAATTTTTTATTTAATGAGTTTTCATGATTGTGACAGGTTGTTTTCCTTTCTAATTATGACGGTTGTGCCTTTATGGATTTTTTCAATGCATGATAATCTGGATTGTATTTGATATCAGATTCGTTTGTCCTCAAAAAATATTGTTGGATTATGTGTTTTGTCTAATGATCACTCTGCTTCTTGAGTCCATTTTGAACGGTTAATTAAAATGTCAAATTTCTCTCTATCTCTTTCACACACACTTCTTGTTAATTGATTGATATTGATGCTTGTGAATGCATTGAGATTTAGATTGATTTGAAATGGGATGGCCGAGATTGAGGTTGGAATAATTTGAATTTTGAATACTTGTATTTGGATCTCAAATAGACTTTTCAAATGCATTTTTTTATTGAATTATTATAATGTTATTATTCTTTTTATTACTTAAGTTATTTGTTAATCTAATTGAGGTGACTTAATTTTTTTAAATTTTTTTTTATTGACATGGAAAATATGATTTATTATTTTGGGTTCTTAATTACAAATGTTGTAGATGATTTGAACATATGAGAAGTTGTTCAAAATAATATTATATTATTTAAAAAATTTTAAATATTTAAAAAAAAAATGAAAGTTTTTAATGAAAATCAATAGAAGTCTGTAAAAGTCTTTAATAAAAGTCTACAAAAGTTTATGGAAGACTTTTATTAATTCCTAACAAATCCATAAAAGTCACTTAAAAGCCCACAAATTCCACAAAAGTCATCTACTTACGAAAGTCTTTAAAAGTCTTAATTGAATATATTCTCCGAAATGTGTGATTGAAAAATTGTAAAAAATTGTAGGTCCTATAAAATGTATGGTTAAACTTAGTTATCGACTTTGACTACAGTTTATTATCAAAATTTTAATTAAAATCAAAGATGACCTCAATTACAGTGTTGGTAACCCCTTTTGTCAAAAACAGAAACCTTATTTGTGGTGAACTTGACTTCTAGATTGACTATGTTACTCTTGTTTCCGTTGATCAGTAACAAGACAGATTATTCCACAATCTAACAAGACCTCAAAGTTTAATAGTCTCTCTCCCCCCCCCATCAAAGGAAGAACTTTGGGAAAGAGGCTTTTGGTAAAAGAGAACTAAAACACAAAGTTGTATATTGACCAATTGCAATTTGACTTTCTTTTCAAGTTTGTAATTTTTTTTTTTTTTAACAGTCTTTTGCATATAGATTTTGTGGATCTCAATTTTCACAATATTTTCTTATATTTTTGAACCACTTACGAAATTTTGAATCTTTTCTTGAGTTTTTAGTGATTCCTTCCTCACTTTTATCCATGTGATTATAGTAAATTTGAGATGTTGAGTAAGACAAAGTAACTACATGTGCTTGTTTGACTTAGATTTTAATCTACTAAAAAGCTGAGGTCAAAAGTCAACAATTAATTTTAATCATACGTTTTTTTATGGGACTCACAACTTTTATTAACTTTTTAACCTCACATTCCATCAATTTTTTTTATTAAAATTTGCTAAAAATATTTATCAAACAAGCTCCATATTACATAAGACATGAATAGAGTTTTCAACATCCAAATTATGATAAAACTAATCTGAAATTTTTGTGTAATTTCTTCTCGTTTAATTGATGGCAAGTTGAAAAACAAAGATACACAATATGTCAATCCTTAAATCAAAATTATAAAGGATGGATTTAGACCATACACCACTAATATATCACTCACAAAGATTAATTCACATAGAAACAAGAAAGATAAAGATAAAGCACGAAAACCAAGGAATGGGTACCACCGGGGTCAGGATGGCAAAAAAAAAAAAAAACCCTGCCTTGAACCCGCCCTCGCCTTGCCCCTCTCCGCCCCACTTCGCTTATTTGGGTAATAGGGGTAGGTCCGAGGCAGAAAATTCTGCCCCACGACCCGCCCCCTCAAAAAAAAAAAATAAAAAAAAATCATAAAATAGTATACAAATTATAATTTTCGCTAGAAATGGACTAAAGAAGAATCGAACCCGAGTTGAACATATAAACTATAAATCTTAATCATTACACCATAACTCCAATTTTGTTTTATTTGCTACAAATATTTAAAAAAATTCTATTTTTATTTTTATTTTTTTCAGTTTACAAAACAAAATAATTATCCGAGGCGGTTAGCGGTTCAACTGCGCCCGACCCACGACCCGCCACACCCACTTAATTGAGGGAATGAGGAGGACGGGCAGGCCAACCAACCCGCCCATTGTCATCCCTACGCTGGGTTCAGAGAAAAATGTGGCACAAAGCACTTATTTTCTTGTATTGTATATTGTGTGATGTGTGTAAAAGAATATATAACATCATATCAAAATGCCCTAGATCCAATGGTCAACATTAGGTGTGGGTTAACTAAACTAGGCAACTGAGCAACGACCCAAATGAGTGTTAATCCTCCAAGTAGCCCATTAAGTCCTTTGATCCTTTTTTGTTATTTAAGTTGACATATTGTGGAGTGAACTTTAATTTTCTTCAATACTGGACTCAAAGCCAATGAAGATATAAATCCAAAATTTATCATCACAACTCCAAGGTTTATTTAGGATTAAAACCCAACAAACCTCCACATTGATACCAAATAAACCTGCGGGCAAGCAAACAACAAAGTTGATGATTGCTAAAATAATTTATCCAAATATAAATTGGAACTCACAGGCATTTACCAATGTTTAGAAGGCTAAGGCAACTTTTAAACTTTACTAAGGAGAGCACTGTAGCGACCAGAAAATTTTTCATCTTTTAAATTTCTAGAAAATACTTTCGGCGTCGCTACGAACTTCCTAGTATGTTTTAAATATTTTAGTTGCATTAATTTTTTTGCACGTGCTTGACTTTTATTTTAATTTGACGAACATGAAATTTCATTAATTTTCGAGATTAATTTAATTTTCTTAACTCGAATAAATTTACTCCAATCTATTTTGGGTTAATGGAGAACTTATTGTTTAAATTAAAAACCAACAGAAATTTAAACATCTTCCCAGCTCATTTTCGGTCAATTTGATTATCTTATTTGCGGCCAAAATTTAGCTCTTTTGTTCACCTTAGTTTCGACACTTTTTTGACTTAATTATCCTCTTGTATTTAGCCCAAAACCCGGTCCATCTAACCATTAAGAATATACTCCCAAACAACCCTTTAATCTCTGTAAGAAAGACACCCCAAACAGCCCCTTAACTCCCTTGAAAACCACCCCATTCACTCCCCATTTTCCAGCCCACTTCTCCCCCATTTGCAACACCATTTACCCACCTTCCAACCCACTTAATATGCAGCCAAACTCTCCTCATTTTCCATAGAAAAATGCCCCCAGTCAGCCCCCATTTTCACCTGAAGAAACCTCCCAAACAGCCTCTAAAACCATTATGAAAACTGCCCATTTTCTCCCCCATGATCAACACTTTTTACCCACCATGTTACCCATCTTTTTCGACTAATTTAAACCCCAATCAAACTGCTGAAAACGTCCCCAAGATTTCTCCATAAACCTGCTGAAAACAGTCCCAAGATTTCATCCCAAAACCTGTTGGAAACCGCCTCTTTAGGTTCCATTTTCCATCGGCTATATTATTCCATGTTTCCTGCCAAAAACCATCCACCACCTACCCATTTTCACACCTTTTAAACCACTTGAATTACAGCTAACTTACTTCTAAGAAACCTGCTGAAAACTGTCCCAAATCTCCTCCTCAAACCTACTGGAAACCAGTCCTTGTACATCAGTTTTCGAGTCATAAGAAGATCATCATTCTTCCAGCCTGAAAGTCCTCAAACTCGACTCTTAAGGTAGTGATTTTCATCTCCTTTTCAATCAAAAAAAGACTCCATAAACCCTCCCCTTCACTTCTAAATTTTTAGCCCCCAAACCATCACTCAAACCTATGTATTTCATGCACTTTTGTCCATCCCAGTTTTCAGCACTGTTTCTCCTCCATTTTCAGCCTTTGAAATCCCTTTTTCCCTTCAAATTCCGGGTATAAAATCACAGCAAACATCCATTACTTTACTTCCCATTTTTGGCCATGCAGTAGCCAACTTGGTTAACTTTCTCACCAACTATTTTCCAGCAGTTTAGGTTGGTTTTTCAACCCTCTTTCGGCCATCGATTTCACTCTTTTCTCGGGATTTAAATATTGTGTTATATTACAATTTTTTTTTGGAGAACAAAAAGGCAGAGACACGGCTTTATTTTGTGAAAAAGTGTAGTAACAATTCATCCTCTATCACAACTTCAACCAACAATTCTATTTCGAGGTAGTTTTACTTACTACTTTTGCAATAATTTTTAAATGATGTTTGAGAAAATTATCATGTTATGTAAATGCCATGTAAATTAATTATAAAGGAACGTTACAAAAGTGATTGAAGGTAATCACTTTAACATGTTAGTGATTGAAGGTAATCACTTATGCTTTTATGTGGTGCCGGCTACCAATTCATATGTTCCTATGTACGTTTAAAAATAATGGCAAGAGTATTTATGTTTCCATATAATTTTTTCCACATGTTAGTATGTATTACTACTGAGTGTTTCTTATTAAATACTCACCCAAAAATGAACAAATTTTCAGATTGAATTGGTTGGCGTCGATGCGATGGCATAGGATAGCGAGCATGACGTGGAATTTTCCTATTTAATTTAAGTTTTGACGTCAAGATGACCGAGTCAATTATGTTATAAATACGATATTTTAAGTATTTGATTTTAATTATTTAATTATGTAATATTTATGGAAAATGAGATGTTGGTTTCATTGCCGTTAAAAGTTTCAACTTAGAAATTGCATAGTTCCATTTTCTTGAATTTTCAGCTTATTGTCCATAATTTGAAAAACCATAACTCTTTGAACATTTGGAGTTTTTGTGTGAAATTAGTGTCTATGGATAGCCCTATATGTGGTCTAATAACATGAATTGGAATCACTAAAAAATTCCATCGTATGAATTTATTATGAATGTTTTAGCGGGCTGCCTTAAGGCACCTGAGACAGTTTTTCAAGCAACTTCAGCTAACATATTCACCTACCAAACGACATAGCTATGGTTTAAAATTATAACATGTTGTAGTCTGTAGTCCCAAGTATCTACAGTATAAATTTTGAAATTTTTGGAGTTTGTTTTAATAGTCAAATAAATTATGGCGACAACTATCACGGTATAGGCAAAACCATGAAAATTTGAAGAAAAAATCTTTTTCACTTGTGCTTGTTATTTTTGCAAAAGTTATATTTTTAAAACCCTTCAAGGGCACGGGAAATATTATTTGGAGTCTTCAAATATGTTTTAGAGATTATTTTAGTGACCATATGGGTTGAGAAAATACGGGGCGTTACAACTTGGTATCAGAGCGTGGTTTTACTTTTCTGTAGACTCGCGAAAAATATTTAAATTTTTTTTATTATACTTTATTTTGTTCTTTATTTTAATATGTCAAGATAAAATTTTAGATGTTGAGAATTTTAGAAATTAAGTAGCGCTACACGCAATCACCGCGCTACTCCAACTCTGACATAAAGAAAAGTTTGAGGAATTCTTATATACAAATTTTTATATCAGCTTCAATTATGATGAAATGTTATGTTTAGAAAAGATGAAATTGAAAATGAGATGTGGATATTTATTCTTGCACACTAAGTATTTTGAGAACGTGACCAAATTTCATGAAAATTTATTTTTTAGTCATCAAAATTTAATTAAAAGATGTTAGAAACCCACCTAATTGGACTTTTGATAATTGGTATTCTAGACATGGTACGAACTAAGAGAACCTAAAGAAAGACATGCACGTTTAGGCCAATTAGCAGTGATAAAATTCTTAGACAATATGAAGAATACCAGTTGAACCCGAGACACGACATGGGCCAGCACATCCAAAGGATGCTGGTAATGTGGACAGAGGTAAGGCGATGGTTTCGTTGTCACTGGTCGCTGGGCTACGCGCCACCTTATCGACACATTACCAGACAAGTGCCAAGACATGGCTGAGATGGTTTATGATCTATTATGGATGTCAGTTGTACCCATCCTACCAAGAGAGATTGACTATGAGGCCTTTTGCGTAGAGTTGATGGCACTATAGGAAGAGGCTTGGGATGATGCACTTAAGTTTCCTGAGGCCGAAAGAGTGCCATCAGAGATGATAATCAAAGAAGATGCACCGTCGCCTATCTTAGACGTTGAGGAGTCGAGATAAGATAACTCTTGTAAGATTTATGTTTAAGATGAATTTTAGATAGTAGTAGTTGGGAGTAGGATTTTTCTTTCCAGTTGTTTGAGCACCAAATGCTATTTCTTTATTTGTTTTTCTCTTGAAGGATCAAGTGAATGATAAAAGATCTTGTCTTTTTTCATCATTGTGAGTTCTCATTCATTATTATTATTATTATTTTTTTTGCCAAGTATGATTGTTGTGTATTTGATGGATACTTGATGTTAGTATGTCATTAGTAGGACCTATAGACATATATAAAATATCAAAGATGATACATAAAAAATATTGATGGTTTGATCTTAGAAGCAAACTTGATTGTGGTTGAATGAAATCTTTTGATATAATTTTGGGTATAGTTTGGCTAAGAAATAACCTTATTGCAATTGTGTGTTTTGGTGAAAGCAATTGTGTTATGGTAACTTGGAGGTGAAGAGTTTAGGTATTACGGTGGAGGGTTAAGGCATCCTATCAAGAATATCTTGTTTGTCTCACCAACACCTCATCAGAATAGACTATACTAGATAATGTGCTAGTAGAAGTAATGGTGAGATTTACACCAACCACGAGAGTCTCAAATACTTCTTTATTCACAAGGAATTAAAAATAAGACAATGATGGTGGTTAGAGTTGGTGAAGGAACATGGGTCAATTGTTAGCGTTGTGAACAAAGCAAGAGAAATTGATCAAGGATTTTGAGAATTTAAGAATTTAAGTGTTGATGCCTCCAGTGCGGGCATCAACAATGATAACAAGTCTGACATTAAATCTGACACTCAAAGATAAAGTTGTGATAACTAAGAAAGATTATCCCTTTTGGAAAAAAAAAAATAGGGCTGACGTGGGAACTAAAAAAGAAGAAAGGATTTGAAATATTCGAGGACAAAACTTTGATGTTTAAAAGTTGGTTGTGTGTGCTCAAGGATGAGAGGTTAAGGAATGAGATTTTATTTAAATCTCGTTTTGCTCCTCACATCGTACATGCAAAAAGAACCAAAATGTATAAGGATTTATGTAACACATTTTAGTAGAGAAACATGAAAAGGATTATAGCTCAATTTGTGTCTAAGTGTTTGGTGTGTCAACAAGTAAAGGAAGAACATAAGAGGTCATTAGGGCCATTTAATCAAATGAATATACCACAATGGAAATGGAAGAAAATTGCAATGAATTTCGTGTGGGTTTTTTTGATCAGCAAGAGGTTATGATATCATCAGGGTTGTAGTAGACCGTTTGACAATTTGGATGAACTTTAGTTTGGATGAATTTTAGTTTGGAACAGCTAGCACAGTTGTATGTATGTCGAGAAGTTGTCTGACTTCATAGAGTGCCAATGTTCATTTTATTGGACCGAAACTTGAGGTTTACCTCAAATTTTTGGAAAACTCTTCAAGAAACTTTGGCTACTAAATTAAAATTTAGCACAGCTTATCATCTTCAAACTGATGGGCAATCAAAATAAACAATTCAAATTTTGAGATATGTTGAGGGCATGTTCTAGATCTAGGTTGTAAATGGAAAGTCACTTACCGTTGGTATAGTTTGCATATAATAATAGTTTCCAAGCCACTATTGGCATGGCACTGTACGAGGTACTTTATGGTGGTCGATCGTTCACCATTACGTTTGAATGAAGTTGGCAAAAAGAGAATTTTTGGGTCCATAGTTGGTTGAGAAAACATTGGAAGTGATAGACAAGATCAAGTCTAAAATTAAGACAGCACAAGACTGTTAGAAAAAATATGCCGATCAAAGAAGAAAAGATTTAGAGTTCGAGGTCGGCGAAAACGTTTTTCTGAAGGTGGCTTCTATAAAAGGAATAATGCGTTTGGTAAGAAAGAAAGGTTGAGACCACGATTCATTGGCCCATTTGAGATTCTTGAGAAATTAGGAAATGTGGCGTATCGTTTGGCACTGCCTCCCGAGCTCTCGGCAGTGCACGTTTCAATATTAAGAAAGCACTTGCATGATCCTACGCATGTGGTAAATTATGAGTCGTTGGATTTAAGGAATGATATGACTTATGAGGAAGCACCTACAATGATTTTAAAGAGAAAAGTCCATGTTCTAAGAAACCGAGAGGCCGATTTAGTCAAGGGTCAGTGGGTAGGCACGAGGAGGATAGGTCACTTGGGAAAGAAAAGAAGATATCTTAGCTAAGTACCCGGACCCCGTAAACAAAGTAAGTTAAATTTCGAGGATGAAATTAAGTAAATGCCATGTAAATTAATTATAAAGTAACGTTATGCAAGTGATTGAAGGTAATCACTTTAACATGTTAGTGATTGAAAGTAATCACTTATTATTTTATGTGGTGCCGGCTACCAATTTATGTATTCCTATATACGTTTAAAAATGATGGCATGAGCATTATGTTTCCATATAATTTTTCTCACATGTTAGTATGTATTGCTACTGAGTGTTTCTTATGAAATACTTAAACAAAATTTCATATTGAATTGGTTGGCGTTGATGCGATGGCATAGGATAGCGAGCATGATGTGGAATATCCATATTTAATTTAAGTTTTGACTTGGAGATGATCGAGTCAATTATGATGTAAATATGATGTTTTAAGTATTTGATTTTCATTAGTTAATTATGTATTATTTTTTAAAAAATGAGATGTTGGTTTCATTGCCATTAAAAGTTTCAACTTAGAAATTGCCTAGTTTCATTTTTTCGAATTTTCAGCATACTGTCCCTAATTTGAAAAATCATAACTCTCTGCATGTTTAGAGTTTTTGAGTGAAATTAGTGTCTATGGAAAGCCCTATAAGTGTTCTAATAACATCAATTAGAATCACTCAAAAATTCCATCGTTTTATTATGAATGTTTTTAGTGGCTGCCTCAAGGCACATAGGACAATTTTGCAAGCAACTTCGGCTAATATTTTCACATACCAAACGGCGTAGCTATGATTTGAAACTTTAACATGTTGTAGTCTGTAGTCCCAAGTATCTACAATAAAAGTTTTGCAATTTTTGGAGTTTTTTGGATGGTCAAATAAATTATGGAGACACCTATCACGGTATAGGCAAAACCATGAAAATTTGAAGAAAAATCTTTTTTCACTTGCATGCTTGTTATTTTCTGCAAAATTTATATTTTTAAAACCCTTCAAGGGTATGGAAATATTATTTGGAGTCTTCAAATATATTTTAGATATTATTTTAGTAACCATCCGGGTTGAGAAAATATGGGACGTTACAAGCACTTTAGTGCCCATGTCTGCTGGATTGCATTCTGAAAGGATTAATAGAAGTTTTATTAAATCTTGAGCCACGAAATCTTTAATAAAGTGTAATTTAACATCAATGTGTTTAGTATTTCCATGAAAAACAGGATTCTTGCACAAATGGATAGCATATTAACTATTTGAATATACGGTCACATTATCATTTAAGACATAGCTTATTGAGTAAACCTTTAAACTACAAAGCTTTCTTAATTGCTTCAATTGCAGCTATATATTTAAATTTAGTAGTGGATAGATTAACAATATGTTAGAGTTGTGATTTTTGACTAATGCATGATTTTTTAAAGCTGTTGATGGCTCTTTTTTTTGATACATTGATGAATTGGCTTATGCTTTTATTATTTTCACTTTATCTGATTCTGTTTTGAGAAAATTTGACAAACTTGATTCCATAAAAGAACTTTAAAAAAAATTGGAGGAACTTTATTTAACAAAATCAACTCGAAGAATCTTTTTCTACTTGAAAGTTTTTTCAATTTCAAAATGGACTTCTCTAAGGATTTTGATGACAATTTAGATATCTTTAATAAATTTGTATAAATATTACAAACTTTGGTGAAAAGTGCCTCAAGAATATAAAGCTATCATTTTACTAAAGAATTGAAAGTGCTATTAAGTACGGGAGAGACACTTGAACACTTGAAATTGTTATTGACTTTTTAAGAAGTAAAGAAATAGAGTTGAGAGCTCAAAGAAATTAGAGAAAAAGTGGTGAAGTTCCTATGATGAGAGGTAGGTCTCAAACTAGGAATCACGATGGTCGAACAATTATGAATCAAGTGGTAAAAGAATGGTAGTTTTCGTTTCTAAGTCAAAGGCAAAATCGAAAGGTAATAAATGTTATGGATGTGGTAAATCTAGAAATTTCATAAAAGATGACTAAAGAGAGAAAAATAAACTAGGAGAAAAGGTCATAGATGAGGCAAATGTTGTATCCACTTCTAATGAAGACCCCGGCAAGGTCTATGTGTCGATGAATTTTGAATCCACTAAATTAAATTTGTTGTGAATCCCATTTGCTTGAATGGATACTTCATTACGTTGCATCTTTTGATGTTACATTTCATAAATAATGGTTTGAAAACTTGCATGAATATGAGTGTGGACATGTGGTGATGTGTAATAACCTTGCATGCAAAGTGGTTGGAATTGATTATATTATTGTTAAATTTGATATTGTCTACGTGCTTAATTTAAAAAGGTCAAGAGGGTCGATTATATTCTTGAAATGGTTAGGAATCTTATTTCGGTGGGAGAATCACAAAAGAGTGGACATACTAGTAAAGTTGAAAATGGAATGTTAAAAATGATTAAGGGTAATATTGTGAGGTGATCATTGTGTACTTGAAAAATATCAAAAAATATCTTTCTCATCACGACACTACTTGTGTCTTAGAGTATATAAATGCTTATCTATGTGGGCCTGCTAGTAATCCCACTTCAGGGGGTAACATTTCTTCTTGTCCATAATTGATGATTTGCTAGGAAATTTTTGGATTTATCTTTTAAAGGATAAATCTAAAAAATTTAGGAAATTTAAAAAATTGGAAATTGCAAGTTGAAAATCAAACTGGAAAGAAGATTAAATATCTAAGAACTTATAATGACCTTGAGTTTTGCAATGCTAATTTTGATAGTATATGTAATTAATGTGGTATAACTAGACATAAAATTATTCTTTATATTTTCCAACAAAATGGGGTTGCAATGAATCGTACTTTTTTGGATAAAGTTAAATGCATGATGCTAAGTTTTGGTATTCCAAAATTATTATGGGGTGAGGCTATTATGATTGCATGTTATTTGGTTAACTTGACTCCATCTGCTACATTAAATAGTGATACTCCACATGAAAAATGGTTTGGTATATGTGTTGATTATTACAAGCTTAAAACCTTAGGTTTGTTTGCTTTCTCTCATCTAAATGAGGGAAAACTTGAACCTATGACTACAAATGTGTTTTTCTAGGGTATCTTGAGGGTGTTAAAGGGTATAGGCTATGTGATAGAAGCCAAAAGGGAGTGATAATCATTATAAGTCAAGATGATACATTTAATGAGTATGAGATGCCTTGTTTGAAGTCAAATTCTAACTTGTCGAGTGAAAACCAACAAGATAATAATAGTGGACAATCCCATGTAGAGTTGAAAAATGTGAGTACCCACATTCAGCAAAATCAGCAACATATAGATAAAGAGATAGGTCATGAAGTTGTAGAAGAACACCGAAATGATCAAAATACTTTGGCTAATTACCAGTTAGCTAGAGATAGAGTAAGAAGACAACATATAGGGCCTCAAAGCTAGGATATGAATGTGATTTTTCCCTAGCCTATGCTAGTTATCAAGACCTAGTTGATAGAGAGCCAAACATTTATGAGGAGACCATGGAGAGTGAGCAATAATAGGAGTGGTTGAAAGCAATGAATGAAGAGATGAGTTCTCTTGCTAAGAATCAAACTTTAGAGTTAGTCCTTAAACCTAAAAACAAGTCCATGGTTGATTGTAAGTGGATTTTAAAGGCTAAAGAGGAACAACTAAGGTGAACCTTTAAGATTTAAAGCCAGATTAGTAGCTAAGGTTTATAAACAAAGAGGGGATATATTATAATGAAATCTTTTGTCATGTTGTTAAGTATGCCACTATTAGGGTCATGCTTGCTTTGGTTGCATATTTTGACTAGGAACTTGAACAAATTGAAGTTAAAACTATTTTCTTGCATGGTGAACTTGATGAAAAGATTATTATGAATCGAGTTTATAAAGATAAACTAAAACTTGATTATGTGTGTTTTCTTAAGAGGTTATTATCTGGTTTAAAACAATCAGCTAGACAGTGGTACAAATGGTTTGATTCTTTTGTGTTAACTATTGTTTTTCAAAGAAGTAAATTTGATTATTGCATATACTATCAGCATCATGATGTTAATAATAATTGTTTTTTTTTAATTATTAACATCATGATGTTAATAATAATTTTTGTATGTCGATGACATGCTCTTGATTGGCTCTATTATGACATTGATAGATGAGATAAAAACTGTTTTGAGTAGTGAATTTGACATAAAAGGCCTAGGAAATATTAAAAGAATCTTAGGCATAGAGATAGAAAGTGATATGTTAAATTCTTTTCTGTTTTTAAATCAAGCTCGATATGTGTTTAAAATATTGAGTAGGAATGATTGTAAACATGTTACATTACCTTTATAAAATAACTTTGTTTTGTCTATCACCACCGCTAATGATGAAGAAGTGAAATATATGAGTAGAATTCCTTATTCAAATGCAATAAGATTTGTTATGTATTTTATGGTGTGTACTAGACCTGACTTAACTTTTACAGTTAGTAGACTTAGCAAGTTTATGTCTAATCTTGTGCCAAATCATTGGAAAGCTTTAAAATAGTTGCTTTAGTAATTGAAAGGAGTTAGTGAGGTAAGACTCATGTACAAGTTTAGTACTGAGGGTATAAAATTAAAAGTTTAACATATGTAGATTGTGATGGAGATAGATATAATAAAAATATACTTTCTTTTATATGTTTACTTGCCAAATTAAGAAATCACATTTTCCATTAAAAACCCCCAAATCAAAATGGTGTGCTGTTATTTTACACAAAAAATGCACAAGACACAAAATAAGCATGCAAGAACCTTAAGCAAGTGAATATCGACTAATGCAAATCATTTTGTAGCACACAGCACGGTAGCAAGCCAATCAAACTTTCCTTAGTTTCACAAGTATACACCAATCTATAACCCTAAGATTCTATGAGAATTATATCTTGGGTCAATGGATGAGATAGAAATGGGTCAAGTCTACTAACAAGATGAAAAGTATATGGCAGCAGTCAAAACATTAAGTTTCAAGCACAATATATCAATCTCACGTAGGATTGAAGCATAAGTCACAGAAAATAGTACCCTAGGTCTAACAACAGGCAATGGTTACTCCACATGGTAACCCCAATCCTAATAGCTATCCCACACGATGACCGCTATTGCAAAAAGGGAAATGACTATCCCGCACGATAGATTTAATTGCATAAAAATAAAATGATGAGAACATATTTGTTATTCATATTACCAGAGAGATGGAAACCTTAAGGCCACACACTATTTGCCTTAGGGTGATTAACTCAACACTAAAGATAGAATGCACCACCACTGGATGTCAGGAACAACAACAAAATGATGTCGCTATCAAGAAGTCACGGAAAGAACCCCTCACGTGCCGACACTCACCACCTAGAGATCTAGTATGCACCCATCCATGTGTCATCGCTGGAGACTCCACTGGCTGCATGTGTCACTACAGAATGTTTGTCTTGATGTTGCAAACCTAGATATGTCATCTTTTCACCCAAGCGATGCTTGGTATGATAAGTATTTTGAATTTTGAATTGTCGTGATTTTCATTGATATTCATCGATAAGAATCTTCAAAAACTGGCTATTTTTAGAACCTGTCTCTCAGTAAATCGAAAGTGGAATTCATCTTGTGTTTTTCCTTTCCATTCACTCGGATTTCTTCCGTTTCATCGATTTTGTTGGATCCTCCTTTTCTTCCGAAAAAAAGGAAGGAGAAGAATCTTCTTCAAGCGGATCTCTCTTGTTCTGTTTAGTCTCCTTCATTTCGGAAGTTGTTTCTATTTAAAAAAAAAAAAAGAGCCATACGGCGGTGAATTCGTTCCCGGGCCTTGTACACACCGCCCGTCACACTATGGGAGCTGGCCATGCCCAAGTCGTTACCTTAACCGCAAGGAGGGGGATGCTAGCTCTCAAGAGAGTGAAGTGGAGGCTGCTATTTCAGCTGTTGGAGAAAGGGCAACTAGAAGCCCGGTTTCAAGAAGATGATGCGAGAACCCGCGGTGAAGAAATAAGGAGATCTTTCTATATCGAAATATCAGTTGAAAAAATCATAGGCAAATTCCTGGATCGCCCGGTAGAAACAAATGGGACAGATCTTTCCTTCTTCTTCGTAGATACGGCCACCAACATTGTTTTTCTTGCACCAAAGAACACCACCAAGGCTCTAATACCAATTTTTGTGTAATGTACTCCTCCTTTAATTGATTACAAGGTAAAAATGAGGCTCAGATTTTATAGCTCAAAGATCCACAATGTGTCAATCCTCAAATTGGAACCAAAAAGGATAGATTTAGATTAGACACCACTAGTATATCACTCATAAAGAGTAATTGTCTCACAAAGAAACAAGGAACAAAAATGCATGAAAACCAATGAAGGGGTAGTCACCGGGTTCAAGAAAAAAGTGGGCACAAGGCACTTATTTTCTTCTATTTTATATTGTGAGATGTACTTGGAATAATATAATGGCAACTCACCATTGGATCAAAATGGCTTGGATCCAACGATTAATGTTAGGTTTGGATTATCTAAAATGAGCCATCGACCAACAATCCAAATGACCGTTAATCCTCCAAGTGGCCTATTAAGTCCTTTGGTCCTTCTTTGTTATTTAGGCTGACACATTATAGAGTGAACTTAAATTTTTTTCAATATTGGGCTCAAAACCTATGAAGATATAAATATGTCCCAAATTTATCATCACGGTCCTGAAGTTTATTTGGGATTAAAACCCAACTCACAATTTTTTTTTAGTAGTCGCATAAATTCCAATACCATTAGCTCATCTTTTTCACATAATTATGAAAACGTTAACTAGGAAAGAAACAAAAATAATAAAATTAAAGTAAATGTTATAAAACGCAAATAAAAATAGTAAAAAAAGAAAGAAAATGAGAAGAGAAATTAAGCAAAAAACATGTAATAAAAAAGGATCGAAAAAAAAATTAAAAGAGAAGGGTTGAAATATGTTGTCTCGACTCAAATTTGGGCACCTCACTAAGTCAATTCAAAATAAGAAACAAAAAGATGTCACACACTATACTACAATTTACGTCACTTTCGAAATGATGACATCTTTCTATTTACTATTCTGAGCTAATGTAGTGTAACACATAGTTTGTCATGAGGTTGATCGTGTCCCATAAATAAAATGAGATATGGTTTTTGATTGGCAATCAGTCAATACGATTTTCATTGTACGAGTTCTTATTGATCACCAGGTTGAGAGCTAGTGAAGAGCCCTCCTTGGAGCCCCATATTGTGTCTTGTCATAGATTGATAAAAATACTTTAAGAAGTGTTAGAATGCCATAAAGATATAGAATTTGAAAGAGGTGCCTGAACGTCGCAATGTATGTGTAGAAGACAAGTACAAGATGGACATGTTTATCTTTTGGAGACACTAGTATTGCCCAAAGAAAATTACACTTACATAAATTCAAACTATTTGTCAATAGTATATTATTTGGATTCTTTCAACAATTATCCTTGGAGGGAAAGGCTACTGACTGCATAATTGAAGTTTTCAAGAGAGATTGGAGGAATTTGGTTAAGCCGTTGATAAGTGTGATTTTACACTTATCTGGACCATCAAAAGTGGACGATTATGAGTGTTCTTAAGTGAATTTTTAATTAATTGTGTGTTGATTTGATTGTTTTAGGTCAAAACCCGAGTTCGAATAGAATTGGACTAAAAAATGGACTGAAAGCATACGATAACATGGAATTGAGGACCTACAAGTAATCTCATAAAAGTTGAAGGACTTGGATTACAAATAAAAGATGATGAAATTAAAATAAAAGAGAAAATCCAGGGACTAAAGTGGAGACATTAGAAAGATGAAGGACTTACCATGAAAATAATCAAGGACTTAAGCTGCAAAATTGAAGAAAATATTGGCCCTTGCAATCGCAAGGACCATTCGGGAGAGATCGAAGCCTACCCTCCCGCAAGGGCATTTCATGACCAAAATTTTATTTTCCTTAATTTAATCAAACTCTAGTTTGGTAATTTTTTTGGGACACAACTTCTATATAATTAGATTTTTTGGAGACTCATAAATAGAGATTATGATTCAAACAAAAGGGGCCAACCATATACAACAATTAATGAGACTAGAGAGGCAATTGACATCAAAGAATCAAGGGTTTCAAGCTTTGCAAGGAGGTGATAGATTCTTGGTGCATGATCTTCATATATTTCTTGTTTTCACTCTAAACCCGATTTTGTATTTTATTCTCCTCTTTTGTTTTTATTCTTTTATAATGTGTAATTAAATAATAGTTTGGATGAACGATATAACCTAGTTTAGATTCTTCAATTTCAATTGTCAAGTTTTGAATATGATGTTGATTATGTATTGACATTACTTATTCTCGTAATGCTTAAAATAATTGGCCACTATTTCATTGAATTGTGAATCGTAATGTCGAGAAGTGAGTTATTAATCTAGACCACGTAGTAAAATTCGACAATTGGATAAAAGATAGAGATATACACTTTTGTTATTGTTGTAGTCTTAATTTAGATTCTTAAAAGATTTAATACATGTAATTATAGCTTATTCTAACTTCACATAGAGATGTAATAAGTTGACTTAATTAGATATGACTAATTTGAACTCGAGAGAATTAAATTAAGTTAAATTCGTGAATTCAATCGAGTATAACGTTAAGAAGAAAATTTGAGAGGAGAGATTAGAGATGATAAGTATGGTGAAATCGTGAATCCCGACACTTTAGTCATCATATTTGATAAATTCTTAATATTTGTGTTTACTTACGTTATTACATTGTTTTCTTAAAATAATAGTTGTAGGTTAATAGTTAAAATAAATGTATTTCAACTTGTTTTCAATAGATTGAGATTAGGCTTAATTGAACTAATATAAATAAAATAGTCTTCATAGGAATGAGAAGCCAGATTCATTAGGTCCACTTTATTACTTGTTGACGATATTGTGCACTTGCAATATATTTTCACAAGAAGTTTTTAGTGTAGTTACCAGAGAATGCTACTAACTATCCAGGTCCAAGTTTGCAAGAAGCACTCCATCTTCGAACATCAAACCAGAGAAGTTCGTTGTCACCTTCTCTTCTTTCCATTTTCTTTGCAAACATTGAAGACAATGTTTATTCAAAGTTTTTTTTTTTTAACTAATTTTTTTCATACTTGTGTATTGTTAGGCGGCCTTGCTTGGCTAATGATGTGATTCTTTTGAAAATGTTTTAATTCATGATTTGTAGACATGAATGATACTTGTTTTATTATATTCATAAACTTATCCATTTTAGATCTTTAATGAGCACGATAGTCATGATGTTCATTGTGTAGGTTGGTTGTACTTGTAGGTTGCGAGTAAACCAATACCATATATACAACTCAATCATTTAACCAATTGAACTAATAGTTTGTGAAAGTTCTAAAATCTAGATTAATTAAATGAAAAAAAAATAATCTTAATTAAATAAACAGTGGACAAATCGCGATTTAATCACACATTATAATGAAAAGTAGTTCTGACTCGTACAAGCGGGTTCAGACATTGTTTGTTTAACAGTAGTTTGTTTGGAGCGAAATTTAAAGAATTAAATACGAACACAAAATATGTAACGTGGTAAACCCGGAAGGGAAACATCCACGGGCCCCCTTGCCATGGGTAAAAAAAATCCACTAATAATCTTAATTAAAAATACAATAGTATCCAGTTTTTGTAATTTTACAAAATTAAAAAAATAACAATCAAAAGAATATAGATCAACTCTCCTTTGATACTTCTCATTTTGACTTGTTGATGAAGTGGAATCAAACTCACCGGTCTTGATTCAGACGCCACTTTCCTATTGTACTTGACAACAACCACCACTTGGATTAAGAACCCTCGTTCTTAACTTCACGCCAAGTAGATTAATCAAGATATGAAATTTTTCTTGAGCACCAATTTGTTTTTTATTCCTCAATGAGTTTGAAAGAAAACATTTTTGCTTTGAAACTTAATCAATGAAGCTTTATGTCTTGTTTATTCATCATGGATTCGGCTAGCTATGAGCTTAAAGAACAAGAGCCAGAATTATGTATTCAAAGCTTAATTCCTTATGATTTGTACTCTTGCTTATAGGTAAAGTAATAATCAAATTAGAAATTATTTCTTACTTAAAAATCTGCAATAAGAGTGGTAATAAAATTAGTAGGAAAGATATAAAAGATATTCTAGATTTGTAGAAAGAATTTATTAAGGAAACTCGAGATTATCTTTTAATATTTCCTTCATAAACAAATCCAAGAAAGTAAGATAAGGTACTTTAACCTACAAGAGTGTTGTTCCTGATATTCACGCCGATCGATTATATTATGTAAGGAAATAGAATAAAATCGCAGCCCATAGATCCGGAATAAAGATGCGCTTCCCATCTCATCCATCGGAATTGGAAGCAACGTGTCCAAATCGAATGTACACACTTACCTCATCTTTTATCATTAAAAATTAGTAATATTAATTAAGTAAGCCAATATTTAAAAAGAAAAAATATGACACCATATTTTTCCCAATAGTTGGATGTAGTTGAGCCGTGAGAGTAACTATATAGGAGTGTGGTGATTTTATGTATGTTGAATATTGGTGTGGAATGTTTTGGGCTAACAAATGGAAGCTAGGTAATGACCGGATGCTAGAAATCTAATCACTGCATATAAATTCTTGCACAAAAAGGACATTGCATGCCCGTAGAGGTTCTCAAAACCCGGTGCCCTAAAGTTTGTAAAACCTAGGAGTGATCGGCCTAAAGCTCGCTACAAGGGTCATCTAGAAATCTCAAAGGAGTGAGGTTTAACATATAAGAGGGAAAAAAGAAAAGCAATAAAAGAAAAGCATATTCAAACAAAAGTTGCAAAATTGCAAGATTGAGCTTTTGTGATTATAACTTGGGATTTAGATAAGCTGGTGGGTTTGAATTGCCTAGTGGAAGCTTGACAATCGAAACACTTAATAAAAGGAGAATCATCACAAACCTAGGTAGTTGCTATCATTGACAAGGCCTAACCAAACTTGAGTGGAAGAATAATGAGTGAATTGAAAACAACTTTCAACGTAATACCCCTAGTTTAAGAGAAAACGTCAAGTGTGGAGAAAGTGCTTCTACTGAGTGGAAAAGGAAAATTGGACCATTGAGGGTCGAGTTATCACCAACTTAGCGCATGTTAATATTTCGATTGACTACTCACACACACACACACACACATGTCGAGCATGGAATAAATTAAAACTTTTGTGGTAGCATGTTTGAAACTCTTCATGGATTGTGAAACATGATCAAATCTGTCAAGTGAAAATGGTGAACTATCTAATTTGTGTAGTGTTATTCTTCTAGTAACTTTGTTTCATTTTTTGTTTGGCGTGTTTTGATGTGGTTGTGAGTAAATAGCGTGTTCAAGGTCGAACAAATGTTCAAGTTTTGAGGAATTTGATAAGTGTGGTTTTACACTTATCCGGACCATCAAAAGTGGGCGATTAGGAATGATCTTAAGTGAATTTTACTTAATTGTGTGTTGATTTGAACATTTAGGTCAAAACCCGAGTTTGGATGGAAAATGATGAAACCGTATTTAAAATTGGAATTGGGGACCTACACATAAGCTCATAAAAGTTGAAGGACTTCGGTTGCAAATAAAAGAGGATGAAAATTGAAATGAAAGAGAAAATCCAGAGACTAAAGTGGAGACATTGGAAACATGAAGGACTTACCGTGCAAATAATCAGGAACTTAAGCCGCAAAATTGAAGGAAATAGTGTGCTATAGCAATGACCATCCAGGAGAGATCAGAAGCCCACCATCTATGCCCTTGCAATCGCAAGGACATTTCATGACTAGAATTTTGTTTTTTCTTATTTTAATCAAACTCTAGTTTGGTAATTCATTTGGGACACGACTTCTATACTAAATTAGGTTATTTTGGGAATCATAAATAGAGATTATGATTCAAACAAAAGTGGGCTAACCATATACAATAATTAAGAGAGATTAGAGAGGCAATTGACATCAAAGAAGCAAGGGTTTCAAGCTTTGCAAGGAGGTGATAGATTCTTGGTGCAAGAACTTCATCTATTTCTTGTTTTCGCTCTAAACCCAGTTATGTATTCTATTCTCATATTTTGTTTTTATTCTTTTATGATATATATATATATATCTATACTATAGTATAAGTGTTCATGTCATGTTTACTATTCACCCTTCAACCAACGCCGACGTCGTTTTGATGTTGTATTAGCCTTAATTTTGTCCAAATCTCACCATTTTGTCCTAATCTTTTGACACTTTTTGTATATTAAATTAATATCTTTGGCCGCATTTTTGACTTCTTCATCTTTTCTTTTCTTTTATTTGTTTTAATATACATATATTAGTGTCTTTTAGCATAATTATTGACTTCTTATATATTATAGTCAATATATATTCGATTTTTCTCTTAATAAGTCATCAAATTTGGTGCTTTTTATCCCCAGTTGCTATGGAGAACAAATGACGAAATACAATCGATTCCTAAAGGTTTTGCTAAATTTCATTTTCTCTAAACTGCAGTTTTTTTTTTGTCCAACATAAATATTTGCTGCACTTTATACATTAAGTATTTTTACATAATTCCAGTTGGAGACGATATCCCTATGGGTTACCTAACCATTGGATTTGGTTTCACATAATTTCATATTGTATAACTCAAGTTATGGATATTTTGTAAACTACGACAACATGAATCCGAGAAACTGACTTAGATGTTTTGGTGATCATTTTAGTATGTCGAAACATGCCGTCGGACTATAAAATTTTTATATGTGGTAGCTACATGGGTATTCTACGTTCCTTGAAAATTTCATATTGTTCGGTGATCGTTTTCTATGTCAAATAAATTTTTTACTCCATGACCGGGTGAATTGTTTCTCTAAATTGTCTTTTCTGCTCACCAACTCAAAAATATGTTGCACCTTATATATTAAGTATTTTTACATAATTCCAGTTGGAGACGATAGCTCTATGGGTTACCTAACCATTGGCTTTGGTTTCACATGATTTCATGTTATATAACTCAAGTTATGGACAATTTTGTAAATTGCGATAGCATGAATCCGAGAAACTGCCTATGATGTTTCGGTGAGCATTTTAGTGTGTCAAAACATGCCGTCGGATTATCAAATTTTATATGTGTTAGCTACATGGGTATTCTACGTTCCGTGAAAATTTTATATTGTTCGGTAAACGTTTTCTATGTAAAATAAATATTTTTTGCTCCATGACTGGGTGAATTGTTTCTAAACTGCACTTTTGTTGACCAACTCAAAATATCCTGCACCTTATATATTAAGTATTTTACATAATTCCAGTGGGAGACGATAGCTCTATGGGTTACCTAACCATTGACTTTGATTTCACATAATTTCATGGTATATAACTCAAGTTATGGACAATTTTGTAAACCACGACCGTATAAATGAGAAACTGCCTAGGGTGTTTGGTGAGCATTTTAGTAAGCGAAACATGCCGTCGGACTATCAAATTTTGATATGTGGTAGCTAAATGAGTATTCTATGTTCTCTGAAAATTTCATATTTTTCGGTTATTGTTTTCTATGTCAAACAATTTTTGTTACTCCATGACCGGTGAAGAAATTTTTGTAATAAAGGTGCCCTTATTTTGAAATTTTTATTCACCGGTCATGGAGTAACAAAAATTTTTGACAAAGAAAACGATCACCGAACAATACGAAATTTTCAAGGGACATATAATACTCAGGTAGCTACCACATAAAAATTAGTAGTCCGACGGCATGTTTAGGCATACTAAAATACTTACCATGAAACCTCCTAGGTCTGTTTTTCGAATTTATGCCGCGTCGGCGTGTCGGATGCGCTTATTATAAACCAATCAAAAACTTTAAGTAGTGTAAATATCTTCTTAAAAATTTTTGGACCTTGGTTTTGTGGTAGTTTTAGTGGATTCCTATGTTTTGGTTACACGTTAATGATGTGAACTTGAAAGGTTTTGCTAAACTTCATGTTTTTCTAAGATACTGATTTTCGTTGTCCAACTCAAACATTTCTCGCATCTTATATATTAAATATTTTTACATAATTCCAGTTGGAAACGATAGCCCTATGGGTTATCTAACCATTGGCATTGGTTTTACATAATTTCATGTTATATAACTCAATTTATAGACAATTTTGTAAACTGTGACAGCATAAATCTGAAAAACTAACTAGGATGTTTCGATTAGCATTTTAGTAAGTCGAAATATATGCCGTCGGGACCGTCAAATTTTGATATGTGGTAGCAACATGAGTATTCTATGTTCTCTGAAAATTTCATATTTTTCGGTGATCGTTTTCTATGTGAAATGAATTTTGTTAATCCATGACTAAATGAAGTTTTGAAGTTTTTTTTTCCCACGACGCCTGTATGATGGAAAAGTGTTTGTTTAAGAATTTTTTTTTTTTTTTTTTTTTTTTGTAGGTGGACTTTTTCATGACAAATATAAAAAAAAAAAACAAAAAAAAAAAATTTCCCACTTTGCCGAGTAGGCAAAGTGGGGAAGCCACACAATTTATCCCACTTTGTCGAGTAACTCGACAAAGTGGGAAAATTAAAAACATTTTAATTTTCCCACTTTGCCGAGTAACTCGACAAAGTGGGAAAAATTAATTTTTTTTTTTTTTTTTTTGTAATTTGCACTTTTAGTCCACATTCTTTTCATTTTATAACAAATTTACCCATAATCTTTTTTTTTTTTTTTTGACTTTGGCCATCTCCGACATTTAAATTTCGTTTCAAATTTTATTTTGTCCACCTCTTTAAAAAAAAAAAAAACAAATAACAACAAAATAAAATAAAAATGTATATGAAGTCCTACAACTTTTAAAAAGTAGCCCAATTTTATTTTGACATTTTTAAAAAAATATTTTTTAAATTTCTCGAGTTACTAGCCCAAAAAAAATAAAAACATTTTTGTAGAGTCACTCAATTTTTAAAATATATATATATATATATATATATATATATATATATATATATATATATATATATAAATCTTGTCAAGTTACTCAATTTAAAAAAAAAAAAATTTTTTTTTTTTTTTTAAAATTATGTCGAGTTACTCAATTTAAAAAAAAAATTTAAAAATTTTTTTTTATCGAGTTACTCGAATTTTTAAAAAAAAAAAAATTTTAAAATGTTGTCGAGTTACTCAATTTAAAAAAAAAAATTTTTTTTTTAACTTTTGTCGAGTTACTCGAATTTTAAAAAAAAAAAAAA
Source organism: Forsythia suspensa (assembly GCA_023638005.1). Taxonomy (NCBI): domain Eukaryota; kingdom Viridiplantae; phylum Streptophyta; class Magnoliopsida; order Lamiales; family Oleaceae; genus Forsythia; species Forsythia suspensa. The sequence continues at coordinate 43,431,390 of CM042674.1, forward strand.
TATATATTTTTTTTAACTTTTGTCGAGTTACTTGATTTTTTTTAAAAAAAAATTTTTTTTTTTACTTTTGTCGAGTTACTCGAATTTAAAAAAAAAAAAAAAAAATTTTAACTTGTGTCGAGTTAATCGAATTTAAAAAAAAAAAAGAAAATTTTAACTTTTGTCAAATTACTCAAATTTAAAAAATATATATATATATATTTTTTTTTACTTTGTCGAGTAACTCTAATTTAAAAAAAAAAAAAAAAATTTAACTTTTGTCGAGTTACTCAATTTAAAAAAAAAAAAAAAAGAAAATTTTAACTTTTGTCGAATTACTCAAATATAAAAAAAAAAAAAAAAAAGTTTTGCTTTTGTCGAGTAACTCGAATTTTTAAAAAAAAAAATTTTACCTTTGTCGAGTAACTCGAATTTTAAAATAAAAAAAAAAATTTTTTTTTTTTACTTTTGTCGTGTAACTCGAATTTATAAAAAAAAAAAAAAAAAATTTACCTTTGTCGAGTAATCGAATTTTAAAAAAAAAAAAAATATATATTTTTGTTTTTTTTACTTTTGTCGAGTAACTCGAATTTATTAAAAAAAAAAAAATTTTTTACTTTTGTCGAGTAACTTTCGATTTAAAAAAAAAAAAAATTTTTTTTTTTTTACTTTTGTCGAGTTACTCGACTTTAAAAAAAAAAAAAAATTTTGTCGAGTAACTCGACAAAATTTTAAATTTTTTTTTTTTTTTTTTAAAAATTCGAAAAAGTTTGTCGAGTTACTATTCAACTCGACAAACTTTTTCGAGATGAATAGTAACTCGAAAAGTTCATCGCTCATGGAAAAAATTTTTTTTTTTTTTTAAAAATTGAAAAAGTTTGTCGAGTTACTATTCAACTCGACAAACTTTTTCGAGTGAATACTAACTCGAAAAAGTTAACTGCTCATGGAAAAATTTTTTTTTTTTTAAATTGAAAAAGTTTGTCGAGTTACTATTCAACTCGACAAACTTTTCGAGATGAATAGTAACTCGAAAAGTTATCGCTCATGGAAAAAAAATTTTTTTTTTTTTTTTAAAAAATTCGAAAAAGTTTGTCGAGTTACTATTCAACTCGACAAACTTTTTCGGGTGAATAGTAACTCGAAAAAGTTACTGTTCATGAAAAAAAAAAATTTTTTTTTTTTTTAAAATATTCGAAAAAGTTTGTCGAGTTACTATTCAACTCGACAAACTTTTACGAGGTGAATAGTAACTCGAAAATGTTAATGTTCTTGAAATATTTTTTTTTTTTTATGGTGAGCTTTTACATTTCTAATTTTTTTTTTCAATGAAAAAATCAACAACATATTTTATTTTTATAACTATTAATTATAACATTCTTACCAATAATGTTACAAATATTTTTTGTACTAATTGCTAAAATAAAATAAAATAAAATATATTGTATTAATTGATTATGATATATATTCTATTTTACTATATTCTAATAAATGAAACATTAAATAAAATTTTGTATATGCTTTATTTATCAAGTTACTTGACAAATCCAAATTTAAGACTCACGAGTTTCTTGAAAAATAACAAAGACTAAATAAGAATAAAAATTATTTAAATGTATGACATCATTTAAATAAAAAAGGGAAACAAAATAATGAAAATTTTAAATTTCGTTTCGTTTCGTCGAAGTAACTCAAGAACTCGATTTTCAGTTTGTCGAGCTACTTGAGCTATTGAATAGATTGATTTCAGATCACATTTTTAATCGAGTAACTCGACAAACTTGATTTTGGGTTTATCGAGTTAATCGAGTAACTTCAACAATGCATATTGTTCATTTTTAGTTTAGTTTTTTTATTTAAATTATGTACTACACTTAAATTTTATTTTATTTTGTTGTTATTAGTTTTTTTTTTTTTTTTTTGTTTATTTAAAATGAGGACAAAATAAAATTTGCAACAAAATTCAAAAGTCGTGGATGACCAATGTTAAAAAATATATTAAGGGTAAATTTGTTATAAATGAAAAGGTTGTGGACCAAAAGTGCAAATTACTAAATAAAAAAAAAACTTTTCAAACACTTTGCCAGGAAAAAAGAAAAAAAAAAAAAATCACATTTATGTTTTTTTTCCCTCCTTTCTCGAGTTACTCGAGAAAGGAGGAAATTTTTTTTTTTTTAATTCCCTCCTTTCTCGAGTAACTCGAGAAAGGAGGGAAATTTTTTTTTTTTTTTTTTCTCCTTTCTCGAGTTAGGTCCAAATTTTTTTTTTTTTTTCCCTCATTTCTCGAGTAACTGAGAAAAACCTTCTCGAGTTACTCGAGAAAGGTAAATTTTTTTTTTTTTCTTTTTTGAGTAAGTCGAGAAAGTTAAAAGTTTTTTTTTTTCCTCCTTTCTCAAGTAACACGAGAGAGTTAATAATTTTTTTCCCTAAGTGTTTGGCTTTGAAGTATTGTGGTAAAATTAATAACTCAAATTGAGATAATCCTACAATCATATCAAATTTGACATGGCACTTAGAGCTATGGTATTTTCTTGTGGTGATCCTTATGGTTGGTTTGTTAAAGAATCCATAAGTTGCAGTAGATGCCGTATCAATTTGGTCAGTTCCCTAACCGTCTCTTAATATTGCAATCTTAATTTGTACCGAGGTCTCATATATATTTTATCCAACTTTCTCTTTTTAATTAGTTACTTTTTGTGATTGAGCATTTTAGTAAGCCGAAACATGCCGTCGGACTATCAAATTTTGATATGTGGTAGCTAAATGAGTATTCTATATTCCCTGAAAATTTCATACTTTTAGGTTATCGCTTTCTATGTCAAACAAATTTTGTTACTCCATGACCGGTGAAAAATTTTAGTAACATCGCTCTTATTTTGAAATTTTATTCACCTAGTCATGGAGTAACAAAAATTCTTTTGACATAGAAAACGATCACCCAACAATACGAAATTTTCAAGGGACATAGAATACTCTGTGTAGCTAACACATACCAAAAATTAGTAGTCCGACCGGCATGTTTAGGCATACTAAAATACTTAACGTGAAACCTCCTAGGCTATTTTTCGGATTTATGCCGGCGTGTGTGGGAATCGCTATTATAAACCAATCAAAAAATTTAAATAGTGTAAATATCTTCTTAAAATTTTGTGGACCTTGGTTTTTGGTAGTTTTAGTGGATTCACATGTTTTGGTTACACGTTAATGATGTGAACTTGAAAGGTTTTGCTAAACTTCATGTTTTTCTAAGATACAGTTTCGTTGTCCAACTCAAAAATTTACTGCACCTTATATATTAAGTATTTTTACATAATTCCAGTTGGAGATGATAGCCCTTTGGGTTACCTAACCATTGGCTTTGGTTTTACATAATTTCATGTTATATAACTCAATTTATGGACAATTTTGTAAACTGTGACAGCTTAAATCCGAAAAACTAACTAGGATGTTTTCGGTTAGCATTTTAGTGCCGAAATATGCCGTCGGACTATCAAATTTTGATATGTGGTAGCTACATGAGTATTCTATGTTCCCTGAAAATTTCATATTTTTCGGTGATCGTTTTCTATGTCAAATGAATTTTTGTTAATCCATGACTAAATGAAGTTTTGAAATTTTTTTTTTCCCACGTACGTGCAATGGAAAAATTACTATTAAAGCAAAAAAAAAAAATTTTTATTTTGGTAGGTGGACTTTTTCATGACAAAATTTAAAAAAAAAAAAAAAAATATTTCCCCACTTTACCGAGTAGGCAAAGTGGGGGAAATTTTTTTTTTTAATTTATCCCACTTTGCCGAGTAACTCGGCAAAGTGGGAAAATTAAAAACATTTTAATTTTCCCACTTTGCCGAGTAACTCGACAAAGTGGGAAACATTAAATTTTTTTTTTTTTAAATTTTTGTGGGCTTTTAGCATTTTTTTTTTTGTAATTTGCACTTTTAGTTCACAATCTTTTTATTTTATAACAAATTTATCCATAATCTTTTTTTTAGCTTTGGCCATTCCTAACCTTTAAATTTTGTTACAAATTTTATTTTGTCCACCTCTTTAAATAAAAAAAAACAAATAACAACAAAATAAAATAAAAATGTAAATAAAGTCCTACAACTTTTAAAAAGTAGCCCAATTTTGTTTTGATATTTTTTTATTTTTTTAATTTGCATAAAGTCGATTTTATAAAAATTTAATGCAAATATGTAGGACAAAAGGGTGATAGTTGGATGGCCAATGCCCAAAAAAAAAAAAGTTGGAGTAGATTAGTTACAAATTTGAAAGGTTTGGACCAAAAGTGCAAATTAAAAAATGAAAAAATGTCAAAATCAAATTGGGCTACTTTTTAAAAGTTATAGCACTTCATTTACATTTTTATTTTATTTTGTTGTTATTAGTTTTTTTTTTTTGTTTATTTAAAATGAGGACAAAATAAAATTTGCAACAAAATTCAAAAGTCGAGGATGACCAATGTTAAAAAAAAAATATTATGGGTAAATTTGTTATAAATGAAAAGGTTGTGGACCAAAAGTGCAAATTACTAAATAAAAAAATAAAAAAACTTTTCAAACACTTTGCCAGAAAAAAAAAAAAAAAAAATCACATTTATGTTTTTTTTCCTCCTTCTCGAGTTACCGAGAAAGGAGGAAATTTTTTTTTATTTCCTCCTTCTCGAGTTACTCGAGAAAGGAGGGAAAAGGTTTTTTTTTTTTTTTTTTTTTTTTTTCCTCCTTTCTCGAGAAAGGTCAAAAATTTTTTTTTTTTTTTTTTTTTTTTTCTCCCTTTCGAGTTAGGTCCAAATTTTTTTTTTTTTTTTTTTTGCCCTCATTTCTCGAGTAACTTACCTCCTTTCTCGAGTTACTCGAGAAAGGTAAATTTTTTTTTTTCTTTTTTCGAGTAAGTCGAGAAAGTTAAAGTTTTTTTTTTCCCCTCCTCCTTTCTCAAGTAACTCGAGAGAGTTAATAATTTTTTTCCCTAAGTGTTTGGCTTTGAAGTATTGTGGTAAAATTAATAACTCAAATTGAGATAATCCTACAATCATATCAAATTTGACATGGCGACTTAGAGTTATGGTATTTTCTTTGTGGTGATCCTTATGGTTGGTTTGTTAAAGAATCCGAAGTTGCGTGAGATGCCGATCAATTTGGTCGGTTCTTAACCGCCTCTTAATATTGCAATCTTAATTTGTACCGAGGTCTCATATATATTTTATCCAACTTTTCTTTTTAATTAGTTACTTTTTGTGATTGAGCATTTTAGTAAGTCGAAACATGCCGTCGGACTATCAAATTTTGATATGTGGTAGCTAAATGAGTATTCTATGTTTCGAAAATGTCATATTTTTGGTTATCGTTTTCTATGTCAAACAAATTTTGTTACTCCATGACCGGGTGAAAAATTTTAGTAACACCGCCTTATTTTGAAATTTTTATTCACCGGTCATGGAGTAACAAAAAATTCTTTGACATAGAAAACGATCACCGAACAATACGAAATTTTCAAGGGACATAGAATACTCAGGTAGCTAACACATACCAAAAATTAGTAGTCCGACGGCATGTTTAGGCATACTAAAATACTTTTGCCGAAACCTCCTAGGCTGTTTTTCGGATTTATGCCGTCCGGCGTGCCGGAATCGCTATTATAAACCAATCAAAAAAATTTAAATAGTGTAAATATCTTCTTAAAATTTTGTGGACCTTGGTTTTTTGGTAGTTTTAGTGGATTCTCATGTTTTGGTTACACGTTAATGATGTGAACTTGAAAGGTTTTGCTAAACTTCATGTTTTTCTAGGATACAGTTTCTGTTGTCCAACTCAAAAATTTACTGCACCTTATATATTAAGTATTTTTACATAATTCCAGTTGGAGATGATAGCCCTATGGGTTACCTAACCATTGGCTTTGGTTTTACATAATTTCATGTTATATGACTCAATTTATGGACAATTTTGTAAACTGTGACAGCTTAAACCGAAAAACTAACTAGGATGTTTCGGTTAGCATTTTAGTAAGTCGAAATATGCCGCCGGACTATCAAATTTTGATATGTGGTAGCTACATGAGTATTCTATGTTCCTGAAAATTTCATATTTTTCGGTGATCGCTTTTCTATGTCAAATGAATTTTTGTTAATCCATGACTAAATGAAGTTTTGAAATTTTTTTTTTCCCACGCACGCAAACGGAAAAGTTATCTGCTCAAGCAAAAATTTTTTTTTTTTTTTTTGGTAGGTGGACTTTTCATGACAAATTTTTTAAAAAAAAAAAATTTCCCACTTTGCCGAGTAGGCAAAGTGGGGGAAAACCACAATTTATCCCACTTTGTCGAGTACTCGGTGCAGTGGGGAAATTTTTTTTAATTTATCCCACTTTGTCGAGTTACTCGGCAAGGTGGGATAATTAAAATGTTTTAATTTTCCCACTTTGCCGAGTAACTCGACAACCTGGAAAACATTAATTTTTTTTTTTTTTTTAAATTTTTGTGGGCCTTTTTTTTTTTTTTTTTTTTTGTAATTTGCACTTTTAGTCCACAATCTTTTATTTTATAACAAATTTATCCATTATCTTTTTTTAGCTTTGGCCATCCCCGACCTTTAAATTTTGTTACAAATTTTATTTTGTCCACCACTTTAAATTTTATTTTGTCCACCACTTTAAAAAAAAAAAAAAACAAATAACAACAAAATAAAATAAAATGTAAATAAAGTCCTACAACTTTAAAAAGTAGCCCAAATTTATTTTGATATTTTTCATTTTTTTAATTTTTGCTAAAGATGATTTTATAAAAATTTAATGCAAATATGTAGGACAAAAGGGTGATAGTTGGATAGCCAATGCCCCAAAAAAAAAAGTTGGGGTAGATTAGTTACAAATTTGAAAGGTTTGGACCAAAAGTGCAAATTAAAAAAATGAAAAAATGTCAAAATCAAATTGGGCTACTTTTTAAAAGTTGTAGCACTTCATTTACATTTTTATTTTATTTTGTTGTTATTAGTTTTTTTTTTTTTTGTTTATTTAAAAAGGAGGACAAAATAAAATTTGCAACAAAATTCAAAGGTCGGGGATGGCCAATGTTAAAAAAATATTAGGGGTAAATTTGTTATAAATGAAAAGGTTGTGGACCAAAAGTACAAATTACTAAAAAAAAAAAAAAAAAAAAAAAAAACCTTTTCAAACACTTTGCTCGGAAAAAGAAAAAGAAAAATCACATTTATTTTTTTTCCTCCTTTCTCGAGTTACTCGAGAAAGGAGGAAATAATTTTTTATTTCCTCCTTTCTCGAGTAACTCGAGAAAGGAGGAAAAAAGTGTTTTTTTTTTTTTTTTTTTTTTTTTCCTCCTTTCTCGAGTTAACTTGAGAAAGGTAAAAAAAAAAAAAAAATTTCCCTTCATTTCTCGAGTAACTCGAGAAATGTACCTCCTTTCTCGAGTCACTCGAGAAAGATAAATTTGTTTTGTTTCTCTTTTGTTGTTGATTTTACTTATTTTTTAGTTAGTTTTTAACTTTCTATTCACTTGTAAAGTATCATTGCTTTGCTTTAATAGGATCCAAATGCAAACTTTCAATTGAATGCTATATTACATATTTTATAGCATACTGAATATGCTATTATTTGTACAAATTGTTTATCAAGTCCATCTCTGCCGCCTCAAAAGAAAAAAAAAAAAAACGAGATACTTGCGCGACTCACAAAATGCTATATTACATATTGTATAGCGATGAATCATTATTATTTGTATAAATTGTTTACAAATTGTTTATCAATTCTACCTCTGTTGCCTAAAAAGAGAAGAATAATTGTGCGACTCACATAAATTGACTAAAGCGTTGAGCCGACATGAATTTGACTAAAACAAACTTTTATTTTTTTTTTCTCTAAGTTTATAATATTATAATACATTACGTGCAACGCACGGACTAAAAACTAGTGTATATATATATATATATATATATATATATATATATATATATATATATATATATATATATATATATATATATAATATAACTAAACAAGAGTTTGGATGAACAATGTCATAATTAAGATTCTTCAATTTCAATTCTCAAATTTTGAAAATGTGTTGATTATGTATTGATTTTAATTCTTCTCGTAATACTTGAAAAAATTGTCCCATTTTATTGAATTGTGGATTGTAACAAACCGAGAGGTAAGTTATTAATCTAGACCACGTAATAAAATTCGACAATTAAATAAAAGGTAGAGATCACACGCGTTTGTTATTGTTGTGGTCTTAATTTGAGTTCTTATGAGATTTCATACATTTAATTAATGCTTATTCTCGACTTCACATAGAGATATAATAAATTGATTTAATTACAAAAGACTAATTTGAACTCAAGAGAGCTAAATAAAGTTAAATTCGTGAATTCGATCAAGTGTAACATTAGGAAGAAAACATGAGAGGATAGATTAGAGATGATAACTATGGTGAAATTGTGAATCTCGACACTTTAATCATCATATTTGATAAATTCTTGATATTTATATTCACTTATGTTATTACATTGTTTTCTTAAATATCTTTAATAAATTTGTATAAATATTACAAACTTTGGTGAAAAGTGCCTCAAGAGTATAAAGCTATCATTTTACTAAAGAATTGAAAGTGCTAATAAGTGCGGGAGAGACACTTGAACACTTGAAATTGTTATTGACTTTTAAGAAGTAAAGAAATAGAGTTGAGAGCTCAAAGAAATTAGAGAAAAAGTGGTGAAGTTCTTATGATGAGAGGTAGGTCTCAAACTAGGAATCACGATGGTCAGAACAATTATGAATCAAGTGGTAAAAAGAATGGTAGTTTTCGTTCTAAGTCAAAGGCAAAATCGAAAGGTAATAAATGTTATGGATGTGGTAAATCTAGAAATTTCATAAAAGACAGCTAAAGAGAGAAAAATAAACTAGGAGAAAAGGTCATAGATGAGGCAAATGTTGTATCCACTTCTAATGAAGACCCCTGGCAAGGTCTATGTGTCGATGAATTTTGAATCCACTAAATTAAATTTGACTGTGAATCCCATTTGCTTGAATGGATACTTCATTCTGTTGCATCTTTTGATGTTACATTTCATAAATAATGGTTTGAAAACTTGCATGAATATGAGTGTGGACATGTGGTGATGTGTAATAACCTTGCATGCAAAGTGGTTGGAATTGATTATATTATTGTTAAATTTGATGTTGTCTACGTGCTTAATTTAAAAGGGTCAGTAGGGTCAGTTATATTCTTGAAATGGTTAGGAATCTTATTTCAGTGGGAGAATCACAAAAGAGTGGACATACTAGTAAAGTTGAAAATGGAATGTTAAAAATGATTAAGGGTAATATTGTGAGGTGATCATTGTGTACTTGAAAAATATCAAAAAATATCTTTCTCATCACGACACTACTAGTGTCTTAGAGTATATAAATGCTTATCTATAATGGGCTCGCTAGTAATCCCACTTGAGGGGTAACATTTCTTCTTGTCCATAATTGATGATTTGCTAGGAAAGTTTTGGATTTATCTTTTAAAGGATAAATCTAAAAAATTTAGGAAATTTAAAAAATTGGAAATTGCAAGTTGAAAATCAAAGCGGAAAGAAGATTAAATATCGAGAACTTATAATGACCTTGAGTTTTGCAATGCTAATTTTGATAGTATATGTAATTAATGTGGTACAACTAGACATAAAACTATTCTTTATATTTTCCAACAAAATGGGGTTGCAATGAATCGTACTTTTTTGGATAAAGTTAAATGCATGATGCTAAGTTTTGGTATTCCAAAATTATTATGGGGTGAGGCTATTATGATTGCATGTTATTTGGTTAACTTGACTCCATCTGCTACATTAAATAGTGATACTCCACATGAAAAATGGTTTGGTATATGTGTTGATTATTACAAGCTTAAAACCTTAGGTTGTGCTGCTTTCTCTCATCTAAATGAGGGAAAACTTGAACCTATGACTACAAATGTGTTTTTCTAGGGTATCTTGAGGGTGTTAAAGGGTATAGGCTATGTGATAGAAGCCAAAAGGGAGTGATAATCATTATAAGTCAAGATGACACATTTAATGAGTATGAGATGCCTTGTTTGGAGTCAAATTCTAACTTGTCGAGTGAAAACCAACAAGATAATAATAGTGGACAATCCCATGTAGAGTTGAAAAATGTGAGTACCCACATTCAGCAAAATCAGCAACATATAGATAAAGAGATAGGTCATGAAGTTGTAGAAGAACACCGAAATGATCAAAATACTTTTGGCTAATTACCGGTTAGCTAGAGATAGAGTAAGAAGACAACATATAGGGCCTCAAAGCTAGGATATGAATGTGATTTTGCCCTAGCCTATGCTAGTTATCAAGACCTAGTTGATAAGGAGCCAAACATTTATGAGGAGACCATGGAGAGTGAGCAATAATAGGAGTGGTTGAAAGCAAATGAATGAAGAGATGAGTTCTCTTGCTAAGAATCAAACTTGAGAGTTAGTCCTTAAACCTAAAAACAAGTCCATTGTTGATTGTAAGTGGATTTTAAAGGTTAAAGAGGAACAACTAAGAGTGAACCTTTAAGATTTAAAGCCAGATTAGTAGCTAAGGTTTATAAACAAAGATGGGATATATTATAATGAAATCTTTTGTCATGTTGTTAAGTATGCCACTATTAGGGTCATGCTTGCTTTGGTTGCATATTTTGACTAGGAACTTGAACAAATTGAAGTTAAAACTATTTTCTTGCATGGTGAACTTGATGAAAAGATTATTATGAATCGAATTTTTAAAGATAAACTAAAACTTGATCGTGTGTGTTTTCTTAAGAGGTTATTATCTGGTTTAAAACAATCAGCTAGACAGTGGTACAAATGGTTTGATTCTTTTGTGTTAACTATTGTTTTTCAAAGAAGTAAATTTGATTATTGCATATATTATCAGCATCATGATGTTAATAATAATTGTTTTTTTTAATTATTAACATCATGATGTTAATAATAATTTTTGTATGTCGATGACATGCTCTTGATTGGATCTATCATGAAATTGATAGATGAGATAAAAACTATTTTGAGTAGTGAATTTGACATAAAAGGCCTAGGAAATATTAAAAGAATCTTAGGCATAGAGATAGAAAGTGATATGTTAAATTCTTTTCCATTTTTAAATCAAGTTCGATATGTGTTTAAAATATTGAGTAGGAATGATTGTAAACATGTTACATTACCTTTATAAAATAACTTTGTTTTGTCTAACCTGCTAATGATGAAGAAGTGAAATATATGAGTAGAATTCCTTATTCAAATGCAATAAGATACATTATGTATTTTATGGTGTGTACTAGAGATGACTTAGCATTTACAGTTAGTAGACTTAGCAAGTTTATGTCTAATCTTGTGCCAAATCATTGGAAAGCTTTAAAATAGTTGCTTTAGTAATTGAAAGGAGTTAGTGAGGTAAGACTCATGTACAAGTTTAGTACAGAGGGTATAAAATTAAAAAGTTTAACATATGTAGATTGTGATGGAGATAGATATAATAAAAATATACTTTCTTTTATATGTTTACTTGCCAAATTAAGAAATCATATTTTCCATTAAAACCCCCAAATCAAAATGGTGTGCTGTTATTTTTACACAAAAATGCACAGGATACAAAATAAGCGAGGCAAGAACCTTAAGCAAGTGAATATCGACTAATGCAAATCATTTTGTAGCACACAAAGACGGTAGCAAGCCAATCAAACTTTCCTAAGTTTCACAAGTATACACCAATATATAACCCTAAGATTCTATGAGAATTATATCTTGGGTCAATGGATGAGATAGAAATGGGTCAAGTCTACTAACGAGATGAAAAGTATATGGCAGCAGTCAAAACATTTAGTTTCAAGCACAATATATCAATCTCACGTAGGATTGAAGCATAAGTCACAGCAAATAGTACCCTAGGTCTAACAACAGGCAATCCTAATAGCTATCCCACACGATGACCGCTATTGTGAAAAGGTAGATGACTATCCCGCACGATAGATTTAATTGCAGAAAAATAAAATGACAGAACATATTTGTTATTCATATTACCAGAGAGATGGAAACCTTAAGGCCACACACTATTTGCCTTAGGGTGATTAACTCAACACTAAAGATAGAATGCACCACAACTGGATGTCAGGAACAACAACAGAATGATGTCGCTATCAAGAAGTCACGGAAAGAACCCCCTCACGTGCCGACACTCACCACCTAGAGATCTAGTATGCACCCATCCATGTGTCATCGTTGGAGACTCCACTGGCTGCACGTGTCACTACAGAATGTGTCTTGATGTCGCAAACCTAGATATGTCATCTTTTCACCCAGGCGATGCTTGGTATGGTTAGAAACAAATGGGACAGATCTTTCCTTCTTCTTCGAGATACGGCCACCAACATTGTTTTTCTTGCACCAAAGAACACCACCAAGGATCTAATACCAATTTTTGTGTAATGTACTCCTCTTTTAATTGATTACAAGGTAAAAACGAGGCTCAGATTTTATAGCTTAAAGATCCACAATGTGTCAATCCTCAAATTGGAACCAAAAGGATAGATTTAGATTAGACACCACTAGTATATCACTCATAAAGAGTAATTGTCTCACAAAGAAACAAGGAACAAAAATGCACGAAAACCAATGAAGGGTAGTCACCGGGTTCAAGAAAAAGTGGGCACAAGGCACTTATTTTTTATATTGTATATTGTGTGATGTACTTGGAATAATATAATGGCAACTCACCATTGGATCACAATGGCTTGGATCCTTAATGTTAGGTTTGGATTATCTAAACTGAGCCACTGACCAACGATCCAAATGACCGTTAATCCTCCAAGTGGCCTATTAAGTCCTTTGGTCCTTCTTTGTTATTTAGGCTGACACATTATAGAGTGAACTTAAATTTTTTTCAATACTGGACTCAAAACCTATGAAGATATAAATGTGTCCCAAATTTATCATCACAGTCCTGAAGTTTATTTGGGATTAAAACCCAACTCACAATTTTTTTTATTAGTCTGCATAAATTCCAATACCATTAGCTCATATTTTTCACATAATTATGAAAACGTTAACTAGGAAAGAAATAAAAATAATAAAATTAAAGTAAATGTTATAAAACGCAAATAAAAATAGTAAAAAAAGAAAGAAAATGAGAAGAGAAATTAAGCAAAAAACATGTAATAAAAAAGGATCAGAAAAAAGAAATTAAAAGAGAATGGTTGAAATATGTTGTCTCGACTCAAATTTGGGCACCTCACTAAGTCAATTCAAAATAACAAACAAAAAGATGTCACACAATATACTACAATTTACGTCACTTTTGAAATGATGACATCTTTCTATTTACTATTCTGAGCTAATGTAGTGCAACACATAGTTTGTCATGAGGTTGATCGTGTCCCATAAATAAAATGAGATATAGTTTTGATTGGCGATCGGTCAATACGATTTTCATTGTACGAGTTCTTATTGATCACCAGGTTGAGAGCTAGTGAAGAGCCCTCCTTGGAGCCCCATATTGAGTCTTGTCATAGATTGATAAAAAATACTTTAAGAAGTGTTAGAATGGCATAAAGATATAGAATTTGAAAGAGGTGCCTGAACGTCTCAATGTATGTGTAGAAGACAAGTACAAGATGGGCATGTTTATCTTTTGGAGACACTAGTATTGCCCAAAGAAAATTACACTTACATAAATTCAAACTATTTGTCAATAGTATATTATTTGGATTTTTCAATGAGTTATCCTTGGGGAAAGGCTCGATCGCATAATTGAAGTATTCAAGAGAGATTGGAGGAATTTGGTTGTCGTTGATTAGTGTGATTTTACACTTATACGGACCATCAAAAGTGGATGATTATGAGTGTTCTTAAGTGAATTTTTAATTAATTGTGTGTTGATTTGATTGTTTTAGGTCAAAACTCGAGTTCGGATAGAATTGGACTATAAAATGGATCGAAAGCATACGATAACATGGAATTGAGGACCTACATGTAATCTCATAAAAGTTGAAGGACTTGGATTGCAAATAAAAGAGGATGAAATTAAAATAAAAGAGAAAATCCAGGGACTAAAGTGGAGACATTAGAAAGATGAAGGAAATATTGAAGAAAATATTGGCCCTTGCGATAGCAAGGGCATTTCGTACCAAAATTTTATTTTCCTTAATTTAATCAAACTCTAATTTGGTAATTCTTTTGGGACACGACTTCTATACAATTAGATTTTTTTGGAGACTCATAAATAGAGATTATGATTCAAACAAAAGGGGGCCAACCATATACAACAATTAACAGAGACTAGAGAGGCAATTGACATCAAAGAATCAAGGGTTTCAAGCTTTGCAAGGAGGTGATAGATTCTTGGTGCATGATCTTCATATATTTCTTGTTTTCACTCTAAACCCGATTTTGTATTTTATTCTCCTCTTTTGTTTTTATTCTTTTATGATGTGTAATTAAATAATAGTTTAGATGAACGATGTAACCTAGTTTAGATTCTTCAATTTCAAATTTTCAAGTTTTGAATATGATGTTGATTATGTATTGACTTTACTTATTCTCGTAATACTTAAAATAATTGGCCACTATTTCATTGAATTGTGAATCGTAACAAGCCGAGAAGTGAGTTATTAATCTAGACCACGTAGTAAAATTCGACAATTGGATAAAAGATAGAGATATACACTTTTGTTATTGTTGTAGTCTTAATTTAGATTCTTAAAAGATTTAATACATGTAATTATAGCTTATTCTAACTTCACATAGAGATGTAATAAGTTGACTTAATTAGATATGACTAATTTAAACTCGAGAGAATTAAATTAAGTTAAATTCGTGAATTGATCGAGTATAACGTTAAGAAGAAAATTTGAGAGGAGAGATTAGAGATGATAAGTATGGTGAAATCGTGAATCGACACTTTAATCATCATATTTGATAAATTCTTAATATTTGTGTTTACTTACGTTATTACATTGTTTTCTTAAAATAATAGTTGTAGGTTAATAGTTAAAATAAACGTATTTCAAATTGTTTTCAATAGATTGAGATTAGGATTAATTGAACTAATATAAATAAAATAGTCTTCATGGGAATGAGAAGTTTTGATTCATTAGGTCCACTTTATTACTTGTTGACGATAATGTGCACTTGCAATATATTTTCACAAGAAGTTTTTAGTATAGTTACCAGAGAATGCTACTAACTATCCAGGTCCAAGTTTGCAAGAACCACTCCATCTTTGAACATCAAACCAGGGAAGTTTGTTGTCACCTTCTCTTCTTTCCATTTTCTTTGCAAACATTGAAGACAATGTTTATTCAAAGTTTTTTTTTAACTAATTTTTTTTCATACTTGTGTATTGTTAGACAGCCTTGCCGGCTAATGATGTGATTCTTTTGAAAATGTTTTAATTCATGATTTGTAGACATGAATGATACTTGTTTTATTATATTCATAAACTTATCCATTTTAGATCTTTAATGAACACGATAGTCATGATGTTCATTGTGTAGGTTGGTTGTACTTGTAGGTTGCGAGTAAACCAATACCATATATACAACTCAATCATTTAACCAATTGAACTAATAGTTTGTGAAAGTTCTAAAATCTAGATTAATTAAATGAAAAAAATAATCTTAATTAAATAAACAGTGGACAAATCGCAGTCAGAACTGTCACATTATAATGAAAAGTAGTTCTGACTCGTACAAGCGGGTTCAGACATTGTTTAACAGTAGTTTGTTTGGAGCGAAATTTAAAGAATTAAATACGAACACACAATATGTAACGTGGTAAACCAGAAGGAAACATCCACGGACCCCCTGCGATGGGTAAAAAAAATTCACTAATAATTTTAATTAAAAATACAATAGTATCTAGTTTTTGTAATTTTACAAAATTAAAAAAAATAACAACCAAAAGAATATAGATCAACTCTCCTTTGATACTTCTCATTTTGACTTGTTGATGAAGTGGAATCAAACGCACCGGTCTTGATTGTATCGCCACTTTCCTATTGTACTTGACAACAACCACCACTTGGATTAAGAACCCTCGTTCTTAACTTCATGCCAAGTAGATTAATCAAGATATGAAATTTTTCTTGAGCACCAATTTGTTTTTTATTCCTCAATGAGTTTGAAAGAAAACATTTTTGCTTTGAAACTTAATCAATGAAGCTTTATGTCTTGTTTATTCATCATGGATTCGGCTAGCTATGAGCTTAAAGAACAAAAACCAGAATTATGTATTCAAAGCTTAATTCCTTATGATTTGTACTCTTGCTCATAGGTAAAGTAATAATTAAATTAGAAATTATTTCTTACTTAAAAATCTGCAATAAGAGTGGTAATAAAATTAGTAGGAAAGATATAAAAGATATTCTAGATTTGTAGAAAGAATGTATTAAGGAAACTCGAGATTATCTTTTAATATTTCCTTCATACACAAATCCAAGAAAGTAAGATAAGGTACTTTAACCTACAAGAGTGTTGTTCCTGATATTCACGTGATCAGATTATATTATGTAAGGAAATAGAATAAAATTCGCAGCTTATAGATCTGGAATAAAGATCTGCTTTCCATCTCATCCATCGGAATTGGAAGCAACGTGTCCAGTCGAATGTACACACTTACCTCATCTTTTATCATTAAAAATCAGTAATATTAATTAAGTAAGCCAATATTTAAAAAAAAAAAGAAAAAAATATGACACCATATTTTTCCCAATAGTTTGGATGTAGTTGAGCCATGAGAGTAACTATATAGGGGTGTGGTGATTTTGTGTATGTTGAATATTGGTGTGGAATGTTTTGGGCTAACAAATGGAAGCTAGGTAATGACCCGGATGCTAGAAATCTAATCATCGCATATAAATTCTTGCACAAAAGGACATTGCATGCCCGTAGAGGTTCTCAAAACCCGGTCCCCTAAAGTTTGTAAAACCTAGAGCGATCGGCCTAAAGCTCGCTACAAGGGTCATCTAGAAATCTCAAAGGAGTGAGGTTTAACATATAAGAGGGGAAAAAAATAAAAGCAATAAAAGAAAAGCATCTTCAAACAAAAGTTGCAAAAATTGCAAGATTGAGCTTTTGTGATTATAACTTGGGATTTAGATAACTGGTGGGTTTGAATTGCCTAGTGGAAGCTTGACAATCGAAACACTTAATAAAAGGAGAATCATCACAAACCTAGGTAGTTGCTATCATTGACAAGGCCTAACCAAACTTGAGTGGAAGAATAATGAGTGAATTGAAAACAACTTTCAACGTAATACCCCTAGTTTAAGAGAAAACGTCGAGTGTGGAGAAAGTGCTTCTACTGAGTGGAAAAGGAAAATTGGACCATTGAGGGTCGAGTTATCACCAACTTAGCGGATGTTAATATTTCAGATTGACTACTCACACACACACACACACACACACACGTCGAGCATGGAATAAATTAAAACTTTTTGTGGTAGCATGTTTGGAAACTCTTCATGGATTGTAAGCAGTATCAAATGCTGCAGTGAAAATGGCGAACTATCTAATTTGTGTAGTGTTATTCTTCTAGTAACTTTATTTCATTTTGTTTGGTGTTTTGATGTGGTTGTGAGTAAATAGCGTGTTCAAGGACAAACGAATGTTCAAGTTTTGAGGAATTTGATTAGTGTGGTTTTACACTTATCAGGACCATCAAAAGTGGGCGATTAGGAATGCTCTTAAGTGAATTTTACTTAATTGTGTGTTGATTTGAACATTTAGGTCAAAACCCGAGTTTGGATGGAAAATGACTTAAACCGTACGAAAATTGGAATTGGGGACCTACACATAAGCTCATAAAAGTTGAAGGACTTCGGTTGCAAATAAAAAAGGATGAAAATTGAAATGAAAGAGAAAATCCAGAGACTAAAGTGGAGACATTGGAAACATGAAGGACTTACCGTGCAAATAATCAGGAACTTAAGCCGCAAAATTGAAGGAAATAGTGTGCGATAGCAATGACCATCCAGGAGAGATCAGAAGCCCACCATCTATGCCCTTGCAATCGCAAGGACATTTCATGACTAGAATTTTGTTTTTTCTTATTTTAATCAAACTCTAGTTTGGTAATTCATTTGGGACACGACTTCTATACTAAATTAGGTTATTTTGGAAATCATAAATTGAGATTATGATTCAAACAAAAGTGGGCTAACCATATACAATAATTAAGAGAGATTAGAGAGGCAATTGTCATCAAAGAAGCAAGGGTTTCAAGCTTTGCAAGGAGGTGATAGATTCTTGGTGCAAGATCTTCATCTATTTCTTGTTTTCGCTCTAAACCCAGTTATGTATTCTATTCTCATATTTTGTTTTTATTCTTTTATGATATATATATATATATATAATATAACTAAACAGTAGTTTGGATGAACAATGTAACCTAATTAAGATTCTTCAATTTCAATTCTCAAATTTTGAAAATGTGTTGATTATGTATTGATTTTAATTCTTCTCGTAATACTTGAAAAAATTGTCCCATTTTATTGAATTGTGGATTGTAACAAACCGAGAGGTAAGTTATTAATCTAGACCACGTAATAAAATTCGACAATTAAATAAAGGGTAGAGATACGCTTTTGTTATTGTTGTGATCTTAATTTGAGTTCTTATGAGATTTCATACATTTAATTAATGCTTATTCTGACTTCACATAGAGATATAATAAATTGATTTAATTACAAATGACTAATTTGAACTCAAGAGAGCTAAGTAAAGTTAAATTCGTGAATTCGATCAAGTGTAACATTAGAAAGAAAACATGAGAGGATAGATTAGAGATGATAACTATGGTGAAATTGTGAATCTCGATTAATCATCATATTTGATAAATTCTTGATATTTATATTCACTTATGTTATTACATTGTTTTCTTAAATTAATAGTTGTAGTTCAATAGTTAAAATAAACGTATTTCAAATTGTTTTCAATATATTAGGATTATGATTAATTGAACTAATATATAAATAAAATAGTCTTCGTATGAATGATAATTCGGACTCATTAAGCCAACTTTATTACTTGTTAACGATATGTGCACTTGCAATTATTTGCACAACAGCCGTACAAGACAGCAAATGAGAAATACCCATATTCTATACACGGATTTCCGCTAGCGTTGTATGTAATACTTTTAAAATTATAATTTAATGTGCATTCTATTTAGATTGTAATATTTTGAATCTTATATAGATTTGGAAATATGAAGCCATACCATGTATTGAGCGGAGACACGGCTTCATATGCCGACACTATAGTGGAGGGCAATGTCCTGAGGATATGTTGCTGGAATTCATCTGAAATGCCTACCTCTAAAGATATTTGTGCTGATATGGACGAACCAAATGTGAGTATCTTTTAACTGTAGATAAATATATTAAGTACTTAAATAATTTTTTACTCGATAGTTTCTTTAAACTCAGTTCGTAGAGATAGTTGTTCGTTGCACACTCAGGCCTAGGCAGAAAGAGGCCTCTCAAGCATATTGGACACGGAGATTGATCCATGGAGTGACAAGGTTGATGATCCAACTATTCATGTTTTTTAGGTAGTATAAATAGTGCAACATCGTCTATTACTGTTAATTCTCCTCGACGAACACCTCATTCTCCTAATGCTTCTACATCTTGTTGGGATCCATATTCCATTCTTAGGCCATTTACTACTCCATTCTTAGCAGAAGATGTGGGATGAGAAAAAAGAAAAGATCAATCATGCTTCGATCTCCTTATACAAATCCCAAAAAAATGAGGAAGCTTGCAATGTCAATGCCTTTGATCCCTTTCGAGAGCTTGATCCAACTAAGGCAGCTGACTTAGATAATTGGAATGATAATGCATATGAATGGAATTTTTTTTAGTACAATTATTTTGTTGAAATTGCATATATCCTTACGTTATTATTATTCATACAGTCAAGAAGTGGAGTTGATACTTTCCACGAAGACTAAAAGATTTAAAAGATTGTTTTGTGAACATGTACACTTAGTATATGGACTTATTAATGTGTTCTTAAAATTTCACACCATATTGACATAGCATTGTTTTTGCTGAGGTCACATGCAGGGACACATTTGACTCTATTCACGCAAGATTGTGCTTTTACTACATTGTACAATATGAGATTGGATGATTTTGAGTTAAGCAAAAAAAAAAAACAATAGCATATTTTAAATGGTTCAAGCATGTTTTAAAATACATATTTGGTAAAAGTTCAGAGAAGAATAAGTGATGGGATTCTTATACATCATTATATATTTTGTGTTTATTTCTCCCTCTCTAGAAGAAGCACTAATTCTTACATCGGATGACCCATGAGGGAGAATTCCCGCCCTCTCTTTACAGGTTATTGAAGCATTGGACCCACATTTTCGATAATCGGAATAAATCCTCCGATGACTCTATTTTCATAGGATATATCATTGGCACCGTCTGTGGAAAATTGAACAAAAAGTTATGGCAAGACCAACAAGAGCTAGAAATGAGGATGTGCCGACTTTGTGACTAGAGAAAGTGAACAAGTACCCCACTACCCGACTTTGTGACTAGAGATAATTTCAACACTCTTAGCACTGAAGTGGCTACTCTAGTAGCGTTATTTCAGAATCAAGCAGATGGGGCTGACACCATGGTCCCAATCTGCAACCACCAAATACACCACCTACAGTTCAACATGAGTGCCCACTAATGCTCCCTCGTCCAGCTGCATAACCAGCACCCTTAAGTTTGGAAAAAAGGATGGAAGAGCTAATAAACCATAAAATTGATGAGGCTATGGCAAGGATGAAAGATAAATATCTACAAATGGTGTTGGAGAATGACCCGTTTGCACCAGAAGTTATGATAGTCTCCCTGTTAGAGGGTTTTGAACGACTGGATATTGAGAAGTACGAAGGGACTACTGACCCACTCGACCACTTGAGAATCTTTGTTGATCTAATGCAAATTCATGGCATGCCAGATGCTGTCATGTGTCGTGTTTTCCCACCCACTTTAAGGCATGAAGCTTGTGACTGGGTAGCAACCTTACTTGCTAAATCCATAAGGACTTTTGATGACTTTTCAAGGCGCTTTACTGCTTACTTTGCTAGTAGCAAATGAAGTAAGAAGTCTAGCATTGGGCTAATGTAACTAGTACAAGAGAAAGATGAACAGCTTAAAGAGTTCATTGCTAGATTCAACCGTGCAACCTTGGGCATCAAGGACTTGCAAATGTTCACTGTGGTAACTACTATGATGAGCGGCACCAAAAATTACTCCTTCAAAATGTCATTCTCCAAAAGTCCCCTCAACTCGATCTATGAACTACTGAAAAGAGGAGACCACAAAGAGCATGCGGGACCACAAAGAACCACAGTCAAACAAGAGGAACCAACCTACTATACCTTAGGAGCCAGTATGATCAACTAGCCAATAACCAAGTTCACAAGCGTGACGAATGAGAAACTTAGGTTGATTGGTTAATGAATGATTTTAACTTGTATGTAGCTTATCTTATTTTGTTTCCTATATAATATCAGCTACTGGCCTTGATAAAAGTCCCCACATTTATATTTGGATAGATCCTCTCGTTTTAGTCCAATTAAAAATTAGGACTAATAAATGATAAAGGTTACATGAAGGGTAAGAAGACCTCTAATCGCTATAAATCAATCGAGGCAGCAAAGTCCCTCAATACAGGCAACAAATCACTCAATGAAGTACGTAGCAAATCTCCTCAATCGAGCTAATAACCCATTCAATAGAGTAGGTGCCAACAATAAGCCACTCAATCGAGTAGGCATCAAAGTCTTTCAATCGAGACAATAAGCCACTCAATCGAGCAGGCACTAGAAATAAGCCACTCAATAGAGAAGGTAGCGAATACCTTCAATCAAGGTAATAAGCCACTCAATTGAGTAGGCGCCAGCAATAAGCCACTCAATCAATTAGGCAATAAAGTCCCTCAATATAAGTAATAAAGTCGGAATGGTCCTTAATTAGATGCATTAAATCACCTAAGAATTTAATTAAAGACCGCAACAATAATAAAAGCGTATATCTATCTTTTATCCAATTGTCGAATTTTACTACGTGGTCTAAATTAATAACTTACGTCTAGGTTTGTTACAATCTACAATTCAATGACAAATAATGGCCAATTATTTTAAGCATTAAGAGAAGAAGTAAAATCAATACATAATTAATTTATAAGCAAAACTTGAGAATTGGAATTAAAGAATTTAAACTAGGTTACATCGTTTGTAGAACCCCGATTTCTTTATTGTTATTATTTATTATTAAAGGAGCTAAGTGAAAAACAAATTTTAGAATTTATTTATTTAACTGGGCCAAATAATTTATTTGTGAATGAATGAGTTTTAGTATATTGATATTGGGCTTGTTGGGTAGCTCGTATTTATTTACGATTAACGGCCCGAGAAAAAACATTTTTGGATAAGCTAAACTCAAGATAAAGACGGTTAAAAATTTATATGGTAAAATGAATTCAAAATGGACTATTTCTTTAAGATAGCATTTCGGTCAGATTGTAGATTTCCATTTGAATTCCAATCTCTTTTTTTAAAGCTTATCTCCATCTCTATCTCTCTTATTTTGTTTAGAATACCAATACAACTACACTTCTAGAGTTTTTTTTTTTTTTTTAGCAAGGCTTAATATATAAAAATTAGTCCTCCACTCACGTTTCATTCAAGAAAAACAGCCGACAGTTTTGCTTACTCCTCCACATAAAAGAAAATATTTTATTCTCTTCAGCAGCCTTGTGGTACCTTTTGCAAGTTTTGCATCCAGTCATTCAATTTTTAGTGCAATTCATTTATAAGAACTAAGATGAGATGCTATGTGCTATTAGTCGATTTCCACAACTTTCTGTTTATTGTAATTATATATGATAATTTAATTACTTGAGTTCAGTACTCATTCGGGAGAAATCATCAATCAGTTCACTTAAACTTTCGGGTTCAGTTAAACCTTCGAGTTTCAGTTTATTTGCACCACTTGCTTGAATTATCATTGGCATTGTGTGATAATTCCCAGTTCAGTTTAGTAAGATAATTTTTATATGTAATTATAATTTTTAGACTGATTGTGGGATAGCAAGCACTTCACTGAGTATAATTATTTGTATTCATCCCTCATTTTAACAAATTTTCAGGTAATGATTAACGTGATGGATGCGTGGCGGATTAGTGAAGTTGCCGTACCAATGGTCGCCAAATAAAATTAGTTTTATCTAGGATGCTTTATTTAATAAGACGGTTAGCGTCACAGTTTCAATTATTATTTAGCGTTTGACAATCTATTTTCTTTAATGTTTGTGAATTAACCAAATATTTAAACAATTGAGATTTTTATTATTCAAGTCACTTTTCCGCAATAATTTACTTTCTTATGAATTTTAATAACTCACCGAAGCCTTAGAAATTCTAGGGCGTTACAAATGGTATCAGAGCCCGAGTTTACCTTTCTGTAGACTTAGAAAAAAAATATTTCGTTGAACAGTACCATCTACTGTTCACATGAACAATGACCAATTTTTTTTTCAGTGAACAATGTTTCTACTACTCGCATGAACAGTAATTATAAATTTTTTTCAAACAGTGTTTCTACTATATGCATGAACAGTAAACAAACAAATATTTTTGTGAACAGTACAATAATTTTTTGTGAACAGTAACAAAAAAATAATAATGAATATTTTTTGGCACGAGACCTTTGACACCCAGAGCTCATTGATCAGCCACCATCCAGTATATTTTTTTTAGGTACGAATGTTTATTTGCCATAAATTATTTTGCTAATCTGAATAAATTCATTAGCATGATTTTATAAAATATTTATGGCTTTTTTTTTACTATTGCATTTGAATTATTTAGTAATACGGTATAGTTGTTTAAGGTTAAACAGTATGTGAAACATGGTGATGTATTTTTTTTACAACCAGAAACTTTAAATACATAACTTGTCAGACTTTTCGTAATATAGGTGACAAACATGGTTAGAAATAGGCAAACTGCAAGGAAAAACTTTGGGTATGGAGGCGTTGTAGATCCCAATACTGCAATAATTCGAGCCTATGAACATTTCGTTCCAGATCTTGACTCTACGATTGAACAACATGTGTGACGATTCCATGCAGCCTGGGAATGAGCTTTGAAAGTCAGGTTTCAGAGCACTCATGCACAAGCTATCACACATCTATTAGACACCTTCTCAGATGAGGGCCAGCGCGATTGCGACGGCCATACTTAGGGCCCTAAAGGATATCTTTGGATCCGGGCATGGTAGATTTTGAAGATTTTTGTAGGGCTTTCATTGACACTTGGGAAGAGTTTGCTGTGGTGGCAAATGTACAGCTTGTTGGAGAAGCTGAAGTTGGGCTAGAGTTAGGAGAATGACCTAATTTTGAGTTCGAGTTTGAGAAGCCCGAGTTAGAAGACGATCTTGAAAATGAGGCTGAGTCTGAGCAAGAAATTGAGCATGAGCACAAGTCGGACAGAAATTGAGGTCAAGCACAAGCGCTAAGGCTGGACACGAGGTGAACCGTAATCGAGCGTAATCAAGTGTTACTTCAGATGATGAAGCTCCACCGACCAAGGTTCTAAAAGTACATGGAGGATGGATAAGTGAAGATGAGGATTATGATTTAGGAATAATAGTTTTTCCATTTTATTCTTGTTGCGTTTATTTTTAAAATAAAATTAAAAATGTTGAGGTTAGTAGAAATTTTAGTTGGATTTAATTATAAACTTTTTTTTTATTTTTCTCTTTTATTAAAAAATATTATTAAAATTTTATAAATTTTGTTTCTTTCTTTTCACTCCGTTAGAAAATACTTTGTATAGTGTTACGCTGTCGAGCAATCCTAAGATAAAATTGTTTTGTTTCATTCAAAAGAAATACCTCGACAAACACAAAGCCAAGCAACTATGTTCAGAGACTTTATGAGAGCTGTGCAAGACTTGGACAGATAGCTAGGCTCAGGAGCCACACCCAAATGCAACAAGGGTTGACAACACGAGTTCGATGGTTGAGCAGTTTCGTCGTTTCAAACCACCATCCTTTAATGGTGAGGATGACCTTTTCGTGGCCGAGGAGTGGCTGAGGAGACTTGAAAGGATTTTTGAGCATTTGAACTACAACGATATGCATAAGGTTTCTTGTACGAAGTTCATGCTGATTGACGATGCTAACCATTGGTGGGAATCTGATTCACGCACTAGGACTGCATTGCAGCAACATAGTCTCACCTAGAACCAATTTAAGGAAACATTGCTAGGAAAATATTTTTCTCAGTCATTGAAGGACCAAAAGGAAGCAGAATTTCTTCAACTCACGCAACGAAACATGCCGCTTGGAGAGTACGAAAGGAAAATCTAACGGCTGTCTAGGTATGCATAACACCTAGCTGACGAAGGCCAAGAGGTTTGAGATGGGCTTACGACCTGAGATCAAAGGAATCATAGCCGTCCAGCTGTCTACTACCTATGCAGAAGCCTTACATCGGGCACAAGCAATCTCTAATGGCTAAGGATTGGAAAAGAAACCCCTGTACAGTGTTGAGTCTTCAGAGAAAAAAAAGTGGCAAGGTCACAACAAAGAAAAGTACAAAGACCAGAATAAGAGAATAAGGACTGAGTCAGGCCGAACCAGAAATATTCCTACATGTCCCAAGTGCAACAAACGACATTTTGGCAAATGCCTTCAGGGAAAAGGAGTATGCTATAATTGTGGTAAGACTGGCCATTTCCTAAGAGAGTGTCCAGAAAAGAAAAAATAAGATTACTAACCTAAAAAAGGGAAGGCTAGAGTATTTACTCTAGCAGGTCGATAGGAAGAGCGGGGGAGAGTAGGACACGGACGTGATAACAGGTATTCCACCAATATCTAATATACCTGTTATTGTCCTGATAGATTCTGGAGCTACGCATTCTTTTATTTCTACTGTTTTTATGGATAAGATTGGAAATAAATATGAGAAAATGAATGGCATGCTAGATGTTAGTATCCCTTCAGGCGAGATCATTATTACAAATCAAATAGTTAAGGACGTAAAGTTACAAATCGAAGGAAGGATTTTAAAAGCAGACTTGTACCTATTAAGAATGAAAGACTTTGATGTAATATTGGGAATGGACTGACTGAGTGGAAATCATGCAACCATCTTATGCCGCGAGTATGAAGTCTTGTTTCAAATGCCTGGAGAAGAACAATTTCGTTTTTTTGGACAATATTTGGGACTCCGCCCAAATTTGTGTCTTCTTTGAAAGCAGAAAAGATGTTAAGCAAGGATTCGTGCCGAAGATTTTTATTAAATATCATTAGCAAACCTCAATCAGAGCAGAAAGTGAAAGATACATCAGTGGTTCAAGAATTTGAGGACGACTTCCCTGAAGATCTAACTAGAATACTGCCTGATCGACAAGTAGAGTTCACAATTGACTTAGCCCTTGGAACAGGACTAGTATCTAAAGCCCCTTAACGAATGGCACCGAAAGAGTTGCAAGAGTTGGAGATGGAACTACAAGAATTACTGGATAAGGGTTTTATCCGACCTAGCGTATCTCTGTGGGGAGCGCTAATGTTGTTCATTAAGAAGAAAGACGGGTCGATGAGGATGTGTATTGACTATAGAGATTTAAATCGCCTAACTATAAAGAATAAATACCCACTCCCAAGGATAGAAGATCTTTTTATCAGTTGAAGGGTGCAAAGGTGTTTTCAAAGACCGATCTGAGATTAGGCTATCACCAATTCAAAGTAAAGGACTATGACATCCCAAAAACAGCTTTTAGGACTTGCTACGGGCACTATAAGTTCACTGTTATGCCTTTTGGGTTGACAAATGCACTCGCCGTATTCATGGACTTAATGAACCAAGTTTTTCATCCGTACTTGGACCGATTCTTTATAGTTTTCATCGACAACATTTTAGTATACTCAAAAGATAAGTATCAGCATGAGGAACATTTGAGAACAGTTTTGGGCACCCTTCGAAAAGAGAAATTATATGCCAAATTCAAGAAATGTGAATTTTGGCTTGACTGTATCAGCTTTCTTGGTCATGTGGTTACTTCACAAGGGATTGAAGTGGACCCTGCCAAGGTCGAAGTTGTGAAAAATTGGCATAGACCGACTAATGTAGGAGAAGTCCACAGTTTTTTGGGACTTGCTAGCTATTATAGGAGGTTTATTGAAGGATTTTCTAAGATAGCTGGACCAATGACTCAGTTAACTAGAAAGGGGATAAAGTTCCAATGGTCCAAGAAGTGTGAGAATAGTTTCAAAGAATTGAAACAAAGATTGGTTTCAGCACCAGTTTTAACGATACAAGAAGGTTCGGAAGGATTTGTAATGTACAGTGATGCATCCAAACATGGTTTGGGATGTGTTGATGCAGCATGGAAAGGTTGTGGCATATGCATCTAGGCAATTAAAACCATATGAACATAATTATCTAACGCATGACCTAGAACTCGCAGCAATAGTCCACGCTCTAAAGATATGGCGTCATTACCTTTACGGTGGTAAACGTGAAATTTACACGGATCATAAAAGTCTCAAATACTTCTTTACTCAAAAGGAGTTAAACATGATACGGAGGAGATGGTTGGAGTTGTTCAAGGACTACGAATGCACTATTCTTTACCACCCGGTAAAGCTAATGTAGTTGCTGATGCACTTAGCAGAAAGACAACGAAAAAATTGACAGCTTTGACCTCCTAGGAAGAGTTAGTTAAGAAATTTGAAAACTTGAGGCTAGAGGTTTTTACACCTCCAATGCAAGTATCGGCTCTTAGCATAACTTTAATAGTTGAACCCACGCTCAGGGAATGGATTAGAGAAGCCCAAAAGGATGACCCATTTTTGTGTAAGATCATGGCTGAAGTTGGGACAGAGAAATGCATAGGTTTTGGAATGGTTGACGACAAGGCAATCATATATAAAGGCAGATTGTGCGTTCCTAAAGACGATGGATTGAGGAAAGAAATCCTTGATGAAGCACATTTCGTCCCTTATGCAGCACACCCAGGTGGTACAAAAATGTATCGAGATCTCCAAGATACATTTTGGTGGAGAAATATGAAAAGATGAATATGACTCTTTGTAAGTAAGTGGATGGCCAGTTAGCAAGTGAAAGGGGAACGTCAGAAACCTTCAGGGTTGCTTATCTCACTGGATAAACTGGAATGGAAATGGGAACACATAAACATGGATTTTTTGGTGGGTTTTCCGAGATCTATAAAAGGAAACAATGCTATCTGGGTAGCAGTGGATCGTCTTACAAAGTCGGCTCACTTTCTTTCAGTTAGGATGACTTTCACCATGGAGCAGTATGCACAAGTTTATGTTAGAGAAATAGTCAAACTACATAGAGTTCCTGTTTCTATTGTTTCAGATAGAGACCCAAGATTTACATCAAAATTTTGGAAGAGTTTACAGGATGCTATGGGAATGAAGTTAAAGTTTAGTACCGCATATCAACCGCAAACCGACGGACAATCAGAGAGGACTATTCAGATACTCGAAGATATGTTAAGATCTTGTGTACTAGACCTGGATGGAAATTGGGAAGTGCACTTATCTTTGGTAGAATTTTCCTATAACAATAGCTTTCAGGCTACTATAGGCATGGCACCTTACGAGGCATTATATGGAAGGAAGTGCAAAACACCTGTCTATTGGAGCGAGGTTGGAGAAAGAAGGATTTTAGGGCCCGAAATTGTTGATCAAACAGTTCAGGCAGTGGATAAGATCCGAGACAGAATTAAGGTTGCTCAAGATAGACAGAAAAGAAAGTTGAGACCAATATTTATTCGACCTTTCGAGATTTTAGACAGAGTCGGAGAAGTAGCATACTGATTAGTCTTACCACCAGGACTTTCAGCAGTACACAATGTTTTTTCACGTATCAATGCTAAAAAAAATACTTAGAGGATCCCAGCCATGTGATCAACCATCAGACTTTGGATGTAAACCACGATCTAACTTATGAAGAAACGCCAATGGTAATCCTAGACAGAAAAATTCACGTGCTAAGGAACAAAGAAATTCCCTTAATCAAAGTATTATGGCACAACCATGGAGTGGAAGAATTGACTTGGGAGAAAGAAGATGAAATGAAAGCCAAGTACCCACGACTTTTTACTAAGTAAAGGTAAAATTTCGAGGACAAATTTTTTTAAGGAGGATAGTTTGTAAAACCCCAAATTTTTTATTATCATTTATTATTAAAGGACCTAGGTGAAAATCAAATTTTAGAATTTATTTATTTGACTGGGCTAAATAATTTATTTATGAATGAATGAGTTTTAGTATATTGATATTGGGCTCGTTGGGTAGCTCGTATTTATTTACGATTAACGGCCCGAGAAAAAGTATTTTTGTATAAGCTTCTATGGTAAAATAAATCTAAGAATGGACTATTTCTTTAAGATAGCATTTAAAAATTAGTCCTCCACTAACGTTTCATTTCATTCAAGGAAAACAGCCGACAATTTTGCTTACTCCTCCACATAAAAGAAAATATATTATTCTCTTCAGCAGCCTTGTGGTACCTTTTGCAAGTTTTGCATCCAAATCATTCAATTTCAATTGCAATTCATTCATAAGAACTAAAGTGGGGTGCTATGTGCTATTAGTCGATTTCCACAACTTTCTGTTTATTGTAATTATATATGATAATTTAATTACTTCAGTTTAGTGCTCCTTCGGAAAAAATCATGAATCAGTTCACTTAAACTTTCGCGTTCGGTTAAACCTTCGAGTTTCAGTTTATTTGCAGCGCTTGCTTGAAGTATCATTGTCATGGTGTGATAATTCTCAGTTCAGTTTTGTAAGATAATTTTTATATGTAATTATAATTTTTAGACTAATTGTGGGATAGCAAGCACTTCACTGAGTATAATTATTTGTACGCATCCCTCATTTTAACAAATTTTCAGGTAATGATTAACGTTATGGTTGTGTAGCGGGTTGGTGAAGCTGTCGCCAAATAAAATTAGTTTTGTTTAGGATGCTTTATTTAATAAGACGGTTAGTGTCACAGTTTCAATTATTATTTAGCGTTTGACAATCTATTTTCTTTAATGTTTATGAATTAACCAAATATTCGAACAATTGAGATTTTTATTATTAAAGTCACTTTTGCACAATAATTTACTTTCTTATGAATTTTAATAACTCTCCGAAGCCTTAGAAATTCTGGGACGTTACATCGTTCATCCAAAATAAATATTTAGCTACTCATAATTCGGGAGAAAGAAAAGATGAAGAGTTTGAAATACATAACCGGATCTGAATAAAAGATGAGAAGAAGATGAATATATTGCACTAAGAATTCTTCGTCTTCACGTCCCAATCTTCAATATCTTCTTTGTTCTTCCTCTCTTTTCTCCTTTTTGCTCTCTCTTTTCTCCCTTTTGATTCTTGTATATGATATATGGAATATGGTATCATCCTCTTGTTTTAAATAATAATCCCTATTTATATAACCCAAAAACCCTAATTTGGTGTAAAAGACTTGTCCCACAAGAATTACCACATGGTCAACATTAAATTTTTTTTTTTCTGAAATCCATAAGTCACTGTTTGACGTGATTCTACCGTGGTTTGCAAACCGCGATCAACCGTAAAAAAAAAAAAAAATTGAACGACGATGATTAGCCTAAGTTCAGAAATTTTAAATTTGCTTAATTACTAAAAATCGAGAAACGTGCTCTAATTGGTAATGCAATCCTAAATTTCTACGTCCAATGCAATAAATAGATAAGGAATAGAAATATGGGTTGCCTCCCATTAAGTGCTCGATTTGTAGTCTAGAGCTCGACTATTTGCAAGTATCATTTATGAATGTTTGAATTGGGCTTTGGAAGTCTTGCATTACTTGCAATTACCATTTTTGCAAGATTTATCTTTTGCTCTCCATATTTTAAATCGGTCATTTTCATCTTTAATTGCTACAACAAGTCCACTTATATCTAGTTTGCAGTTTTCTTAGCCAATTTTCACCACTTCATCAACTCTAAAATACTCTTCGAGGTTGACTGGTTGCTCGGGTACGATGTACATACTAAATACTGCTCGTTCATCATCATGTACCCTCAAGATTAGCTCACCTTTTTCAACATCAATAAGGGCTCGACTCGTCGCTAAGAATGGTCCTAATATGACTGGCATACCCCGGTCCTTTTCAATATCATGGACAATGAAGTCAACCGGACAGATAAATTTATCTACCTTGATGAGCACATCCTCAACCACACCCTATGGGCGCTTAATTGATTTATCAGCAAGCTGCAGAGACACAGTTGTTGCTTTTACTTCTCTCATACCTAATCTCACGTAGATAGAAATGGGCATCAAATTAACACTTGCACCTAAATCACATAAAGCATTAAAATTATAGAATTTTCCAATTGTGTAGAGTAATTTAAAACTCCCTGGATCATTTAACTTCGAGAGGCAACTTTTTTAGTAGAATAGCGCTACACTCCTCAGTTAAAGCTATCGTCTCGTATTCCTCTCATTTTCTCTTCTTGGACAACATTTCCTTCATAAATTTTAAGTACAATGGCATCTGGGTTAACGCTTCGGCGAAAGGAATGTTGATGTGAAATTTCTTGAAGACTTCAAAAAAAATTTCAAACTTCTTGTCGAGGTTGTGCTTCTGCACCCTTTGAGGAAAATGAATTGGTGGCACATAAGCTTTGACAAGAATTGGCACCATCACTTTTGATGATTCAACAGATTCCTTTGAAACTTCTTCTTTCGATTTCACATGTTGTTCTCCAGTTTCTTCTTCCTCAATTACCAACTGTTTGTCATTTTTCTCTGGCCTTTTCACGTGGTAGTTGTACCCCGCCCATAGTAGTGATTGCATTTACCTATTCTTTTGGATTTGTCACTGTATTGTTAGGCAAAGTACCTGGTTTCCTATCTGACAATTGCATAGCTAACTAGCCAATCCGAGTCTCTAATTTTCTGATAGAATCCTGTTGATTTTGATAGTCTGTGTCCAACCGCTCCAATATTTTATCAATTTTCTGCATATACTGTTTAAACATCTCTCCCAAACTTGGTCCTTTTTCTTGCTGAGCATTATTGGCATTGTCACTTTGTTGATTCTTAGACCACCTAAAATTTGGGTGTTGCTTCTAATCCGGATTGTATGTTTGTGAATATAGATTATACTATTGATGTGTATTATTCTACACAAAATTACATTCTAGAGAGGCCAATAACATACAATCTGACGTCGAGTGGTTAGCCCCACAGTTTTTGTACATCATGGTTGCTTGGAATGCATTCACTCATTGCGTTTGTGTTTTGACCAAGAGTCTCACATGCTTTTTCAATGCAGCAATTTGTGCATTAGTAACTGATTGACTGTCAATCTCATGTATATCTACTACTTTTCTTGGAGTGGCACGATCAGATGAAAACATGGTATGTGTATTTGCAATCAACTCATATAGCTCCCATGCTTTGTTGACATTTTTATTCGTATTATCGATTTTGATTGAGGAGATAGCCTAGAGTGAAAATATTGAGCTTGTAATCCATTTTTAATGCCATGGTTTGGACATTTTTTGAGCAACTCTTTGAATTCGTCCCAAGCTTCATGATACATTTCTCCATTGATGTCAAATTTTAATTAACTCGCAAGTTTACGAATCTATTGTAATATAGAAAAGTAGTAGCGAGGTCGATCCCACGTAGGCTTATAGAGAAAGTATAATTTAATCATAATTAACTATTATTCTATGCTAGTTGAGTCGAAAAGATTTTTGTTGAAATTATTTAATTTAAAGAATAACTAATTATGCGAAAATAATGAGGTTGAAGAATCAAGTTGTGTAAAACACCAAGGTTTCGGAATCTACCATTACTTAACTTAACAATTATTCAATTATTGATTAATTCCCAAAAACACACGACAACACGAAACAAATCTATTGTCGTCCCTAAAGATTTATCAATTAAGTCCAGAAGAAGAAAATATAATTTAGGCTCCCCTTTTGCTTCTAACATAAATTACTTAAGCATTTTTCATATCAAATTCCATTGAAAGAAGACAAAGAATCAAAGATTACCTAGGCATTCTATGTATCCCAATACGAATAAAAAATGATGAAAAATTAAAAGAAATTAATAGAACCTATTTACGCATCAAGCATGGATTAATTAAATCAATATCTAACTATCAAAAATACATGATATTTGAGATGAAAGAAATTATATTTAA
Organism: Forsythia suspensa; assembly: GCA_023638005.1. Lineage (NCBI taxonomy): Eukaryota > Viridiplantae > Streptophyta > Magnoliopsida > Lamiales > Oleaceae > Forsythia > Forsythia suspensa. The sequence goes on from CM042674.1 coordinate 43,464,668, forward strand.
TTAATCTAATCAAAAACAAGCCATGAACGTTAAAAGCTCTAAACAAAGGAATTAAACGAATAACGAAATAATCAATTAATTAAATCAAGGTTTCATCGCCTACCTTGGCTAAAGAAAATTAGAAGAACATAATTAAATTAAAAATACAAGAATTGATAGAACCCGGCATGGATTGAAGGAGAAGAAATCTTCAAAAACTCTTGATCGTCAGTCAGTTGTCTTCTCTTGTTTTCTTCCGTCTTCTCTTGATTCGGCTCCCAAAAATCCTCCTCCTGTTATGAGAATATATCTCATATTTATACTACTCTAATTGTGCCCTAAAATATCCCAAAAGATTACAATTTTCGTGGCCAAGAGTTACCTAGTTGAATTGGGACTAAAAAAAGGAAAGTAAAATCCCGCAGCAAAATTAACACTGGGCGGCTGTTTTTCAAACGGTCATAACTTCTTGTAGAAAGCTCCAAATTGAGATCCGTAAAAAGTGGTGGACTCGTAATTCGATTATCTTTCCAATGGTATATCATTTACTCATCAATTTTCACCAAATTTTATGCTTTTTTCGTCCCATATTCTCTATGTGCTTATAAACAGGTCCAAAACTGAAATAGAAAAATAATAAACTAGATTAAGTAGAAAATCAACTATATGACAGCATAAATGATTAATTCAAATGTCAAAATAAGTGCACAAAATGCACTTATCAAACACCCCCAAACTAAACCTTTGTTCGTCCTCGAACAAAAACAAAACTAAAATATACTTTAAACTAAGCTAATTGAATCCACGAAAATTTTGTCAATGTTGAATTTCTCACCATATGCCTCAGGGTTGAAAATAAAGCAACAATTTTAGAAGGATATTAAACAACAGCACAAAATTTTTCACTTATCCGATGCTCGACCTTTTGTGAATGTGTGTGAATAGCCAAAAATTAAACTTATACATGTATTAGACCACGACCAATATTGTGTTGTTGATATTTTAGCAATCCCAAACCCTTTGTAGTCATTTATTCCTTACACCTCTCGTAAATTATCACACTTCTAATGTTTTTCTCTCTAATTCCGAGGTGTTCTAGCGAAATTGGTTCCTATTGATCATCACAATGCTTTTTTTTCAACTAAAGTGGTAAAAATCAGAACTTGTATTCTTAGAATTAGGATGGTGAGTGATTTCTAAATTCTCATCTTCGATCCTCGAGGTTCTAACCTAGCAATCCTTCATTGAGCACTTCTACTTCTTTTTTTTTATTTTTATTATGCTACTCATGTTATGATCTTACATCCTCTGTGCAATACTTCTCTTTCACTAACTTTCTATGTGACCCTTTGAAGCGAGCTTTGGGTCAATGACTCCCAAGTCGGATGACCATAGGGCACCGTGTTTTGAAATACCCTAATGAGACTTAATTGCTCGAGTCCCACAGCTAATCTGAGTGAAGATGTAAAATATATATATATATATATACATATACATACATACATATATTTTGCAATTTTGTTTTCTTTTTTTTTTATATATATGACTCATGTAGCGAGCTTTGGACCGATGACTCCCAAGTCAAATGACCATAGGGCACTGTGTTTTAAGACACCCTAATGTGCTTAATTGCTCGAGTCAAATATTTTATTTTATTATATCAGCAATGAGTAGTGCTCAGTCTAGATTCATTGACCATAACCTATTCAACCAAAGATGAGACCTAGAAAACCCAAACTATCAAAATTCTCAGAACAAAAGTAGTAACTTTAACACCCCCAAACTGTTCTCAAAACAGTTTGGTCACTAGCTTAAGGATGTAGGAGTTGAATTTTTTTTTTTTTTTATAATGATACTCAAAGTCAACAATATCAACACAAACACTCAAGTCATGTTTCCAATAACCGATAAGTCAATAGTGGCTATGTGCTTCCTTAATCAGGTCTAACATGGATAAGTATTTAGATAAAAGAACAAGTTCAAGTGTTGTCTAATATTCTACTAGAAATGTGCTCAATTTTGAATAGATATCATCATTGGCGGTAGGATATTCAACAGCAACTGGACAATTAAACTATTTTTTTTTTGTTTTTTTATTTTTTTGTTTTTTTCTTTTTTTGTTTAACAATATAAAATTACTTCAGTTATACAGACCAGAATGATACGCAAATTCAGAAGCAATGAAGTATCATGATACTTTTTAACCCACCCCAAACTAAAACAATACATTGTCCCAAATGTAATAGTAAAATAAAGCACATAAAGGAGGGAAAAGATCAGGTACTCTCCAGACGTGGAGAAGATGGATCTGGCTGGTTAAAGGTCCGGTTGAAGTGGACTCAGATGTAGTACTGGGACCCTTGGTCAAAAGAAGGTTGCCTAGATATAAGCCAAGCGGCTCGCAAAATGGGACATCCTGCACTTGACATGGTGAGACCTAATAAGTGCAATAAAATAAAACTAATAAATTATTTAAACTATCTAAAACTACTACATATAAAGCAAGTAAATAAAAGGGTTAGAGAATGGGTTGCCTCCCATTAAGCACTTATTTATAGTCCTTAGCTTGACTTGTTGTCTGGTTTTCTTACGGCACTCTGAATAGTACTTTGGAGGACCTGCTTTGCTTGCACCTGTTGACTTTGGCACTCGTTGGAAGTGGCTCAATTGTCTGTTTCCATTTAGTTGTACCCATGACAGGTGCTGATTCAAGCAAAACATTCACTTCTTCTATACCACTATCAATATCAAAATAAGAACCCAAATGAGTTAAGCACATGTTTAACGCATCATCACAATTAGTATAAGCAAAACAATCATCATCTAATGCTTCTATCATGTCCACATCAAGAACATCCTCATTATCATGTGGTAGCTTGTTGACATTAAAAATATTCAATTCTACCGTCATGTTGCCAAAGGATAGTCGGATAACTCCATTCCCGCAATTAATAATAGCATTGGATGTTGCCGAAAAGGACGACCAAAAATTATGTTGTGCGTGTAGTCTCGCATGGGTTGAGTATCAAGTACAATAAAATCAATAGGAAAATAAAACTTGTCAACTGTATCAAAACATCCTCTACTATTCCACGGGTACTTTTACGGATCTATCAACAAGTTGTAAAATCACAGAGAGGTTGGTTTTAACTCGCCTAATCCAAGTTGCATATACACGAATAAGGAAAAAGATTAACACTAGCTCCTAAATCTAGCAAAGCTTTCTCAATTTTATGGTTTCCTAAGATGCATGAGATAGCAGGACAACCTGGATCTTTAAATTTTGGAGGGGTGTGGCTTTGAATTATAGAGCTAACATGTTCAGTTAAAAATGTCTTTTTGTGTATATGTAGTTGTCTCTTTATTGTACATAGATCCCTTAAGAATTTAGCATAAGCGGTACTTGTTTAATAGCGTCAAGTAAAGGAATATTTATATTTACCTGCTTGAAGATTTCCATCATATCATTGATAGAATTACCTTGCTTTACCTTTGTGAGCCTCTGAGGAAATGGAGCTTTTGGAATGTAAGATGGCTCATTATCCTCTTTGGGAGCTTCTTGGATTGAACCATCGGTTGGGACAAGACCTGGAGAAAGTGGTTGAGATGTGTTTTGCTTTGAGATATCCACTTTGTTGTCAAAACGTTTTTCTACATCTCAAAGTCATGATCGATTTAGCCTCTTCTGTTGCACTCCTTTAGGATTAGGAAATGGCTGACTAGGAAACTTTCCTTTCTCAATGGTTGTTGCCAACTGTTGGACTGATGAGGCCAATTGTCCCATCATGTTTTTCAGATTGGAGATGGATTGTGCTCATGAGTTACGGCTAGCGTGTACTTCATTCTTAAACTCAATAATTGTGTGATTTTGATGCTCTAATGCAGCTTGTGTAGCTTTTGTCAAGTTATGAATTGCTTCCTCCCATGGTTTTGGGGTGTGAAAATTGTGATTGAATTGTTGAGCAACACCGCTGGCTTTTCGACCGACTGCAGTACTATCTGTTGAACACCTTGTGACCAAGAAAATTGGAGTGGTCCCTCCATCCCGGGTTGTATGTGTTTGAATACGGATTGTAAAGGTTGTTTCCTCATCATGTTGAGGGCATTAGCTTGCTCAAAGACATGCTTACGGTTCTCAGAGGACTATTGGTGTCAATGAGGTCAATTTATAGAAATGTCTTCTATCATGCATTTGACTTCTTTGATTTTCGAGCTAGGTTCACTGCTGCGAATCTCATAAATCCCCTCTTCTTTGGTTCGGTTCTAGAGGAGCGACTCATTGTTGTGAGTTGTCACTTGCTTTTGAAAGAAGCTCCGGATCTCTGTAGCATTCTTAGACATAAGCTCTCCACCGCTTGTGGCCATCAACCATTCTTAAATATGCGCTAGCAAGCCCTCCAAAAAATATTGGCATAAATACCATTTTTCATAGCCGTGATGTGGACATTTCATAAGAAGCCCGTTGAATCTCTCCCAAGTTTCATAGAATAGTTCTTCGTCTCTCTGCACAAACTCTGAAATTTCCCTGCGAATAGCATTAGTTTTGTGAACAAGAAAGTATTTATTCAAAAATTTAGCAACCATTTGTTCCCAAGAAGTAATACTATTAGCGTGTAACGATTAAACCATGATCTAGATCTATCTTTCGAGAGAAAAGGAAATAGACGAAGTTTAACATTATCGGGGAAACATTCTCATATTTAAATGTTTCACATACAAAGATAAAAATCGTGAGATGATTATAAGGTTTTCACTATCTAAACCATAGAAGGATGGAAGACATGTTACACACACTTCGGTTTAAGCTCGAAATTCCTAGCGATTTACACCTGGGTATTGTATGCATGAGGTGCTCAAATTAGCTAATAGACTAAAATAGTTCCTAAAAGATCTCTCCTCAATTTCATCACCCATAGCTACTATTACTTCGGTTCCTTCAATTTTATCTAGATTAGTGGCTCATTTTTGTTGGTGAAAGGTCCTTTCAATTTCACTATCTAGATGTTCTAGCTTAAGTTCTAGAGATCTACGACCAAGCATGCACAATGAAGATTTTTGATTTTTGAATTTTTTTTTAAATAAAAAATAAAAACAAAAATAAAATAAATTAAACAAAATCCTAAATTATAACTAGTCAAGAATAAAATTAACTAAGATTAAATTAACCTTCAGACGCAGTCCCCGGCAACGGCGCCAAAAACTTGATGTCAAATTTTAATTAACTCGCAAGTGTACGAATCTATTGTAATATAGAAAAGTAGTAGTGAGGTCGATCCCACGAGATCAAGTATGGAGAAAGTATAATTTAATCATAATTAACTGTTATTCTAGGCTAGTTGAGTCGAAAAGATTTTTGTTGAAATTATTTAATTTAAAGAATAACTAATTATGCGAAAATAATGAGGTTGAAGAATCAAGTTGTGTAAAACACCAAGGTTTCGGAATCCACCATTGCTTAACTTAACAATTAATCAATTATTGATTAATTCCCAAAAACACACGACAATACGAAACCAATCTATTGTCGTCCCTAAAGATTTATCAATTAAGTCCAGAAGAAGAAAATCTAATTTAGGCTCCCCTTTTGCTTCTAACATAAATTACTTAAGCATTTTTCATATCAAATTCCATTAAAAGAAGACAGAATCAAAGATTACCTAAGCATTCTATGTATCCCAATACGAATAAAAGATGATGAAAAATCAAAAGAAATTAATAGAACCTATTTACGCATCAAGCATGGATTAATTAAATCAATATCTAACTATCAAAAATATAGATATTTGAGATGAAAGAAATTATATTTAATTAATCTAATCAAGAACAAGCCATGAACGTTAAAGCTCTAAAAAAAAGAATTAAACGAATAACGAAATAATCAATTAATTAAAACAAGGTTTCATCGTCTACCTTGGCTAAAGAAAATTAGAAGAGTATAATTAAATTAAAAATACAAGAATTGATAGAAATCGGCATGGATTGAAGGAGAAGAAATCTTCAAAAACTCTTGATCGTCAAGAAGTTGTCTTCTCTTGATTCGGCTCCCAAAATCCTCGCCCTGTTATGAGAATATATCTCATATTTATACTACTCTAATTGTGCCCTAAAATATCCCAAAAGATTACAATTTTCGTGGCCAAGAGTTACCTAGTTGAATTGGGACTAAAAAGGAAAGTAAAATCCACACAAAATTAACTTTGGGCATTTGCTTTTTCAAACGGTCATAACTTCTTGTATAAAGCTCCAAATTGAGATCCGTAAAAGTGGTGGACTCGTAATTCGATTATTATTTCCAATGGTATATCATTTACTCATCGATTTTCACCAAATTTTATGCTTTTTTCGTCCCATATTCTCTATGTGCTTATAAACAGGTCCAAAACTGAAATAGAAAAATAATAAACTAGATTGAGGAGAAAATCAACTATATGAAAGCATAAATGATTAATTCAAATGTCAAAATAAGTGCACAAAATGCACTTATCATCCATCTAGTTGCTGAAAAGTAGAAATTTCCAACTGCATCTTGGCATCTTTAGCTGGTGAAAAGTACTTGTTGCAGAATTTTCTAGCCAAGTCATCCTAGGTGGTGATACTAGCATGTGGTTCTGAGTCTAACCATTCTAATGCCCCATCTCTCAATGTGCAGGGAAATAACATCGGTCCGATTGCATCATCATTCACACGTTGAAATCGAATGTTGTGGCACATCCATAGGAACCTGGAAAGATGAGTATTCAGGTTTTTATGTGCCTTTCCATAGAATTGCAAGTTATTGTTGAAGAGATTGATTATATCAGCCTGCAATTGAAAGTCATACCAACCAAAAGCAGGATAAACTATGCTTGAACGATCGGGAGTTGATTCCAGAGTTAAGAACTGAGCCATTGACATATTTCCGTCTTCATCTCCTTCTCTTTCTTCTTCTTCATGTTGTTGAATTTGCCAAATTGCTAATCGTGTTGCTTGTACAGCGGCGGCCCTGGCGGCCTCTTGTTCAGTTTGTCTTCTAACTTGTGTATCTGCCATTAGAAATTCTTCTAAATTTTTCTACTTTTGGTTGCGTTCTTTGAGTCTTCGTCTGAAAGTACACGTTCAATCTCAGGATCAAAAGTCTCAAGATTGCCGCCTTGTGAACGGAGCATGCAAGAAACACCTTTTTTGTAATAAGAAAACAAAGGAGAATAAATAAAAACTATAATAATAAAAAAATAACAAAATAAAATAAAATAAAAAATTAAACTAATACCAATACTAACGATTAATCTAAACTATTATCAAATAAGAATAATCCCCGGCAACGACGCCAAAAACTTGTTATAAAAATATTGTGATTGTAAGTGCACAATATCGCAAACAAGTAATAAAATGCACCTATTGAGTCCGGATTATCGTTCTCACGAAGACTATCCTATTTACATACTAGCTCAATTAATCTCAATCCTAATTTATTAAAAAAATCTTTGAATTAAGTTGATTTGAAGATTTAAACTAGAACTGTGAATTTTAGAAAATAATGTGAATGCAAAAATCAAGAATTTATCAAGTATGATTATTAAAGGATTTGGATTCACGAGTTCACCATAGTTTTCATATCTAAATTCTCATCTCAAGATTTATTCTTATTATTGTATTCAGTCGAATTCACGAATTTAACCTAATTTCCCTATGTTGAGTTCAAATTAGTCATATCTAATTAAGTCAACTTATGGAGTCAGAATGATCCTTAATTAGATGCATTAAATCTCCTAAAAATTCAATTCAAGACTGCAACAATAATAAAAGTGTATCTCAACCTTTTATCCAATTGTCGGATTTTACTACGTGGTCTAAATTAATAATTTACCTCTCGGTTTGTTACAATCCACAATTCAATGACAAGTAATGGCCAATTATTTCAAGCATTATTATAAGCAAAACTTGAGAATTGAAATTAAAGAATCTAAACTATGTTAAATCGTTTATCCAAAATAAAGATTTAGCTACTCATAATTTGGGAGAAAGAAAAGATGAAGAGTTTTGAATACATAATAGGATCTCGAATAAAAGATGAGAAGAAGTTGAATATCTTGCACCAAGAATTCTTCGCCTTCACGTCCCAATCTTCAATATCTTTGTCGTTCTTCCTTTCTTTTTCCTTTTTTTCTCTCGCTCTTTTCTCCCTTTTGATTCTTGTATATGGTATAAGAAATATGGTATCCTCCTCTTGTTTTAAATAATAATCCCTATTTATATAACTAAAAAACCCTAATTTGATGTTGAAGACTTGTCCCACAAGAATTACCAAATTAGAGTTTGGCTAAGATAAGGAAACTATAATTCTAGTCACGAATTGCGCTTAAGTCCATGATTATTTGTACGATAAGTCTTTCATCTTTTGGATGTTTACAAGTTGGTCCCCATTTCCAAGCCTTCGTGCACTTTGGGTCCCTTTTACTGCTGTTTTGATTTGTTTTTCTCCAATTCCATCTGAACTTGGATTTTGACCTAAAGCAATCAAATCAACACTTAATTAAATAGAAATTGACTTATAAGTACTTACAATCGTCCACTTTTGATGGTCTAGATAAGTGTAAAACCACACTTATCAACCCTCAATCGAGGTAATAAGCCTCACAATCGATTAGGCGCTAGCAATAAGCTACTCAATTGAGTAGGTAGAAAAGTTCCTCAAAAGAGACAACAAACCACTCAATAGAGTAGTTAGCAAAGACCCTCAATCAAGCAATAAGCCACTCAATCGATTAGGTGCCTTCAATAAGCCACTCAATCCCTCAATAGAGGCAACAAACCACTCAATGGAATATGTAGCAAAGATCCTTAATCGATGCAACAAACCACTCAATCGAGTAGGTAACGAAGACCCTCAATAAGACAACAAGCTACTCAATTGAGATTCAAGAAACCTACCCCATGGATAGCCAAAAGACTATATCATGGAAAAGGGCAAAAACCCTCGAGTTTAGTAAAGGTTCACACATTGGCCAAGCGGTAAAGTCTAGTTGGCGGACAATACTATTCTGAAGCCATTCTACATGATTAATATGGCACACAAAATTTTCAAGTATGAAATATTTCTGGGGCTCAAGCAACAAGTCACAAAGACATCAAGAAATTACAATTTGAAAAACATTGGGCAAACAACATAACATGCGTATATATTATGGCTCAAGCATAGCATAAAATAAAGTGCATCAATATAGTTGAGCACAAATGTTACATACACCCCTTGATACCCTCCTCCACATTCGAGCTTAGAATTGTTACCAGTTAAGTCTCATTCAAAGATGGGAAAATAGATATCATTCTTGCCATCAACATTAATCAATGAGTTGTCAAAGCTCAAAGGGTTGATGTCGGGATGATCCTCAGATATTGACATTTTTCATTTACGAATAAATTTGAACTTTAATGCTCCCCAACGATGAATTCATTGACATGCATGGGGCTTATGATACTTTCCAAATGAAAAATTACAAAATTCACCACGATTGAATGTTCGCCAACACCTCTAAGGCGCCACAATTGGACAATCCTCCGGGCCGAGTAGCACACTACTCGGTAACAAAAAGAAGGGCCAAAGGGCCTTAATGCCGAATAGTACTGGACCTCCGAAGGCCGGGTAGCACCCTTCCTCCAATGGCCTTGAAGTTGCATAGCACCTGGCCTCTAAGTGGCCTTGAGGTTGGGTAGTATCCGACTTTCAATGGCCTTGAGGACGAGTGCTATCCTGCCTCCAATTGCCTTGAGGACGGGTAGCACCTGGCCCCAAAGTCCTTGAGGACTGATGCTACTGGCATCGAATGGCCTTGAGGCGAGATAGCACCCATCCTCTAAATGGCCTTGACACTGGGTGCCACACGGCCACAACTCTCGCCTGTAGCGTACCACCCCGCTACGAAAGGTCACACGACCACTCATGCTTAGAGGTAATCTCAAGATTTCTAAAGCTTTTTGTCAAAGGTCCTTAAAGACTTTATATTGATGCAGGCCAACCCTGGATCCAACATTCAAAAATTGGACACATGTTATAAGATCGGGGCACAGTGTACTGATGAGGTCCAATCCTAAATCCGACGGCCGAAAGCACAACAGATGTCCCAATATCCTCGTGCTACGTCTACCACATCACCTTCTATATAAAGGTGATGATCCCAATGCATTGAGGTTAGAAGGTTATTCTCCATTTTTAGCAGTTTATATATTTATATTATATTTCTCTCTAGAAGAAGCTCTAATTTTCACACTGGAAGACCAACGGAGGATAGGTCCCCGCCCCCTCTTTTTAGATTGTTGAACTATTGAATCCATGTCTTTGATTTCAGAATATATTCTTCAATGACTCCATTTTTATATAAAAGTATAAGCGACCACAACAAACTGAAGGATGCAGTTGGTGCACCCACTCTGTGTTTACTACATTACCATATGGGTTAGTGAAATGTTAAGTCAAATGGGTGGAAATCAAATTCAAAAGTATAATCACAAATTATAAATAATTTAAAATTTAAGGACATAATAGAAATGTAGATGGAAGCTTAGAGACAAATGGGGTATTTAGCCCCTCAATATGCTCCTTACAATCCATAACGTGTTATAATAAAAATTTGATACTTCGAAAATACAATAAATGTGAAAATTAGTGATACTTACCTATTGATTTGAAATTAAACAATAAATTTTATAAAATAAATTTATATCTTTGTATTATATTCAACTTATTATTTAATGTAAACACAACTATTAAATAAACTAGTGAAAATCAAGAAAGCATTATTCAAATTTTATTAACACAACAACAGCAAAAATGAGCTTCAAATCTACTCTCATCAATTACCTATGAAGTATTAAAGAAAAGGAAAAGGAGAAAAAATCATTAGTCGAAAATCAAAACCCATTTCAGACAAAAAGAAAGGGAAAAACTAGCGTGGAAAGCCGGAAGGGCCGGGCTTTTTATTCCCGAAAAGAGCCCTAGTGCGCCCGAGTCAGCTCAGTTCTCCCGTACTTTCTTGCCCAATCTAATTTTAATTACATTTTTGTAAGTAATTAATTACATTCGGATCCACCTCTCGGAACAAACCCTGTAAGTGATCCATCTTTGCCTCTCATCCCCAATTCATCATTCTTTCAACGAATTACACTTTTTTTTTTTTTTAATATTTGTTGTTTAGCAATTATTGTGCTCAAATATAAAAACATATGAATTGGCGTGTATTTAATGATAATGGAATGATTTTTGGGGGGATAACGTTATGGGTGCATTTTCTTTAGCTCGAAATTTTATGATTCGGATATCTAGAAATTTTCAATTGATGTGTCTTTAATGTGATTTTTTTATTAAAAAAAATTCCGTCGAATGATCTGTTTTGACGCATGAGATGCAGTTCTTGTGGGTAAATTTGGGAGAAACTGGAATTTCTCCATATTTGTTTTTATTTTCTCAGTGTAAATTTTTGAAAATTTGAGCAAGAACAAAGGATATTTTTTTTTTTTCAGGGTGATTTGGAAGAATTATTGTACATTTCTTTGCAGAATTGGGTCCTATTGAATTTCCCTTTTCATTAATAGCATTTTTTGTTAGTAAAGTCCATTGGATTGATTTATTATTACAAACTTTATATGTGCAAAATTTATTAGTATTTTTCTTAATTGAGGTATTACATTAAATCTTTGATAAATTAGTTTATATATTTGGAGAACAATTTGCACGAACTTTTATTTATGATGACTGTTATTTCTAGTAACTGTTAGCATCGGCTGCCTTCTAGTGATAGTTGTTACAAATTGATAGATTTACACTAGAGATTTTGTCTTAACTATGAGCTGATGAGGAAACTAATCGTCTTCAGTCATCCTTAATTGAATTATGGGTGGTATAAGTATGCGATGCTACATTTGGCTGAGAAAATGTAACTTTTGGTTAGAGATGAAGGTTTGCTTAGTTATATCACAAGGAAGTGACTTATGGTCTTATACGATACTTATTTGTGCCACTGCATCCTAAGTTCCACTATGTTTTATGGAACAGCTTTTAGAAATGTGAATTGACAAAATTCGGGAATCAAGAACTGTCCCTAATGGGGTGGTGCAGCAGGAAGCTATTATACACCATACTTTAGATGGAAAGAAAATGAAACAGTTTTGAAGATATACGAGCTTCTAGGTTTCTAGATAGACAAGAGGTTATTTTATTACATGTTATTGCAAACTAAAATAAGTTGCGGCCTCCAGGTTCAAAAATGATAATTACCTATTTATAAGAGTATAAAACAATTAAACAAAAGTGCTGCCCTGACATGTAGAAGTATGAAAATACCTGGATGCCTGACTATAAGCTTAACTACCTGAAACTTGCTAGTTAGTAAAAGGAAAAAGGAACATACTTTAACCTTTTTAAATTAGAATCTAATCAATTACACACAACAAAATGGAAATCTAAGATCTCAAAGGCTTGTGCGGAGCTTTATTAGGCTTCCTAATATTTTCCTGCATTATGGGGTTGTGGGTCTGCATACATTTACTTTCCTTCATCATTAAGTGATTGAAAAATTCAGGTTATCTACCTTATATATGCATGCTTCTCGGTTGAGATACTTAAATTATTATTTCGAGCTCCTTTTATTATCTGGGATTTGCTGATTATTGAAGTTCTTTTTTTTTTCCTCGTTCTGGTAGGAAGTTTGTTCCTATTGGAATTTTGCGAAGGATAAATTTTCTTCTAGAGCTGCTACATTTTTTTTTGTAAAATCATGAGTTTTGTCTTCCGAGGCACAAGAGGAGATATAGAAACTGGATTTCCAGAATTTATTCCTGAGCGGCGTGCAGTGGTAATTTCTTACTATTTAGTACATATGTCTAAGTACTTGGTTACAATTTTAAATGCTTTTGAATATTCATGGATCCCTAACGTGCTTATGTCATTTGCCTGCTATCGGTCAGCGTGTTCATGCAGCTCGACCAGTCAATACAAATTCACTTGCTTTTCTTGTCACGGGTATCTGTCATTGTTATTTGTCTTATGAGATTGTTTGACCTATTGATTGCAATATCTAATTGCTCATTTTATATAACAGTGCTTTTGCTGTTCATGATTTTGAATTCACATCAAATGTCGCCTAACTTTCTGGTAAGTATTATCTTCATGATGAATCTAGAGTTCATCTACTTCAATCAGGTGTAATGGTTAATGGATTGCTTAAGAAATATTACTTATTGCTCTATTTCTTTTTGTCTTTTCAAAGCTCTGGTTGGTGCTCGGTGTTTTTTTGATGGCAACGAGCCTGAGAATGTATGCAACTTGTCAGCAACTTCAAGCTCAGGCACAAGCTCATGCTGTTGCAGCTAGTGGCCTTCTTGGCCACACTGAATTACGGCTGCACATGCCACCATCAATAGCTCTCGCAACCAGAGGGAGACTGCAAGGTCTGAGACTCCAGCTTGCACTTCTTGACCGAGAATTTGATGATTTAGGTATGAATTCAGGTTAAAACTCTTGTTCAGGACTTAGCTTATATCATATCATCCTTGAGATTATACTATGTCGTGTGTCCTATTGGCCAGTCACAGTTATATTGGCTGTTATCTCTCTAAGAGGGGCGAACATTTGTATCATTTGGATGAAGAATCTAATGTTATTTGTTGCTATGTGCAGATTATGAAACACTGCGAGCATTGGATGCCGATAATGTTCCTACAGCCTCTATGACTGATGAAGAAATAAATGCTCTTCCAGTTCACAAATACAAGGTTTCTGGATCTCAAAGGTTAGTTGTGGTTGGTATCCTTTTTTGCAAGTTTACATTCTCAAATGTACAACTTATCTTTTCCTTTTTTCTTTTCTTTTGTCTGGCTGTTTATATTATACATAAAATTCCGAGTAAATAATCAATTTTAAAGATTAAAATGTTATTTTCGAATTATAGTTTATTGTTTTTCTAGCTATTCTTGCATGTTTATACTCTTTTCAGTATTTGACACCACAAGCCTTGGTGATATGGATCTTAGCTGCCATCCATATTGGAAAGATCCTGTCAAATTCAATGTGGGAAGTTCTTAATCTTTGGATTGAGCTATTTTGCTTTCCATCAATAATTTCTTTTTGACTATTTTAAATTAACATAATTAATTTTTTTCCCACTTATTGTTAAAATTATTTTGAAGTAGCTATGAACTGAATGAAAGGCCGAAAATGGTTTCATATATCCTACCTCAAATTTATTGGGAATTTAGCTTTGATTCTTGTTGAATTAAACATGCTGCAAAAAATGTAATGCAAAATGTTACCTGACTTTTTTCACCTTTAGAAATGTAAGCATATACTGTACATGTGGTTGTCTATGTTTGGCGATAGATAATTGTGACGACCTCTATGTGCAAAGGATATTCCATTGTTTATGAGCATGAGTTCGTTCTTCCAACTGCAACAATTTTCTCTATTTTTTAATTAGGAAGAATTGTACTAGTTTATAACAACAAAAAACTAAGCTTATTCCCAATAAATTTGGAGTCGGCTATATGAATCATATTTTGCTACTCCATTTTGTTCGTTGCTATATCTACTAGAAGATCTAAAGCTACTAAATCCATAACAGTACATGCCATATTAATTGTGGTCTACTCCTCCCTCTTTTGACTTGTGTTATCAAGATCTCGTTGGTCTTGTCTTTAGGTATGTGCAAACCATGTTTCAACCACTTAACTCGTCATTCCATTAACATCAATTGGAACCACATCTACTTGTTAGCAGAGCTATTCATCTTCCTAGCATTTTGTCTTCAACAGTCCTGAGGTTTCAGTATCATAAAGCATAGCAGGTTGAATCACTGTTCTGCAGGACTGTGTCGCAAAATTCCTGTAGTTCTTTTACATTTCATCCAAACCACTCTAAATTTATGCATTACATCATCTTCAATTTCTCCTTCCTTGTCAATAATCGGACCTAGATGCCTAAAACAATCATTTTTTTGACAGCCCTCTACAATAACTCCATTATTATCCTTATTTTCGCTAGTCTAAAGTTGTATTGCATGTATTCAGTCTTGGTTCCACTCAACCTAAAACTGTTAGTACAAAAATACAGTTCTTAAATTGCCTTTCTTGAGGGGATGTAGAGTCCTCGTGCTTGCCCTGACTTCTGATTGTAACTTGCAATTTAACTCCTCTTGGTCAACTAAACTGTACTATCTCGCAATAACATACTCCAAGAGATGTATCTGGAATATATGTCTTGTAAGCTTGTCCATGACTAATGTGAAAAGAAATGGACTTGCTGCAGAACCTTGGTGCAAGCCTATAGTGATAGTAAAATCTCTATTACCACTGTTACTACATCTCACAATTGTCACTGCTCCATCAATACATGACACTGGGAACTTTACAAAGGTTCCCCTAAGGTTGAGTTTATTTTTTGCTTCAAATAGAATTATTTGGAGACTATAAGCAACTAGTGGTGATTTTTATTCTTAAAGACTCTTGGTGTTGGTCCATTTGACAGTGGGGGGGTGTCAGAGCAGCAGGCTTCTTCTTCAAGCTCATCCAAGGTACTTCTTGTTTCTCTTTTCCAGTGTCTATAGAAATCAGAAGTAGTTTTTAGTCAGTAAAGATACATTTGGAGGCATTTCATTTGCTTTCGGTTTTTATCCATGAGCAAGAGAAGTAAATCATAACTTTCTCTATCTGACAGACATTATCCACTGATTGTTGTGGAACTTATTTGTGTATAATTTTGCTGCTGACAAATGAGATATGTTTGATTTGTTCCACTGCTCCACTACAGTTCGTGACAATTTTTTTCCCCCATGGAAGATTATCTGACATCCTGGATAATTTTCCATTTTATGCATTAATGAAAATGAATAGACCATTGTTGAAAAAGGGCCAATTGGGTAAGTATCGAGTTCCCTGTAAAGGCAGGAAAAAGAAAACAAAATGTTATGCGGCGTAGTATGTTGTCACCGGTCGTTCGCCTCTAAAAAGTTGCAACATCTTCACATAGTCTTGCTTGCATGCGATATTAGTTTTTTTTATTATTCAAACAGCTTTGAAGTATAATTTCTTATATTTCCTTATTATTTCCCTGTTCTCTGGATTCCAGAAGAAATAAGGAAGCCTCATAATACGCCCTCATTTATGAATTTCTAAAACAAAATGTCTTGGTGTCATTTCACGTGACATATTCTTGGTAGTCACATAGTTCCAAAGTATTGTTTCGTCATTTTGGTAAGTTCCACAAGTTTGTGACTATATGCAGAAGAAGCAAGACCCTTCAATTGCACAAGGGGGGACGAAACCCTCAGAGGATGAACTGACTTGTAGTGTTTGCTTGGAGCAAGTTAACGTTGGTGAACTCATTCGAAGCTTGCCGTGCTTGCATCAGGTTTGTTCTTTGCACAGTTGAGAATTCATTACAAGCTATATTTGGCTGTGACATTTGGCAAAGCCCGTTGGTTGAACATAGTGTTTGTGTTTATAATTATTTCATAAATTTTTGTAATATTCACTTTGGCATTGTATCTTGTGTTGCAGTTCCATGTAAATTGCATTGACCCATGGCTGCGGCAGCAGGGGACGTGTCCAGTTTGCAAATTTAGAGCCGGGTCAGGATGGTCCGAGAATGGACAAGGAGAAATGGATGCTTCGTACATGGTTTAATTTTTGCACTTCTAAAATATCTGTAACTTTTATGTTCGAGTAAATATATGTACGCAGGCATAAATTACAGTGAATGGTTTTAGCGGCAACCATAAATGCCTTAATATTACATGTTAAAGAATTGACATGAACCCTGTTAATACATTTAGTTGAGGCTGTTTTAGTTTCTGTGCTTCAAGCACAAATGTAGACTTTGAAGAGAACGACCTGTGCCTTCTTGTTACCCTACTTTGTTTGCGACTGGGGAATGTAAATTGAGGCTGCGCTGGTCCCCATTTTTGCGTCCCCTTAATATACTGTTTGTTCTAGTATTTATACTATCTATTGGTACTAGCGAGGGTACGAGTATAACAAGAAACTGTTATTATAAGCAAATTTTACCAATGCTATGTAAGGTTCCTAGATGTCTATTAAATCTAAAACAAAATATCGTAGCATATCATCCAGCATTTGAATGGTCATACTAGAATGTACATCAAACGGATCTTGATAATCCGTGCTGACATTTAGTATTGTTCCCAAAGCTCTGATACAATGGAGATGTGAATTCAATGCCGTCCGACAATTTTTTTATGTACTGTTGTGTTGTGATATTTTTACTGGCTGAAAATGAGTTGTCTTGGTGAACAGATGACAATTATCCAAATAACATTATTATCCCTTGTTGACCTTGGAAAACCTACCACAAAGTCCATAACGATGTGTTCCCATTTTCATCCTCGTGTGTCCAATGGATTGAGTAATCCTACTGGTCTTTGGTGCTCGATTTTTACTTACTAACAAATAATGCACTTTCGAATGAACGAATTGGTACTTCTTTTCATGTTCCTCCACCACCAGAATGTATATGTGAGACATCTTTGTATCATAGGATGAGTGGCGTATGTGGTAGAATGAGCTTCTTTCAAAATTTCTTTTCTCATTTCCTCGTCCTTAGGCTCACAATGTCATTCTCCAAATCTTAATGCGTTATGTGCAAACACCTCAAAATCATTTCTATTACTCGATCCAATCTCATTCTTAATCCTTCGAAGGAACGAATCTTTATCATGTGTCTCATATGATTCGATCTTCAAGGGTAGGTCAAACCATGAAGGCTACTATTTGGTCTGAGATGTGGTTTGAAGAAAACACTTCTATTCACATTTTCTCCAAATCTTTAATTAGCTGATCTTGTTCTGAGATAAAAAATATCAACTGACCCACTGTCTTTCTACTCAATTCATGTGTGACTACATTAGCCTTACCCGAATGGTAATAGATAGTGTAGTTAGTGTAGTCGTAGTTCTTTACCAACTCAAATCTTTTCCTTTGTCTTATATTCAACTCCTTTTGGGTGAAGAAGTATTTGCAACTCTTAATATCAATATAGATGTCACCATGACTTCCATGTAGATAGTGACGCCATAACTTCAATGCATGAACTTGCAAGTTCGAGATCATGTGTTGGGTAATTCTACTCGTACTACTTCGACTTCCTTGAAGCATAGGCAAGTATTTTCCATGATGCATCAAAACACATCCTAAATCTTGCTTGGATGCGTAGTTGTAGAGGACAAAACTATATGAACTTTCTCATATAGTCAACACTTGAGCCATGACTAAACAATGTTTCAATTCTTGGAAGCTCTACTCTCACTTATCTGATCATGAAAATTTTCCCCATTTTCCGAGGCAACTAAGTCATCGGTCTAACTATATTAGAGAAACTTTCAATGAATATATGATAATAGTCGGCCAATCCCCAAAAACTGATAACTTCACCGGCGTTAGCCATTCTGCTTCAATTAGATAACGCCTCTACTTTGGCTAGGTCAACTTCAATTTTCTTGTCGGTAACTACATGACCAAGAAAGCCTACTTGATCAAGCCAAAATTCACACTTTTTGATTTTAGCATACAAATTTTCCTTCCCGCAGGTTTTTAGCACAATTCTGAGATGCTCCTCATGTGATCCTTATCTTGAGAATATATCAAAATATCATTAATGAAGATTATGATGAATTGATCCAAAAATTGATAAAATACTTTGTTCATCAAATCCATGAACATGGTAGGGACGTTAGTCACACCGAAAGGCATAACGATGAACTCGTAATGCCCATACCGAGCCTTGAAAGCTGACTTTGGTATATCGTTCGTCTTTATTTTCAACTGGTGATATCCATATCGCAAATTGATATTGAAAAACACATTCGATCCTTTAACTGATCGAACAAGCATTTTATTCTAGGAAGTAGGTACATGATCTTAATAGTAAGCTTGTTTAGTTCTTGGTAATCTATGCACATCCTCATAGTGCTATCCTTTTTCTTGACAAATAGACCCGGTGCTCTCTATGGTAATACACTTGCTTGGATAAAACCATTATCCAACAGTTCTTGAATCTAATTTTCCAGTTTTTGCAATTCCTTCGGGGTCATTCAGTATGGGGCTTTAGATATTGGCATTGATTTGGGAACCAGATCTATTACAAACTCTAGCTGTCCATCTAGTTGGGTACCCAGTAGATTCTCCAGAAAAAATATCCTCAAAATCTCGCACTACCGGCACCTCACTGATCTTAATTACTTGTTGCTGCGATCCAAAGATACTGGCTAGGATTGACACGTTCTCTTTTTCAGCATCTACTCGGCTTTCAATGTAGACACTAGATAAAGTTTAGGTTTGGTCTTTTCTCCAAAGAAAAGAAATCTTATTCTCTTGGTTTATGAAAAGTCACTCATTTATTACGACATCGAATGGCGGCATGATTACAATACAACCAATCCATGCCTAAGATCACATCAAAGTCTTTCATATCTATAAGGTATTTATTTACCTCAAAAACCTTCCATCAATTTCTATATTTATTGATTTATCTATTCGATCCATATTTAATGTTCTACTTGAGAGGAATGTTAACCTCTAGTATGCTATTAGACTTATCCATACAATACTAGATTTAACAATGAAAGACAATAAAAGAAAGGAGTGCGTTGCTCTCGGAATCAATTAGAACATAAATAGATGTATTACTAATAGAAGAATACCTTAGATCAAATCTCTTGTTGGGTTAGTGCAAAGACGTAAGCTTTTTGCTTCTTTTTGTTATGTCGTCATTCTTTCTTTTGGGAGGTTCAAGGTAGTCCTTAACAACGTGTCCCGATTTTTCACACCGATAACATACTTTCTTTCTAAATAAACACCCACTCCTATGATGTTCATTGCACTTAGGACATGGTGGGCTGGGATTCTCTCCACCCTTTTTAGCATCTGCTCCACTATTGTCTTTCTCGTTCTACCAATTTCCTTTCCGTCCTTGCTTTTTATTTCCTTTTTAGGATGAAACTTTGTTTTGTTATCCAGCCAAACCCTATTGATCTAAACTAGCCTTCCAACCATATGGCTCAGAACCACTCTCTTGGTACCAAATGTCATGAGCTTGTTCCAACATTTTACGATAGAAAGTGAAAACGATGGGATGTGAGAATCATGCCTACATTTGGATGAAGCCCTTGCTCAAATCGTGTGATCTTCTTAGCTTCAGTGTCCACTAAATGTTGAGCATACCTTGTCAGTTGATTGAACTTCTTTTCATAATCGGGAAGGGACATGCTCTTCTGCTTGAGCTATAAGAACTCAACATCCTTGAAATTCCTAAAAGCATATAGAAAGTACTTTTCAGTAACCTCATTTTTGAATTAGTCCCAAGTAAAGGCAAGTTGCTTTGCTTGGTACTTGTTTGGGACATTGACTCCCACATGATGCCTGGTGATCTCGTGAATATAAACTCCGTGACACTAAAATTTATTATCTATGTAGGCTATAAGATGGAAGAGGCGCCCAACTTTGTAGCCATTTCTCAACGGCTAACGGATCAGCCTCATTGTCAAAAGAAGGTGGCTTGTACCTTTTGAACGCCTCAATAACCGAATTATGAGTTTGGGTAGTTGTAGTATTTAGCTATGGGGTGGACCATGGTGGTGCTTGGTTCGCGCTTTGCAAACCATTTCAATGTTTCTTGTCAACGATTTTGTGTATTTAATATTCCGCAATTGTAACGGATCGCTCAAGTAATAAAATGGATTATGAGTCCAAGTATCGTTCCCACAAGGATTTAGATAATTAATTGTCAATTATACTAACCTTAACCGAATCAAATAACTTTTGATGACTTATAATTGTTAATTCCTTTATCTTGATTCTTGGTTTTGACAAAAGATATCGCTTATGAAAATCAATATCCCTAAATTGTTTAACAATTTCTTTCAAATAAAATTAAGGGATATTCATAAGTATGACTCTCGTTATATCTACGACGCGATCTTAATACAAATGAAAGCATTAAATCCCTATGGAAATAAAAAGATCACCTAAAGTGAAGCGGACATTTCTATCATCGCGGACTTTATGATAATTAAAATAATAGAGGCCGATCTTTCAATAGTAAAACAAACACACAATCATACAACACTACGTATATAATTGTATATGCAAATAAAGCAAAATTATTTATTCAAAACTATATTGAAATAAATCGTTAAAAACCAAGTCTCAAGATGAAAGAATTTAAACGACAAGCTTCATCGCAATCCTAGCACTAATTAAACTAGCCTAGCATACTAATAATAAGAAAATAAAAAAGGAGAAGAAAATTTGGAATTCATCACCCGGAGACGAAGAAAACTCAAAATGACGTTTAAAAAGTAGATAGTGATAGAAAAATAGGTTGCCTCCCATTAAGCGCTCGATTTATAGTCTAGATCTCGACTCTTCGGGTTGATCATTCAAGTGGTGCAAGATGAACGGCGGACTTTTCTTTCGAGAAACCACCGTTCCAATAAACCTTCAACTGCTACCCATTGTTTTTAAAAGCTAGTTGATTTCCATATGGATAACTTTGGTGATTGTGTAAGGACCACCACCGCTCGGGGATGATGTAGGCACCGATGTCTAGTCTAATGCCGCCACTAATCACCCACCACAAGAATTTGCCTCTCGCCACTCAACTCATGCAGCACCGCAAGTTCGGTGGCGGCCTTAATGACTCTACTCCAAGATCGAACGCTGCGGTTTCTCGCCACCGCAGGTCCTAACCCTCTGCGGTGGGATCTTCATTACGGGGCTCGCCCCCGAGTCCTAGCCATCCACCGATAGGGCCCTCACCGCTAAGGGGCTCCTCCCCAAACTTCTAACTTTCCAACAATGGAAACATCGCCAACGGCAGCTCCATTCTGAGCTCCGTTTCTTTAGCTCCACCTTCCGCGCCCACTTTCATTCATTGACATCCGCCCAAATCCATACGGGGCAACCGTCATGGATGCCCACGCCCACTGTTGGTTGAGACCCCAAAGTGTTAAGCACGGAGCAGATTAGAAGAAATGATGGATCGCCAAATAGTGAGGCTATGTCCAATAAAAGTAGTAAGCAACAATCCATGGTGCTGGAAGAAGACCCTTTTTCCCTAGAAGTGATGGCAGTCCCCTTGCCACGAGACTTCAAGCAGCCAAAGATGGAGAAATATGACGGATCCTCTGATCCTGTCGATCACCTCAGGGCTTTTGTTGACTTGATGAGGTTGCAAGCTACCCCAGATGCGATTATGTGCAGGGCTTTTCCTCCAACGCTTAGGCGCGAGGCCAGAAGGGACTGGGTAGCCACTCTTCCCCAAAATCGATCCGTACATTTGACGATTTTTCCAAGAGTTTTGCTACCCATTTTGCAGTGACAAGCGTGTTAAGAAAAGCGCCATCGATCTTATGCAATTGACGGAGACAAGGACGAATTGCTAAAAGATTTTATTGCCCGGTTCAATAAAGCAACTCACGGGAATCAAAGATCTACAGATGTCTGCATTGTAGTCACCGCCATGATGAGTGGAACTAGAAGTCATCCTTTCAAGATGTCACTCTCCAAAACCCACCGAATCGATGCATGAGTTACTCAATAGAGGAGATAAGTATGTGAATCGTCAAGAAACATATCTCATTACCAAGAGTATGAATGATCGAAATAAGCATGAGTCTAACAAGAGGAAGATTCAGGGACGAGCCCGAACCTCAAAATAATAGAGACAAGCAATACGAGGCAACATCGCCCAAGCCGAGGCAAGTCAACCAGGCAAGCTCACCCAGAGCTGAGCTAAAAAAAAAAAAAAAAATATTTTAGGCTAGCTCACTAGGCGGGCGGGTGACCTCTAGGCGGGTGGTGACCTCGGCAAAAAAAAAAAAAAAAAAAAAAAGGCGAGCTCACTCGGCGGGCGACCTCGACCAGGCCAGGCGGGCGACGACTCGCGAAAAAAAAAAAAAAAAAATTTTAGGCGAGCTCACTCGGTGGCGACTCGACCTGGCGGGCGACCTCACTTGAGAGGCGACCAAAAAAAAAAAAAAAAAAAAATATAGGCGAGCTCACTCAAAGGCGACCTCGCGAAAAAAAAAAAAAAAAAAAATTTAG
Organism: Forsythia suspensa; assembly: GCA_023638005.1. Lineage (NCBI taxonomy): Eukaryota > Viridiplantae > Streptophyta > Magnoliopsida > Lamiales > Oleaceae > Forsythia > Forsythia suspensa. The sequence goes on from CM042674.1 coordinate 43,487,732, forward strand.
GCGAGCTCACTCGGTGGCATGACTCGACCAAAGCGGGCGGGCGACCTCACTCAAAGAGGCGACCTAGCCAAAAAAAAAATAAGGCGAGCTCACTCAAAGGCGACCTCGACCCGGCAGGCGGGAGACCTCACTCAGGCGAGGTGACCTCTCAAAAAAAAAAAAAAAAAATTGAGATGAGTAAGTGCATTGGATTACTTCTACTTTTCATTAACGATAGTCTATGAAAAGTAGAGGGGCTTATAAGGCCAGCTGCCCAAAAATAATGACAAATTGCGCTCATCAGATGAAAAACAAGGCCACCATTTGCCCAAAATTAATGATGATACTCATGGCATGCGAAAAACAAAGCCAGATGCCCAAAAACAATTACAGCTGCTACTGTCTGAGAAATAAGGCAAATGAGCCTCTATCCAAAAATCAAGGCGATGAACTTATATTTAAAAATCAAGGCAGTAGCCTATTTTTGAAAATCAAGGCGATGAGCCTATGTTTAAAAATCAAGGCGATGAGCCTATGTTTAAAAATCAAGGCGATGAGCCATTTTTTGAAAATCAAGGCGATTAGCCTATATTTAAAAATCAAGGCAGTAGCCACTGTTTAAAAATCAAGGTGATAGCCACCATTGAAAAATAAGGCGACGAGCCTATCAAGGCGATTAGTCTCTGTTTGAAAAACAAGGCGATGAGCCTATGTTTAAAAATCAAGGCGATGAGCCTCTGATTAAAAATCAAGGCGATGAGCCTCTACCCGATAAACAAGGCGATGAGCCTCTGTTAGAAAAATAAGGCGATGAGCCTATCAAGGCGATGAGCCTCTGTCTGAAAAACAAGGCGATGAGCCTATGTTTAAAAATCAAGGCGATGAGCCTTTGATTAAAAAACAAGGCGATGAGCCTATGTTTAAAAATCAAGGCGATGAACCTCTGTATGAAAAAGTTAGAGAAGAGCAGGTGCAGTAGTTATTTCTACTTCCCATTGACAACAGTATATGAAGAGTAGTCTATGGGAAGTAGAGGGGCTTATGATGATATAAATAATAACAGTTGATGTATGTTATTTATCTATGGTGATATGCCCGCCTCAACGACTACTTTGCCTCACCGACTTGCCCACCTCGTTGGTATCATGAGCACCGCCGACGGATAGTCGCACAACCCAACTATCATCAGATTAGCTAGGCAGGCAACCCATGGAATGACAGTTACCACCAATTATTGGGAAGATGAAACATCCCTCATTAACTCCTAATAATGAGGGAGATGAAGGACACCGTTATCAAACGAGGAAGATGAAAGGATACCCTTACCAAATGAGGGAGATGAAGGGACACCCATCATCAATAACTGCAGGCCATCCCTATAAATAGAGGCCAACCCCTCAGGTAAAAAGAGAACACACAATTCACATACACTCCATATTGTTATTCTGCATATATGTTTTAATCAAATACTGATTATCACACCGAGAGTGGCCACGGGGGAAAAAGCCCCGCCTCCTTTTGCGAGGTCTCCACCATCATCATTGCCGTGCTCTGAGGAGGAGAAAATTATATATTATCATATAAGAACTCAACATCCTTGAAATTCCTAAAAGCATATAGAACGTACTTCTCGGTAACCTCATTTTGAATTAGTCCCAAGTAAAGGCAAGTTGCTTTGCTTGATCTGGTTTGGGACATTGACTCCCACCAAGAGCCTGGCCGATCTCGTGAATATAAACTCCGTACACTAAAATTTATGGACGTCTATGTAGGCTATAAGATGGAAGAGGCGTTCCAACTTTTGTAGCCATTTCTCGACGGCTAACGGATCAGCCTCATTGTCAAAAGAAGGTGGCTTGTACCTTTTAAACGTCTCAATAACCGAATTATGAGTTTGGGTAGTTGTAGGATTTAGCTATGGGGGTGGTGCTTGGTTCTGCCTTGCAAACCATTTCAATGTTTCTTGTCAACGATTTTGTGTATTTAATATTCCGCAAATGTACGGATCGCTCAAGTAATAAAATGGATTATGAGTCCAAGTATCGTTCCCACAAGGATTTAGATAATTAATTGTCAATTATACTAACCTTAACCGAATCAAATAACTTTTGATGATTTTGTGATTTAAAACTAATTAAAATAATAAACTAAAAACAAGTAAATAAGTATAATTCAAATAACTAAAAATTAGATTAATGAAAATTATTTTACTTGAAGAAAGAAAAGTATTAGGATCTCGAATCCACTTATAATTGTTAATTCCTTTATCTTGATTCTTGGTTTTGACAAAATATATCAGTTATGAAAATCAATATCCCTAAATTGTTTAACAATTTCTCTCGAATAAAATTAAACATATTCATAAGTATGACTCGACTATATCTCTATGACGAATACGAATACAAATGAAAGCATTAAATCTCTATGGAAATTAAAGATCACCTAAAGTATAGCGGTATATTTCTATCCCCTATCAGACTTTATGATAATTAAAATAGCGTCTAGCAAGCTTTCGATCTTTCAATAGTAAAACAAACCACACCAATCATACAATTACTACGTATATAATTATAGATGCAAATAAAGTAAAATTATTTATTCGAAACTATATTGAAATAAATCGTTAAAAACCAAGTCTCAAGATGAAAGAATTTAAACGACAAGCTTCATCGCAATCCTAGCACTAATTAAACTAGCCTAGCATACTAATAATAAGAAAATATGGAATTCATCACCCGGATACGAAGAAAACTCAAAATGATGATTTCTTGATCTTGATCTTGATCTTCGTTGAATTCTTGAAAAGATCAATCTTGATCTCCGGTTGATGTGTTTTCATCTATGTTTTTTTTTCCAAAATCTCAACAACCGATTATGAGTTAATAACTCATATATATACTACCCTAATGGTGCCCCAAAATATACCAAAAAGATATAACCGTGTGCCAAAAGTTACCTAACTGAATTAGAAGTCTAAAAAGGAAAAAAAAATCACGCAGGCCAAAAATAGCGTTCGCTCAGGGAAGCTGTTTGTTCTCTGCTTTTGTCATATGTTGCTGTGCGATCGCCTAGCTTGTTTCTTTAGGTCATCGCAATTTGGTCCTTCTAGTTTTCACATCTTCTAATTTGGTCCTCAAGCTTTGGGTCTTGGTCATTTTAGTCCTTCAACTTTCATAATCTGTAATTTGGTCCTTCAACTTCCAAATATCTCCAATTTGGTCCTTCAACTTTCAATTGAATGCAATTGAGTCCCCATACTTCCGATACATCTTCTAATTTATTACCTTTTTATCCATTTTTTCCAATTTCTTACAAACGAGTCCAAAACTGAAATAGAAGCAATAACAAACTAGATTAAGTAGAAAATCGATAAAATGACGTGATAAAATCTTAGTTTAAAGACTCGAATAAGTGCACAAAACGCACGTATCAAACACTCCCAAACTAAACCTTTGTTCGTCCTCGAACAAAAATTAAAAATAAACTATAAATTTAAACTAAGCTAAACGAATTAACAAGAATTGAGTTTGTGTCAAATTTCTTACCATATGCCTCAAGTTTGAAAATAAAGCAACACTTTTAGAAAGAGATTAAACAACAACAGAAAAGTTTTTTTTTAACTTATCCAATGCTCGGCCTTTAGTGAGTGTGTGATTAGCCAAAAATTGAACTTACATCTATATTAGATCACGACCAATATTGTGTTGATATTTTTACAGTTCCGAATCCTTTGTAGTCATTTATTCCTTACGCCTCTCGTAAATTATCACACTTCTAAAGATTTTCTCTCCAATTCCGATGTGTTCTAGCGAATTTGGTTTCTATTGATCAACACAATACTTTTTTCAAATAAGGTGGTAAAAATTAGAATTTGTATTCTTAGAATTAAGATGGTGAGTGATTTCTAAATTTTCATCTTCGGTCTTCGAGGGTCTAACCTAGCAATCCTTACCGAGCACTTTAACTCTTTTTATTTTATTTAACCAATATAGGCGATCTTACATCCTGTGTAATACTTCTCTTTCACTAGCTTTCTATGTGACTCTTGTAGCGAGCTTTGGGCCGATGACTCCCAAGTCAGATCACCATAGGGCACCAGATTTTAGGATACCATAACATGCTTAATTGCTCGAGTCTCACAATCTAATAGAGAAGTGAAGTTGTAAAATAAATTATATATATATGACCTAAGTAGTGAGCTTTGGGCCGATGACTCCCAAGTCAGATGACCATAGGGCACCATGTTTTAAGATACCTTAGCAGGCTTAATTGCTTGAGTTAGATATTTTATTTTATTTTATTTTATCATCGGTGAGTAGTGCTCGGTTTAGATTCCTTGACTATAACCTCTTCAACCAAAGATGAGACCCAGAAAATCCAAACCATCAAAACTCTCAGAACACAAGTAGTAACTTTAACACCCCCAAACTGTTCTCAAAAGCAGGTTTGGTTACTAGCTTAAAGATTTAGGAAGCAGATTTCACAATAATCCTACGTCAATAATGTCAATATAAACACTCAAGTCATGTTTCCATATTAATGATAAGTCAATAGTGGCTACGTGTTTCATTAATCTAGTCTAACATGGATAAGTATTCAGGTAAAAGCACGAGTTAAAGTGTTGTCGAATATTCTAACTAAAAGCGTACTCAAATTCAAACAAATATCATCATTGGCAATAAGATGTTCAATAACAACTAGACAAATTTTTTTTTTGAAATAAATTTTCGATTATCTGACACTGAATAATAAGCAAATTCAAAAGCTTTCGATTATCTGAGACCGAGTGATAAGCTTAATTCAAAGCGACCATTAAGTATCCCGATACTTAACCCACCCCCAATGAAAATATTACATTGTCCCCAATGTAAGTAAATCGAATAAAAATTAAAGGAGAAAAATATCGTACTTCCCAAGGGTAAAGGTGGAGAAGAGTGTCGTGGCTGATCGAATGGTCCACAAGAAGTGGAAGGTCGCAACGAGTTGATGGCCTCGGCTATCTGAGAGACTGTCCCGTCAATTGTCTCAAGTCGACTTCCAAAGTGTATCATCCTTCGGTTGACGTCATCATATGCATTAGTGATAGTACACTTGTTGTGACCTAATGTCGACATCTATGTACTGCAGATCACGTACATGCATACTTACTCGCTTCGACTCCCGCGCATGTTATCTTGCTTGTGTCTTTGTACCTCGAGCAATGTGTTACGCATGTTGTTCACCAATTTACCAATCTCCGTCGAGCTAATTGGATATGAGTGAACCGAACGCCAAGATGGGGCCTGGGGGCTAGAGCCGGGTGGGGTGTTGGAGGTGCACGATCATGAGCTTCCTCATCGGGTTGTACCACTCGAGCACGTTGTGCTCGATCTCTCTCACTTGTATCCCGGCCTCTCAATTATCAATAGTCTTATGGGTGAGAGAGGTTTCAGGAGTGTCGGCTTCCTCAAATGGCATTAGGAGAACACCGGCCTCTAGAGCGGATTCCACTAATCGAGACATGGGAACATAATAGATCGCTTGGAGTTGGAGTCAACTAATGTTGCTAACTCTCAAACAAAATCAAAGATACGTGTCCCCAAATCCATTTTTCTGCCCCAGGCTAAATGGTAAAGAAGGCGAGCCCTTTCTCTAATAAACTTCGCGCTCGAGTGGTAGGATTAATATTGGTACGAGACAAAAATATGTAAAGCCCTCGGCTCAAAGTCGATTCATCATGTTTGAAGTGCGAAGTGGCTAATGGCCAGGCATTTTCTCTACCATACAAGAACCATGACACTGACTGCATGTCCTCTTCAGTAGGCATAGGATCTATCCCAGTGCAGGTCAGTTCATAGTATCTATCAATCATAGCAGGGCTGAAACAGACCCACTTGCCTCTTACCCATGTTTTGTGCCGATGAGATGATTCTGGAGTATCAATTTCTTTATTGAAGTTGGCAAAGAATTCCCTAACCAAAGTTATATACACCGGATGTGGAGCTGCAACCACTTTACTCCAACCACACTGTTGGATCAAGTGTTCCAACAGATGCTTACGAAAATCAGCCCTTTGTACCTGTCTCTCTTGGTGGTAATTTTTCCCTTTCTATCTTTTATCATATCTCTCTTGGGCTTCTAGAGTTAGGAATCGTGGTATGCCACCATCACTAGTTGGTTCCTCGGCCCATCTACGACGGGTAGAATCTTCACCGACCTTTTCCTTTCCCTTTTCTTGAGTTGTGGTTTTCTGTTTTGGTGCCATTGGTACTTAAAAGGATAAGAAAAACATATTTAAGCATCGAAATAAACTCAAGAATAAACAAAACATCTCAAAAGAAAATAAAAATAGTGAAATTTCATAATTTACATATAGACCATACACTACTTTTCACCACCGGGAAATGTGAAGAAATGTTGAAGTTTTCCCGAGCCATCTTTGGACACAAGTTACTACATAGATTGGTCTTTATCATGTTCAAAATTGAGGTAGAACAGAGGTCATATGAGTTGGACGGGAGGGGGACAAAGTTGGTGACGTGAAGTGGCATGTGCCTAGCCATGGCTTCCCAATATGGGGCTAAGTGTCTTGGCCAAATTTTGAATGTGAATCCATTGAATGTAGGCACAATTCTCAAGCTAAAGGCGTATGAACAAAGCTCAATCGAAGGTTAGCCCTAATTGTACAAGAATCGGCACTAAGACATTTCATCAAACACTTGGTAGGCTTCAATTCTTTTCAAGAGTTGCAATGATATGGTTATATGGATCAAGCCCAAAAATTTGCATTTAAAAGCAACAATTCAATACTCCAACATCTACCTAAGCCCATTGATGCGAACCCGCGAAGAAATTAAATCCCAGACCCACAAAGGTTTGATCTGAACCCCAAGAAAGCTAAAATCTAGCCGCAAAACTTGACCCGATGAATTCTTGAAACAACGAACCAGAGTTATGAATGCCACAAAGAGATGCGAATTCTTTGATAAGTTTAGGTTAGTTCGATTAAGAACTTTGAAGAAAGTGAATCCTCACTTTAATTAATCTCAAAATGTAAATTGTCTTATGTTTACAATGAAAGATGTTTAAATAGTAAACATAGGAAGAATTCTAACCTAATTCGGAATTAAGTAAAACTAATTAAAATTAAGAGTCCTAAACCAAAAAGGAAACTAAAACTTGCCAAAATCCGAATTCCTCCGAAAATCATGCCTTGCGATCGCATAGGCACAATACTTGCGATCGCATGGTTTGACTCCAAAACGTTCTGCTTCCAAACTGCCATCCTTGCAATCGCAGCCTTATATAACCATGCGATCGCATGGTTATTTACCCAGACCCTCTACGCAGAATTCTATCCTATCTGCATTTTGGTCCTCCAACTTTGTCTCATGCTCTTTTGGTCCCCGATCCGTCATTAGACTCTGATATACTTCCAATATAGTCCTTAGCTTGAATCAAGTGTGCCAAGGATGGCATTGGACTTTTGATATCGGTTTCAGCCCACGTAGCTTGAACAAGACCTTGCATGTCTTCATTGATCTTCTTAGCTCTTGACCTCGTTAATGTTCCTATCGGACTATGTGTTGAGTCCTGGCTAGTCGGTCCATGGTTCGCCGGCCCCTGGCTTGCATCACCCATTCTTCTCAATTTAGCAAGATAAAAACGCAAAATTTTTCAAGCCAACAAGTATAAACGTGAAAGATTACGTAGAGTATATCTTGGAAGGAAAAGTGCTGCCTGTGCTGCCGAATTGATGAATTAGAGGTTAATGCAATGTAAAGAAAAATGGATTTGATTCAGAATTGAGATATGGAAGATTAATGTGGAATAATGGACGAGAATTTAGAGGGAGATAAGGTTGTTTGAAGCTGAAAACTGAATTGGTTCCTTTTTGTGCTTCATGGCTCGCAGCTAGGATAATTAAACTCCAGCGCGAGCTTGGGCGAACGCCCAGTGAAAACCTGGACGATCGCCCAGGTAAGTCCTGGGCGTTCGCCGGGGTTATTGTTCTGAGCGATCGCCAAGTCAATGGACTGGGCGATCACCCAGTTTACCAGCAAAATGAATTTTTTTTTTTCAGAACTTCAAATTGAAATGAAATGCATATAGGCTAACCTAACTTGTGAAAAATTCAATACGTGCGGATACGATGAACATAAAAGAACTAAACTTTGCTAATAAAAATGACTTAAGTGCAAAACATGGAAAAATAAACATGATAAGCCTAAAACTAAGGCGATGAAGTTATGCTTACTTCATGCATTTGACGAACTTTATCTAGGCCTAGTTGATCATGTGACATCATATATTTGTGCTAAAATTAACATAATGATCAAACCATACTAAAAATTCAAAGTGCAAAAAAAAAAAAAAAAAAAAAAAGGACAAACCAAAGTGGTGTGCCTAAAATCAAAAACTAAGGTAAAATCCCTAACCACATGCAATACTTAAAGAAATACGTTTAAAAAGTAGACAATGATAGAAAAATGGGTTGCCTCCCATTAAGCGATCGATTTATAGTCTAGATCTCGACTCTTCGGGTTGATCATTCTGGTGGTGCAAGATGAACGGTGGACTTTTCTTTCGAGAAACCACCGTTTCAATAAACCTTCAACCGCTACCCATTGATTTTAAAAGTGCCTTTGCTCTCACGGTTGATTTCCATATGGATAGACTTTGGTGATTGTGTAAGGACCCGACCATCGAGACCTCAACTTGCCCGGAAAAAGCTTGAGGCGAGATTTATACAACAAGACTTGCTGTCCAACCTCAAAATGTATTCTTTGAATATGCATATCGTGCCACTTTTTGGTCTCGCTCCTTATATAGTTTTGCGTTTTCATAAGCTTCCAACCGAAACTCATCCATTTCGTTCAACTGAAGGAGTCTCTTTTCACCGATTGCCTTTAAATCAAAGTTCAACTTCTTCACAGCCCAATATGTTCAGTGCTCCAACTCAACCGGTAAATGGCACGCATTTCCAAAAACTAGCCGATAGGGAGACATGCCTATAGGAGTCTTGAAAACTGTCCAGTAGGCCCATAAAGTGTCATCTAGTTTCTTTGACCAATCTTTTCTTGATGAACTCACCGCCACCTCAAGAATCCACTTCAACTCCCAGTTGCAGACTTCCACTTGCCCACTGGTTTGAGGGTGATAGAGAGTAGCAATACGATGCCGAACGCCATATTTTGCCAACAAAAACTTAAAAGGACAATTGCCAAAGTGTTTACCCCCATCACAACCCGCGCATCATTGGTAGGCAAGGCGACTGCTTCAACCCATTTGGATACGTAGTCGACAACAACCAAAATGTATTGATTCGAGAATGAAAAGGAGAATGGCCCCGTGAAATCAATACTCCACACATCAAAAAGCTCGACCTCAAGTATACTGTTGAGAGGCATTTCATTCCTTTTCGAGATATTTTCCGTGAGCTGGCACCGATCACATCCCTTCACAAAAAGGTATGCATCTTTGAAGAGAGAAGGCCAATAGAACCCAGACTGTAGAACTTTGCGGCTGTTTTAGAGGCACCAAAGTGTCTAGTAAAGTTGTAAACATTGTATTATGTTGTTCCACTGTAACCTTTAATGCATTATTAGTCTCCTTCATCTCGTCAAACACTACATTCATTCGATCAAATTGTTGTTGCATGGCCCTTAACAAGAAGAACTGGTTGTTTTCACTCCCAGGGGTGGTTTCTTTATGATTAGACATTGTTTTAAAATTGAATAATAAGAAAGAAATAAAAGGAAAAGAAAAAAATTTATCTGCCTTACGTGTTTGCACTCGTGTTTCGCTCTATATGGCTTTTTTTCGATAATAACCTTACCACTCTTGCCTTTTCCACTCTTGTGTTCCTTAACAAGTTCTCTAAAGAACTATCTAAACCCAATCAAGAATTTCGACTCCCACGGTATTCAAAATAAGAACAAGAACAAGAACAAGAACAAGATAGACAACGGAAAGAATAAGGATGATACGCAAACAAGAATAAGAAATAATCACTGGATGATACGCAAACAAGAATAAGAAAGAATCTTAAAGGGCTCATTTCTTGAAATTTTCACAAATTTTCGTTTTTTTTTCAATCCAGCGCAAGAACGAAGAAAGAAGAATCACAAAGCAAGAACTGGAAATAATTAATTTTGGTGCATGTATGGATCATGCACGAACAATTCTTGAAGAAGATGAATGATGAAAGAGAGATTTTTTTTTTGATATGATTCAGGATGAATATGATAGAAACAAAAAAATTAAACGATAGAACCTGAGTTTAGAGCCAAAGCTCTGATAGCAACTGATGCGAACCGACGAAGAAATTAAATCCCGGGCCCACAAAGGTTTGATCTGAACCCCAAGAAAGCTAAAATCTAGCCGCAAGAACTTGACTCGATGAATTCTTGAAACAACGAACCAGAGTTATGAACGCCACAAAGAGATGTGAATTCTTTGATAAGTTTAGGTTAGTTAAGAGCTCGGAAGAAAGTGATATCCTCACTTTGTTTAATCTCACAAAACGTTGATTGTCTTATGTTTACAATGAGAGATGCTTATATAGTATACAATGGAAAGAATTCTAACCTAATTCGGAATTAAGTAAAAATAATTAAAATTAAGAGTCCTAAACCAAAAAGGAAACTAAAACTTGCCAAAATCCGGATTCTTCCAAAAATCATGCCTTGCGATTGCATAGGCATGACCTTTGCGATCGCATGGTTTGACTCCAAAACATTACATTTACGAAGCGCCACCCTTGCGATCACAAAGATTTCTATAACCATGCGATCGCATGGTTATTTTCCCTGACCTTCTGCATGGATTTCTGCCCTATCTGTATTTTGGTCCTCCAACTTTGTCTCACACTCTTTTTGGTCTCTCGATCATCCATTAGACTCTGTTATACTTCCAATATAGTCCTTAGCTTGAATCAAGTGTACCAAAGTTGACATCGGACTTTTGATATCGGTTTCAGCCCACGTAGCTTGAACAAGATGTTGCATGTCTTCCTTGATCTTCTTAGCTCTTGATCTCATTAATGTTCCTATCAGAATATGTGTTGAGTCCCTGCCAGTCGGTTCATGGTTTGCCGGTCCGTGGCTCGCATCACAAACTATCCCGAACTTTAGGTAAGATTTCTCGAAAAAAATGTGTTCGACCAAGCTACTTCGGATCTCGATAAAATTCTGCAAGAATGTTCAAAATTGAAATGGCAAAGGATGGTATGGAAGTGCATGTTTTGGTATACCACATGTTCAAATTTCATAGGATTTCAATGTCATTTGGGCCAAACAGATGGGGGACGAAAGTGCTAACGTAACGCAAAGCGGTAGTGGTGGCTTTCTTGTGGTAACGCCATGGCGACTGAATTGATCATGTCTTGGATTTTGGTGATATAAGTGTACCCAAACCTAGGTGAATGATCCTAAACGATAGTTTTAGTTAAATAGACTAGCCTAAGGTCACATTTTCCCCAAATTTGGCAAAAATTTTAATTGGGTCGTTTTATCAATTATCATCTAAACCCAATCAATAACTTATTTCCTTTTTGATTCAAGCCTAAACTAATCCCTCATTCTTCAAATAAATCAATGTAAACGAATGTAAATGGAATTGAAAGACAAAATCAAAAATTTCACCATAAAGATTGAATCTTACCTTTGAATTTGTGGAGTTTGACGCTTATGGATGAATGATTTTAGGAAATGAATGCTTGTGATGCTCGTTTGTAGTTTGGAGATCAAGGATTGAAGAGAGTGATACGTTTGAAGTTTGAAAGGTGCGTTTTTGAAAATGAGACCTCATTCCTGGTTTTATTCTTTCTGGTAGCACTTGCGATTGCAAGGAAGTAAATTCCTGCGATCGCAGAACTACCAATTTCGGGGTAGAATGTTTTCTGCCCAGTCTATGCGATCGCAGTGGGTAACTCCATGCGATCGCATAAGACATTCTGCGATTTTTTTCAAACTTTTTTTTCTTTATGGTTTTTATGTTATTCTAAACATAACTTTAAAAAACATTGAAAACTTGCTTATGCAAGATGCGATGATCAAACCTCCTAAGTACTTAAGAATTGAAAGTGCCTACGTTATGTCCTAAAAGCATAAAAGCGTGCAAAATGTGAATTGAACTTCTAAAACATAAATGATGTGTAAATTTAAATAAAAGGGTAGAATAAATGGGTTGCCTCCCATTGAGCACTTCTTTAAAGTCATTAGATTGACTTTGTCGTGGTGATCACTGAAGACACTTTGAATAGATCTTTAGAGGACTTGATTTGCTTGCATCGATTGTCTTTGCACCAATTTTTGTTCACTTTCTAGATTTTGATTTTTCCCTTATCATATTGATATGACTCTATTTTCCCACCCTGCTCGAACTGAACTATGAAGATTCCAGCTTCCTCATCTGCCTTGATCACAAAAGACGAATGGAACTTCTCTTTCTCCACATACTATTCTTCTCTAATTGGTTCATCCTCGTGTTGGGTGACATCTCTATCATCTAAATTGCTGGCCTTATGGTTAATGATATCAATCTAGAAACAAGAATCTGAAGAGCTCAGAAATTTAGTTGCTTTGAACACATTGAATGTAATATCTTCATCATTCAACCTCAGCTTTAGTTGCCTTTTTTGCACATCAATTAATGCCCGACAAGTAGATAAAAAAGGTCGACCCAAAATAAGTGGTACATCACTTTCTTCGCACATATCCAGAATAATAAAATCAGCAGAAAATATGTAGTATACCACTACATATTCAAAGTAAGTAAACTAATCCTTCATTCTTCAAATAAATCAATGTAAACGAATGTAAATGGAATTGAAAGACAAAATCAAAATTTCACCATAAAGATTGAATCTTACCTTTGAATTTGTGGAGTTTGACGCTTATGGATGAATGATTTTAGGAAATGAATGCTTGTGATGCTCGTTTGTAGTTTGGAGATCAAGGATTGAAGAGAGTGATACGTTTGAAGTTTGAAAGGTGCGTTTTTGAAAATGAGACCTCATTCCTGGTTTTATTCTTTCTGGTAGCACTTGCGATTGCAAGGAAGTAAATTCCTGCGATCGCAGAACTACCAATTTCGGGGTAGAATGTTTTTACACTTGATCTATCGATCATGATGGGTAACTCCATGTGATCGCATAAGACATTCTACGATTTTTTTCAAACTTTTTTTTCTTTATGGTTTTTATGTTATTCTAAACATAACTTTAAAAAACATTGAAAACTTGCTTATGCAAGATGACGATGATCAAAGCTCCTAAGTACTTAAGAATTGAAAGTGCCTACGTTATGTCCTAAAAGCATAAAACGTGCAAAATGTGAATTGAACTTCTAAAACATAAATGATGTGTAAATTTAAATAAAAGGGTAGAATAAATGGGTTGCCTCCCATTGAGCACTTCTTTAAAGTCATTAGATTGACTTTGTCGTGGTGATCACTGAAGACACTTTGAATAGATCTTTAGAGGACTTGATTTGCTTGCATCGATTGTCTTTGCACCAATTTTTGTTTACCTTCTAGATTTTGATTTTTCACTTATCATATTAATATGACTCTATTTTCCCACCCTGCTCGAACTGAACTATGAAGATTCCAGCTTCCTCATCTGCTTTGATCACAAAAGACGAATGGAACTTCTCTTTCTCCACATACTCTTCTTCTCTAATTGGTTCATCCTCGTGTTGGGTGACATCTCTATCATCTAAATTGCTAGCCTTATGGTTAATGATATCAATCTAGAAACAAGAATCTGAAGAGCTCGAGAAATTTAGTTACTTTGACCACATTGAATGTAATATCTTCATCATTCAACCTCGACTTTAGTTGCCTTTTTTGCACATCAATTAATGCCCGACAAGTAGATAAAAAGGTCGACCAAAAATAAGTGGTACATCACTTTCTTCACACATATCCAGAATAATAAAATCAGCAGGAAATATGAACTTATCCACTTTCACTAATATGTCTTCAACGATCCCTCGTGAACATTTGATGGTCCCATCTCGCAAGTCGCAAGCGATCTTGTGGTTGGCTTTGCTTTTCCCGAACCGAGCTACTTAAAAATAGAATAAGGCATTAAATTCACACTAGCACCCAAATCATATAGAGCTTTGTCAAAAAATAAACTACCAATAGTACAAGGAATAGTAAAACTCCCTGGATCTTTTAATTTCAGTGGTAGCTTGTTTTGCAATGTAGAACTACATTTCTCGGTAAGTATGGCTGTTTTGTGCTCTTCCAACTTTCTTTTGTTTGCAAGAATTTCCTCCATAAATTTTGCATAGCCTGGCATTTGAGCTAAAGCGTCAGCAAAAGGTATGTTGATTTGGAGTTTCTTGAATATATTGAGAAATTTCTTGAATTACTGGTCTGGTTTATATTTTCGCAGCCTTTGAAGAAATAGAATTGGAGGGATGTAAGCCGGTGGTAGAATATAATCTGGTGGAGAGTTCTATTTTTTTTTGTTCAACTTCTGCATCTGATTTGTTTTCTCTCTCTTTGCTGGACACAGTTTCCTTTTCTACACCTAGTCTCTTTACATGAATTTCTGGCAATTCAACTGCTTCTCGTGGTAATTGCATTTACTTGCTCTTTTGGATTGACCTCGGTATTGCTTGGCCATGAGCCTGGTTTTCGTTCGATCAACAATTTAGCCAATTGCCCAATCTGATTATCTATATTCTTTATTGCAACATCTTGTCTTTTCTGCACTTCTTTGAGTCCCATATCCATCCATTATGACAATTTAGCGACTGTTTCTTCTAATCCTCATTCTCTTTCTTAGGGTCTTCTCTAATTTGGCGGATTTTGAATATTTTGAGTATTGTCATATGAGAAATTTGGATGATTTCTTCATCTAGGATTGTAGGTCTGTGAGTATGGATTATTCTGTTGTCGCTGAAAGTTATGAACGTATGCAGCTTGGTCAGGTGATAACATATCTACTTTGGTTAAAGGCTATTATGATGATTGATAGTTTGACCCACATGTTACATAGATTGGTGGGGACATCTGAACCATATTGGCTGAGTGAGAATGTTTCATTGATTCCATCTGCTTTGCCAATGCATCAATTTTCGCCAGTACAAGCAAATTGATTTCCACTTCTGTCTTCCTGTTGCTTTCCTTTGCAACCTTTGTCTGGCCACATAACGAACTGTTCACTCATGTTTCATACAGGTCGTGAAGGTCACCGATGGATATATTTTGGATAGCGCCACATGCTGCAAAATCTACTAAAGAACGAATGGTTGGAGCTAATCCAGAGTAGAAATAATGATTCTGAGCTGCTAAAGGAAAACCATGACTTAGACACTTTCAAGTAGTTGTTTGAATCTTTTCCATGCCTCGTGAAAATTTCCCAACTCAATTGTTTTTTTTTATTCAAGCACCAAGATGATCCAAAGATGGTTTTTAGGCCTCTACCGGAGACGGTGGTGGGGTTCAGATGCCCCTACCATTGTATTTATATAAAATGGTAGTACAGGAGGGGGATATGAACGACCTCCAAGCATACAACGAATGAAAAAAAATTCCTCAAACTACAAACAAATAAAGAGATACTACTTAGGTGCATAATTACGAAAAGTAAAAGCAAAAGCAAATGAAAACCAAACTAACAAAAACTAAAGACCTCTAAGCGATGGAAGGCCATATCGCTCGGTCTGAAGTAGTCCACGCATGACGGCGTGGCAAGTCGAAGATCCATACTCTCGATAATGTCGTTGGTCCCAGCCCTCGGAAGCTAAAGAGTCGGTGACCTAGTTTCCTTCTCGAAAAATATGGGAAATTGTGTCTCAATCGAATGAAAGAAGATGTCGGATGCGTCGAGTATTGTTGAATCACCCACGCCCCCACCACGTGAAATGCAATGAAGCAATGAGTGTAGAAAGTCGGTCCAACTCAAATTGTTGAAAGTTGGATATTTCATATTTCAGACTGATCACTCTGGCTGGAGAGAAGTATTTCAGTGTAAATTTTTGAATCAAATCTGTCCAAGTAGTGATGCTCCCAGACGTTAAAAATCTAACAATTCATTAGCTTATCCTTCACTGTGTGTGGGAAGACCCTTATCTTAAGTGCCTCTTCTTTAACACCATGGTATTTAAAATTTCCATAGTATTCATTGAAGCGAGAAATATGGTAATGAGGATTTTCATCTATTGTCCCATAAAATGACAGATTATTCGAAAACAAATTAATCACATCTGGCCTCAACTGGAAGTTGTCATGTCCATAAGGTGGATAGATTATACTGGATCGATTTTCAACAATCGGTGGCATCATATACTCACCCATAAGAATATCTCGTTCATTAACTTCAACTGGTCGAGCCATTGGTGCAAGATTATTTCTCACATCTACATGTAATAGATTCTGGATTTGGTTATCTTCTATTGTATCTTTTTGCTGTTGTTTCGTTTCTCTTCGCTCACGTTGTCGTTGGCGAAAGCTCTATTCGATTTATGGGTCTAAATCAAATAGATTTAGATCTTTTGTACGGCGCATACATACTTGACACTTGAAACTTTAGAAAATATTTGAAATTCAGCAGTAACAAAGAACTGAGAATAAAAAAATAAAACTAAAAATCAAATAAATAATAATAAAAAGAATTGTTAAAAACTAAATTATCAATTAACATAGTAATTAATAAAACTAGTTCCCCAGAAACGGCACCAAAAACTTGTTGTGTGATTTTAATCTCGCAAGTAGATGGATCGTTAACAAGTAATATAATTATGGGTAGAGTGTTGAACCCACGATGACTAGTTATCAATTAACCAATTAATTATAGCTCGATTTTTAACAATGTAAAGAATACAGATTCGTATTCGATTTCAATTCTAAAACTATTCTGATTATGTTTAATTAAATCTAAAATATCAAGAAATCAAAATAAATGTGTGAAAACGAATTCAAGTTTTGATAACACTAGAATTTGTGAATTTACCTACACGTTCCTTAATCAATTATCCGTTTAATCGCTTTAGCTTATAATTACCTTGGATTGAAAATCGGCGATCCAATTATAATCAAAATCCTCTCTCGATGGTCAATCAATTCTATATCGATATTGTTACCACCATTTTTTGTTAAAGCCTCCACGTCAGCAAAAGTCTAGCTAAAGCCCCGTATAGGCCCAAGTTAGGCCTCGTTAGGGCCTCATGGGCCCAACGAAGGCCTTCTATATTCGTCAAGGCCTCAGATATCCAGTGAGGGCCTCACGGATATGCTTAAGGGGCAACACATTAGCACCCTTGAGTTAAGTAGAGCGAAGTCCACAAAGGGCCTCGACACCCCTGGCCGATCTGGAGTGCTTCGCTGGTCTTCGTATTCTCATAGTCTGATGTTTTGGGATAACCACAAAAGTAGTTAAAGACAGATTGTGTTTGATTGCCACAAGGATTCTCACAAGGAAACCAAATCCCGATCTCCTAAAGATTAGACAACGTGATCAACTTAAATAAGGACGGAAATCTTGGAGATTGCCTTGAAAACCAATTGCCCTTATCTCATAAGGAATGAGGATCCAATCAGATATCTAATTGATTGTTTTCCTAGATCAATTAGGACTCCGAGGCTATAAATACAACATCTCCGGTTGCTCTAAGGTATGCTCTTTTTATGTATTATTTTCACCTCTAAACTCTGCTCAAATCTCTACTTGCTTGTCTCTCCACACCCAATTATTACTCCTCTTCGTATTTTGTTCTATATACCGGTAGTTGATTTGATTGTCAGAGCACTAACGATCGTCGGCCCCTTTTTTCCCGGTGATCTTAGTGCCTAACGGTAGTTCTAGTGTGCTGCTAACATACATGTTGATAAATGATTGACTGGTGATCTATTGATGTGTGGACAGTGCAGATTCTGATGTCAATAGATTGGCGCCGTTTGTGGAAAATGAAAAACGTTACACAACCTAAAACTTATGGTAAAAATGTATTTTCTACCAAGAAGAGCATGGCAATCGAAAACTCCATGGAAGATGAAGTAGGGTCCAATCATACTAACTCGCAGGAAAGCGTTCAACATCTCTAGAACCTAACCCACCGTAAGAGGAGAAGACGACGACAGAAGCAGATGGTCGAGCAGAAGAACCAAAACCTAAAGCTAGACAATGCTCGGATGAAAGCAGCACTTGAACTATTGAAGAACCAATCCCTCCAACATGGACCCAAGCGTAGTCGTGCCGGCGAAGCCCTTCGAGGTCCGACTCGATAGAAATTCATTGATTTCAAGACGACCCGCCAGTTTCAAATGGAAAAAACCCTCGAAATATCATTCTGAAACCCTCGCAGGATAATCAAAAGGGAAGACCCCTTCCAGCGCGTGGAAACCAACTGGAACTTGCTACCAGTGTGTTTGATAGGTTGGGGTGGGATCCTCTATAGCACTGACCTTACCGGCACATAGCAAGGACACAGTGAGTGCAGCGAGGACCGTACAGAAAGGAAGAAGAACTCGAGACCTGTCCTCTCGAGACCCGAGGATGAGAAGGAAAGGTTAGAATGCTATGAGGATGATGACGACAAGAACCTTCCATTCACCAATTTTATGAAGGCCATGGAGGTTCTCGCGAATTTCAGAATGCCCCTGATGGACAAATATAATGGGAGAGGTGACCATACGGATCACATCAACATATATAAGACAAAGCTCCAAGGTTATTTTCCCGTAGTAAAGTGCAAAATTTCCACACCACGCTAACGTCTGATGCAAAGTGGTGGTACAATAAGCTAAAACCAGGAAGCATTAGGAGTTGGCCTCAGTTTAAAAGAGAGTTCGTCAACGCTTTCATTGGCAACTGGACAATGATAGCCGATATTTTCCAACTCCACGACATTCGACAGAAGGAAGGAGAAATAGTAAAGAGCTATTTAAAGATATTCATCAACGTCATCAACAAGATTGAGACAGTAACCGATGACAAAGCCCTTGATGCACTGGTGACCAGGATTCGCACCCCTTTCTAGAGAGACATCCAGAATAGCCAACCTAAAACTTACAATCAGCTGGTAGACCTAATCTAGTGAGAAATCCGATCAGAGGAGACGATCGAGAACAGGGAGAAAGTTGAAAGAGATAGAGGAGATCGCTATCGGAGAGAGGGGTGACGCTCTCCTAAACCCCGTTTTAATCATTTTCAAAGAAAGCGATACCCCGGGCCATAGAACAACCGTTACAAGAGGTTTAACCAGATGGAGATGATCACTGCCCTCTGTTCTGGACCACCCATAGTGGCTACTTTTCGACGGCCCATCCACCTAAGTTCTATTGCATACACAGGACCAGGGTGTATAATACAAAGATTGTCCCGATGTAAGAAAACTGATCAACTACGAGAATCAGGGACAATGAGAGAGGAATCAATCAGCCTGAGGACGCCGGGGCCGCCCAATCAAGGGTGGAGACCTCCACCTCGGTGCTAGGACGATAGACCTCACCGTAATGCCGGAAGGAACAATAGAAAGATGGACCAACCGAGGGCTGAAGGGCCTGTGAGAGCCTTCCCAATCTGGAAAATCAACACAATCATAGGAGGTCCCTATGTTGGAGGACACACGATGAACTCACAATGAAACTACGTAAAGGCAGCAAGAGAAGAACCAGTGAAAAGTTGGCAGGTTCACGGACATCGGCCAAAGGCCCTACAGATCTCATTCAATGAGGAAGACGAGGTTGGCAAACACTAATCTCCTAGGTGGAGGCTGGGTCCTGGTACATGAATGCTCTCTAAAAGGATGCAAATTGCAAAAACCCTCTCCCGACGGTAATGACGATATAAACAGGACCGATGGATATCAACCCCAAAAGAGTTGAAGAGGAAATGATACTGGATGAGGACATGGACCCCCACATCATAGGCTCGGATTCTCTAGCCTCCCTAGTAGAAGAGCTAAACACATTTTTTGTAAATCATTCAAACCCTACTTAGATACTGCAGGTAGGGGCAGAAGCTAGATAAGAGGATGAAGAGAGAAATAAAATACTTCTTGTGAGAGAACATCGATGTTTTCGCATAGAATCATAGTGACATGGTAGGGATCGACCCATCCGTGGCTTGTCACGCCCTAAAGGTGGATCCAAAAATGCTCTCCAAGATACAGAAGAGAAGGCCTCTAAGCGCCAAGAGGTATGGCACCTTAAAAGATGAGGTTGACAAGCTACTGGCAAATGGGTTCATCAAGGAAGCAGTCTACCCCCAGTGGGTATCCAACCCCATGCTGGTGAGAAAGAGCACCAAGAAGTGGAGGGTGTGCATAGACTTCTCAGACCTAAACCAAGCATGCCCCAAAGATAGCTTCCTACTACTGCGCATCGACCAATTGGTCGATACGACTACCGGCCATAAGCTACTCAGTTTCATGGATGCCTACTTTGGTTATAATCAGATCCCGATGTTCGTAGGGGGTGAAGAACACACCTCATTTGTTACGGATCGAGGGTTGTATTGGTATAAAATGATGTCCTTCGGCCTGAAGAACGCGAGAGCCACATATTAGCGATTAGTAAACTGTATGTTCTCGGAACAGATTAGAAACTCCATGGAAGTCTATGTCGATGACATGCTCGTGAAGAGCATAAATGCCGAGGATCACATCGGACACTTAAGGGAGATGTTCGAAATCCTTCATAAGTACCGTATGAAGCATAACCCCTTAAAGTGCACCTTCAAAGTCGCATCTGGGAAGTTCTTCGGCTACATGGTAAACCAAAGCGGGATAAAGGCTAATCCCAAAAAGATCAAAGCACTCGTCGATATGCCAAGGAGGTTCAGAGCCTGACAGGAAGATTGGCGGCCCTGAACTGATTCATATTGAAAGAGACCGACCGTTTCCAACCCTTCTTTCAAACCATCAAATGGGAAAAAGATTTGAGTGGACCGAAGAATGAGAGAAGGCCTTCCAAGAACTCAAAGTCCTCCTTGGGAAGGCCCCACTATTGTCCAAACCAAAGAATGGAGAAACTTTGCTCATCTACCTCGTGGTATCCAAAAAGGTGGTGAGCTCAGTTCTGATCCGAGAAGAGGGTCCAACACAGCTTCCAGTGTACTATGTGAGCAAAACCCTCAAAGATGCGGAGACAAGGTACCTGACATAGAAAAACTTGCCTTTTCTTTGATCATCACATCTCAGAAGCTCCGACCGTACTTCCAGTCACATAGCATAGATGTTCTGACAAACCTCTCTCTGAGGCAGATTCTACAGAAGCTGGACTCTTCAAAAAGACTGATGAAGTGGTCAATCGAGCTCAGCCAGTTCGATATTTCCTATAAGCCAAGGCCCTCCATAAAGGGACAAGCTTTGGAGGGCTTCATGGCTGAGTTTGCCCATATCCCAGAAGGCTTGCTCGAAGCTGAGCCACATGAGGTACCGACATGGAAATTGTATGTTGATGGATCCTCAAGTGAGGTCGGATCTAGGGCTGAGATTCTGCTAATCAGCCCTGATGGCCATAATCTCAATTGTGCTCTTTGCTTGGAGTTCAAAGCCTCGAACAACGCTGCCGAGTATAAGGCGCACCTAGCAGGCTTGAGGCTGGCATAAGAGATGAAGGCAAGGAAAATTCAGATCTACAGCGATTCGTAGCTGGTGGTTAGCCAAGTCAACGGAACTTTCGCATCTCGTGAACACTCTATGGTGGCATACTTGAAGAAACCAAAGATATCTTATCCCACTTTGAGGTATTTGAACTACTCCAGATTCCATGGATAGAGAATAGTTATACCGACGCCCTTTCAAAGTTGGCAAGTAGTAAAGACTCTGACTTAATGAGGGCTATCCCAGTTGAAAAGCTTAGTCGACCATCCACTGACGAGACTCTGTTACTGAATACCATGATGATCACCGAGTCTCCTAAGTGGATAAAAGAAATCATGGCATACCTAACCAACCAAATTCTTTCGGACAACAGAGAGGATGCACGGAAGCCCCGCAGAAGGGCAACAAAATTCGTCTTGCAAGATGGAATCTTGTATAAGAGAGGTTTTAGTCACCCTCTCCTACGCTGCATTACTTAGGAGGAGGTGAATTACGTGATGAATGAAATACATGAGGTGATCTACGGTAACCATTCAGGGGGGACGGCCCTAGCACAAAAGGCACTAAAGCAGGGATATTATTGGCCGACCTTGAAGAAAGATTTGCATACTTATGCAAGAAAATGCGACAAGTGCCAGAAATTTGCCATTGTACCAAAGCCCCTAGCTCAAAACCTCACCCCAATCACCAGTCCATGGCCTTTCGCCAAATGGAGGATCGATTTCATAGGTCATCTCCCAACAGGAAGAAGTGGGACCAAGTTCGCGGTAGTAGCGTTAGACTACTTCACCAAGTGGTGTGAGGCTAAGCCTCTAGCCAAAATCATTGAAGAAAATATGTGGAGGTTCATTTGGAAAAACATCGTGTGCCATTTTGGGGTACACCATTTTCTTGTTTCCAACAATGGTATGCAGCTCGCTGGAAAGAAATTTAACTCGAACCGTGAAGAGTTTGGCATCCGGAGGGATTTCTCCACTCCCTACTATCCCCAGTTCAACGGCTAGGTAGAGTCTGTCAACAAGATAATCAAGCACACCCTGAAACAAAAGTTGGAATCCGCTAAGGGAGGATGGGCGAAGAATTACTTGAAACTCTGTGGTCATATCGGACTATGTCTTGAACAGCAACTGGCGAAACCCCTTTCGCCATGGCATATGGAGCGGAAGCGATGATTTCTGTCAAAGTAGGGATACCTTCTCCAAGGCACTTACACTTCAACGAGGTGGTTAATGAAGGTCTACGCATGGTGAATCTTGATTTACAAGATGAAAGGCATGCAGACTTGTAATTCCATCTGGCGGTGTATCAAAAGAAGATGGCTAGGTACTACAACTCGAAAGTGAAGAACAGAACCTTCCACGTTAACAACTTTGTCCTCAAAAAGGTTTTCCTAGCTAATAGAAAAGTGGGGTCGAGACCCTTAGACCTACTTGGGAAGAGCCCTACAAGATCGTCGAAGAGGTTCAGTCGGGAACTTAGAGGTTGGAGGACTTAGAAGGGAGGAAACAAGGCACCCCTGGAACATCACACATCTGCGTCCATATTATTAGTAGCTTTTATATTGTCTTTTCTTTCTCGACACTGAGCCAAATATTAGCGCTTCTTTCGACTTTGTTCAGAGTCGCTGTGTTATTGCAATAAAGTTCAGTAGTTTCTGAATTATGATACTCTCTGGCCAATCATGCAAGCAAAGAAAATCTCGACAGCGGGGGAGTATGGTTTGCGGCCAACTCTTTCAACTCGTTGGATAAACATTCAACGCATAAACAAATAAGTAAAGAATTTCAATAGTGAGAGAGTGTGGTTCGCGGCCAACTCTTTCAACTCGCTAGATAAACATTCAATGCATAAATAAATAAGTAAAGAATTTCAATAGTGAGAGAGTGTGGTTCGCGGCCAACTCTTTCAACTCGCTAGATAAACATTCAATGCATAAATAAATAAGTAAAGATTCTCAATAGCGAGGGAGTGTAGTTCGCGGCCAACTCTTTCAACTTGCTGGATAAACATTCAACGCGTACACAAACAAGTAAAGATTCTCGATAGCGAGGAAGTGTAGTTCACGGCCAACTCTTTCAACTCTCTAGATAAATACTCAATGCATAAACAAATAAGTAAAGAATTTTGGCAGCGAGGATAGTGTGGTTCACGACCAACTCTTTCAACTCGTTGGATAAACATCCAACGCGCCATCAAACAAGAAAAGAAAATTCAGCAGCAAGGGAGTATGGTTCACGACCAACTCTTTTAACTTGCTGGGCAAATATATTACGTGTATTCAAATGAACAACTAAAGGAGAACGACGCTCATAGTGAAAGATGCACTCCGTAAAAAAAAACTCTACATTTCTAAAATTAGGAAAAACAACATTAACGTGTGTCATGGAGGAATATGGCTCCAAAGTCTCAACCGGATCCTTGGGATTGGTATAACTAGGGGCCCCAAGGTTGGCCAACGAAATATTGGCCTTCGATAACTCTGCCAAGGCTTTGGTCAATTCTTTATCCTTGGCGTGGACGATGTTTTGGCAAGCCCTCACCTGCGATTCAGCTTTCCTCTGAGCCTGTACGCACATTCTCTGGATTGTTCCAGATTTGGTTATGTCATATATGGCTCGTGCCCTAGCATCTTCAAAAACTTTAAGCTCTGAGTGAAGGGTCTGATTATCCAAACGCAACACGTCATTATCCTCTGTACCCACTACCGTGGAATGCAGCTCATCAACCTTCATCGCAAGAACCTTATATAACTCACAATTAAGAACATGACTCCGAGTAGTATTCATCTCGCCATTTTTATCAGTTCTGAAAGGTCCGAGGCTGTAGTTGCCCTTGCCCAAACAGAGGTCCAATATTTATGGATAGAACTCGCCGCCATAGTAGATGAATGGGGTAATTTTTCCAAGATAGCAAGGTCTAATTAATCCTGACGAGACCTATGATATTGATACGCTCAGACCAGCTAGGAGGAGGAATAGAGGGTCGGGTTCTTCGAGAACATGGAGAAGCTTGTTCCGGCTCTCCAAGAAGGAGCCTCCGGGCCTCGCTTAGCCTTCCGAAAATCTCTTGCACTCTCGTCATCCTCCTTACCCCCTCTTGGCATGGCCGTTTCTCCTCATCATCAACAACCATCTTCCTCTTGTCTGACCCTCGAATATCTTCCTATAGAAGTAGGGGTTCTTCAGGAGAGAGAACAGGAGGAATGCCCACTACTATTCCCGATGTCAATAGAACAGTAGAGAAAATGCCCACTATTGCTTCCTGACGCCTGCGGGACAGCAACCTCCGGAACAGATGCCATGCGCGGTACCGGAGGCTAGGGAAAAATATCCTCATTTTCACCCACAACTCTTCCACTTCTTATTTTGAACTTGGGCACCCTGGAAAATAAAAACCTGCCATAACAAACAATGGTTGAATTATGATATTATGGGAAGAGGTTGGAAATGAGAGAAATGAATAAGTTCTTCAAACAAATATATAGGTAAATTGGAATGCAAACCGTCAGATAAATGGACACGTGTGGATGGGGAGGAGACACACTCTAGAAAACCCTAGGAAGATATAAAGGCTGCATAGGGTAAACGCGCTTCGGTGGTTACACCATCATGATGCAATGATGGCGCCGTCAATACGCATCACACTTGGGAATGCTCATGAGAACACCAAATTCTAAGAGCCCCGCCTATGATTGCGAAGAAATGTTGATCCGAGAGGCTCGCAATGTTGCAGAGGCGAAGGTGAACGCCTTGATAACCAAGCATCGCACATATAGTGATGGTTTCTTAATTAGTAAGCCCCACACATTCAACGAGAGCTACCTGATCAAGAAACTTAATGCTACTCATTTGGATATCTTTTCAACCTCGTCAAATGCACAGGTTCAATTGTAGTTCTGAATAGTTCGTCTCAACCTTAATTGTACAACAAACGAGGATGATCAAGTACCTTCTCATCATTTATCGCAATCATAATTACATGGTAAGAAGAAGTAAACACGATTATCATCCTACTACCCCATCGCCTCTTAGGGTCAGCATATATTAGGATATATAGTCTACTGAATTGAATACATTGATCTTCGACACTGTTTGAGCTTCAGTTGGGCTTCGTCATTGGCAAAAATCTAACTTCACCATGACAAGAAGTCTCCTAAATCAATATGAGTTGATTTGGTGACTAATTAGGCTACACTGCCCAAAAAATGTCATTGACACCTTTGGCAGATGGCTTTCAGCCTCGTCATCCAAATTAAGATCATCGATGGGTTGATCATCAATGTTTGTTGTGAAGACACAGTTCGAAACCTTCCGGCTAAGGCTAATAGGCCCAACACCTCTCACACATTTGGTCTTCTGAACATTGATTATCTGGGCATTTGGTCCTTTGAACATTTGATCCACTGGATGCTTGCTCTTTGTTTTGTTTTCATAAAATGCTTGAGTTGAACGTTGGAACCGAGAAGACAAATGTTAGCAAATGAACCTTTGCATTTTCTACTAGGAGAAGTCACAACCATGGAGACTAATTAACGGAAACCTACCAAAACTATGAACACGTGAGAAATGCAATGAATGACTTGGTGTTTTTATAGGAGTGGCTTGGGAAACACAAAACTTAGCCACCTGGGAAATGCAGGGCACTAAATGAGGTAGTTAACAGAGGGTCATCAAATGAGTATTTGGAACACCACACGCCACAGGCGTCCTTTCGTTTCCTTGGACATTAATGACGTTAACTCTTTAGATTCCACTAAGAAGTCTGCGCCATTATTGTCCGAATGAATGATGCCTCAACTTTGGGATCAACTTTTCATGTCCAACAAATATAATCATTCACACGGTCATCTTCTCTAACTAATGCGACAAGACTTCATACGAAAGAAACATGGCAGGAAATAAATTTGATTGATAATACTGGAACATATGTAAAACAAGAAATAAAATTACAAGTCTCAATGCCCGCCTCCTTCCTGGGGTCGGCACAACGCGGGCCTTTTCTTATAACGGGGGAAGTGATTTGGTCTTGCCAGCAGCATGGCCTTCGGGATAAAGGATATAGAAGAAAAGAGATATCCCACTCCGAGTGAGTCTCCGCAATCCTTTCAACCAACTGCTTTTCGCCTATTGTCATTAAGCAATGGGCAAGATCCTGATACTCAAGTGTGTCCACAAATCCATCCTGGGACGCGACAACCATTCGGGCCTCGGCACTCATACGCTCTGCCCTGACCTTCTCCACCTCTTTCTTGGCCGCGGCTAGCACCTATCATTTTCTACAGAAACAACCTCCATGTTCCTATTGATGGTAGCTACGGCGGTCTCAGCTGCGAAGGCCCAATCCTCGGACAACTTTTGAGCCTCCTCCACGCGCTTCTGGGAGACCTCGGTAGCCCTCTTTAGATCCTGGGCCTGCTTCTAACTCTCTTTTACGACCTTTAGCTCAATTTTATATTTGGCTTTCATATCAACCTCCTTTGTCACCACCAAATCCAACTTAAATTGAAGAGCCCTCTTATCCGAATTCTAGATGTACTTTCTCAAGGCTCATGGCCTTCAGGTCCTCGGATAGTTTCTTTGATTTTCCTCTTCTTCCTGCACTTGCCATCGAAGCTCTTGAAGGTGCTGAACAGTTCTTTGGTCAAAACCAACCCTCGAATTAAGTTCATTTCTACCATTTGCAGGCGCTCGCGCATTGTAGCTTCCTCAGCAGCTTTCTCCCATTTTTGGGTTCAATACTTATGGACACTCGCCGCTATTATCACAGGATGGGCATGAAGCAAGTCCATCACAGAAGGATCCAATTCAATATGGCGGTGAATAATGCAGATACAACTCTCTTGGCCAGTTGAGGAGGTAGAATTCCCTACATCTCCAACCCCTCCATTAGGATTCAGCAAGGGTCGACGACGATCTTGATCCATTTTATCTTCCGAGCATCCTTCATCAACCCCTTCGTAGCCGCATGAGCCTTCCTTTTCTATCCAGCCATCTCACCCGTATCCTCAGCGATTCTCTTCCCATTGTCCTTTGGAGGGATGGAGTCAGGGAGAGGATGGGAGGACGGTGGCGGTGGCGGTGGCGGTGGCGATGGCGGTGGCGGTGGCGGTGGCGGTGGCGGAGGCGGAGGAGGAGGAGGAGGAGAGGCCTGACCTGGAGCTTGGACATCGGATGCCAGATGGTGGATTGCCCTCAGGGGCGTAGCATCCTGGACCTCTTGCGATGAACATGGCATCTCATGCGAGGGAGGCTGGGACGAGACGAGACCTCCCTGCCTGCAGGTCGTGCAAGACAGAGTGAATGAACATTCATAAACATGAAAGCTACTGACACAATAGCCAAAGTACAGAGTATTAGGAATGTTTATCATAACGAAACCTATATGGTTCACGTTATAAGGCTTATCCATAAGTCCGTAACAAATCAGTAAGTTATCATCCTTGAGCAGATTGCTGAGGCTCCTGAAGTCACTATCGAGTGCCTGAACCTTATCCCACTTTGATCTCAATTTACCTTGATCCCTCTTTGGAATGGGTGGCTTCCCAAAATCTGCAAGAATAAGCGAAGCATTAAGTCAGGAACAATGATTAAGAAATATGCACAAGGACAACAAGATATACCAAATTTCTCAAATTGATAGGGAATAGACACGTTTGGAAGAGGATCCTCTGGCATAAACCCAGTCCCTTCCAACGAAGATGAACCTCTCCTTCTAGTTATGCACTTTGTTGGGACTGTCGATTTTTATTCTCCATCTTTGGCCCGTCCAAGGTGAGATATTAAACTAACCCGTGGACCAGCAGGGTCGGTAAATCGATTTAAACTCCCTGGGGGTTAAGTCCACGCCAGCCTCAGGAATTCTCCACAATAGGAATGCGGGTCCCAACCATTCGATATTATCTTGTAGGGGTCCAAATTCCAATCTCTCAGAACCTTGCAAAAGAAATGATGTATGGGTAGGTGGAGACCTTGCTGCATCGTTGGTTTGTAAATTGTGATGAACCCCTCAGGTGGGTCGTCGGCGTGCTCCTCGGGACTAGGAGCCCTGAGCTGCTCAGAAGCAGGAATGTCATAAGACAATCTTATATCCTCCAACTCTGCTTCTTTGATCTTCGAGTGAGCCACAGAAGCCTCGGTGGTTGAACGCTTGAGCTCCTTGTCGAGTGCCTGGACTGCCAGAGCATCCCTTTTGTCTAGCGACCCTCTCATTTCGGGTACCCGGCACCATGCCGCCCCTTTCCCGTCGTCGTCTTTGGCGATACAACTGGGTTTACTTCTCTTCTACTTGTGGATGCGAGGAGCATGTGAGCGATGGTGGGTGCTTGATTAACTTCCTCTAGGCCCTCGGTCGAAGGTGAAGACGAAGAATAGGATGACGCTTCACCCTGGATGCTAGGGTTCGTCCTAGCGGCCGACTGGTTCTATGAATCATCATGTCTAGAGGACATCGCTACTCCTCTCAATTCAAGAAGAATGTACTTCCACAATTGTTGGGAAATATGGTAAAATACGGCGTCCAAACCAAGAAACCACCAAATAAAAACAAAGGCAGTCTATGAAACAAAGCACAACAACTTCCTCATTGGTTACCTTAAGATTAGAGTTGAATCAATGAATACGCCTTGAAATTTTTTGATTATCGATGGGGTACTCTGCAAAGCCTGAAATACGCGTAGAAACAAGAAAAAGACAGATATGGAGAAGCACGGGTTTATATAGATTGAGGCTCTTCAATCCTCACCGTCCAAACTCAAAACACGGCATCTGAGCCATCGCCCAGAGGACGCGTGTTCGAAAAAAGGGCAAAAGATAGGAAACGGAACCCTAGACATTTATTGAAACGAATAGACGTGCCCCACGCGCGCTTTCAATCACCCATCATGCGCCATTAGCATGTAACGCACACTCTCTCTCACCTATGATTACCTGACCAACCGATTGACAACTTTGATTGATAGCTTGGACAAAATCACATCAACCAGGGACACGTCACTGGAAGCCCAACCAATCAAAGCCCTTACCCATCATAAATAATCGGCTTCGAACTTGGAGACTACACTAAGTAAGTAATACAAAGGTGCATGGATAAGTAATTCAACAGTGCATCCGCGAAGACCATATCTCGCAGGATTCGCCTCCGTCAAAGAATTTCTACCAAAGTCCCACGCCTACTATAAATAATAGGCTTGGACTTGAGGGACTATTGTTACTACCAGATTTTGTTAAAGCCTCCACGTTAGCAAAAGTCCAGCTAAAGCCCCGTGTAGGCCCAAGTTAGGCCTCGTTAGGGCCTCATGGGCCCAACGAGGGCCTTCCATATTCGTCAAGGCCTCAGATATCCAGCGAAGGCCTCGCGGATACGCTTAAGGCCCGGCAACATGTTAGCATCCTCGAGTTAAGTGGAGCAAAGCCCACTAAGGGCCTCGACACTGCTGGCCGATCTGGAATACTACGTTGGTCTTCGCATTCTCATAGTATGATGTTTTGGGATAACCATAGAAGTAGTTAAAACAGTTTGTGTTTGATTGCCACAAGGATTCTCATAAG
Organism: Forsythia suspensa; assembly: GCA_023638005.1. Taxonomy (NCBI): domain Eukaryota; kingdom Viridiplantae; phylum Streptophyta; class Magnoliopsida; order Lamiales; family Oleaceae; genus Forsythia; species Forsythia suspensa. The sequence goes on from CM042674.1 coordinate 43,517,802, forward strand.
AAACCAAATCCCAATCTCCTAAAGACTAGACAACGTGATCAACTCAAATAAGGGCGAAAATCTTTGAGATTGTCTTGACAACCAATTGCCCTTATCTCATAAGGAAGGAGAATCCAATAAAATATATAATTGATTGTTTTTCTAGATCAATTAGGACTCTGAGTCTATCAATACAACTTCTTTGATTGCTCTAAGGTACGCTTTTTTATGTATTATTTTCACCCCTAAACTCTGCTCAAATATTTGCTTGCTTGTCTCTCTCACACCCAATTATTACTCCTCTAGTGTATTGTTCTATATACCGGCAGTTGACTTGATCGTAGGCCCCTTTTTTCTCGGTGATCTTGGAACTCAATAGTCGTCTTAGTGTGAAGGTAATATACAGGTTGATAGAGGATTGACTGGAGATCTATTGACGTGTGGACAATACAGATTTCGACGTCAACAGATATGCGAACCTAATTATCTCTAATTAAGCTTCGAACATAAACATATGTATTAAAATCTCAAGAACAACTAAATAGATTTCATAAAGCATAATAGTAATTTCTATCTATTATTGGACCCTATATTATTCAAAACCACGTGCTTATCTATATTGAATGTCTCGACTTCAATATAGATCACAATATATTCTAATGGTGATCAAGCATTAAAACATTAGAAAAAATGAATAAAGAATAATCAACCCAAAAGCAATTAATTACTAAAACAAAAAATATTCTAATTAAGCTTTCATCGTTCATCCTAGCAATAAGTAAATTAGCCAAACATGATTTCGTAAAATAATACAAGAATTGTATTAATCATATTTCGGATGAAAAAGAAGAAATTAGAGATACAACCTGTGATTTCGGCCCAAGAATCTTTAATCCGTTTCTTGATCTTCAATTCTTCTTTTGTATCTTCTTCCTAAAATTCGCCTCCCGCGATATGTATATTCTCTGTCTTTTATACTCTTCCTTGAACTCTCTGAAACATGTTATAGGTTGTTCTTTTATCTTGGACTTTATAGAGTTTTATTTCCATCAGGAATCTACTTAAAATCTGCTCGGAAAGCCATGTGATCGCATGGTTTGATCAACCAAGGTTTTGCTGAAAATCTTGGCGCCTTGCGATCGCAGCAATGGTTAACCATGCGATTGCATGGTTACCTTGGACGCAGTTATTTGTTTTCTTTCTTTGATATTTGCATGCCAAACCTCTCAAGGCTCTTTGTCTTTGCATTTAAGTCTCATTTTCTTCCGTTTTCTCTCTTTTCGTTAGATCGACACTTGATTTTGATTATTTCCTAAAAGATAATAAAACAACGCGCCATTAAACTGAAAACAATTAAGAGAACTCATTATTGTCCTTTTTGTTAGCTTAGTTAAGTACAAATTTGTACTTATCAATTATGCCATTGAACATTAATCAATGGAATTTCTTTACTTCTCAACTTATCGATCTTCTTTTCCAAAATAACAATTGGAGTTTTTTTCATAGGATAAATCTTTATGTACATATGAAGACTGACGATTCACCACAAGACAACGATCGTGCACATACTTTCTGATCATGGATACATGAAATACATCACGTACTATTGAGAGTTCAGGTGGTAAGGCCAACTAGTAAGCCACATTACCATCACAATCGAGAATTTCAAAAGGTTCGATAAACAGGGTCTCAATTTGCCCTTCTTGCTAAACTTCAGTACACCCTTCATCGGTGTCACCTTTAGGAATACTTTTTCTCCCACTTGAAATTATAAGTCTTGTTATCATCATACTCTTATGTCGATCTTGTGATATCTTTATTTTGGTTTTGATCTTGTCAACGTCTTGCATTGTCCATTTGACAGTTTCTAGACTTAAAACTATCTTTTTCCGACTTCATCCCAATCAACCTCATATGGTACCATACAAATGGTGGATTGAAAACTGTTATTATTCAGAAACTCTACCAATGGTTTTCTCAAATTGTCCATCTGATATAGGATAAAAGGCTGTGATAAAATTTAGTTTCGTTATCATAGCTCTCTGTAAATTCTATGTAAACTTCGGATCTTTATCTAATACAATAGAGACAAAGACCCCATGTAGACTACTAATGTCTATAATTTATGACTGTACCAATTATGAATGTCATTTTTAGTGGCAAAAAATGAGCCAACTTAGTCAATTAATCAACTATCACCCATATAGCATTGGGACCTCTTACTAACCTTGGAAAACCCATTACAAAATCCATAGAAATAAGGTCCCATTTTCATTATGGTATTTCCAAAGGATTCAACAACCTTGCTAGCCTTTAGTGGCTTTAACTTGTTGACAAACTATGTATTTCTTGACAAACAAACTTATACTTCTTTCATATTCTTCCACCAAAACGTAATTTAAAAATCTCGATACAATTTTGTACCACCGAGATGTACAATGTAGATTCTTCCAACATTTTCTTTCTTAGTTCTTCGTCCTTATGTACACAAAGTCTTCCTTTAAACCTTATAGCCTTGACTAAAGATAAATAAAAATCTTTTCTTTTACTCAAGCCAACGTCATTCTTAATCTTCTAAATAAACAAATCCTTATCCTACACTCGATCCTTAAGGATGGGTCGAACCATTGAAGTCGTTATCTCGATTGAGGTTTGGTTTGGAAATGATACAATCTCTATTCTCTATTTCTCAAAATCTCTAACCAACTGGTCTTGTCCTGTGATAAAATATGTTAATTATCTTAATGTCTTTCTTCTTAAAGCATATGCGACCACAATAGCCTTATCGGATGGTAATGGATATTGTAGTTGTAATCCTTTACTAATTCCAACCATCTTATTTGTATCATATTCAATTCATTCTGGGGTTAAAAATAGTTGAGACTTTTATGGTCTGTATAGATGTTGCACTTACTCGCATACAGATAGTGATGTCATACCTTTATGACAAGCACTACCGCTACACGCTCTAAATCACGCGTCGAGTAATTCTGCTTGTATTGCTTCAACTACCTTTAAGCATAGGCAATCACATTTTCATGTTGCATCAAAACACATCCTAGACCTTGTTTGGATGCGTCTCTGTAAATGACAAACCCATCCAGGTAAAATGAACACTTGGAGCTGTGACTAAATGTTGTTTCAATTCTAGGAAGCTCTAGTCACATTTGTCTGACCACCAAAACTTCACCTCTTTCTTGGTAAGTTGCATCTTTAGTCCTTGTATCTTTGAGAAATCTTTAATAAAATGTGAATAATAGTCAACCAATTCCACAAAACTGAAAACTTCAACGGCATTAGCATGTATGTTCTAGTTAGTTACCACATCTACTTTATCTAGGTCTACTTCAATTCCTTGGTTGGTAACTACATGACCAAGAAAACCTAATCGGTCAAGCCAAAATTCACACATCTTGAATTTGGCAAATAACTTATCTTTATGCAGAGTCTCCAACACCATTTCAAGATGTTCCTCATGTTGATCCTTGTTTTGAGAATAAATCAAGATGTCATCGATGAAGACCACGATAAAACAATCCAAGTATTGATGAAAATTCCCGGTTCATCAAATCTATGAATACTTCTAAAACATTGTCAAACCGAAAGGTGTAATGGTGAACTCGTAATGTCAATAGCAAGTTCTGAAAGCTAACTCTTTGGTACATCACTTGCCTTAATCTTCAATTCTAACGCTCTGAATTTTCTCAACCCAGAAGGTTACTTAAAATTTTTTAAATAATGTTTGAAGACTCCAAATAAATTTTCATGTGCCCTTGAATGGAGTTTTTTTTTTATTCAAAGCACCAAAGACACCCCGGTCCAGATGTGTTTTAGGCCTCTACTAGGATAGTCAGGGTGGGGTTTGGATGCCCCTACCATGCATTTATATAAAAAGGTAGTACACAGGAGAGAGATATAAACCTGACCTCCAAGCATACAACGAATGAAAAAAAATTCCTCAAACTACAGCAAATAAAGAGATACTACCTCCGGTACATAATTTTGAAAAGCAAAAGCAAAAGTAAATGAAAAACAAACTAACAAAAAACTAAAGACCTCTAACTGATGGAAGGCCATATCTCGGTCCTCAAGTAGTCCACGCGAACGACGAGGCAAGTCTCAAGATCCATACTCCACGATAATGTCGTTGGTCCCGTCCCTCGAAGCTAAAGAGTCACGACCGGTTTTCCTCTCGAAAAATATGGGAAAGCGTGTCTCGATCGAATGATAGAAGATGTCGATGTGTCCGAGTATTGATGAATCATCCACGGCCCCCACCACGTGAAATGCAATGAGCGGCAAGTGTAGAGTCGGCCTCAAGACCCATCTGTCGGGCAAGCTCAATGCCACAAAATGGCTCTCAACTCGCCTCCAAAATAAGTATGTCTCCGTAGCGTGAGAGAAGCCCCGATACAACGCCCGGTGTGATCTCTCGATAACACCCCGCCACTCGCAAATCCATCCCCGACGCATCCATCAAGATTGATCTTGGGAGATCCGGCCCAATGGAGCACGCCAATAAACCAAAGTAGGGAAATGGAGTAGGAGAAGTAAGAGTAATACCAAAATGTGGGGCAAGATCAAGGTCCCCACACCAATGCACAAATCGAAAGAGTCTTCCCGTCTCGTAGTAAAGAAATAGTGTGATAGACCCGCCAGATGATACGACTGGGCTCCATGTTAATCCTACGACAAGCCAGATCATTCCTAGTTGTCCAAATGTACCAAAAGACCAAAGAAAGAGATGATAGTGTGAATATGGCCACTCCCGACAAACGGCTCGAGAATGGGTTTAAAATTTAACTATTTCTGAAAAGTAACAAGTGCGCAAGGAAAAATGAATTAAACTTTTAAATCCTTAAAGTTTTACCAAATTGCATTAGGTGTCGCCACAAAGTATTTGACTATCTAAACGTGCTCCAACAATTATTATATTTGAACGGTAAATACTTGGAATCTTAGTATACAACATATACAAATTCTGGACCTAAAACATGTCGTTTGATATGTGAAAAATGTGGCTAAAGTTGTTTGAAAACAGTCATAACAAATTCATAACAAAGTTTTTTTGGGTGATTCTAATTTTTGCTATCATACAACTTATATATCTATCAATTTACACTAATTTGACTTAAAAATTTAAAGTTCACAAAAAATTATAATATTTCAAAGTTAAGGACAGAATTCTGGAATTTTTAAAATCACTACTTAACACTTCCTCAAATTTCAAACTAAATTATAATTCAGGTTTTCCAACACTTTACAATAATAAAGAAAAACAAATTCAACATTGTACTTAATTTTTATATCATAAATGACTCGATTATATCGACGCCAAAACATAAATTAAGTAAACTAAGTCTTTTCTTCAAGGTCGTTACTTTACGTCTTCGCGCCAATGCCAGCCATATCAATATGGAGATTTAATGATTTTAGGGTGAGCATTTAATTATAGTAGTAAATTATAGTAGCATATAAGAAATTATTTGAAATTAAATACACCATGCCATTCACTTTAATAGACGTAGGAATAACATAATTTTGGTAACCGTAGCCACATGAAATCATAAGTGATTACTTTCAACCACAACATACATAAGTAATTACCTTCAATCACTATCATCATGTTCCATCTTTAATTAATCATAAAATTTAGGTATATTTCTCAAATAAAATTCATAAAAATCTTGCTTAAAGTAAAATAATAAACTACCTCAAAATAGGATTTTCGGTTGTAGTTGATGTGGTGGAAAATGTTATTGCACTTTTCAAAGAAAACAAACCTGCATGCTTGCTTTTAATTTACATAAATTTGTGTATAAAGTGTGTGGTTTATGGAAATATTTGAGTGGACAAGCAATGAACCTAGAACCGAATTTGGGAAAGAAAGAATGTGATTTTCAGGGAACTTTTATGGTCTAACTTTGTAGGAGGAAAAGTGGTGAATTTCTGAAAATGGAAATAGGTGAAAGAGCAACTTGTTGGGGGACCTTAGATACCAAAATCTTGGAGAGAAAATAAGTGATCTTTGTATAAAATATTTTGAAGAAAAGCAAAGCTGTTGGCTGAAATCTGTGCGACAAAAGGAAAGGTATTTGACTACTAAATTGGCGGAGGAAATGAGAGGGAAATAGAGTAATTTTGTGGAACCTTGTGGCTGAAAATTCGAGTACTAAGAAGAAAGAAAGTGATGGGATTTTTGGGCTAAAACTAGGAACAAAACTGAAGTATCAAAGGAACCAAAAAGATGTGAACTTAACTATGAATCAGGGGGCCAAAATTGGAGTCCAAATGGAGGGAAAATATGGTGTTCATTGTTGGCGGTTGAATGAAGATAATTAAATGAACTTATGGGGAGGATAAATGGAAAAGTTTATGGATTAATTTGGGGGAAAATAGTTAGTTTTAGTGGCAGCAACATGAGGTGAAAATGGAGAAGTGTGGGGGTGGTTTATTGTGTAGTTGATTGATCATGAGAGGGGAGGTTTTCCTTGTGGTAGGGGCGATTTTTAGCAGGTTTGGGAGGGAAATCTTGGGTAAAAAGTGTTGATCATGGGGGGAAAATTGGCTGAAGGAAAGGGAGGAAGTGGGCGGTTTTTACTTAGTCATTAGGGGCCGCTATTTGTAGTTACAAATTTGCAGAGTTAAAGGGTTGTTTGGTGTGTTTAATTTGGCAAGAAATAAGAGACAATTTGGAGGTGATTTTCTAGTAGTTAGGTGGATCGGGTTTTGGGCTAAACGCAGGAGAATAAATGGGTTGAAAAATGATTGACACTAAGCAAAATAAAATGACCAAAAACTGGGCCAAGAAGATGATTTTTAATTTAAACAATTGTTTTACAATTAATCCAAAATTAATTCAAGAAAAATTATTCAAGTTATAAAATTTTAATTAGTATCGGTGATAAAATATATTTCATGTTCATCATATCAAATATAACGAAAGCATGTGCAAAAATTAACGCGACTAAAATATTTTACATCGTATTCGGAATTGTGTAGACGACAAGTTAAAATTTTATTTCCATGAAATTAAAAGATGAAAAAAATTTCGATCGCTATATCAATTGGTTATATCCAGATCGCAGATCGATCATGGGAAAACACTTTCGCTACTTTCAATTGATCGAACAAGTCTTCTATTCAAGGGTGTGCGTACTTGTTCTTAATAGTAAGCTTGTTCAATTCTCGTCAATCTATGCACATTTTCATAGTACCATCTTTTTTCTTAACAAGCAATACCGGAGCTCCCTATGGTAAAACACTAGGTTGAATAAAGTCGTTGTCCAAAAGCTCTTGTATCTGCAATTTTAGTTCCTAAAGGACGGATCTATCTCAAGTTTACATAAGACTTCATTATAACCTCCCTGGAAATAATGAGAATTATTCACCTAGCCGGTTGTCCATTCCTAGCCATCTATCACCTACAAATTTTTGGCCCAATTCATAGCTTAGAAAAAAAGTGGTTCGATTTCATTCATACTTGCGCATAAAAACATTTAAACATTTATAATTTGGAATGTTCACAAATAGCAAAGCTTTTGAAAATCAGAACTATAGAAACATTGCATTTCATACTCTTTTGCATACCTGGGTTGACAGATTTAATTGATTGATGGATGCGTAGCGCTGAAAAGAGTTTAAGTTGATTTCATGTAAAGCATATAGTCGTATCACATTGGTAGAAAATTCACTTGTATAAGGTACATGCGTTTGTTGAAATCACGACTTACACACGATACTAAGTATGTCCATGCTCAACAAATATAGTAGATGCATTTGCACATAGACGTGGATCCACAAATAGACACATAGAATTTTTGTTAATTAATGCCTAAAAAGAAAATTTTGGTGTCTATATATAGAAATCAATAAATCTGGCTCTCATACCAAGTTGTAAAGCCCCGAGTTCAAAGAGCCCAAAACGTTACTTGGATTCGTTTCCATGGTTGCATTTCAAACTTAGCGTGGAAAAGTGAAATTAAACATTTCTTGGATTTGTTTCTTGGGCACAACAAGCATAGGTGCAGCGACAAATCTAATACCACAAGTGACAAGAAAAGTACCAACCGAAATGAACCTCGAGAGAAGCAAAAAAAGTAAATTTGGGTCTTTCATTTCAATATTAATCTTCATCGAAGTAGTCTTAAATTTTAGGGTCTGTCATGTATTTAGTTTCCCAGTGGGTTCCGAACAACTAAGTAGGGATGATGTTTTGTATTTTTGGTTGCTAACTGAATACCTATCAAAATAAATGTTTTGAGTATGTATTGAAATATCACATTTTGTGTTTGTATTGAAATATCATGTATTGTGTGTTGGGTTTCTAGATTAATGATTTTTAGCTACTTTAAACAGGGTTAATTTATGAATACGGGCAAAATCTTTGCCATTTTGTGCTTCAAAGGTTTGGTATTAAGTGTGTTTTGGAAGGACTATTTAGAAGCTCAAAAGCACTTCTTAAGGAGCAAAAATATTTTTTGTTATATTTATGGTTATTTGACTAAATTCAATAAGAACTATTGAATGAAAAACACGTTTAAAAATCTGTTTTAGAGAAGTAGAAATTTTGAGCTTATCTAAAAAGTTCTAATTGAGCTTTTAAGGGAATATGCAATTAACATTTAATGAAACATAAAAATTAACAAAATTACCATTAATACATTAAAAAAAGATATCAAATTTTTTGCTATTAACCACTTATATCAAATTGTCACTTCATATATTTATATAAATAAATTGACATGTTAAATAATATAATACAAATTACACATAATTTGTTTGATTTAAATAAATTAATTTTAAATAATATGATATAAACTAAAATAATTGTGTTATCATAATTTAATTAAAATATTAATTTGAATAGTTATTATAGGTTGTGAAAAAATATTATTTATAAAAAAAACATGAGTTATATATTAATTAATTTCTATTTAGTCAAATAAATATAAATTTATACAAAAGTACTTTTAGAGTTATGCCACCAAACACTCAATAAAATATTCACATAACTTTTTGGATTCATAGTCAATAGCTTTTAACAAAGTTCTACTACCAAAAACTCTACTACCAAAAGCTCAAATATTAAAAGCTCTACTCATAACAGTTGTTCCAAATAGACTATAAAATTCCCAACATTTGTTGTCCGTAGCATGTGAGATCCCCAACATTTAAATGCAATAGCACTGTTCGTTCCCAACCTTTCACATGTGTGTGGTCATTCATGCAAATGTATTACTTGACGTAGTATAATAGATCCCCCAACCTTTATTGTCCTTTGCACATATGATTCACATTATTAATCAACATTTTTCGCATATAACATAGATAGAAGCTGATGATAAATATTTTCTCTTCCTCTGAGCACAGCAGCGATAGTGGTAGAGACCTGCAAAAAGTGACGGGCTTATTTCTCCCGTGTCCATACCGGTGTGATAATCAGTATGTAGTTAAAACCAAATATGTAGAATAACCATATGGAGTGTATGAGAGTTGTTCTTTTACTTTGGAGGTTGGCCTCTATTTATAGGAATGGCCTACAGTTATGGACTTATGACCTTTAATGGTCCTTAATAGCGAGTGTCTTTTTATCTCCCTCATTACTAGGAGCTAATGAGGAATGTTTCATCTTCCCAATTGCTAGTGTTTCGTCTTCTCAATAACCGGTGGTAACTGCCATTCTACGGGTAGCCAGTCTGGCTAACCTAATGCAGTTGGGTTATTGTTGTTTATATGTAGGAAGCAAGCTTATGAGACCAACGAGGCGAACAACCTATTGAGGCGGGCGTGTCAGGACGTGCCACCATTGGCAGATAACATATAGCAGCTATCATTATTTCTATCATCATAAGCCTCTCTACTTTTCATAGATTGTTGTTGTCAATGGGAAGTAGAAATAATCTACTGCACCTGCTCCTCTTGACTTTTTCAGACAGAGGCTCATCACCTTCATTTTTAGACAGTGGCACATCGCCTTGATTTTTAAACAGACGTTCATTGCCTTGATTTTTAGACAGTGGCTCATCGCCTTGATTTTTAAACATAAGCTCATCGCCTTGTTTTTTGGACAGATACTCATCGCCTTGTTATTGGGACAAAGACTCGTCACCTTATTTTTGGACAGAGGCTCACCACCTTGATTTTTAAACATAGGTTCATCCCATTGTTTTTTAAACATAGGCTCATCGAGGTTCATCTCCTTGATTTTTAAACATAAGCTCATCGTCTCGCCTTTTTTTTCGAGGCTCATTGTCTCGCCTTATTTTTTTCTTGCAGTTCATCGCCTCGTCTTGTTTTCAGACAGAGGCTCATCGTCTCGTCTTGTCCTTCAACAGGACTCTTCGCCTAGCGTTATTTTTCAGCAGGACTCATCGCCTAGCCTTATTTTTCAACATGACTCGTCGCCTAGCATTGTTTTTTAATAGGACTCGTAGCCTAGCCTTGTTTTTTTTTTTTGGGAGCATGGTGAGCTCGCCTCGGCTCAAATTTTTTTTAAGGCTTGGCCGGCATTGACTTGGGTGAGATCGCCTCGTCTTGGATGAGCTCGCCTCGCCTAATTTTTTTTAGCCAAGGCTTTATCCTCTCGTCTGACCGTTGCAGTAGTTGAGGATATTTTTGTCACCGGTTGGGTTCAGTAGGTGTACTAGGACTTCCCAGTTAGCTGGATCCTTCCTTCGTACATTAATCATTTATCCGTTATAGATGGTTTATTTTCTACTTGCCTTTCTCATTTTGAGGTTCGGGCTCGTCCTAAGTCTTCATTTTGTTAGACTTAGATTCATTTCGATCCTTATGCTTTTGGTAATTAAATATGCTTCTTCAGCATCCACATATTTATCCCATCTCCTTAGTGACTCATGCATCGTATTCGGCGGGTTTTTGAAGAGTGACATCTTGAAAGGGCAACTTTAAGGTCCATTCATCATGGTAGTGACTACAACAGATATCTGCAGATCTTTAATTCCCAGTGTGCCACTATTGAACTTGGGCAATGAAATCTTTCAGCAGTTCGTCCTTTTCCTAGGTCAAGTGCATCAAGCCGATGGCAGTTTTCTTAATACATTTGCTATTAGCAAAGTATGCAGCAAAACTCTTAGAAAAATCGTCAAATGTACGGATCAATTTTGGAGAAAGAGTGACTATCCAATCCCTGGCCTCCCGCCTAAGTGTTGGCAGGAAAGCCCTACACATAATTGCATTAGGATGGCTTGAAACCTCATCAAGTCGACAAAAGCCTGAGGTGATCTACAGAATCAGATGATCCGTCGTACTTCTTCATCTTTGGCTGTTTGAAAACTCGTGGCAAGGGGACTGCCATCACTTCTAGGAAAAAATGATCTTTTTCCAACACTATAGATTGTTGCCTACTACTTTTCTTAGACATAACCTCAGCTATTTTACGACCCATCATGTCTTCTAATTGATGTTCCAGGCTTAACACTGATGTCTCAACTAGTGTAGGCATAGGCATCCATGACGGTTGTCCCCAATGTGGATTTGGACTAGATGTCAATAAATGGAAGTGGGGTGTGAAGGTGGAGCCAAAGAAACTAGAGCAAGCGTTGGAGCTGTCATTGGCGGTGTTTCCTATTCTGGAAAGTTAAGAGGCTGGAGAGGAGCCCCTGGCGATAAGGGCCCTATCGGTGGATGTCTAGGACCCTAGAGCGGAGCCCATGGTTTTAATGATCCTACTGGCAGAAGGCTAGGACCATGTGGTGACTGAGAAACTATAGTGTTTCGATACTGGAGTAGAGCCATTAAGATTGCCACCTAAGCTTGTAGTGTCGCAAGTTGAGCGACAGAGACAAATTCTTGTTGTGGGTGATTAGTGGTGGCGTTGGACTCGGTGTCTACATTGGGAGCTGGTGGAGCTGTTACATTCCTAGCTCTTCTAATTCGAGCCATGACTTGTTGTGCATTTTACCACAGACGGCACTTGATGATAAATATTTTCTCCTCCTCTGAGCGCAGTGGCAATAGTTTTAGAGACCTGTAAAAAGTGGCGGGGCTTCTTTTCCCGTATCCACTCGGTGTGATAATCAATATGTGATTAAAACCAGATATGTAGAATAACCATATGGAGTGCATGAGAGTTGTTCTTTTACCTTGGGGTTGACCTCTATTTAAAAGGATCGTCTGCAGTTATTGCCTTTAATTGTCCTTAATAGCAAGTGTCCCTTTATCTCCCTCGTTACTAGGAGTTAATGAGAGATGTTTCATCTTCCCAATTGTTGATGGATGTTTCATCTTCCCAATTGCTGGTGTTTCATTTTCTCAATAGCTGGTGGTAACTGTCATTCTACGAGTAGCCTATCTGGCTAACCTAACGGCAGTTGGGTTATTGTTGTTTATATATAGGATGCGAGTTTATGAGACCTGTTGACGTCGAAACCTGCAACATCCACGTGTCAACAGATCTCTAGTTACTCATTTGCCAACTTGTATATTACCTGCATATTCGAACAATCATTAGGCACCACGATCTCTGGAGAAAAAGGTCCGATGATCGTTGGTACTTTGACGATCAAGTCAACTATCGGTATAAGAATAATACACGGGGGTGAAAGTAATTGGGTCTAGATGGGACAAGTAGGCAGAGATTTGAACAGAGTAATGGGTGAGGTTTTAGTGCAAAAAAAGCTTACCTTGGAACAACCAGAGAGGTTATATTTATAGCGCAAGAGTCCTGATTGATTTAAGAAACAAATCAATCAGATACCCGATCGGATCCTCCTTCCTTATGGGATAAGGATCATTCATTGTCAAGGCAATCTCCAAGATTATCTACCTTATTTGAGTTTATCACGTTGCCTAATTTTAGGAGATTACCATTTGGTTTTCTTGTGAGGATCCTTGTGACAATCCAACACAATCTGTCTTCAATTATCTCCCTGGTCATTCTAGAATATCGTACTGTCTGCTAGTTATAGTAAATACGAAGCCTGATGAGGCCCTCCATGGGCGTGAATGTAGCGATATTCTAGTTCAAAAATGCTTAAGATGTCTAATGGGCCTCCGAGGCCTTCTTAGAATCTACGGGGCCCTCGCTGAGCCTATATGGGGCTCCCGTTGGGTTTTTGCTGGCGTGGAGGCCCTATCAAAATCGGGTGGTAATAATAGTCCCCAAGTCCAAGTCTATTATTTATAATAGGCGTGGGACTTTGAGAGTAAGAGAAGAAATTTTGGACAAAAAATTGAATTCAGCAGATTCCGCGAAGTGTGGTCTTCGCACATTGAATTATGAATGGAACTTACCCAGTATAGTCTCCCAAGTCCGAAGCCGAACATTTATAACAGGTGAGGACTTCAAGCTATTAGATATTTGGTGACATGTCTGCGGTTGGTGTGATTCTATCAATCAACGTTGTCAATCTGTGGCCATGTAATAATGAGTGAGAGGATGTATGCATTTAATGCCAATGGTGTGTGATGGATAATGGGGGCGCGCGTGAGGCGCATGTGTTCTTGTTTCAATAAATGCTTAGGGTTCTGTTTTCCGCCTGTTGCTCTATTTTAAACACGCGTCCATTGGCCAACGGTTTAGATGTAATGCTTGGAAGTTGGACGGTGGAGATTAGAATGCCTCCATCTATAAAGATTGGCGCCCTCCTTCATTACAACTTCTTCTTGCTCATGTGCTTGTTGTGAGTATTATGAATACTCTGCCGATAATCAAGAAATTCCATGCATGTGCATTGTTCTAACTGCATTTCCGAGGTAAGCGCACCGAGAGTTGCTGTGATTTATTTCGTAGTTTACTTTCGTGATTATTTCTTGACTCCATAATTTGGGCATTATACCCTGCCACACGTTCCGACGACAGTAGAAGTATCAACTTCTAGGGGTCGAGAGGGGTTGTAATGTCGTCCAAAAAGACGACTCACAAAATCAATCGGACGATCAGACAAACCCTAGTATTCGGGGTGAGTCACCATCATTCGCCTCATCATCTTCATCATCTGAGGTAGTAGGAGAAGTGAATCGAGCGCTTTCAGTCACACACCTGTCGACCCCGTCCATAAGTGGGAGGGGGCTTGCCCAACTGCACCGTCGAAAGAAACCACGGAGAAAGGGGGCCGGCCGAGGCACCGAGATGAGGAGATCGCTCGATAAGAGGGATGTCCCAGCAGCCAAGGCGCTTGACGAGGAGCTCAAGAGGTCGGCCACCGAAGCGTCCATGGCTCATTCGAGGATCACTAAAGGAGAGTTGGAGGACATGCGGTTATCCTATGACATTCCGCGTCCGTAACACTCAGGGCTCGGGGCAAAAGGAACACGCTGACGACCCACTTGAAGGTTTTGTCGCGATTTACGAACCTGCAATGTAGCAGGGGCTTCGCCTGCCCATGCATCATTTCTTCTGCGAGGTTCGAAAGATCGGCCGCCCCTGCCGGATAACACCGAATGGTTGGGAGGCAGATGGTGGCCTCGTACCTATTGTGGGACATTGCCAAGGCGGGAGGAAACCCGAACCCCGAGGGAGTTTGAGTCTATATACCGGCCATGCCGATCTACGGGCTGGTACAACATCTCTCCTCGGCTAGGCCAGAAATGGGAGACGGCCACCGACAATCCCAAAAAAGTGCATAACGAGAAAGAGAGGTTCATCTTTGTAGTCGGGGACTGGGAATTTATGCCAGAGGACCCTCTTCTCCACGTGTCTATTCCTCGTCAATTCGGAGAACTTGGTATATATCTGCTACATTTGTGTGGATTTTGACCATAGTTCCTGACTTAATGTCTTGCTTACTTTTGCACACTGCGGGAAGCCACCAATCCCAAAGAGAGACCAAGGAGAATTGAGGTCGAAGTAGAATAAGGTGCGAGCGCTCATCATCTCTCCTCGGTCAGGCCAGAAATGGAGGACGGCCACCGACAGTCCCAAAAAAGTGCATAACTGGAAGGAGAGGTTCATCTTTGTAGGCAGGGACTGAGAATTTATGCCAGAGAACCCTCTTCTCCACGTGTCTATTCCTCGTCAATTCGAGGGAACTTGGTATATACTGCTGCATTTGTGTGGAGTTTGACCATAGTTCCTGACTTAATGTCTTGCTTACTTTTGTAGACTGCGGGAAGCCACCAATCTCAAAGAGAGACCAAGGAGAATTGAGGTCGAAATAGAATAAGGTGTGAGCGCTCAACAGCAATTTTAGGAGTCTCAGCAACTTGTTGAAGGAAGACAACTTATTGACCTGCTACGGACTGATGGTGAGTCTCGTAAGTTGTGATATACTAGTTTTTTCTTAAAGAGTTGCCTTAATGAGTTGTATCTTGGTGTGTGTGTCTCATGACTTTCGTGTTCAAGGAGATTCTCAGACTCGCCTTGTCGTCCGCTAGTGGAGAGGGTTCCTCGGCCCAGGCTCCTCGCGGGGGTGCCTTGCCCATCGTAGGAGGTCCAGGATGCTACGCCATTAAGGATTGTCCATCCTTCGGCCTCCGATGTTCTAGTTGCTGGATAGATCGTTCCTCCTCCACCCCCGCCTTCGTCCTCCCATCCTCCGCCTGACCCCCCTCCAAATGATAAGGGAAAGAGAATTTCCTTGGACACGGATGACGCGGCCACTGGAAAAGGAAGGCTCTCGCGGCCATGGAGGGTTTATGAGGGATGCCCGCAAGATCAAGGCGGGCTGAGGAAAGACCCCGGTCTTCACCACACCCTGAAGGAGGGGCTGATGGTGCGGGAATTCGGCTCCTCGGTGGTCAAGAGAGCGTGTTCGCATTTTCAAGCGTAAGGGGGAACTAGAAACCTCCGTGATGGAAATGCTCCATGCTCATCCTGCGATGATGGCGGCGAGCGTGTACAAATATTGGACCCAAAAGTGGGAAAAAGCGGTCGAGGAAGCCACTGTACGCGAGCGGCTATAGATGACAGAGATGAACTTGATATGGGGATTGGTTATGACCAAAGAGTTATTCAACGCCCTGGAAAGCTTTGATGGCCAATGTAGCGAAGGAGAGGCCAAGTCCAGGAAGCTTTCCGAAGACTTAAGGGCCATGGGTCTCGAGAAGGCACAACTGGAGTCTGAGAAGAGGGCCCTCCAGTTCAAGCTGGACTTGGTTGTGACGAAGGAGGCCGACATGAGGGCCAAGTATGAAATCAAGTTTAAGGCTGCCAAAGAAAGTTTGAAACAGGCTCGAGATTAGAAGAGGGCTACCGAAGCTTCTCAGAAGCATACTGAGGAGGCTCAGGAGTTGGCCGAAGACCGGACCGCAATGAGATCGTGCTAGCAGCATCATGAACAGCAGCCAGGGACCCGCGCAGAGAGAAGGAGAAGTTGCTGGACGTGACGAAGCAGGAGTTGGAGAGGGTCAGGGCCGAGCACGCGGATGCCGAAGCCAAGGCGATGGAGGCGTATCAAGATGCGTTCGTGGACACGCCCGAGTATCAGGACCTCGCCCATCGCTTGATGACCATTGGAGGCGAGCAGTTGGTAGAGCGGATCACGAAAACCCATCCAAAGTGGGATATTTCGTTCCTTCGGCAGGCTCCTCCCGAGGCTTCGGCGACATACCTCATTCCGGAGAGGCCGATGATCAAATCTCCCCACTTGTTCAGGAGGAGGGCCCGCAATGTACCGACCCTTAGAGAGGCGGCGGGGCATCTGAACTTGGGATTTTGTCTTTTTGTCTCTCTTTTTTGTGCATGTTCCAGAATTAGCTATCAAATTTTTTTTCCTAGCGTATCTTTGTTCCAACATTTAATTTTATGAATGATTATGCCCACTAGGCATGGGAAGTAGCTCCTGAAATTTAGGAATCACTCCCTTGGGCATTAACAGTGCTAACTTTTTACAGAATCTGAGAAGTTAGTGTCTTTAATGTCCCGGTAAATGGGGAGGCAGCACAGTTGTGTGGCGTTCCAAAACCCCGGGACAGTTGTATTTATTGCCTTGTGTCAAGTTCCCATGCAGCATCTATATAAAAAAAAACTGAGGGCCTTTCATCGTGCTCCTCACGCATGCGTAACTCCAGTAAATTACGAATTAGCTTCCAGCGACGTAATTTTTCTTGAGTCGTGTGACCATACCTTTTGTGTCGAATGTGCTATGGAGGTACGAATAAAGAAAAGGTGCCCAAAATGCCCACCAATTGGAGAATCAACATTCAGAAGACCAAATACCCAACTAATCAACGTTCGGAGGACAAAACGTTCGGGAAGGTTGGGCTTAGTAGCCTTAGCCCGACCATGCCCCGAACGGCGCATCCCTGATTCGGGTGATGGGGCTGGGAGCCATCTGCCAAAAGGTGAGTAGTGTGGCCTAATTAGTCACCAAATCAACTCGTATTGATTTTGGGAGACTCCCAATCATGGTGGAACCAGATTTCCATCTCCCTAATGAGGCTTGGGTGACAAAGACCAGTGTATAGGCTTAGTAGATCCAGTATCCCAACATGTGCCGACCCAAAGAGAGGCGGAGGTAGTAGGATAATAATCTTGCTTATTTGTTTTGCCCTGTACTCTGAATTATGGTGAATAAAATACAATTGTACCAAAATTTCCATGGTTGTTTCGTTTGTGTGGATTACATGCGGTATTTGGACCGGGCGACTTCGGCGGTTGGCGAAGAACGGCCTCTGTTGGCGCGCTTTTCCAGAGTTCTGGCGTTCGACCCCACATTTGCTTTTGCGCAATTGCGAAGCTCATGGGACAAGATGCCCTTGTGAACTTTTCTAGGCTCTCATACTTTACGGTTCCACGTGGGATACGTGTTGGTGGCGTCACCCCTCCTGTACTATTCACGAGGCACGTATCCTCACGTACCATTTTCATCTCCCTAGGGTTTATTTGAGGTGCATTCACCCCTTCCTCACGTGTTGTGTATTTGACCGCTTGTATCGTGCTTATATATACGCTTGTAGGACTTCATTTCATTTTTTCTATCATTGCTCTCCTACCGCCATGTCAGGTTTTTATTTTTCCAGCGTCCCAAAGCTTAAGATAAGGCGTGGAGGGGTTGTGGAGGATATCTCCCTTCCACCCCCAGTACCTTCAGCTACATCTGATCCGGGGGTTACTGTTTTGCAGACACTGAAGATAATTGTGGGTATCCCTTCCTTTATTCTTCTAGCTCCGAAGGTGACATCAGAAGTGCCTTCCGCTTCATTTCCTGCAAGACCTTTGCCTTCGTCAGGAAGTGTTAAACAATCAGGCAAGAGAAAGATAGGCGCCAATAGCGAAGAGGAGGCGTTCCGAGTCCCCACACCTCCTCCTCCTGGTAAATACGAATATATCAACATTAGGTAAGCTGGACCCAACGGTCCTAGGAAAACTGCCATCCCCGGTTGCCAAAGCGTCGATTCATAAGTATTGGACTTCGCCTTTGGGAGGGCGGCAGATAACACGGAATTGACGGAGTTGTTGAAACTGGCCGAAATGTATGCCTCCTGCAGTCACGTGCTTAACTACGAGCTGTACAGAATGTTGGAGATGAAGTTTGACGAATTGTGTTCCACCGCTGGGGGAGATGAGGATGTTGAAGCGCTGCGCGCAGAAAACAAAGATCTTCGGGAGTAGCTCGTATTCTCCGAAGACGCGACGTGAAGGCCCTATCAAAATCGGGTGGTAACAAGACCAACGAGGCGAACGACCTGTTGAGGCGGGCGTACCAGGACGTGCCAGGTTCACGTTAGTCCAAGAAGTTTTTAGATTCATGTGATTTCTACAGCGGCATACACTCTATTTCATATTCGTAGTAGAACCCTCTATTTCATATTTGTAGTAGAACATGAGATGTGGAGAAGAGAGCAATCTAGAGCTGAAAATACTAAACGGGTATATATATTGCAATAAAATGGATCTTAGAATAAAAGTAATAAACAAGAATATGGGAAAAAGGTTGGGGAATGTTATACTAGTATGACAAATTTACCCATCTATTCAACCGCTTAACTTTGGAGGAACAATTGCATGCACTCCACTTGAGCTAGTTAACTGATTAAATAGACGGATTAGGTCAGCATAGTTTAGTGTTTTTTAAATATTAATAAGATATATTCCAATGTTGTTGAAAGATTGTAGATAAATATGCTATTTTTCCCATACTAAAATAGGTCAACGATTTAACAACCTGTGTTTGCATTAAACAAATATAAAAAAACACAATGGAACGAGAACAATTTTAAGATTTCTGAATTTAGCGTTCGAAATAGGAAGAAATGAAACATATATCATATAATATATTTCAACTCTTTCTTGTGTTTTATATTTTCTATTTCATACACTACGATCCTCAAAATTTTGAAAACCATAATGATTCTTCGATTCTTCAATTCCTTGCTCGATGTTTTTGAATTCTTACGTTTTCCCATCAAATTCCACCTTCATCTTGTTATTCCTTTTGTTTTTATGCTTCGATTGAATGTTTATTGATGGCGCAACCTTCGGAAATGAGTAAAACCTTCGCCGAAGTTGTTTATCGAAAGAAGCTTCCGACCCCTGCGCACGTTAAATCTTTTGAAGATGTTCTGAGCTTTTCCAGTTCGAGAAGCAACAATTTATAGAAATGATCCCTTTATCCTGGTTACTTTTATGAGATTTCTACGCTATCAGGATGGGTGACACACGCCTTGGTGGGGAAATTCTCGCACAAGAAGCCTACGTTGTATGAATTGCAACGAGTTTTGTTCACTTTTGGCTTTCATGGTGGATAGTAAGTCCGATAGACTCGAAGCATGTGGAAATTAATTTGGAATTTAAAAGAGGGGTTCAGTTCTTTACATCTCTGTTTTTTTCTCTGGTTTTCCATGCGCGTGTTGAAGTATACATACAATTTTGATGCTAGTACAGAATCGTCAATAGTTCCAATGCTAGCAGACAATTCATATTAAATTCACTCAAATAAAATTGAATTGAACACTTTTCAATGGAATTATAGTTCTCTGAAACATAATTAAAAGATAAAAGATGGGTAAAATAAAATGTACAGATATTGAGGGAAGAAGAGAGATTATGGCTTGAAAATTCAGCTGAATTCAGTTGGATAATTTCCAAAAATGGCAAAAGATGCTACAAACCTCCATGTGCTGTGTATTTAAAGGATGCTGGGAAGAAATGTGATTCCCAACCTTTACGTGAAAACAAAGTTAATAAAAAATGTAATATAATTACTAAACCAAACAACACTGTCTTCACTTGATCCAAACGACGTCGTCCACCAATTGTCATTTTGAATATCTTTTATGTCTACTATTTCTCTTATTCCTCTTACTCCATTGCAGATTACTCTTCCTCAATTGCTCCTGACAACCCTCCTGCTTAAATAGACTTTGTCCCCAAGGTCCGAAGTCTGGATAGCGTTGTGTAGTGCTTCAGCATCCTCCCATGTGGCATCATCAACACTTTTGATTCACTCTATTGTACCAACCACTACTCTTCTGTTTTATCCATGTCTCGTAACAGTCTAGTTTGTAGAATCTTAATTGGAACTACCCCTGAATTTTGTTCTTCCACCACTGTGGAAAGTTGGTCCACTGTGACTATCTGGGTTCCCACCTTCTTATTAAGTAGAGAAACATGAAATACAGGATGTATTTTGGAACTTGTTGGTAATGCCAATCTGTAAGCTACATCACCAATCTTCTGGACCACCTGGTAAGGTCAAAAGTATTTGGGACTAAGTTTCTAATTGCTTCTCTTGACTGTGGTCTGCTGCTGGTATGGTTGTAGTTTAAGGTACACCCAATCTCCTTCAAAAAACCTTTCAATCCTCATTTTATTTGCATATAACTTCATTATTGCTTGTGCTTTAGCCAATTTCTCTCTCAAATGTTGATATATTCTATATCTTCCTTGCATAATTTCATCCACTGCATCTAAGTTAGTTTCCTGATAAGGTCCTAATGCTAGTTGGGTTGGTGGAATACCATATAGTGCTTCAAATGGTGTCAATTGAATGGCTCAATGATAGGTAGTAGTGTACCACCATTCTGCTAGATTCAGCCATTTAGCCCAATGCTTTGGTTCATGGTGAGTCATGCATCTAAGCATTGGTTAAGTCTCTCTGTTTGTCCATCTGATTTTGGATGATAAGCTGTACTCTTGTGCAGTTGAGTGCCCAAAAGTTTGAGCAGTTCTTGCCAAAATCTACTAGTAAATATCTTGTCCTAGTCCGATACAATACTCTGTGGTATCCCATGCAACTTACACACATGTTCTATGAATAGTTGACCAATCTCTTTGGCAGTAAAAGGGTGTGACAAGGCGACAAAGTTCCCATATTTAGTGAACCTATCAACAACAACAAGGATGACATCCTTCCTCCTTGATTTAGGCAAGCCCTCAATGATATCCATTGATATGTGGCTCCAAGAGTTAAGAGGTTCAGGTAGAGGTTATAATAGACTTGGGTAGAGGTTTCTATTTTCCTCTCAAGATTGTACCTCTAAGTGTCACCCCTTCCTGTGAGGCATGTATGTTTTCTATGATTTTGTGCCTGATGCTCCCTCCATTGCCAATATATAGTTTCTCTTTGTGTCTCAGAAGACCATTTTTGTACTGATAATTAAGCTCTACTTGGTTATCAATGGTCACAGCTTGGATTTTGGGCACTTTCATCTCCTTCATAGTTGGCCATTATTTCTGTAACCCAAGCTGGTGTAGTAATGGTAATGGCATTGCATTCATCCCTTCTAGACAAGGCATCAGTAACAACATTCTCAACCCTCTTCATGTATTGAATTTCATAGCCCAATCCTAATAATTTGGTGAGCCATTTCTATTGTAAAGGTGTTGTGATCCTTGTTCCAATAAGAATTTCAATGATTGGTGATCAGTTTTGACTATAACTTGTGCCCTTCCAGGTAATGTCTCTATTTGCTCATAGACAAGTGCAAGTAGTTCTTTCTCATAAATGGACATTCCCAAGCTCCTAGGGCCCATGGCTTTGCTTAAGTAAGCTAAGGGCCTTCTTCCTTGCATCAACAGTGCCCATATACCTTCATAACTTGCATCTGTCTCAATGATGAAATGTTGAGTAAAATCTGGTAGTGGCAATACTGGGGTGGTACTCATAGCCACCTTAAGATTCTGAAATGCAGTCTCTATAGCTTCATTCCACCCAAATCCATCCTTCTTCAATAAGTCAGTGAGAAGCTTAGCTATGGTTCTATAACCCTTCACAAACTTCTTATACTATCCTGTCAGTCCTAAAAATCTCCTTATTTGCTTCAAGTTCTATAGAGTAGGTCAAGTCTGCATGGCTTCTATTTTTTTGTGGTCAACAAATACTCTCTTTTCACTTATAATGTGCCCCAAATAGTCAATGGAAGTTTTACCATAAGAACATTTGCTCCTATTAGCATACAGTTCATGTTGCCTCAAGATGTTAATGAATGACCCTAAATGTTCACAATGGCTGTCTAAATTAGGGCTATAAACTAGGATGTCATCAAAGAACACCAACAAATACCTTCTGAGTTGTTCTTGGAAGGTTTCATTCATCAGACTTTGAAAAGTAGCAGGGGTATGGGTTAGGCTAAATGGCATGACCTTGAATTCATATAGCCTTTGGTGTGTCTTAAAAGCAGTTTTGTGGACATCTTCTGGTTTAACTCTGATTTGGTGATACCTTGCCCTGTGTCTTGTTTTGAAAAGTACTTGGCCCATTAAGTTCATCTAGCAACTCATCAATCAAGGGCATTAGATATTCATCTTTAATGGTACGGTTATTTAGGCGTCTGTAGTCTACATAGAACCTCCAAGTTCTATCCTTCTTTTTGACTAGAAGCACAAGTGATGCAAAAGGGATAATGCTGGTTTATACAATTCCAGCTTCCACCATGTCTTTCACCATCCTTTCTACTTCTGTCTTTTGTATCAATGGATCTGTAAGGTTTGATCTTAAAAGGTTTGATCTTAAAATGTTGTACCCCTTTATTCAAGGTAATTTGATGGTCATGTGACCTGATTGGAGGTAACCCTAATGGATGAGAAAATACATCTTCAAATTAAGCTAAAATGGGACTGAGTATATCTGGCACCATTCCACTCTCTTCAACCTCCATAGTATATAGTTGTGCCATGATTCCATATCCCTGTGTACTGATCAATTTCATCATTTGTTCCCCATCAATTAAATTCATCTCATTACTTGGGCACTCCCTGGTCAAGTTGACAGTCTCCAAATTCCTTTTAAATGATATGCAACCCCGAATAAATTCAAATGTAGTGGGGCCAAATTGGCTAAGCCAATCTACTCCCAAGACCATATCACTGACCCATAATTTCAAGGCCTTCAGTTTAAATTGAAAACACAAATATTGCATCTGCCAAACTAGTGGTTGGCATACAGAACTACTACTCAACTGTTGTCCATTTGTTATTCTTACTGTCATGTTCCTTTCATTATCAGTTTTGAGTTTCAACCCCTTCACCAATTTCTCATCTATAAAACTGTGGGTGCTACCACTATCTATAAGGATAGATACTTTGTTGCCCTTTAATTTACCAGGTATTCTAATAGTTTTATGCTTCATGGTGCCCCGTAAGGCATTGATGGATATTTGCATTATCTCCTCTGCTTTTCCTTCATGATCATCAATCTCTTCGCCTTCTCCTTATAGCTCTTCATCATCTACGAACATAAAATTAAGCATTTTATCCTTGTAGATTTGGCTTGGTGTGTATTTCTCATCAGACTTGAAGCACATGTTTAAGCTTTTTTTTGTCTGGAAGTCAGAGGGTGATATTGTTTTGTATTGCATTGGTGTTTTTGAAAATTTTGGAGTGGGTTCAGCGGCTAGGCTTATATTAAAATTTTGGAGGTTGAGTTATTCCATTTGGTGTTAGTATTGGGAAAGTGTTTGGGTTTTGTGTTATGTTGAGGGCTGATATAGTAGTCTCTTGTAAGGCTGCAACTTCAAATGCTTGGGCAATGGTGGTAGGTTTCATCATTTTAACCATTGAGTTGATCTCATCCTTGAGTCCACTAGTAAAAATCGTGATGTAGTAAGTTTCAAGTAAGAGAGGTAGGACATCATTATTTGGGCCTTCAATTCTTCAAATCTCTCTTGATACTCAACAATGGTGCCAAATTGTCTGATTTTACTGAATGTTTCCACAATCTCCTCTCATGTGGTGTGCAAACCTCCTACACAATTCTTGACAAATAAATCGGGTGGGAAGCCAAAACCATTGAACCATCGGTATGTTTTTCGTTTCAAGTACATTTCTGCAATGCCTACTTTCAGTTCCTTAGCTACTTGGTGCAATTGGAAGTATTTCCTAGCCATCTTCACCCATTCCATAGATCCATCACCATTAAAATAAGGAAGTCGATTTTGGGAAGTTTAGTATGCATCCTAGTATCTTTCCTGGCTTGATTGGTATGTGGTGACCCAACTCTATTACTACCAAAACCCCTAGACACAGCTTGATGAGCGAAAAACTTTCTGCTTGTTTATCTTTAAGTTCCTTCTTACTTCTACTAATTTATGCTATCATAGCAACAAAACGTCTCATAATTCTGATTCATATCATTCATAATATTTTCAATTTTCTCTTGCCTATTACCCAACACCTTAAAAGTTAAGTCAGAAGATTCTACCTTACTGGCTACTACTCTGTAAGCTGCACTCAAGTCACCCATTTCTCTATCCACCTTCGCAAGTGTTCTTCGTGGGTCTTGCTCCTCGTTCCTGTCATGGCCTCAGATCAAGGTTCTCTCTGATACCAATTTATTATGGTTGGATCTCAAATTCAACCAAAATACAACCACAAGCAGCAATTAGATTAAATTCACTCAAATAAAATTGAATTGAACACTTTTCAATTGAATTATAGTTCTCTAAAACATAATTAAAAGATAAAAGATGGTTAAATAAAATGTACATAAATTGAGGGAAGAAGAGAGATTATGGCGTGAAAATTCAGCTAAATTCAGTTGGATAATTTCCAAAAATGGCAAAAGATGCTACAGATCTCCATGTGCTGTGTATTCAAAGGAGGTTGGGAAGAAACGTGATTCCCAACCTTTACAATAAATGTGAAAACAAACTTAATAAAAAACATAATCTAATTACTAAACCAAACAACGTCCACCAAATGTCATTCTGAATATTTGTTATGTCTACTGTTTCTCTTATTCCTCTTACTCTATTGCAGATTACTCTTCCTCAATTGCTCCTGACAATTGTCCTTTCTGAATTACCTTTGATATAATACGATATGGCAATCCACTTTTCAATAACAATAAGCCCCAGAATAACAAGAAGGAGCCAAGGGAGGGGTGGTCCTGGTCTTCATAAACTTTCTCAAATTTTTATAATAAAAGTTACATGCCAAGGTTTTGAAGCATTTATATATTAGCTGTATATGCCAAGTGTATTGTTGCTCTTAGAAGAGAACTTTGGGAGGGGCTTAAAAACACTGCTCAGAATATTAATGTTCCATGTTGATTGGGGGGATTTTAATGCTATACTTTCAGGAGAAGATGGTGGTAATGAACCCATAATTAGATCTATGGATAATTTTTTAATGTGATAATGAAATGTGGAGTTGATGAATTCCCCGTAGAGGGCACTCTGTTCACTTGGACTAATGGGAGGATTTGTGAGAAATTAGACAGATTGCTTGTTATTCAGAATGTTTAGACACATTTGGAAATTTCAAGGCTCAGATTTTAAACAAAGATACTTCTGACCATTGCCCCTTTGGTTCTACATCGTAGGAGAGCCGTGTCTCATGTTAAATCATTTAGATTCTTAAATATTTGGTTCTCACATAATTCATTTTTCTATAATTTGTGTTTGATAACTGGAGTACTCCTTTTTTCCATATTCAAAAGGAGTTTTTTGTTTTTACTACAAGCTAAAGAGGCTTCAGAAAGGCATTAGAAAATGGAACAAGCAGAATGTTGGCAATGTGTTTCAGCAAGTTTTGGTAGCTAAAGATGAGGCTTTAGCAAAAATAGAAAATATATGATATAACTAAGACCCCAGAAGACACAACAGCTGTAGAGTAAGCATATGACAGATTGAACCAGGTTTTATTTTTGGAAACACAATAATGGAAGCACAATGCTGTAGTCATTTGTTGCAGATGGAAATAGAAACACTCATTTCTTTCATTCCACTGTTAAGAAAAAAAAGTGGAGCGGAAACAAAATAAAGCAAATAAGCAATGAGGATAATTCTTGGTGCTCTATTGAATTGGAAGTTACAGAAGCAAACTTTAAGTTCTGAGCAGAGAGTTTTTAAAGAATGTTCCTAGTTTAGTCTCATGGGCTGAACAGATGGGTTAATGCAGAACCTACTAAATTAGAGATCAAAGATGTAGTTTTTCTCCTGGACAAAGATAGTGCAGCTGGACCGGATGAATTCTCAGCTTGTTTTTACCAAGAGTGTTGGGAGATTATTAGAGCAGATTTGTTGGAGGCCATATTGGAATTTTTTAAAAGGGAAGATATTGCCAAATGGAGTAACTTCCACTTTTATAGTGCTTATCCCTAAGAAAGGAGCAATGGAATAGAAAGATTACAGGCCAATAAGACTTTGTTTATTTAATATAAACATTACAAAGTTGCTTACTATGAGGCTTAATAGTGTATTACCTAATAATCTAATATCATTTCTCATTCCCAAATCCCAAAGTGGATTTACCCCTGGTAGATCCATATGTGACAACATTTTATTAGTCCAAGAAATGGTTTATCATCTACCCTAAGAAGTTAAGGGAGGGAATGTGATATTGAAATTGGACATGGCTAAGGCATATGATAGGGTATGATGGGAGTTCTTATATAATGTGATGGCTACTCTTGGTTTTAATGTTGAATGGGTGGAAAAAATTGAGAGGTGTATTTCTAGTTGCTGGTTTTCTTTATTGATGAATGGTGGCCTACATATATGTTGAGATTGATAACAATAACAATCATTGCAATCTCGTTTGAATGTGAAAAATAAAAGAAAAAGGCTCTCTTTGTTGCTCCTTTTGTTTTTGGTTGAAGTTGTAGGCTCAAATTCTTGCCACAATGAATCTTGACCGCAACCCAAGGAGCGGCAATTGGATTTGTTCACCAACCAACCAACTAGAGATAACCAAGACTTTTAAACACTTAGTCCAACCTCAATGTGAGAAAAGAATGAAAAGGCTCCTCACTTTTCTTCACTCTTGTTTCGACCTAGATGAAAGACAAATAATATATATATATATATATATATATATATATATATATATATATATATATATATATATATATGAAACCCTAGTAAGATCTCATCCATCTATTGTATCTAACGGTCCACACAAAATAAACCATATTGCCCAATAGACTAGTGCTAAGTGGATTTAGTGACCCACATTCTCACAAACTTCACCTTGGTTCACAAATCCACTACCAAGTTCCTTAGCTACAAGTGCTATCCTTTTGTGGTCTTATTTCATCATCATCGCCCACTCCAGCCCCCTGGTACCTACTTCACCAATCCCCCATTGCAGCAAGTACATGTGACACAAGTTAACCCGTATCAATATTCAACATTGATATGCATTTATTAAACTAACCAGCAGCAAGTACTTTAGTTCCAACATCTGCAGGGTTATCATCAATTGTAATTTTAAGCAATTTAAATTCACCAGAAGCTAACTTTTCCCTAATGAAATGGTATTTCACCTCAATATGCTTAGATCTTTCATGATACATAGGATTTTTACATAGCATTAAAGCTCTTTGACTATCAGTAAAGATCATGGTATTTTCATTCAAGAAGTTCAATTCACATAAAGGCCTTTCAGCCACATGCATTCTTTAAAGGCTTTAGTTAATGCAACATAAAACCGGTCTTTGGAGAGTGTAACTAAAGGTTGCAACTGTGATTTCCAAGTGATACAATTATCACCTAACGTGAAGAAGTAAAAGTAGTAGATTTCCTACAAAATTAGAATCTACATAACCCTTAAGCTCAAGCTTATCACTACTCTTTTCGAACACTAACCCCTTTTAACTCTCCCAGCTAGGTATCTCAATAGCCATTTAAGAGCAATCCAATGAGGTTTACCTGAGTTAGACATAAACCTACTCAAGAAACTAATTGCATAAGTTAGGTCAGGTCTAGTGGTAATCATAGAATACATTACAAAACCAATGGCATTAGCATAGGGAACATTACTCATTTCCTGTTTTTCTTCTTCAGTTTTAGGGCATTGAGCAGATGATAAAATCATGTGTGCAGCTAATGGTACATTGACAGACTTAGCAAATTTCATACCAAATTTGGTTATTACATTTTCCAAATAAGACTCTTGATTAATAGTCAACCTATTTTCAGCCATATTCCTTTTAATAACCATACCAAGAATTTTTCTTACACATCTTAAGTCTTTCATGTCAAATTCGTATTTCAAAAAGTTTTCATTTTTATGATATCAGCTTTACTACTACTAGCAAGCAACATGTCATTAACATATAACAACAAATAAACCTCACAGCCTATCTTAGTGTTATTATAATATAAGCATGCATCAAATTCACTCCTTTTGAAACCAATTTTAAGCACATAAGCATCCAAACATTTATACCATTGTCTAGGACTCTGCTTAAGACCATACAAAGATTTGTTAAGCAAACACACAAGCTCAGACTTCCCTTTCACCTCAAAGCCTTGAGGTTTGAGACATGTAAATGACATCATCTAACTCTCCATGAAGAAAAGCAGTCTTAACATCTAGTTGCTCTAATTCCCAATTGAATTGGACAACTAAGGCCAAGACTAACCTGATAGTCTTATACTTAATCACCGGGAAAAAACCTCATTATAATCAATCCCCCCTCTCTGAGTAAATCTCTTGGCTATCAACCTAGCTTTGTATCTTAAGAGGGTCATTAGGTTCTCCTCCTTCCTTCAACTTGTAGATCTATTTACGATGGACTACCTTTTGATTCTTTGGTCTCTCAACCAACTTCCAAGTATCATTCTTGCCTAAGGAATGAATCTCCCCTCTCATAGCCTTCTTCCAATTTTCAAAATTTTTACAGTTAACCGTTTCTTCATAAGAAAATGGTTCAACTGACTCTAAGGCTTCACCTGAAACTAGGACAAACTCCTTCAAATTTGAAGAAGTGAACTTCAAATTTGGTCTTACATGTATTCTCTCCATATCTCTCACTAATTGATAATCTCTCAAATTAGTATCTTAAAGTTGTTCTTGGTTAGGGATCACAGTTTTAGGAATTTCTAGTTCAGGTTGTTCTAAGACTTCTTCTTGTTCAGTCTCAACTTGAGGATCAATTTGTTCAGGTTCTCTAACCTCTTGATTAACATCTAATCTCTTCACCTTAGTCTGAATCTTCTTCCCAGTAGAAGATTCTTCTTCCTCACTTTGTTTAACCTGATTGTCTGGAGTTTTTAGGTAAGGCATATCAAGCTCATTAAACTTCACATCTCTACGGTTAATTATCTTAATACCCCTAACACCTAAAACCCACAATCTATACCCCTTGACACCATTTGGGATCCTAACATGACTCACTTAGTAGCCCTAGGGTCTAACTTACTCTCAACACGATGTGCATAAGCAAAGACACCCAAACACTCTAATGTGTGACAAATCTGGAGATTTTCTAGACCACAACTCCTGGGGCGTTTTAAAGTTAACAGAACTATAAGGAGACCTATTTATCAAATAAGCCGCAATACATAAAGCTTCAGCCCAAAAACCTTTGGCCAACCCTGAAATAATCAACATACATCTGACTTTATTCATTAAAGTCCGATTCATCCTCCCAGCCACCCCATTTTGTTGGGGGTATTTTTCAGCGATCCTATGCCTCGTGATACCTCTCTCTTTGCAAAAGTCATCAAATTCAAAGTTGCAAAACTCTAAACCATTGTCTGTTCTAAGAGTTTTTACACCTTTTCCATTTGATTTTTAACTAAGGTATGCCAGGACTTATACTTGTTAAAAGTTTCAAATTTTGACTTAAGTTGAAAAACTCAAACCTTTCTAGAGTAGTCATCAACAATGGATAGGAAAAACCTGTTCCCACCATGTGTATGGTGTTTTTCTGGACCCCACAAATCTACATGAATGTAATCTAATGGTCTCTTAGTGTTGTGTTGACCTATCTCAAAGTTGACTCTGTGTGACTTTCCTAGAACACACGTCGCGTAAAAGCTCAAAGGTACAACAGTGTCTTTACCTAGTAAATTCTGGTCACTATGATATTTTAGCCCCTTGTTCTCAATGTGTCCCATCCTCCTATGCCATAGATCTTATCTATCAGTATTGATTGAAATCAATCCTGAATCTTTGGCATGTAAAGCTTTACCTTGAAGGTAATACAACCCATTCCTCTTGGGACCTTTCATAACTAGTAGAGAACCTTTAAGAATCTTTAAAGTACCAAAATCAGATTTGAATATACAACCCCATCTTTAAGAACTCCTAAGGAAACTAGATTTCTCTTAAGGTCTGGGACAAACCTAACACCAAGAAGGAGTCGGACAATGCCATCATGAATCCTAATAGCAATGTTACCTATTCCTTCAACTATTTGTGAATTGTTATCCCCCATGTTTACTTTCCTAGGTTCAATTTCTCTATAGTTATAAAACCAAGACCTCACGGAACACAAATGAATGGTGGCACCTAAGTCTAATATCCACCCATGGTCAATCTCACCATCAGACACAGTCATAACATGTAAACCATCTAGGGCATCCCCAACAGTAGCAACATTTTGATCTTCATTCTGCTGTTGCTTTGTTTTTTCTCTTAAGCTCATAACAATCTTTCTTGAAATGTCTTAACTTCCCACAATGGTAACATTTCTTATTGCCTTTATCCCTAGAATTAGACCTACCCTTAGATTTTTCTCTGCCTTTCTTACCTTGGTAATTGTTCTCTCTCATTTCATTTCTCCCTCTAATGAACAAACTCTCATCTCTAGTGTTTCTCCTAGACTCTTTTTTGACTTCTAAATCCTTTGATCTCAAATCATCTATCATAATAGCTTGAGTCAAAACATCTCTAGCATACTTAATCGCATTCCTAACATCTCTATAAGAATTAGGAAGAGAATTCAATGTATATAATGACTAGATCCTCATCGTCAAATTTCTTATCATTGTGGGCCAAACTTTTGACAATTTTGCTAAAATCACTCAGTTGGATTCAAGATCCTTCCCGAGTCCATTTTAAAAATAAAAAGTTTTTCTAGCAAATAAATCCTATTTGGCAAAGTTTTGTCAAAAATAACTTGTCAAGAGCTTCCCACAATTCTCTAGCAGTCTTAGCATCATCAAATTGTCTAACAATACTATCAGATAAGTGCAATATTATAGAACTGTATGCAATTTCATTCATCTCCTCAATTTGATCAGGTTTAGCTTTTAACGCATAAGAAAAATTTTTCTGGATCATCAAGGGCTTTAGAAACCCTTTGTTGAACCAGAATAACTCTCATTTTTTGTTTCCAAATTGAATAATCACCATTTCCATTGAATTGTGATAATTCAACCCTCAAACCCATAGATGGAAAATCATCCATGAATGAGAATGATTTTGAAAAAGTTTATAAAAACTTTACTCACACAAATGCAAACATAGAACCAAACATTTTTCAAACTACTAACTAAGATGACACGCAAACACAGTTTATCGACACACAAGATAATAAAGCCACAAATTATACTAAAGAGTTGAAGGCTCTAGCTACCTAGTTTGTTTATAACTCAAATAAAATTAACAAAATTTAAAATTAAATAAGAGGGTTCAAGAAAATGCAAACTCAGCAGACAAATCTGTTGTCCGTATTTATAGGATATAGGAGAGATTAAATGAATTTCCACGTTCCAAGGCACTGCTACCCGTCTTAGAACAACCAATAAGCTGCATCGTTGCTCCACCGACCAAGTAATACCACCAAAAGGTCAGAAATAAGCCATAAACAAACCGCTCCAAAAGCGGCCGCGAGAAAATGATGAACGCGCGCTCTCACACACCTCCTAAAGTCATCAGACGCATCACTGCCGAGCCCACGCACAACCATAGGACTACCAGATTGTACGTCTCATCCAAGAGAGTCGTCTGCCGTAAACCACGTTCAAAACAAAGCCACCACGCACTCCCATATCTTGAAAAAGCAAATCCGGGCCAGATTTTCACACCTCTCATGCGTCGTCACCAGAGTCTTCACATGCCATACGCGCCAATGGGCTTTGTTTGGATCTTCGCCATGAACCCAAATATGGTCTCAGATCTCCCGGACGAAGAGTGGTTTGGCCGAAATCTTGTTTGAAGTCTCGGGTAATTTGAATTATCGGATCCGGTTCCAACTTTCGACCCACCAACTTTTTTTTATTTTTTCACACCCCTAGATCAATAATCTAGGCTCTGATACCATTTGTTGAGATTGATAACAATAACGATCATTACAAACTCGTTTGAATGTGAAAAATAAAAGAAAAATCTCTCTTTTGTTGCTCCTTTTGTTTTTGGTTGAAGTTGTAGGCTCAGATTCTTGCCACAATGAACACTGCATTGCAACCCAAGGGAACGGAAATAGGATTTGTTCACCAATCAACCAACCAGGAGATGACCAAGACTTTTAAACACTTAGTCCAACCTAACTGTGAGAAAAGAATGAAAAGGCTCCTCACTTTTCTTGACTCTTATCCTGACCTAGATGAAAGACAAATATGATATATATATATATATGAAACCCTAGTAAGATCTCATTCATATATTATATCTAACGGTCTACACAAAACAAATCATAATGCCCAATAGACTAGTGCTAGTGGATTTAGTGACCCACATTCTCACAGATTTTCAAATCAAATAGAGGACTTAGGCAAGGAGATCCTATCTTCATTCTCTTTTTATTATTTTGGCAGAAAGATTGGCTAGGGGCTTGAATAATCTATTTACCAGATAGTCAGATACAATTCTTTGATTTTCATTATGGAGACATTATTTCTATATCTCACTTATCATTTGTTAATGACCTTATGAAATTAACAAATGAGCAGTAGTCATCCTTGAATAGAGTCATCGAAATTTTGAAGAACTATGCTGCAATATATATCAAGGTGTTGGTAATTGCTGCCATTTTGCCCAACAAGCCCTTCAAGCCCGCCTGATTCCTTGATCCAACAAAGCCCAACGATCATTCATTTAAAATTGTGTTTGCTGATTAACACTTATAATTAAAGTGTTAATTTGATCAGATACTGACATATGGATGAATGGATGGTTATGATTAATCTTCTAGAGGCTTCTATGATTAAAAGACTTGGACGGAAGGCTTTAAGGTACGTCGTTAGTTTTTCTTGGAATCTGAACTCTCTCTCTGGGTGAATGAGAAACAAAGGAGGATGGGTGTTTAATGACTCTTTGTGAATAGTAACTTAAGGTTACAATCTTGATTTCTTGGTGTATTTTAGATTAGAGAAAGAGAGAGGTTTATTTCTGTGAGGTTCTTGTATATTCTGTATAACGCTGATTCTTTGCCGTTGTTTTTAAGGCTTGTGCTTAGTGCTTGAGCGTTATCCTTTGGTGGATGCTCAACGGGTGATTAGGTCATTAATTTGGCTAAACATCCGATCCCTTTTTAGGGCAAAACAAATCCCTTGTGTTTTACTGTTTTCATTTACTTTCTTGATCTTACTTTGGTGCTGGTTAGGATCTAAAGAGACCAACACATGGCAATCTATAAGCATCCATAAGAGTTCATTTACTGTAGTAACAAAGGAAGAATACAAGAGAAAAATTGTAGTGTACTCGATTCCAGTTCCAACCCTTACCAATAACATATCTTAGAGTTTCTTGTTTAAAGGCCATAAAAGAGCCTTTTTATATGATGGTCTGATTACTTAAGTGAAGAATAGACTCAAGCGTTGGAAACATAAGCTCTTATCTGCAGGTGGGTAATGCAAGCAAATTGATGCTCTTCACAACACTCTTCTTTGGTGCAATTAAAAGGGCGGGATTCTCCTATTTGGAAAAGGCTTCTCAAAGCTAGATAAATAGTGGAACCACATATAGCATGGAAAGTGAGATTGGGACATATCTAATTCTGGCAAGACAAGTGGTTGCAATCAAGTTCTCTTAGCAGCAGCTAACTGCAAGATTGATATAAGAATGCATATGTCCAGGATTTTATCAAAGATGAAAGGTGGAATATTGATAAGCTACAAATTTTTCTTCCTGATAATATCATTTATGAAATCTTACAAATTCTATATAGCCTAAACATGACAAAATCTACTCGGATTTGACTTCTACAGGAGTTTTCACTATTGAATTGTTCATAAAGAAGTAGACAATACAAACCTCATATAAGTATGTTTGGCAAAAGGCTATTCCTCCTAAAAGTTCTTTATTTGCATGGTGAGTGTGGCTTAATTGGGTCCCAATAGAAGAAAATCTCAAAAGCAGAATTTGTTTGCAACTTGCTTCAAGATGTCAGTGTAGTGAATCTGAAGAGACTACTGAGAATGTTCTAGTAATGGCAAGTTGCTTCAGAGGTTTGAGAGTATTCTATCAGAAATTTGGCATTCCTAGAAGAACATTTAGCAGGCCAATTCTTCTTTTTCAACACTGGAGATTTGCTCAATCTTCACTTGGTCCAGGTTCTGTGCTGTCCATTAATTATTTTTTAGTTTTTTGGTACATTCTAGATAGAAATCTATCAAAGCACCAAAGGTTGAAGATGAATGCTAGTAGGGTTATTATAAGGGTTATGTTGTTGTTGTCTAGCTTGCATGATGCTAATCTTATCCTGCCTACCATGGTTAATATTCCCAAAACAATTGCTATTGTTGAAAATGAATGGTGTAAGCCTCTGCAGGGCATGGTTAAATTGAAATGTGATGGATGTTCTAAAATATTGAGGTTGTAAGAATTAATGTTCAAAGTTCAATTAGTTGGGTCAGACTTAATTATTTATTAGACCACTAGAATACACAATTTTAGTAGGACTTGAACTATGGTTAGCACCACCTACAAATACTAGGGCCACAACAGTTTATGAAAAAACAAAAATTAAGTGAATATGTCTTCATTACTTGCCAGTAAAAGCAAGAGACAGAACTCAATACAATTATTCTCAAAGTTCCTCTTTCATCTGTTCTTGATCGTAGAAGTCCAGATATGTTCTTGCTGTGTGGATTATTATTGGAGACTGGATAATTGGACATATGTGGTATTGAAGATCGTACCTCCAGCTAATCCGATAATCAGATTCAACGGTGTTCATCAAGGTAAACTTCTATCATGAATTCTATCTAAGTACAAGGTTGATCCGGGTTATAAGAATTGCAGATTTAATTTTTGTTGTGCATGTATACGTCAATTATTTATAGTGGTATCAGAGCCTACCTTGTTACTTGTTAGTAGGGGTGAACACGGTTCGGTTTGGACGGTTTGTGATAAATTTTCAAACCAAACCACTTAAAGCGGTTTGAAAATTTTTCAAACCAAACCAAACCACTTTTTTACAGTTTGGTTCGGTTTAAAACCAGGGTTTAGCAAACAAACAAAAAATATATCGAACAAGTTAAACTATAAATATCATAATAAAACATAAATATTAGTATCAATAAAAGACAAAAAAATTTATTAGCATCACTGTCAACCAAAACAAGATATTCCAAACCAGAGTTCTATACTTTCAAATCTAATCATTATAATACAATAATATGATAGCAATAGTTTAGAGTAGCCTCTTAGTTGATATTAATTGGTGCAATATCTCTAGTTGTAACACGTGATTCATTTTCTGCATAAACATAAGAATATAGCAAACATATTCGTTAATTATAATTAAATGATATAAATCTAGTAATAAAAGAAAATGAATATAAATATCAAATACGATAATACATTCTGACCACTAGAAGAGAATGCAGACTTAGAAGCAATTGATGATATTTGATGGCTAACACATCTCTGGCAATTTGGGAGACAATCGTGTACTTATTTACAATTAAATTTCACTAAAGTAATATGTTGAAAGGTTTATTGGTCAAATCTTTACAACGATCATTTAGGTAATCCATCAAATCATTATTCTCAGCTTGAGCTTCTCGAACAAGTCTAGCTTTAAAAATTGATGGAATGGGTTTGAAAACACCCAAAGGAGCTTGTGAAAGACTTAGACTATCAGATTGAGTAGCATCTTTTGATGGAACTAATGATGAAGTCATCATTTCTTTATAACATCCACAAATCTGGCAGAAAATAAACTAAATCACTACAAAGAAATTAGAGAACTTATTTGAATTACAGATCGAATCACTCCTCAAAACCTATAAGAAGTTTGATGAAAGAAAATTAAAGTATGGTTGTTGTTTAGGCGAAGGTGAATCAAGGGTTTCGGAAGCGGCGGTCGAGATCGAGAACAAAATGTAGAGAGAAAACGGTAATATGGATGATGGTGAATTTTAATTGGGTTGAGTATTTGGTTTAATTGGGTTAGGTTTAATATGGATAATGGATGGATTTAGGTTTAATTGAGTTGAATAAAATTTAAATTAATTTATTTTTTATTTTTTATTTTTTATTAAACAGTTTGGAAAAATTGAAACCTAAACCAAACCACTTCAAAGGGGTTTGGTTCGGTTCAAAACCAAAACATTAACGGATCCACGTGGACCTAAACCAATGGTTTTGAAAAAGCAGTTTCGGTTCGATTTTGCTGTTTGGCGGTTTCGTTGTTCAGCCCTACTTGTTAGAGTTCATTAGAATGTTTTGATGAATTAAACAATAGTTGTTATTAGTATATTAATTTGATTAGAGTTTTAAAATTAAAATAAAAATTGTGAATTTTTGAAAAGCAAATTCTAAAATTAGTTTTGGATTTGTTCGGAACGAGATGATAGGATCGGAAATTGAATCGACTAGTGGTGGCGACGGCTATGCTTACCATCGATGGTGAGTCCGCTGCCTTTCAAAGGCAATGGACTATTGCTGCTTAAAGTAGCGGTGCATGGTTACCATCGAACAGCAATGTGAAATGGCAGTGGCCGCTAGTGTTGGACACCAACGCGACCACCGCCAAATGGACATAAAACGGCGCTAGCTGGTTGAAACTTTTGACCTTTTATACGCATTTTCAAATTGGAAATGGGGGCCTCCTGTGCAATTTTGAAAATTGCATGGGAAGCACCCTAATTTCAAAAGAAATAAAAGGAGCCTCTCATGTAATTTTTGAAATTGCATGAGAAGGCCCATTGGTTTTAATTGCTAAGTGACTAATTGTGCAATTTCAGAAAAAGCACATTAAGTCCCCAGACTTTAAAAAAAGAAAAAAAATGGGTCTCAAATGTAATTTTGAATTTTTTGGAAAATTTATAATTAATTAATTTTTAATGCTAGTCAAATATTCATTATTGACTAAAATTATTTTTTAAACCATATTTTGAATTTTTGATCGGATTAAATTTTGACCTTTTGTATTATAAAATTACAATTTTGACCCTATATTTCTTTTATCTTCAATTTAGGGCATGACTTTAAATTGGGAGATAAATAAATTTTGAAAATTCCCATTATTAGTAAAATTAATTAATTATTAATTATTTAATTCCTTCTACTCCGTCTGAAATGTCTAAAACATTTAGAATTACACTGTCAAAGCTGTAAATTTAGAAATTAATATATTTTTAATATTAGGATATTAAAATGGAGGTTTAGTGGATGATTATAGACTCGACTCATGTGATTGGTTGTATGGTTAATTATTCATGTTGATTGTCTGTTGGACATGCAAGCTTATTATTTATTTAATTGGGTTTTTAAGCTTTTTATTTATTATGGGCCTACGTGTCCATTTATCTGGGCATGCATGCCAACTAATATAGGATACAAGTTACATTTGACCCACAAGGAAGTAAATAGTATAAGATACAGGTTGTAGCAAGAGATGGAGATGATTGCATTTAGCATTCTATCGAATGCAACATTCCCTAAGAATTAACCAACTAGTCTTTCTTTTGGCTCACGAAGACTAGATAGATAAAGTTCATAATCGTCACAGTTATTATTATGTATGATTGATTGGATGTTGGATGTTAGTAATATACATAGATGTGATGAGACCAATCTCTCTTTATCAAAATATTAAATTCGTATTAAATAGTTAATACAACGTGTCTTCTATTGTTATAGTGAAAAACTAAAGTTTATTATCGATGTCAATTTGTTGAGTCACTCAAGAGGCTGCTCGTTCATAGATATGTTTATCACTATAAAACATTCGATGTTTATGAACAATGGGTCGAATTTAATTAGAATTTTTTTTTTGTTGAGTCGCTTAAGAAAATAAAATTTTAGGGGCACAATCAAGTAAATACATAAGATGTGTGCGACAATATACTTGATGGTCTAGGAGTCACATAGAGATGTGATTGATATCAATTTCTACCTGGATTTTTATTAGGGCTTGTTGAGTCGCTCAAGTTTCTATTAAAATAAAAGAAATCCTAGCCCACTGGAAATCTAACTGAATAATTAATGTTTGAAGGTCATTAATTAATTTGAACAGTATGAGTATAATTAATTTAATATAAGACCATGTTAAATTAATTTTCTGTATTTAATTAATTGTCTACCTTTTTTTTAATTGTTGAATAATGAGTAACCATATGAGTTTGAAAGACATATTGAATGCCAACAAACATACCGGACCAACTGTTCTGGAATGGTAGGCACCGCAGTCTAAGAATTGTTCTCAAGCATGAAAAAGAAAAATTAGATATGTCATTGAGCATCCAATGTCGAAAGCTCCTAATGTGCATGCTTACAATAAACACAGTGATGATAGTAACATCGCAACATGTGATGCTTGCAGTATGTCACCTGAGTTAGATATATCATTTCAAAGAATTGAATGATGAACAATCATGGACTGAATGGTACGAGACATCCAAAAAGGTTATACAAATGTGTGATGGTAAAAGGATCTTTAGTCATTGCTCATGTACTGAAAATAATTAGTTAAATTGAAAAATTAAGCCAGTTGAGTTTTACCATAGACCACGAGCTGAGTGTTGACTTAGTCATGTAGTCCCTACATAATAGCTTTTCGCAGTTCATTATGAACTTCAACATGAATAAGATTCATTGTACCCTACCCAAGCTGCTAAACATGCTGAAAGCTGTTGAGCCCAAGAAAATGGGCAGACCTTAGCTATTGACACCTATAAAGGCACTAAGAGAAAATCTAAAAGGACCTTTCAGAAAGGATCCAAGGTCAAATATACTGGAAAACAATTTAAGCAGATAAAGACAAATCCAAGTCTGATGATCCATGTTTTCAATGTGGAAAAAAATGGCATTAAAACAGGAACTGCAATGCATAAAAGAGATAAACCTATGAACTCATATCTTTGATAATGCATACTCGGTCATATAAATGAAAACGCATCAACAAGTTACATAAAGATGGATACTTGGATTCAAATAATTATGAATCATTTGATAAGTGTGAGTCATGGCCGTTGGGAAAAATGACCTAGACCCCATTTTTTGGAAAATGAGACAGAGTTGCAAACATTTTGGGTCTTGTACATACTGATGTATGTATACAAATATCTACAGATGCTAGAGGTGGCTTTTCATATTTCATCACATTTACAAGATAACCATAATAGATATGGTTTTATCTACTTGATGAAATTCAAGCGTGAAGCCCTTGAAAAGTCCAAGGAATTCAAGCAAGAAGTAGAAATGCAAACTGAGAAAAACATTTTGACACTTAGATCTGATCGAGGTAAGGAATATTTAAGGGGTGAGTTTTTAGACTATCTCTAAGAGAGAATGATATTCTCTCGTTGTGGACTCCACCGTATACACCACAACAAAATGGTGTATCAATTAGGAGAAACCACACCTTATTTGATATGGTGCGATTAATGATGAGTCGCGTAGTTCTTCCAAAATTATTTTGGAGATATGCAATTAACACTACATGTCACACACTAAACTGTGTCTTATCTATACATCCTCATTGCCGCTACCTCTAGGAAGTACCTGATCTCTTTCCTCCTTCATTTGCTTACTTTTGCTATTACATTGGGGACAATGTAGTGTTTTAGTTTGGAGGTGAAATAAGTATTAGGATACTTAGTTGATTGTTTTTAATTTGCTTACTATCCACGTCTGTATAATTACCATAGTAGTGTTAAAAAAATTGAAAACTTTTTGAAAAACCCAAAAATATTGTCTAATTATTGTTGAAAAGCTTGCCACCAATAATGGTAATATTTGTTTGAAGTTGAGTACATTAAAAATTAGTTAGAATATTGGACAACGCTTTAACTTGTGTTTTTACTTGAATACTTATCCATATTAGATTATATTAATGGAGCACGAGCTACTAATGACTTATCATTTATATGAGAACATGACTTGAATGTATGGGGTTATGTGTTGATATTGTTGACCTGATATTGTTGTGGAAAATCTCGTTCTCAAATCCTTAAACTAGTAACTAAACTACTTGAGAACAGTTTGGGTGTGTTAAAGTTAGTACATGTGTTCATAGAATTTTGATGGTTTTGATTTTTAGGGTCTCATATTTGGTTGAATAGGTGCTAGAATCGAATATCATGAAGAAAAAAAAAAAAAGAAAAAGAAAGATAAAGAAAAAGAGGAAATGACATCTTGCACTTCTCTTATAGCTTGTGTGACTTAAGCAATTAAGCATCTTGGGGTATCTTAAAATCTAGTGCCATATGGTTGTCTGACTTGGGAGTCATCGTCCCAAATCTCACTACATAGGTCACATAGAAAGCTTGGAGAGAAGTCTTGCACACAATATGTAAGAATGTTTATATTAGTTAAATAAATAAAAAGAGTTAGAGGTGTTCGGTAAGAATTTTTAGGCTAGGATCTTAGAGACTGGAGATTAGAGTTGAGAAATCGCTCACCTTCCTAGCAAAAAATAATCTATCCTAGCATACTAAGAGGGAGAAAACAAAAAGAAAAGATAAAATTCATCACCCATATAAGATGAAATTTTAATATGTAATCATCGTTTTTCGTTCAATCTTGACCGGATGATTTTTCAATCTTTCTTGTTTCTCCTCTTGAAATCCCCCAACAATTACCAACCTAATTTATAGTTAATCTTCACTATTTATAGCCGTCCTCAATGTTCCAAAAGATCCCAAAATATCTTCAAAATCGTGGTCCAAAAAGTTTCCCAATTGGAGTAGAATTCAAAAAGGCAAAAAAACCCGCTGGTGTAAAATTGCACTGGCGATTGCCCAGGCCAAGAAAATAGATTATGTTTTGCCAAAGTAAGGTTGGGAAATCGCCCAGCTTAAATTTTCTGCTATGTGCATTTTAGTCCTCCAACTTTAGATTTTGGCATCTTTAGTCTTCAAATCTTTCAACAACCTCCAATGTGGTCCTTCAAGCTTCAATTGAGTACAATTGTATCCTTGTACTTCCTAAATATCTTCCAATTTGTTGCTCTTTTCATCCATTCTTCTCCACTTGCTTATAAACGGGTCCAAAATTGAAATAGAAATGAATATACACTAAATTAAGTAGAAAATCTATAAAATAACAGGACAAAAGATTAATTTTAAAATCTGAATAAGTGCACAAAATGCACTTATCAATCAATATGAAGATAAGTATAAGCTAGGATTGGCCTTACTTATCGAAAGAGTACTTAGACCAATAGATAGAACTAGTATTATAGTCAATTTGCACATATGCTATGCATATCCATGGGGAAGAGAATGTTACTTTATGTTGCTATGGTCTTTGAAAACATCTTGAGAGTGGAGGGCGCGGGGCAAATGCTAACACAAACAGTCCTTGAAGTATTATACGATTTTCCTATTGCATTTCCGGTTAGTAAATGTAATTTTCATTACTATTATTAGTTTATACCTCATTACTTACACCTTTTTACCTTGTTGATTACTTACCTTTTGATTATTTCATTTATAGTTCTGGATCTACGAAGCTTTTCTTAATATTGGTGATAAATTCAGAGAGAAGGTACACGATGCATTCTTGCGAATTTTGAACTGGGATTCTCATCAGCAGATGCGTGAGAATACCTATACCACATTTATGTCTATTATGGAGGTATGTTCAATTCATTTGTCAATCATTGTTTAAAAAACATGTAATCATTTTGTAATGGAAGATCGTGATTTTGTAGATTCGTGCTTTGGCTACGCTTCAACCAACTGATATAGAAGCAGCACAACCATATGTTGCTACACTATCCCTTCCAGAAGACACGATAGATGTCCGTTTTGATTCACTTGTACACCATCATGTATTTGGACATGAAGATGAAGATGATGAAGATGAGAGTGAACCAGAAATGGACCAACCTATTGTGAGCCATGGACATTTCTTTGAATTGCCTAGGGTAAACTGGCCGCAAAATTAACGTGCTCAAAAATGGACCTACAATGTTCCAGATATGGATTACATTTCTACTATGCCTTCGAGCATTTCACATCTGAAATAAGTCCCTTCATCTTCAGACTATGTCCCTCCTCATTTTCACGATTACTTGACTACTGAGTAAATGAGTTCATTATTTACTAAGCAACAACGATCTTACTTTGATACTCAATTGGCTACCCATATGTTCTTGATATGCTCGTGGGCCATGCAAATTTGGATATTTAGTATTAGACCGGGTTTTAGTGCACTTCTTGGTTTTGTCTAGAATAAACAACTAGATCGTAATGGCCACCAGATTCATAGAGTACCAACACCATACGGTCCAATTATGTCAGGGTATCCTCTTGGTACAAGTCTAAGAAAATGTGGAAAAATGGAAGGATTGTGACCACTTATTGTTCCCATACTGCATAGAAAACAAAATTTGGGTCATTTTCCACGTTGACTTGAAGTCATGGAAGTTGACGGTGTTCGATAACAACCAGAGTTGCTATAGCGATGCCATCATGCACACCCATGCTGCTCCATGCATCCATCTTATATCAAATATGATTTGGAGGTTTGAGGTATCGCAAGATTGTCATGAGTTTGCCAAGAATGAACCATTACAATATTGGTGAAAACCAGCAACTGAGATACCTCAGCCTCGACGTAACAAGTGATATAAGTTTCATATTCGACTGAAATGTACAAAATCCAACTGCTTATATATATTTTTTCATTGTTTAATTTTGCAATCATGATAATGGGGTATAGATAATTAAATATGTGGAGTGCTTTCTGGCTGGAATACATTTTGACGCTGTTATGGAGGACCGAATAAGCTTGTTCAAGAGAAAGCTCATCGTTGACTTTTTTTACAATGAATTTTTCTTCTTCCCCAATGAAGAACATGAAGAGCACTAGACATAGAATAGTACTACATGTGACTAGGGTGTGTTTATGTATGTTTTGTCATTTATTCATTCAATGTATTTTAATACTGCATGTTACTAGGGTGTGTTTATTCGTTCAACGTATTTTACTTACAAAATATCTAAATAGAATCTCTATTAATAGAGTTATTCTCAATTACAATCAACTTTAAGTCTACGACACATATTATCAAAATAAACTTTACGTATTCATGTAAAGTCCATTCTACTACTGAAAAGTATAGTTTCAATTATTATTCAGTAATTATTCATTTCATGAACTATAAAAGGTTGTCTTCGTTCAATTTAGTATTTCCATATTTAGCTATTCGTTCATACAATGTCTATCCCAGATAATACTCCAAAATAGACAAGTCCAACACCAATTAATAGTCTAGGAAGCTCATAGAGCACACCTATTATGTTAGATGATGATGAGACCAACAACTCTATCAAGGACATATCATAGATTCTGTTCAATTGTTTAGTGGATTACTCGAACGAAGAGGACACATCAGATGATGATGAAGACATCTCTCCACCTCCATCCACTAATCAGAACCATGAAGTCATTGTTATTTCATCTAATGCTAATGAGTCTTATGATGATGATGGTGGGGAATTTGGTGTGGAAGAAGGATAATCTAGTTCGATGTAGTAAGGTTGAATCTAACATTTTCTAATCAGCTTATATAGTATATTTAACTTTATATGTTATTATCATGTAGCTTGCTTTTGTACAATTTAACCACATACTACGCTATCAATTTCTACAATGAATTTGTTCAATAGTTTTCTTCAAAAAGTAAAATAAAATACACATGTATTTCTACTCGATGTCCACATTGCTATGTCGACAACGACATTGCAATGTCGACATCGAAATTGAGTGTCGATGTTGGACTTGTGCTATGTCAACTTAGACATGAAAAGTAGATGTTGACATAGTACATGAAATACACAAATTTTGTTTTTTGAGTCGTGGACAACTAATAAAGACAAAAAATATAACACTAATTATTCTAAATTTTTTTACAATTATGAGAAATATTTTAAACAAAATGTCAACGATACATGTTCGACGGTTATGACCGTTGTTGCCACAACGACTAC
The DNA here is from genome assembly GCA_023638005.1 of Forsythia suspensa. Lineage (NCBI taxonomy): Eukaryota > Viridiplantae > Streptophyta > Magnoliopsida > Lamiales > Oleaceae > Forsythia > Forsythia suspensa. The sequence goes on from CM042674.1 coordinate 43,562,190, forward strand.
ACTTTCGAGTGCAGACCTAAACGTCATGTCGTGCACGTCGGCATTGGGTAGGGAGACAAACAGGCTGACGGCATACTAGTGGGGAAATATATGGTTTGTTAGAACATTAGGGAAATGGTCCACTAGCTATCATGTTCTATAAGGTTTATGGCATCAAAATGTACTCCGTGCCAATGTTCAGTGGTGTAGTATGGTGAACAAAAATCATAACTACTTAATCCCTAATAGGTGACTGCTCTGGTTGCATGCTTGCAAGGCATGTGTTGTAATTGAAATTTTTGACAATTACAACTCTTGTCAAGAAAATTAATGATGTGTACGTCACTGCCAATACCCACCTGGTGCAAAGTATTTGTTACGTGGTTCGCAATCTAGTTCATGAGTTGAATGTCGATTGAAGTTCCATTTCAATTTTCGGTGCCAGTGCAATTGTAAATTTTTCACTTAAGTTATGACGTTCAAAAAACCATCAATGGAGAATGGACTGTATGTACTCAATCAAATGGATAATAGGAAAATGACATTGTCGACGCAATGGAGAGTTCAATGACTCTGCATTGTTAGACATCATGATGTTATATCGATCTCCACAAAAATGAACTCTAGAACAATATTGAAACCCCACCGATACCAAGTATTTATGCAGCTATGGTTCATTAGTTGAAGTTAGCGCATACTTCAATCCTATATACACGAGCCGCCCTCCAAAAATTTTCAAAATGTTTATCCCCGTCATACCGCTTACGAATGTTTCTTTCAAGATGCCACATACAACACCTAAGTTGTGCTTCAAGAAAACATCATTCACTATACCATTATGCATATCTGATATGAAAGCCAAATTGGGAACAATTCCAAAACGTTCCTTCAACTTTGTGAACACCTAAAACCATGAAGCGTCATTTTCTAAGTCTACAATTTCCAAGCAATAGGATAAATTTGCTTGTTAGCATCTTGACGAGTGGCTACATTGATATGGTCGTATGTATGATACAAATCCTTGTATACAAGCTTTAAATGCAAGAAAGAAGTACAAAAACTTGATCGTCTCATTCAATATACCTAAATATTCCAGGGTTGCGAACCTTTAGTACATAGCAGTATGATTCTAGTTTTTTGTAACTTTCCTCCTTCGAGCCAATTACGAGAACAAGTCCCTTTTGTTTCGATCTCCATGCCTTGTCATAACTAATAGTTACACCTAAGTCCCTTTTGTAAAAATCTAGGACGTATGGTTGATTGGAATCGATCAATCGATGCACAATGTGATGGACAATTACAGTACTTGTTGCTTGTCTGTGACCATTGTTTTGATAATCCATAGCACAAGTGTGGTAATTCTCAAATTTTCAAAATCTAAAGATGTTAGATGACTTTACTTTGGAATCACGCAAATTCCTATAGCAACCGAAATTTTTTTCGACTTTTAATTTCAAGTAAATAAAATTTTTACTTTCGGCATTGCTACAAACCTCACACTACATTTTAAATATTTTGTCATGTTAAAAATTGTGCGCTTTGTTTTAAATTTGAAGTTTGACGAATATGGAATAATAATTTTAAAACTAACCTTGTTCTATTTTGAATTGACAAGTTTTTAATTTTCAAGTTGTACGAAAAATAATTTTTCGACTAGCATAAAATATTTTTTGGTTCGCTTTGTCTAGTTAAATCTCAACCCTTTATGTTCGATTTTCTTAGCCAAAGCCCAGCTTATTTTTCTGCCCAAAAGTTCACATATAATTATCCCAAAACCCGGTGCATTTTGACCCCTTATCTTCTGCCATCTTTCATTAACTAAACAGCCCCTCCATTAGCAAAGAAACCAACCTCATGCACACCAAAACTACCCCCATGATCTGAAAACCGTTCCCCCCAGCAGCTCCATGTTTAGCCATAATTCCCCACAAATTATCCTCACATTTCAACCACTTTCTTTCCCCAAAAAAGGTTTCAGAATTCGTATTTTCTGTGCTTGTTTCTCCTCTAGTTATAGCCAACCAAACAACCCCCATGACAATGAAGAAAACTGCCCCATGATCCTCCACAACTTCCCACTTTCTTTTCTCCCACTTCAGCCCATTTCTCCCACATCTTCCACCATTTTTTAAAGATATTTACCTGCCTTCTAACATCAGAAAAACGTCCCAAGAAACTCCTCCAAACATGCTGAAAATCTGTCCCATGATCACCCAATTTTCAGCACAAAACAGCCCCACAACTTCTCCATTTCCCCCCTCACTTCTCAACCATTAAACTACTTGCTTTCCCCTCCAAATTATCCCAAAATTTCGTTCACCTTTAACCCTCCCATCTCTCCTTCATTTCAGTCACAAAAAACATCCCAGGAGTTTTTCTTTTTCCTCAACAAATTCTTCCATAAATAGCAACCACTGAACTCCCTTTTTCTCTCCAGATTTTCGGGCAGCACAGTACTCTGGCCTTTCATTTTCTTTCCACTTTTCAGCAATATATACACCAATTCCCTCCTCATTCTTACCCAAAACCCAACTGATTACTTCTCCAAATTCGGTCCTCCAACAGCCTAGAAATTAGCCATTTACTTGAGCAAAAAACCTCCCACTTTTCCCTTCAATATTCACCCCTTAAGGTTCTAGCCATTGAGTGTTTATTTTCTTCTTATTTTTCAAGCAACATTCCCTCTTTCCTCTCCCAAAATTTAGCACCAAAATACTTAGCAAAATCTCCTATCTTCTTCCTTAAATTTTCGGCCAGCAGGTGCTAGAATTTTTACATTTTTCAGTCCCAAATTTTCAGCCATTCTCTTCATTTTTGGTTCAGTTTTCGACCAGCAGTGAAAGTTGTTAACTTTTCTTTTTAAAATCATAAAATTTTCCATATATATACATCTATATATATAGTGTACGGATCTTGATTTTGGAAGATGCAGAAACAAATTTTGTATATCACAACTCCAATCGAAAACAAATTTTTGAGGTAGTTTTACTTACTACTTTTGCAATGATTTTTAAATGATGGTTGGAAAATTATCATGTTATGTAAATACCATGTAAATTAATTATGAAGGAACGTTATGAAAGTGATTGAACCTAATCACTTTAATATGTTAGTGATTGAAGATAATCACTTATGATTTTATGTGGTGCCGGCTACCAATTTATGTGTTCTTATGTACGTTTAGAAATGATGGCATGAGCATTTATGTTTACATATAATTTTTCTCACATGTTATTATGTATGGCTATTGAGTGTTTCTTATGAAATACTCACCCCAAAATGAATAAATTTTTCAAATTTAATTGGTTAGCATTGATGCAATGGCGTAGGCTAACGAGCATGTCGTGGAGTTTTCCTTTTTTGTTTAAGTTTTGACGTCAAGATGATAGAGTCAATTATGATGTAAAGACGATATTTTTAAGTATTTGATTCAGTATTTAATTATGTAATATTTATGGAAAACGAGATGTTGGTTTCTTTGCCGTTAAAAGTTTCAAGTCAGAAATGTTGAAATTTTCAGCTTATTGTCCCTACTTTGAAAAGTCATAACTTATGCCACGATTGGAGTTTTCGAGTGAAATCAGTGGCTATGGAAAATCCTATATGTGGTCTAATAACATCAATTAGAATCACTCAAAAATTCTATTGTATGAATTTATTATGAATGTTTTAACGGCCAGCCTTTAGGCACCTGAGACAGTTTTTCAAGCAACTTCAGCTATCATTTTCACCTACCAAACGACGTAGCTAAGGTTTAAAAATTTACGATATTGTAGTCTACAATCCCAATTATCTACTGTTCAAATTTTGGAATTTTTAGAATTTGTTGAATGGTCAAATAAATCATGGCGGCACCAATCTCGGTATAAGCAAAACCATGAAAATTTAGAGAAAAATCATTTTTCCCTTGCGCGCTTGTTATCTTTCACGTTATATTTTTAAAACCATTCAAGGGCACGGAAAAGATTATTTGGAGTCGTCAAATATATTTTAAAGATTATTTCAGTGACCCTCTGACTTCAGAAAATTCGGGGCGTTACATTGCCACTTGTAATTACTATCAACACAAACAAACTAAGAGTGTGTTGGTCAAATTTCTTCACCTTGAATTGAGATATATTTGATAACGCACTCTTGTAAAGCTTCAAACTCAACTCTATCTTACTAAAAAAAATTGATTCAATTCTAATTCTCCAGTTTCCACCACTAAACAATTTTGAACAATCCCATTGTTTTGAGTAAGATGAGTGGAATTAGTGGGATGATGTATGGAATATTCTGGCTCCATTTTATTTGCATTTACTAGGCTGCTGCTCAACATATGAAGTCATATAATATTGAAAAATTTGCTGCTCAAAATTTACAAAATGTTGTTGCTCGAGGTATCAACTTCAACATTGTCCCTTCCAATCAACGCACCTTCAATGTTGTTACAGCATCAATGTACAATGTAGAATCTCTCACTCTCTGTATACAAATTACACACTATGCAGTATCTTTGTGAATTAAAATATACCATTTCAGTCCTTGTCATCAAGAAGGTTGGCTGGAGGAATATACATTGATGGAACTTTGAATTGCAACTTAATTTTAAATAAAGAATTATCCACATTTAACTTATTCTTCACTTTCGTCACAAGTTCTGTAAAAGTAATGTTAACATCTCATTGCCAATCATTATCTATCTTAACAAAATCTTAACCATGTGTTACAACAAATCTAAGTGTTTTCATCATATCTGAAATACATAACAACAACTTAATTAATTAAAAAATCAAAAAGTATCCATTGGTACTTGGACATACAATGTTGTTGATGTACATCAACAATCATTTTCGATGTCGACAACATCAACAACCATTGTTGATGTTGACAACCTGGTTGTCAACATCAACCTCTTATGTTGATGTCCACATTTGTGGACATCGACACAAGCTTAGTTGTTCACTTTATTTCATATCATAAAATTTTAATTTGGCATTAAATGATTAAAATTTCAAATGGAATAAGTGTGAGTGATATTGTAGTTCAAAATGAAATGTAATTAAAGTAGTGTGATTTGTTTGTCATGAGCTAACGTAATTTATTTTGGATTTCTTGTGAAATGGAGATATGAACAGTTAAAACCAAGTATTATTGTGCTATTCACATATATTGAAAATGATTAACAGCAAAACTTACTATGAAAGAAAAATATTTTCACATCAGTGTGTTTTTCTTTATGCGTCAAGATTCTCACTTTATGTTAAAATTATTTTTTCGTAGTGTTTGACATTGTAGTTTTATTAATCTATTGTTAATGGAATGATCTAACAATGTAACTTCCTTTGGAAGTCACCAAATCTGTAATTTACTAATATGTTTACAATCAGTCACAATCACAACCGCACAAAGTTAAAGTCATTTTTAACAAAAGGATATTTTTGACATTTTACCCTCAATGTGAGTATTCTTCCAATTAGTTTACAAAATGGGGCTATTTTTGAAAAACTTAACAGATTTAGGTATAAATCAAAATTATCAATTTTATTATTTAAATATGTAACTTTTTAAAATTTAATATTGAAAAAAATTATTAAAAAATTATATTTTTCTATAAATGATTTTCACTTAGTCTGTTTGATTTCATTTAAAATTTTGCTAAAAAATTGAAGTCAAGGTTAACAATTCATTTTAATTATACATTTTATGGGACCGCACAACTTTTTATAACTTTTCAATCACATATTTAATCAATTTTTATCAACTTCTACAAAAAAAATCTAATTTTAATCAAAAGCAAACACACTCTAAGTTTCATGTTCAAATTTTTGTAAGAAGTGTGTTTTCACTTGAATTTAATTAATAAAAATGAAAAGGTACTTAAGTCACATTGACGACCCCTAAATTTTTAGTAATTTTTTTGTCTGCTTCAGGTCTGAATGCTTCTAAAACCTCGAGTTGTACTCAAAAACCAACCTCTGAAGGATACTAGTATCTTTCTACCGAACATAGAGCAGATATGTCTGTGTTCATTTTCTAAGTTTATTAACTTAATTATTCATACTCGAATTAAGACTTTAGTTTACAATCCTTAGATTTTTAAAACTAAGGCAAGAAATAAAACTTTGAAAATGTAGATGATGGAATTCAAAAGCTTGAATATATAAATTTAAATCAAACATAAGCATAGTTAATAAGATTCTCATTTCTTAAGTACATCGGGTTTTCTATGCTTTACAAAATCAATTACTCTATTCCTGGCAAAAAAAAAAAAAAAACAGCATCAACCCCAAAAACGGTCTAGGATTACATATAACTACTTCATCCAAAATGTTACTAGAACACCAATTCATCTTCTACTCATTCTTGTACATGGTTTGGTGATGACAAGTGAATCCAAAAAATAAGTTGAACCTCCAAAACCGCCCATTCTTCATGTGATGAACAGTAGGGTTCTTAGATGCTCTAGTGTTATTGCATTGTAAGTAGAGATTGTTTTGTAGGTTCTTTCCTTTATATATATTCTGGGCCACAAAGGAAAATGGGTCTATACATGCCACTTGGTGATGATGTGATACTCCCGTCCATTATTCGACGTCTGTCCCCATGTCTTTACCACTTTCGTGTATCCTTGATCCATTTTCTATAGAAGTCATGAAACGACTTATAAGCTACGAAGCTTCGCGAATAAAGCAACAAATAAGTCACATAATTTAAGAACATGCTATCATGTGATTCATGCATTTCAAGAATACATTGTTCATAATTACTTTACCTCCTAACTTTGACTTGTAATTTCATATAAGCTAGATAGGAATCGATACATGAGCATCTAACTACATAGGTGAAAACTCATCTTCATTTTGATCACCACAACTATAAACATGTAAGGAAAACATAAGAGCTACACTTGACAAAAATCTACATTCATGGAATAAGAATCTAGTTCACATAGTTCACTTTTATACCAAATACATACCGAATGTTGAATGCATATGCAACCGGTTTTAGCTTGTCTTTGGACCCTTCCCATAAATAGAAACTTGTACACTGAGCGCTGTGCTTAAAATAACACTAAGGTCACAATACTTTCTTAGAGCAACTCTTTGCTCATTTGGGATCCTATGAGGCTAGGAGTTTATAATTGGCCCTTGTGGCCTTAACTTTCATATGGCCCATATGGCCTGTGACCTTACTGATTGGACCATATGGTCCATGAGGTCCATGAGGTACTTAACACCCCATTGGTATACATCTATTTAGGGAACTTAGTGATTTGTCGTGATCTATTTTATTCTTGCATAGCACTTGAGTTAAGACTCTTTAATGATCATGATTACACATAAACATCTCAAATCTTGTCAAGCATTTTTTTATTTGAGCTCATCAATAGAAAATATGATAATCATGTCTGAACTTAAAACATAGGATGGAATGTATCACATGGATAATTTTCACATAGTATTTCTGTGAGGGATACTTAGAAGAATTAAGTCACATAATCAATATTTCAATCCAGGAAACATCTTGAAATGAACCATCCCATTTATCTTACTGCAGCTGATTATTCACTTCAACAAATATAAGAAATGCAAACATCCACTCTAAGATTGATTCTAGAATCAATTAAGACACTTGCTTGATCATATACTACATGCAAAGTGAAAACCTTTGTAAAATTTACTTAAGAAAATGGATGGATTAACATGGAATCAAGACTTGGACTATAATCACATACCATTTACTCACCATAATTTCTTGATCTCAAATAAGATAAACTAGAGTTGCTCAAAGTGAAAATATTCACTTTAACTAACACCAAAAGTTGAATTAAAAGATATAAAACCTTTGAACTTTGAAAACATTTAATTTCTATAACTTGGTTGTAGGTATTCAGCCAAAAGAAGGAGTACAACTGCTAGTGGTAAAAACTCACGAGATTAAACACATGTAAGGTAAGAAGATAACCTTTTAGAACTTTAAAAATTTCTGGATTTTATTTACCCATTGTGAATAACTGAAAACATTGTTTTAAGGTAAGAAACCATACTGTTGAAATGCTAAAGTTCCAAAAATAAAGGCAAGAAACAACGTGTTGTAAAGAGTAAGTAATTGCAAGAACATCATGGCTGAAATTTCTGGAAAAAGGTTGAAGAAATTGTTGAATTATCATTTATAAAGAAAGATATCTAAGGAAACTTTCTTAATTCTCACATTGGTTGAGCGGAATTAAAAACCTAACATAATCTTCAATTTATCGAACATAAACAAGGAGTAGTCATGGAAAATTTTGAATCACTTCAGAAATTTTTCCTATCCATGATTAAATGCAACAAAATGAACTCATAGAGCAAGTAAATGCTTTACTCACCTTGAGCAAATTCTTACCTTGGCAGGGACTCTTTCCTATTGCTGAAATTTCCTATTTATAGAGAGAGTTAGAGGTGTATTAAGTTATGTTTGACCTCACTTATTTTCATGCTTTTACTTATTTAATGTTTGATTGTCCCATTTTCTATTATTTTATACTTAATATGTACGAATATAATATCGTACCATTAAATTAACTTATTTTTGTATTTTTAGTTCTACCAAACAGTCCCTTAAAGATCATGATGGAACTTTGACATTTGTCACCAATTGAATATTATAATCAGAAAATAGGCAGATTTTTCATTTTGAGATTCAATGTTCGAGTCAACATTTGGGGGTCCTAACGAGATCCAAATCGAGAAAACTTTATACCATTGCGAAGTTCTAGTTACGATCTTCGTAACGCACACACATGAAACAGAAATGGATCATCCGACTACTCGTACGACTCGCTCAAAGTGGGTTGCTTGATCACAGAATTTTACACTAAGCCAATTTTCCAGATTTCTCTAAAATTTCATTCGACTTTGGCTCAACTCTATGCTTATCCCAACTCGAAAAGTCTATAAATTTTATACCAAAACGAAGGTGTCGACATGAACTACGAGGTATATAACATGCATTGCCCACAATTTAATGTACTACTCACGGATTGTTTATAAAGTAAGCTCGAACACAATGGCAAAACCATAATTATTCTGAATTTCTAATTTCAGTCCATGCCCCCAACTATTAGGGCATGATGAATTTAGTCCTAAAATTATAACTTCAAATTCCCTCTAATTTGGTCCTTAATAATTTATTGACATATTTTCTCTACTCTACTTTTTACCTTGTACACTGTGGTTACTCTTCAATTCTTAAAGAAATCAATCATTTAAAATTGAAGTATGCTTAATATACAATATCTAGATCAAATAATTAAGACATGAAATTTTTGGGATGTTACACACATCATTTGAATGGTTATATGAAACATTAAGATGTTTTTTATTTGAGCCAAGCATCGTTTAAACAAATAAACCCAACCTTTGGATGATATTATATGGCTACTCAATTTTATTTATTTAAATATAGATAAATTGTTGAAAAATTAGTGGAGTTATGTCATGTTAGGACATAATTTGGAACTCATTTCTTTATTTTAAAATATAAAAGTAGATTCATGTTCTCCTCCGCCCGAACATTTAATTCATATATTTACTTGCCCAAAATGATGTTTGGGTGAATGAAAAATTAAAGCTCAAAGTAGAATTGGAAAATGGTTGGAGGGAAAAGCAAGTAGTTTATCCCACGTTGAAAATGTAATTTTTTTTTTTTTTATTTAAAAGGTGTAATCTAATGTAGCATAGAAGCTCTCTCTTGTTCGCGTCGGCAGAGGAGGTGCAAACCACGAATCGATTAACACATCGGGCCATTGAACTCATGTTATAACTAACCTGTTTATGGCAGAATTGAAAGGTCATCCGGGAGCACGAATTACCTTCTGCTTTCATCTTCCTCAGTCCAAAAAATTACAGAATACTTTGCAGTTCGTATTTCTTTGTTCTATAGTCCTTGGTGTTTTTAGTCCAAAATATATTGGGGTGAGCTTTCCTTTCTTTTCGAACCTAAACATCCGTTTAATAGGTGATATTTTGATAAACACTTTATCTCCAACTTCAAATTTCAAAGGCCAGCGTTGCTTGTTCGCGTAGCTACGTTGCCGATCCTAGGTCGCAGCTATGTTTTTCTTGATCATTTCGACCACAATGATCAAATCTTGAACTAAATCAGGGCATAAAATCTTTTGTTCCCCTAATTCATCCCAATAAAGGGGTTATACACACTTCCTTCCATATAATGCTTCGTATGGAGGCATTCCTATGGATGCTTAAAAACTGTTATTATAAGCAAATTCAATTAAGGATAAATAGCGATCCCAACCTCCAGCAAATTCTAATGTACTTTCTAGGGGTGGGCATTTTAACCGGAACCGAACCTCCCAAACCGGAACCAAACCAAAACCGGAGATTCCGGTCCGATTCCAAAAAAAATAAATTAAGAACCGGAACCGGAACTGAGAACCGAGAACCGATCAGGTTCGGGTCGGTTCTTGGTTTTTGAACAAGAACCATGGGTACCCGAACTGGAATCAAATTTTTTTTTTTTTTTTTTTACGATTTATTCAATGGCCCAACACCAACTAAATAAGATAATTAATATGGGTCTTTAAATGGTTGGTTGGTAAATGTTAAGTAGTTCTATACAAATTAAAAAATATTTTATTTATATTGTTTCTAACTTTACAATTCACTCTTTTTTGAAAGGTTGATGAATGGTAAAGCAAATGAAATGACGGGATGGAAGGAAAATTCGACAATATTTATTGTTATGTTGTTTTGGGAGGAAAAATTTATATTATTTTTAGCATTTGTAGAATTTATACTCTGCTAATGGATGCTATTTTGTGGCTTATTTTGCTAGATATTGGATGCTATATTATACTATCTATTGGATGCTATATTCATATTTTGTGCATTGGATTAACAAAGTGTTAAAAGTTATGGGTAGAACAGAACCCGAACCGAATCGGCCGGTTCGGGTTCGGGTTCGATTCCAAAAATTACGTGGACTTGAACGGTTCCATTTACGAAATATCCGAACCCGAACCAACAGTTCCGGGTATTGAGATACCCGAACCGACCTACCCAACGCCCAGGCCTAGTACTTTCTCTTAGCATATCCTCAAGGGTATGAATTGTCCTTTCAATCTGACCATCGGTTTGAGGATGGAAAGCGGTACTAAAATGCAACTTAGTGCCCAATGATTCGTGTAGGCTTTTCCAAAAATGAGATATAAATTTTAGGATCTTTGTCTAACACGATTGACATGGGAACTCTGTATAGCCTCACAATATCATGAATATGTAGACTTGCACATTGGTCAATTTTGTAGATTGACTTAACCGGTAAAAATGTGTCAATTTAGTCAGACGATCTACTATAACCCAAATAGAATCACATCCTACTGGTTCTACCGTTATATCCTGGAAAACAAGCGTTCAACTATTTTCAAGCACTTACAATGAGGAGACGAATCTGTTTTAAAGACACCGTGAATATATAGGTCTGGATTTTATTAAATATGTTCTCTCTTAAACTGTTGTTAAAATTACATGTTTAGGTTTAATTAATAAATAAATGTTTATATTATTTATTATTTCTGCATATTTCTTTTAACATAAGTCTCAAAAAAACAATGTTCAACCAAATGAAATTAATTCTTTACAGGAGCCGATTAATCATTTAAATTTGTTTTTATAAACTTTATTTTGAATTGTTTTATTATGTTAATAAGCCAAGTCTCAAACATAATGGTTTCAAATTAGACAAATTTCTCAAATAAAAAGTACATACTCAAACCTTTGATTGTGTAAAATCTTGTTAGTTTTATTTATTTTTTTTTTCTTTTATATACAAGTTTATTTATTTTTCTTGTATATATAATGAAAATAATGTCATGCCACAACAAGTATTGGACTAGTAATTGTTGAAAAAAAAATGGTTTGTTAGTTTGAAAATACATGCATGATTAAATTTAAAGGGAGCGAATAAATTAAATTATGGTTCTTGTACTTTTTAAGAAAAAAATTGAAAAGCAAAAACTTATGTGTATTAATTTATTTTTCAAAATTAGATTTATATAAAAATAAAATAAAAAAGAATGCGAGAGATACATAAAGGTACAGGAATGCTCAATCTTTTTACGATATTTCATTATTGAAATTTCATACTATACGTGAAATTGATATTTTTCAATTTTTTAGTTTAATAAAAGCGGCACTCTTTTCGGTCTTGCCATCAACAAACAATTGTGATGCATCAAAAAAGAAATGTATTAATTAAAAAAGTTTATTTTATTATTAAAATTTTTGCACAGCCATCATGAGATTGTACTAGATTAATTGTGCATTAATCAAATTAAATCTCTATTTTAAAAAAAAAATTGCATCATTATACAATACGTAGTAACAAAATACAGAAACAAATACATTTTCACAATTTAAGACAGTCTGGTATTTGAAAAATAGACAGTAATAAATTATATTACCTAATATACAATGAAAATTCTTCCAAATCAAATGCACTAACAAATTGCAATAACAAGCATTGTTTGACACTATTCAAAATGAAGTAGAAAGAAAATAGATTAATCAAATGTGGGATTTCTACATTATTCCAAAACAAGATAATATATGCAATGATACTAATATTAACAAAAAATATTGAGAAATAAATATAAAATCTAGATCAAAATTGAGAATAATACAACTAGATAAAGTGTGCTATGAAAATCGAATACATTTTCAAAGAGTAACAGAAAATCAGAGGAATAGAATATAAGAGAAATGATAGAGTTTGTTAATAATAATTTTTCTCCTCCTCCGAGTGTGGCGGTGATAGTGGTAGAGACGTGTGCACAAAGTGGTGAGAAGTCCACCATGTCCACTATGGCGTGATAATCAGTAAATGACGAAAGAGGTATCCAAAAAGAGAACTGTGCAGAGTAAGCAGTGTTAAATGAGAATTGTTTATCTTACATGAATGAATTTACCTCTATTTATAGTGATTAATATGAGGGACACGTTTCACTACTTTTAATGACGGATGCCTTTCCACCTCTCTTATTATTCGGAGTTAATGAGAAATGTTATAGTTTTTCAACCAACGATAGTAACCGTCACTTCGTAGATCGTAGGTCTAAGTGATTCAACGACGATTGGATTACCGCTGTCCTAATCCAAGAGGCGAGCTATGAGACCATCGGGGCGGGCGAACCGATGAGACGGGCATGCTAGGACGCGTCACCATTGGCCGACAAAATATAGCAAATATTGTCGTTTCTATCATCATAAGCCCTCTACTTTACATAGACTATCGTCAACGGGATGTAGAAATAATCTTCCGCACCTGCTCCTCTCTAACCTTTCCAATTTTCTAGTCAGACGAATAATTATTTGTATGTTGCAGTGTATAACAACTTATATTTTGTACTTGTGTCCTACAAACAACATCGAGTCGTGTCTAAGACTCTTTAGAAGTGTATTTGAGATGTGTCTTGTGTCTAGGAGCAACTGTTATGCCTCTCTCCAACTTAAGGTAGGATTGTTATTGCCTTACTTTCCCAACTCCAACAGCGGTTGGATAATTTTTTCTTTTTTTGTTCGGTCCAAGGTGGGGCAGTTCCCTTTTAAAATCTGTTGGAGAACCCGTTTTTGCAAGCTTGTTAACGAGCCCCTAGACCTTGAGTAACGAGGTACAAGGCGTCCACCAAGTATCAGAGCACATGTATGGTGCAGAATCCTTGAAGGCTACTATTAGCATGACTAAGAAGTGGCTAGTTGACCAGCATCCAGAAATAAGCCCAGATGAATTTGACAAGTACCTTAAGAAGTGCAGGGCTGTAGACTTGGCTGCTTAGAAGGCCGGGGTGACTGATCATAAGGAGGCCAACTCCCTGCCCCGGTGGCTCGCTTGATGATAAGATATATGTTTATCTTTAGTTTTTTATTCTCGTGGTGGTTGTTCCGTTTGATCACGAAGACTATATGTAACTAAGATTCAGTCTATTTTTTTCGAGCATTGTTGAGTACTGCGTAGACTTCTGTTTTATGCGTTTAATGTGGAACTTTTATCTTTACTCTAGTAACTATTTGCCTTTACAATCATTGGTTGTTGTAACGTTTTTATTTCACCTTAACATTGATTTCGTCTAAACCCAACCACTATTGGTTGTTTAGTGCTTTATAGTGGTATAGCCCCAAGCAGAGGTAAATTGGTATTGTTAAAATAGGTACGGGTGGGGCGAGCACACCCACCCTCGACATGGGTCTTTCCATGATATTGTGGGACGAGCGTGTCCCCACATTTCGGCATAGGTCTCCCAACGCTGCGATAGGGGTGGACGCCTGTGTGGGGTTCTCCATGTCATGGTAGGGGTGGGCGTGCATCTTCCTTTCGGCGTGGGTATCTCTATGCCGCGGTAAGAGGTGGACGTGCACCCACACCTCAGCGTGGTATTTTCCACGCCACGATCTTGGTAGGCGTGTGCCCACCCCTAGTGTGGGGACGTGTGCCTCTGTCATTTTGTGTACTCATTCCATTGAAAGCTTGTTCGAGCAAACTTGGCCTATAATTTTTAAGCTAAGGCTCATATATTTGTTCATTTAACTAAGGCTCATCATCTTTTTTTTTTAAATTAAGGAACATCGCCTTGTTTTTAAACTAAGGCTCGTTGCCTTTTTTTATAACTAAGGCTAGTCGCCTTGTTTTTTAAATGAATGCTCGTCGCTTTGTTTTTAAACTAAGGCTCATCGCCTTGTTTTTAAATTAAGGATCCTCGCTTTGTTTGACCCTTGTGGTAGTTGATGAGAATGTTTGTATCACTTGGCTCACCCTTAATAAAGATTATAGTGAAAATAAGAGGTTACCGCAGGTCAGGTTCAGTAGGTGCATCAGGATTTCCCAACTATGCTTATCCTTCCTTAGCACTCTCATCATTTATCTGCCTTAGCATTTCATTAAATTGAAAATCAAACTAGGAAATTGGTGATATTTCTTCAAGTGTTCTGCATTCCATGGCCTTTCCAATAGCTTGCCACTCAAATCTTTAAGAATATATGCATCATTTTCGATTTTCATGATGACCTCGAAGGGCCTGCCAATATGGCTCTAGCTTGGATGGTGGGTGCCTAGTGGTTTCAGTGCTCCTTAACACCAGATCACAGGATTGGAAAGTCGTAGACTTTACTTGATAGTCGAAATATTTTGCTGCCTTGCGCTTGTAAGCCATTGTCTTGATTGCTAACCTTTTTCTAACCTTCTTGATCAATTTCTGCTCTTGTAGAGTCATCACTTGTATGTCCAACTTGCATTCTCAATGTTGGGTTGACAACTTTGCACGTATCACTGCTTCCATTCCAAAAGACAACTTGAATGGTATCTCGCCCGCTGCCCCCTAGGGATAGTGTAATATGCCTACAATACATTGGGTAGTTCATCTACCCAAGCTCCTTTTTCTTTTCCTAGCCTAGTTTTCAAAACCCAAAGTATTGTACGATTAGTTACTTCAGTTTGGATGTTGCTTTGAGGGTATGCTACCTAAGTGAGCCGATGTGAGATTTTATAACTGTCGTAAAAGCTCTTGAAGCTATGGTTATCAAATTACCTTCCTTGTCTGTGACTATTACCCATGGTATCCTGAACTAGATGGTTCATTTTCTACTTTCCTTTGTCATATTGGGGCTTGGGCTTGCCCCGAGTCTTTCTTTTATTAGACTCAGACTCCTTTCGATTCTTCATATCTTTGGTAATGAAAAATGCTTCATCAACATCCAC
This sequence comes from Forsythia suspensa, assembly GCA_023638005.1. Classification (NCBI taxonomy): domain Eukaryota; kingdom Viridiplantae; phylum Streptophyta; class Magnoliopsida; order Lamiales; family Oleaceae; genus Forsythia; species Forsythia suspensa. Next base: position 43,577,904 of record CM042674.1, read on the forward strand.
ATACTTATCTCATTTACTTAGTAACTCATGCATTCTATCCAGCAGGTTTTTGGAGAGTGACATCTTGAAAGGGTGACTGTGAGTTCCATTCATCATGGTAGTGACTACAACAGACATCTGTAGATTCTTGATCTCTAGAGTGGTCCTATTGAACTGGGCAATGAAATCTTTCAGCAGCTCGTCCTTGTCTTGGGTCAATTATATCAGTCTGTCTTATTTGCCCGCTTGCTGCTGGAAAAGTACGTGACAAATTGCTTAAAAAAGTTATCAAACGTGCAGATCAATTTTGGGAGAAGCGTTGCCACCCAGTGCCTTGCCTCCTGCCAAGGTGTTGGCTAAAAGGCCTTGCACATAAAAGCATCGAAGGTGGCTCGTAATCTTATCAAAATAACAAAGGTCCTGAGGTGTTCAACAAGGTCAGAAGACCAATCATACTTTTCATCTTTGGCTGTTCAAAGTCTCGTGGCAAGGGAACAACCATTACTTCTGGGGCAAAATGATCTTATTTCAATACCAAAGAATGTTGTCTGCCACTTTTCTTAGATATAATTTCTACTATTTTGCAACCCACCATGTCTTCTAACTACTGCACGAGGCCTAACATTGGTGTCTTCCCTAGCATAGGTGGAGCCATCCATGACGATTGCCCTAGAGTGAAACGTTTGGGCAAAACGTCAGTGAATGAATGTGGGGGCACAAATGATGAAGCCAAGGAACCTAGGGCCCTGCGGTAGAGCCTCTATTGGTGGTGGTTCCATTTGTAGATGCTTAGGAGCCTGTGGCAAAGCACTTAAGGTGATGGTCCTGCTGGTGGAAGACTAAGAGCTTGGGGTTGATAACTTAGTTGTGATGGTCCTGCCGGTGAAAGACTAAGAGCATGGGACAAAGCACCTAGTGGTGATGGTCCGGCCAATGGGAAATTAGGAGCCTAGGGCGGCTGAGAAGCAAGAGTATTTCGATCTTGGAGTTGAACTACCAAAGCCACAACCTAAGACTGCAGTGCCGTAAGTTGAGCAGCAGGGGCAAACTTTTATTGCAGGTGGTGAGTGGTGGTGTTGGACTCAGTGTCAACATCTCCGACGGGGCCTTGGGTGGTAATATTCTTTGCTCTTCTAGTAGGATTATGTCCCTCGTGCCTACTATAGTGTAATAATCAGTAAATAATGAATGGATATCTAAAAAAGGAACTGTGTAGAGTACCGTGTTAAATGAGAATTGTTTATCTTACCTGATGGATTTACCTCTATTTGTAGGGATTAACATAAGGGGCACATGTCACTGTTTTTACGACGGGTGCCTTTCCACTTTCTCCATTATTTGCAGTTAATGGAGGATGGTATAGATTCTCAACCGACGGTAGTAATCGTCAATTTGTGGATCGTGGGTTTGAATGATTCATCGATGGTTGGACTACCGTTATCCAGATCCAAGAGACGAGCTATGAGACCATCGGGGCAAGCGAGCCGATAATGCGGGCAGGCGTGCCAGGACACGCCACCATTGACTGACAAAACATGGCAACTATTATTGTTTCTATCATTAGAGTTTAATATAGAGGTGGAGGAACACAATGGCAACACTAGAAACCACAACTACAGTGTCTGTTATTATGAACACTTTAAAAAAAGCTTCTCTTGATAAAAGTGAAGTGCCTTAGTTTGAAGCTTTATCCCAAATCCGATTTTGGTGACCCTCATTTAACGGGGTTTAGCGTAATTCAAGTTAAAGAAGTATAAGAATATTTTTTTTCTAATATTTTTTAAAAAGTAGGACAATTCATTAAGAGTTGTTATTATAGTAAACCAAAAGTTTTATTTCCTCAAAGAAAAACAAGAAAAATAAAAAATAAAGGGACCAAAGAAATTAAAGAAAGAAAAAAACACGAATTTAAACAAAAAAATTAAAGCGCTAAGAGTTTGGCCGTAAATTTGATAAAAAAAATATGTTAAAATCTTTTATCTTACTCAAAAATTAAAGTAATATAAACTTTAAATTAGAATTTCTAGTATTCACCACAATTCCTCAAACTCTATAATTTTTCATTTTTCATTGAAAACTTCATTACGCAACTAGTAATAACATAGAGACGATATAAATTTCTTCATAGGTACCAAAGGAGCATTGCAGCCATCTCTGTAGATTATGAATTCATGCTCACGTCTTTCCTCTACTACTTGGTTTTAATTTTGTTGACCTAGAATCTACACTTTCAATGTGTCAACAGATCTCCAGTCAATCCCTTGCCAGCATGTATGTTACCTGCACACTTGGACAACAATTAGACACCAAGATCACCGAAAAAAAAGGGTTCAGCGATCGTTGGTACTCCAATGATCAAGTCAACTGCTAGTATATAGAGGTAATATATATACGGAAGAGAGTATTTGGGTGTGAAAGAGACAAGCATGCAAATAATTGAGCAGAGTTTAAGGGTGAGAATAATGTGTACCTTAGAATAACCAGAGATGTAGTATTTATAGGTTCAGAGTTCTAATTGATTTAGATAAACAATCAATTAGATATCTAATTAAATTCTTCTTCCTTATAGAATAAGGATAATTAGGTGGCAATGTAATCTCTTAGATTTTAGACCTTATTGGAGTTGATCCCCATTATCATGTTGCCTAATATTTAGGAGATTGAGATTCGATTTCTCGTGAGAATCCGTGTGACAACCAAATGTAATCTTTCTTTAAAAATATCTCTAGTCATCCTGAAATATCACCTTGCCTGCGAGCTATGATGGGTTCGAAGATCAGCGAAGCCTAGATTGGTTATGAACGCTGAGGCCTTTTATGGGTTTTGTTGCACTTGATTCATGAGTGCTAAGGTGTTACTAGGTCTCCGAGGCCTTTTACGAACTCACGAGGCCCTTGTTGGGCCCATGAGGCCTTCGCGGGGCAAGACTTGGGCCTTTATTGGGCCTATGAGGCCTTTACTGACGTGGAGGCTTTACCAAAATCAAGTGGTAACAATAGTCCACTAAGTCGAAACCTATTATTTATGGTAGGCATGGGACTTTTGAGAAGAAAGTTTTTTTTTTTACAACGACGGAGGCGTCTCCAGTGCGATAGAGTTCTTCGCACATACATACATGGAATTTTGGAAGCAGTTATGTACAATCTTCCAAGCCCGATGCCTGTTTATTCATAGTGGATGAGGGCTATAAGTGGGTTAGCCGCAGATAACATGTCCTTGATTAGTTTGGGGTAGGTGGAACTCTGACCGAGCCGTCAATCAATGGTCTTAGTGTGGTCAGGCAGTGATGAATCGAAGTGTCAGCACAATCATTGCTGCAGGCGCATGGGTAGAGTTTGGGGGCACACGTGGCGTATGTCCTGCTTTGTTCATTAAATGCTTAGGTTTTTGATTCGCGCTTTTTGCCCTGGTCTTGACACGTGCTCGTCACAAGGACGGTTCAGATCATATGATTTGAATTTAACGATCAGGATCAATGGGGCTTCCTCTATATAAATCGTTGCGCCCGTCTTTTAGTTTCTCTTCACTTGTGTATTTTTTTCAAGTTTCTAAAGTATTCTAGTGAAAACCACAGAGATTCAGAGAACTTCAGTGAGTGAAGAGTTCTGCATTGCTGTTCGTTGAGTTTGTTAGGTAATGTTGTAGAGTCTGGTTCATGCTATTTCATGTATCTCTTTTTTGTTTGTTCGAAATCTCCTGTTCTGACCACCCTCTCTGCAACCTTCTCCGATAGCTTCAGAGATTTATTCATTTGAACAAGGAAAAAAAAGCAATGTTTTCTGAACACGATGATTCGCGAACTAGTCGCCCACCCGCACCGACCACGAGATTAGGGACAAAGCTTCATCTTTGCCCGAAAGGCAAGACGAAGTTGAGCAAAGGCCGATTGTTGCCTTCTCATCCTCCTTCTCCTCCTTCCTCTCCACGGGCGTCTACGAGCGAGAGAGAAGAAACTCTATGAGCCTCGCCAAAGACGAAGGTGAGGAAGAAACAACAGGGCACTGGGTTCTTGAAATGACAAATTCGACCACAGAAGCTTTAATGGTTTGCTCGAGGATCAAGGAGGTAGACTTGGAGGCTATCAAAGTTGATTACGCGATCCTTGAGTCCATTGTGCTTAGGGCCCCCGGCCCAAAAAAGCAAGCTGACGACCCACCAAAAGGGTTTGTCGCCCTTTACGAGCCGACGATGCAACAAGGCCTTTGTCTGCTCCTGCATCCATTTTTTTGTGAAGTTTTGTGAGATTTCAACATGGCCCCTTGTCAAATAATGCCCAATGGGTGGGGCCAGATGGTGGCTGTGTTAGTACTATGGAGGGTCGCAGAGGTTGGGGGTGAATTATTCTCTAGGAGTTTGAATCAATTTATAGGCCTTGTGTTCTAGTGGTTGGTTCAATATGTCTCCGGCCGGGCTAAAAGTGGAAGACGGCTATCGAAAGTCCCATCAAAGTCCACAACTAGAAAGGGAGATTCTTCTTTGTTGAAGGAGACTGAAAATTTAGGCCGGAGGATCCCCTTCCCAATGTTTCCATTCCTCGCGCTTTAGGGAGCTTAGTATATATTTTTTTTCCCATGTGACTTATAATTCTCGTTCCTGACTTAATGATTTTATTGTCTTTGCAGATTGTGGGAAGCCGCTTATCCCAAGAGAAATCAAGGAGAATTGAGGTCGAAGTATGCTAAGGTTCGCCGGCTTGATAGCGACTTCAGAAACCTCAGCAACCTACTCCAAAATCACAACTTGTTAATCCTCTTTGGACTAATAGGTAAGCCTCGTGACTTGAGTCATGCAAAAGTTATGTCAATAGTTGTGCTTGACATTCTGAGGTTTTGTTGTTATTGCATTCACGTTCACTTTTAAGAGAATCCCATCCTTTAACCTTGAGGACGAGGGTGAGTCCACTGCAGCGGCGTAGCCTTCGTCATAGGAGGTTTATGTTGCGATACCTCTTGAAAGGTGCCTCTCCAGGTTCCTACTGCGACGGTCCTACATCTGACATCCTCTTCCCACTTCCACATCATATTCCCAACAAGACAATGGGAAGAAGATCTCAGAAGGGATGGACTAGGCCCTTCGCCAGAAGAGGAAAGTTCCTGAGGCCAGGGATGGGCTATTGAAGGATGCCCACAAGACCAGGCGGATCAAGAAGGTCACCAAACGTCGTCGGTTCCCACATAAGGGATTACTGATGCTAGGAATTTCTCTTCATCATCTCGGTGGCTGGAGCGAGTGAGCATTAGCTCTCGCCGTGAGGAATGATCCCACTGTGATGGAGTTACTCCTTGCGCCCCTTGTAATGGCGGAGGCGAGTGTCCATAGATACTAGACCTCGACGTGGGAGAAAGCCGCCAAGAAGGCTTTCAAAGGCATTAATGGCGCAGCCTTTTCATTGCCAATGGCGGTCCAAAGGCCCATTAAACAGCACGTTTCTCAAAAGCCTCTTTAATGCTTTACATTCCCCAAATCATCCTTGTAAAACCCCGAAATTTTCTTTGTTATTCAAGGACCTAAGTGAAAACCAAGTTTTAGAATCAATTTATTTAATTGGGCTAAATAATTAATTATTGAAGGAATGAGTTTTAACATATCAATATTAAGCTCGCTTGGGAGCTCATATTTAATCATGTACTTTAGGCTCAAAAAAATAATTTTGGATAAGCTAAACTCAAGATAGAGACAACTAAAAGTTTCTATAATTAAATGAATTTAAAAGGGACTATTTTTAGGTGAGATTTGCACATTGAATCCAATTTAGTTTTAAAGTCTATCTCTCTCTCTCCTAATTTGATTAAAGTACCAATAACCTAATTATACTTAACAACTTGTGAATATGTATTTTAAAAGCAAATTGTAAAGCTTAACTAATAAAAATAATCCATCACTCATGTTTTTATTCAACAAAAACTGTCGGCAGCTTTTTGCGTACTCTTCCACGCATAGAATTTATTTAAATTTCAGCAACTTTGTGTGCTCTCTTTTCAACTTTTGTATCCAGAACTCATTCAATTTCTAGTGCAATTCACATTCATAAGAACTAAGGTGAGGTGATATGTGCTATTAGTTGTTTTTCCATGTCTTTCTACGTATTGTATTTATATATGTAATTTAATTACTTCAGTTCAGTGCTCATTCGGGAGAAATCATGAATCGGTTCAATTAAACTTTCAAGTTTCAGTTTATTTTCAACACTTGCATGAATTATCATTGTCATGGTATAATAATTTCTAGTTTAGTTTAATAAGATGAATTTATATGTAATTACAATATTTGAACTGATTGTGGAATAACAAGCATCTCATTTAATATAATTAATTATACTCATCCCTCCTTATTAACAATTTTTCAAGTGATATTTAACGTGTTGGATGCATGGCGGATTGGTGAAGCTATTGTGCCAATGGTAGCCAAGTAAATTTAGATTTGCTTAAGAAGTTTTAAATTAAAAAGACGATCAGTGTCATAGCTTCAATTATTAGCATTAGACTTTCATTTATCAAATTAATTAACGTTTTGAGACTTATTTTTAAATGTTTACGAAATATTCAATTGTTTGACAATTAATCTTTTTATTAAAGTAACTTTTCCGCAATTATTTATTTCTCTATGAACTTTAGTAACTCCTCGAAACTCTATAAATTTTGAGGCGTTACAAATGGTATCAGAGCCCGGGTTTATCTTTCTATAGACTCGGAAAAAAAATATTTTTTTTCGATGAACAATATCGTCTATTGTTCACGTGAACAGTAACAAAAAAATTTGGTGAACAGTGTTTTCACTGTTCACATGAATAGTAACATTAAATAAAAAAATAATGAATATATTATTTTATTCTATTTTGGTACGAGACCCTTGGTACCCGAGCTCATTGATCAGCCACCATCCAGTATTTTTCAAGGTATGAAATAAGGAAATATATTTATTTGCTGTAAATTATTTTTCTAGTCCGAATAAATTCGTTAGCATGATTCTATAAAATATTTGTGGCTTATTTTTCTACTATTGCATTTGAACTATTTAGTAATGCAGTATAGTTGTTTAAGATTAAGTATTATGTGAAACGTGGATTATACTTTACGACCAGAAACTTTAAATACATGACATGTTAGACTTGTCGTAACATAGATGACAAACATGGCTAGAATTACAAGACGAGCCTGAAGATGAGGCTGAACCTGAGCAAGAAATTGAGCCTGAGCCTGAAGTAGGACAAGAAATTGAGGCCGAGACACAAGGCAAAGCTAGGCACGAGGCTAAATCGAAATCCGAGCCAGAATCAAGTGTTACTTCAAATGATGAAGCTCGCTGGCCAAGATTCCAAGAGTACATGGAGGACTGGATAAGTGAAGACGAAGATTAGGATTTTGAATAATAGTTCTTTCATTTTATTTTGTTTGCATTTTTTTATTATTTAAAAAAAATGTCGAGGTTAGTAGGAATTTTAGTTGGACTTAATTATAAACGTTGTTTTTAATTTTTTCTTTTTTATTAAATAATATTAATAAAATTGTATAAATTTTGTTTTTATTTCTTTCTTTTCTCTCCGTTAGAAAATACTTCGTATGGTGTTACGCTGTCAAGCAATATAAATTTTTTTTGTTTCATTCAAAGGAAATGTCTCGACAATCATAAACCCAAGAAACTATGTTCAGAGACTTGATGAGAGGTGTGCAAGACTAGGGCAGACATCAGACTTAGGAACCACTCCCGAATGTAAAAAGAGTTAACTACACTAGTTCGATGGTTGAACAGTTTCGTTGTTTCAAATCACCATCCTTTAATGGTAAGGATGATCCTTTCGCGGCTGAGGAGTGGCTGAAGAGATTTGAAGGGATTTTTGAGCATATGAACTACAACGATACGCGGAAGTTTCTTGTGCAAAGTTCATGCTGATTGACGATGCTAGCCATTGGTGGAAATCTGATTCGCGCACTAAGACTGCAGTACAACAACGTAGTCTCACTTGGAACCAATTTAAGGAAGCATTGTTAGGTAAATATTTTCCTAAGTCATTGAAGAACCAAAATGAGTCATTGAAGGACCAAAAGGAGGCAGAATTTCTTCAACTCACGCAAGGGAGCATGCCGCTTAGAGAGTATTAAAGAAAATTCGAACAGCTGTCTAGATATGCACCGCATATGGTTAACACCGAGCTAACGAAGGCCAAGAGGTTCGAGATGGGATTACAACTTGAGATCAAATGAATCATGGCCGCCCAACACTATACTACCTATGCAGAAGCCCTACGTCGGGCACAAGCAATCTCTAGGCCTAAGGTTGGAAAAACCCCCCACAGATCTTTGAGTCTTGAGAGAGAGAGAAGGTGGCGGTCACAACAAGGAAATGTACAAAGACCGTAACAAAGAGGAAGGGATCGAGTCGGGCCCAACCAAAAATATTCCTACATGTCCCAAGTGCAACAAAGCGACATTTTTGGCGAATGCCTTCAGGGAAAATGAGTGTGCTATAATTGTGATAAGACTGGCCATTTCCTAAGAGAGTGTCCAGAAAAGAAGAAAGAAGATTATCATCCTAAGAAATGGAAGGCTAGAGTCTTTATTCTAGTAGGTCAAGAGAAGGAGGAGGACACAGACGTGATAACAGGTATTCTACCAATATCCAATATACCTGCCATTGCCTTGATAGATTCTGGAGCTACGCATTCTTTTATTTCTACTGTTTTTATGGATAAGATTGAAAATAAATATGAGAAAATAAATGGCGTGTTAGATGTTAGTATCCCTTCAGGCGAGATCATTAGTACAAATCATATAGTTAAGGACGTAAAGTTAGAAATCGAATTAATGATATTAAAAGCAGACTTGTACCTATTAAGAATGAAAGACTTTGATGTAATATTGGGAATGGACTGGCTGGGTGGAAAACATGCAACCATTTTATGCTGCGAGAAGGAAGTCTTGTTTCAAAGGCCTGGAGAAGAACAATTTCGTTTCTTCAGGACAAGATTTGGGACTCTACCCAAATTTGTGTCTTCTTTGAAAGAGGAAAAGATGTTAAGCCAGGATTCATGCCGAGGATTCTTATTAAACATCATTAGCAATCCCCAATCGAAGCAAAAAGTGAAAGATGCATTAGTGGTTCAAGAATTTGAGGACGTCTTCCCTGAAGATCTACCTGGAATACTGCCTGGTAGACATGTGGAGTTCACAATTGACTTAACCCCTAGAATGGCACCAGTATCTAAAGCCCTTTACTAGATAAGGATTTTATCCGACCTAGCGTCTCCCCGTGGAGAGCTCCAATGTTCTTCGTTAAGAGGAAAGACAGATCAATGAGAATGTGTATCGACCATGGATATTTAAATTGCCTGACTATAAAGAATAAATACCCACTCTCGAGGATAGAAGATCTTTTTGATCAGTTGAAGCGTGCAAAGGTGTTTTCAAAGATCGATCTGAGATCGGGTTATCTCCAACTCAAGGCAAAGGACTATGACATCCCTAAAACAGCTTTTAGAACTCGCTACGAGGCACTATGAGTTCACTGTTATGCCTTTTGGGTTGACAAATGCACCTGTCGTATTCATGGACTTAATGAACAGAGTTTTTCATCCGTACTTGGATCAATTTGTTATAGTCTTCATCGACGACATTTTAGTATACTCATAACATAAGTATCAGCGAGAGGAATATTTGAGAATAGTATTGGGTACCCTTCGAAAAGAGAAATTGTATGCAAAATACAAGAAACATGAATTTTGGCTTGACTGCATCGGCTTCATTGGACATGTGGTTACTTCGCAAGGGATTGAAGTGGACCTAGCCAAGGTCGAAGATGTGGAAAATTGGCCTAGACCAACCAATGTAGGAGAAGTCTGTAATTTCTTGGGACTTGCTGGCTATTACAAGAGGTTTATTGATGGGTTTTCTAAGATAGCTGGACCAATGACTCAGTTGACTAGAAAGGGGATAAAGTTACAATGGTCAGAAAAGTGTGAGAATAGTTCCAAAAAATTGAAACAAAGATTGGTTTCAGCACCAGTTTTGACGATACCAGAAGGTTCGGAGGATTTGTAATATACAGCGATGAATCCAAACATGGTTTGGAATGTGTGTTGATGCAGCATGGAAGAGTTGTGGCCTATGCATCTAGGTAATTAAAACCATATGAACAAAATTATCCAACGCATGACCTAGAACTCGCAGCAGTAGTTCACACCTTACAGATATGGCATCATTATCTATACGATGGTAAATGTGAAATTTACACCGTCATAAAAGTCTCAAATACTTCTTTACTAAAAAGGAGTTAAACATGAGACAGAGGAGATGGTTGGAATTGGTCAAAGACCACAACTACACTATTCTTTACCACCCTAGTAAATCTATGTTCTGCTGATGCACTTGTAGAAAGATAACGAGAAAATTAACAGCTCTGACCACCCAGGAACAATTAGTTAAGGAATTTAAAAACTTGAGGCTAGAGGTTTTTACACCTCCAATGCAAGTATCGGCTCTTATCACAACTTTAATAGTTGAACCCACGCTCAGGGAAACGGATTAGAGAAGCCCAAAAGGATGACCCATTTTTTGTAAGATCATGGCTGAAGTTGGGACAGAGAAGCGCATAGGTTTGGGAATGGCTGATGACAAGGCACTCATGTATAAAGGCAAATTGTGAGTTCCTAAAGACGAGAGATTAAGGAATGAAATTCTTGAAGAAGTACATTCTCGCCTTATGCAAGACACCCTGGCGGTACAAAAATGTATTGAGATCTTCAAGATACATTTTGGTGGAGAAATACAAAAAGAAGAATAGGACTCTTTGTAAGTATGTGCATGGCCTGTCAGCAAGTGAAAGCAGTGAAAGCAGAACATCAAAAACCTTCAGGATTGCTCATACCACTAGATATACCGGAATGGAAATGGGAACATATAAACATGGATTTTATAGTGGGTTTTTTGAGATCTGTAAAAAGAATTAATGCTATCTGGGTAGTAGTGGATCGTCTTACAAAGTTGGCTCACTTTCTTCCAGTTAGGATGACTTTCACCATGGAGCAGTATGCACAAGTTCATGTTAGAGAAATAGTCAGAATACATGGAGTTACTGTTTTTATTGTTTCGGACAGAGACCCAAGAGTTACGTCAAAATTTTGGAAAAGTCTACAGGATGCTATAGGAATAAAGTTAAAGTTTAGTATCGCATATCACTCGCAGACCGACTAACAATCATAGAGGACTATTCAGATACTCGAAGATATGTTAAGAGCTTGCGTGCTAGACCTGGGTGGTAGTTGGGAAATGAACTTACATTTGGTGGAATTTACCTATAACAATAACTTTCAGGCTACCATAGGCATGGCACATTACGAGGCATTGTATGGAATGAAGTGCACACCACCTGTCTATTGGAACGAGGTTGGAGAAAGAAGGATTTTAGGTCCCAAATTGTTGATCAAATAGTACAGGCTGTGGATAAGATCCGAGACAGAATTAAGGTTGCTCAAGATAGGCAGAAAAGCCACGTTGATAAGAGGAGAAAAGATCTCAAGTTCAAGAATGGAGACAAAGTATTCTTGAAAGTAGCACCAATGAAGAGAGTACTTAGATTTGACAAGAAATAAAAGTTGAGACCAAGATTTGTTGGACCTTTCGAGATTTTAGACAAAGTCGGAGAAGTAGCATATCGATTAGCCTTACCACCAGGACTTTTAGCAGTACACAATGTTTTCCACGTATTAATACTCAGGAAATACTTACAGGATCCCAGCCATGTGATCAACCATCAGACTTTGGATGTAAACCATGATCTAACCTATGAAGAAACGCCAATGGTAATCCTAGACAGAAAAATTCACGTGCTAAGGAACAGAGAAATTCCCTTAATCAAAGTATTATGGTGCAACCATGGAGTGGAAGAATCAACTTGAGAGAAAGAAGATGAGATGAAAGCCAAGTACCCAATGATTTTCACTAAGTAAAGGTAAATTTAGGTAAATTTTGTGGACAAAATTTTTTTAAGGAGGATAGATTGTCAAACCTTGAAATTTTCTTTGTTATTCAAGGACCTAAGTGAAAACCAAGTTTTAGAATCAATTTATTTAATTGGGCTAAATAATTAATTATTTAAAAAAATGAGTTTTAGCATATCAATATTAGGCTTGCTTGGTAGCTCATATTTAATCATGTACTTTAGGCTCGAGAAAAGTAATTTTGGATAAACTAAACTCAAGATAGAGATGACTAAAAGTTTCTGTAGTTAAATAAATTTAAAAAGTACTGTTTTTAGGTTAGCATATTTCGGCCAGATTTACACATTGAATCCAAATTAGTTTTAAAGTATATATCTCTCTCTCTCTCTCTCCTAATTTGATTAAAGTACCAATAACCTAATTAAACTTAACTATTGGTGAGTATGTATTTTAAAAGCAAATTGTAAAGCTTAACCTATAAAAATAATCAATCACTCACATTTTTATTCAAGAAAAACAACCGAGTTTTTTGCGTATTCCTCCACTCATAGAAATTATTTAAATTTCAGCAGCATTGTGTGCTCTCTTTGCAACTTTTGCATCCAGAACTCGTTCAATTTCCAGTGCAATTCACATTCATAAGAACTAAGGTAGGATGCTATATGCTATTAGTTGTTTTCACGTCTTTCTACATATTGTATTTATATATGTAATTTAATTACTTCAGTTCAATGCTCATTCGAGAGAAATCATGAATCAGTTCAATTAAACTTTCAAGTTCATTTAAACTTTTGAGTTTCAGTTTATTTGCAGCGCTTATATGAATTATCATTGTCATGGTGTGATAATTCCCAGTTCAATTTATTAAGATGAATTTATATGTAATTACAATATTTGGACTGCTTGTGGAATAACAAGCATCTCATTTAATATAATTTATTATACTCATCCCTCCTTATTAACAATTTTTCAGGTGATATTTAACGTGTTGGATGCGTGACAGATTGGTGAAGCTGTTGTGCCAGTGGTAGCCAAGTAAATTTAGATTTTCTTAGGAGGTTTTAAATTAATAAAACGATCAGCGTCATACTTTTGATTATTAGCATTATACTTTCATTTATCAAATTAATTAACGTTTTGAGATTTTTAAATGTTTACGAAATATTCAATTGTTTGACAATTGGTCTTTTTATTAAAGTAACTTTTCCGCAATTATTTATTTCTCTATGAACTTTAGTAACTCCCCGGAACCCTATAAATTTTGGGGTATTACAATCTTTGTGCCACGTTTCAAATTCTAGCACTATATAAACCCTAGAAATCCTTCATTGCTAGATTTCACTCGTCCAAAACCTCTCTAAACTTACGTATTCCATTTTGATGGCAGTAACCTTTCCCGTTGGGAAAGAAAATGAAGGTAACCTGGCAAGTTACCCAATTGGTACAAGCATTCCACTTAAGTGGGTGGAGGTCAAGGATTCTTGTGTCGATGATCAAGCATGCCTTTACAAACATTCCCATCACGCTCCACACTTGATGGATACTTTGGATGCCATGGAGGAGGATGGACCTAATAGCCTTAGCGAGAAGTTTTCAAACGGTACCTCCACAGTCCACAGTGGACATCGATGTTGATGATATATATATTTCGATGATCCTGTTCACAAAATGTGTCAACGGCATTTTTTTAGTAGTATGGCCTAATTAGTCACCAAATCAACTCATATAATGACTATCACCTCGATATCATATTTGGGACACTCCTTATCATGGTGAAGTCAGACTTATGTTTCTGACAAAGCCCTACGAGGAACTGAGCGAAGCATAAGTAGTTGGACGAGGCAATGGCAGAGCTTACGAAGACCAAAGAGTAGTTAGTCAGACTAGGGACCCTTTTCTATGCCTACCCTAAAGAGGTGGCGGGTCACTAGGATGTTGTTTACGTACTCTTCTTATTTACTTTGTAACCTAGGCTTTAATAAATAAAAGATCCACTTAGTCATCCTCGTCTTTGTGTTGGATTTCATTTACTTCTTAACTGTCATTGCCTCGCCTATTTTATTGTCGAAGTTGAAGCGCTTATTCAGACAGCGTTCTGACTTGTTGACTCTTTGAAGTCGAGGAGATAACCCAGTGAGGGAGTTAGGACCATTTTTTCGGATGTCCGCACGGACTTGGTCGAGACCTTATCGTCTAAGGTGTTTCTTATGACGTCTGAAAAATGCTACAGCATATCGATGCAATGTTTTACTACTTGAGAATGAGGATGAAGTTCAACAGTTTGAATGAACACAGGGCTATGTGTACTAATTGTTTATTTGATTTAAAGATCCGATCCATATTTCATAAGTTCATGAAGGACAACAAAGTCATAGACAAACAGACCTCACTTTTGTCGTATATAACTGGCAACAAGATATGGTTTGGAATAACTGGTAAGACATTGATCATGTCTTTATTCTCTTTTTCATGGATAAGCGTGCCCATTGGATCTTTGCACATTTCACCACAGCAAATTGGCATCTGGATGTGTACAATTCCTCTTTCAAAACAATTAGGGATGTCGCTGTAAATGCTGACGTGGAACCACTATGACACATTATGCCTCATCTCACCAAGGTGCTGAGTTATATAACCCTCGATAGTCCATTGTCATGCAGACTGTGTAAAGACATCCCACATCAAACAAATGGGTAAGGATTACAACTTGTAATGTTTGTAAATTGTGAGATTTTCGTAATCAAGTACGCAGAGTACATCTTTTAGAAAAAGATAAATGCAATGCAGAATAAGTTTGATACACGTATGGCTCGATACAACATGACCTGATATACCACTGTCAAGGTTGACGAAGTAGCGTTGGTGTTATGGTTCAAAGATGATGCTGTATCACGTCAAAGTCACATCCAGAATTATTTTTTATATTTATTGGAGGATTGCTGTTTTTTGGAAATTTTGAAATATTGATTTGCGATGGGTACCTTAATTATTTTGATATATGTAATATTAACATATAAATATCTTCAAATGTTTTGGAAGTAGATTGACTTCTTAACACATTGAATCAGTCTAATGATAGATGCAATAACATCCAACTCCACAATACTTAAATGATGATGCTACTTTTTTGTGATCTTTACATTTATTTATTATTTGTTGTATGGATTACTTCATGTTCACATATATATTTTGGTCGAGACATGAAAAGTGTTAATTGTGCATGTGATCATTAGTTTTAAGAATCATTTTTGTATTAAGAATTGTATTTTATTGTGGAGTCAATTTTTCACTTTTCAGACCGTTACATCAATGCGTCATCGGATAATTCATTGATATACATTGATTTTATTCACAATTGAAGATTAAGAAATGAAACAACCAATCATATCCATATTTTGTGAGTCAAGATAAAAGCCAAATTCATTTTGTGTATTGGAAAATTGATCAAACACACCTATCACCTGGTGGAACTATGGTGTTCTATCACATGTTAACAAGCTTCATCAAAATATTGGTAATAGCAAAGGCTGAAACTTCTAATTGGAGCTAATGCCTGTCATTATTATAGGGCCAATGGCCAACAATTATATCCCACTATCATTTAGGAGAATGAATTTGGATGTCAAGTATGATCACGGTATTATCCCACAAATAAGCATAAATCATATAACTTAAAGATGAGCAACCATTTAATGCTAAATTCACATGGTTACAATTTGATTCTTCAATGCACGAACTAGTTCTCGAACAAACAATATAGCACAATGGAATGCAAGGTAAATTATACAAAGACAAATTACAAATGGACAATTAACCAAGGAAATCATATCCCCAATGTATTATAGAAATTTCATTCAAAAATTGCAAAGTTAAACCAAATATATGGCTATCCGTCATCTTGCTAACGACATTTCTAACCAAATTGATAAAATTTACATTCATTCTCAATAAACATTGTCCAAAACAGCTACCCTTTTAGAACCATTCCCTTGCAATTATGTGCATATCAGTATTAATAAGAATGAAACCAAAATAATAAGCAATGAATAAGAAGCTGAAATATATACCTCCAAAATGTTATTAGAACTCTCATGCCTTTTTGGGTCTAGATTAACTCTTAATAGTGCTAGATTTTTGCATTTTTTTCGGTTGTGACCGCATTGCAAACAACGACTACATCTCAATGTCCGCTTGACCTCATACACACTATAAAGCCTCTTCTCATGTGATCTCTCATAGCTTCTCTTTGAAACGTGTGCTATAACCACCGTATTTTGTACAACTTCTGATACATTCCAATCAGACTTGTTACCAAGTGGATAAATACTATTGTTTATACGACGCAAGATACGATTCTTTGCTATAATAAGGTGAGCGAGTAGTCGAGATCGACATGTTATTTTTACCAAAGACTGCTATTGCATGTGGACATGGCATTTCATCTATCTGGAAACATTTGCAAGAGTAAACATTTTCGTCAGCCCTCACCAAGTATGATGTTGCTTGGTCGTTCACCTAGTATGCATTCTCGCTTGATGGTAACACTTCTATGGTGTTCAATAAAGGATTGATATCAATCAATATGACCAAAAAAATATATCCAATTTTACAACAATTTAATTAACGTGGTGCCCCTAAAAGGGTATTATATTAATATATCAATTCAAAATTGTTATCATACCTCTAGACCTAGTTATTATATCCCTCATCATGCTTTTACATCTTGATCCAAGTCTTGTGAATGTATTTTTGGTATCATTAGAACCATTTTGTACTACACAACGCAAAGACTCGAACAAAGCTTCTATTAGGAAGTTCTTAGCTGATTTAGTAATTGAATTCACATATTCTACAATGTTTGACGTCATTATGAAGAACCGATTTGATGTCATATTAATATAGTTATATTACGTTAGTCAATTTTTCGTAGTTTAATATATTAGAAATAAATTAGTATCGATACTAACCAGATATCCCCAAATACGCCCGTCATTCAAGTCTAGCATTTTCATTTAGGTTTCAAATTTCGATTCTGTGTAAGCTCTCACTGCAGCATTGAACGGCTATCTTATGAACTCAACATTTTTACCAAATTGCTTCTTTAAATTTTGATATAGATGATAATAACACACTCTGTGCATCGCACTCAGATACACCTTCTTGGCTGCATTTTCTATGCTACCATGCCGATCAAAAATGATAACAAGTCTGTCACGCTATTCGTATGCTTCTTTCAACCTTAGTATGAACCATTCCTATGAATAATGGTTTTCCGAATCACCAACACCAAAAGCAAGTATGAAATTGTTGTTATTTGCTATCTGTGTACAAGCAGTAAATAGGGTCCCACCGTAAGTACATGTTAAAAATATTCCATCAATTACAACAATAGGTTTGCAATGTTTCCACCCTTCCAATGATGCCCCTAATGCCACAAAGCTAAACAAAAACTTATTATCGTTGTCTGTCTCTATTCTTGTATAAGAACCTGGATTTTTTGTTTAAGCATGTGTAGTATATGCCGGTAGTCTCCGCATGACAGTTGTGGATCACATCTTATTATCTCTAATGCACGTTTACAAGCTCTCCAAACTTTCTCGTAACTAATCAATACACCATAGTTTCTCATCATATCCCTTACGATATCAACTGGCATGTAAAAAGTCCTTGCAAAGACATACTTATATTTAATACTACTCGCAATCAATGAACATGTTGCTTGTTTGTAATCTCTCAATGCTACGTCCAAAGAGCACATGTGACTATTCTTTATGTTTTTTATTTTGAACATCGTTGTCCTTACAATTATCGAAGCTCTAAGTCCCCACTTGCAGGTGTCATCCAAATACTTTAAGATGTACTCGTTCTTGTCTGATTTGTGAACCCCGAACTGAAAACGGTAATGAATTACGTATAGTACTAGACTTGTTGCCAACAAATCCTTATTTCTGAAAACTGCATATACTTTAACTTCCTTAATACTAGGACTGAAGATTATGTCACACTCAATCTCATCAGTAGTCCAATCAGAATATGTCACGTATCACATATAACAAAACCATCTCTTCGATAGTAGGTAAAATGGGATCCAAAGAAGTATCCAAACAACCATTAGCAACTATGTGTTAAACTAGTCCGAGGATATATACTAGTATCAACTCTTGTCAATCCATTACCCAAGCACATCATATTGTCGTCATTCGAAGCCACATTTTCAATATCTACACGGGGGCAACTTTGTCGAGTCCAAATTGTTCTTTTTAATCTGTATATAGAAATGTACAAAACTATCGCTGCAAATTTCTATGATGGGGCCATTCGCAGTAATTTGATATTGTATTGTAATAGCATAGTGTGATTGGTCCCGTTTTAATTCCTCCATTATCATTTCTACTAACTTCATATAACTAGACTCCACAAAAATTATTATTTCAACAATTGAGTAAACATCGTAAGACCGTAAAGAATCTCACTCACCATCAAAGTAAACCAACACACTAATCAATCCCATAACATAAATTAAACAATTGATATATTGTTCTGTGATAAATAAACTGCAAACGGATTCATTTGTTTTTCAAGCACATTTACACTATGCACATATATTGCATGGTCTAATTCAATAAAAATAAGTAATTCACATAGTGTTGTTCTAATTTGATATGATGATACAATTTCAACTATTATCTAACCCAATTTATATTCAATAATAATTCGGTAATGTTTTTGGAATTCTGTATACATACAACAGTTATGCAATGATGTTATGGGTTTTTCAATAATAAAAGCTATTGTTAATTTACTGTCTAGTTCCAAATTTGTTTAAAAAATTAGTCACAAAAATACTTACCAACTAATAATTCATAATCTTATCCAATGAATCACACTTAATGTTATATTCTCAGTTCCCAGGATATGGTTAATAACATAAATCTCAGTTTCCATGATCACGTAACTGTGTCAGAACGTGAAACTTTAGAATCCAAGAAATCTATGAAAAACATTATGATCACAGTTACAAATTTTTTTATCAAATTCATATTACATTTAAAGCAAAAGATTTAAACAATGTTTTAAGTCTACAATTCAAAGTAATTACCTAGGAATCAGCTCCGATTTAATGATATTTGATATCGTGAATATATTCCGGTGATAATCTTCAGGGACGGCAAAGAAGAACACAAACCTAAAATTGAAAATATATTGTGTGGAAGACGATGTCAACAAATTTCCAGTGATAATCTTCTATACCGGCAAAGTAGAAGACATAGACCCAAAATTGAAACTATCTTGTGTGGAAGAGGTTAGAGAAATTAAATTTCCGGTGATAATCTTTTATACTAGTGAAGGAGAAGAGAAAACCCAAAATTAAACTTTCTTGTGTGGAAGACATATGATAATCTGGTGTTTGAAATTCAAAAAGAGATCATTATGAGATGAAACTCATCCATGGCAAATAGAAGTAACGGCTGAATCTAAATGGAAGGAAGAGGATTTTTAACTTGTATTTATTATCCAGTAAATCCCAAAAAAAAAAAAAAAAAATTATTATTATTTAATAATTTATTATTTATGCTGATTAAATCCAGTAATTTTTCAAATTACATAATAAAGGTAGGCATTTATGTTATTAACCCAATTTAAAATCATACACGGTGATACAGTATTACACTAAGCCCAACAAAGTAAAAATTAACAACATTAAAAAAAAAAAAAAAAGGTTTTGAGTCTTTGAGATGAGAATTTGGGGGGTGCACATGCAGGAAATGATAATTAAACTAGATTCTGGGAAAGTGGAATTTTATAGTTAAGACTGCAAGGTTTTGTTATCAGGAGTCGATAAATTTCAGACACTGGCCTCCACCGTACTTCTTAACATACGATTCTTGAAGTAATATATTATTAGTGACTGTCATTGTTTTAGAATATTAATCATATATGATGTAATATTTTCTCAGTTCCAACGTTGTATCATAATATGAATTTCTTATCACGTCTAAATCTATAGGATTGCATAGAAGATGGTGTGTTTTTGAAAACTCTTTATAGCGTATGCATGCCCATTATGAATGGTTTTTATTAGTTTAGTGCATGTTTGGAGGCGAAAATATTTTTTAAGTGTTTATAACTTGTGGATCATATGAAATACTTGGATAATAAGTGAATAGAAAATTGTGAGTCCTACAAAATGTGTGGATAAAAAGTATATTTAATTTAAGTTGAAGCAAAAAGTCAAGCACCAATCAAGGACACTGGCTATTGAATGTGTCTTGTATTAAAAGAAGAAAAGAAAAAAATAAAATAAAAACAGTACAAAATCAACACGCTAGACATACCTATTTGAAATCAAAGCATTATGTTATCGCAACTCTTGGCAAATCAAATAAATCTCTCGGGAACTTGATCTAGTTGCTTTAGGTCTCAACCATGATGCCTTACGGAATAGGGGATTGCACATCTCTCTGAATTCTGCAAGCCAAACAATAGGTAATCAGTTCCGCTCCTGCAAAATAAAATACTACATAAAACTTCCCCGGGAGAATGAATACCGACCTTTTATAGATTCACTTTCCAGAAGTTTAATGATGAGGTGACCTCCAGGTCGTAGCACGCCACAACTAGAGCTATCAGATTCCGCCTCTACTGGCATGTTATTTTCTGAATGAGCTGCTAAGACAGCCCTTCCAACTGCCAAATCAAAGCTCTCATTCCAAGTTCGGTAGATAAAGCCGCATCTCTACCCGTGATTCCAGAAACTAAGGGACACATATCAGAAAGTATCACAGAAAACCCTTTTTTCTGCACAATTAGAAACTTAATCTGTCACCTTCCTTGCAGAGAGGGTCCATAGCCAGAGAGTATTTTCATGCGAGCAAAACTTGGTTTGAGCAGAAAGTTAAGGGTAAACTTTCTTCTAAAGAAAATTATACAGATTTTAAGGAGCCAACAAAATTCTAGATACAGGAGATATGAAAAATTCAGAAACTTCAGCACATTATGTTTTGGACTTTGACCATCCATACACACCAAAAAAAAAAAGACTCCACAAAAATCGACCAAAGCCAACCAGACAGTTAACTAAAGCTTTGAGGCAACTAACATCTTCTAGCAGCATCACACATCTCAAATTTGGATGGTAGATCATTTGGCAATGGAATTTGTAACTGTAATGCATGCGGTGTTGTGTTCCTTTAAGGCTTGTTAACCCCGGTCTTGTGCTCAATCTCAAAAGGGCTGCAAACTTGACAGCAAGTTTCTAAGCTTGCAAGAAAAGGGTGTGTTTATCGTTCTTAGTTTCTAGAATGATTGACTAATTGAGATGTAAAATATACAACTCTAATTGGTTCATTGAATAAACTGATTCCAGTGTAAATTGATTTTACTATAATTGATTAGCAATTGAAATTCATTTCATGAAAAAAAAAAAATAGTTAAACTCATGAAATCCACACAAGTTATATTCTATAGTTTATTTTGGCCATAATGATGATAAGAAATCAAAGCAGCATACACCTTTGACTTCACTAAACTGGCTGAATCACAATCTACCTTTGCGTAGATTTGAAGCAAAACTAATTTTAGCACAAGACTGGGGTTAACAAGTTTGGCCCCTTTAAGCAAAAACTATTTTGGCCCATTTTAGTTTAACCTAGTTTCACAAATGAAGCAAAGGTTTACTCACTGAATCCCAATTTTAATTGTTTCAAAACACTACCAAGAGTGTCAGGCCTGTTCTGGCATAATTGATTGTGTTTACTGAATTTTGCTAATTAGCCTCTATAGAAGAGAAAAGTGGACATAAAGTTAATGACATTAAGTTTCAGAATTGTGTATGTCGGATCCAACATGCAAGACAGGTTTCCAAACAAGCAAACATGGATTAGTATAAGACGACAATAGACCGTCCAGGCCCCACCAAGAGTAAGACATCCCAAAGCCAACATATGCCCGCCTTGACCTCATCACTCAACTACCTGATTGGTTGGCCATATACACCATTTTTGGAGCAGACACAGACAACAAGTTCCGACTACACCAGCAGACCCACCAGGGACCCTCTGAATGTGACCAAGCATATAAACTCTAGACTCCATAGACGTCATTAAACGGTTTCCCCTAACTAAGTTAACTCAAATAAAAGCCTCCAAAAAGTGGAAAAAAATATCCAAATAACAAATAGGAAATGTGGAAATGGTAACTAGTAACTACCAAGATCAATCAATAAACCACCAACAGGAAGAGAACATGCTATGCCAGAAGAGTAACTTTTTTTATGTGTAAACAATCTGTAAAATATTATAACTAGCTGTGTCAACCTCACACACAGGTACACAATACACATCAGACGAGCATACACTATGACAAATATTCTAGGCATCCACAAGAATCAGGTTTGTCAGATCCTTCTCTTCAAGAGCTTTATAATATATTAATATCCACATAATGGGCCTTATATGAAGGTCAATAATGAAAGGAGAACCAAATGTTTAAGATAGAAAATCCCATGTTCATAATAACAGCAAGAACTACGTACGCACAATGGTGAAATCACGCGGGTCAAAGGTTCAACCCCGTACAGTGTGCACTGGAGCCATGTTGACGCTTGCTAGTTAATGATTTAATTTAATATGAATTTAGGTCCTAATAATGTTTGCTTAAATTTATGTTCTTCAAAAATATAGAAAATTTTGTAGCTCGAAAAATTACAAAAATGTGCCAAATGTTTCAAATTTACACTATGTATTGTAAAAATAATTTTTTGTTGCAACTTACTGCAGGTTTGTTATGCAAATAGCACCACTTTTTAACATTCTTTGAATCTATTAATTATTTAACCAAGTATATAGAGTATGGAACATGATTGTGCTCTCATTCTTGACAATTGGTCAGGTGTAGATGGAAGTATTAATCCTGATATTGGACAATTACCCTCGTGTTCCAAATGAGTACTAAAAATTTATTGGGGAGAAGTTGTATTTAATCGATTGGACAACTCTACAAGTACTCGAGTTCAACTATCTTTGTTAAAAAACTATCTAACCCGTTCCCGGATTTCCAAAGTTTGAGTTCCCAACTACCAAAGATATTTAGATGTGTATGCTATGTGCATGCTCATTGTCACTTGAAAGGGAAATTAGATCCTAGAGCTATCAAGTGCATGTTTACCCTCCCCATGGAGAAACACTTTGTTACCATGGATGTTACCTTTGTTGAAAATCAATCGTACTTCAGGGATACCTATTTTTAGAAAGAGAGTATTATTAAGGAAGACACGTGGGATTATCTTTAGTGGGTGTTACCCTAAATACCACTTCTCTTTCAAGTAATCCAAGCCCAGATCCTAAAATCTCACACCTTGAAAATTCAAATTCTAGCCTTTGTCTGATGAGTCAAATTTTCCCAAATTCTAGCCCCACATCAAGTCCTGAAGATCCTCCTACTGGTACTATTCCTTCCAAGAACAGAATTGAGTCTCTCAAAACTCCTGCACTCAAGTGTATTCGAGGAGAAAAAGTCTAACTTATAGCTTGCATGCTCCAAGCATTGAACCCGTGAGATGTAATAGAAATGGAAACCTTCCTCCATATATTGTTGAAAACTTAGACTTGCCTATTGCTCATAGAAAAGGAGTTCGAGCATGCATTGAAAATCCTATGTCTCAAAATGTGTGGGTATTTTGTTTTATCAAAACTTATCTTGTCACAGATATCATCCCTCGATACTTCATCAACAATTCAAGAGGCCTTGAAATTGAAAGTTTGTAGAGAAGTCATCGACGCAGAGATGAAGACACAAGAAAGAAATCAGACTTAGGAGATAGTGGAATTGCCAAAGGAAAAAAGGATAATGAGTTGTAAATAGATCTTTACCATCAAAAACAAGGTCAATGCTTCCTTAGAAAGGAATAAGCATGTCTAGTCACCAAAGGCAACCCAGAAACTTATAAAACAGACTACCAAGAGATGTTTGACATTTGGAAAAGAAGAACACCTTTTGAATTTTGTTGTCGCCAGCTCCAAATCGGGATTGGACTCTCCAATTTGATGTGAGGAATGTCTTCCTTCATGGTGATCTAGGACACGGGGTGTCACAAGTGGTATTAGAGCTAAGGTCTACCTTCATGTAGACTTTGCTAAATTATTTTTAAAATTTTAAACTGCAAATTATTTTAGGCAAAAAAGAAATTACTGTTCACGGGAGCTTGCATTAAAAAAAGGAATTTTTTTTAGTTATTGATCTTGGTTCACGACCAAGTTATGCCATTACCAAGTTTCAATCTCCGAATCAAGTATAATATGAGTTTTAAGATTTATTTAGGTTAATATTGGCCGTCGTTGAAATTACTTACGAATACATGTATGGAAAGTATATTTAATTGTGAAAAGTGAAAATCATGTTTACTTATGGTAATTAGATTTAATTTTGGAAAGTTTCTAATTATTCTATTTATGGAAAGCTTCTGATGTTATTTATGGAAAGTTTCTAATTAGGGAAAGTTTCTAATGCCTAATATAGAAAGTGACTATTATTAGAAAGTTTCTAAATTTTGAAATGCACGTCTAATTATGAAAAGTTTTTAATTTTATGAACATGATATTCATTTTTCCCTCTTTCCTTAGATGGTTAATAGACATGGGCAGCCAAATAGAGATAAGATCAGGAGGCAGGACCCCCACCATAACTTTATCCAGCATCTGGATGCTATAAGGATGATGTATAGGAGGGCTAGTTTGAACGAACACAAGTGCCATAGGGATGAGGTTGTGTTACACCTCCTTAGGACCCTTAACCCTGATTGGAGGCAATTTGTTGAACGTATTTATGAGTTGTTTGACCGTCAGATTTCTCCTGCCTTGTTGATTTCGTGCTTGAAGGAGAGAGAGATAATTAATAGCGAGGACCACAGTAATATTAGGAGGCCGGGATATGATATGAGCCTGACTCTCACCGCCCACCTAGCCCACCTATTGTCGGTCACTATGATAAGGTACCAGAGGTTAACGATGAAGGTAATATCATTGAGCATGTGCCTAGAGACCCTGAAGGAGAACATGAGGAAAAACTAGAACCAAACCTTAAAGGTAATCAGGAAGATCTGAAAGCACTGGAAGGAATTACTAGATAATAGGATCTTTTACTTATGTTTGTTGTTTTCTAGAACTTTAGCTTCTAAATGAACGCTTGGTATGCCTTGCGATCCCTTGCTACCCCTTCTGGAGATATTTTGAATTAAAATTACATGATTAAGACAGATAGAGTAGAGATCGATGGTAGGACCTTGGAAACAAGCTTACATGTACTGATCATGCACGAATTTGACATGATTCTAAGCATGGATTGGTTATCCAAGAATCACGAGACATTTCGATGCTTTGACAAGGAAGTGATTTTTTCAACCAAAGTAAAACCCCTACCCCGTGTCATTTTGCATTAAAAGCACGACAACTCTTGAGGTCAGAAGGTTGTATCAGATTCTTGATGTCGATATTAAGTTGTGTTCTTCGATTTTAAAGCTTTCACGTAGTATGTTAGTAGCACCTAGGTCATAGGACACGAGGTGTCACACCAATCCTTTCCAGTTTGTAGTAATTTCGTCCCACTCAATTTTATTTGCACCTATCATCCCCAACCTTTCAGATGGTCCTTTTTTATAATTTTGCCCCTAACTTAAATAAACTAAAACAGCAAAAAAGAAAAATAAAATGAAAAAATTTCAATTGGGGTCCCTAACATTTTTAGAAGTGAAAAATTCAGTACATTTACCCAAAGCAAATACAAAAGTAAAAAAAAAATGACAAAAAATAAAAAAGGTTCTTCTTAAATGACCCACCAAACCCTTTAAAATCGAGCTGCGATATCAGAAATCCCTTCAAAATCTGCTGCTTTTCCATATGATTCCAACTCGCATTGAGTATAAGCACTGACGTGTGGAGTAAACAAGCTTACCCATCACACCAGATTTTGTCGTGATGTCTATGATGAAAAAATCCAGGTAATTGAGAAAAATGGAGAGAAACTTGTGGGAGAGGCAAAAGTTATTAAAGCATATGATGTTATTCGCCCCAATGGCATCACCACGGCATTGAAAGAGTACTGATTCCCAAATATGTGCAACAAGATTTCAATACGAGGTGAAGTTTGATGTCAATTTCTGCAGTGCTACCTGAGGGCACCAGAAGTTAACCCAAGAACCCACTGGCTAAAGAAACCAACGTGCCTCTAGTTTTGTCCATTTTCGACGCAATGGCACCCGATCCACCCCTGGCTCCAGCACCACCCCCAAACCCAAAAAGCTAGCAATCGCCAACCATTTCCAATTGGCAAAAATTTCAATATCACATTTCCCACAATCTGGTTTTGCAGTCTAGATTGATCCCCTTAAATTTTGGAAAAATTCCATGAAATTTCTTCACATTACCCTTCCTTGACTTCCTCTATGATCTTCTAAAATCCTATTTACAACCTGGCAACCAAAATGAAGAATTTGAATTCTGCAATTAATGCAAGCAAGATCTGAAATGTTGCCAGGGATGCAGTGGTGGAAACTATCGAAGCAAGATTTGAATTGTTTTTCGTCATTTTAATTGGGTCCCACGGTGGTGGAGGTCTCCAATGGTGGAAACTTGTTATGGTGGAGTTTATATTGGTGATAGGCTTTTAGTGATTTTGAGTTTGCAGTGCTCGTGGTGGCCTTAGCTTTTTGGGCTAATTTCTTTTCTTTCATTGATTTATTTTATGGCTGAACTTTTAATTTTGTTAATTTGTTTTATTATAGATTTTTTAAGATGGTATATGATTTATTATGGGAATATTTTTGTACTTTTATATTCTTTTGAATTATTTATTAATCTAACTTGAGTCTTACGCCTCAAAGTGCTTCGAGACTTACGTCGCGCTTCACATAGGCAAAACGTCTCGGTACCTGATTAAGTCTTTTTAAACATTGAGAAAAATATTTCAAATACTAAATAGAGATGTTCATCTTTGTTGTGCAAGACATTTTCATGAATTATGCAAAAAATCCAACTTATACACGCATACATTATTTTTGCAATTAGGATTTAAGATTGACAAAATCTACAGAAAATCTAACTTATGACCATAAAGTGCACCAAAGTAATAATTGCTAGAAAATATGTATGCATTAAAAAATTGGGCGCGAACTGATGTTCTATATGCATAACTTTACATGGTTACCATTTCTTTAGATCAACTTAGTTGTGAAGTAACTGTGTGATGATAACTTAATATCAAAGTGAAAATATTTAGAGGTTCCAAAAAGATTGTGGGCACATTGAGAAAAGGTGAAAAAACTGAACTATGAAAACTGATATGTCAACAAAGACATTAACTAAAATGAATGAAAATGAACTACAAATGGACAGCTTTCGAGAGGCCGCCTCTCCCCAATTTCCTCTAATTTTCTAAATGAATCTAACAGAACCTCCACCACTTTAAATTTATTTATTCCTCCTTGGTTTATTCCTACTTTAACTAACTCAATGGAAATATTCATGTGCTTTTGGGGCCTATTAATACCGCGCTCTCAAAATCCATCTTGTCGTCAAGATGAAAGTCCGAGCCCAATTACAAATTTAGCCGAAAGATTTCCTTCACAAGAACCCCATATACAGTCAAAGCAAAAGAGGATTTCACCCCGAACAAGTGGGCAAACTAACCTAATATCATTAGTATAGTAATCTGTAATGACCATATTTATTATTTTTATTTTTTGGCTTTCAATTTCAAGTAAATAAAATTTTTACTTTCGGTGTTGCTAAGAATCTCATACTACATTTTAAATATTTTTTCATGTTAAAATTTGCGCGCGTTTGCTTGAAATTTTAAGTTTGACGAATATTAAATATTAATTTGAAAACTAACTCTATTTTGAATTGGTAAGTTTTTAATTTTAAAGTTGTACAAAAAATATTTTTCAGCTAGCATAAACTATTTTTTTTTTGTTCGCCTTGTCCAGTTAAATCTCGTCCCTTATATTTTCGATTTTCTTAGCCAAAGGCCGACTTATTTTTTGGCCCAAAAGTTCACTTATAATTGCATTTCGACTTCAAAATTCTGCCATAAAACCTCCACCACCTTTATCCAGCCCACCAAACAGCCCCAATACAGTGAAGAAAACCGCTCCCCATGATCTTCCAAAACTCCCATTTTCTTCCCCACTTCCTCCCTCATTTATCAGCACTTTCCTACAGCTGAAAACCTTCCCACAACCCCAACCCCATAATCTGAAAAAAAACACCCCCCAACTCTTCAGTTGCAGCCCACCGAACAGCCCCATGCGAGTGAAGAAAACTGTCCCCCATGATTCCTCCACAACTTCCATTTTCTCTCCCCACTTTCCCTCACTTTTCAGCCCTCAATGCAACTTGTTTTTCCCACCAAAACTGCCTCCCCATGCTCTAAAAAACGGTCCCCCCAGCAGCCCAGATTTCAGCCAAAATAAACAACCCCATGATCAAGTAAGAAAACTACCCATGACCCTATAACCACCTCCCATTAACTCCCTAGCTTTTTCTCCCTTTTCAGCCCCAATCTATAGCTCATTTCCCCCTCTAATTCACCCCAGATTCGGCCCCTACAGCATAAGGTTTCACCCCCAAAAAAATCATTCATTTACTTAACCATTTCTCCCATTTTGTCACTCCACATTATCGGCCATCAGTTTTTGTTTCCCAACAACATTGTTGTTTTCTTCTCTCCATTCTCAACGACAATTATCCATTTATTCCACAAAAAGACAGCTTCAAAACTCCAGCAAAAAATCCATTTCCTTCCTCCAATTTTCGGCCCCAACATGAAGCCTTGAAATCTCATTTTTGTTCTCCCCATTTTCAGCCATTCCCTGTTCTTCATTTTTCAAGGATCTGCCTTAAATAAATTTGAGCAGAACTCTCATTCCCTTTCTTCAAATTTTGACCACTAGAAGTCAGTAATAAGTCTCACATTTCTCCACCTTTCTGTCCAGTTTTTTTTTACCAACATACACACTCCATTTTTTCTACAATTTCAGTCACCAAAATTTCAACACTTTGTCGAGATTTTCGGCCAGCAGAAGAAGGCCTTAACCTTGTTTTAACCTCAAAAAAGTTCCTTATATACACACATCTATATACAAAATACGAGTTTTGATTTTTGGAAGCTGCAGAAATGATTTATTCTCCTCCACAATTTCAACCGAAAACTATTTTAAGAGGTAGTTTTACTTGCTACTTTTACTATGATTTTTAAATGATGTTTGGAAAATTATTATGTGATATAAATGCCATGCAAATTTAATTATGAACGAACGTTATGATAGTAGTTGAAGGTAATCACTTTAATATGTTAGTGATTGAAAATAATCACTTATGATTTTATGTGGTGCTGACTACCAATTTATGTA
Organism: Forsythia suspensa; assembly: GCA_023638005.1. Taxonomy (NCBI): domain Eukaryota; kingdom Viridiplantae; phylum Streptophyta; class Magnoliopsida; order Lamiales; family Oleaceae; genus Forsythia; species Forsythia suspensa. The sequence continues at coordinate 43,607,219 of CM042674.1, forward strand.
TTTCTATGTATGTTTGTATGTTTAGAAATGATGACATGTCGCATTTATGTTTCCATATGATTTTCCCACATGTTAGTATGTATGGCTACTGAGTGTTTTTTATGAAATACTCACCCCAAAATGAATAAATTTTCAGATTGAATTAGTTGCCATTGATGAGATGGCGTAGGCTAGCGAGCATGACATGAAATTTTCTTATTTAGTTTAAGTTTTGACGTAGAGATGATCGAGTCAATTATGATGTAAATACGATATTTTTAAGGATTTGATTCAGTATTTAATTATGTAATATTTATGGAAAACGAGATGTTGGTTCCTTTGCCGTTAAAATTTCCTACTTTGAAAAATCATAACTTTTCCGCTATTGGAGTTTTTAAGTGAAATCAGTGACTATGGAAAGCCCTATATGTAGTCTAATAACAGCAATTGGAATCACTCAAAAATTCCATTGAATATTATTATGAACATTTTAGCCGGCTGCCTTTAAGGCACCTGTGACAGTTTTTCAAGCAACTTCGACTAATATTTTCACCTACCAAACAAAGTAGCTAAGATTTGAAATTTTAAAATGTTGTAGTCTGTAGTCCCAAGTATCTACAGTTCAATTTTTGCAATTTTTGGAATTTATGGAATTCATTTGGATAGTCAAATAAATTGTGGTGACACCTATCACAATATAGGCAAAACCATGAAAATTTTAAGAAAAATCCTTTTTCCCTTGCGCGCTTGTTATTTTCTCGCAAAAGTTATATTTTTAAAAACATTCAAGGGTACGGAAAATATTATTTGGGATCGTCAAATATATTTTAGAGATTATTTTACCGACCCTCCGAGTTGAGAAAATTCGAAACGTTACAGCATCCATGAGAACCCCGTAACCGGTAGTGCCCACCCGCACAATTTCGAAAATTTGAACCCATCTAATTGCACATTCAAACAGCTCAACCACTTTTTGTTGGTTAATTGGACTCACAAATTTCATGATCCTTGGCAACACAAGTCCCACAAACGAGTATGGGGAGAGTTCAACTGTGTTCCCAACCACATTCTTACCTGCAACTTCGGCCCTTTCATCCATCTCCACAAGCCCTAATTCTTCTAGATTACCATTTGTCACTAACACAAGCAACTCTTTATTCTTGCAATGATGACACGTCGAATTTTTCTCGTCATAACAGAAGCTTAAGCCTTCTTCTATCTTCAATCGAAGCTTTGAATCAATGAGTCACCGAAATAATTGACGGCCGAGAGAGTGGTGGTGTTTTCGCCGAGGAGTGTGGGAGCAATTCTAGTGTTGGGTAGAAACTAATTTTGGGTGGAATAGATAAATAGTGGGCATTTTGCACGGATTGGGTCTAACCCACCTTGGGCACACAAGGCGGCTGCTGGGGAACAAACTTAAGGATGAAATTAGTCACCAACCCGTTTCCATAGTTTGGGTCTATCTCCTCTAAGTCTTTCAACTAATGTATTGTGTTCATCTACTCTTTGGACCATCTCCCTATTGCAGCCCAATCCTATTGGTTTAACCCAATGTTCGAAAAATTGGACCAGATCGGCCAGTTCGACTGGAAAAACGAAAAACCAGCCTAAAAACCGGTCCGGGCATGCATATAAACCGTCCAATGAAGAACCGGTCCGAAAACCAATTTTTGGAGGGGTTCAACCGGGAACCCGGGAACCGGTTTAGAGAAAGGTTAAACCAGTCTTCACTTAATTTAGGACAAAATTCCAAAAAATTTCCAAATTTCACCCAATTTTCTTCTTCTTCCACTGAGGCGACGCATCTATTCCTTCTTCTTCTTCTTCTTCTTCCAATTTCTTCACATCTTCTCCTTTTTGTTGGAAATTATTCTCCTTCAACACTGCACGCACAATCCGTCAACATTTCTCGTGGTAGTGGAATCCTAAAAGCAAAGTCTTCTTCTTCAACAGAGTTCACACACAAATTAGGTTAGAAATCAGTTTGTTTTGTTCCAAATTTCAAATTGGAAATTGTTGTTTCTTTTTGCTGCTTGTATTTGGTCGTTACTTTCAATTAGGTTAGAACTTAGAACTGAGTTGTTATTGAATTTTTGCTGCTGGTTTTCGATTTTCTCCTTCAACAGAGCGATTAATTTTTGTTCTTGTTCTGATTTTCTGATTTTCCAATTGTTCTTGTTCTGATTGTTCTGATTTTCTGATTAGGTTAGAACTTAGAATTAGGTTAGAACTTAGAATTCGAGTTGTTACGATTTTCGATTTTCTCCTTCAATGTTCTTGTTCTTGTTCTTGTGTTCGATTTTTCAATTGGAAATTGCATTGAACCAACACGAACCAAACCAGAAATTGTTATTCTATTTTACTGAAGACATTGCCGAAAAAAGAAATCACTGCGCATATAGCTCGCTTTCGTGCTCAGTGTTGGAATTGCATTGAGGATTGAGAATTGCATATAGCCTAACTCTGTTTCTGTTTCTGTGCTCAAGTGTTGGAATTGCATTGAGGATTGAGAATTGCATATAGCTCTGTTTGTGTTTCTGTAGTCAAGTGTTGGAATTGCATTGAGGATTGAAAATTGCATATAGCTCTGTTTCTGTTTCTGTGTTGTACATTGAATTTTCGGCCAGTTTCTATTTTCTTCTTTGCTTGTTCGCTTCTTGTTGCTGCTTGTTCATGTCATGTTACTTCTTGATTGCGTAGGATGAGCACTCCACCATCATCGGAAGGACAATCAACTGCCTCCACTCCTTCTGTTCATGGGAAGAGTGATCCGGCATGGGAGCACTTTACTTCTACTCGTGATAACGATGGTAAAGTTCATTACACATGCCTTTATTGCAGCAATATCTTTAAAGGTGGGGGTATTAATCGAATGAAATATCACTTAGCTAGAATTAAAAGTCAAATATCTTAATGTAAGAGAGTTCCTTTTGACGTTACGTCTCAAATGCATAAAATACTTACTGAAATATCTCAAAAAAAAAAAAAAGCAAGCAAAAGAGGCTCATGAATATACATTTGGTAATGACCCTATGGACATTGGAGACAATAGGGATGATGATATATAAGAGATAAGTGTCCCCTTACAAGGAAATGAGAGATCAAAAGAAAAGAAAAGCGGTTAAATGAATTGATAACTATTTTTGCACAAGAACTACTCAGGTTTCTCAACTTAGTATTAAGAGTGTTTTAGCCGGTAAAGAAGCGATAAAAAAAAAAAGCACATATGGCATGGGCTAGATGGTTTTATGATCTTTGTCATTCCGTTTAATACTTTGCAATTACCTTATTTTCAACTTGCATTAGATCTACTTACGCAATTATTACGGATATAAAGGCCCATCATACGATAATGTTGTATTAATTTGTTGCGAGACTATAAGAGAGAATACCAATTACTTATCGATGGTTATAAAAAAAAATGGACTAGTAGTGGATGTACACTAATGGCAAATGGTTGGAGTGATCAAAGGCAAAGGACTTTCATTAATTTTTTAGTGTATTGCTCTTCTGGAGTTACATTTATCAAATCTGTTGATGCATTTGATGTTGTGAAAGATGCTAAAACATTGTGTAATTTATTCACAGAGGTTGTTGAATGGGTTGGACTATAAAATGTAGTACATATGGTTACTAATAATGCAACGAACTACGTAGCTGCAGGAAAGTTGTTGCATCAAAAATATGATCATATTTTTTGGTCCCCTTGTGCTGCACATTGTTTGAATCTTGTTTTAAAGGATATTGGTAGCTTGCATCATATACACTCTCTTGCATTGCGTGTTTCAAAAATTACAATATTTGTGTATAATCACACCATTTTCTTCTCTTGGTTAAGAAAAAGACCCGAATGGAAAAAGATTGTACGCCCAGCAACCACTCATTTTGCTACTAACTTTATTACATTGAAAAATATTTATGAACACAAGCAAGTACTTCAAAGTTTAGTGACAAGTAGACATTTCACAACCCACAAACTTTCAAGAACTACAAAGGGAAAACTTGTAAGCTCTATTGTCTTAGATAACAAATTTTGGGATGATTGCTTGATGATAGTGAAAATTGTGGCACCGCTTATAAGATTACCACGCATTGTCGATGTGGATGAGAAATCTTCTTTAGGATATGTGTATGATGGCATGGATAGGGCAAAGAAGACAATCAAGAACATATTTTTGAACAAAGAAAGATTGTACAAGTTTTATATTGACATCATTGATGAAAGATGGGACAAGCGTCTTGGCGTGACATACATGTAGCAAAGATACTTTCTTAATCCTACTTTCATTTACGATGAAGGATTTTGTCAAAAGTAGAACTCATGAATGGTCTCCTCAATTTGCTTGAGATACAAAAGTATTTGTTCCGACGCAGCAAGCAATGAGAGAAATAAGGATATATCGAAAACGTCAAGAGAGTTTCAGTAGACCATCTGCATTAAAAGCTAGCAAAAATTTGCAGCTTGATAAGCATTAAAATTTTAGCTCTTGTTATTTTATTTTTACATAATCTAACATATTGATTCAAGATCATTTTATATTAATTTAATATGTAGATGAATGGTGGAAACTATTTGGAGCAAGTGCTTCTAATTTGCAAAAGATAGCCATTCGAATCCTTAGTCAAACATCATCTACTTCGGGATGTGAAAGAAATTAGAGTGTTTTTTAGCGTATTCACACGAAGAAAAGAAATAGATTGGAGCATCAAAGACTCCATGGTCTTGTTTACGTGTCTTATAACATTAAATTGCGATTGAATAATAGGTATGATATCTCTCCAATACATTTTAATTGAATATGTTTATATCAAATGTGTTAGTTAAATTGTTATTTGTTTGTGTTATTTTTTTTTTTTTTTTAATACCTTACAGACTTCATTACAAGAAGAGAAGTTATGATCCAATTGATTATGAGTGCATTGACAAGTCGAACTTTTGGATTGAAGAAGAAACACTGCCTCAAGAACCTGATTATGAAGAATTGGAGGATGCAATTTATGAGAACAATGTAATTCCCAATGTTAATGACGCTTCAACTCAAAGTAAGTATATACAATCATCTTATTCGTTCAATTTTATTTTTCTTATACAAGTGAAATATATATATATATATATATATATATATATATATATATATATATATATATATATATATATAACTAATTTATTATATTTCTTAATATATTTGTTTGTTAGATGACAATCAAAATGTGGAGGAGCTTCATACCCAAGACGTGGATGATCCGGATGTCATTCGTCGTTTTGGTAGTTCAAATGATTTTGAGACGCCACAAAGATTCATGCTCATAGATGAGATTGATTCAGATGATAATTGACCATGATTTATTTGTTTCACTTTGCTTTAGTCATATTATTTGTAATCACTTTGGTTGATTGTGGTTTGTTCATTTCGTTTGTGCTACATTAATATTTTGAACTTTGAACTTTGGACATGTATTTTGAGTTTAGACTATTTTTTACTAATATTGGATATGGACATTATGAAAAGTCTATTTGAAGTCAATTTTTGTGAGTTATTTTGTCTATAAATGTTGGTTTATTTGCAAATAACTTATTTTTAGGAATTATGAGATTTATAGATTAATTTTTTAATTTTTTTTAATTGAAATCGATTCAACCCGGTTCGACTTTTTAACCCTTGACCCATTGTCTTTTCCGGGTTGATGGCCAGTCCTGTTGGTTTAACCACTAATTTCATTCCAAATTTCATATTAACGTCATTGATGAAGCTTCCTTCAAGCACTTCCTCTGGATACTTGGAAAATGGCAACAGAAAAAACTCCAAACCTCCTCCTATAGTCTTTCACCCTACCCTTTCACCCTACCGTTTGGGCTTAGGGTGAGAAATATTTCCCCATTCGTCCCCTTTGGTGAAGGGCGAAATCAGTCCAACATCAAACATTTCAATTCTATCCACTGGAACAACGTCCATGCTTCCCCATCAAAGCATACGACGGCGACTTCCACTTTTTCCCCTTCGACAACTGATTCAATGCTCCACCCTAAACAATCACCCATAGGGATTTTCCCTATAGAATATCGACATTTCGAGTCGACCTCGCGAATCCAACTGGAAATCATCCTCTTTGCTGAATTTTGTTAGATGACGTTCAAATTTCTCCATGAGTAACCCCATCTTCTTATCTCCTATTCTTTGCTGAAATATGTTGCCATTAAGCCCAGGTTAGGTGATCTGAAACCGATTTGATAGGTTGTTAATTATTGTTATAGGATTGTGGTCAATTGCAGAAGAAAAGATGATGTTGGTGGAAATTGATTTATGTTTAATGCCGTTCAATGTAATTTGTATATTTTTTGGATTATATTGGATAAAATTGTAGAAACGATTGAATGTAAATCATATTACTAAAAGGAATGAAAATGAACTACAAATGGTTAGCTTTCGAGAAGCCGCCTCTCTCAATGAAAATGAACTACAAATGGTTAGCTTTCGAGAAGCCGCCTCTCTCCCAAATTTTACTCTCTATTTTTCTGAATGAATCTGACATAACCCCCATCTCCTTACATTTATTTATGCCTACTTGGTTTATTACATAAACTTCCCAAACTACCCCTCCCCTTACTTTAACTAAGTGAATGGAAATATTCATTTGCTGTTGGGGCCTATCAGCTATGATGCACCAATACAAATATGCGTGTCCGACACAACACGAATCGGATACATCGACATGCAATTTTCGAAAAAGTACCGACACTGATACACCGCCGACATGTCGATTAAATTTTTTTTTTTTTTAATTTTATAGTATAAAGAAGATAAAAATTTGTATAATTATAGCATAAAATATAGTAAAAAAAATGATTTACCTATTTTAATATTAACAAACAAATAATTGGCCCATTTAAAATTTTAACCGACACACAAGAATTGACCTATTTTTTCTAAACACTAAACAAATACCCGGAGACGTGTCCGACACAAATCGGACACCGACACACTAGTGTCCGTACTTCTTAGCCTATCAGTATGTTGTTGAGGAAGACAAGGTCTTCGAGGCTCACAATTCTACCATAGTTGAACTTGGACATGGAAATTCTGCGCAAAACAAGAGGGACCTTGAAACCTATCAAGTCTCGAAGACAAAAAATAGCACTGTTTGAATTATGTTTATGGGTGCAATGGAAGCACTTTACCTGGAGTGTCTGTTTAGGAACACTAAACAACCTAATGGAGAAAAACCATCAACTTTGACAGAGATGAGAAGCTCATCAAATTGGGTGGCATCTCAGGAAATGTCAAACATCATAAGAAATCTAGCAGCTAATATCATGTTTGATTCATGAACAGTAAGGGATGCTACCAAACTGAACTATCCACTTGAGATCTCTATGATGCTTAAAAATCAGACCAACTCATTGCTTTCAAAGACATGCCAAAAATAATACAAGTGGTGATAATACACAGAGTTGAGAACTCATGAAGGTGAACATGAGCACAATTTAAAACATCGACACCAAATGCATAATACCAACCAATATATACACACACACACACACACACACACACACAGAGAGAGAGAAGGTTGCTTATATGATTCACCACTGTAGTTAAGGTTGTTTCAGAAATCTATTGTCAAGCTTGGGTGTGGACAAAAAGAAGTTGAAGATCTACTAAAATTTGATTTGAATTTGGACCCCGTAGATTTTATAACTATTCAAACCTTATTTAAATCTTGTAATGCCCACATTAATACAGTCCTTTAGAGCTACTTTCACCATATAGTAAATCCATCAAAAGTAAGCTTTTGGGAAAAAGGGATCTGTTCTCTCTTTTCATTTATGTATGTCCTCAATTGAGTTAAAAATGAAGTGATGTAGAAATGAGTCATACTGAAAAAATAAAAGTAAGGAGAAGAAAAAGAATATCTGCATATGAAGCATCCATATAATTCAAGAAAACACCACTGGGGTTTGTTCAAGCAGGAACAGTGACATACAGAGAAGAGGCAGAGAGAAAAAACAGTTATTTCTGACCCCTCATGTTTTGATAATCAATGTAGCTATTATATAACCTTCACATATGATGGGTCTGTAGTTTATTGATAGCATTCGACATAAATAATCACAGTAATCTGTCGTTGCAGTTGGAAAGTAACTTCCCATTGTACCAAAACAATTCTCACTTGATGTAAAAGAAGAAAAGATAGTTGGAACAATACGTCAACCGAAAAACATAAAGATTGAACTTAATAAGACTGTACTAGTGCTAAAACATTATGCTTTGGTGAAATAAAGTTTTCATTATCTATTGTTCATCCTATAAAGAGGTGTTCTCATCAAGCAGTAAGCAGGAAGACCAAGGCCAGCAATGCAATCACATTGGAATAACAGGCATGTTATCAATTATTGTCAATGATGAACTTCAACATTTACTAGAATAAAATGACAACCAATCCGTGTAGTCTTGATAATCACTTAAAAATTAGCTCTCATTCTCATGAAAAAATAGAAAAAAGGACACACCAATTCAGTGTCATTATATACAAATAGACATTGATTTAAATACCTGCGGAGACAGTGCTCTAACTTGCTCCCTTGGTAGGTTCATGACATCAGCACAAACAGTCTGGACACGAGCATCACAATGCATAGACGGAACCTTCACCTTCTGCTCTGCAGCACTATCGACTCTTTAAAGGGAGATAAATATAACCCCCAAAAGCCATTACATTCAAAACTTAATACTGACCAATATATAGCCTTACCCTCAATCATACTCCTCCTACAAACTCGTGAATCAATTAGGAGTTACCAGTCTCCTACTTCTACACACTCGTGAAGCAATTAGTATTACAAGATGGACAATCAATCACAGAATGAAAGATGAAAAAGAGAATAACTGAATTACTGATCAAGAATGAATGAATTACAAGTGATGGTATGTAACTAACCAACTAATCTTCAACTAACTTCAACTAACTTGAACTATTTTTGATACTAATTCCAAGACTCCCCCTCAAGATGGACCATATATATTAATTAGTCCCATCTTGTCAACCAATTCTCTGAATTGTGCAGGTTGTAATGCTTTGGTAAGTGCATCAGCAATTTGATTTCTGCCTGAAACGTGTAAGGTCTTCAACTCCTCGACTTGAACCTTTTCTCTATATAGATGGCAGTCTATTTCTATATGTTTGGTCCTCTCATGGAAAACTGGATTTGCTGCTATATGTAATGCAGCTTGATTGTCATAATCAAAGACTGCATGATTTGGAATGTTCAACACCAAATTCTTTTAGTAAGGATAATAGCCAAGTTAATTCACATGTTGCATTTGCCATTGATCTGCTACCGATGATCCGGACATCAGATACGCTTCTTAGACTTCCAAGATACCAATGAATCACCAAGGAATATACAATACCCAGATATGAACCTTCTAGTGTTAGGACAAGCTGCCCAATCTACGTCTGTGAACATCTTTAACTACACATTAGTAAGTGGAAAGTTTGTTTCAGGGAAGCATCAGATTTGGAAGGATAGAAAAGTCCTTGACTAGGTGTGAACTTAATGTATTGAAGGATCCTATGAACTGCTGTCAAATGAGGTTCCCTTGGTTCTGCAAAAAATTGGCTCAATCTATTAACTAAGTATGTTAAATCAGGTCTAGTGATAGTAAGATATAGCAATCTTCCTATCAATCTCCTATACATAGATGGATCACTTATCAATTGTCTATCATTTTTTCTTAACTTCAAATTTGCTTCCATTGGAGTGTTGGTTGGTTTGCATCCCAAGAATCCTGCCTCAGATAATAATTATAGTGCATATGGTCTTTGAGATACTGATATGCCACTTGGCGATCTAGCAATCTCTAATCCAAGAAAAAATTTGAGAGGTCCTAAATTTTTCAATTTAAATTTTAAATCCAAAAATTTCTTCAACATCCCGACCGCTACCTCATTGTTGCTGGCTATTATTATACCATCCACATATACTAATAGAGCAATAAAAACTGAAGTACTCCTCCGGATGAACAAAGAATGGTTGCAGATTGAATAAATCCTTCCTTAATTAAAACATTTGTGAATTTAGCATTCTACTATTTGGAGACTTGTTTGAGGCCATATAAAGATTTATTCGGTTTGTAAATAGGATTTTTGAGTGTATTAAGCTCTCCTTAGGACTATATCCGGATGGAATAGTCATATACACATCCTCAAATAAATCACCATGCAAGAAGCGCATTGTTGACATCTAATTGATGTAGAGACCAGCCATAAATTGATGCTAAAGCTAGTAAAAGCTTGACAAGAACCAATTTTTCTATTGGAGCAAATGTATCAAAATAATCTACCCCTTCTTGTTGAGTATATCTTTTGCTATAAGCTAGCTTTGTGCGCCTTTCTATGGTGCCATCGGACACATGCTTTATCTTGAAGACCCACCTACAACCAATTGCTTTATGGCCATAAGGAAGTTCAACAATGGACCAAGTGTGGTTATCTTCAAGAGCTTTTAACTCTACTGCTATGGCTATTTCCCATTCAGTTATACCACAAGCTTGTGAGTAATGTTGTGGCTCAAAATCTGCAAAAAGTGACATAACAGCCACTTTAAAATTGTTGCTCAACTTGTCATATCCCAATACTTGAGAGAGTGGATGCATAGTAGAATTATTTGATGTTACAGCCCCACAATGATAGTCATGAAGGTAACTAGGCTTCTTAACTAATCTGCTGGACCTTGTGTGGACTACTGGTTCATTGAAGGAGCCATTTAATGATTCAACAACATTATGGTCTGCTGGTTCATTGGAGGAGCCATGATGAATAGGAACATGATGATGAGGTTGACAACAAGGAAGAGGTAGCACGTTTTCATAAAAGTTTAGATATGTTTTCTGAAGATGATTTTTCAAAGAAGGAAATATGCCTTCATGGAACACAACATCTCTGGAAATAAATGTTCTTCCTGATTCAATATCCAACAGCTTATAGGCTCTGATACCATATTACAAGATGGACAATCACAGAATGAAAGATAAAAAAGAGAACACCACTTCAGGTGAGTGTTTTGATATCTAAATTAACTGTTCAAGAATGAATGAATTACAAGTGATGGTATAGTTGCCTTTTATACACATAGTTAACTAACTAACTAAAAATGTAACTAACCAACTAATCTTCAACTAACTTCAACTAACTTGAACTATCTTTGATACTAATTCCAAGAATTAGAATTACCATTTACCAAGTACTACATTAGATATGTCGAATTACCTTAATGTCAATCGCAACAACAAAGTAACAAGTACTACATTATATATGGTGAATTACCTTAATGTCAATCCCCACAACCGCTCCACCATTTTGCAATGGACCCAAGCTCTGACATGCAACCTGCCACAGTACCAGAATCATGAATCCCATATATAAGGAAAAAAAAACAGGATTTTTTCTCAGTAATTCACATCATAACCACTAATACACAAGGGGAAGATAAATAGATAATGCAACAATACTGAATACCTGAAGCCATGCGCCAGGAGCACAACCAAGATCAAGAACAGACGAACCAGAGGTTATGAGTTTGTGCTGCTTCTGAATCTGAAGCAACTGCTCGTCCTCAATTCCAAGAAACAATGAAAATATATCGATGCCCACATACTGATTTTTTCAACTTCACATAAATATTTGTGCGTTTCGAAGCAAAATAAAAGGAAGTCATTATCACAACATTAGGGTTACAAGGAAAGACGAAAAGAAAGACCTTGAAGGCAGAGCGGGCAACATAACCAAGGCGCTGAGCTTCTCTATAGAAAAAATCAGGCGTTCCTGCTCCTCTGCTCGTCATTCTTTTCTTGCCTACTTAGACCTTGTCATTTACTGAAACGTCAGAGTAGAGAAGAGGAAGGCTATTTTAAAAAAAAAGAATTGAGCAGTTGGGCCGATTGTTATTTGGCCCAAAAGGTGTGTTTCTCTCAGAAATTAGGGATTTTTTCATAAATAAACCACTTTTTTAAAATAATTCTAATTTTATAATCTCAACAAATTTATTCTAAAAATACTACATTCTTAAAATTATATTAATTAATAAAATAATAAATTAAAATTAAATCTACACTACAAAATATATATTTCCACGTGAATTCACTTAAATTTACATTTGAGTCCTTAATTATTTGCACAATAAGTCTTTCATCTTTATAAAATTTTCACTTTAGTCCCTATACTTCCTCTTTCATTTCAATTTCGTCTTCTTTTATTTGCAACCTAAGTCCTTCAACTTTTAAATTTTTGCAACTTGATCCCCACATTTATACTTTTATATCAATTTAGTCTTTTATAATATCACTATTTGATATATATGTTACAAATAATATTGTGTATCAACGTTTGATACAAATGTTACAAATGATATTTTGTAATAATCTGTTACTAAATTGAAATATAAAATATCAAATGATACAAAATATTAATTGTGTAATATGTATTGTGTAAAATAACATAATATAATCAGAATATATTCAAATGATACAAAATATTATTTATAACCTTTGTATCAAACAAATGATACACAATATAATTTGTAACATTTGTAATGATCGCGATACTAAATGAATTGTTACAAATCGTTATAACCGCAAAATCAACTCTAAACTTCAATAAGTTCGATTTATAGTATGATATAGATACGTAACATAATGTTAAATTTAATAAATAAAACTATTGATTTCATCATTTGTAATATACGTAACATCGGTGATCATGTAATACCAATTCATGTAATATGTGATGTGTAAAATAACATAATACAATATGTAATATATTCAGTGATATAAAATATCATTTGTAATATATGTATCAAATAGTGATACAAAGGACTAAATTGATATAAAAGTATAAATATGGAGACCAACTTGTACAAATTTAAAAGTTGAAGGACTTGGGTTGCAAATAAAAAAAGACGAAATTGAAATGAAAGAGGAAGTATAGGGACTAAAGTGAAAATTTTATAAAGATGAAGAACTTATCGTGCAAATAATCAAGGACTCAAAAGCAAAATTGAGTGAATTCACGTGGAAATATTTATTTGATTTTAATTCATTATTTTATTAATTAACATAATATTAATTATGTAGTATTTTTGGAATAAATAAATTAAATTGTTAGATTTAGAATTATTTTAATATTTGTAAGTAGTGGGTGTAATATCCACCGTAAATAATGTAAGCCCAATCTCTTCTAGTATTAAATTATTTAAAAATTCTATCTAACTTTTTTTTATTCTAAAAATACTGTTTTTACTTTTGTAACACTTGTTGTTACGTTTGTTATATTTCTTATAAAAAAATATATGTTATATTTGTTACATTTGTTATTTTTGAAATTTAAAATGTTGAAAAATAATTGTGGAATTTTAATATAAAATTAAGTATGTAGCAAAATTATCCCATAATGTGCCCAACGGACATATAATATTGGGAAATTTTTGCAATTATCTTACTTTTTGTTATAAACTACAGAAAATATTAGAAGAGAATAGAGAGTGTAAAATAGACTTGTGTGTAATTTATTATAACAATGACCTTTATTTGTAGCGTTTCAATATGAGTTACAATTTGAATAAAATACACTCTTCGGAGAGTAAGTGTATAACTAGGTAGACATCTAGATAAAATTAAAGGAAAATTGCCAATAAGTCATCTCCACATGACTTTTTTCAAATTAGGTCAAAACTTTTTTTAAAATTGTGATTAAGTCATACTTCACAACAATATTTTATATTAATTCCAAAATCACCCATTTTAACTATATTTTTCATTAACACAATCTTCCAACTCCACAAACCTCCTCCACCTCCGGCGACAACCGCCTCCACCTCCCATGACCTCCCATGAAAGTGCTTCTATGGTACATGTTGTCACTTTTAGGCAATTTTTTGGTGAAGATTTTGGATCAATTTTCAGTTGGGGGATGAATGTTGTTAATGTGAAACTACAAAAATAAATGACAAGTTACTTCATAGAATCTAGATTGAGGTAACAAATTAACGAGGAATATTGTTATTAATGTCTTTGTTTTAATCTTAATTCTTAATATCTTAACAACTAGCATTGATTTATTTCGTCTTTGCAAGAGAGTCGACCAATATGATTAACCCTGGGTTGAGTATTTTAGCAGATTATGTAAACAATGAGCATTTTCCATTATGTAAACAATGAGGTAACATTCGTTGTTGACATCAGATTATAGAATAACAACTTGATATTGTATTATACAAAACAAGATCACAATGTAAATGGGCATAGAATGCTGTAAATATGAGCTTGAATACTCAACTATCTTATGTAAATAGGAGCTTGAATGCTCCACCATCTAATTGCTGTAAATAGGAGTTTGAATGTTCCATCATCTAATGTTTAGTCATGGTATATTATTTGATACTATATTATACAAAACAATATCACAGAAAACAGTATCACAATATAAATGGACATAGAATTGTTGTAAATAGGAGCTTGAATGTTCCATCATCTAATGTTTGAATGTCTTAGTTTTAATCCATGATGAATCTGCTTTTAATGTCTTAATTTTAATCTATGATATTGTTTAATTATGGCAAGGTTTAATAGGTTGAAACTTTGTCATAATATTTCACTATCATTTGAAACATGTTTTAATCCATGATACTGTTTTAATCCTATGATACTGTTTGAATATATGTGATCTTTGATACTGTTTAATTATAGCAATGTTTGAACATGTTATATTGTTTGAATGTCTTAGTTTTAATCTATGATACTGTTTTAATCCATGATACTGTTTTGTTTAGGTAATTAGTATATTTTGATACCGTTTTAATCCATGATACTATTTTAATCATGTGATACTATTTGAATATATGTGATCTTTGATACTAATTAATTATGGCAAGGTTTGAACCTATGATATTGTTTGAATGTCTTAGTTTTAATCTATGATCTCGCTTTTAATCCATGATAATCGCTTTTGTTTAGGTAATTAGTATATTTTGATACCGTTTTAATCCATGATAATCTTTTTTAACTCGTGATAATCTTGTTTGAATCTATGTTATATTTGATATTGTTTAATTATGGCAAGATTTGAATCTGTGATACTGTTTGAATGTCTTAGTTTTAATCCATGATAATGTTTTGTTTAGGTAATGTGCATTAATATAAATTGATCGCTTTTAATCCATATTTTAATTTATGATACTGTTTTGCATAATACAGTATCAAACAAAATATATGACTAATTAAACAGTATCAAAGATAAAAGTATAATATCATAGTCATGTGTATTGTTTGATACTGTATTATGCAAAACAGTATCACACAAAATAGTATCACAATAGAAATGATCATCGAATTTGTACACGTGCTCAGAATTTTTATTATAATATGTTTTCGGAATATTCTCGACGAGACGGTCAAGACCAGTGGCTTTGCCACTGTTTATGGTGGATTTTACCCGTTTGAAGTCGTCTCTTTAGCTTAAAATGACAATCTTTAATTTTTTTTTCAAAACAGTATCACAAATCCTCTAAAACAGTATCACGGATAAATGTACATCCTTTTGCTGCAAATTAAAGATCTTTCAAAGTATCTGAGTCCCTTAAAAGCAAACACATACTTTAGAACAATGCTAAAATGAAAAAAGAAGAACTGTCAATCATTCTCAAGTTAATGAGAAGTCATGCAAAGGGTTCTCATCTAAAACTATAAACAATATTTCTAATTCTTCCCTTGAATTAGAACGTGTTTGAGATTCAATTAGGACATAGATTCTCATTGGATAGATAAGTATAAATATATAAGGTGCTTAATGGTAGGTAGATTAATTAATCAGTAGAGAATAAACAAGAGAATACTATAGTTCTTAAAATGTTTCATTAGTAGTACAAAATCATAGGTTTTAAAAGATCATAAAAAAACAAGATTCACAACAAAAACAAGATCACCACAAAACAAAGATCACAATTTAGCAATATCATTTTACAATTAATGGTATGTTGGTCTTTAGCTCTAAAATATGACTTTAATTGAATTAAGTTTTGAGCATATGACTTTAGAGCCTATAAGTGCCCAAACAGTGATCGGCCCTGAATTTACCCTAAAATTAAATAGTCATTCATTATTATCTATAATTTTACAACATCTCCTTTGAATGACTTATTTACATAATATCTGACTCGTTCAAAACTTTGTTTGGCAAAATCTCAACGGCAAAAAAATACCAAACGAATGAAAAATCATTATCAAAATTTTGGAGTAATCAAATAATGCCTCATTAAAACCTTGTTAAGAAAACTCAATAGGACAAAACCTGAACGAAGAAAAAAGAGTACAATTACTCTCCCTAATTTCAATCAATAAAAATCCTTGTATTGGGTTATCAATATCTCGTGTGTCAATATATTCAATTTTACCGTCTTCCTAAACTTGTATAAAACAAATCTAGTGAAATATGTTCTATATTGTTGTCTTGTTGTAGCTTCCAAGCAATACCATCTTCATATACTATCATTGGTTGATTGTAGCCAATCTGATGGGTCTAATACAATTATATTACAAACAGATCTTCTTATACAATTTGTAACTCACGAGAGTATATTCATAGAGTTATGTTGAAGGTAAATATTTTGTAAGTTATGGACATCCATAATTATAATATTTATGACATTTCTAATTTGATGTCATTTACAGAAAGAATATGTCTAGTTAAAACTTTACTAGGAAAAAAACATGTGGAAAAAAAAATCTTAGTAAAGGAAAAATAGTACATTATTTTTTTGAATACGCTATGAAAGTTGTCTCATTAAAAACTTTGCCACAAAAATTCAATAGGACAAAACATCGATCAAGGAAAAGAAACAACACGTATTTATTCACCCTCGTGATAATATCACTTCAGATCTATACTTTGATAGATCAAGTTCTCAAAAAAGTTGAACTATATGCTTCAGACATATTAAATCACCAAATAGGTTGTTCAATATCGAACAATTTGTGTCTAAATTTTACAAAATTCCCGATTACGACTAGCCGTTGGATGTACTAAACCTATTTTTTATTTGATTTCATTATGTATTCATCATCAAAATACTTTTATGAAACTATATATTCCATTTGGTGTCACGAAAACACATTTTAAATGACTATATCGTCCGTTTTAACGTCGAATCGCATTCATTTTTGTCGAAATTTTACTAAAAATCAAGTTTAAAACTCATTGTTCATTGTCCAAAATGTATTTTCAATTTGGTTTCCAAACTTTTTCTACATAGTAATACATAAACAAAGATAGATATACTAGAATAAAATCGAAAAAATACGTTTTGAACAACCAAATTGGTTGTTCAATTTCGAACATTTTTTGATAAAAATTTACAAAATTCATGAGTATGACCAATTGTTGGATGTTCTAAACCTATTTTTTATTTGATTTCATTATGTATTCATCATCAAAATACTTTTATGAAACTATATATTCTATTTTGGGTCACAAAAACACTTTTTGAATGACTACCGTTTAACGTCTAATCGCATCTATTTCTGTTAAATTGTACAAAAATTAAGCTTAAAATCCACTGTTTATTGTCCAAAATGTATTCATCATCAAAACACTTTTGTCAAACTATATATTCTATTTTGGTGTTAGGAAAATACATTTTGAACAACTTTATCGGCCGTTTAACCTCGATTCGCCTCCGTTTTGTCAAAATTCTACAAAATTCAAGCTTAAAACCCACGGTTCGTTGTCCGAAATGTATTTTCAATTCTATTTCCAAACTATTTGCACGTGATAATAATAATACGAAGACAGATACTAGTATGAAATCACAAAAATACGTTTTGAACTTAGTTGGTTGTTTAATATCAAACAATTTGGATCAAAATTTTATAAAATTCGCGAGTACGACCAACTGTTGAATGTTCTGAATCTAGTTTTTTATTTGATTTCATTATGTATTAATTATCAATACACTTTTATGGAAATATATAAATCAGTGTCACATAAACACATTTTGAACGACTATATCGGCCTTTTAACTAATCGCCTCCGTTTTTGTCAAAATTTTACAAAAATCAAGCTTAAAACACACTAGTGGTTCATTGTCCGAAATATAATTTCAATTCGATTTTCAAAATTTTTTACGTCATAATACATATACGAAGACAACTGCACTAGTATGAAATCACAAAAATACGTTTTTAACAACCAAATATGTTGTTTAATGTCGAACAATTTTGGTCAAAATTTTACAAAATTCATTAGTACGACCTGATCGTTGGATGTTCCAAACCCATTTTTTATGTGATTTCAATATGTATTTATCATCAAAATACTTTTATGAAACTATATATATATACACAAAAACACATTTTGAATGACTATATCGGATGTTTTACCTCAAATCGCCTTCGTTTTTGTCAAAAATCTATAAAAATCAAGTTTAAAACCCACTGTTCGTTATTCGAAATGTATTTTCAATCCGATTTTCGAACTATTTCTATATGATAATACATATACGAAGACAGATGTATACTAGCAAATCACAAAAATACGTGTTGAACAACTAATAGGTTGTTCAATGTCGAACATTTTTTATCAAAATTTTACAAAATCCACTAGTACGACCAACTGTTGGATGTTCTAAACATATTTTTTATTTGATTTCATTATGTATTAATCATCAAAACACTTTTACGAAATTATATATACAAGTTTGGTGTAATAAAAATACATTTTGAACGACCATATCGGTCTTTTAATGTCGAATCACATCTATTTTTGTAAAAATTGTACAAAATTCAAGCTTAAACCCCACTGTTCATTGTCCAAAATGTATTTTCAATCCGATTTCCAAATTTTTTCTACTAGATAATATATATATACGAAGACATATATACTTGTATAAAATCACAAAAATAAGTTTTGAATAATCAAATAGGTTGTTCAACGTCGAACAATTTTGGTTCAAATTTTGTAAAAATTCACGATCATGACCAGTGGTTGGATGTTCTAAACCGATTTTTTATTTGATTTCAATATTTATTCATCATCAAAACACTTTTATGAAACAATATATTCTATTTTTGTGTCACGAAAACACATTTTGAACGTCTATATTGGCCATTTAACGTTGAATCACATTCATTTTTGTCAAAATTGTACAAAAATCAAATTTAAAACCCAATGTTTATTGTTCGAAATGTATTTTCAATTCAATTTCCAAACTTTTTTACATGATAATACGTAAACAAAGATAGATACTAGAATGAAATCTAAAAATACGTTTTGAACAAATTAATTGGTTGTTCAATGTCGAACAATATTGGACAAAAAATTACAAAATTCACGACTATGACCAATCATTGGATGTTCTAAATCTATTTTGTATTTGATTTCATTATGTATTCATTATAAAAATACTTTTATAAAACTATATATTCGATTTTGGTGTGACGAAAACACATTTTGAATGACTATATCGGCTGTTTAACGTCTAATCTCACCCATTTTGCCAAAATTGTACAAAAATCAAGCTTAAAACCCATTGTTCATTGTTCGAAATATATTTTCAATTCAATTTCCAAACTATTTATATATGATAATACATATACGAAGATAGATATACTAGTATGAAATCACAAAAATATGTTTTAAACAACCAAATAGGTTATTCAATATTGAACAATTTTGGTCAAAATTTACAAAATTCACGAGTATAACCAAACGTCGGATGTTTTAAACCAATTTTTATGATTTCATTACGTATATAACATATATACGAACACAGATGTCCTGGTTTGAAATTACATAAATAATTTTTGAACAACCAAATATGTTGTTCAATGTCGAACAATTTTGGTCAAAATATTACAAAATTCACAAGTAAGACCACCATTGGATATTCTAAACCAATTTTTTATTTGATCTCATTACGTTTTAATAATCAAAAAACTTTTATGAAACTTTATTAATCACAGTTTGGTGTCACAAAAACATATTTTGGAAAAGATAGATATACTAGTATTAAATTGAAAAAATACGTTTTGAACATCCAAATTGGTTATTCAATGTTGAACATTTTTGTACAAAAATTTACAAAATTCACGAGCATGCCCAACCATTGGATATTCTAGACCTATTATTTATTTGATTTCATTATGTATTCATCATCAAAATAGTTTTATGAAACTATATGTTTCATTTTCAGGGTCACGGAAGCACATTTGAACAATTATATCGGCCGTTTAACATCTAATCACATCCATTTTTGTCAAAATTGTACAAAAATTAAGCTTAAAATCCATTGTTGATTGTCCAAAATGTATTTTCAATTTGATTTCCAAATTTCTTTTACATGATAATACATATACGATATACTAGTACGAAATCACAAAAATATGTTTTGAACAACCAAATACGCTGTTCAATGTCGAACAATTTTGTTCAAAATTGACAAAATTCACGAGTATGACCAACTCGTTGGATGTCCTAAACCTATTTTTTTTATTTGATTTCATTATGTATTCATCATCAAAACACTTTTATAAAACTATATATTCTATTTTGGTGTGACGAAAAAATATTTTGAACGACTATAACGGAGGTTTAAGCTCGAATCGCCTCCGTTTTTGTCAAAATTCTACAAAATTCAAGATTAAAACCCATTGTTCATTGTCTGAAATGTATTTTCAATTCGATTTCCAAACTACTTCTACATGATAATAATAATACAAGTACCGATATACTAGTATGAAATCATAAAAATAAATTTTGAACAACCAAATATGTTGTTCAATGTCGAACAATTTTGGTCAAAATTTACAAAATTTATGAGTATGACCAATTGTTGGATGTTCTAAATCTATATTTTATTTGATTTCATTATGTATTCATCATCAAAACACTTTTATGAAACTATATATATATATATATATTCCATTTTGGTGTAATGAAAATACATTTTGAATGACTATATCGGCCGTTTAACGTCGAATCACCTCTGTTTTTGCCAAATTTGTACAAAATAAAGCTTAAAACTCACTATTCATTGACCGAAATGTATTTTCAACTCAATTTTCAAACTATTTTTACATGATAATACATATACGAAGACATGTATATTGGTACGAAATCACAAAAATACGTTGTGAACAACCAAATCGGTTGTTCAAAGGCTAACAACTTTGGTCAAAATTTTACAAAATTCACTAGTATGACCAACTGTTGGATGTTCTAGACCTATTTTTTTATTTGATTTCATTGTGTATTAATCAACAAAATACTTTTGTGAAACTATATACTCTATTTTGGTGTCACGAAAACACATTTTGAATGACTATATCGGCCGTTTAATGATGTATCACATCCATTTTGGTCAAAATTGAACAAAAATCAAGTTTAAAACCCACTTCTCATTGTTCGAAATGTATTTTCAATTCGATTTTCAAATTTTTTCTACATGCTAAAACATATACGAAGATAGATATACTAGTATTAAATTGAAAAAATACATTTTGAACATCCAAATTGGATGTTCAATGTCCAAAATTTTTGGACAAAATTTTACAAAATTAACTTGTATGATCCACCTTTGGATATTCTAAACCTATTTTATTTTTTTATTTGATTTCGTTATGCATTAATCATCATAACTATTTTATGAAACTATATATACCAGTTTGGTATCACGAAAATACATTTTGAACGACTATATCAGGCGCTTAACGTCGAATCTCCTCTATTTTTTTCAAAATTCTACAAAAACAAAGCTTAAAACCCCATTGTTCATTGTCCAAAATATATTTCACTTCGATTTTCAAACGTTTTCTACATGATAATGCACATACGAAGACATATGCACTAGTATGAATTCTCAAAAATACGTTTAAACAACCAAATAGGTTATTCAATGTCGAACAATTTGTTAAAATATTACAAAATTCACAAGTATTATATATCTATCATATATATATATATATATATATATATATATATATATATATATCGTTTTGTGTCACGAAAACACATTTTGAATGACTATATTGGCCGTTTAACGCCGAATCGCCTCCGTTTTTGTCAAAATTCTACAAAACTCTAGCTAAACCTACAATTCATTGTCCAAAATTTATTTTCAATTTGATTTCCAAACTATTTCTACATGATAATACATATACGAAGACAAATGTCAAACAATTTTGGTCAAAATTTTACAAAATTCACGAGTATGACCAACTATTGGATGTTTTAAACCAATTTTTTTATTTGATTTCATTATGTATTAATCATCAAAACACTTTTATGAAACGATATATACCAGTTTGGTATAACGAAAATACATTTTGAATGACTATATCGGCTATTTAACGTTGAATTGCATCAATTTTTATCAAGATTGTACAAAAATCAAGCTTAAAACTCACTCTTTATTGCCCGAAATGTATTTTGAATTCGATTTTCACACTTTTTCTACATACTAATACATATACGAAGACATATATACTAGTATGAAATTAAAAAAGTACGTAATGTTGAACATTTTGGACAAAGTTTTATAGAATTAACGAGTATGACCCACCATTGGATGTTCTAAACTTAATTTTTTATTTGATTTCGTTGTGTACTAATCATCAAAACAGTTTAATGAAAAAATATTTACCAATTTGTTGTTACGAAAATACATTTTGAATGACTATACCGACCATTTAACATCGAATTGCCTCCGTTTTGGTCAAAATTCTACAAAAATCAAGATTCAAACCCACTATTCATTGTCCAAAATGTATTTTCAATTCGATTTTCAAACGTTTTCTACATGATAATACATATACGAAGATAGATGTACTAGTATGAATTCTCAAAAATATGTTTTGAACCGCCAAATAAGTTGTTCAATGTCGAACAATTTTGGTTAAAATTTTACAAAATTCACGAGTATGACAAATAGTTAGATATTCTAAACCTATTTTTTTTTATTTGATTTCATTATGTATTAATCATCAAAACACTTTTATGAAACTATATATACCAGTTTGGTGTAATGAAAATACATATTGAACGACTATATCGGCCGTTTAACGCTCGAATCACATTTGTTTTGTCTAAATTGTACAAAAATCAAGTTTAAAACCCACTGTTCATTGTCCGAAAAGTATTTTCAATTCGATTTTCAAATATATGTACATGCTAATACATATACAAAGACAAATAGACTAGTATGAACTTGAAAAATATGTTTTGAACAACCAAATTGGTTGTTCAACGTTGAACAGTTTTGAATTTTTTTTTACAAAATTAACGAGTATGTCCCACCGTTGAATGTTCTAAACTTATTTTTTTATTTGATTTTGTTGTGTATTAATCATCAAAACACAAATTATATATACTAGTTTGGTATCGCGAAAACACATTTTGAACGACTATATTGGCCGTTTAATGTCAAATCGTCTCCATTTTGTTCAAAATTTTACAAAAATCATGTTTCAAACCCATTAATTATTATCCGAAATGTATTTTTAATTCGATTTTTAAACATTTTCTACATGATAATACATATACGAAGACAGATGTACTAGTATGAATTCTCAAAAATATGTTTTAAACAACCAAATAGGTTGTTCAATGTCGAACAATTTTGGTCAAAATTTTACAAAATTCACGAGTATGACCAACCGTTGGATGTTCTAAACCTAATTTTTTTATTTGATTTCATTATGTATTAATTATTAAAACACTTTTATGAAACTATATATACCGGTTTTGTTTAACGAAAATACATTTTGAACAATTATATCGGCCGTTTAACGTCGAATCACATCAATTTATGTCAAAATTGTACAAAAATCAAGCTAAAAACCAACTATTCATTGTTCGAAAAGTATTTTAAATTCGATTTTTGAACTTTTTCTACATGCTAATACATATACGAAGACATATATTAGTATGAAATAAAAAAAAATACGTTTTGAACAACTAAATTGGTTGTTCGATGTTGAACATTTTTGAATAAAATTTTACAAAATTAACGAGTATGACCTACCGTTAAAAGTTCTAAACCTATATTTTTATTCGATTTTGTTATGTATTAATCATCAAAATAGTTTAATGAAACTATATATACCAGTTTGGTGTCACGAAAACACATTTTGAACGACGATATCGACCGTTTAACGTCTAATCACATTCGTTTCGGTCAAAATTCTACAAAATCTAGTTTCTAACCCATAATTCATTGTCCGAAATGTATTTTTGGTTCGATTATTAAGCATTTTTACATGATAATTATTGTAGATTTTAATATCGCAAGTGGATAGGTCGTTAACAAGTAATAAAGTAATGTGAAAGGTGTCGAACCCACGGAGACTAATTATCAATTAACTAATTAATTTATAGTTCGAGTTTTAACAAAGTAAAGAACACATATTCGTTTTGATTTTTATTTTAAAACCATTCTAATTATGTTTAAATAAATCTAAATTATCAAGCAATCAAAGTAAATTTGTGAGAACGAATTGAAGTTTTACTAACAATAGGATTTGCTAATTCACCTATACGTTCCTTAATCAATTATCCGTTTAATCGCTTTAGCTTATAATTACTATAGATTGAAAATCGGTGATCCTATAATAATCAAAAGCCTCTCTCGATGGTCAATCAATTCTATATCGATATGCGAACCTAATTATCTCTAATTAAGTTTCGAACATAAAAATATGTATTTAAATCACAAGAACACCTAATCGGATTTCATAAGGCATAATAATAATTTCTATCTATTATTGGACCCTATGTTATTCAAAATCAAGTGATTATCTATATTGAATCTCTTGATTTCAATAAAGATTACAAAACATTCTAATGGTGATCAAGCATTAAAACATTAGAAAGAATGAATAAAGAATAATCAATCAATAAGCAATTAATTACTAAAACATAAAAACTTCTAATTAATTAAAACACACAAGATTTCATCGTTCATCCTAGCAACAAGTAAATTAGCCGGACATGATTTTGTAAAATAATACAAGAATTGTATCAATCATGTTCCAGATGAAAAAGAAGAAATTAGAGATACAACCCGTGATTTCGGCCAAAGAATCTTCAATCCGTTTCTTGATTTTCGATTCTTCTCTTGTATTTTCTTTCCAAAATTCTTCTCTCGCGATATGTGCTCTATTATGCCTTTCATACTCCTCCTTCAACTCTTCAAAACGTGTTTTAGGTAGTTGTTTTATCCTGGACTCGGTAGAGTTTTACTTCTATCAAGAATCCACTTAAGTTCTGCCCAGAAAGCCATGCGATCGCATGGTTTGATTCTCTTCTGTTTTGCTGAAAATCTTGATGCCTTGCGATCGCAGTTATGGCTAACCCTGCGATCGCATGGTTACCTTAGCTGCAATTTTTGGTTTTCTTTCTTTGATATTTGCATGCCAAGCCCCTCAAGTCTCTTTGTCTTTGCAATTAAGTCTCATTTTCTTTTGTTTGCTCCCTTTTCGTTAGATCACTTGAATTTGATTATTTCCTAAATTGATAATACATTGCACCATTATATTGAAAACATGTAAGAGTACTAATAATTGTCCATTTTTGTAAGTCCCGATCAGTACAAAATTGTACTTATCAATAATACATATACGAAGACAGATGTACTAATATGAATTCTCAAAAAATATGTTTTAAACAACCAAATAGGTTGTTCAATGTCGAACAACTTGTCAAAATATTACAAAATTCATAAGTATTACATACCGTTGAATGTTCCAAACCTGTCTTTTTATGTCTTAATTACCAAAACATTTTTATGAAACTATATATACTAGTTTCGTGTCACGAAAACACATTTTGAATGACTATATCTACCGTTTAATGTCGAATTGCCTCCATTGTTTTGTCAAAATTCTACAAAACTCTATCTTAAAACCCACTTTTCATTGTCCAAAATGTATTTTCAATTTGATTTTCAAACTTTTTCTACATGCTAATACATATACGAAGACATCAGATATACTAGTATGAAATCGAAAAAATACTTTCTGAACCACCTAATTGGTTGTTCGATGTTGAACATTTTGGACAAAATTTTACAAAATTAACGAGTATGATCTACCGTTGGATGTTCTAGACCTATTTTTTTATTTGATTTCATTGTGTATTAATCATCAAAACAGTTTAACGAAACCATACATACCAGTTTGGTGTCACAAAAACACATTTTTAACGACTATAACAGTCCTTTAACGTCGAATCGCCTCCATTTTGGTCAAAATTCTACAAAAATCAAGTTTCAAACCCATTATTCATTGTCCGAAATGTATTTTTAATTTGATTTTTAAACGTTTTCTACATGATAATACATATACAGAGATAAATGTACGAGTTTGAATTCTTAAAATATGTTTTAAACAACTAAATAAGTTGTTCAATGTCGAACAATTTTGGTCAAAATTTTACAAAATTCATGAGTATGACCAACCGTTGGATGTTCTAAACCTATTTTTTTTATTTGATTTCATTATGTATTAATAATCAAAAAACTTTTAGGAAAGTATATATACCAGTTTAGTGTAACAAAAATACATTTTGAACGACTATATCGGTTGTTTAACGTTGAACCACATCTATTTTTGTCAAAATTGTACAAAAATCAAGTTCAAAACCCACTGTTCATAGTCCTAATAGATATACAAAGACAGATATACTAGTATGAAATTGAAAAAATACATTTTGAACAACCAAATTGGTTGTTTAATGCGTTGAACATTTTTGGACAAAATTTTACAAAAGTAATGAGTATGACCTACCGTTGGATGTTCTAAACGTGTATTTTTATTTGATTTCGTTTTGTATTAATCATCAAAACAATTTTATGAAACTATATATACCAGTTTGGTGTCAAGAAATCACATTTTGAACGACTATATCGGCCGTTCGACGTTGAATCGCCTCCATTTTGGTCAAAATTCTAATAAAATGAAGCTTCAAATTGTTCGTTGTCCGAAATGTATTTTAAATTCGATTTTCATACATTTTATAGATGATAATACATATAAGAAGACATGTTCACTAGTATGAATTCCAAAATACGTTTTAAACAATCAAATAAGTTGTTCAATGTCGAACAATTTGTCAAAATAGTACAAAATTCACGAGTATTACCTACCGTTGAATGTTCTAAATCTATCTTTTTATTTGATTTCATTATGTATCAATCACTAAAACACTTTTATGAAACTATATATACCAGTTTTGTGTCACAAAAACACATTTGTGAACGATTATATCGTTCGTTTAACATCGAATCGCCTTCATTTTTGTCAAAATTCTACTAAACTCTAGCTTAAAACCCTAGTTCATTGTCCAAAATTTATTTTCAATTTGATTTCCAAACTATTTCTACATGACAATACATATATGAAGACAGATATACTAGTATGAAATCACAAAAATCGTTTTGAACAACCAAATAGGTTGTTCAATATGTCGAACAATTTTTGGTCAAAATTATAAAAAAATCATGAGTATGACCAACTATTGGATGTTTTATACCTATGTTTTTTATTTGATTTCATTATGTATTAATCATCAAAACACTTTTATGAAACTATATATACCAGTTTAGTGTAACGAAAATACATATTGAACAACTATATCGTCCGTTTAACGTCGAATCGCATCAATTTTTGTCAAAATTGTACAAAAATCAAGCTTAAAACTCATTGTTCATTGTCCGAAATATATTTTCAATTCAATTTCCAAGATTTTTCTACATGCTATATATATATATATATACGAGGATGATATAGTTGTACGAAATCTGAAAATATGTTTTAAACAGCCAAATTGGTTGTTCAATGTTGAACTTTTTTGGACAAAATTTTACAAAACTAACGAGTATGCCCGTTGTTGAATGTTCTAAACTTATATTTTGTTTTTTTGATTTTGTTATGTATTAATCATCAAAACTGTTTTATAAAATATATATACAAGTTTGGTGTCACAAAACACATTTTTGAACAATTATATCGGCCGTTTAATGTTGAATCCCCTTTGTTTTGGTTAAAATTCAACAAAAATCACACTTCAAACCCATTGTTCATTGTCCGAAATGCATTTTCAATTCTATTTTTAAACGTTTTCAAGATGATAATACACATACGAAGACAGATGTACTAGTATGAATTTTTAAAAATACGTTTTAAACAACCAAATAGGTTGTTCAATGTCGAACAATTTTGGTCAAAATATTACAAAATTAACGACTATGACTTACCTTTTGATATTCTAAACCTATTTTTTATGATCACATAATGTATTATCACCAAAACACTTTTATGAAACAATATATACCAGTTTTGTGTCACAGAAATACATTTTCAATGAAACTATATCGGTTGTTTAACATCGAATCACCTCCGTTTTTTGTCAAAATTGTACAAAAATAAAGCTTAAAACACATTGTTCATTGTTTGAAATGTATTTTCAATTCGATTTCCAAACTTTTGAAAATGATAATACATATAAGAAGATTTATATACTAGTATGAAATTGAAAAAATACATTTTGAACAACCAAATTGGTTGTTCAATGTCGAACATTTTTTGTCAAAATTTTACAAAATTTACTGAGTATGACCCACCGTTGGATGTTCTATACCTATTTTTTTTATTTGATTTCATTATGTATTCATCATCAAAACACTTTGATGAAATTATATATACCATTTTGGTGTCACGAAAATACATTTTGAACGACTATATCGGCTGTTTAACGTCGAATCGCATCCGTTGTTGTCAAAATTCTACAAAATTCAAGCTTAAAACCCACTGTTCATTGTAAGAAATGTATTTTCAATTCGATTTCCAAAATTTTTCTTCATGATAATACATATTCAAAGACAGATGTACTAGTATGAAATCGAAAATATACATTTTGAACAACCCAATTAATTGTTCAAAGTTGAACATTTTTTTGTTAAAATCTTACAAAATTCATGAGTACGACCTCCGTTGGATGTTCTAAACCTAACTTTATATTTGATTTTATTATCTATAAACCATTAAAAGAATTTTATAAAACAATATATTTAAGTTCAGTGTCACGAAAACACATTTTGAACGACTATATCGGCCGTTGAACTTCGAATCATATCCATTTTTTTAAAAATTCAACAAAATTCAAGTCTAAAACCCATTGTTTATTGTCCGAAATGTATTTTCAATTCAATTTCTAAAATTTTTCTACAACATATATATATATAAGAAGATAGATATACTAGTATAAAATAACAAAAATACGTTTAGAACAACCAAATAAGTTGTTCGATGTCGAAGAATTTTGGTCAAAATTTACAAAATTCATGAGTATGATCAACCATTAGATGTTCTAAACCTATTTATTATTTTGATTTCATTCAGTATTCATCATCAAAAACTTTTATGAAACTATATATTTGGTTTTGGTGTCACGAAAACACATTTTGACCTCGAATCGCTTTCATTTTTTATTTTTTAAATTCTACAAATTCAAGCTTAAATCCATTGTTTATTGTTGAAAATGTATTTTCAATTCGATTTTCAAACTATTTCTACATGATAATACATATACAAAGACAGATATACTAGTTTTGGTCAAAATTTACAAAATTCACGAATATGACCAACCGTTGGATGTTGTAAACATATTTTTTATTTGACTTCATTACTATTCATCATCAAAATGCTTTTATGAAACTATATACTCCATTTTGGTGTCACGAAAACACATTTTGAACGACTATATCAGCCGTTTAACCTCGAATCGCTTCCGTTTTCGTCAAAATTCTACAAAATTCAAGCTTAAAATCCAATGTTCATTGCTCGAAATGTATTTTAAATTCGATTTCCAAACTATTTCTACATGATATTACATATACGTAGATGGATATAGTAGTATGAAATCTCAAAAATACATTTTGAACAACCAAATTGGTTATTCAATGTCAAACAATTTTGGTCAAAATTTACAAAATTCACGAGTATGAATAACCGTTGCATGTTCTAAACCTATTTTTTATTTGATTTAATTACGTATTCATCATGAATTTTTTTTTATGAAACTATATATTCAATTTATGCGTCACAAAAATATGTTTTCATCGACTATATCGCTCGTTTAACATCGAATCACCTCCGATTTTTGTCAAATTTGTATTAAAATTAAGCTTAAAATGCGTTGTTCATTGTCTAAAATGTATTTTCAATTCGATTTCCAAACTTTTTATAAAAGATAATACATATAAGAAGATGTATACACTAGTATGAAATTGAAAAATACATTTTGAACAACCAAATTGGTTGTTCAATGTCGAATATTTTTGGTCAAATTTTACAAACGCTGATTCAACTACAAAAGACGAATATATAGCTACTTTAGAAGCGGTAAAGAAAGCGGTCTGGATCAAAAAGTTCATTACTCAACTCAAAATAGTTTCTAGCATGGTTGATCAAATACTTTGTATTGTGATAACAATGGAGCCATCGCACAAGCGAATGAACCCATGTCTCATCAATTATCTAAATATATATTGAGGCAATATCATCTCATAAGGGAATTGATCTTAAAAAATTAACATAAAGTAGAACGGGTCCTGACAGACGATAATATAGCAGATCATTTGACAAAGTTGTTGTCCCATCACAAGCACGATGGTCATGCTAAATCTGATGGTATTAAGATACCTAAGTGATGGGATCTAGTTTGTATGAGACATTTTGTAATATACACTTTGTAGACATTGATGTGTATGAACAAATTAGTTAACTAAATGCTTGTATACATTTAAATGACAGATCTGTTATTTTTAAATTTTATTATCTAAAATAATAGAGTCCGAAGAAAAGTTCGTAGTAACTTATTAATCACAAGATGTTATGATTGTGATATACAAGTTATAAATAACTTATTCTTGAAATATCCCTAGTCATAGTAATAATGAGATACAGATATCATTATTGAAGATAGACTAGCATGTGTTGTATTTTTTTTTGAAGAAAATAGCTGATCTCACGAGTTAAGATGTAGAGAGACATCTAAATGAACACATGAATGCATTCTTATGAGAACATGACATTGGATGACCCACCAAGAGATTCCACATGGATAATTATCCAAGCGTCAGTGGTAAATCTCTAATGCGCAATAGTGGATGGTCCTTTTGACTTGAGGACATCATAGAATCTTATGTGAGGACCGCTATACTTTGGCTACCGTTTGATGGGACTCGTAGATTATGAGTCAACAGGAAGACGTCGTATGGGTATAGTGAGAATCATATGAAGGTTGTGAATGTCCAATATGAGGATTCGTCACTCCTGGAAAGTAGGAGATTATAACTTGATTTTTGCCCACTTAAGTTGATATAAATTTCCTTGGCTGGGGTGGAGTTATGAGTTGAAAATGTTTCAATCATAACTAGATTAGATCAACGAAGAGTTGAGATGAATAACATAATTTGTTGAAATGAGATTGATGCTTGATCCATATCTCTTAACCAATTGAGTTATATTGATGAATAGATTATATTTCTACGGTAATCGCACATATATTGGTTCTGTCATAACACATGACATTTTCTTTCACATGGATTACCTTGACACATTGCTAGATGTCAATCTTGGACGGCAACGTGAATTGATCGATCTAGATGAGTCGATGAGAATATCACTGTGTTTGCCATCATGAATGGAAACCTAATGTGTCACACACAAAAGGCGAGAATTGAGCATCTGGAGTTGGACCTTGTCCAAGTGGGTTGTAAGAATAAATGTCCAAGGTCCAAGGTCCAAGGTCGGACTTAATTACTTATTGGACCAAATTAATTAATTGTGCCTGTTTGTTGATGTTTTCTAGTTGGACTAGAACTAGGACTAGGGTTAGTGCCACCTATAAATACAAAAGCCACAACAGATTATAAAGAAGTTGGTCTTCATCACTTACTAGCACAAGCAAAAGACAACTCAATACAATTACTCTCAAAAGTTCCGCTTTCATCTGTTCTTGACCGTGAAAGTCCAGATCTGTTCTTACTGTGTGGATAACCATTGGAGGTTGGACAATTAGACAATTGTGGTATTGAAGATCGTACCTCTATCTAATCATATAATCAGATTTCACGGTGTTCATCAAGGTAAACTTCTATCACGAATTCTAAGTACAAAGTTAATCCGACTTATAGGAATTGCAGATTTAATTTTTATGGTGCATGTATTCGTCAATTTCTTACAGTATTCATCATCAAAATTTTTTTATGAAACTATATATTCAATTTTGGTGTCAAAAAAATACATTTTGAACGACTACATCGGTCGTTAAACATCGAATCGCCTCCGTTTTTGTCGAAATTGTAAAAGAAATAAAGCTTAAAACCCACTTTTCATAGTCCGAAATGTATTTTCAATTCAATTTCCAAACATTTTATAAATGATAATACATATACAAAGATAGATGCACTAGTATGAAATTGAAAAAATACATTTTGAACAACCAAATTGGTTGGTCAATGTCGAAATTTTTTGTCAAAATTTTACAAAATTCACAAGTATGACCTACCATTGGATGTTTTAAACCTATTTTTTTATTTGATTTAATTATGTTTTTATCACCAAAACACTTTGATGAAATTATATATACCATTTTGGTGTCACGAAAACACATTTTGAACGACTATGTCGGCTGTTTAACATCAAATCGCCTCTATTTTTATCAAAATTGTACAAAAATAAAGCTTAAAACACACTTTTCATAGTCCGAAATGTATTTTCAGTTCAATTTTCAAACTTTTTATAAATGATAATACATATACGATGATAGATATATTAGTATGAAATTGAAAAAATACATTTTGAACAACCAAATTGATTGTTCTTTTTGTTCAAAATTTTACAAAATTCACGAGTATGACCCACCGTTGGATGTTCTAAACCTATTTATTTATTTGATTTCATTATGTATTCATCAGTAAAAAACTTTGATGAAATTATATATACCATTTTGGTGTCACGAAACACATTTTGAACGACTATATCGGCTCTTTAACGTCGAATTGCCTCTACAAAATTCAAGCTTAAAACCCACTGTTCATTGTAAGAAATGTATTTTCAATTTGATTTTCAAATATTTTCTACATGATAATATATATTCAAAGACAGATGTACTAGTATGAAATTGAAAAAATACGTTTTGAAAAGCCCAATTAATTGTTCAAAGTTGAACATTTTTTTGTCAAAATTCTACAAAATTCACGAGTACGACCCACCTTTTCTAAACCTAACTTTCTATTTGATTTTATTATTTATTAACCATCAGAACAATTTTATAAAACAATATTATCCAGTTTGGTGTCACGAAAACACATTTTGAACGACTATATGGGCCGTTTAACTTCGAATCGCATCAATTTTTTTTTTTCAAAATTCTACAAAATTCAAGCTTATTTAACCCACACTTTTATTGTCTGAAATCTAATTTCAATTCGATTTCTATTTTTTTTTTCACAACATAATATATACACACGAAGATAGATATACTAGTATAAAAAAAAAAAATACATTTTAAACAACCAAATAAGTTGTTCAATGTCGAAGAATTTTGGTCAAAATTTACAAAATTCACGAGTATGACCTATTTTTTAATTTGATTTCATTATGTATTCATCATCAAAAAAAACTTTGATGAAATTATATATACCAGTTTGGTATCACGAAAACATATTTTGAATGACTATATCAGTCATTTAACGTCGAATCGCTTCCATTTTTGTCAAAATTCTACAAAATTCAAGCTTAAAACCCACTTTTCATTGTGAGAAATGTATTTTCAATTCAATTTCCAAATTTTTTCAACATTATAATATATATTCAAAGATAGATATACTAGTATGAAATCGAAAAAATAAGTTTTGAACAAACCAATTAATTGTTCAAAGTCGTACATTTTTTTGTTACAATTTTACAAAATTCATGAGGACGACCTAAGGTTGGATGTTCTAAACTTAACTTTCTATTTGATTTTATTATCTATTAACCATCAAAATGCTTTTATAAAACAATATATTCCGGTTTGCTGTCACGAAAACACATTTCGAAAGACCATGTCGGCCGTTTAACATCGAATCGCCTCCGTTTTTGTCAAAATTGTACAAAACTAAAATTTAAAACGCACTTTTCATATTGTGATATGTATTTTATGTTCCATTTCCAAAATTTTTATAAATGATAATACATATACGAAGATAGATATACTAGTATGAAATTGAAAAAATACAATTTGAACAACCAAATTGGTTGTTCAATGTCGAATATTTTTGGTCAAATTTTTAAAAAATTCACGAGTATGACCCACCGTTGTATGTTCTAAATCTATTTTTTTAATTTGATTTCATTATGCATTCATCATAAAAAAAACTTTGATGAAATTATATATACCAGTTTGGTGTCACGAAAACATATTTTGAACGACTATATCGACCATTTAACGTCAAAATGCCTCCATTTTTGTCAAAATTCTACAAAATTCGAGCTTAAAACCCAAT
Source organism: Forsythia suspensa (assembly GCA_023638005.1). Lineage (NCBI taxonomy): Eukaryota > Viridiplantae > Streptophyta > Magnoliopsida > Lamiales > Oleaceae > Forsythia > Forsythia suspensa. Next base: position 43,641,792 of record CM042674.1, read on the forward strand.
GTTCATTGTGAGAAATGTATTTTCAATTCGATTTCCAAACTTTTTCTACACGATAATATATATTAAAGACAGATATACTAGTATGAAATCGAAAAAATATGTTTTCAACGACCCAATTAATTGTTCGAAGTTGTACATTTTTTGTCATAATTTTACAAAATTCACGAGTACGACCACCGTTGGATGTTCTAAACCTAACTTTCTATTTGATTTTATTATTTATTAACCATCAAAATACTTTTATAAAACAATATTTTCCAGTTTGGTGTCACGAGAACACATTTTGAACGTCTATGTCGGCCGTTTAACAATGAATCGCCTCCGTTTTTGTCAAAATTGTACAAAAATAAAGCTTAAAACGCACTGTTCATTGTCCGAAATGTATTTTCAATTCGATTTCCAACTTTTGTACAAATGACAATACATATACGAAGATAGATATATTAGTATGAAATTGACAAAATACATTTTGAACTACCAAATTGGTTGTTCAATGTCAAAAAATTTTACAAAATTCACGATTATGACCCACCGTTGGATATTCTAAACTTTTTTTTATTTGATTTCATTATGTATTCATCATCAAAAAAAACTTTGATGAAATTATATTTACCCGTTTGGGGTCACGAAAACATATTTTGAACCACTAAATCAGCAATCTAACGTCAAATTGCCTCCATTTTTGTCAAAATTCTACAAAATTCAAGTTTAAAACTCACTGTTTATTGTGAGAAATGTATTTTCAATTCGATTTCCAAAATTTTTCTACATGATAATATGTATTCAAAGACAGACATACTAGTGTGAAATTGAAAATATATGTTTTGAACAACTCAATTAATTGTTGAAAGTCATACATTTTTTGTTAAAATTTTACAAAATTCACGTGTACGACCCATCGCTAGATGTTCTAAATCTAACTTTCTATTTGATTTTATTATTTATTAACCATCAAAACACTTTTATAAAACAATATATTCCAGTTTACTGACACGAAAACACATTTTGAACGACTATGTCGGCCGTTTAACATCGAATCACCTCTGTTTTTGTCCAAATTGTACAAAAATAAAACTTAAAACTTACTGTTCATTGTCCGAAATGTATTTTCAATTCGATTTCAAACCTTTTTACAAATGATAATACATATACGAAGATAGATATATTAGTATGAAATTGAAAAAATACATTTTGAACAACACAAATTGGTTGTTCAATATCGAACAATTTTGATCAAAATTTATGACCCACCATTGGATGTTCTAAACCTATTTTTTTTATTTGATTTCATTATGTATTCATCATCAAAAAACTTTGATGTAATTATATATATCAGTTTGGTGTCACGAAAACATATTTTGAACGACTCTATCGGCCATTTAATGTCGAATCGCCTCCATTTTTGTCAAAATTCTATAAAATTCAAGTTTAAAATCCACTGTTCATTGTGAGAAATGTATTTTCAATTCGATTTCCAAACTTTTTCTACATCATAATATATATTCAAAGACAGATATACCAGTATGAAATCGAAAAAATACGTTTTGAATAACCCAATAAATTGTTCAAAGTCGAATATTTTTGTCAAAATTTTACAAAATTTACGAGTACGACCCACCGTTGGATGTTGTAAACCTAACTTTCAATTTGATTTTATTATTTATTAACCATCAAAACACTTTTATAAAACAATATATTCTGGTTTGGTGTTACGAAAACACATTTCGAACTATTATATCGGCTGTTTAACATCGAATCACCTCCGTTTTTGCCAAAATTCTACAAAATTCAACCTTAAAACCCACTATTTGTTGTCTGAAATATGTTTTCAATTCGATTTTTAACTTTTTCTACAAGATAATACATATAAGAAGACTAATATATTAGTATGAAATTAGAAAAATACGTTTTGAACAACCAAATTGGTTGTTATATATCGAACAATTTTAGTCAAAATTTACAAAATTCATGAGTATGACTAACTGTTGCATGTTGTAAACCTAATTTTTATTTAATTTCATTAAGTACTCATCATCAAAACACTTTTATGAAACTATATATATTCAATTTCGGTGCCACAAAAATACATTTTGAACGACTATATCGGTCGTTTAACATCGAATCGCTTCCGTTTTTGTCAAAATTGTACAAAAATAAAGCTTAAAACGCATTGTTCATTGTCCGAAACATATTTTCAATTCAATTTTCAAACTTTGTCTACATGATAATACATATACGAAGATAGATACACTATTATGAAATAACAAAAATACGTTTTGAACAACCAAATAGGTTGTTAAATGTTGAACAATTTTGGTCAAAATTTACAAAATTCACGAGTATGACTAACCGTTGGATGTTCTAAACCTATGTTCAATTTGATTTCATTAATGATTCATCATCATCATAATTTTATGAAACTATATATTCTATTTGGTGTCATAAAAACATATTTTGAACAACTACATCGGTCGTTTAACATCAAATCGCCTCAGTTTTAGTGAAAAATGTACAAAAATCAATTGTAAAACGCACTGTTCATTATTCAAAATATATTTTCAATTCGATTTCCAATCTTTTTGTACATGATAATACATATGCGAAGATAGATATACTAGTATGAAATCAAAAAAATACGTTTTGAACAACCAAATTAGTTGCTCAATGTCGAATATTTTTGGGTAAATTGCAGCTAGTGTCCCTAACCTTTGATTTCATTTGCACTTATATCCTCAGTATTAAATCTTGGCATCCATAACCCCAACCTTTCATATAATTAGCAGCCAATGCCCTCACATGAGGGCATTGGCTGCTAATTATATGAGAACATGAGGGCATTGGCTGCCAATTATATAAAAGGTTGGGGTGATGGATGCCAAGAATTAAATACTGAGGACACAAGTGCAAATGAAATCAAAGGTTGGGGACACTAGCTGCAATTTATCCAATATTTTTTGTCAAAATTTTACAAAATTCACAAGTATGACCCACCGTTGGATGTTCTTAACCTATTTTTTTTTATTTAATTTCAATATGTATTAATCATCAAAACACTTTTATAAAATTATATATACCAGTTTGGTGTCACGAAAATACATTTTGAACGACTATATCGACCTTTTAACGTCGAAATGCCTCCGTTTTTGTCAAAATTCTTAAAATTCAAGCTTAAAACCCACTATTCATTGTCCGAAATGTATTTTTAATTCGATTTTCAAACTTTTTCTACTAGATAATGTATATATGAAGACATTTATCTAGTAAGAAATCACAAAAATACATTTTGAACAACCAAATAGATTGTTCAATGTCGAACAATTTCGGTCAAAATTTACAATATTCATGAGTATGAGCAACCGTTGGATGTTCTAAACCTATTTTTTATTTGATTTCATTTTGTATACATCATAAAAACACTTTTATGAAACTATATATATTCCATTTTGGTGTCACGAAAACATATTTTGAATGACTATATCAACCATTTAACCTCAAATCGCCTCTGTTTTTATCAAAATTCTACAAAATCAAGCTTAAAACCAACTATTCATTCTTCGAAATGTATTTTCAATTCAATTTTTTAATTATTTCCACATGATAATACATATGCGGCGATATATAGTTCTCTCTTGGACTCTTCCATACTAAATCTTCTCAAGATTTTGTCATTGTACGTGGATTGATATATGCCAAACTTTCTCTTAGATATATTCCTATAGATCTTTATCCCAAAAATATATGATGCCTCTCCCATATCCTTCGTGGAGAAATTCTTGGATAACCACAATTTTACGGATTTCAACATGGGGACATCATTTCTTAATAATAGTATGACATCCACGTACAGAATTAGAAACACATCTTTACTCCCACTAACCTTTCTGTATACACATGGTTCATCTTCATTTATGATCAAATTAAACATTTTGGTTGTCTCAACAAAATGAAAATTCAAGTTATGGGAGGCTTGCTTTAATCTATATATGGATTTTTGTAGTTTGCATACTTGTCACACTTTAACCCAACATTGACACTAAAAAATCGTGAATTGCATTTACCATTGGGCCAGGTCTTGGATTTCTAGCATCAAGAATTCACATTAACATCACTCTTCAAGGACTTAAAAGGTAAATTGGCTAAATAACATTATTTTAGGATTTTTAGATTGTTTTGGAGATGCTTTCAATTATGCCACGAATTGAGGAGGTTGTAATGTTTAATGTGGATTAATAGATGGGTTGTGATTGTGTTTAAAATTTATGTCATAATCGAACCTCCAAGGTTGTAACTCTGCATAATGTTTTAACACCCATCACGTGTTTGATAAATTGTCTCAATGATCTTCGTTGTTTTTTATGACAATAGCTAAGTTCCTATGGCATGAATTTGGCACACAAATGTCATGTATCATCACATGAAATTGTAAGGGATTGGACAACATATATATTAGATGCAATGATATCTCTTGTTTAAGTGCTCTTAGTTTGGAATTCGAGAACTAAATTAGTTTCTTGTTTTGCATTTTATGTACATTAAAGAGATCACACCATGCCTCCCCAATCAAAGAACGCAAAGTAATGCATCAAAAGACAAAGGCAAATGCCTTGCCTCCTCACTGATAGATCCCAAAAAAAGGTCTCACCAAGGGAAGTCTTTTCTTCTTTCTTTCGTTTTTCTTTTCTTATTTTTGTTTTAACATTGTGGACAACGTTTGTCCAAAATTTGGGGGTGTGTCAAAACTAGGGCCGTTTTTTTGTTTTGTTAGATAGTTTGTTTACTTAGGGTGTGTTTGATTACAACCTATTTTCCATGGACAAAATCTTTTTTTCCACCTATTTTCCAACTGATACGTTTGGTAGCCACATTTTTCCATGGAAAAAGCCTTTTTCCACCTATTTCCCAACTACACGTTTGATTGATGGTCATTTTTTTCCAGGTAAAATGTTTCTCATTTCTACATAAATGGCTACATTTTCCTTGAAAATAAGGAAAACGTTTTCTTAGGGGGGGAGGATGTTTTATTTTCCAGGTAAAATTTGTCTTCTAAATTGATATTTTCAATTAACAATTTCTTGGCAATTCAATTCCTTGAAATTTATTTTCTTTCCACCCAAATTCAATGCTTGCAATCAAACGCACCCTTAGTGCTTTATAAAAAAAAAATGTACAAATGTGAGAAAAAGTCCTAAAATATTGTGTTATGTGTGTCTTAATTTTTGTAAAAATTCTGAATGCTGTGATGAATATTTGATTATCCACGTAGTGTTTTTGATGAATTGGAAAGTATTGATTGGATGTGTTTTATATTCGTGGGTCACATGATCTTATGTATAATTCTTGTGGAAATTAGGCTCCTTACTTCTTTTCCCCCAAAAAATTGAAAAATACATTACAATTTCAATTTTTTTTGAAAACACGTACATATGTTAATAAATGCATTCCTTTATATTAGAAAGTCAGGTAAGGGTTAAAAATGTCATTTTCATTTTAAAGAATAAGAAACTCTAAATCCTTCCTTTTCTTCTCTAAAAATTTTAGGTTATCATCTTCTACTAAACCTAAGTCCGTGATTTGATCGAATTTTGAGTTGTAAATTACATTTTTTAGCCTTTTTAGTTCAATTCAACTTGTAATTATCTCAATTTTCTTAGGTTTTTTTTTAGCCAAATATGTGTTTATTTTCCGTGTTGTTGATTTTAATCTTTTCAATCGAAACTACTTACGCACACATTGCCAAAAAATGGAATATCTTGGCAGATATGGATAAAATCAATGTTTGAAATAGATATACTTTTTTTTTTCTTTACGAGTTTTATATAGCAGATCTCTTCACACATTTTGTTTGTTTATGATATATTAATGTTTGATCATCTTCAATAATTGTGTCATTAAGTAAAAAGTGATAGAGCATTTTACTTTTTAAGTAAAAAGTGACAGAGCATGTCACTTTTCTATCTAAAGCCTCAATTCATATTCAAGAAAAAAAAATGATACATTAATATTTGACCACCCTCAATAATTCATGTCACTCAATAATGCACAACAAATATCAAATTAAATTCATCGGTTAAATTAACCACAGAGAAGATTGTGATCCAAATTTATTTGTGTCACTTGTATATGTCACTTTTTAAACAAAAAGTGTTTGAACATGTCACTTTTCTATCCAAAGCCTCAATTTATATTCAAGACAAAAAAAATACATTAATGTTTGATCATCATCAATAATTCATATCACTCAATGACGCACAACAAATATCAAATTAAATACATTAGTTAAATCAACCACTGATAAGATTAGGGGTTTTAATCAACTATGGAAATCATGTATACACTTTGACAGCCATGTTAGGGGTTTTAATAACGAACAAGCGACATAGTGTGTCACTTTTCGTTATAAAAGTGACATAGTGTGTCACTTTTCATTCTAAAAGTGAGAGTGTGTGCTACTTTTTGTTCTAAAAATATGGAAATCATGTATACACTTTGACAGCCAAATTAGAGGTTTTAATAACGAACAAGCAACATAGTGTGTCACTTTTCGTTATAAAAGTGACAATGTGTGTCACTTTTTGTTCTAAAATTATGAAAATCATGTATACACTTTGACAACCATGTTAAGGGTTTTAATAACGAACAAGCGATATAGTGTGTCACTTTTCTTTCTAAAAGTGACAGTGTGTGTCAATTTTTGTTATAAAAGTGACATAGTGTGTTACTTTTTGTTCTAAAATTATGAAAATCATGTATATATTTTGACAGCGAAGTTAGGAGCTTTAATAACGAACAAGTGACATAGTGTGTCCTTTGTCCGCTCGATAGCGGATAGAATTTAGTCTCTGTCCGCTCAAGCGAACACTGTTCACTATTAAAAAATTTGAATAATAAACCAATATGTGGCGGCCTCTGTCCGCTCGAGCGGACATAATTTAGTCTCTGTCCGCTCGAGTGAACACTATTCACTATTAAAAAAATTTGAATAGAAAAACCAATATGCTTGTGTCACTTTTTGTTCTAAAAGTTACAATTTTAGTATTCATCAAATTCCTTTAATAGTTGAAGTATCATGTATACAATTTAGTGTTAAATGATAAATTTCACATTCCACTATAATGTCATGACATATACAAAAGCAAAGCGCATAAATGTTAACACTATTTTTAATAGAAAACCCAATATGAATGAATAAGTGATACTTCCCACATAAAAAATAAAAAAACTCATAAATCTTGTAACTTTCTTTTCTTTTGTGGCTTCTTCTTCAAAGGTGCTGGAGCTTGACACGATTTTCGATTGTAGTCATACTTTCCACATCTATCACATTTTGTACTATGCTTTTTTTCCCTTCCTTTTGATGGTATTCTTTTCTCTTTAGGTCGTCCGGAATTTTTTTTTTGGATCAGGAGCCAAGACTATTCTTGCTTTTACATCATTTGATATATTCCAATCATTACGATCTCCAAGTGGGTAAATTGTACCACTATATGTTTGGATGTACATCTCTGTTGTGTAATATTTTGAACAATATCTTTGCAATAACCCCCAATGCGTGTGCACATGAGATTTTGTCCACTTGGAATTGATTGCATGTACATGTCTTTTCTTCAATATTCACCAAATATGAGGCACAAACATCATTGACTTGGTATATTATTGAACTTGAAGCCGATGCCTGTGCAAATATGTATTAATAAACTATGACAATTAAATCATGCTTTCATGACATTTAACTCCATCATCTTGAGAGAAAGTGACATACTATATCACTTTTTACTGAAAAAAGTGACGTGCACTGTCACTTTTTATTCAGAAAGTGACACACTATGTCACATTTTTAGATAATCACGTTTTCACAAAATGAAAATCAATTATAATAAGATTTCAGATATGTAATTATAAATAGAGCCATAGACGATAAGAAATCCAAGTCATGCCACTTTTACTAAGAAAGTGACACACTATATTCAAGACACAAAAAAAAAATGATACATTAATATTTGATAATCCTCAATAATTCATGTCACTCCATAATGCATAAAAAATATCAAGTTAAATCCAGCAATTAAATCAACCACAGAGAAGATTTTGATCCAAATTTGTTTGTGTCACTTGTATACACTATTATGTCACTTTTTAATCAAAACGTGATAGAGCATGTCACTTTTTTTCCCAAAGCCTCGATTAATATTCAAAAAAAAAAAAAACAATACATTAATGTTTAATCAACCTCAATAATTCTTGTCACCACATAATTCACAATAAATATCAAGTTTAATCCATAAATTAAATCAACAACGGAGAAGATTTTGATTTAAATTTGTTATGTCACTTGTATACATTGTTATGTCACTTTAAACAAAAAGTGACATAGCATATCACTTTTTGATCAAAAAGTGACAGAGCGTGTCACTTTTCTTTACAAAGCCTTGATGTCGTATTCAAAAAAAAAAAAATGATACATTCATGTTTGATCATACTCAATAATTAATGTCATTCAATAATTCACAACAATATCAAGTTAAATCCAGAAATTAAATCAACCATATAGAAGATTTTGATTCAAATTTGGTAAATTACTTGTATACATTGTTATATCACTTTTTAAACAAAAAGTGACATAACATGTCACTTTTCTTTTACCAAGTGTCGATTCTTATTCAAGACAAATAAAACGCTACATTCATGTTCGATCATGCTCAATAATTCATGTCACTCCATAATTCATAACAAATATCAAGTTAAATCCAAAAATTAAATCAACACAAAGTAGATTTTGATTCAAATTTGTTAAGTCACATGTATACATTGTTATGTCACTTTTTAACTAAAAAGTGGTATAGCATGTACTTTTTGATCAAAAAGTGATACAACGTGTCACTTTTCTTTACAAAGTCTCTATTCGTATTCAAGACAAAAAACGATATATTTATGTTTGATCATCCTCAATAATTCATGCAACTCCATAATTCACAACAAATATCAAGTTAAATTCAGAAATTAAATCAAACACATACAAAATTTTGATTCAAATTTATTAAGTCAGTTGTATAAATTGTTATGTCACTTTTTAAGCAAAAAGTGACATAGCATGTCACTTTTCAAGCAAAAAATCATATTCATATTCAAGAAAAAAAAATGTTACATTCGTATTTGATCATCATTAATAATTAATGTTACTCCATAATTCACAACAATATCAAGTTAAATGAAGAAATTAAATTAACCACATTGACAATCTTGATTCAAAATTGTTAAGTCACTTGTATACATTGTTATGTCACTTTTAAGTAAAAAGTTACATAGTGTGTTATTTTTTAATCAAAAAGTGACATAGTCATGTCACTTTTCTTTATAAAGTGTCGATTCTTATTCAAGACAAATAAAACGCTACATACATGTTTGATCATGGTCAATAATTCACGTCACTCCATAATTCACAATAAATATCAAGTTAAATCCAAAACTTAAATCAACCACAGAGTAGATTTTGATTCAAATTTGTTAAGTCACTTTTATACATTGTTATATCACTTTTTAACCAAAAAATGGTATAGCATGTCACTTTTTGATCAAAAAATGATAAAGCGTGTCACTTTTCTTTACAAAGCCTCTATTCGTATTCAAGAAAAAAAAATGATATATTTATGTTTGATTATCCTCAATAATTCATGCAATTACATAATTTACAACAAATATCAAGTTAAATTCAGAAATTAAATCAAACACATAGAAGATTTTGATTCAAATTTTTTAAGTCAGTTGTATACATTGTTATGTCACTTTTTAAGCAAAAAGTGACATAGCATGTTACTTTTCAAGCAAAAAGCTATATTCATATTCAAGATAAAAAATAATGATACATTCATGTTTAATGGTACTCAATAATTCACAACAATATCAAGTTAAATTCAGAAATTAAATCAACCACATAGAAGATTTTGATTCAAATTGATTAAGTTACTTGTGTACATTGTTATGTCACTTTTTAAGCAAAAAGTGACATAGTGTGTCTTTACAAAGCGTCGATTCTTATTCAAGAAAAATAAAACGGTATATTAATGTTCGATCATGTTCAATAATTCATGTCACTCCATAATTCACAACAAATATCAAGTTAAACCCAAAATTAAATTAACCACATAGTAGATTTTGATTCAAATTTGTTAAATCACTTTTATACATTGTTATGTGACTTTTTAATCAAAAAGCGGTATAACATGTCACTTTTTGTCAAAAAGTGACATAGCATGTCACTTTTCAAGAAAAAAAAACTATATTCATATTCAAGACAAAAAAAAAAAAAAAAAAAAAAAGATACATTCATGTTTGATAATCCTCAATAATTAATGTCACTCGATAATTCACAACAATATCAATTTAAATCCAGAAATTAAATCAACCATATAGAAAATTTTGATTCAAATTTGTTAAGTTACTTGTATACATTGTTATGTCACGTTTTTAAGCAAAAAGTGACATAGTGTGTCGCTTTTTAATCAAAAAGTGACAGAGCATGTCACTTTTTTTTCCAAAGCCTCGATTAATATTCAAAAAAAAAAACGATACATTAATATTTGATCATCCTCAATAATTCATGACACTCTATAATTCATAATAAATATCAAGTTTAATCCAGAAATTAAATCAACCACGAAGAAGATTTTGATTCAAATTTGTTATGTCACTTGTATACATTGTTACGTCATTTTTAAGCAAAAAGTGACATAACAAGTGACTTTTTGATCAAAAAGTGATAGAGCGTGTCATTTTTTCTTTACAAAGCCACAATTTGTATTCAAGACAAAAAAATATATATATATATTCATGTTTGATCATCCTCAATAATTCATATAACTCCATAATTCACAACAAATATCAAGTTAAATCTAGAAATAAATTCAAACACATAGAATATTTTGATTCAAATTTGTTAAGTCACTTGTATACATTATTATATCACTTTTTTAAGCAAAAAGTGACATAACATGTTACTTTTCAAGCAAAAAGCTATATTCATATTCAAGACAAAAAATAATGATACATTCATATTTGATCATACTCAATAATTAATGTCAATTAATAATTTACAACAATATCAAGTTAAATCTAGAAATTAAATCAACCATATAGAAGATTTTGATTCAAATTTGTTAAGTTACTTGTATACATTGTTATGTCACTTTTTAAGCAAAAAGTGACACAGTGTGTCACTTTTTAATCAAAAAGTGACATTAACATGTCACTTTTTTTTACAAAGCGTCGATTCTTATTCAAGACAAATAAAACGCTACATTCATATTCGATAATGCTCAATAATTCATGTCACTCCATAATTCACAAAAAATATCATGTTAAATCCAAAAATTAAATCAGCCACATAGTAGATTTTGATTCAAATTTGTTAAGTCACTTGTATACATTGTTATGTCACTTTTTAACCAAAAAAGTGGTAAAGCATGTCACTTTTCTTTACAAAGCCTCTATTCGTATTAAAGAAAAAAAACGATATATTTATGTTTGATCATCCTCAATAATTCATGCAACTCCATAATTCACAACAAATATCAAGTTAAATCCAAAATTAAATCAAATATATAGAAGATTTTGATTCAAATTTCTTAAGTCAGTTGTATAAATTGTTATGTCACTTTTTAAGCAAAAAGTGACATAGCATGTCACTTTTCAAGCAAAAAATCATATTCATTTTCAAGAAAAAAAAATGATACATTCATATTTGATCATCATTAATAATTAATGTTACTCCATAATTCACAACAATATCAAGTTAAATCCAGAAATTAATTCTACCATATAGAAGATTTTGATTCAAAATTGTTAAGTCACTTGTATACATTGTTATGTAACTTTTTAAGCAAAAAGTGACATAGTGTGTCAATTTTTAATCGCTTTTCTTTACAAAGTGTCGATTCTTATTCAAGACAAATAAAATGCTAAATTCATGTTCAATTGTGCTCAATAATTCCCGTCACTCCATAATTTACAACAAATATCAAGTTAAATCCAAAATTAAATCAACCACATAGTAGATTTTGATTCAAATTTGTTAAGTCACTTGTATACATTGTTATGTCACCTTTTAACCCCAAAAAGTGGTATAACATGTCACTTTTTGATCAAAAAGTGATTGTCACTTTTCTTTACAAAGCCTCTATTCGTATTCAAGAAAAAAAAAAGCGATATATTTATGTTTGATCATCCTCAATAATTCATGCAACTCCATAATTTACAACAAATATCAAGTTAAATCCGAAATTAAATTAAATCAAATAAATAGAAGATTTTGATTCAAATTTGTTAAGTCAATTGTATAAATTGTTATGTCACTTTTTAAACAAAAAGTGACATTTCATGTCACTTTTCAAGCAAAAATCATATTCATATTCAAGAAAAAAAAATGATACATTCATATTTGATCATCATTAATAATTAATGTTACTCCATAATTCACAACAATATCAAGTTAAATCTAGAAATTAATTCAACCATATAGAATATTTTGATTCAAAAGCTGTTAAAAATTGTTAAGTCACTTTTTAAGCAAAAAGTGACATAGTGTGTCATCTTTTTAATCAAAAAGTGACAACATGTCACTTTTTTTTACAAAGTGTCGATTCTTATTCAAGACAAATAAAACGCTAAATTCATGTTCAATCGTGCTCAATAATTCCCGTCACTCCATAATTCACAACAAATATCAAGTTAAATCCAAAATTTAAATCAACCATAGAGTAGATTTTGATTCAAATTTGTTAAGTCACTTGTATACATTGTTATGTCACCTTTTAACCCCAAAAGTGGTATAACATGTCACTTTTGATCAAAAAGTGATAGAGCGTGTCACTTTTCTTTACAAAGCCTCTATTCGTATTCAAGAAAAAAAACGATATATTTATGTTTGATCATGCTCAATAATTCATGCAACTCCATAATTTACAACAAATATCAAGTTAAATCCAGAAATTAAATCAAACACATAGAAGATTTTGATTCAAATTTGTGAAGTCAATTGTATAAATTGTTATGTCACTTTTTAAGTAAAAAGTGACATATTATGTCACTTTTCAAGCAAAAAATCATATTCATATTCAAGAAAAAAAATGATACATTCATATTTGATCATCATTAATAATTAATGTTACTCCATAATTCACAACAATATCAAGTTAAATCCAGAAATTAAATCAACCATATAGAATATTTTGATTCAAAATTATTAAGTCACTTTTTAAGCAAAAAGTGACATAGTGTGTCACTTTTTAATCAAAAAGTGACATAGCATGTCACTTTTCTTTACAAAGCATCGATTCTTATTCAAGACAAATAAAACGCTACATTCATGTTCGATCATGCTCAATAATTCATGTCACTCCATAATTCACAACAAATATCAAGTTAAATCCAAAAATTAAATCAACCATAGAGTAGATTTTGATTCAAATTTATTAAGTCACTTGTATACATTGTTATGTCACTTTTTAACCAAAAAGTGGTATAGCATATCACTTTTTTATCAAAAAGTGATAGAGCATGTCACTTTTCTTTACAAAGCCTCTATTCGTATTCAAGACAAAAAAAATGATATATTTATGGTTGACCATCCTCAATAATTCATGCAACTCCATAATTTACAACAAATATCAAGTTAAATCCAAAAATTAAATCAAACACATAGAAGATTTTGATTCAAATTTGTTAAGTGAGTTGTATACATTGTTATGTCACTTTTTAAAAAGTGACACATCATGTCACTTTTCAAGCAAAAAATCATATTCATATTCAAGAAAAAAAATGATTCATTCGTATTTGATCATCATTAATAATTAATGTTACTCCATAACTCACAACAATATCAAGTTAAATCCAGAAATTAAATAAACCACATATAAGATTTTGATTCAAAATTGTTAAGTCACTTGTATACATTGTTATGTCACTTTTTAAGCAAAAAGTGACAATGAGTTATTTTTTAATAAAAAAGTGACATAGCATGTCACTTTTATTTACAAAGTGTCGATTCTTATTCAAGACAAATAAAACGCTACATTCATGTTTGATCATGCTCAATAATTAATGTCACTCCATAATTTACAACAAATATCAAGTTAAATCCAAAAATTAAATCAACTACAGAGAAGATTTTGATTCAAATTTGTTAAGTCATTTGTATACATTGTTATGTCAATTTTTAACCAAAAAGTGATATAGCATGTCAATTTTTGATCAAAATGTGACAGAGCATGTCACTTTTCTTTGCAAAGCTTCTATTCGTATTCAAGAAAAAAAACGATATATTTATGTTTGATCATCCTCAATATCCATGCAACTCCATAATTCACAACAATTATCATGTTAAATCTAGAAATTAAATCAAACACATAGAAGATTTTGATTCAAATTTGTTAAGTTAGTTGATAAATTGTTATGTCACTTTTCAAGCAAAAAATCATATTCATATTCAAGAAAAAAAATGATACATTCATGTTTGATCTTCATCAATAATTAATGTTACTCCATAATTCACAACAATATCAAGTTAAATTCAAAAATTAAATCAACCACATAGAAGATTTTGATTCAAATTTGTTAAGTCACTTGTATACATTGTTATGTCATTTTTTAATCAAAAAGTGACATAACATGTCACTGTTTGAGCAAAAAGTGACATAAAGCCATATTCATAATGACATTTTACAAACACATTGTATGCATCCTTGTATTTGGTAACTGATATTGATAAACATGTTCAGAAGACTTTACTTAATACTATTGATTTATAATGAAGTGAATAAATAAGGATTTGTCTACATTGAAATTGGAATATGAGATAATTTAAATCAAAATCATTTGTATGCATTTACTAAGCATGTTATTGAATATCTCCAATAAAAAATTAGAAAATTATCTAATTCAAATAGAAACTATGAAGAAGAAATAAAATTTAGCATATTACCTGAGAATTTTGGATTTTGAGTTCTGATTTTGTGTTGAATTCGAGAAGAAACAACGAAAAATCCTTAACAATAACGTGAAAGAGATCGGTTTTTATTATGAATTTGGGTTTGTAGCGAATTTGGATCTGTTTTCAAGTTGATTATAGAATGGAATTGGAATTGTTTTACTTTTTACCATATTACTTACGGTTGTAATAGTTTAGGATGATTTTCAAAAACCCTCAATTTTATGGGTATTTGTGTAATTTTTCCTTAATTCTTTGAACACCTTGAGATCAAAGATATCACGATTGCATAGTTGTGCACTTGGAAACCAAATATGTATTAATAGTTTACGACTTCTCTAGACTATAGAAATAGATAGAATTAGGATTGGGCATGTAACCCGTGGCTCGAATACCCGACCCGCCCAATTTGATTTGGGTCGGGTTGGGTTGGGTTCTCCCATTTCTTGGGTTGGGTCGGATAGATTTTAGATTTAATTTGAAATGGGTCGGTTCGGGTAGTGGGTTTTGGATTAAACCCAATTTCCAAACTGACCTAAAACATAAAACATAAAAAAAAGATCAAAATCAGAACGCTGGAAAAAAAGAGAAAACCTAGCCGAATTGCAAAATCGCCGAATAATGAAGAAGAAGATTGAATGTTGGGGAAATTATTACTAGAATTTATATTGATCTAATGTCTTTGTGTGTGGGATGAAAGTTGTATCGATTTTTGTTGAGGAGGACGGGAAGCAAGTTCAATGCAGTGATGTTGAAGTGGATCTTTATGAGTGAGGAAGAAAGTAAAGAAAAAAAGAAGTAAGGTAGGTCTCTTTTGCTCATATATATATATATATATATATATATATCATTGACACGATCTTTTGAGTAAATGCCAAAGAATTTTTATATATATATGATTTTTGCCTTTCTGGATGTAAGGAGAAGTTCCATAATTATGCTTTTTATATATAATAAGCATAGATAGATAGATAGATAGATATATATATATATATATATATATATATGGGTATATATATATATATATATATATATAGGTTTTGCATATTGGGTTTTGTTTGTTTTATTTTGGATAATTTCTTTTGGGGTTTATTTTTGTGTCTCTTGCTTTGTATCTTGCAATTTGGATGTGTGGTTCTTTGGTGATCTCATTAACTCGAAAAGGCTATTTGTACTTGTTCTTATTTTCTGAGAATAGCATTTTCCATTATGCTGGCTTGTGTTCATTATTTTGGAGGTATGGGGTTAGATTTTTGTTTGAGCTTGATCAGTATTAGTGATTGCTTTAGCTATGGACTTGTTCAACATTTTAAAGGGAGTGGAAGCAAGGTAAAAGTTCCATAGTTACTGAGAATGGTTTTTCTTGTCTTTTTGAAGATTTTGGATTGATTGTGGATTTTTTGTTTCAATCTTCTCGTGTTTAAATGATTCTCCCGTTCTTGTCATTTGGGGGTGTCAATGGGTTTGTTTTGTTGGTGTGATTGAACGAGTCCAATTGGTGTTTAATTGTTTTTGTGTTTGATTGTATATATATAAGTATGGATTTAGAGAGTGAAAGTCAAGATACGGGTGAAACTCCATCAACAAACAGGTGCTACTTCTCTTCCTCCACTTCCACCATCATGTTTAGGGAAGAGAAAACATACTAGAAAATCTTCATTTGTGTGGGATCACTTCACAATAATAGGAGATCCAAAAGCGGTGGATGTTAGGTGTGCATGCAACTATTGTGGACAGAATTTTTCTTGTGGGGCTAAAAAGTGTGGGACGAGTACTTTGAAGACCCATTTGATTAGTTATTGTAAGAATTATCCAGGAAGAGTGGAAAACAAAAGGCAAAAAAGTCCAATTGAGGGGGGTGGGAGCAATCCTTTAGGCGTTGGCTTTAATAAATAAACGTGTAGACTTTCATGTGCCAAGATGATAATATTGGATGAGCTACCTTTTAGCTTCGTCGAAGGTCAGGGGTTTAGACAATTTTGTAGTGTAACATGTCCTAAGTTTGATCCTCCATCTCATAGGACTGTTGTCAGAGATATTTACCAGTTATATTTGGATGAGAAATTGCAATTGAAAGAGATCCTCCAACATTAAAGAGTTTCTCTTACTACTGATACTTGGAGTTCCATTCAAAATATTAACTATATGTCTCTCACGAGCACACTATGTTGATTTTAAAAAAAAACTTCATAAATATATATTGAGTTTTTGTGTGATTGCTAATCATAAGGGTGAAACGATTGGTAAGGTTATTGTGAGTTGTTTGCATGAATGGGAAATTGAGAGAGTGTTTACAATCACGGTTGATAATGCAAGTGCAAATGAAACAGCTATTTCTTATCTTAAGAGGAAGATGACTAGTTGGAGAAATGATGGGTGTGTCTTTTATGGCAAATATTTGCACATGAGGTGTTGTGCACATATTGTTAACTTGATTGTATGTGAAGGATTGAAGGAAGCACGTGATTCAATTGTTAGTATCCGCAATGAATTGAAATATGTTAAATCTTCTCCCGCGAGAGAAAAAAATTGAAAGAGTGTGCGAGTCAAGAAAAAATTGATTGCAAATCACTTGTGTTTTTGGATATGCCAACTAGGTGGAATTCCACATATTTGATGTTGGAAGTAGCTTTAAAATTTCAAAAAGCTTTTAAGAGGTTAGAGGAGGATGATGGGCAGTACTTAAATTATTTTCAGGAGAATGATGGTGGGAGAAAAATGGGTGGACCTCCTATAGCTTTTGATTGGGAAAATGCTTCTATTTTTGTCAAGTTTCTTAGAGGTTTTTATGAAGTAACTTTGAAATTTAGTACTTCATTGCATGTGAGCTCAACTAAATATCTTCATGAAGTATGTTCACTTGTAACCGAGTTGAAAGAATGGAGTTCAAATGGTGATTATCTTTTTGGTGAAATGGCTACTAATATGAAGAAAAAGTTCGACAAGTATTGGAGAAAAATGAAAAATGTTAACCAATTGTTGTTGATAGCTATTGTGCTTGATCCAAGGTATAAATTGGAGTATGTTGAATATTGTTTTGGTGATATTTATAAGGATGATGAAGTTGCTCGTATCATGACCAATAATTTGAAAGAGAATATGATGTATATCTATGATTGGTATGTGAGATATGGAGTAAGTTCTAAAAGCAGTCAAGTATCTTTTGAAGTGGATTCTTCAAGTGGGTTATCTTCTACAAAAGAAAGTCCTAATTCAAGTGTGTCTTCTACTCGTATTTCTAGGTTTAAGAGAAAACAACCAACAAAATATTTGGTTGAGATAAAAATGATGTGGACAAATATGTAGATATAGAGGACAATGATTTTGATGTTCTTAATTGGTGGAGGGTTAATGGAAGTAAATATGGTACTTTGTCCAAACTTGCTAGAGATGTTATGGCAATTCAAATATCTACCGTGGCTTCAGAAAGTGCTTTCAGTATCGAAGGAAGAATCCTTGATCCTTTTCGTAGTTCTTTAACCCCTAAGATGGTAGAAGTTTTTGTGTGCACTCAAAATTGGCTTAAAGATTCTCCAAGTATGGATAGATTCTATATGGAGGATGTGGAGGAATATAACAAATTGGATGAAGGCAATATAACTAATTGTATTTCATTATTATGTTAAAATTTTGTTTGTATCAATTCTATTGTTAATTTAATCATTATTTTTTTGTAGAGCTTTTGGAATTAGTGAAACCAAATGAAGGCTAAATCAAAGTGATTCAAGCTTTTTCTATTTTTTTTAAAAGGTAAAGTACAATGTGTTCTTTTTTTAAAGGTAAAGTACAATTAGTTGTACATAGACGTATATCATTCGCTCGATTTTACTATTGAAAGTTTTGAAAAAATCAAAAGAGGAGACCATTTATTTTGAGTCGAGCTAAAAAGTTATTAAGATCTAAATTTATCATATGCTCCTCAATTTAATGTTCATTAATTCACATAAATTACTGACATTTGACTTGCTTTGTCTAAATTAGTCTGAGAGGGCAAAATACAAAACAAAAGAACATATTGGTTGTGCCTACTTTCTTACACCTGGTTCCAAAAACCATTAATTCAGCAATTATATATAATATTCACATCTTTATCACATGTTTGTTTTTGTTCACGCGTGTTGTTTTTATTTCTTTAGATTAAAATGCTCTGTATGACACAATCTTTAAGCCCAGAAGAATTTGCATCTGCAGGAAGAAAAGTAAGTCAATTTCATGACCTTGTTTTTGTGCCATTTGATGATTTTTTTGGAATGTGTTTTTGTTTTCTTGATTCTAAATTCTCTTTTTTGAGAAGGTTTTTTTTTTTTTTATTTTTTTTTTGTTTTTGTTTTTAGAATTTTTTGAAGTGTATCCGAGGGTGAAGGTGAGTGAACAAGAAGAAGATGATCAATATGCTTATGAGAAATGTTTTTTGTAGTCCTTGAAGGGTTTTTATTATTTTTTAAGATAAAGTACATTGCAGAATGTAAGTAGAGTTCTGGATCGTGGTTCTCATCACAAGCTTTGTTAGGGTCTTTGGATTATTGTATTATTTTCAACTTTTAATTGGATAATGATGGATGACTGTAATAATTTTTATTGTTGGATTACCGTAATATTTTATTTTAATTCTACTTTTAGTGTTGGATGGTAATCTTGAATTATTTGGGATGTGAAAATGTATTTTTCTTTTTAGGCTCTCTTATTATTTTTGAATGTGAGAAATTTTAATTTTTTCGAACTCTTTTGGTGTAGGTGAATTGAGTGGTTTTTCTTTTTTCAATTCATGTTTTGAAATTAAAAAAATATTTGTTTTGTAATGGGCTCTCTTTTCTTTTCTTTTTTAATGATAATTTACTAGAATTCTTGAATTTGATAAGCAGCCCAAAATAAAATAGGATGAGAAGGCAAAAAAAAAAAATTTAAACTACCATTATTTGGGCTTAAAACCCGACCCGAACTGGCCTGATTTGGATCGGGTCGATTTTTGTTACCGACCTGGGTCGGTTTCAAATATGGGCCAAATGGTCCAGATCGGGTCGGTTGGTCCAAAATTGGGCCCAACCCAACCCAATACCCAGCCCTAGATAGAATCACACCCAAATCGCTCCAATTAAATTTTTTGTTGAAAACATTTCGAGAATAAGTTGGGTTTGGTTGAACCTAACTTGACTGCTAGCTTGTATTCTATTTCTCACTATTAGTCCCAATAAAACACATTCAACTAGTCGAGGCACATTTGGTAGGAAGAAAAAGTTGCCTTAAGTAATGTGCGAAAGCTAGCAATGAGTAATCTCACCTTATGTATCACTAATATGTAAGAGATGATCTACTAGGACAAAGGATTTCCTTAGTCGTCGTAGAGCAAAAACTACCTAGTGTAATGACATTGAAAAAAATAAAGAGAATAAGAAAGATCTTAGAAATAATATTGCAGTAGTAAATGCTCCAAAACCTGGCTATGTATTGAACATAGAAAGGTGGATATGGGAGTACAAGCTGGTCAGTTACTCTGTGCGCCAAAATATTGTTCTTGCTTTACCCTTTGCTCTATATTGGATAATATGGGAATCTGTAAAGTATTAAAATTGTTAAAGTGTGCTATGTGAGCGAGGGGAGTTAAAGTGGCTCACATCATTGCAATTGATAGGTTAGAGGACCAAACATTTTTTGTTTGTATATTCTAATCCGATTTGCTATATGGTGATATGGAGTAGGTAAAGGTATACATACAAACACTCGAAAAATTTGATGTACGGTTTGTTGAACACATGGAGCTATTACATATATCTTCCAATGTTTGATAATTTGTGGAAATCCTGCGATTGGATGATCTATTTGAGAAGAACGTTTGGAATGCTCTACCGAGTTAAAAAGTATTTAGAAATATTTTTCTAAGTTGTAGTTTAATTCTTTTTGTTGGAATAAACGGGTCGTCTATGTGGGTTGACCCGACCCGACCCAAGTTGCATGTAAATGTTTTGGAAGGAGGAGTTAAGACTTGATTTGAATCTTAACTCCTCACTACATGTAACTTCCAAATAACTCCACACCTCTACATATTCTTTGAATATGGAAGTTCAAATTCGTGCATGAACAAGAGGAGAGAGTGAGATATACATGAAGGGTGTGGCTTGAAAAATAACTCAAAATTTTGGTTCTTGGATTGTGGATATTAAACTTTTTCATTGTGATTGAGTTTCGGACCAAAGAGAAGCATTTTGATCACATAGCAAACAAGTATATAAGACAAGTGATTCAACTTTTTTGATCTTAGATTTTCAAGTAAGTTCTACCAATTTCGAATTCGGTAGAAGCATGTTATAAGGATTATTACATTGGTATCAGAGCCATATCAAGTTGTTTCCTTGCATTTTAATATGCTGAAAATGCTTTGGTATGAAAATAGATGCAAGAAATCCGAATTCATGTCATTTGTGAAAGCATGAAAACACTTTAATGGCACATTATGAAATACTCAACATTAATTCGTGAAATTTATACCATATGTTCATGTCATGATGTAGAACATTTATACAAAATTTCACATAGTTTGGATTTATATTTCAAGAAAAAATCGAAACCCTAGTTAAAATAACAACAATTTCATAACATGATCGTTTTTGGTTCACTATTTTTTGTGTTATGAAATTGGTATGGTTAGAAAGGTATTTCCATGATATTTCAAACAGTATAAAGAACTCCTAATTTGGACTTAAAACAAAGGAGTTATGATGTTTTAAAGTTTCGGCCATTTGTAGGAAATTTTGCTATTTTTATTGAAGAAGATGAACAGTGTTTTTGCATTTCTTCACTCTCCATCCGTTATGTTGTTGTCCCAAATACTATATTATGTATGTTCATTTTGAAATCTGACCACACAGATGAACTCAAAACGTCAAAATTAGAGGAATAGAACTCAAGAAGTCACCGGAAACTTCCCATATGGTGGCGAGTGTGGTACTCTCTCCGACTGCCGAGAGTGGGAAAGAGTTCTTTGATAAAAAAAAAAAAAAATCTGCATGTTTTGAAAAGTTAACGTGCATGAGGAATTTGGAAAATTTGAAAATTGCTTAATACCCTCCTTAATATTTTGAAATTTTCAATTAGATCCTCATATTTTTTTTGGAATTAAGAAAAAAAAAAGAGGAAGGCAGATTTTGTTTCGACGCGTGAGATGGCGTGAGGGACTTTTCCGTAATTCTGAATTTTTCAGAATGGTCTCCATAATATTTTGGATTTATTATTTGAGTTCAATATAATTTTTTCTTATGAAAATATTTTTTTAGTATTTATATTTAAAGAAAATTCATTTATATATACATAATAAATATTTTCTAAGTGAATTAAAATTCTGAAAATTTTATATTAAATCCAGAATATTTGATTGAGGGTTCTATTTCCTAGTGGGAGGTTTTTCGAGATGCTCCAATAATTTTTTTTTATTGCGCGTTCTTGAGTAGTGTGGGTCTAAATTTGGTTATGTGATCCATTTGAATCGTTCTCGTCTTCTCGTGCTTAATCAGATATGGTTGAATTTATGTACATATTTAGCATCCTTGGAAGGAAGGTTAAAATATTATGGGCTAAAGAACGTGTTGAAAAGCTACGAGCTAATCAAAATTGTGAAATGGATTTAAGACATAACCTAGTACAATACATAAAGTATCTCGAAGCAATGCGCTTAGAAGTAGTGCATCTGGGACAATATATTTGTGAGGAGAAAAAAATGTTTCAAGTCATCTTTCAATGCATAATCGCATGTGTACATATAACATTTTTTTCTATGTTTTAGTGCATACGGTCAAAATGTCTTGTTTACATAGTACATGTTTAATTGATTTATTCAGTGGAAATTCTAAGGTTTGATTAGTTTATGTAATTCTCACCTAGAAATATTGTTTTTGTATTATAAAATTAATTTTTGTGATAATTAAACATTAGGATAATAGATAATGATTGGGAACTTAGTGAACTTTCGACTTTATGCCTAGTGTTAAATTATCATAAAATTTAATTTGTATGAGTGCAAAATGACTCGTGTGCATAAATGGACATTTATATGATTGTCTCTAAAAATTTTGACAGACCATGGCATCTAAGAATATCATTGTTGACCTAAATAAGGGTGACAAATTGAATGGCGATAACTATAACACTTGGCGCCATAAAATTTGGTATATGCTGGATGAACAGGATTGCCTTGAGGGCATTAACCACGTGATGGAGGACCCAAGTGTGGGTCAGACTATTCAACAAAGAAGAGATCATGAAACTTACCAAGCATGGAAAAAGAAAGATTCTACTGCACGTGGGATTTTGGTAAGTTCTATTGCGAATGATCTCATTCACGAGTGTGAGCAATTTCCAACTGCTCATGATATCTAGGTGTATCTGAGAGAAAAATATGGTGGTACTAGCGTGACTAGGCTCAGACAGTTGACTATCAAGTTTGACACTTATAAAAAGTCTCATGATCACAATATCAGATTATGTGAGGATTATGTCTACCATGATCGTGGAGTCAAGTCGGTGGTCATATTCTCTTTGATGAGCAACAAGTTCAGGCTTTGATCCGCTCTCTTCCTGATAACTGGGAACATTTGAATCAAGCTTTGATCCGCTCTCTTCTTGATAATTGGGAACATCTGAAAGTCAATCTGACTCATAATGATAACATCAAAATTTTGACATCGCCCGCGCATGTTGAACTAGAGGATGAGCGGCTTGGAGCAGCTAAATCTCTAGGGCGTACTTTTGTAGTTGAGTCTAGTTCTAGCAAAGCTTCGGGCTTTAAGCGTAAGAAGAACTGGAACAAAGGCGAGAAAGGAAAAGGAAAAGAGACTGGATAGGGACCTAAAAAGAACATGCCTAAATGCAACAAAAAGGGAAAATGGTTTGGTAAGAAGAAAGACAAGAGCAAGTTGAAGTGCTTCAACTGTCAAGTGCTGGGTCACTTTGCTCGGGATTGCCCTGAGCCAAAGAAGGTAGCTATTGTTAATACTTCTTTTAGTGCTGTTTATGTTTATAGAAATGTTTTACTTATTGAATCCTATCCTATGTGGATTGTAGACTCAGGAGCGACAGACCATATAACCAGGGATAGAGAGGCGTTTGTGGAGTTTCGTCGATTTTCAGCTGGTACAAAATGGATATATGTCAGTAACGATGATAGAGTGGAGGTGAAAAGAACTAGTACATGCAAGCTGTATTTGCGTGGTGGCCGTACTATTCTCCTTCATGATGTCCTGTTTGTACCAGGAATACGACGGAACTTAATTTTAGTTAATGTTCTTTTAAGATTAGGTTTCAGTTTGAATTTTAGTGGTACTTTTGTTCGTATTAGCAATGGTGATGTATATTATGGATCTGGATATTTATCTGGTGGTTTTCTAGTGTTGGATTGTGAACCAAACACTTATAACTATTATGTTAATCGTTGTTTTTCTATGAATGTATCTTCTTCTAAAGATGTGAATGTTGATACATGTGTATGGCATACTAGATTAGGGCATATTGGACAAGAGAGAATGAATATGTTGGCTAAAGAGGGCTTACTAGGTTCAATCTCTAAGGTTTCATTGCCTACTTGTAAGCATTGTCTAACAGGAAAAACAACACAAAAATCATTCGGTAAGGCTTTGAGAGCCGAACTTCCATTGCAATTAGTCCATTCAGATATATGTGGTCCTATGAATGTGAGGGCAAGACATGGAGCCTCTTATTTCATTACTTTTATAGATGATTTTACGCGGTATGGTTATGTTTATTTGATTTCTTATAAGTCAGAGGCATTATAATGCTTTAGACGATTTTTAAATGTGGTAGAAAATCAAATACATAGAAAGGTGAAAGCCTTAAGAACTGACCTAGGGCGTGAATATCTATCCGATGAGTTCAAAGAACTATGTAATGATAAAAGAATTATTAGGTAGTTAACTATTCCTAATACACCACAACAAAATGGTGTTGCTGAGAGAATGAATATAACATTGTTTGAAATGGTGAGGTCCATGATAGAGCAAGGTAACTTACCTATTTCTTTTTGGGGAGATGCTTTGTTAACTGCGACTTACATCCTTAATAAAGTTCTCTCAAAATCGGTACCTACAACACCGTATTAGCTTTGGACAGAAGATCACCTGATTTAAGTTATCTTAGACCCTGGGGATCAGCGGGATACATCCATGATTCTTCAAGTAAAGTTGGAAACTTGGGTCCAAGAGGCAAGAAATGTATCTTTATAAGATACTCAGTCCAGTCCAAAGGATATGTGTTTCTAGGTAAAAATCAAGATGGGACTATAACTGAGATAGAGTCACGTGATGTGACAGTCCTTGAGAATGATTTTCCTAACAGAGGAGAAATTAAAAAGGAAGAACCTTTGTTTAAATTAGATGATAGAGCTGTCTTCGATAAATCGATTGAGGTGCAAGAAGATGCACTTCCACCTTCTGATCCAAATGGGAGAAAATTGTCTCCAAGTGACAAGGTCACTATGGAACTTCCACTTCATAAGAGTACTAGGAAAAGTATGCCTAAACGTCATTTTGAAATTGAAGGGCAAGCTTTTCTAGTATCTTTAAAAGAAGATGAAGAGCCTAGATCTGTTCATGAAGCTCTATCTGGCCCTGCAAATGAAAAGTGGAAGAAAGCAATGGAAGATGAGATGAAGTCTATGAAATCTAATCAAGTGTGGGACTTGATTGATCTTCCGTCTAGTCGGAAAGCTATTGGGAACAAATGGGTTCTCAAGATAAAGCGAAGGGCTGATGGGTCCATAGAGAGGTATAAAGCTCGCTTGATGGAAAAATGTTATATCCAACAAGAGGGTATAGATTATGAAGAAACTTTTTCACCCAAGAGTGAGATTTACTCATTCACCTGCTCTTAGCCATAGTGGCACGTTTAGATTTAGAATTACATCAAATGGACGTAAAGACTGCTTTTCTCAATGGAGAATTGGATGAAGAAATCTACATGCAACAACCAGTAGGTTTCGTCAAACAAGGCTAAGAGAATAAAGTTTGTAAATTGTAAAGATCAATATATGGCCTAAAACAGTTTTCGAGACAGTGGTACTTGAGATTTGACAAAGCGGTAATCTCATATAACTTTGTTGTGATGGGCGAAGATCACTGTATTTATGTGAAAAGGTCCAATGAAAAATTTGTAATTTTATCTCTTTACGTAAATGATATCTTATTGGCTGGAAATGATAAGGAGTGTGTTGAGACCGTTAAGAAATGGTTGTCTTCTAATTTTGAAATGAAGGACATGGGTGAAGTAAATTACATATACTTGGTGTTAAAATCCATAGAGATCGTTCTAAGAGACTTTTTTCTCTGTCACAAGAGTCATATATAAAGAATGTTCTTGAACGTTTCAAAATGGAAAATTGCAACCCAATTGATACTCCTATATCTAAAGGTGAAACTCTAAGTCTACGGATGTGCCCTAAGACTCCTGAAGAAAAAGAAGAAATGTCCAGAGTATCGTACTCCAGTGCGGTTGGGAGTTTGATGTATGCTATGATGTGTACTCGTCCAGATATTTGTTATGCCGTTGGTCTGGTCAGCAGGTATCAATCTAATCCTGGAAGAGGACACTGGAAAGTAGTCAAGAGGATATTAAGATACTTGAAAGGTACTGCTGATTATTCCTTATGTTATCAAGGAAATGATTTGGGCTTAAAAGGATACACAGATGCTGACTAGGGTGGAGACCTAGATAAGCGCAAGTCAACTTCTGGATATGCATTCTTGCTTAATAATGGCTCCATATCTTGGAGTAGCAAGAAACAAACATGCATTTCTTTATCTATAAGAGAAGCCGAATTTGTGGCTTGTGCTTCAACAGTACAAAAAGCTGTTTGGTTAAAAAGATTCTTTCAGCATCTAAGAGTCCTTAGTGGTGATATGGGACCTACGTTAATTTATTGTGATAGTCAAACTGCTATTGCATATACGAAGGATTTAAAGTATCACAGCAGAACCAAACAAATTGATACAAAATATATTTTTGTAAGACACATCATAGCAAAGAAAGAAGTGACTTTGCAATACATTTCTACGCATAATATGGTAGCTGATCCATTTACCAAACCGATACCTAGAGATGTCTTTATGACTCATGTTAAATCTCTAGGATTGCGTAGAATTTAGTTACATATATTGTAAACTCTTGAATGTCCATTAATGAACAATGTTTTGAGTTCATATATTATGTGTTATCTATTATTGTGATTAATAGATAATTGATTTTTATGCACACAGAAAGTATGTCCAACAGGTTGAGATTGGCTTACTTACACGAGCAATCGCCTTAGACAATTTTAGGTTGTGCTGGGATGAGACGAAGTGATCATGTTCTGTACATGATCTAGTCGCCTTGATGAGATATCGAGATGAGATTACTATAAGTAGTCAAAATGGATTCCACTATCCGTTAGACCCGTTTAATAGCCAGATTAAATTCTCGAATGGGTTTTGCTTTGAGAAATGAATATAAGGAGAATTCAAGTTAGGTATCAAGGATACCTGAACTAAAATCTGTACGGTGTGTTTTAATTTACAGAATATGACATACACCCTGAAAATAGAGAAAACACCGTAGCACGTGTTTCATACCGCGTGTGCTTTTACAACCAATATGGGGTAAATGAGTGAATGGAACCTGCTTCCTCATTGTGTGAGACCCCGTGGTTTACATAACCTTATGTATACCCTTATGACTTTTGACTATTTTCTCAAGATTTTATTTCAGTGTTGCTACTTTAGCATGTTGCCAATAACTACGATTGATTCGGTTTGATGGAACATGTCTAGGAAAGCAACTGATTTAAAGTTTAATAATTTGAGTAAGGAAGGAAAATCATTTTGATCAACATTTTATTTGTATTCACCGGCCGGATAATTGTGTTGACCATGTAAGGTTTACAACACAATTATGAATACAAGAATTAAGTATGGAGTTCAAGTATGTTCCATAAATATTTGAGGGATCGGAAATATTTGAATTAGTGTTGGAAAATGATTTGGGGTATAACGAGAAAAATATTTCCTCTGGTAGAGCTGCTATATATCCCTAACATGTGTATGGCATTGTGTGCACTTTTAATAAACTCGCTGGTCACACGATCCATTTACCAGTATGAACTTTGAGATATTGAGATAAATCTAATTGATATTATATTAGATTAAGGTCAACACCATCATGTGCGAGTGGGAGATGTTGGAATAAATGGGTCGTCCATGTGGGTTGATCCGACCCGACCCAAGTTGCATGTAAATGTTTTGGAGGGAAGAGTTAAGACTTGATTTGAATCTAACTCTCCACTACATGTAACTTCCAAATACAACTCCACACCTCTACATATTCTCTGAATATGGAAGTTCAAATTCGTGCATGAACAAGAGGAGAGAGTGAGATATACATGAAGGGTGTGGCTTGAAAAATAACTCAAAAATTCGGTTCTTGGATTGTGGATATTAAAATTTTTCATTGTGATTGAGTTTTGGACCAAAGAGAAGCATTTTGATCACATAGCAAACAAGTATACAAAGCAAGTGATTCAACTTTTTCGATCTTGGATTTTCAAGTATGTTCTACCAATTTCGTATTCGGTAGAAGCATGTTATGAGATATTACACTTTTTACTTTTATTTTGCTCGAAGAATAACAAATGTTTAAGTTTAGGGCTATTGATAAGTGTAATTTTTACACTTATTTTAGGCATTGAATATATCATTTGTGGGTCGCTTAGTTCGATTTGCTATTGATTTCTTCTTGTTTTTGTTTGTTTTAGGATAGATCGGAGTTTGACGAAATTGACGAATTGAGGATGAAAATAGTATTATCAATGGAGATTGAACGAGTTGGTGAATAAATGAAGAGCGGGGAGATCTAAAAATATACGAAGAGGCCAAAAAAAAAAAAAAAAATAGAAAATGGATTTTTGCTGCTCAGCTCGAAGCCACGAGTGGAGCACCAGAAAGTTCCTGCATCTAATTTGAGACCTCGTAATATAATTTGAGACTGTGAAGTAGTTGTCCATGTATCGGACTAAAAGTTGGAAAACTGACTTTTGAGGGTGTTTTAGGTATTTTAGTAGCACATTTTTCAAGGAAACACAAAAGACCATACATACTTGATATTTTAGTCAATCTAAGGTTGACAACTTTGGCTTTAAATGAGACTAGAACACAAGTTTCGAACCCAGGGTTTGGAAGAAGACGAGGTAAAGAAGTGAAGAAGTAGGAGAGGGCTCGTGCACTTAGAAGTTTCGCCCATGGTTTCATCGTCAATCATCGTTTTCTTCTATTTGAAATTTAGAACCCGTTAATGGACATCTTTTTAGTCAATTTTTGTTTTACTCAAACAATGTTTAACTAAATTCAATTGTTAGGATAATAGATGTAGCCAAGTTTTGATGATTTAATTTCAATTACCTCGCGTCTTTAAGCTTGAGTTTCTATTAAATTTCTCTTGTGGTTTGGAATTGCTTTTCTTATTTCTGGTCAGTCTATGGTTTGTTTGTGAATTATGTTGAAACCGAGAGGTAAAATACATGTTTTTGCACGTGAATACGTTAACTTAATTGTTAGTTTGAATTCAGTTTAATAAAAATCACCAACCCATTGACCATTCCCTGTTACTTGTAGTACCATGCACATCAAATAATTAGTTAGAATTAATTAGGTCAATACTCATTAGCTCAATTCTCGTGAAAACGATACTCTACTCTTATAATTTACTACTTGTCACGATATTGTGCACTTGCTATTTTTACGAATAACCATAACTCTTATTTTATCATTTTCGGTTCTATGGTACCACATAATGATTACGTAAAAAATCAGTTACACTACCGTTGTCAACTATGAAATTTACCTGATTTATTCAATTTAAAATCGAAGTTGTATTAATGTTGATACACATCAATGCTGCCAAGTTGTAAGTAGTATTTGCATCTCCTTGGCATACAAGAGACAACGTGCATGTTAAAACTTTACCCATAATTTACAACTCATAAATGCACAAAACATTTGATGATAGAAAAAACTAATAACTATATGAAGGTTTTGCTTATAGAAATTGGGAAAAACTATTTGCAGTGACTCAAATGACTCTGATAAACTCTACAATAAAATCTTGTTAAATTAATTAAATTTTCTAGTCCTAGCTAACTGAATTAATTACTTCGGAAAATATATAAGATAATAATTTTAATTAAATAAATAAATAATGAATGATCATAATTAATATTAAGAAACTTTTTATTTTTCAAATTCAATTTTCTCAATCCAAATCTTTCTCAAATGCATATTCCTAAGATCGTTTTCTCTTTCTTTGTACTCAATTTGAATTCAACCCCATCCTCCATTTTTTCGAATGCTCTTTCTTTGTACTCAATTTGAATTCAACCCCATCCTCCATTTTTTCGAATGCATAGACCGCATTTGGTAAAAAGTATTTATTTAAGGCTTGAAGGGCTTCTTTTGAAGAAATAGTTGATAAAACATAGCTATCATCTCAATTATGATCATTGTGGGTATAGTCATTAACTCTCAAATAATCTCTTCTTCCGTACGTAAGCGATTTTGTCCCCATATTATATTCACTCTAATCTATGCTACATCTAAAAGGTTGTAAAAGAGATAAACATTTTTGGACCAGAATATCCTATTCATATTTTAGATTTTCTAATTTGGCCTTGATTAATTTAAAATGCATATAAAATTGGTTCAATTAAATCTTAATTAAGACCTTTAAATTCTCCAACTATTCATCTACCCCCACCCCTTTATTTCATGATTTGAATATAATTAATTGGAAATAATTTGTGATAATTAGAAGGTTAATTAAGCTTTAGCAACACATGAAATGTAAGAATGTCACAATATGAAGAAGGGATGTTGTGAAATTTTAAAGGCTGTGTTACTGCAAAAGAAGGCTATTTAAATGTTGAATATTGTATCTAAATGTAAGAATAGACTTTTTTAAGGGTAGAAAGCTCTTTGATGCATTATCACTCTCACACACAATACATAAAAAGAGGTTTTTCACATTCTAGAATTTCGTATGAAAATCTTCTCAGTTGGTTTTGCGCTAATCAATCAAGTGTTACTGCATTGATGATATGTGAAGATACGTTTATTCATGATTATATTCCTAATAAATATAACCTTCACTGATTGATTTTCATTGTATGCAAAAATAACAAGTTTGATGAAGTTTGTTTTGTGCGTGATTTGATGTTGAAAAGAAGAAAATTTGAAAGCAAGTCTATACAGAGGTTTATGACGTAGGCAATGTGAGAAAGCTGAGTTTTAGTTCATCGTCATTGTCATCCTTGTAAGATTCACCAACTTTAAAATATATATATTACTTGATAATATATTATTAGCATAAAATTATTATATTTTACTAAATAATCAAATTCATTGAATAAAATGTCGTAAAATAATTTCTCAATTTCAAACAAAACGTGTTATCAAGTTTTCTACTTTGAGAAATATTTTTTCAGAATGACATACCAAATATGTTTTCAACAATCATAAAACTGAAAATTGAAAATGAATTCAAAACTCAAAACTGAAAGACAAAGAGAATGGATTCTAACATTTTAAAAGTTTCCGTCAACCTAAGTTTCATCAACCCAAAATGTTATTTGCCAAATATGAAGACTAGATAGACAACCCTTTGCTCGATGTTTTTCATGAATTTTGATAATAATTTGTAACACCTGCTTAATGTTTTTTATTTTTTAAAATGATTAAATGAAACTTGGATACTGCAATGGAAACTAATTAAAACTCATACAAACCTAGTAATCATTGTTGAAACGAATGAAAATATATACCTCATTTTTAATGAATCTTGGTCCAAGTGGCAGCAGATTGCTTCAAAACCTATATTGACAGTAAATAAATTATGACTTTTAACCACGGCATACAACAAATTGTACCTAACAAAAAACTAAAACAAGATAGAAAGGGAATCTAACCTCCCAATAATTTGACATTTGGAGATATCAAAAACCTCCCAATAGAAAACTCAATGTTGTAGAAATTCATTCATCCCCCATTTTGCATTCTTTGTTTGGATTTAAATACCTTTGCTGTCTGCAATAATACCTTTTGCACTGACAAAATAAAAATTAGTCATTCATTGCCGCTGCAGCATCATCAAGATTCACATATCAAAGAGCCATAGGAGTGAAAAATATGGGCACTTAAATCACTCCCGTGGAAACCTTAGAAAAAGTTTTGTGAATCTTGATGGTGACGCATCAGCAATAACCGACTGGGGTCTTCAACTCGACTTCGATCCACGAACAGCTTAAAGGCGAGTGAGAGAGAACATGATAACGGAAGAGATGGATTGATGTTTGTTGTCCCAACCAATCTTTTAGTACCAACACCAATAAGGAAATGGGTAAAACTATTGGTATCCCGTAATAAAGAACCTCTATGTGTAACCTTTTGCTCAATTGAAACATTGTACAACTCAGGTTGAGAAGGGGTAAGAGTGCAATTATATATTATAGGGTTGATGTGAGCATTGAATGAGAGATTTAAGGACTGGTTGGTGCCAAAGAGATCTGCTTACAATATGATGAGATAACAGTTAACCATCGCAATCTTAGGTACCAAATTTTTTCAGAAACTTTATTACTTACTGAGTCAGAAGAATTCCACATATGTTAAGGGAATTAATTTATTGTATCTCCAAATGGAAATGAAAAATTACCCAATATTGTAGGACGGGAGGATTTGTTGCGTACTGCACAAGCATTTTGAATTTCGGAAAATTGTTTTTCATACTCACAAATTAGGGTTTCATGTCAAGATTGCATGTGTTCATTTTAATTTTACATTTTTAGCCACTCATCTGACGTTCAAACCCGAACAAGTCTTATCTCAGTTGGTTCTCTTAATATGTGAAAGTTTTAGATCCACTATCTTATCAATATCAAACTGTTGATGTAAAAAAATATTCTCAACATATAGGCTAAAATAAAAGTCCAAAATAGGAGGCCCAAGCATGAAGCTTGAAGGAATTATCATGACGAGACCCAGAATTGTCCAAACATAGGATCGAAACGCTGCGGTTTCTCAGCCACCACAGGGTCTTAGCCTTTCGTCGGTAGGACCTTTATTGCTAAATGTTCCACCCCAAGGTCCTAGCCCTCCACCAATAGGGCCCTCACCGCCAAGGGCTCCTTCCCAAGCTCTTAACTTTCCAATAATGGAAACACCGCCAACGACAACTCCACCGCTGGCTCCAGTTTCTTTTGCTCCACCTTCTACACCCCACTTCCATTCATTGATATCTAGCCCAAATACACATTGGGAGCAACCGTCATGGGTGCCCACGCCTACTCTGTCACCAGTGTGAAGCCTGGAGCAGCAATTAGAAGATATGATGGGTCTCAAAATAGCTGAGGCTATGTCCAAGAAAAGTAGTAGGCAACAATCTATGGTGTTGGAAGAATATCATTTTTCCCTAGAAGTGATGGCAGTCTCCTTGCCACAAGACTTCGAACAGCCAAAGATGGAGAAGTATGATGGATCCTCTGATCCTATCGATCACCTCAGGGCTTTTGTCGACTTAATGAGGTTGCGAGCCACCCCTGATGCGATTTTGTACATGGCTTTCCCGCCAACATTTAGATGGGAGGCAAAGGACTGGATGCAACTCTTCCTCCAAAATCCATCCACACGTTTGAAAATTTTCTAATCAGTTTACTGCATACATTGCAGTAGCAAGCGGGCTAAGAAGATAGTTATTGGACTAATGCAATTGACCCAAGACAAAGACAAGCTGCTGAAAGATTTCATTGCCCGGTTCAATAGGGCCACACTGAGAATCAAAGATCTACAGATGTCTGCTATAGTCACAGCCATGATGAGTGGAACTCGAAGTCGCCCTTTCAAGATGTCACTTTCCAAAAACCCGTCTGATACGATGCATGAGTTACTAAGGAGATGGGATAAGTATGTGGACGCTGAGGAAGCATATTTCATTACCAAAAGCATGAAAGATCAAAAAGAACTTGAGTCTAACAAAAGAAAGACTCGGATGAGCCTGAACTCGAGATGATAAAGGCAAGCAGAACATAAACCATCTAAGGCAGATAAATGATGAGTGTACCAAGGAAGGATCCAGCTAGCTAGAAAGTTCGTGCACCTACTGGACCGGACCTGCAACAAAAACATTCTCAACTACTGCAACGGTCAAACAAAGTGATAAGCCTAAAAAAATGAGGCGTGGCAAGCCTAAAAAAAGGCTAGGCGATGAGCAAGCCTGTCTGAAAAAAAGACTAGGCAATGAGTCATGTGTGCAAAATAAGTCTATGCGAAGAGTCTTGTATGAAAATAAGGCTAGGTGATAAGTCCTGTCTAAAAACAAGGCTATGCGATAAGTCCTATCTGAAAACAAGGCTAGGCGATGAGTCCTGTCTGAAAAACAAGGTGAGGCGATGAGCTTATGTCCAAAAAATAAGGCGATAAGCCTCTGTTTAAAATCAAGGCGATGAACCTCTATTTAAAAATCAAGGCGATGAACCTCTGTCTAAAAAACAAGGCAAGGCGATGAGCCATTGTCTAAAAATCAAGGCGATGAGCATATGTCCGAAAATAAACGCGATGAGCCTCTGTCCGAAAAACAAAGTAATGAACCTTTGTTTAAAAATCAAGGCGATAAGCCCTATCTAAAAATCAAGGTGATGAGCCTCTATCTGAAAAATTTAGAAGGGAGCAGGTACGGTAGATTATTTCTACTTTCCATTGACGACAGTCTATGAAAAGTATAGGTGCTTATGATAATAGAAATAATGACAGCTGATATATGTTGTCTGCCAATAGTGATACATCCTGATATGCCCACCTCAACGATTCGCATGCCACACCAGCTCGCCCACCTCGTTGGTCTCATAAGCTCACATCCTATGAGATAGACAAAGAACAGCAACCCAAAGACCGACAAATACCACCAAAGAATTGGAAAGATGAAACATCCTTCATTAACTCCTAATAATGAGGAAGATGAAAAGACACATGCCATTAAAGGCTATTAAAGGCCATAACTGTAGGTCACCTATATAAATAGAGGCCAACTCTCAGGTAAAAACACAACACACATACTCAATATTGTTATTCTACATATTTGAGTTTAATCAAGTATTTATTATCACACTGGAGTGGACACAGGAAAAAAAAGCACCGCCACCTTTTGCAGGTCTTCACCACTGTCGCCGCCGTACTCAGAAGAAGAGAAAAATATTTATCATCAATTGGCGCTGTCTGTAGAAAACCGCACAAGAAGTCATAGCTCAAACTAGAAGAGCTAGAAATGTAATCGCTCCACCAGCCCCCATCGGGAGATGTAGACACCGAGTCTAACGCCGCCACTAATCACCCACAACAAGAATTTGCCTCTTCCACTCAACTTACAGCACTGCAAGCTCAAGTGGCGGCCTTAACGGCTCTACTCTAGAATTGGAACGTTGTGGATTCTCAGCCACCACAGGGTCCTAGCCTTCTGTCGGTAGGACCTTCATGGCTAAATGTTACGCCCCAGGGTCCTAGCCCTCCAACAGTAGGGCCCTCACCGCCAAAGGCTCCTACCCAGGCTTCTAAGGAAATGGGATAAGTATGTGGATGTTGAGGAAGCATATTTCATTACCAAAAGCATGAAAGATTGAAAGAAACCTGAGTCTAACAAAAAGAAGACTTGGGACGAGCTCGAACCTCGAGATGATAAAGGCAAGTAGAACATAAACCATCTAAGGCGGATAAA
The DNA here is from genome assembly GCA_023638005.1 of Forsythia suspensa. Lineage (NCBI taxonomy): Eukaryota > Viridiplantae > Streptophyta > Magnoliopsida > Lamiales > Oleaceae > Forsythia > Forsythia suspensa. Next base: position 43,677,553 of record CM042674.1, read on the forward strand.
TGATGAGTGTACCAAGGAAGGATTCGACTAGTTGAAAAGTCCTGGTGCACTTACTGGACCTGACCTGGGACAAAAACATTCTCAACTACTGCAACGGTCAGACGAGGCGACAAGCCTTAAAAAAAATTAGGCTAGCCTAAAAAAAAGAAAGGTTAGGTGATGAGTCCTATCCGAAAACAATGCTAGGCGATAAGTTCTGTCTAAAAAACAAGGCTAGGCGATGAGTTCGTCTAAAAAAAAACTAGGCAATGAGTTCACTGGAAAAAAAAGCTAGCTAAGCAATGAGTCCCGAAAACAAAAGCGATAAGTCCCGAGAAAATGAGAGGCGATGAGCCTCTGTCTTAAAAACAAAGCGATGAGCCTCTATTTAAAAATCAAGACGATGAGCCCCTGTCTAAAAATCAAAGTGATAAGCCTCTGTCTGAAAAATAAGAAGATGAGCCTCTGTTTGAAATTCAAGGCGATAAGCCTCTATCTGAAAAACAAGGCGAGGCGATGAGCCCCTGTCTAAAAAATAAGGTGAGGCAATGAGCCCCCTGTCTAAAAATCAAGGCGATGAGTCTCTGTCTGAAAAATTTAGAGATGAGTAGGTGCGGTAGATTATTTCTACTTTCCATTAACGACAGTCTATGAAAAGTAGAGGGACTTATGATAATAAAATAATGACAGCTGCTATATGTTGTCTGTCAATAGTGGCACGTCCTGGTATGCCCACCTCAACGATTTGCCCGCCTCATCAGCTTGCCCACCTCGTTGGTCTCATAAGTTCGCCTCCTACAGATAGACAGTAATAATCCAACTGTCGTTAGGTTAGCCAGACAGACAACCTAAAGACTGATAGTCACCACCAACAATTGAGAAGATGAAACATCCATCATTAAATCCTAATAATGAGAGAGATGAAAGGACACATGCCATTAAAGGCCATAACTGCAGGCCACCTATATAAATAGAGGTCAACCCCCCAAGTAAAAACACAACACACATACACAATATTGTTATTCTACATATTTGAGTTTAATGAAGTACTGATTATCATATCGGAGTGGACACGGAGAAAAGAAGCTCCGCCACCTTTTACAGGTCTCCACCACTGTCGTCGTAGTACTCGAAGGAGGAGAAAAATATTTATCATCAATAAATCTGAAACTAAATCATGATTTCTCCGGAATAAGCATTGAACTTAAGTAATTAAATTTACATACAATAACAAAACTTGAAAAGACATTGAAAATCCACGTATAGCACGTTGAAAAAACACCATGATTTCTCCTTATTTATCACTTTAATCCTTAGACAATCGTTGAATGAAGAATGATTAGCAAAAATTTAGGTTTTGACTGAACACACCCGGTAAGCACTTGAAAACTTGACATTACGATTATGTTTTTGTTGCAAACCCAAGGCCAATATATATGCTTATGGCATGTTTCTAGGGGTTTAAAGAGATAAAAGAAGTGGTGGAAGGCTACTGAAAAGAGGGCTGAGAAAAGGGTGGCGAATTCTACTTTTCCTTACTTTTGAAAGTAGTTTTTTATTATGTGAATGCATGTATGTGTAGGGAAAGAATGAAAGTGTTTAACTAAGAATAAAATAGCTGAATACATTTATGATTAAACTATAGACTTTGGATGGGCAAGGGAATTCACAAAATCTTGTTGATGTAGGACATTATCATATCATTGTTGTTTAATAAACAAACAAATCCGGGTAGAAAAGTGATCGGATGTAGGTTAGTATAATTATTTTGGGATTCTATCACGGTGTCCCATGCATGCACAAATACTGCTGGCCAAAAAATGTACTTTTGTTAGTTGATTCAAAAAAAGTTCTAACAATTATTCAATGCTCCATAACTATCCAAACTTATAGTTTGGTTCATCAACTAACAAGAAAGCTCATATAGGTCCAATTAACTATTAAGAAAAGCAAATTGGCTTGCATAATGACTAAACATGACAATACAACCTACCCTCCTTAAAGATAATTTTGTCCTCAAAATTTACTTTCAATTAGCAAAAAGTCTTGAGTACTTAGCTTTCATCTCATCTTCTTTTTCTCAAGTTAACTCTTCCACTCCATGGTACTAAGAGAATTCTCATGTTCCTTAGTACCTAATTCTTTCTATCTAATAGCACCATCATTGTCTCTTCATAGGTTAGATCGTGTTGTACATCTAAAGTCTGGTGGTTGAATACATGACTGGGATCTTATAAGTATCTCCTAAACATTGATATGTGGAATACATTATGTACTACTGAAAGTTTTGGTGGTAGGGCTAGTATGATACCACGTCTCTGACTCTCAAATGGTCCAACGAACCTCAATCTCAACTTTCCTTTCTTGTCAAATCTAAGTATTCCCTTCATTTGGGCTACTTTAAAAAATACTTTGTCACCGGTTTGGAACTTGAGATATTTTTTCCAGCCTGTCTTTAGCAACCTTAATTATGTCTTGAATTTTATCCATTGCATGTACTGTTTGATCTCGGGTCTTAAAATTCTTTTTTTCTCCAACCTCATCCCAATAGCTAGGTGATCTACATTTCCTGCCATATAGTGCCTCATAAGGTGTCATGCCTATGGTAGTCTAAAAACTATGATTATAGGCAAATTCTACAAATGGTAAGTGTATTTCCCAACTACCGCCAAGATCTAGTACACAAGCTCTTAATATATCTTCGAGTATCTTAATAGTCCTCTTCGATTGCCCATCGGTCTACGGGTGATATGCAGTAGTAAACTTTAGTTTTATTCCCATAGCATCTTGTATACTTTTCCAGAATTTTGACATGATCTCGAGTCTCTATTTGAAACAATAGGAATGAGAAATCCATGTAGCCTAACTATTTCTCTTACATAAATATGTGTATTGATAATAAATAATTTTCTCCTCATCCGAGCACGGTTGCGATAGTGGTGGAGACCTGCAAAAGGTGGCGGGCTTTTTTCTCCCGTGGCCGCTCGGTGTGATAATCAGTAAATGATTAAAACATATGTGCAGAATAACAATATGGAGTGTACGAGAATTGTGTCTTCCTTTTTTACCTGGGGGGTTGGCCTCTATTTATAAGGATGGCCTGCAGTTATTGATGATGGGTGCCCCTTCATCTCCCTCATTTGATAACGGGTGTCCCTTCATCTCCCTCATTATTAGGAGTTAATGAGGGATGTTTCATCTTTCTAATTGCTGAGAGATGTTTCGTCTTCCCGATAACTGATGGTAACTGTTATTCCATGGGTCGACTGCCTGACTAACTTGATAACAATTAGATTATTGCAGTCTATCTATTAGAAGTGTGCTCATGAGACCAACGAGGCGGGCGAGAAGGTGAGGTGGGCGTGCTAAGACGTGCCACCATAGATAAATAACATATAACATTCTGTCATTATTTATATCATCATAAACCCCTCTACTTCTCATAGACTGTCGTCAATGGGAAGTAAAAATAATCTGCCACACATGCTTCTTTCAAAGATTTTCAAACAGAGATTCATCGCCTTGATTTTTAAATAAATGCTCATCGCCTTGTTTTTTAGACAGAGGCTCATCGCCTTGATTTTTAAACATAGGCTCATCGCCTTATTTTTCAGACGATGACTCATCGCCTTGATTTTTTAAAACATAGGTCATCGCCTTGTTTTTCTCGCAGGCACATTTTTTTTTTAAACATAGGCTCATCGCCTTGATTTTTTAAAACATAGGCTCATCGCCTTGTTTTTCAGACAGAAACTCATCACCTTGATTTTTAAACAAAGGCTCATCGCCTTGTTTTTCAATGGTGGCTATCACCTTAATTTTTAAATAGTGACTATTGCCTTGATTTTTAAACATAGGCTCATCGCCTTGTTTTTTAATGGTGGCTATCACTTTGATTTTTAAATAGTAACTATTGCATTGATTTTTAAACATAGGTTCATCGCCTTATTTTTTAATGGTGACTATCACCTTGATTTTTAAATAATGGCTATTGACTTAATTTTTAAATAGTGGCTATTGCCTTGATTTTTAAATATAGGATTATTGCCTTGTTTTTTAATTGTGGTTATCACCTTAATTTTTAAATAGTGGCTATTGCCTTGATTTTTAAACATAGACCCATCGCCTTGTTTTTTAATGGTGGCTATTACCTTGATTTTTAAATAGTGACTATCACCTTGATTTTTAAACATAGGCTCATCGCCTTATTTTTCAATGGTGGCTATCACCTTGATTTTTAAATAGTGGATATCGCCTTAATTTTTAAATAGTGGCTATTGCTTTGATTTTTAAACATAGGCTCATCGCCTTGTTTTTTAATAGTGGCTATCACCTTGATTTTTAAATAGTAGCTATCGCCTTGATTTTTAAACATAGGCTTATCGCCTTATTTTTCAATTGTGGATATCACCTTGATTTTTAAATAGTGGCTATCGCCTTAATTTTTAAATAATGGCTATCGGCTTAATTTTTCACATAGGCTCATCGCCTTATTTTTAAATAGTGGCTATCGCCTTAATTTTTAAATAGTGGTTATTGCCTTGATTTTTAAACGCTAAGCTCATTTTTCGCTCTTGTTTTTTAACAAAAGAGCGGTGACCTTATTTTTCACAGCAGTTGGCTTTTGTTTTCAAACAAGAGTGGTGACCTTATTTATGGACTATCGGTAATGAGAAGTAGAAGTAATCTAACGAATCTGCTCATCTCTAAAAAAAATTTTTATTGCTTGGACGAGGTCACCTCGCCTAGAGTGAGCTCGCAAAAAAAATAATTTTTTTTTAGTGCTTGGGCGAGGTCACCTCGCTGAGTGAGTCAGCGTCGCTCGGGCGAGGTCGCCCGCCTGGAGTGAGCTCGCTTTGACAATTTTTTTTTCTAAGACTCTGTCTCCTCGCCTGACCTTTATAGTAGTTGAGGATATTTTTGTCGCAGGTTGGATCCAGTAGGTGCACTAGAACTTCTCAGCTAGTCAGATCATTCAATGGTGCATTCATCATTTATCCCCAGTATACAGTTTATTTTCTACTTAGTCTTTATCGTTTCGAGGTTTGGGCTCATCCCGAATCTTTCTTTTGTTAGACTCAGATTCATTTCGATCTTTCATACTTTTGGTAATGAGATGTGCTTCTTCAACGTCCACATACTTATCTCTCCTCTTTAGTAACTCATGCATCATATCCGGTGAATTTTTGGAGAGTGACATCTTGAAAGGACGACTTCGAGTTCCACTCATCATGGCAGTGACTACAATAGACATCTGTAGATCTTTGATTCCCATCGTGGTTTTATTGATCCGGGCAATAAAATCTTTCAGCAATTCGTCCTTGTCCTACGTCAATTGCATCAGACTAATAGCAGTTTTCTTAACATGTTTGCTACTGACAAAGTTTGCAGCAAAACTCTTAGAAAAATCGTCAAATGTACATATCGATTTTGGGAGAATGGTGGCTACCTAGTCTCTGGCCTCCGCCTAAGTGTTGGCGGGAAAGCTCTGCACATAATTGTATCATGGGTGGCTTGTAACCTCATCAAGTCAACAAAAGACCTGAGGTGATCGACAGGATCAGAGGATCCGTCATACTTCTCCATCTTTGACTATTTGAAGTCTCGTGGCAAGGGAACTACCATCACTTCTAAGGAAAATGGGTCTTCTTCCAACACCATGGATTGTTGCCTACTACTTTTATTGAACATAGCCTCAACTATTTTGTGACCCATCATTTCTTCTAATCTCTGTTCCAGGCTTAACATTGGTGTCTCAACCAGCGTAGGCGTGGGCATCCATGATGGTTGCCCCCAGTATGGATTTGGACTAGATGTCAATGAATAGAAGTGGGGTGCGGAAGGTGGAGCCAAAGAAACTGGAGCCTGCAGTGGAGCTGCCGTTGGCAGTGTTTCCATTGTTGGAAAGTTAGAAGTCTGGAGAGGAGCCCCTAGCGGTGAGGGCCCTATCGATGGATGGCTAGGACCCTGTGGCAGAGCCCCTAGTAGTGAAGATCCTACCGGCATAGGGTTAGGACCCTGTGGTAGTTGAGAAACCGCAATGTTCCGGTCTTGGAGTAGAGCCGTTAAGGCCGCCACCTGAGCTTGCAGTGCCGCAAGTTGGGCGGCAGAGACAAATTCTTGTTGTGGGTGATTAGTGGCGGCGTTGGACTCGGTGCCTACATCCCCGACAGGGGCTGGTGGAGCGGTTACATTCCTAGCTTTTCTGGTTCGAGCCATAACTTCTTGTACGGTTCCCACAGATGGCCCCAATTGATGATAAATAATTTTCTCCTCCTCCGACCACGGCTACGACAATGGTGGAGACCTGCAAAATGTGGCGGGCTTTTTTCTCCCGTGGCCACTCTGGTGTTATAATCAGTATATGATTAAAACATATGTGCATAATAACAATATAGAGTGTATGAGAATTGTGTCTTCCTTTTTTACCTGGGGGGTTGGTTTCTATTTAAAGGGATGGCCTGCAGTTATTGATGATGGGTGCCTCTTCATCTCCCTCATTTGATAACGGGTGTCCCTTCATCTCCCTCATTATTAGGAGTTAATGAAAGATGTTTCATCTTTCCAATTGTTGAGAGATGTTTCGTCTTCCCGATAACTAGTGGTAACTGTCATTCCATGGGTCACCTACCTGACTAACCTGATGACATTTGGGTTATTGCAGTCTATCTGTTAGAAGCGTGCTCATGAGACCAACGAGGTGGGCGAGCCGGTGAGGCGGGCGAATCGTTGAGGCGGGTGTGCCAAGACGTGCCACCATAGATAAATAACATATAGCAACCTGTCATTATTTATATCATCTTGTATACTTTTCCATCATTAATGCCATACTAACTGAAAGAAAGATGGCCGACTTTGTAAGACAATCCACTACTACTCATAGCATTGTTTCCTTTGGCAGATCTCGAAAATTCTACACGAAATCCATGATTGTGCTTCCATTTCCATTTTTCTATATCTAGTTGTATAAGCAACCTCAAAGGTCTATGGTGTTCTACTTTCACTTGTTGACTAAGGTCAAGTCAATTGTGAACTCTACTTGCCTATTTAATGATAAACATGGTAGATCTTCATGAAAAACGTCTACAAACTCCTGAACCACTGGTACATCTTTAACTTTTTGTTTATATTGGGTTTTCTAAATTGTGGTACCTTGGGTCCTAGTGATTTCTAAATGTGGTACCTTGGTACATCAAATTTTAATTACGGGATATTTGAATATGCCATTGAAAATCAAGTTGTCTTGTCTGCATTTCTTGAGAAGTACTTCTCCTGTTTATGTTGGGGTTTACAGAACTTATTTGTTTGTAGTTAAGTTCTACTCCCATTGGATCTAAATCCTGGCTCCACCCCTATTTGTTATCAAAGACTACATTATCTTCTTCGTTTATTATTATTTTACTTTTATAAAAATAAAATAAAATAATATATTCAACTCTCGAGATAAATGATGGTCAAAATTCAACTAGACCTTACTACTCGTAAAAATATAAGGTATTGCCAAAAGTGTGATCATGAAATATCCCACAAAAGGCGAGGAATGAAAATTGAGAAACTTTATTCCTCCCATGATTTAAGCCAACCATCTAAATGTCCTTTGCATGATGCATTATTTTACGTAGGAATAAATATTGAACCAAGATTTCACTTAGAATTAAATCACATCAATTCCCCAAAATCAATCACAAAAAATTTAACATGGAAAAAGGGTATTTCCCTCCTCATATAGTAGTTTTTCCATTTCCAGTACACAGCCATGTTCATGTTATGCTAAATCTAGCTGAGATTCTCTCCCTTGATAACTTCCATATTACATTTTTCATCACCGAATATACACATAAAAGTTGTTGTTTTACAGAAATTTCTTCCCATTTTGCACGTTATCCCGGTTTCCATTTCGAAACAATTTCAGATGGTTTGCCAATGAATCATCCAAGAACAGGTGACAGAGTTGTGGAACTGTTTAATTCCATAGATTCTATAACAAAATCACAATTCAGGGAGATACTGAAATCAGGACGCCTAAGCCGTAATGGCAGGCCCCCTATTACCTGCATAATTGCTGATGGAATTATGTGCTTTACAATTGATGTTGCAAAGGAATTCCAACTTCCTACCATACTCTTCCGCCCATTCAGTGCCAGCTGCTTTTGGGCCTTATTTTGCGTTCCTAAGCTCATTGATGCTGCAGAGCTTCCATTAAAAGGTGCCACTAGTTATACATACAAATAACTTTTCAAACTGCGATTTTCATTTTGTCAAAACATGCAGGAGACTACAACATGGACAAATTAGTATCAAATGTGCCTGGGATGGAGGGTTTTCTTAGGCGCCGAGATCTTCCAAGTTTCTGCCGTACAAATGATCTATCAGATTTTAAACTACAACATGTTGTGTCTGAGACTCATCGAGCTGCTAGCGGATATGGCCTAATATTGAACACTTTCGAAGAACTTGAAGAATTCTCACTAACCCATATTCGCACTAAATTTCAAAACGTCTACACAATCGGACCAATACATGCCAGCTTGAAAATAAAGAAAACATTGCAGATGCGATCATCTAGTGTACTCGAGGAAGAGGACAGGAAATGCATGGCATGGTTAGATGATCAGGCATTGAAATCTGTAGTTTATGTGAGTTTTGGAAACATGGCAGTGTTGGATGCACACCAGCTGATGGAGTTTTGGCATGGTTTGGTGAATTGTGGGAAGCCCTTTTTGTTGGTCATTCCGGGTAACCTGATTTCTGGGCAGTTGCAGGTTCCAAGAGTTCATTTTGAGGGCACTAAACAAAGGGGAAAAGCTGTGAATTGGGCACCACAAGAGGAAGTTCTTGCCCACCCAGCCACAGGCGGGTTTTTGACACACAGTGGATGGAATTCTACTCTTGAGAGTATTTGTGAAGGAGTGCCAATGATATGTTGGCCATTTTATGCTGATCAACAAGTGAATAGCAGACTGGTAGGGGAGGTGTGGAAGATTGGATTGGACATGAAAGACACTTGTGACAGGGTAATAGTGGAGAAAATGGTGAAGGAATTGATGGATGTGAGGAGGGAGGAATTTGTGAAATCAGCTAGTCAAATGGCAAGATTGGCGAGAAAATCAGTGAGTCAAGGAGGGGCATCCTACTGTAATTTGAATCGTTTGATCGAGGATATAAAATCAATGAATCGTGTAAAGCAGTGCTTTGCTGTTGGAATTGAAGTTCTTGACACTGAATCAAGTACCGCTTGACAAAATGTGACACGCCAGGCAACACTCTGTTAAAATGTTTGAATTCTAATGCATGATTATCTTTATTTTCATCTCTACAATATACATACAAGCACAATATCATACATATGTGCTTACATCGGAGCAGGGGAGAGACTTAAATCACACAACACCACGTCGGAGTTCTGTATACGAGATATGCACAAGGACAACAATCCCCACAAATAACTATACGATAAATATCATCACGTATGCATATATTATCAATATAGGGAATAGAAGAACAAAGACAAGCCTCACTATTCTATCAAACAAATTCAAATCGCATAAGAAGCTTCACAGACTTGTACTTCTCCCCCTTGCGATTGTGAAGTGGAACTGCTCGGATACCTTGTCTCAATTCTGACACCGGAAGGCACGTTTGGCCTGCAAAGTCATCCTTCTCAGACATGTCATACTCGTGAACTTCAATCCGAAGCAGGGCCAGTTCTGGAACTGTTAATGGGTATTCAAAAACCTCATCCCACGTTGGTATCCAATTGTCCTCGAGTGTCTTTGTTTTCTTCATCACAGTGTCACTAGGCACTCCAGCAATTCCTACCTGAATACACACATGCAAACTTAGCAACATCTGATGTAATACACACCCCATTTACAATAATTCTACAGTAAATAAACCCAAATATAATTTGGACCCTCGAGATAGCATTAATATTAAGGTCAGAAGTTAATATCTTGTTGTCCTTTCTGTTAGGTGCACACATTCATAACTTAGTGTATGCTCAAAAGAGCGGCATATAGCAGGTCGAATAGTATGTAAAAACCATATGTACTAGTTTGGAATCACAAAAATACATTTTGAACAACAATAAAAGTTGTTCAATGTCGAACATTTTTATTCAAAAATTGCACAAAATTCAAGAGTATAACCCAACGTTGGATGTTTTAAATGTATTTTTAATTCGATTTTATTATGTATTAATCATCAAAGCACTTTTTTAAACTATATGTACCAATTTGGAGTCACGAAAACACATTTTGAACAACTATATTGACTGTTCAATGTCGAATCGCAACTGTTTTTGTCAAAATTGTACAACAACATCAAGCGTAAAACCCACTGTTTATGTCCAAATCATTTTTTTAATTCGAATTCCAAACTTTTTTTACATCATAATACACATGCAAAGTCAAATGTACTAGTTTGTTATACAATTTTGACAAAAATGATGACAATTCGATGTTGAATGACCGATATAGATGTTCAAAATGTGTTTTCGTGACTCTAAATTGGTATATATATATATAGTTTCATCAAAGTGTTTTTATGACGAAAACTTAATGAAAACAAATTAAAAATATCTTAGAACTTCCAACTATGGGTTTTACTGTTGAATGATGTGAAATTTAAACTAAAATGGTTTGACATTAAACAACCATTGTGCCAAATTGTGATTCCAAACTAATACATATGACTTTGTAGGTGTGTTATATTGAGATTGAATTAAAGTACGCTCCAGACGTCAACAGTGGATTTTACACTTAAATGTTGTAAGTAGAAAATGTTTTGAAATTGAATTAAAAAAAATGTTTCGGACATTCAACCGTAGGTTTTACGCTTGAATATTGAACAAATTTGACAAAATCGATAACGATTCAACATTGAATAGCCAATATAGTCGTTCAAAATGTTCCAAATTGATTTATATAGTTTCATTAAACTATTTTGATGATTAATAATGAAATCGAATTAAAAATACATTTACAACAACCAAATGTAGGTTATACTCATGAATTTCGTCAAATTTTGACCCAGTTCAACATTGAACAACCTATATAGTTGTTCAAAACTTATTTTGTGATTTCAAACTTGTACATCCAGATTTGTATGTATATTAAGATTTCATTCGATTTCAAAACTTTTCTACATCATAATACACATACAAATCCAGATGTAATAATTTGTAATCACAAAATAAGTTTTGAACTATATAGGTTGTTCAATGTCAAACAATTTCGATCAAAATTTGATGAAATTCACGAATACAACCCACCGTTGGATCTAAATTTATTTTTAATTTGATTTTATTATACATTAATCATCAAAACACTTTATGAAACTAAATAAACCAATTTGGAGTCACGAAAAACACATTGAACGACCATATTGGCTATTCAATGTCGAATCGCCGCCATTTTGTCAAAATTGTACAACATTCAATCTGTAAAATCTAATGTTATACTAAAGAATTGCAAGTTTGGAACAAAGAGGTGGGCAGGAAAAAAAATAATGATTATCTACTTACCCTTGCATAGAAATCTGGAGGAGAATATGCATCGAAGTGTGTATGACGGAAGTCATAGTACCATCCTTCACCCATATATACAGTCACCTGGTTAATAGGTATGGATGAAATGTAAAGGGATTACATAGAGCTTCAGTCAATTTAGAAATCATTGGTGCTGTCCAGAATATTAATCCCAAACAAATTTCAAACCTACCTTCAAAGTAGTTTTGACACGTAATTTAGCTTGAGGATCGAAGACCTCGTTACGCGGACCATCCCTCAACAGAAAGTCCGGCTTTTTAACATATCCACAACCACCATTGGCCCTGAACATTCCATGCATCGACCAAAGTGATCTTCCATAACCCTGTTAAAGAAAAGATGATATTGGATAATCTACCCTGGTAAACTTATAATGCTTTCTTGGCAGAATAAACATAAGGAAAACTACTGAGCCGGATCACTTAAGTCACCCCTTTGAACTTCACATATTATTTTATTCATTAAGGACTATTATCTCTCCTACATATCACAATATAATCATGAAATTTCCACAATATTATCAACATATCGTCAAAGTATCTTGGCGTTTTTACAAATTCGTGAGCTATTAGCTTTAATATCACCATTTGCTACATAAATCTTCCACCCTAAGACGACATGAAATTAATAGATTGCACCACTATTTTTTTCTTCCGCAGTCACTCATTCTCAATCTGTTGCTCATATTTGTTATTTTTTAATAAGAAAAATAATTTTATTATGTATAGAAGCATTATCTAAAATTGTTAAGAGGACAACAATTGCTCATCATCAACCAAAATAAAGTCAAGTCAAGAATACATTACATATTTTCAATTAAGGATAATTAAAGATAAGGCCCTTAAACTCCATATCCACAGAAATCCTTAAGGATTACAAAACACTCAGATCTATCACATAACTCAAAAAGTGTTTGTTAGTTTCCTTTAAATATCCTATTGTTTCTCTCTATCCATGTCACCCAAAAATTAGCTGAAACTATCAATTTCCACATGATCCCACCTCTTTTACCCTCGCCGTAGTCATTTATATTTGCACTAAGGAACCATTATACCTGCTTGGGAAGACCTATCCAAAACCAAATTCTTGGAGTTTACACCAAATCCCTCCAGCGACGTCACAATGTAAAAATAAGTGATCCGTACTTTCTAAATCCTTTACATATCACTATGAGGGGAGAGGGAGAAATAAGGACATTTCTTATGAACCACTTCACAAGTATTAATTTTCCTATGAGACACCAGCCAAAGAAACACTTTTTGATGTAGAACGTAATAGGAAAAGGAAGAAAAGAGAAAAGAAGAAGAAAAGAGAGGAGGAAAATATATGTATTCTTTGATTCAATAATAATAATATGTCTTAAAATGAAAAACCTGAGTCCCTTTTTATAGAATAGAGTCATTCATTCCAAGGGAACTTCTATTCAATAGCAATGACAAATTAAAAAACTTATCTAAATAAACTAAAACAAAATCTTATCCTATAAAATGAGAAAATCTAATCTAAACTGAAAGTCCATTGTTCCTACTTGTTTTGCCTGGAATAGACTTTTAATTGTTTCCATCACTTTTATTCTAAAGAGATGCGAGATTTTGAAATAAACTTAAATGCAGGAAACATAGGATAGCTTGGTGAATCAACTAGTGTATCGAATCATGATTTGCGAGTGTAGGATCCCAAGGGCTCTAACTTCCACTACCTTTTGTCAATTCTAGGAGGTCTCAAGTAAACATTCTCAGGAATAGTCAATAAGAATGTAAAGTTTAAAATCTCTCCCTCCCTCATATTTCTTCAAAACTGGGATTAAATTCAGTATTTCTATGTGCCAAAACATACTAAACTTATGCAGTCTAGGAATATACTAACCTGCATGTTAAACGCAACCATCTGAGCTCCATGCATCCATGCAATTAGGGGATTGTAGTTGGATGAGTCAAAGCGTATACCTTTTGGGTATACTCTCAATATGTTCCGCTGCGTAAACCTGAAGCAAACAAATAAAAGAACATTAACGTTAAAAATTGCTTAAGACAGTCCTCATAAAGATAAGAAACACATAGATGAAACATGTTTTATCCACACAAAACAGTAGTACCTAAAAAGTAACTAGCTGGAACCTTTAAAAAATGCTATTGCAGCATATCCATGCCTCTGAGGGGTCAATGGTCCCACCAAGTTCATGCTAAGTTGAATCGAATTGGTGATATTTTAGAATAGTCGAAAGGGATGGTCATTTGAAACTATTTCTTTGTCATGAACATTACACTCTAGTTGTGACAATCTATTTAATGTCTGAAGCTTCATTGTTTTCCTACTCTGCCTCCAATACATCTTCTGCACTCTCACCACTATTCTTATATTCGACTCTTTAAGGAAAGCAACAGCCAAAGCCCAATTTCCACAGGGTATAAATATTCTTGGAATAAATGCTCCAAATGTTTAAAAGTAGAGAAATCATGCTCAAGACAAACTTTAGAAGGTGTTTGAACTGATACCTGACAATATCTCTTCCATAAGTTATTACGGCCTTTTCAAGCTCTTGCTCACTTAAGCTGAGACGTCTCACTTTCTCAGGATCAACCCTCAGCCAGTCCTGCATTCCACCCTTCCCCTTTCCAGCATGAATAGCAATCAAGCGCTTATATGCCGGTTCTGCAATCTGCTGTGACTTAGGATCCTCTTCATCAACTCCATCATCTTCATCTAAGTCGTCATCCTAAAAGATCAATTGTGGATAATTAAGAACTATAGCAGATGAAATGAAATTACTCAATATTGAATGAGACATAGTTTCAGAATGCACCTTATCATCATCAATATTGTCTTTAAAATCTGTGAATTCTCTTCCCCAAGCTTCTTCCTCAGATGAATCCTTTCCCTTGTTTGAGCCACTCTCTTTTACCTTAGCTTCTTTGGCCTGTAAGTATTCTTTAGGCGGTTTGGTTGATATCATAACCCGTTTTTTCAGTGACTCTGGGGAGGGAAACTCTCTCAAGCATTCCACACCAGGAGAAAACAGCATGTCTCCAAATGTTTCGTTTATCATCTAGAACAGTCAACGGAGAAATGATTACAAAGCCATAGGAGTGTTTAATAACCCCAGTAAACATCATTCCATACCTCAGCCACTTTAGCCTGAAGATCTGGTGTAAGATGATCTTCAAGTGTTATCACAACAGGATATTCAGATACACTAAAAGCATTTTCTTTAATGGACCTCAAACATTTGATGAGCTCAACAGGAGTGGTGAGTGTCCTACATCAAAATATCCGGCTCTAAGAATGCAACAAAGACAAAGAACAGTTCATACTGAGCGAATGCATATGCAAGCGATGGGCTACCTTGATAAGAAAAAGTTCCATTTATATGGGAGATTTTACTATTTTTCGACTTTTCTAATTTGGGAAGGTCAACAAACATATGGGATATGCACACACTTGAAACATCATTCAAAGGAAGGGATGATGAAACAAACTCAGTCAAGTAAATGACATTGACACCCAGTAAAATAAAATTACATTTTAAGTTCTAATCAAATGCCAACTCGATGATTTATGTATTCAGAAAAGAACAAAGAAATGGCACTGTATATAACACTTTTTTTTCTTTTATCTCAAAAAACTGGGTTTCTTTATCCTTCCTGCATATCTTTATTTGGTCCCTCCATTATTTACATGTAAATATGTCCCATGAAATGTACAGATGGTATTACCAGATAGTGAAGTTCTTAGATCAGTACTTTATTTTCATGCTCGATTGGTCATCATCTATTTGACATTCAGCATATTAAGGTGCAGCAAGCTTAATTTGCATCAAAACTTGTATCATATGCGTCAAGTCATCAATAATATAATCAATAAGGGACATGCAGATTCAAACAACTGTATAAATCAATGATGTACCTCCCATGAAGAACGTGAATATCATCTTTTGTTGAATTTGGCCATATATCTAATTCAATAACTCGTACACCTCTATGCAATGCATTTATGATAGGGGCATCGCTACAGTCACTACTTAGTTGATTCCCGGTTAGATAAGAATTGTGGCCAGTATATATGAAGTAATGAGACAATGGAGCATTCATGTCATGGTGAACCTGAAAAGGAAAAATTAATAATTAAGTATCAAGAAAAAGACAACTACCATTCTTTCTTTCTAGAGTATAATGTTGCAGTAATCAAATGACATAACAGGAGTCACAAGCGCTAGAAGTGGCATAAAAGAAAAAAAATAATGAAAAAGCAATTGAATTTATTTTTCAAAATATTCGATGAGCTCCAAAAAATTGCTCACAAAGAAAAGTTCAGAGATAACTTGTGTGAGACAATGTAAAACTTCAAAAATAGTATGTGGCCAAAACCGGTGAAAAATTAAGCTTTGAGTGATGCAATGATATCTAATTGCTTACTACCAAGTATCCTTGTATCTACCTATGCATGCGGACTTAATTCCCATGCCTTCTTTTTACTTGAGACTGGAAAGATATTATTGATTCTTAAAGTACAACTGGATGTTATCGGTAAGTGATTTTGATGGCAGTTCCACACTTTGTTTAGCAGACATCTTTCTTTTTATTCTTTCCTTTTTAATGCTTCTGGAAACACGGGCACGGGGCATTCCGTTACATTGCTACTTAATATCAAAGAAACAGTGTCTACAATGAATGAATAGATCTCTGGATTGGAACATATTCTTACAATTTATTAGCTACAAGGATGCTGACGCTACCACGATTAGCAAACATTTTTTTATTCTTTTTTCTGGGGGGTGGGGGGCTCAACACAAACTTTTGCAGTAGGTATAGCATCAGATGTGAGAATTCATTGCAAAAATTATTGAACCAGTTACGAAGCTGTAGCAGTAACCTCTCTGGAATTTCACCAAATATTTTCCTCTTTTAAATTTCCTTTTGACGTACGATTGTTTCATCTGCTACAGATAGTTTCCTCGTACTCAAATTCACAATTGTCTCCAATTCTTCAATTACCAAAAAAATGAAAAAAGAAAAAACAACCAAAAGGGAAAGAAATAGATATGAATTTGCAAGATTCTAGGATCTGGACTCCTGATAGTTCACAAAATTTCAGGAGCAAAAAAAATGTTTCTCTTCCTTGGACACTTTTATTGAGAAAGAGAAAGTTTCCTTATAGGTTAGGACCTCTACCAGACCTATGCACTTCAAATGCTGACACTTCAAATGCTGAGTACAAATGATTATTCCACATTAGGAGAAAATAGATGCCTTTCTCCTGATGTATGTTCAATGGAACTCAAATTCTGATGGATTAGTTTTTGCGCTGTTGTAGATATTTCAAGAAGATTGTAACTTTCTGGCCTTAGATAGTCTTTCACTATGCCTAATTCATTGAAAAGATAGTTCCACCAAGTTTCTTTTTTTGGATTAGATAACAAACATTTGAGGTGGATATGCTAGCTATCACCTGATGCATTCGGAAAGAGAGAAAGGTTAGATTTCCAAGGAATTACGATGCTCTATGTCAGTTAAAAAAATGAACCGGTTGTCTCACTGGTTTCATTGTTTGCATAGTGGATACTTTTCCTGGGACGGCAATTTTACAATTGTGATGTAGTTGGAGCTGTCTTTTTGATCTATTTGTTATTGGACTTAGTGGACTATTTGTCATCAAATGTTGTCAAACTTTATCTTGTCTATGATTTGTCAAAGAAAAGAAATAATGTATTCAGCTCTTTAGGTAAATGATTGTCAAATAATGCAACTGGCTGTTGCTACTTACAAAATTAAATGTTCATTTGGTGAAAGAAATGGAGAACAGGATTATAAACTGTCATATCCCATGAGAGAGGCTTTGTATATGAGAACACAAACAAGAAAATACATGTGGAAATGTCGACAAAGATGTTGTACCGATAAAGAATACATCTACAAATTGCTTTGAATCCCCAATAATGAAAACCTTCATCAGAACAAAGAATGATGAAACTCCTTCAACATTGTCAGATTTCTGGTTAGAAGAAAATTGGTTTATCAATAAAAAATTCAGTAACACGAGAAGAAATTAACTAAGCAGGACTCATAAAAAAAAATGATGACTAACAGGAACTTTGGGTCTGGGAGCAATCTTTCGCAATAATAACTTGGACCACAGCATGATTAACACCTTTACTATGGAATGTAATTTTACAAAATCAATCCTCAAAATTGAACGCGTCATTTTAAGTAAATTGGTTATTTAATTTGTAAAGACCAACTTCATATGAAACTCCTAAGTGTATACTAGGCATAGCAACACACTCTCCTGCATACTCAACTCTGAGCATGGCTACTGTGGACTAGTAGATAAATGAGTAACTTGCATACAATAAAGAATCATACACTGTGTCTTTGTATAGAAAAAAAAAAAAAAAAAGGAATTATTTGTTTCTTGTCTACATTTTGTTTGTGGGGTCCGAGATAACATGGTGATGCCTTCTATAACCTACATTACTCTACTCTTTCAAGTATCAAAATCATCAATAAGAACCCCATAGAGTTTCATCCATACCATACTACTAGTATACTGCTATCGGTGGAATCCTAGAAAAATAAATGAAGATTGATAGAAGATGGTGAGTGATTGGTGATGAATAATGAGGAGGAACAAGGTTGAGAATGAAAAATTTGGAGAATAGTGGTAAAGAGAAAGATGGAGAGAAAGAAATTGGGAAGGAGAGATTTGAGAAAATGGAGAAATTTTTTTTTTTTTTTGAGAGGTTCACTTTTGTGTGAGTGGGGTGAAAACCTTCCTAGGATGCTACAGACATCCATCAAACATTCTACTTTTAGGTGAAATAAACCTAAATCACCATTGATCCAAAATTTACAAATCCAAAATTAAATAAATTCGGAAAAAAAAAAAGTTAGAACATTACCCCGAGTTTCGGATTAAGTGGGGGATTAACATCCCCAAATATATACTTAAAGAAGGCCTCAAGATTGAGTCCCCGGCGATGAAATATGTTGAGGTGCTTCAACTCATGGAGGCTATTCATGATAGCCAGGGCATCGTCAACCGTGGCATTCTCCTCTTTCTGGACCTCGTGGAGGAAGCTTTGCAGCCGATCGACACCCATTACGCCGTTATCCGAGTACCCCTCAAATAGAGCCTTGATGTCAGCCGGCGCCTCCGCCGAAGCCAGGCGGAAACGCCGGCGGAAGCAGAAGCATACTTTGTAAGTCTGCTTTGACATCTGGTGAGAATCGAATCCAATCGAATTGTAGTGAAATGAAGGGAAATTGGGATTCTTTTATTGAGCAAAATTTGCTTAGGGGGAAAGGAAGGTATTGTAGTTTGTTAATGGCGATTTGAGGCATTGATTGTGTGAGAATTTAAGTGGGTAGAAAGGATAATAATAGAGAAATATTTGGGCGGGGAGAGGGTCCAGGGACCTCTACCTGCTGGATTTCGCCACCTAAGGCAGTTGTGAATTTGCTGGTGCATTGATGTGCGAATATCTAATTTGTGGATTCCTGCCTAGTGTGTTTGGTTGAAAGTAACAAGATTTTTATGTATTTTAAAAGTATAATGTATTTAATAGGGAAATTGGCACAAATGGTCCCTAACCTTTTCCCTTATTGTACAAATGGTCGCTAACTTTTATTTTTAGTACAACAGTCCTTAATCTATGTATTTTGGTGCACAATTGGTTCTTATTTGATGAAAAATATAAATATGCCCTTATTTTTATTTAGAAAATTTTAATTAGATTCCTAACCTCCTGAAAAAGTACAAATGGATCCGATACTTTTATTTCTTATAAAACATTAAAAGAAACTAACAAATTTATAATATACTAAATTATTTTGTATATTTTACGAATTATTATAAAATAACTAAAATTTAAGCACATAATTATTAACAAAGTGTTAATTAAAATTATTTTTTATTATTAAGTAATCATTAAAATTTAAAATTTAATTTTATCATTACAAAAAAAAAAAAAAATAACTTCATTATAAACTTGATGCTCAAATATTATTATTTAATTGAGTTATTCGTTTATTAACTACAAATATTAGAGCTCAAATTGTATTCTTCATATTTTAATTTATTGTTTTATTATCGTTTAAAAATAAAGAACACAAAATGTGTAAATTAATTTTTGTTAGTATTTTTATATTAAAAAAATAATAATATTGGTTCAATGTCATAAAATTATATACGCAATTTTGTTATTTCTTTAACTTAATTTTTATTCAAATTACAATTACATATACCTAAAGTGCAATAATTTAATATTTTTCTCTTATGAAAAATTTAATTGACACAAACTATAGTAATATATTTAATATGCTAAATTAAATATTGTTTAATAAATGTATCGGACTTATTTGCATATTTTACAAATGTTAAAAATTCATTTGTAATTTTGTAAACTAAAATTAAGGGTATTTTTATCTTTTTTATTAAATAATGATCAATTGGGCACCAAAATATATAGGATATGGATTGTTGTGCCCAAAAAACAAAGGTTGGTGACCATTTACATAATAAGAAAAAAGGTTAGAGACCACTTGCACCAATTTCCCTATTTAATACTAAACTATCTGAAACTTCTGCGATTGGATTCAAGATTCTTTTATTAAGATGATAGATCAAGCGGTAAACAAATTTTTAAGATGTATCGATGGATGGAGATGAGTGATTATTACTCAAAATGGTGAAGATGGTGAAGAAAGACATAGAATCGAGTAGCGGTAAAAATCTCTCTACATCGGTGATAATTTTTTTAAAATTTATGAAAATATTAGATATTCAATATAAATTTTTAAATACTTATAAAAAGTCTTTAAAATTAATATGATATTTAATTCAGACTTTTTAGAATCCTATAAAATTCAAGGTTATTCAAAATGTCAATGATTTTTTATAAAAATTTCTATGTACTAACTTTAAAGCACAATGTATAAATTAAAAACAAAATTGTACAAATAAAAGATATCATATTTTCTCTCTCATTCATCCACAAGACTTCGAAATATTTTTGAGAAAAATCAAAAAGGTAATTTAATTTATGATTTTTTTCTTTATGAAATTTCTATTTTCTTTTTTCTTATACGAACTCTAGATTCAATATTAATTATCAATATTTAAAAAAAAATGATTAATATTTTTCTCATTCTTCAACGTATTTTTTTCTCTTTCTTCTTTTTTCCTTCTACAAATTCTACAGCCATGATTAATTACCAATATTTTTTATAAAAAATAATATTTAATAATTTCTCTCTATTCATTTCCCGATCCAAAACCTTGAAAAATTGGTTTGCAACCAACATTGAAAAATTCAATTTTGGCCCCAATTAAAGCTTAATTTTAAAATTTAAAAAATTCCAAAATCGACCTGAACCGGCAAAAAAACCGACCCGAGGCGGGTCGGTCAAATTGTCGGGTAACGGTTTTTTTGTCCAACCCTAATTGTAGCAAATAAATAGAATTTTATAAATTGAAAAGTTTTTTTTATAAATATAATAATATTAATACATTTAAAATTATTACTAAACTTTTTTTCCTCCAACAAATTTTTTAATTATGGGATATTACAATTTTATATTCAATATTTAATTGAAAAAATAAAAATCTATAAAAATATTTGAAAGTCTAGAAAAGTCTTCCAAAATGAAAATCTATTAAAATTTATAAAAGTCTATTAAAATTTATAAAAGTCAATAAAGTCAATCACTTAAAAAATATCAATTAAAATCTTAAAAGTCCATATTAAATACACTCCTTTGTATCAGAAAATTTCTTTAAAGACAAGTTTTGGATAGTAAGGATGGTAATGGCCCCATTTCTCAATCTGTCCCTCTATTTATTTATTTATTAACATTATATTTTTATTTTTAATAGTAATTTAAAAGAAGGACCATAGATTTTGTTCCAACTCCTTCCAGATAATCCAACTAACTGGGAAATTTTCACCCTTAAGAATTGGGGCAGGCGGGTGGGGAAACCAATTTATTGTTGGGTTTTTTTTTTACTATGATTAAAATTTTAGAGTATTTTTAAAATATCTTTGTTATATTGTTTTTTTTTTAAATTTTTTTTTTGGTATGATTTATTATTTTGTCATTTCGTTATTCTCTTACTTTCTCAATTTATACATTGATTCAAAAAGTTAGACTTTGAGAGGGGAGACATCAAAATGAGACAAGTTGAATTTGATTGAAATTAATAAGTAAAGAGTGAGTTGCAAATATGATATCAAGTGAAGTACTACGTTTGCAACTAGAAAAGACATGACATCGGATATTGAAGAACAGAAGATTTACAAAGAAAATTGAAGAGAACAAAAAGAAACAAAATATAGCACAAAGAAGATAGTTATAAAAAGAATTTGAAGAGCTTTGTTATAGATTCACCAAGGCACATTGATACCAAGTGAAGTCGCACAGCCAATCAAGAGTGGAGAGAGAGATTGTTTGTTTTGACTTTGTGTAGTGTAAAAAATATTTATAATTTGACGTTTTATTAGCGAGTCGATAGTTCTTATCTCGTAAATATATACTTGAAAAAACTCATATTCGATATAATCTCTGAGTTTGTTGAGTACATTGAATTGAATGACTAGTATGAGCTTGTTCACTTACTTTCTCTCTTTTCGTAGTTATAAGCTTAGTTATAACTTATAAGTCATTTCAAACATTTGTCTAAAAGAAGTTAAAATATGACCAATATTTTATTTTGAAAATTGTGCGAGTACTAATTTGTAATTTTTTTCTATTTCTATTTGTCTCTTTCTATTCTTGAGGCATGGCCTACTTATCCTTATTTCCCCCATTCTGTCCACTACACAGTGTCAGACACGGTCAAAGCCACCTTGTGTCCCGTTAACAAATAAATACTATGTCAGAAAAAATAAAATGCCAAAATTACAGATAGGGTCCTTAACGTTACAAACACTATAATATTCTTTAATGAAAACTTCAACAATGAAAAAAAAAAAAAAAAAAAAATTGAAGAAATGTAGGTTAGTTTAAAGAAACTTAAACCTCCTAAAATGTTGATGTTTCGAGAAATTGATGAACTTCTTAAGACAACTTAAATGTCGGAGAAATACAATGTTTTCTTAGTATTAATATGAACACTAGTTGACTTCATTTCTCTACTATCTTCTATAATAAATAAAATACAACTACATATAATAACATAAACTCTTATTTGTTAAAGTTTTTTTTGTAGATTATAATTTGTGAATAAAAAGTAGATAACGATTGTGAATCTTACCGGTATAAGGATAAAAATAAAAATGAATAAGTACTCAAAACACTCTTAAATATGTTGTAACTCAACAATAAAAATAATATAAAATAAAATAAGATCGTAACACTTAACCCGTTAAAATTATAATAAGTAGGTCTTCAATCTAATATTTTGACAACCTCAACCACCAACCTAGGGATGGCAATGGATCGGACCGGCCCTTGCCAAGGCGGGCCCGGCTTGTGTCACGGGCCGAGCTCACCCATCAAAGAATTGTGGCCCAAATCGGCCTGTGGTCCGCGGGCTACACGTGAACTTCTATTTTTTTTTTTATTTTTTAAAAGTTAAAAAAAATAATTTATGATAAAATTGACATTTCAACTATAAATTGTAGAACTGTGGAAAATTTGATAGTTAAAATGTATAAATTCAATTATAAATTGCACAATAAAAGATCTAATGTTGACAATATATTTTTTTGGATTGTATAGATTGAAAGAGTTGTGAATTTGTGAAGAATATGGAAACTTTAAGAGATATTTATAAGAAAAAAGAAAAGAAAAATGTTGTTTGAAGGAAAAAAAAAAAAAATTAAGGATCAAACCACGGGCCGGCCCGTGGTTATTTTTGCGGCCCAGGCCAGTCGTTAGATGAGCCCGAGCCATCCAAGGGCCGTTCTTTCACGGATCGGGCCGCCCGCCATCCCTACACAAACCATTGGCCCTCCATTTTTGTCTTATTTAGATGGAAAAGTAGTATATTTTGCTTTCAACCTTTAAAAATCGTAAGAAGTATATTTTTAATTTTTAAAAATAACATCGGACATCTCCAACGTTTAAAAAAAATAGGTATGATAGGTCGTTTATGATAAAATTGCCCTCTCTTTTAATAAATAAAAAATAAACAGAAGAATAGAAAAATAATCAAATGTACAATTAAAAAAATAAAAAATAACAAAGATGTCATCTTCTTTATCAAACTCCAAAATCCCAAATACCAAAAATCTCAAAATCCATCATTAGAGAGCACCACATGCTTTCTCAGCAACATTTGGAACATCTTTCATGCTATGAGAAACTTTTCCACCACCTTTCACAACATTTATAAAATTTTTGAAATCAAGAACTTAAATATTCCCAACAAGAAAGCACTAATTCGTCATAATTACTCATAAAATTCCTCAAAAATGTCACTTAGACAAATACCATCATCATCTAATCAGCCATCCATCTCCGTTGTTGTCGACGCCGTGATTCCAACTCCGTCGCATCCTCTTCCATCCAGAGTGCTCTTTCTCAAGCCTTAGAAAGCACGGTCCACTTAACCCCACAGTTACCTTCTTAGCCTTCCAACTTCTGATACAAATCTTCACAAACAACGGTGCGTGCAACAGTACCATATGCACCACATCTTTCTCCGCTACATTTATTGTCTTTTTCTTTTTCTTTTTCTTTTTACGTCATTGATGATAATCGAATTTGTAAAAATTGAAACATGTGATACTTTTTGGATTTTGGGGTTTGAGATCGTGGATTTTGGATTTTGGGATTTGATAAAGAAGATGACCTCTTTATTATTTTTTTTAGAGATATATTTGGTTATTTTTCTATTTTTTTTTATTTTGTGTTTTTTTTTTTATTTAAAGGGAATGTAATTTCATCATAAAAAATATACCATGTCTATTTCTTCAAACGTTGGGATATGCAGTACTATTTTTAAAGTTTAGAAATATATCCCTTATTGTTTTAAAGTTTGGAGACCAAATATGTTATTTTCCCTATTTAGATCTCCAATTGACGATTTTACCCTTTTCATTATGGGGAAAAAAAATCAATAAGTCAACATTACCCATAAGTTTAATTAAAGAAAAACAAAAGAAAATACAAAATCCACCCAACCTTCCACGGTCACCTCCAACTCTTAAGTGGATTTTGACTTTTCTTTTCTTTTTTTGGCATAATCAAAGATAAGGGTAAAAATCTTTTTAATTAAAAAAAAATTGAGTTTTTAATCAAATATTAGGGTGTAAAATTTTCCTGTGGGACTCGAGTGCTACAAAAAGAAAAGTTCGAGGACTGAAACCACTAAAATAATAGGTTGATGATCTATTTGCTATAATTTCAAGAGGTTGAGAACTTTAGCTGTAATTCTCCCAAATAAAATAAAAACAAGATCAGTTACGTGCATGCATTAAGGTTCCGTATCGTCAACCACTTATTTGTCGATATTTCAACATCAAACACGTGGTTAGCAGGTGGGATTAAAAACAGACAAATAAATAATCACTTATAATAAAAAATAAAAAAAAAGAAAAGAAAATTGTATTTGTCTCCAACCTTTCTAATATGATACTAAATTATTCTTAATTAATTTTTATAGCAATAGACATCATCAACTTTTCAATTATTTTTTTTTGCAATAGACATCTTCAACTTTTTAATTAATTACAAATCACATTTATAATGACATATAATGACGAATTGCCCTTTTTGTTAAATAAACAAAATTAAGAGAGATCTAAAACCAATAATAAAATAAAATAAAATTACAAAAAAATCTTATAACTTTTCAAAAAATACAAAGTATCTTTTTCCTCACACATCCTACCTCCACCATCCTCATCTCACCTCACCTCACCTCACCTCACCTCACCTCACCTCCAAGCCCGGACTTTATAGGAGGTTTAAAATGTGGCTACCATGCCCAAAAATATCGAAGGTCCATAGATCTTTCGTGTTATATATATATATATATATATATATATATATATATATATATATATATATATATATATATTTGTTTATTTCAAAGTATTGATTAGGACAACTAAAAAAAAAGACTTACCCAATTAAAAAGTCATTTCCAAAATTTTCTCCCAATTTGAAAGTTGAAACCTTTCAAAGTTCGGACTACCAATCTCCATCTCCAATCCAGCAAAAATCCTACTTCATAGGCCACGTCGAATCAACATAGGTATTAGAGTTGTAAGTGATATTTCTCTTTTACTCATTATATTTCATTTTAGATATTTTATATATTTTATGAGTTAACCTATTACATTTTTTTATAATGATTGAATCAATTGAATTGATTAAAGTAGACTTGATTTTGACTTGATTTTGTTCTTGTTGACATCATATTTTACATCAGTGAATTTTTTTCCTCGAATATGTCTATTTGTCGATAAAATTATTGCAAAATTGGTTATGATAAAAAACAAAAAAAAAAAAATTGATAACATTCTTTGTTGTTAGGTATTGCATTTTGTTTATCGTTTTATTATTGGATTTTGAGTTTATAGATTTAGTTCCGGAAAATTTTATGAAGAAAAAAAATATATAAATACACACTATAATATGATGGCTCAATTTTTAAATTCCGACTCAAGTCTGCAAAATCTAAAGTCCGGCCCTACTTACCTCATACAACAACAACCATCACCTCCATACCACCACCTCCTCCACGCCGCCACCAACACACCAACACGCTATAGTTTGTCAATGTATAAACTTTGCTTTCAGCAACTCATTTTAATTCAATGGTATTTTCATCTGCAATTGCAAATATCCTATTTTAGATAGAAAGAAATAAGATGAAGCTATATTTAGGTATAGAAACACAAATTTTTTTTCATAAACAAAATTGGAATTAAATGAAATAATGATCAAACCCATGGTGTTGCTCAGAAAAATATTAATAATTTTCTGACAGTAAATATTTCAAAATGTTACCTCCATGGCAGAGCACAATAGCGTCAGGGTTGATCCTGTGAGTAGTATCTGCAATAACTTGTACGCAACCTACACTTTCCTCTTTTGAGAGAGCTGTTTTTGCACCAATTGAACCAGATGTACTTAGTCCCATGTGTGTTACAATGATATCAGCACCAGCTCCTGCCAAGGTGGGTGGGTTGAGTGGGGCCGGAGTGTGAATGTGAAGAGGGAGATACTTTATACTTTTCAAAAGTTACGAGACTTTTTTTTTTTGTAATTTTTCTTATTATTTTAGCTTTCTTTTATTTTTGTTTATTTAAAGAATATGGAAAATCCGTCATTATTTGTCATTAAGGATGTAATTTGTAATTAATTGAAAGATTAATGATGTCTGGTCCTATAAAATTTAGTTATGAATAAATTAGTAATAAATTAAAAAAGTTGGGAACGAAAATTACAAATTTTCCTAATAAAAAACTTGTATTTTGTGGTTGTGGGATATAATAAAGGAATATATATTGAAATAAAAATTATATTGTTAGACTTCTGATAAAGGAGAAAGTCCCGAAGGCGAAGTCCCCCACTTATGTCAGAGATCCCTTGACCAGTTAGGTTGTAAATCGAGAGATGTGCATGAGTGGCAGGAACCTGAGGGAGAGAGTCAATAGGCCAACCCTCAAGACAGATCCCCACAATATTTCAGTGAAAATTTGCTCTCATATGGGAATCGAACCTGCGTTGCCGAATGATTTCTCCCCACATCACCTCAGACCTTACCAACTCGCCTATGCCCATAAGTGCAAATTATATTGTTACACTTATTTGCGTTGTCGGTTGTACCAACTTTTTTTTTTTAATTAAACTTTTTTCTCTTTTAATACCATGTTCTCGATTTTTTAAATTTAGAGAATTTGGCGTAAATGGTCCTTAACCATTGTACTCGGTGTAGAAATAATCTCTAACGTTTATTTTTTAGCACAGAAGTCCATAGCGTATGTGTTTTGGTGTCTAATTAGTCTTTATTTAACGAAAAAACATGTATGTCATTATTTTTAATTAAAGAAAATTGTATTTGAATTTCTACCATTTGTAAAATGTACAAATAAGTCCAGTACATTTATTAATAATACTTAATTTTGTATACTAAATATATCACTATAGTCACGTCAATTAAATTTTTCATAAGAGAAAAATATAAAATTATTGTAGTTTAAGTTTATGTAATTGCTACGTGATGTGAAAATTTTGAATAAAAATTAAATTAAATAAATAACAAAATGACGTATATAATTTTATAACATAGAACCAATTTTATTATATTTTTATTCAACATAAAAATACTAATAAAAATTAATTTATATATTATGTGTTGTTTATTTTTGAACAATAATAAAAAGATAAATTAAAATATGAATAATAAAGTTGGATCTCTAATATTTGTAGTTAATAAACGAATAGCCCAATTAAATAAAATATTTAATCATCAAGTTTGTGATAAATTTATTTTTTTCTGTTATAATGATAAAATAAAATTTTAAATTTTAAATAATGTAATTATTTAATAATAAACAAATAATAATTTTATTTGACGTGTTTATTAATAATTATGAGCTTAAATTTTGATTATTTTATAATAGTTTGTAAAATATACAAAAAATTTATTATATTATCAATTTGGTCAATAAAGTATTAATTAAAAAAAAAAGAACTCATTAATTTTCTTTAAACTTTTTATAAAAAATAAAATTATCGGATTCATTTGCACTTTCTGTAAAGTTTAGCAATCCAATTGCAATTTATTAGGATGATGTATTCAATTAAGAGTTAATATATTTTTTATGGAGTTGAAAATAATTTTTAAAAGTTTAGGTATTCGATTTGACTTTTTAAACTCCATAAAAGTCTTGGGGTATTCAATATAGATTTTTAAAGACACAAAAAGTTCTTATAAAATCATGCGATATTCAATTCACACTTTTTAAAGTTCTACGAAATTTAGAGATATTCAAAATGTTGATGATTTTTAATAATTTTATAGAAAATTTAATATGTACTAACTTTAAAGCACAAAGTATAAATAAAAGATGTTACAATTTCTCTCACATTCATTATAATGTTTTGAAAGACTTTAGAAGAAAAAACATCTTTCATTCCCTTATTTTTTTATATGAAACATTTCTCTTTCTTTTTTCCTTTAACAAA
This sequence comes from Forsythia suspensa, assembly GCA_023638005.1. Lineage (NCBI taxonomy): Eukaryota > Viridiplantae > Streptophyta > Magnoliopsida > Lamiales > Oleaceae > Forsythia > Forsythia suspensa. Next base: position 43,706,218 of record CM042674.1, read on the forward strand.
CTGTAGAATTAATATTAATATTTTTCTTTTCTTCAATGTAATTTTTTTTCCTCTTCAATATATTCTCCTACTTTTTATTTTCCTATTTCTTATTTTAATATTTTTATCTCTATTCAATTTAATTTTTTTTTTTCAATATTCTCATAATTATTTTCTCATTTTCTTCCTTTTTTTCTTCTATGAACCTTTAGAGACAATGTGATTTTTTTCTTAAATATTCCCATAACCATTTATCTCTATCTTTTATTTATTTATCATTTTTCTATTTTTCATTAAAAATAAGATAACTTTATAATTAAATTCTTATATAATTGTTGACTGCAATTTATTAATGAATTTCATCAAGTTAAAAACTCTTTTTTATTACTGTATTTTTTTTTATTCTTGTTATTTCTATTTATCTTGATGAGCATGGTTGTGTGTTTTTTTTCTTTGTCTAAATTGATACTTTAGTTATTTATTTATGCAATTGTGGTGGTAACTAATGAAGTGTTACCTATAGATTATTAAATATAATAAGGGAGATAATGAATTTGATAAATTTTTTTTGTTGAAAAATATTTTAAAATGAATCGCATGCCATAATTTTTTGAATTTATCCACAAGCCATTTGAAAGTTTATAGTTTTACCCAAAAGAAAAAATAGAGTGAGTTATATCATTAATTTTTACCGTAGTTTACTTGTAGCAATTAAATAGAACATTAATTTTTATGAATTTATTAATATTAATATAATTAAATAAATTATTATTGAAATTTTCTTTTGCGACAATTAAATTTTTAATTGAAAAACAAAATCTATAAAAGTCCATAAAAGTGTGAAAGTTTAGAAAAATCTTTCAAAATGAAATCTATAAAAATCCATAAAAGTTATTTCTTTCAAGTTCTTCCTCAAAGAAACATATTACTGTAAATCCCAAATCAACATGCAAGGGATTGATTTAAAAGTAATTCATCTTCCCATTCATCATGCTATTACAGTAACATTTTAAGTCATCCTTGACTCAAATTAGCACAACTTGAATATGGAATATTCAACATTAAACATTTCCCAACAAGCCACAATAATAATACATAACATAAGGCTTCATTTAGGTATAACCATTATTTTAACCACAACTTCAAAGCCATCATATACTGCAGATTCTAAGCTCATAAAATCGACTTAAACACAAGTTTATGAGACATGCAAGGTCATAAACATGAAGTTAAAATTGCAGATTTTATTACTTATAATTCCTCATGTATAAGCAATTAATTTCAATACCTATGATCACTTAGATAGGAAAATTTATGGGTGTGATGAAGTCATAAGAGGGGATTCATTTAACATAACACTCATGTCGCATATTCTGATCCTAATAAGCACGATCAATATAAAACAACAAAACACATAAACTTTACTCACAAGTCCAAAGGTAATCTTTTTCTTGGATTAGTGACCTGAAATTTTACAAGTTTATGGAGAGTTAATACATCAAAAATAAGAGGAAATGAAAATTTATGTTTTAGGCTTGGCTAAGGGAAATTTCGTCCAAAACCCATTATATTAAATCGAAATGAACTACAGACAAAGAAGTGCAGATTTGAGCTACCGTAATCTAAATCGTGTGTTGTTTCGAGGCTACCAAGTAGCCTCGGATCACTATTTGTAACTGGGTTTTGAATTTATGGACGGAAATTTCTACCTTTCTCGCTTATCTTGGAATAGATGTGATGAACTCTTATTAGTTTAGTGTTTCATCACATTTTCCATTAGTGTTTCATCACACTAATTCATGAGAAATATAAAGAAGAAAGAAAAAGTGTTCTTGGTTACCTTTCAATTTTTCTTTTCTCCGAATTTCAAGCAGAGTTTCTTTACTAAATTTCGGTTTAAAAGGCAAGAAGAGAATGTGTATTTATAGAGTGTTGGGAAGGCCATGTTTGGTTTAGTTTATCCATGAAAATTCTTACTTATTCTAATTTTATCGGATTATCATATTAGTTCATCGATTATTTATACGAATATTAATCGACATTGGTCCTTAAGCATAATAAGCATTGCCAAACATGTCCTAAGGTGAAAATCATAAAATGACATGTGTCCCAATCAACCAATATTTTATTACAAAAATTTCCAGATTTCTTATTTCAAGTAACCATGTTTGGGACAACATTTGAGGGTCGAGACGAGCTTCGTTTTGGTCAAACTTTATACCGTTGTAAAGTTCATGCTTCAGACTTCACAACGAGTACACATGCAAAAGAAATGGGTCATCGATAGCTAAATACGATTAGCTCAAAATGACCGCCTAACTGACTTTCCATACTTAGCCAAATTTTGGTGATATTTCGCATTACATAAATTTTACTATACCACTTTGGCTCGACTTTCAAGGCAAGTCCCGACTTAAAAAATACTCAAACTTGATATCAATTTAAACATCTCGATAAGAACTACGCGATGGTATAACATGCATAGGCTACGGATCAATGCACGATACACACCATTGTTGCAAGGTTGGTTCGAAACAATGGCAAAACTGTAATTATCTTGAAGTTTTCCAGAATTTTCAACTTATTCTCTATCTATGGGATTAAATTCGATTAAGCCCAAACATTTTTCACAACTTAATATTTTTCTTCAAAAGTTCCCAATACTTGAATCCAATGAAATTTATATACTTTCTCCATAAACTCATTGAAATTGGCATACCAAACTTAACAACTTTTTGAGATCATTGGATTTTTCCCAAGAAAAATGCTTAATTTAGATTTTCTAAATTATAAAATTAAGATACGAAAATTTTTGGGCGTTACAATCTTCCCTTAAAAGAATTTCGTCCTCGAAATTTACCTAGAAAAGTTCGGAAAATTTCTTCTTCATTTCATCTTCTCGTTCCCATGTCTCTTCTTCAATCGTGTTGCTTCTCCATAGGATTTTTACCAAAGGTACTTCTTTGTTACGAAGGCGTTTTGTCTCTCGCATAAGGATCTTTACGGGTTGTTCTTCCCATGTTAAATTCGCTTGCATCTCCGTAGGAATGTCCTTAAGTACATGTGATGGATCGGGAATATATTTTCGGAGAGTGGACACATGAAATACATTGTGTACTTTTGCTAACTGGATAGGTAATTCCAGTTTGTAGGCCAAAGTTCCTACTCTCTCCTTGATCTCAAATGGCCCAATGTATCTCGGAGTTAGTTTTCCTTTCTTTCCGAACCTAAACATTCTCTTGATTGGCGAGATTTTAATGAACACTTTATCTCCAACTTCAAATTCTAAGGGTCTACGTCGTTTATTTGCATAGCTTCGTTGTCGATCCTGGGCCGTAAAAATATTTCTTCGAATCTTCTCGATGATTGTTGTCATGTCTTGAACCAAATCTGGTCCCAATATCCTTCGTTCACCAACTTCATCCCAATATAAGGGTGATCGACACTTTCTACCGTATAATGCTTCATACGGTGGCATTCTTAAGGATGCTTGGTAACTGTTGTTATATGCAAATTCGACTAAAGGCAAATACTTGTCCCAACTTCCATTAAACTGCAAAACATTTGCCCTAAGCATGTCTTCAAGAGTCTGAATTGTTCTTTCAGTTTGTCCATTTGTTTGGGGATGGAAGGCAGTACTAAAGTGCAGCTTAGTACCCAAAGACTCGTGTAAACTTTTCCAAAAACCGGACAAAAATCTAAGGTCTCGATCGACACGATGGTCTTAGGTACTCCATGTAAGCTCACAATTTCTTGGAGGTAGAGATTTGCGTCTTGATCCATCTTGTATGTTGTTTTGATTGGTAGAAAATGTCCGACTTTGTTAGTCGGTCTACTATAACCCAAATGGCGTCACATCCTTTACCCGTCCTTGGTAAACCTACTACAAAATCCATCGAGATATTTTTCCATTTCCACCGCTTTGGTAAGGGTTCTAAGGGTACCTTTGGTCTTTGATGCTCACTTTAACTTGTTGACAAATCGGACATTTAGCTACAAAGTTTGCAATTTCTTTCTTCATGTCCGCCACCAATATAATGTCTTAACTTCATGGTACATCTTCGTTGATCCAGGTGTACCACCGGTATGGTGTATTGTGAGCTTCTTGAGAAATTTCCTCTCTAATTCCTTCATCCTCGGGCACATAAATTCTATCCTTATCTTGGAGAAGTCCATGGGTGGATATTTGATAGTCAGTGGGCTTTCCAGTTGCTATTCTTTTCCTCATTTTCTCGTGAAAGAATCAGTTTTCTGTGCCTCTCTAATCCGTTCTTGTAGGGTTGATTGAATGGTCATAGTGGATAACCTCAGATTTTCTGATGTGAAAATTTCTAAACCCAAATTTTCTACTTCTTTACCCGATTCCCTTGATTTCTTTGGTGTTTTTCGGCTTAACGCGTCTGCTACCACATTTGCTTTACGGATGATAACTTATGGTACAATCATAATCTTTGATCAACTCTAACCATCGACGCGTTGCCGCATGTTTAACTCTTTTGAGTAAAGTAATATTTCAAACTCTTATGATCCGTGAATATTTCACACATTTTTCATTGTACAAATAATGTCTCCAAATCTTTAAAGCAAACACTATTGTCATGCGAGTTCAAGGTCATGAGTAGGGTAATTCTTCTCATACGGCTTTAATTGTCTAGAAGCATAGGCAATTACCTTACCGTGCTGCATGAGCATACCTCCTAATCCTTGTTTAGAGGCATCACTATAAATAGTGTATCCGCCTCGGTGGAAGGAATTTCTAGAACGGGGGCTGAAGTGAGTCTTTTCTTTAGTTCCTGAAAGCTTTGTTCACATTCCTCGTTCCATCTAAACTGTATGTTCTTGCGGGTTAATTGAGTTAATGGGGTTGCGATCTTAGAAAAATCCTGAACAAATCGTCGATAATACCCGGCTAAACCCAAGAAACTCCTAACCTTTTGTTGGTGATGATGGTCGTGGCCAGTCTAGAACAGCCTCTATTTTTCTAGGATCGACTCCTATGCCTTCTTTTGACACTACATGTCCCAAAAATGCCACTTCTTCTAACCAAAATTCACATTTCTTAAACTTGGCATATAATTGTTTCTCCCTCAAAATTTGTAAAACAATCCTCAAGTGCTTGGCATGTTCTTCCTTTGTCCTCGTCATCAATAAATACTATTTACAAATTTGTCCAGATATTCCTTGAATACTATATTCAACAAATCCATGAATCTTCTTTGGAGCATTTGTTAACCCAAAAGGCATTACCAAAAACTCGTAATGACCATAACGAGCAGCGAAAGATGATTTTGGTATATCTTCTGTTTTATCCTTAATTGGTGATATCCTGATCTGAGGTCTATTTTTGAGAATACTGCAGAGCCTTGGAGTTGGTCAAATAGATCATCTACCCTGGGCAATGGGTATTTATTCTTAATGGTCACCTTATTTAACTCTCGATAATCAATACACAATCTCATCGAGCCATCCTTTTTCTTCACAAATAGTACAGGAGCTCTCCACGGAGACGAAGCCTAACGAAACCTTTAAGAATCAATTCGTCTAACTAATTTTTCAACTCCTTAAGTTCTGTGGGTGCCATTCTATACGGTGTCCTAGAAATAGGTGAAGATCCTGGAACAATTTCTATCCCAAATTCTACTTCTCGCTCAGGTGGTAATCCTGGTAAATCCTCAGGAAAAACATCGGGATATTCTTGCACTATGGGTATGGTGGTTAATGAGGGTTCATACTTTTCTTGGACCTGGATTTGGTGTAAACTAACCAAAAATCCTTCACTACCCTTCTCTAGTAGTTTCAATGCCTTTAGTGCAGATATAACTAATTTTGGGGTTTTCTCAGGCTTAGGGAAAGCTATTGTCCATATCCCAGGCATACTCAAAGTTTTCGCCCTACAATCAATGGTTGCTTGATATTGAGATAGCCAATCCATGCCTAAGATTATATCAAAATCCTTCAAATCTAAAGAAATTAGGTCTGCAGGATGAGTTTTTCCCTTAATTTCAATCAACACATCAGGGACATAGTGATTCACAAAACAGTTAGGTCCAGAGGGTATGATAACTTCCGTTTCTAAAGGGAGTGGTTCAGTGGCTAGTTCGAGTATTCTTAGCATGTTTGTGGCTATAAATGAATGTGTCGCTCTAGAGTTAATTAATACATAAACAGGTTTAGACTTAATGTAAATCGTACCTGCCACCACGTCATTACTCGTCCCAGAGTCTGGCCTGACCAATGCAAAGGCTCTAGCGGTTCCTTGTTTCGCTCTTGTGGGGACAATTAACAGATATGTGACCTGGCTTGTGGCAAGTACAACACACATTCTTACCAACTAGACATTCTCCTGAATGGTTTTTGCCACATTTGGTACAATTGGTCGTGACTTGGTCACCCGGCCTTTTCTCTATTTTGTCCCTCTTCTGGTTGGGTCTTTTTTGGTACAATCCTATTCCTTGCGGCTTTCCTGACCATTTTCTCTTATTCTTATTATCTTTATTATTTCTCCATGATTGGTTTCCTCGAAACCCTTTCTTGCCCAAATTTTGATCCTTATTTTGATATCTCGCCTCACGGGCTTTGGAAATTTTTAGCTCGGCTTGTTCCGCCAGCAAAGCTTTATCAGCAACCTCAGAAAATGTCATGTTACAATTCGAACATTAATACATCCATGTTCAATTCAGGCCTAAGTCCTTCAAGAAATCTATCAACCTTATGTCCGTTGGTGCCGACCATATGAGTAGCAAAACGTGATAACTCTTCAAATTTCCTAATGTATTCTGATACTGTCATGAACCCCTGACGTAGTTGTATAAATTCATTCATCTTTTGATTCCTGACAGACGTAGAAAAATACTTGGTCCTAAAAATTTCACAGAATCTTTCCCAAGTCAAATTTGTCGTTTCCCCTATGCTGACCAAAGTATCCCTAAGAAAATATGAATTTAGATTTTCTAAATTATAAAATTAAGATACGAAATTTTCGGGGTGTTACAAAAACTATTTTAAGATGTAGTTTTACTTACTACTTTGCAATTATTTTTTTATTGATGTTCTAGAAATTATGTTGTTATATAAATTTATGTAAATGATTTATAAAGGAACATTATAATTGTAATTGAAGGTAATCATATATACATGATGGTGATTGAAGAAAATCACACTTAAGTTAATGGTGCCGGTTACCAATTTATGTGTTCCCATGTATGTTTAAAAATGATAGTATGTCGCATTTATGTTTTCGTATATTTTACCACATGTTAGTATGTATTGCTACTGAGCGTTTCTTATGAAATACTCACTCCAAAATGAACAAATTTTTAGATTGAATTAGTTGGCGTAGGCTAGCGAGCATGACGCAGAATTTTCTTATCTAACTTAAATTTTGACGTCGAAATGATCGAGTCAATTATGATGTAATTACGATATTTTAAGTATTCAATCTTTAGTATGTAATTATGTAATATTTATGAAGAACGAGATGTTTGTTTCTTTGCTATTAAAAGTTTCGAGTTAGAAATTGCCTACTAATTTTTCAACTTACTGTTCCTAATTTGAAAAATCATAACTCTCTGTGCATTTGGAGTTTTTGAGTGAAGTAAGTAGCAATGGAAAAATTTATATGTGGTCTAGTGGAAACATTTAAAATCACTCAAAAATTCAATCGTATGAATTTATTATGAATATTTTAATGGACTGCCTTAAAGCACTCGGGACAGTTTTTCAAGCAACTTCGGCTAATATTTTCACCAAACAAACTATGTAACTAAGGTTTAAAATTTTAACATGTTGTAATCTGTAGTCCCAAGTATCTACAGTTCAATTTTTATAATTTTTAGAATTCGTTTGAATGGTCAAATAAATTGTACTATCACGGTATAGGCAAAACTATAGAAATTTGAAGAAAAATCGTTTTTCCTTGCACACTTGTTATTTTCCACAAAATTTATATTTTTAAAACCATTCAAGGGCACGGAAAATATTATTTGGAGTCGTCAAATATTTTTAGAGATTATTTTAGTGACTCTCAGGGTTGAGAAAAATCAGGGCATTACAGAGCGCAGTTTTACTTTTATGTAGACTCGCGAATTTTTTTTAATTTAATTTAATTTAATTTATTATATTTTTTTGTCTTTATTTTAATATGTCAAGATGAAATTTTAGAAGTTGAGAATTTTAGAATTAAATGTTGCTACTGCCATCGCCACGCTACGCCAGTTTTGAGGTAAAATGAGGGGTTAATTAAAATTTAATTTTTTATGTGGTTAAGTATGATAAATGGAATTTATATTTATGGAAATTTTTTAAGTGTTTCATTTATGATAAAATGTTAAGTTAAGATGAAATTTTATATTAGTCCTAATATTTTAAATTAAAAGATGATAAAAATTCACATAATCAGGCCCTTCATAATTTGTATCTCAGACATGGTTTCACCGAGTGATAATTTCCTAGAACGTGCTGAGGCAAAAAGAAACGATTATATACTTTTTGCTTCCGATCCCGAATGGTCAATTGGCCATCACAGTAACCATAGGATAGCTCATATCAAGATGATGAACTATAGTTTAGTAACAACCGATACAGAGTCTATTGATCATGTGATTAACTTACTGATTGGCTCGAGAAAACTGGTTGCCGAGGAGATTTTAAGAGATCTGGAGGAGATCTACCACCAAGAGGTAGAATACAACGTGTATTGTGAAGCGCTCATTATACAATGGGAGGAATACTGATTTATATAGTGCAGGGCCCATCCTATCCTATCCCCGAGCCAACTACAGTAGTTGAGCCCATTCCCAAGCCTGCTCCAGTAGTCGAACCAGAGCTAGAGCTAGTGTTAGTAATTGAGACTGATCCAGTTATCGATGTCAAAGAGGACCCGGAGGAAGATCTTGAGATAGATTCGAGGTCGAGTATGATGTTATCTCGGATGACAAGGCTCCACGGCCGAAGAGGCCTAGAGTATACGGAAGATGGATTAGCGACGATGATGCTTAAAGATATTATAGTAGTCAGATGTTTTATTTTCAGTATTTCAGTTTTCCATGTACAATTACTTACCGTTGTTTAGCGCTAGATGTTTTTACTAGTTGTATCTCTTGAAGGATGATTTAAATATATAAAAGATGTTATTTAAATTCTCCTTTGTTGATAGTTTTTCAGATATTCATGGCTTTGTGTAGGGTGATTAATTCTAAGAATTACAAACTCTTTTCATTTTCTTTATTCTAAAGAGAATGGCACCAACTAAGCAAGCAAGAGCTACTAGAGACCTACAACTAGCGATTGAGGAAATGAGAAGAGCATTGACAGCTCAGACGGCATCCCTAATGTCGCTGCCACCAATGGCGCCACGAGTACCACAAGTGCCCCAAGCGCATCAGGCCCCACTGGCACATCACGCAGCCCTTGATGTGTCGGTGATTGAGAAATTTTGTCGATACCGCCCTCCTACATTCGACGGTGGTAAGGATCCACTTGCAGCCGATGAATGGTTGCAGGCGATCGAGAAATTTTTTTGGCACATCGCTTGTCCCGAAAATTAGAAAGTCCTTTGTGCGGAGTTTATGCTAATTGGCAAAGAAGGTCATTGGTGGGAGTTGGCATCCCATACCAATACTGATGAACAATAGAATAATCTCTCGTGGGTCCTTTTCAATGTCGAGCTAACGGCAAAATATTTTCTGCAGGCTCAATGAGATTATAAAGAATTAATGTTTCTATTTGGTTCATTACGAGTATGAGCAAAATTTGAGAAACTATCGTACTATGCTCCATATTTGGTCTGCATCGAATTAATGAAGACAAGACGTTATGAAAGATGGTTGTGCCCATAGGTTAGACAGATTGTTTGCTCCCATGCACTTCCTACTTTTAATGTAGTGGTCAAGATTTCTTAGACCATGTCCTTCTCGGGTTTAAAAGTCAAAGTTCAGGTTCAAAAAAATGACTCGGGAAAGAGAAATTGGCAAGATCAAAAAAAAAAATTCAGGCTAGTTCAAGAGAAAGAATCAAGGTCCCAACAGGGGTTAGTCAAGTGATTACATTCCTCAATGCCCTAAGTGTGAGAAGAATGATAGTGGTGATTGCCACTTTGGCAAGAACGTCAACTATAGGTGTGGTTCTACGTGTCGCAATGTCGGGAAGAGATGGCAAAGGTTAATGATCAGGCGAACAAAAAAAAGCTAGAGTGTTCGCCCTGACTCTTGAAGAGGCCACCCAGAATCCAAACGTTATTACGGGTATCTTATCTATCTCTAGTATACCTGTTTACGTTCTTATTGATTTTGGCACGATGCATTTATTTATATCTGAAGCATGCCTAGCTAAAGTTAACATTTTACAGAAAAGTGATAGTGTACTAGAGGTTAGTATGCCATCAAATAGAACGATAGAGACAGATAAATTAGCTAGGGAAGTTCATATAGATTTTAACGGGTTAGTTTTTTCAGTAGACATACATGCTATATGTATGAGAGATTTTGATATTATCCTAGGGATGGATTGGTTGGGTAGTAATCGCACTACCATTGTATATTTTGAGAAGGAAGTAATCTTTCGAAGACATGGAGAGAAGGAGTTCAACTTTTATGGGTCGAAAATCGAAACACTTCCATGCCTCATCTCAGCTTTACAGGCGAAATTTTTTTTCAAAAATAGAGATTGCCAAGGTTTTCTTGTCAATCTCACTGGCACCACATCTAAGGAAGTATCTTTGGATAACGTGCCAATGGTTTGAGAGTACGTTGATGTATTTCAGATGATCTAGTAGGCATTCTGCCTAATAGGCAAGTGAAATTCATGATAGATCCGAAACCTGGAGCTGCACCCATATCAAAGGCTCCATATCGGATGTTACCAAAAGAATTGCAAGAGCTAAAAATGCAATTGGAAGAACTGTTGGATAAAGAATTTATCAGACCAAGTGTTTTTTGTGGGAAGCTCCAGTACTCTTCGTGAAGAAGAATGATGAATCGATGAGAATGTGCATCGAATACCGTGAGTTGAATAAATTGACGATCAATAATAAATATCTACTTCTAAGAATTGAAGATTTGTTTGATCAATTGAAGGGTACGTGGGACTATCATCAACTAAAAATCAGGCCATCGGATATACCAAAGTCAAATTTTCGAACTCTCTATGGGCATTATGAATTTACAGTAATGCCCTTTGGACTGACGAATGCTCTAGCATTATTTATGGATTTAATGAATCGAGTTTTTCATCAATACTTAGATCGGTTTTTCATTGCATTCATCGATGACATCTTGATTTATTCCAAGAATCCCGAGCAACATCAAGAGCACCTGAGAATAGTATTGGAGACCTTGCAGAGAGAAAAGTTGTATGCCAAATTCATGAAATATGAATTTTGGTTGGACCGAATAGGATTCCTTAGACATGTTGTGATGGCTAAGGGAATCAAAGTAGATCCATCAAAAGTTGAGGGTGTGTCAAATTGGTCGGCACCGACAAATGTTGGTGAAATAAGAAGTTTTTTGTGTTTAACCGGCTATTATCGACGTTTCATAGAAGGATTTTTCAAAATAGCTGGTTCTATGATGCAGTTGACTTGAAAGGGAGTTAAGTATGTTTGGTATGAGAAGTGTGAACAAAGTTTTCAAGAGTTAAATAACAAGCTAGTATCTGCATCAGTATTAGCTTTACCCAAAGATTTAGAACACTACATAATTTACAATGATGCATCAAAACTTGGTTTGGGCTGTGTGTTGATGTAAAATGGAATAGTTGTAGCTTATGCTTAAAGACAATTGAAGCAATATGAGCAGAATTATCCAACACATGATCTTGAACTTGCGGTGAGTAGTTCACGAAAATTTGCAAATTATTTGGCACCATTACCTTTATAATTCTTTATGGACGCAAGTGTAAAATTTACACCGATCATAAGAGTCTCAAGTACTTTTTACCCAAAATGAGTTGAATATGAGACAACGAATGTGGTTGGAATTAGTAAAGGACTATGGCTGCTCTATCATTTACCATCTAGGTAAGGAAAATATAGTCGCGGATGCTTTGAACAAAAAGAATATGGGCCAGTTGTCTGCACTATAATCGACACAAGATAATCTAATCAACGACTTTGAGAGTATGAAAAATTGAAGTATTAGCACCGCCGGTGCAGACATTACCAGTGATAGCAAGTCTAAAAGTAAAGTTGACACTCAGAGATAGAATTGTGACAGCTCAAAAAGATGATCATTTCTTGGAAAAGATCAGGACTAAAGTAGGAACTAAAAAGATAAAGAGTTTGAAATAGCTGAGGACAAAGATTTGATGTTCAACGATCGAATTTGTGCGCCTAAGAATGAAGGTCTGAGAAATGAGATTTTATTTGAAGCTCATTCCGCTTCTTACGCTGCACATCTAGGAGGAACCAAAATGTATAAAGATTTGCGTAATACATTTTAGTGGAGAAACGTGAAATGGGTTGTAGCTCATTTCGTGTCAAAATGTTTGGTGTGTCAACAAGTAAAAGCGGAGCATCAGAGGCCATTGGGGCCATTAAATCCAATGGATGTACCAGAGTGGAAATGGGATAAAATCACAATAGATTTTGTTGTCGGTTTTCCTGGATCGGCGAGAGGTCATGATGCCAGCCATCTGGCTTGTGATAGACCGTTTGAAAAACTCTGCGCATTTTCTTCCCATTTGAATAAATTTTAGTTTGGAACAATTAGCACTTTTGTATGGCAAAGAAATTGTTAAATATCATGGGATACAACCATCCATCGTATCAAATAGAGATTCGAGGTTTATCTCAAATTTTTGGAAAAGTCTTCAAGGAGCTTTAGGTACTAAATTGAAATTTAGCATAGCTTATAACCCTCAGACCGACGGACAATCAGAACACACTATTCAAATCCTTGAGGATATGTTGAGAGCATGCTTCTTGGATTTGGGTGGTCAATGGGAAGGTCACTTACCATTGGTGGAATTCGCTTACAATAATAGATTCCAAACTACTATCGACATAGCACCATATGAGGTATTGTATGGTCGTCGATGTCCTTCGCCAATTTGTTGGGACGAAATCAGTGAAAGAATAATTTTAAGACTATAGTTGGTTGAGAAAACAGTAGAGGTAATGACAAGATCAGATCCAGAATTAAAATAGCGCAAGATCGTCAGAAAAGTTATGCCGATCAAAGAAGAAGGAATTAGAGTTCGAGGTTGGCGAAAAGGTTTTTCTAAATGTGGCTCCTATGAAAGGGATACTACGCTTTGGTAAGAAATGAAAACTAAAACCGCGTTTCATTGGCCCATTTGAGATTCTTGAAAAAATTAGAAATGTGGCGTATCGTTTGGCATTGCCACCTAAGCTCTCAGCAGTGCACGACGTTTTCCTCGTTTCAATGTTAGGGAAGTACGTGCATGATCCTACACATGTGGTGAAATATGAGTCGTTGGATTTAAGGAATAATATGACTTACGAGAAAGCCCCTACAGTGATCCTAGAAAGAAAGGTCTATGTTATGAGAAATTGGGAGATCCCATTAATTAAAATTCAGTAGGGTAGATATGAGAAAGATGGGGTCATTTGGGAAAGAGAAGAAGATATTTTAGCTAAGTACTCCGGACATCGTAAATTAGGTAAGTTAATTTCGAGGACCAAAATTATTAAGTGGGGAGGGTTGTAATGATCGAAATTTTTTTTTGTCTTTTAATTTCAAGTAAATAAATTTTTACTTTCAACATCGCTTCGAACCTTATAGTTCATTTTAAATATTTTGTTATGTTAAATTTTTGCGCACATTTGTTTCAAATTTTTAAGTTCGAAGATTGTAGAATATTAATTTGAAAACGAATCTTGTTCTATTTTGATTTGGTAAGTTTTTTAATTTCAAGTTGAACGTTAAAAATAATTTTCGATTTTATTTAGCCAAAACTCGATTTAGCATAAATTTTTAAATTGGTTGTCCGTGTCGAAAAAAAATCAGTTAAAATGCTCTCTTCTCCTTTATTCTCGATTTTATTTAGCCAAAACTCGATTTATTTCGACTCCAAAATTCAACCAAAAATCCGACCCAAACAACACTAAACAAACCATTATATTTCACTAAAAATTCATTTAATAAACCACAAGCCCTTAATTTATGCCATTTTCCATCAACCAAACATCCCCCATCAACCAAATGGCCCTACCAATAACAAAATCAAAAACTGCTCCCATGATCTCCAACAACACACATCCCCCAACAGCCCATGTTTAGCCATGATTTTTCACCATTTACCCACACATTTCAACCAATATTTTTCCCCCAAGAAGACCCCAAAAACCGTCCCCCAACTCTCCATATTCAGCCATTCCAACTGCACCCCACCAGCTCAAAGAAACCGTCCCTAGCCCCATGATCAACCATGATCTTTAACACTTTCTTTCCCCCATTTTCCCTCCCTTTTTCAGCCCTCAATCCAAATGATTTCTCCCACCAAATCCACCACAAATTCGTCCCCTACAGCATAAGGTTTTAGGAGCAAAAAATCAGCCTTTTAACTTAAGCAAAAACCTCTCATTTTCTTCTTCAAAATTCAGCCCTTAAGGTTATAGCCATTGATTGTTTTGTTTCTTCTTATTTTTTCCAGCAACATTCCTTATTTCCTCTCCCAAAACTTAGCACCAAAAACTTAGCAAAAGCTCCTATCTTCTTCCTTAAATTTTTTGGCCAGGTGCTCCAATTTTCTCACATTTCCATTTCGCCCTCAAAGTTCCATTTTCTTTCTCCGACCAAAATTTCCAACAATTTTCTCCTCACCTTTCTCTCAAATTTCTGCAGTCCCAATTTTCGCCCTCAAAGTTCCATTTTCTATCTCAACGTTTTTGACCAACATACTCTCTTCATTTCTTGCAATTTCATGTCAGAAAAGATTTTATATAAATGTCATGTAAATGTCCAATTTTTGGCCTATATAAACTATCAAATTTTGTATTCCCGTGTGCGTTTAAAAATGATGGCATGTTTTATGTTTCGTATATTTTTCCAAATTTCTATTGAGTGTTTCTTTTTCTCCTCAAACATGTTGTGGCGTTGATCTGATATAGTCCCAAGTATCTGAAATGATCGAGTCAATTATGATGTAATTCAATTTTTATAATTTTTAAAATTCGTTTGAATGATCAAATAAATTGTGGCGCCACCTATCATGGTATAGTCAAAACCATGAAAATTTGAAGAAAAATTATTTTTCCCTTGCGCACTTGTTATTTTTCTCAAATTTTATATTTTTCAAACTATTCAAGGGCACGAGAATTATTATTTGGAGTTGTCAAATATTTTTTTAGTGACCCTCCTGGTTGAGAAAAATCTGTGACGTTACACACCAGCCAATTCTGAATGTCGAAATGAGCTAATATCCAGTGAACCTTGCTTTCCATCCATATAGGTATCAACATCTGCCCACTTCACATTGCATAGATTTTGCCCCCGGCTGGGTATAGGAATAGAGAACTTTGGTATACTAGTGCGACCATGTTGTTGGTGAACTTTATAAAATTCTTCTAATCTTCACGTTAAAAATGCAATCAGTTGTTGTTGCTCTTATTTTGTTGCCGAATCTCAACTTCAGCATCATTAGCAAGAAGTAGAACGCAACGTCAATATGCTGCAACATACATATGTAAGATTTAGGAAAATAGATACATTTGCATACTTCAGCATCATTAGCAACAAGTAGAACGCGACGTCAATATGCTACAACATACATATATAAGATTTAGGAAAATAGATACATTTGCATACTTCAGTAATGTGTAGTAAAGTTCAAAAACTATGCAAAAGGCTTACAGAATCCTTTAGTGGGCACGCAATCTCATGCAGGTCGTGCCAACGCATATTGGGCCAACTTTCATTGCTGGTGATAACGTCATTTCGTCTCGATTAAATTTCTTCATCCTATATAAAAAAAATTCCCAATTGATTGATCGTGCTATTGGAAAATCATTCTACATATGCAAAAAAGTTTGTATCTGAAAACTTACTTCTTGTGTGGCTTGTAACCTTTACGGAACAAGGAATTGAATTCAAGAAAATCCAGTACACTTGAGGATCCTTGCATATATTGTAGACGAAGGCCACTTTCTAATAACGATTCACCGGGTGCAGTTTGATGCGGTGAATTATATATTATTTGAGGCATCTCTTCGCGGCCAGATGGAGTGACATTAGTTAAAAAGTTTGTGTATGGGAAAAATCTAGTACATGATGGTAACATGTAGGATCAAATGACAAGCACAAACAAACTTGAAGGATTCAATTGGTATAAGTGTTTGGAAGATGTTAATAGCATGATACTTGTAAGTTCGTGACATTGTAGGACCTGCGCTTCTTCTCAACTGATTGATCCACTACCCGGGAGTCCTCATTAGTGACCTCCAACCCATCATCTAAGGGGCTAAGATTTTGCTCAAATTTACCTTGAATTCTGATGACTGCGTTGTATGGCATGTTACCAGCGTCTTGTTTACATTTGTTGATTCCAGACTCCAACAACTGAGAAATCAAAAGTAGATATCATGCAATTGATAGTTTTTCACTCTATGGATGGTACAATCACACAAACCTTTTTCTTCTGCACTATGTTGTCTATTTTTATGAAGTCTTGTTCAGTAACCATCAATTCATCATCTAGTTCAATACAACCATCATTAAATTCTGCATCTATTCCTAGATCAAAACTACAAAAATCAGTTTCAGACATTTTCTAGCCTTTGTTGGCTACCATCCCAGCTACAGTCTCACTTGATTGTATCATCTTCTCGTTCATTTTCAATGGAACCATCTAAATGTACATCATCATGTAACATACCCAAGTTAATTTGACACTCACTGTAGAAAGACAAATAAAAGAATACCCAAAAAATGAATTCATCAACCCTTGAACGAGGTGCAGGCGTTGTTATGGTATCTATAGTCTTCGGGTCATGTTCACTGGCATCTTCGGCTGTGACTGATTCAATCCCAGCATTTATTTCTTGTATTGATTTCTCACCGCTGACCTACATATAAAAATTGGTTGAATAAGTTATAACAAAAATATACATAAAGTCTAAACAACATTAACAAACTGTATTTAGAGAGAATATAATTGAAAGAGATCTTTTGACAGCAACATGATAAATAATAGGCTTATGTTCATTAAGGTCATAACTTACTCTACTACCCTCAATACCCTCGACGATCGTTCCTTCAACGAACCTAAATAGTATTTCTAGTTGCATTTTTAGATTGAATTGGTTGGATGCTAACTTGTTATGTATCTCTAGTATGTGGCCAAATCACCTATTTATACATTTATTTAAACGATGGCAACCCTAACAAGAATCGTATAAAAATTAATAGACAAGTCAATTTGGTATTTGATGAACAATAATACATGAAATGATGTAGCATACCATCTCTTCTTTGCCTTTTGCATATTTTTGGCGACTAGTTCAGCCGTTCCACTGTCCCATGAAGAACTCTCTGATGACACATAGTTAGTGTTGGGACATTGACGCTACAATCGTAGTTTACTTGTTCAACTGATGAAGTTATGATATCATTCCAAAGTACCATATGCACGACTGTACAACGAATTTCGTGTATTAAAATACATAAACTGTTACAAATTAAAATTTTAATAAATTACAAAGTGGATAATCTCCTTGTGACTGCGTAGCTGCAGAATCCTCTGATTAACGATTCGAGTGTTGAAGACGAATGGCCACGTGGCTTGAATCCTGGACTTTGAGACTTGTTGGAAATTTAATTTGCTTGAACCTTCAATGCTTGGACTTGGCTTGAATTTGATTTGTGAAGAAGATTTGATCTTCTTGGACTTGCTTTAATTTGAATAAGATTTTGATCTTCTTAAAATCTCCTGGGTTTTGGATTTTCTTCCGGGGTGTGGATTTTCTCCTGGACTTGCTTACGGACTTCCTCGCTTTTTTTCCGCTGGAATTTCACTTGTGATTTCTCTTGGACTTGATGTCCTATTTATAGAGAAATCTCAAACTACCCACTTTCCATTTATAACCATCCAATACGTATTAAATACAAAAGTGGGATTAATTTTCTACATGTGTTAATTTTAATACGAACAGATCATAATAGACTTGGGGTTTAATCAATTTAAATGGACTATTTGTTTTTAATAGGCCAAGTCCATTTATTTATTTTATTTTATTTTTTAGTATCTACAAACGCCACCTCAAGATTTATTCATTTATTATGAAAATAAATAAATAGATAAATCTTGACAATTTGAAATTTCAATTATTTATCTCTTAGTTTGAATAGAATTTGAATTCTAAATGCAAAAAAAATTTGGATGAGATTGTATACGATAAGTTAAAATAAAATTATACAACTTCAATCCTATTTGACTTAGATGAAACGAATTTCAATTATATATATCACACATCTCATGCACAAACATCCAACATTGTAAAAGTTTATTCACTCAACGTTACAAATTTATATGCTTGTGAAAGACTACATTCAGTCAATCATAAGAAGAGAAAATCTAAAATTGTTGACGTAGAAGTAACTCAAAATTCAAGAAGACCAGAAAAGAGTTTTTTTTTTTTTTTTTAAAGCTTGGAGTTCATCAATTTAAAGAGTGAATTAATTTCTCATTCATAGTTTGTAGGTAATCTTTTTTTTTTTTAACGTGTACAAGGGGGAAAAAGTTACTGTTCATTTTGTGTGTGTGTGTGTGTGTGTGAGTTGAGTGTTGGTGTTTTTTCTTTAATGTAAAATAGAAAAGAAAACAGAAACTCGGTTTCTCGCCCATTCTTTTTGTTATTAACTTATTATTACTACTTTTTTTATATGTATATGTGCACGTGTTTATATCATGTGGTGTGTATGTTGATGTTATTATAATGTGTGTAATGATTATTTGTGTGTTTTAGTGTGTGTATGTGATTGTGTTTTGACTTTTGTGTTTTTTTTTTTTTTTTTTTTCACAAACAAAAACTTGGTTTCAAGTTACTGTTTTATTTTTTTTTTTTTTTTTGTGTTTCGTGTGAAAGGTGTATTTCAACATGAATTGTTTTGTGTGCTTTTATTTTTTAAAAAAAAAAACTTTTGTAAATTTGAACTATTTATTTATTTATTTTAAACATTCACTAATTTTTTTGTTATTTTGTTGACAAAATCTTTGGAGCAGACCAGAAATTTTGATGTTTGGATGATTTTAGTTGTGAGAAATAAATATCTTCATGATAGAGGTGTTTCAGAAGTCCAGAAAATTTTATGTTAAAACCAAGGACTTAAACTTTTAGTCCAAGGCATTTTATGTATTTGAAAAACTTGTCGTTCTAGACATTAAATCTTAAAACTTTGGTTTTCCTCTTTTGACTGTTTCTTGGCTTTCTTCTTGATTCTAGTTTCTCATCATGGGTGTCAAGACTTGGAAGCAGTGAAGCTTTCTAGCGGCGTCTTTTCACGAGAGTCCATGCCTTCTGACTTTCTTCAAATGATACTTCATCAATAGATTGAACTTCAGTACTCCATGCCCCCAATGCCAGTCATGCAAGAGGTACGGAAGATGATTTTTTACATGTTTCACTTGATCTCTGATATTTCTCCTTCTTACTTATGAAAGTAGACCATCCATCCCCAATTTCATCTTCAGACTCAAGAGTCAGAATCCCAAACGTTTAGATCATCAGTCATGATTTCAAAGAAGGATGGATGATTACCGCTATCTGGTTTGACCATCTCTGGATAGACATACGTGATGGTGACTTCTTCGTCTACTTTGAGTTGTACCGAAATAGCTCATTTCGGAAGTTGAGGTCCAAATTCAACCACCTAGGACAATGACTTTCCAGCATCATATGGAGTAGGAAATGTCTGTTCTTTATTTGAAATGGAAATTGGGTCAAATGATCCAAACGAAACCATCAAACAACTGGCAGTTGGGTTTTTACCAGTTTCAAGTTTAATTTTACTTTCTCTGTCTAAGCGGACAATAAGATCCATTAGCACAAAACACCTCTCTACTGGGTGACTAATAATTTGATGGAATATTCAATATTTAGGATGATCAAGTTGACCAGCATCTTCCGGCCTTTTTGGTGCTGGAAGTTCAATTATCTTTTGTTCAAGGAGTTGATCTAAAATCCCGAAAGCTTCAGAGTTTGAGAATAGATACTCTTTTTCTTCAAGTTCCTTCAGAGTAAGAAGACATTTTCTTTGGACTTGTACTTTGTTAGGTCTGAACTCCGGTTTTGGCTTTAGGCCCGATTTTGAACTTGATTTTTTAAAAGTGATTTTTGCACGAACAGTGGGAAATTGTCATGGCCTCTTTGGGCTTGCCTGACTTACCATCCATCTTGATTTCCTTCTTGGGAACTTTCTTGTCATGTAGATCACTTGGTAAGTAACTTCCATGTCTTGCAACTGGATTTCTAGATCATGGGCACGCAGCGTAGCCAACTCTTCAAAAGAATGAGCATATTTGCTTGGAGATTATAAAGTAGTCCCCAATGCATACCTTGGACACACATGTCAATAGAGGATGTTTTGCTGATGCATTCTTTACAGTTAAGAACAAAGTTTCTCCATCTTTCAATATACTCTTCGACCAGCTCCTTCTTGCTCTGTTTTGTTCGGGCAAGTTCCAAAAGGCTAACTGTCCACCTAGTACTATAGAAGCGTGTTAGGAACTCCCGCTCAAGTTGATCCCAACTATTAATGGATCCAGCCGATAAGTCTGTATACCATTCAAATGATGCGCCTCTGAGGGAGCATACAAACTGCTTTGCCATGGTGTCATTGTAGATGCCAGGGTTGTTACATGTTTCAATGAAATGAGCAACATGTTGCTTTAGGTTTCATTTTCCAATGAAACATTGGAACTTCGGAGGTTAGTAACCAAGCGGCATTCTCATTTCTTCAATCCGACGGCTGTAGGGTTTAGCATAAACCATTGAAGATTGTGGCGAACCACCATAATGTGCACGAATTGTGTTAGCAATCATATGCTGGAGTTGTTGGACAGACAGAGAGCCAACAGAGAGTTGAGTTGTATCACGCAATACATTTTGCACTACCGTCCGATCATGCATATCTTTCTTTTGTTGGTGCTCTTGGATTGTAGGATCTTTAGTTCTGGAAGAGCTTGCATTTTTTGGACTGTCTTCTGTCAATGGACTTTGTAGTTCGAGTCAGTGCATGAGGGTGGAAATTTGTGCCTCTTTGTCTTCCAGCATTTTTGTTAGCTTTTCAATGGCCAAGGCCATTTGCTGAATTCGGTCATCAGAGTCAGGTGTCATTTCTACGACTATCACTGGCTCGAGAGATTCTTTAGAAGTGGTATAATCACCCCATTTTCGCGGAGAAGTGACGTGTGTGGATCCAGAAACGAATCCATTACTGGAATCAGAGCTGGAATGAGAACTTTTTGCTAAGTTCTTGGATTTTTCTGCAGAACAGGAACCGGACTTCCTAGACTTGAAAATTTTAACTTTGCCCTTGTTAGAAAACTTCCTCAGTGGTGAAACCAACTGAATTTTCCCGATCTTCGTCTGGGCTCTAGTTGTATAGAAAAGTTCAGCAAGTGTTTCCTCGAACGGAGTCATGATTTCTTTTGATTTTTCACCTGCCATAGTTGATGTAGTGATTGACTTGAAGATTTCAAGGACTCGGAAGATGAGAGGGCAAAAAAGGTCCCACTGGGCATGCCAAGAAATTTATACAACGAATTCCGTATATTAAAATACAGAAACTGCTACAAATTAAAATTTTGATAAATTACAAATTGGATAATCTCCTTGTGACTGCGTAGCTGCAGAATCCTCTGATTAACGATCCGAGTGTTGAAGACGAGGGGCCACGTGGCTTGAATCCTAGACTTTGAAACTTGTTGGAAATTTAATTTGCTTGAACCTTCAATGCTTGGACTTGGCTTGAATTTGATTTATGAAGAAGATTTGATCTTCTTGGACTTGCTTTAATTTGAAGAAGATTTTGATCTTCTTAAAATTTCCTAGGTTTTGAATTTTCTTCCAGATTGTGGATTTTCTCCTGGACTTGTTTTCGGACTTCGACTTTTTTCTTCGCCGAAATTTCACTTGTGATTTCTCATGGACTTAATGTCCTATTTATAGAGAAATCTCAAACTACCCACTTTCCATTTATAACCATCCAATACGTATTAAATACAAAAATGGAACGAATTTTCTACGTGTGTTAGTTTTAATACGAACAAGTCATAATAGAATTGGGCTTTAATCAATTTAAATGGACTATTTGTTTTAATAGGCCAATCCCATTTATTTATTTTATTTTATTTTTTTTTGTCTACATCAACATTGTTCAGTCCGAAAACATAAGGTTCTTCCTTCTCTTGATTACATAAGGTTCTTCATTCTCTTGATTGTTCATCACAACCCTAAGAATTTGCAGCTTTTGCACACAGAAACATATGTGAAAGAGTTAATTAAATAAATGTTAAAACTGGACTTGAATGATACTAATAAAAAAGATTGACTAAAAAGGAAATGGAGAAAACTAACATCAGGCTGGCTAACTATATCATTGTTGCCTATGTTTAAACTAAGACATCTTGCATATACATTAGACTTCCACTTAGGAATGCGATGGTGCAGGGGCACCAATGTTGGTACATATCTTATGGTCAAGCGTATGGACAATCTCATAAATCCAATACATGAAATGCAATAAGAAAATCGTTTAGCCCATAAGGCAAATAATTTACCTCCCTTTTAATAGTGAGTTTGACAATGAGTGTTTTGTTCCTCAGTGCTGACTTCAAGGACGACAGAGTGATCTTATATAACTCTTTTGCCCCATGCTAATGAGTTGTTGTCGACTGAGTCAATGAGTACCATTAGAGATTCTTCAATGCACTTTTTATAGCATGCAGTGTACATTAGGTGGGTAATCAAAAACAGCATGCCAACAACAAAAACATCTCGGTTACTTCGATCAAACATTGTCAAGAATACGTTACGTGCGTCTAAACTCGATATGCTAGGCAGGTGAGTGAAAAACTCATGCTTCAAATGATAGTACCTTGAATCGTACTTCCTCTTTTATCATCATCATAACATCGTAGTCCAGTAATGAGACAGAATTTCTCGATAGAAAATCTAACATTATTATCACCAAATCTGAACCACATCTCGTCTGAATTTGGCTGTTAGAACTTGGTAATAAATTGCTGGTTTATATCAATTTGCCACATGTTAAGGTACTTAACAAAGAAAGATTCTTTGAAAATTCCTTTTGATTATTGGTGAGCTTGCTATGCAATGTGTTGACAGTATTACTTGTACTAGTGACATTTACTTTATCTAAGAACCAATCGTCCGGTTGTATAATGTAGTCTCATTCATGCGAAATATAATGAAGTTTAGTGAATCCATTGGTACATACTAATATTTGGTCTCTAACTCGAATATATTATGAACTTGAAGTAATCAATTGTTGATTATCAGCACCATCGAAACTTTTGCAATTAATGAAACCATATTTTGTAACAGTAGTAAGAAAAGTCCGCACTAATAACAAACTCAGTTTCACTACCAATTGAAGATTGAATATCAAATCAGTGTTTTGTAATACAAGACATCGTAATAAGCTAACATGTTTGGTTATGGCTTGTAGTACCAATTTGAATAGTAGCAATTGAGTTGAGTCCATGAATAATAAACAAAATATATGAGAACTTAGCAAATTTATTCGCATGTATATTTTGTTTAGTGACAATAAAAAGAAGACGTAACAATGTATGTGTTTCGTAGAGCGTTTCGATGATTTACTAAGTCAAATGGTTAAAAAAGTGGTTTGGTTACAATTTTACATACCAATTGATGCATATATATTGTCAATTTCCATTACCACATAAAAGACGATGTAACACTTTGACGTACACAATGGTTAATTATCAATTCAGATATTCATATGATAAAAATATAACTCGTACCACTATTGCATACCAGATAATTACGGAAGGAACAAATTTAATAACCAACAACAAAAAAAAAGGTCAAAGAGTGAACTAAGAGCTATTGACATATTATGATGTACAACTAGTGATAATGACGACTTGCTGGATGGACTACTAATATATTAGGCATATGGTTGATGTCAAATTTTAATTAACTCACAAGTGTACGAATCAATTGGAATATAGATAAATAGTAACGAGGTCGATCCCACAGAGACTGCTATGGAGAAAATATAATTTAATCCTAATTAACTATTATTCTATGCTAGTTGAGTCGAAAAGATTTTTGTTTGAAATTATTTAATTTAGAGAATAACTAATTATGCGAAAATAATGAGATTGAAGAATCAAGAAGTTTAAAATACCAAGGTTTCAGAATCCACCATTGTTTAACTTAACAATTATCCAATTATTGATTAATTCCCCAAAAAACACACGACAACACGAAATCAATCTATTGTCGTCCCTAAATATTTATCAATTAAGTCCAGAAGAAGAAAATCTAATTTAGGCTCCCCTTTTGCTTCTAACATAAATAACTTAAGCATTTTTCATATCAAATTCCATTGAAAGAAGACAAAGAATCAAAGATTACCCAAGCATTCTATGTATCCCAATACGAATAAAAGATGATGAAAAATCAAAAGCAATTAATAGAACATATTTAATCACCAAGCATGGATTAATTAAATCAATATCTAACTATCAAAAATACATAATATTTAAGATGAAAGAAATTCTATTTAATTAATCTAATCAAGAACAAACCATGAACGTTAAAGCTCTAAGAAGGAATTAAACGAATAACGACATAATCACTTAATTAAACAATGTTTCATCGTCTACCTTGGCTAGAGAAAATTAGAAGAACATGATTAATCTAGAAAAACAAGAATTAATAAAACCCGGCATGGATCTTAGGAGAAGAAATCTTGAAGAGGTCTTGATAGTTAAAGAGTTGTCTTCTCTCGTTCTCTTCTATCTTCTCTTGATTCGGCTCCCAAAAATTCAACATTTGTTATGAGAATATATCTCATATTTATACTACCCTAATTGTGCCCTAAAATATCCCACAAGATTACAAAATTCGTGGGCCAAAAGATACCTAACGAAATTAGAACAAAAAAAAGGAAACAAAATAAAAATTAAAGAAAAAATGAAAATAAGCACAGGCGATCGTCCGTGTGTGCCCTTTAGGTCCATATACGTGTCTTTGGAAATTTCTTGGCGCCGCCCGAAGATTAAGTCAAGCGATCGCCCGATTTGGTTCTTTAAGATTTGCACCTTTGGTCCTTGATTTTCGGCCACCACCAGTTTGGTCCTTCAACTTTAGGTTCGATCATTTTAGTCCTCCATCTTTTCATGACTTCTCATTTGGTCCTTCAACTTTACATAATCTCCAATTTGGTCCCTCAACTTTAGATTGAGTGCAATTGAGTCCTCGAACTTATGAGATATCTTCTAATCTATTGCTCTTTTCGCCTAATCTTCTCCAATTGTTCACAAACGCGTCCAAAAGCGAAATAGAACAATAATATACTAGATAAGTAGAAAATCAACTATATGGCGACATAAAAGATTAATTCAAAGGCCAAAATAAGTACATAAAACGCACTTATCAAACACCCCAAACTAAACTTTTGTTCGTCCTCGAACAAAAACAAAACTAAAATATACTTTAACTAAGCTAATTGAATCCACGAAAATTTGTCAATGTTAACTTCCTTACCATATGCCTCAGGTTCAAAAATAAAGCAACACTATTAGAAGGATATCAAACAACAGCACAAAATTTTTCACTTATCCGATGCTCGACCTTGTGTGAGTGTGTGAATAGCCAAAAATTAAACTTATACATGTATTAGACCATGACCAATATTGTGTTGTTGATATTTTAGCAATCCCGAACCCTTTGTAGTCATTTATTTCTTACACCTCTCGTAAGTTATCACAATTCTAAAGCTTTTCTCTCAAATCCCGAGGTATTCTAGCGAAATTGGTTTCTATTGATCATTACAATGCTCTTTCTTTTCAACAAAAGTGGTAAAACTTAGCACTTGTATTACGAGAATTAGGATGGTGAGAGATTTCTAAATTCTCATCTTGATCTCTAAGGTTCTAATCTAGCAATCATTTTCGAGCACTTCTACTCTTTTATTTATTCAACTCTCATTAACATCTTACATCTGTGCAATACTTCTCTTTCACTAGCTTTCTCTGTGACCCTTATAGCGAGCTTTGGGTCGATGACTCCCAAGTCGAGGATGACCATAGGGCACCAGTTTGAAAATACCCTAGCGAGACTTAATTGCTCGAGTCTGCTGGGCTAATAGAGAAGTGAAGATGTAAATTTATAAATATCGCTCTTTTTTTCTTGTTTTATATACAGGACTCATGTAGCGAGCTTTGGGTCGATGACTCCCATGTCAGATGACCATAGAGCACCAGGTTTTAAGATACCCTAACAGGCTTAATTGCTCGAGTCGGATATTTCATTTAATTTTGTCCATTGCGAGTAGTGCTCAGTTTAGATTCTTTGACTATAACTTCAACCAAAGATGAGACCCGAAGAAAACTCAAACCATCAAAAATCTTAGAACAAAAGTAGTAACTTTAACACCCCCAAACTGTTCTCAAAACAGTTTGGTCACTAGTTTAAGAATGTAGGAATGGAATTTTTTTATAATGATACTCAGTCAATAATATCAACTTATATACTCAAGTCATGTTTCTAATAAATGATAAGTCAATAGTGGCTATGTGCTTCCTTAATCAGTCTAACATGGATATGTATTCGGATAAAAGAAGAAGTTCAAGTGTTGTCTAATATTCTACTAGAAATGTGCTCAATTTTGAGCAGAGATATCATCATTGGCGGTAGGATATGCAACAATAACTAGACAATTAAACTAAAAAAAATTTTCCCATTTTTTTGTTTAACAATATAAAATTACTTGATTATCTGAGACGAGAATGATACGCAAATTCAGAAGCAATGAAGTAACCTGATATTTTCTAACCCACCCCCAAACTAAAACATTACATTGTCCCCAATGTAATAGTAAAATAAAGCACATAAAGGAGGGAAAAGATCAGGTACTCCCCAAACGTGGAGAAGATAGATCTGGCTGGTTGAAGGTCCGGTTGAAGTGGACTCAGATGTAGTATTGGGACCCTTGGTCAAAAGAAGGTTGCCTAGATATAAGCCAAGCGGCTCGCAAAGTGGGACATCCTGCACTTGACATGGTGAGACCTAATAAGTGCAATAAAATAAAACTAATAAATTATTTAAACTATCTAAAACTACTACATATAAAGCAAGTAAATAAAAGGGTTAGAGAATGGGTTGTCTTCCATTAAGCGCTTATTTATAGTCATTAGCTTGACTTGTTGTCTGGTTTCCTTACGGCACTCTGAATAGTGCTTTGGAGGACCTGCTTTGCTTGCACCTATTGACTTTGACACTCGTTGGAAGTGGCTCAATTGTCTGTTTCCATTTAGTTGTACCCATGACACGTGCTGATCCAAGCAGAATATTCACTTCTTCTATACCACTATCAACATCAAAATAAGAACCCAAATGAGTTAAGCACATGTTTAACGCATCATCACAATTAGTATAAGCAAAACAATCATCATCTAATGCTTCTATCATGTCCACATCAGCAACATCCTCATTATCATGTGGTAGCTTGTTGACATTAAAAATATTCAATTCTACTGTCATGTTGCCAAAGGATAGCTGCATAACTCCATTCCTGCAATTAATAATAGCATTAGATGTTGCCAGAAAAGGACGACCAAAAATTACAAGAATGTGTTGTGCAGAGTCTCGTACAGGTTGAGTATCAAGTACAATAAAATCAACAGAAAAATAAAACTTGTCAACCTGTATCAAAACATCCTCTACTATTTCACGGGGTACTTTCACAGATCTATCAGCAAGTTGTAAAATCACAGAGGATGGTTTTAACTCGCCTAGTCCAAGTTGCATATACACAGAATAAGGAAGAAGATTAACACTAGCTCCTAAATCTAGCAAATCTTTCTCAATTTTATGGTTTCCTAAGATGCATGAGATAGTAGGACAACTTGGATCTTTAAATTTTGGAGGGGTGTTGCTTTGAATTATAGAGCTAACATGTTGAGTTAAAAATGTCTTTTTGCGTATATGTAGTTGTCTCTTTGTTGTACATAGATCCCTTAAGAATTTAGCATAAGCAGGTACTTGTTTAATAGCGTCAAGTAAAGGAATATTTATATTTACCTGCTTGAAGATTTCCATCATATCATTGATAGAATTACCTTGCTTTACCTTTGTGAGCCTCTGAAGAAATGGAGCTTTTGGAATGTAAGATGGCTCATTGTCCTCTTTGGGAGCTCCTTGGATTGAATCATCAGTTGGGATAGTACTTGGAGAAAGTGGTTGACATGTGTTTTGCTTTGAGATATCCACTTTGTTGTCAAACAGTTTTCCACGTCTCAAAGTCATGATCGATTTAGCCTCTTCCTGTTGCACTCCTTTAAGATTAGAAAATGGGTGACTAGGAAACTTCCCTTTCTCAATGGTTGTTGCCAACTGTTGGGTGATGATGCCAGTTGTCCCATCATGTTTTCCAGATTGGAGATGGATTGTGCACATGAGTTACGGCTAGCGCACTTCATTCTTAAACTCGATGAATTGTGTGATTACGATGCTCTAATGCAGCTTGTGTAGCTTTTGTCAAGTTATGAATTGCTTCCTCCCATGGTTTTGGTTTGTGAAAATTGTGATTGAATTGTTGAGCGACTCTTTGGGGCTTGACTGTTGTATTATCTGTTGAACACCTTGTGACCAAGAGAAATGGGGTGGTCCCTCCAACTGGGTTGTAGGTGTTTGAATAAGGATTGTAAGGCTGTTTCCTCATCATGTTGAGGGCATTAGCTTGCTCAGCACATGCTTCTGGTTCTGTAGGACTATTGGCTGTCAATGAGGTCAACTTACGAGAAATGTCTTCTATCATGCATTTGACCTCTTTGATTTCTGAGCTAGGTTCACTGCTGCAAATCTCATAAATCCCCCTATTCTTTGGTTCAATTCTAGAGGATTGACTCCGCTGTTGTGAATTGTCAGCTTGCTTTTGAAAGAAGCTCCAAATCTCTGTAGCATTCCTAGACATAAGCTCTCCACCGCTTGTGGCCATCAACCATTCTTGAATATGCGATAGCAAGCCCTCCAAAAAATATTGGCATAAATGCCATTTTTCATACCCATGGTGTGGACATTTCATAAGAAGCTCGTTGAATCTCTCCCAAGTTTCATAGAATGGTTCTTCGTCTCGCTGCACAAACTTTGAAATTTCCCTGCGAATAGCATTAGTTTTGTGAACAGGAAAGTATTTATTCAAAAACATAGCAACCATTTGTTCCCAAGATGTGATACTATCAGCAGGTAAAGTATTAAACCATGATCTAGATCTATCTTTCAGAGAAAATGAAAACAGACGAAGTTTAACATTATTAGGAGAAACATTCTCATATTTAAATGTCTCACATACAGCATAAAAATCCGTGAGATGATTATAAGGTTCTTCACTATCTAAACCATAGAAAGATGGAAGACAGTTAAGTACACTCGGTTTAAGCTCAAAATTCCTAGCAGTTACCTGTGGGTATTGTATGCATGAGGTGCTCAAATTAGCTAATGGACTAAAAGAGTCCCTTAAAGGTCTCTCCTCAATTTCATCACCCATAGCTATTATTGCTTCAGTCTCTTCAATTTTATCTAGATTAGTGGCTCGTTTTCGTTGGTGAAAAGTTCTTTCAATTTCACTATCTAGATGTTCTGGCTTAATTCCTAGAGATCTACGACCAAGCATGCACAATGAAAAGTTTCTGGTTTTTTTTTAAATAAAAAAAAATAAAAATGAAAATAAAATAAAATAAATAAAATCATAAATTATAACTAGTCAAGAATAAAATTAACTAGGATGAAATTAACTTTCAAACGGGTCCCAAGAACGGCGCCAAAAACTTGATGTCAAATTTTAATTAACTCGCAAGTGTACGAATCTATTGGAATATAGATAAGTAGTAACGAGATCGATCCCACAGAGACTGCTATGGAGAAAGTATAATTTAATTCTAATTAACTATTATTCTATGCTAGTTGAGTCGAAAAGATTTTTGTTTGAAATTATTTAATTTAGAGAATAACTAATTATGCGAAAATAATGAGATTGAAGAATCAAGAAGTTTAAAATACCAATGTTTCAGAATCCACCATTGTTTAACTTAACAATTATCCAATTATTGATTAATTCTCCAAAAAACACACGACAACACGAAATCAATCTATTGTCGTCCCTAAAGATTTATCAATTAAGTCCAGAAGAAGAAAATCTAATTTAGGCTCCCCTTTTGCTTCTAACATAAATAACTTAAGCATTTTTCATATCAAATTCCATTGAAAGAAGACAAAGAATCAAAGATTACCCAAGCATTTTATGTATCCCAATACGAATAAAAGATGATGAACAATCAAAAGCAATTAATAGAACATATTTAATCACCAAGCATGGATTAATTAAATCAATATCTAACTATCAAAAATAAATGATATTTAAGATGAAAGAAATTCTATTTAATTAATCTAATCAAGAACAAGCCATGAACGTTAAAGCTCTAAGAAGGAATTAAACGAATAACGACATAATCACTTAATTAAACAAGGTTTCATCGTCTACCTTGACTAGAGAAAATTAGAAGAACATGATTAATCTAGAAAACAAGAATTAATAAAACCCGACATGGATCTTAGGAGAAGAAATCTTCGAAGAGGTCTTGATAGTTAAAGAGTTGTCTTCTCTCGTTCTCTTCTGTCTTCTCTTGATTCGGCTCCCAAAAATCCAACCTTTGTTATGAGAATATATCTCATATTTATACTACCCTAATTGTGCCCTAAAATATTCCACAAGATTACAAAATTCGTGGGCCAAAGAATACCTAACGAAATTAGAACAAAAAAAAGGAAAAAAAATAAAATTAAAAAAAATTGAAAATTAGCTCGATTCGGGCGATCGCCAAGGTGTGCCCTTTAGGTCCCTCGTCAGTGTCTTGTCTCTTGGCGCTTCGCCCATTAAAGATTAAGTCAAGCGATCGCCAGATTTGGTTCTTTTAAGGATTTGCACCTTTGGTCCTTGGGCCAGGTGGCCACCGTTTGGTCCTTCAACTTTAGGTTACGATCATTTCAGTCCTCCATCTTTTCATGACTTCTCATTTGTCCTTCAACTTTACATAATCTCCAATTTGGTTCCTCAACTTTGGGTTGAGTGCAATTGAGTCCTCGAACTTATGAGATATCTTCTAATCTATTGCTCTTTTCGCTCAATCTTCTCCAATTGTTCACAAACGCGTCCAAAACTGAAATAGAACAATAATATACTAGATAAGTAGAAAATCAACTATATGACGACATAAAAGATTAATTCAAAGGCCAAAATAAGTGCATAAAACGCACTTATCAATGGTAACAACTCAACGGACCACGTTATAGTTTGGTTACGATATTCTTTACCTCATGCGAGTGACAGTAACAATTTGACTTACACACAACTACAAACAAAACAAATTTGATATAAATGAATGATTTTTACAGCTATGTTTAGAACAGATATATATTTATGTAGTTACATTGCAAAATTCTTGTTCATAAAATTTATACATTATTTCAGTGTGTAAAGTATGAGAGAAAATATATGTGGAGAAATAATTCTCTCTGTATATTGATATATTGTGTATAATGAATGGGGTTACAAGATATATATATAGAGACTAATGAAAACTTAATAAGGAAAGAAATATAAGAAAAAGAGTTCTACCTAGAATAGGAATATAACATATATGATATCCTACTATATGGTACTCTATTATAAATAGAATTTTAATACTCCCCATCAAGTTGGAGCATGTATGTCAAAAGTGCCCAACTTGTGAGTGAAATTGTGAAATGCCTCCTTGTCCAATACTTTAGTAAATAAACCGTAATCGATTGTTGCTTGGAACATAGGCGGTCTTGATCTCTCCTTATCAATTCGATTCACGAACAATATGACAATCTATTTCAACTGCATTTTGTTCTTTCATGATATCTTGGATTAGGGACAATATGCATTCTTCGCTTGATTATCACAATATAATATATTTGCTTGTTGATGATCTACATAAGTGCATCAAACAATTGTCTCAACCATATAAGCTCACAAGTAATGGAAGCCATTGCCCTATACTAAACCTCTGCTTTGAAGATTTGGACACCTGATCGTTTGTTTTTGCTTTTCCATGATATAAGTGCCTTTCCCAAAATACACAATATCCTCAGAATCGACCATCGTGTAGTAATATCTCGGCTCAATCTACATCAAAAAATCCGCTAGCTGTAATTTCCACACGATGGGAAATATAATCCTAAATCTGGTGACCCTTTCAAGTATCGGAGCGGTCGGTGAACTCCATCAAGATGGGGTTGTCTAGGTGCTGCATAAACCGATCGAGTGTATTGATCGAATATGAGATCTACAGTCCGGTAATGGTGAGATAAATGAGCTTTCCTACCACCGTCGATAGTATGTGGGATCTTTCAATAACTTTCCATCGGTCAAATTAAATTTCAATGATCGCTCCATAGAAAATCTTGCAAGTTTTGATCCAAGTAATCCAAGCTTCTTGAAGAAATGTCAAGAATATACTTCCTTTGATTTATTGAAATTCACGATCTTGAGCGAGCTATTTCTATTCCAAGAAAGTATTTTAATGTTCTAAGGTTCTTCAACTTGAAATGAGATGCAAGGAATGTTTTTGTAGTAGAGATTGCTTCTCTATTATTTCCTGTGACAATCATGTCATCCACATATAATAGAACTGCCGTAAATGAATTACCATTGACCTTTGTGAAGAGTGAATAATCTGCATGTGACTGTTTGAACCCAAACTGAATAATAGCAGATACAAATTTTTGAAACCAAGAACGAGATGCCTGTTTCAATCCATATAAAGATTTATGAAGTCGACATACAACTGGTGTCTCCTCCTGTCGACGAAATCCAGGAGGGGGAGTCATATAGACTTCTTCATCAAGATCATCATGAAGAAAGGCATTGTGTACATCCATCTGATGAAGCGTCCAGTCACGAATAGAGCCGATAGCAAGTAAGCATCTGACTGTAGTTAACTTTGGAACTGGAGCGAAAGTTTCATTATAATCAATCCCTTCTCGTTGTGTAAATCCCTTCGCCACTAACAGTACTTTGTATCGTTCAAGCTGTCACCGTCGAATGAAACTTAATTTTGAACACCCACTTACAACCAATAGGATGAGAATTTGGAGGAAGCGGTACAAGTGACCAAATCTTGTTTTCTTCCAAGGTGCAAATTTCATCATTCATAGCAATGACCCATTTGGGATCTTGACATGTTTGCCTCATATGTGTTGGCTCGATGATATGAGAAATATTATATGTAAAACCATGATGAATAGGAGAAAGATTACTATATGATACATACTTTGATATAGGGTGTCGAGTGCTGGATTTTACTAGAAGAGACCCGGCTTGAGTAGGCAGAGTATGATTGATATAGTAGTCTTTTAGGTGAAATGGAGTTTGAATTGATCTTGTGGATCGTCTAAGTTAGTCATCTAGAGGGTGAGAAGATGTGGGTGGATCAGTGGGGGTTGGACACTGCTCAGACGGTCGACCGTTTAAACTCTCTGTTAAATCGGATGAGGTAACCGGTCGACTGGTGGATCGACCGACTAGACTCTCTGTTGAAACGGATGAGTGAACCGGTCGACCATCTGGTCGACTGGTTAGTTCGGATGATGGTTCGGGATACTACTAGCTTTTTTTCGGTTAGATCATATAATGTGTATGCTTTTTGTCTTGAGGAATATCCAAGAAATACACATCGTTTGGCTCGCGTGTCAAATTTATGGTTGGGTTTGAGATTGGTGACAAAACATAGGCAACCATAGACACGTAAATGGGAATAAGGTGGTGGTGTCTTCTATAATCTTTCGTATGGTGTTTTGTGTGAGAGCAATGGCGAAGGTATCCAGGTTGATGAGGTAAATGTTGTTTTGATATGTTCCAAAAAATTTTAATAGAAGATTGGCTTGAAATCTAATGGCACGAGCCACATTAAGGAGGTGTCGGTGTTTTTCTCGACCACTCCATTTTATTGAGGGGTGTAAGGGCATGATCTATGGAAAATTGTACCATTTTATCTAAGAATGTTTGCAAAGATAAGAACTCTTGGCCATTGTCGGACCTCGAGGATTTTTATAGTCGGGGTTGTGTTGAGTTTTAACCCAAGCAAAGAAATTTTTAATTATGCTTTGAGTTTTGATTTCGGCGCATGAGGTGTACCCAAGTATAACGAGAAAAATCATCAACAATCGTAAGGAAATATCAAGCACCGAATAAGAATAAATCATATGAGGTCCCCAAATATCACAATGAATCAAATCAAAGAGTTTATTGCTAGAAATTTGACTAACTTTAAAAGGAGTCTAGATTGTTTTGCCAAATGACAAGCATCACAAATATCTTGAGAATCAAAACTAATATCTAAGGTACTTTGTGCTAAGAATTGAAGAGGTGAAGTCAAGGATGTCCAAGACGTCTATGCCATGAGTTGGTTGATCCACTAGTAGTATGATGTATTTGTGGTTTTGGGAAAGGTAATATAAGTTTGTTACTCGCCTTCCTAAGCCAATCGTCTTCTTCGTCGTCAAATCCTTCATGACACAAAAATCAGGAAAAAATGTCACGTAGCAACCTAACCCTTGAGTAAGTTTACTGATAGATAATAGATTAACTTTGAAATTGGGAACATAAAGCACATCACAACAAATATATTATTTTCAAATTTTTCTGCACCAATGGATTTGATAGGAACATGACCCCCATTCGGTAGTTGCACAGTTTTGTGTTTTAGCATGAATTTATTCTCAAGAATCCCATCCTTCGTCACATGGTCAGTAGCCCCACTATCAATAATCCATGAATTACTTAAAGGGGTAGTGGAGAGATTGATACCTGAGGTGTTAACATAAGGCTTGTCATTACCCGATTTGTGGTTTAGAAGCGTCGTGATTTGTTCATATTCCTTGGTTGTGAGCATTTTGCCTTCCTTTGGGTCAAGTGTAGAAGTGGTAGTAGTGTTTGTGAAGCGTTTGTTTCGTGGCTTCACGTCCTTCCCATGAAACTTGTGCCTTGGAAGGAAGCCATGACCGAAATAGCAGGTATCAATGATGTGGCCAATCATCCTACAGTGGGTGCATCGTTTCTGGCCAGGTTCCGTCGAACCGATCGACCGGTCAGATGAAACGGTCGATCGGTTAGACCGATTGTTATCTTTCTTGTTCGACTCCCAATTGCTCGACTTCTCCCAATTGATTGAATGTTGTCCTTCACGATTTGTTGTAACCTCAACTTGCCTTTCATGTTGCATTAAAATAGCGTGGACTTTTCTAGTATCTGGAAAGGGGGTAATCATTAGTATGTTTCCACGAACTGTAGAATAAGAATCATTCAACCCCATCAGGAACTGCATGACTTTCTCCTTCTCATCTCTTTTAGCCAGTGCTTTAAGATTTCCACAAGTGCATCCAATTGGGTTGTGATAAGAACCCAATTCATCCCATAGTCCCTTCAATTTGGTATAATAGGTTGACACCGATTGATTTCCTTGTCGATGCTTAGCAATTTCTTGGCGAATCTGATATATTTGCGCATCATTACCTTGAGAAAATCGATCTCGCAGGTCGTTCCATACCTCTGTGGCAGATTCGGAGTATATGATACTTTCAGCAATATCTGGATGTACCGAATTAAGTATCCAGGACAGCACCATGTGATTACTTCGATCCCATATGGAATACTTCTCATCTTCTGCTTCTGGTGTTTCGATCTTTCCATGAATGAAGCCAATCTTATTCTTGGCAATTAGAGCAATTCTCATATATCTACTCCATTGTCCATAATTGTTTCCATCAAGTGGTTTAGAAACAAGGATTAAACCGAGATGATCGGATTGCTGTAGAGCCATGGGATCCGATTGGGCAATCGTTGCTTCTATGGTGTTTGTACCAGACATCATTGCTCAGAATCGTCGCTTTGATACCATGTAAAGTATGAGAGAAAATATATGTGGAGAAATAATTCTCTCGTATATTGATATATTGTGTATAATGAATGGGGTTACAATATATATATATATATATATATATAGACTAATGAAAACTTAATAAGGAAAGAAATATAAGAAAGAGTTCTACCTAGAATAAGAATATAATATATATGGTATCCTACTATATGGTACTCTATTATAAATAGAATTCTAATACGGTGCAATTAAAATAGAAAAATAATTTTTTCCCATTATGCAGTAAGATTTTGAGTTTCTTAATCTAAGAAAACTACCATATTACACAATGTCTGATAGTAAGAAGAAAGTAAAAGGTTAAAATAATAGATTTTGTCCAAAAAAATTGAATTACACAAACATCTGAAGAAAACATGGATTCAAGGGACAATACAGCAACATATGTATGCACATTGATAGGAAGTAATACCTTATTCTATTTAGGGACTAAACATGCCATTTTCTTTCTCTGGTATTTGATTTGTGGTTTATGGGAGGGACCGATTCTTCTCTTTTTATACGTTTTACCCCTACTGCTTTGCTGATAACTTGATTTGCCTCTACTACATGTAAGCGTTATTTCAACGTGTTTGCAACGATGGAAAATATATATAATTCTTCTTGAAAAACATGGGTCTTTAAGAAAAAAATGAATCAGAATGCATATAAAGCACACACCTTTTCAAGTTTGATCTCTGTCCGCAAAGTGGCATAAATCAGAATATATGAATGTTACGCCAGAAGAATGAATCTCTGAGGATGAAAATGGCGGTGATCCAACAATGAACAATGAACATGACAGGAGTGGAAGTGGTTTCTGATAGCGTGTACAAGTTGAAAAAGAAATGGGTCTGACCTGATTGGACAATTAATGAGATATATTTGAATTTTCGAATATTTTGATGTGGTAGTGTATCATAAAGGTTGAACCCCAATCTTGCGGCTCCCCACCGACCTTGCCCTGCAGACCCTGGTGGAGGAGGTAAATCGCAGGATGTCTGCCTCCAGGGAGCTGGGGTGAAGAGCTTTTATGGATAAGCTGCAGGTCATGTTAACCTTATAGTAACTCCCGCCATGACAAAGACAAATCCAATATTTCGTGATTCGAACCTCGCACCTCGCTGTGATGTTGAGCCTTATCCGCCCTCCCCTTTGCCACTGGAGATATGCCCTGGGGGCGGTAGTGTATCATAAATAAGAGGGAATATATATGTTGCACGAATTCATTCCAAATAATGTTTTCCCCAACTTTTCAATCTTCTCCCCCACCACCCCTATGCGTCCCCACCACCCCACTCCACCCCATCCTACCCTACCCTACCCTACCCTACCCTACCCTTATTTGGGTCAAAAATTACGGCTAAAGCTGAATCTTACCATCCCCACCCCTACCCCTATCCCTATCCCGATCCCCACCCCCACCCCCACCCCCCCCCCACCACCAAAACCACCAAATGTAACAACCCCACCTTTTCAGTAATGATAATAAATATTAATTTATTCTCTACTATTTATTCAACTATAAATATACGTGAATAAAATTAAATAGTAGTACGATACTTCGAATACATTAAACTTATACAAAATAATAATACACGTAATCTTAAATCATAAATTACAAAACAAACTGAATCTAAGGAAAAGAGTACTAGTTGTTGAAAAATCCAGAGACAGCTTCAAAATTACTACATTGTTAATACTCATAAATCTATTGTCTCGACACATCATATGGATACTGTAGGTCTGGCACATCGTATAGGTTGGAAACGTGTTGTCCAACCTACCAATAAACGTGTTGCGCCTATGGTACCAGTGGACACAATAAAAGGACTTGTCTGGGATAAATTAATTACATGTGTTATTTGATTGATTATTTTAATAAGTAATGGGTTATGCGTTTTATTTTGATTTATTTATTTATTGGAAGGTTGGACAACACGTTTCCTCCACAAGATTTCAAGACGATGCGACGTGACTCACACTACTCGCAGACGATGCACCAAACCCACAAAGATCCATACGATGTGCCGCATCTACCACGGTACTCATATGATGCGTCAGACGATAGATTTACGAGTATTGACATTAGCAACTTCAAAACTATCTCTGGATTTTTCAACAACCAGTACTCGTTTATTTAAATTAAGTTTGTTTTGTAATTTATGATTTAAGATTATGTGTATTATTAATTTGTATAAGTTTAATGTATTCGAAATATCGTACAATACTATTTAATTTTATTCACGTATATTTATAGTTGAATAAATATTAGAGAATAAATTAATATTTATTATCATTACTGGAAAGGTGGAGTGTTACATTTGGTGGGCATGGGGTTGGGGTTGGGGAGTGGCGTTCGTAAGATTCACTTTTAGCCGTAATTTTTAACCCAAAATAAGGGTGGGGGTGCATAAGGGTGGTGGGGGAGAAGATTGAAAAGTTGAGGGAAACATTATTTGGACATGTGGCATTCGGGAAGACATATGTTGCACGAATTCGTGCAACATATATTCCCTCTCATAAATAATTATGTGGTTGTTTGATTTCTATTAAAATGAGTTTTTTATTTTCTATTTTTTGACTTTTAAAAAAACGATCAAAATGTCTTTTTGCTTTTCAAAGTAGTCGTAATATTTAATTAGAAGAAATGAGTATTTTGATCATTTTTCTCCAAAAGTCAAAAAATAGGAAACCAAAACCCATTTTAATGGGAATCAAACAAGCATTATATGAGTCTAATATTTTTTGAAAGATTAAATACATCTAGTAATTATTATTAAACAAATGGAAAATAGTTAGATACCCTAATTTTCACTTAAAACAAGCCCCACTTAGGAAGCCCATCATACTTTAAAAAGTGAGAAAATTAGAACTAATGCCCCAGTTTTTGGGGAGAAAAATTTGAAATATACTCTCAAATGCTAAATATATTCACATCACATCTTTCTATAAGTACACCACATTTAAATTGTATAAAAAATTCATATTCTTTATTTATTATTACATTTATGTCCCTAATTTTTTCTATCATTTCTCATCATCAACCTTCATTTAATTAGCACATATTGTCTCTGATAACGGTTCTCGTTCAAAAAATTTATTAAGAAAGAACGAAAAAACTCATTTTCCCTCGTATTTTTAAATAAGCAAATAAATAACAAAATTTTGATTAAATATTTGTCCTTCATTTTAAAGCACACTAATAGAATTTTTAGAGGAAAATCGTTAGTATGAATAAGATGTGTTAATTAATATAATGTTAAATATAAGAATATGATAGGAAAAAAGCTAAAGACATAAATGTAATAATAAATAAAAGTTAAAGACTTTTTATGCAATTAAAATGTGATGTATTTATAATTAAATGTGGTGTGAATATAACCACTCTTTTTAAAATATTGATATTTACCCTTATTTTGATAAAACTCTAATGAATATAACTCCAAAATCGGAGATAATTGATTAATAGATAAGGCTTTATGCCTGTTTAGTCCAATTAATGATTTTATGATCTATTAATGTATATATTGCATCGCTGTTTTATACGAGTCTTGAACTTTCTTTTATTCCATTTTGTGAGCAGTAGTAGTTGCAAAATATTTCTCATTCACTCTCTCTTTTTATTACTACACGGACTTTTCGAATTTCCAAAGCTAGAGGACATGGAGCTTTGGGCGATGAAGGGCAGTGCAAAAATATTGTTTTTAAATGAAAAATAACAAAATTGATGTTAAATTAAAATAATGTATTTCTAAAAAGTTTATAAATAAGATAATTATAAAATATTGATTTTAATAAAAATGAAGAAGTAACATAAGGTAATCAGTGCAAAATTATTGTTATCAAATAAAAATTGAAATATTGATTTTAAATTAAAATAATATTTTTTTGTAAAAAAATTATAAAAAGA
Organism: Forsythia suspensa; assembly: GCA_023638005.1. Taxonomy (NCBI): domain Eukaryota; kingdom Viridiplantae; phylum Streptophyta; class Magnoliopsida; order Lamiales; family Oleaceae; genus Forsythia; species Forsythia suspensa. The sequence continues at coordinate 43,746,278 of CM042674.1, forward strand.
GATCAATTATAAAATATTGATTTAAATTAAAATGAGGAAGTAACAAATAGTAACGCATATGATAACACATGTGTTACCCGGATAAAAATGTTGTTATCAAATGAAAAATTGAAAAATTGATTTTAAATGAAAATAATATATTTTTAAAAATTTATAAAAGAAGATAAGTATAAAATGAAAATGAGGCATAGTGTAAAAATGTTATTTTCAAATGAAAAAATTGATTTTAAATTAAAATAATGTATTTTTTAAAACATTATAAAAGTAGACATATTATAAAATATTGATTTTAATAAAAATGAATAAGTAATATATGGTAACACATATGTTACTAGTGTAAAATTGTTGTCACCAAACAAAAATTGAAAAAATTATTTTAAATTAATATATTTAAAAATATATTAAAAAGTAAATAAATTATAAATATTGATTTTAATGAAAATGAGAAAGTAACAAAGGGTAATACATATGTTACCTATATAAAAATATTTTTTTTAAATGAAAAAATTAAATATTGATTTTAAATTAAATTAATGTATTTTTAAAAAATTTATAAAAGTAGATAAATTATAAAATATTAATTTAATGAAAATGAAGAAATAACATAGGGATGTTATTCAGTCTAAAAATGTTGTTTTCATTAAAATGAGGAAGTAACATAGGGTACCATACATATATTATTTAGGGCATGTTTGGTTCCCATTTTTTGTCTACTTTTTTTGACTTTTCAAACTTTTTACACAATAAAAAAGTTTGAAAATTCAAAAAAGGTGGACAAAAAAACCCATTTTTTGGAAAAGAAAAATGTAAAAATGTTGTTTTCATATGAAAATTGAATATTCATTTTAAATTAAAATAACATATTTTTTTAAAAAAAAATTATAAAAGAAGATAAATTAAAAAATATTCATTTTAATAAAAATGAGGAATTAACAGTGTAAAAATGTAGTTTTCAAATGAAAAATTGAAAAATTGATTTTAAATGAAAATAATGTATTTTCCTAAAAAAACTATAAATATGAGATAAATTATAAAATATTGATTTTAATAAAGATGAGAAAGTAACATATGGTAACATATATATTATCCGTGTGAAAATGTTGTTTTCAAATGAAAAAATGAAAATAATGTATTTTTAAAAAATTTATAAAAGACGATAAATTTTAAAATATTGATTTTAATGAAAATGGAGAAGTAACATGTGGTAACACATATGGTACCCGTGTAAAAATATTGTTTTCAAATGAAAAATTAAAAATATTGATTTTAAATAAATTAATGTATTTTTTTAATAAAAATTGTAAAAAGATAAATTTTATAATATTGATTTTAATGAAAATGATGAAGTAACACATATCATCCGTGTAAAAATATTGTTTTTAAATAAAATATTGATTTTAAATAAAAATAAATTATCAAAGGAAATAAATTGTAAAATATTATTATAATTACTACTATATTTGAAATAGTATACAAATATGATCTTTTTAGATAATAATAATAATAATATATTTTGATAATGAAAAACTGAATTATGGATTTTAAATGAAAAAAATAATTTTTTTTAAATTATAAAAAGAGATAAATTGTAAAATATTAATTTTACTGAAAATTAGGTATTTTTTAAAAACAAATTTTGAAAATGAGGTATTTTTTGAAAAATTAAAAAATGGGGTATTTTTCATTTTTTAAAACAAAATATAGGGCACTAATCAAGTTTCCACTTAAAAAGTCCATCACACTTTTAATGCCCATGTATTTTAAAATTAATTAGGTGATTACAAAATTTCTCTATAAATAAAACATTAGCAAAAGAGAAATAATAAGTTGAAGTACAAGAGAAAAAATAACAAGTCCATAATGAAGTCCAAGAGAAAATCTATTCAAGCCAATCAAGTTCTCAACAAGTCTCGTAGTCTAGGATTCAAGTCACGTGACCCATCGTTTTCAACACTTTTATCGTTAATCAGAAAATTTTACAACTACACGGCGCCACAAGAAGATCACACACTTTGTACTTATCAAAATTCTAATTTATAATAATTTATATATTTTTAATACACTAAATTCGTTGTTCATCGGCAAACAAAATTGGCACGTACCATTCTTCCTAGATTAGTTTTAATCACACTATCAAAGTTCAGTGGTTAAGCAAAAAAATATAAATTTTGTTGTGTAATTTTGCTTAAATTTACACATGTTTCAACTAAATTGGCATCTAATTAATTATAAATTTTTTGGCTCTATAATTTAGGTACATCCAAACTAAAATTCAATAATTTGACACTCAACTAAAATTCAATAATTTGCAAATTTGTTGTTAATTACTGTGTTCTTTATGTTTTTAATTATATCACTGTTACTCGGATCCTTAATTTTCAGTGTTATGTTTTCCATAAGACGATATAAACGAGACACCCCAATATATCTCTATTTACTCTATACCTTTTTCTTTTCATTTTTTGAAATCTTACTTTTTGACACTAATAAACTTCAAGTCCTTGTCAATTGTTGTGCTAAACAAAAATGCAGTTTGTCATGCACAAATTTGCTAAATGGAATGGAGAAATAGATGTTAGGAGTATAGTTTTACTTCAAAAAAAAGATGGTTACCAATGAAAAGAAAATTCGGAAACATCCATACAATTTTTGGTTTCTGTACAAAGAAAAATGGAAGTGAAGACAAAGTTATGTCACAATGGAAACTGAATTTCATACGAACCGAAACTTCATAAGAAGCCTCACGGATTTGAATTTCTGACCCTTTTTGTCATACAACGGGACTGCCCTTATGCCAGGTCTCAATTCTGAGACAGGCAAACACGTTTGCCCACCAAAATCATCCTTATCAGACATATCATATTCACGTACTTCTATCCGTAATAAAGCCAGCTCTGGAATTCTCAATGGGAACGTAAATTCTTCTTCCCAATTAGGTCCCCAGTCATCTTCAATTATTCTTGTTTTTCTCTTGGCAGCGTCTGCTGGCACTCCTATTATGTGAACCTGCCATTCCAATTCACCAGGAGCTCAAATAACATTGACTATTAACCTAACAAGCCAAATGTACTATAAACTATCTGTAAAGTGCAACCATGAATTAAATGGTGACAGGGTTCGGGTCGATAATGACTTCTGCTGCCCGACTCGAAAATGTTTTGTTCTTCTATCACCAACTCATTCATGTCATAGTGCATAATGAATTTTCCTGACATGCTCATGTGGACTAAAGGATATACATTTATTGCACATTTCATGACCTTCTTCTTAAGGAAGACATGGCTCCCACTCTCTCCTAGCAATGGAACTGGTTGCTCCGTAAGAAACTTGTATATTCATGCATCAACCAAGGTACTAAAAGGCTCGAGCCGTGGTAAGGCAGCAAGACAGCAAGGTCAAGCAAGCCTTACGAGCTTAGGCGTAATAAGACGTTTTCCTAATGGTTATTCTATCTATTTTCATCATAGAATGGTATTGGGAATTTGTCAAACTCCACCATAGACAGTAATGTTAGTTATTCTAGAAGAATTCAGTTTTCGGAAATGAGGGTGCTAGAAGTGTACAAGAATGAGAAAACCAATTGACCCAGACAGAATTCTTATCGAAATATGGAATTGTTTTGTAAGTTGGGCATTATATGGTTGACAAATTTGTTTACTGAGATCCTAAAGAGTAAAAAGATGCCAGATGAATGGAGTAAATGTATCATGGTGCCTATTTATAACAATAAAAGAGATATCCAAGGTTAAAAGAGATATCCAAGGTTGTATTAAATTATCGAAGAGGGTATTGAGCATACACAAAGATGTAGTTTAAAGGTTTCAGAAAATCAGCATAAGCTTTATGCGAGGTAGATCTCTATGGAAGATATTTACGTTCTTAGAAGATTGGTTGAGAAGTATAGAGAAAAGAAACACATCTTAACCTAGTTTTTATTGATCTAGAAAAAGCCTATGAAAAGGTGCCTAGGAAGTGATACGGTGGGTTGTAGATAGAAATTCATTTCTATAGATATATCAATAATATTAAGGATACCCATGGCGGATTAGTCACGAGCATGAGATGTAGAGGTGGTAATAGTTGAGAATTCCCTAAACACTACAGACTTGCACCGAGTTTCTACCTTAAGTCCTCATCGTTTCGCCTTAGTCATGAATGTGCTTACATGACATATTCGAGAAGAGGTCTCTTAGTGTATGTTATTTGCTGATGATATAGTTCTAGGTGATGAATATAAAGGGGTAAAATCGTAAATTAGATCTTTGGAGGAGTACTTTGGAATCTAATGGTTTTGTGTTGAGTAGAAGCAATACAGAACACATTCAATGCCACTTTAGTAATAGTAGGAATAAGAATAATAGTGGAATTAGTATAGAGGATCTCGTAGTCTGCAAAAAGTGATTGTTTTAGAAAATGGTATTAACAATGAAGGACAAAATGAAGCGGATGTACTGAAAAGGATTAGAAGGGGTTGGATGAAATGGGAAGTACTACTCGAGTTCTGAGTGATGATATCCGTATAAGTATAAAAGATTAGTTCGAGAGAACAATTATTAGACCAACTATGCTTTATGGTATTGAGTTGTTAAAGCATACAATGTCCACAAGATGACTGACTGTATTGAAAATGAGGAAGCTGAGATGAATATGTTTGTACACTAAAATGGATAGGATAATAAATGAAAATACACACCAACAACTGGAGGTGGCACAAATTGAAGATAAATTAAAGGAATGACGACTTAGGTGGTTGGAACATGTTTTGCATAGACTTAAAGAGGCTCTTATCTCAATAGAATATGTTAGTAGAGAGGAGGGTAGACCAAAACTAGCAGGGTGATTTTTGGTTGCTACAGAACTAGTTACTTTGGATCTTTTAGTAGATCTAGCAGTTAATCTAACAAGCGACATGATATTTCTTATCTAGACTTGTAAGTTATACCATTTGTTGTTTCTGAAATAGCGGTAGTATTAATTGTTAATCTCAAATATAGATATCAGCTATGCTTTTAGTGCGAAGAAACAGAAAATAATCTAGAGATTCAGAAGCTAAAAAGAATTGGTACATTGAATAAAAATCACTCAATAACATTTGGTGAACCATTGAATGCTAAATACTAAAAGAGACGCAACTTAAGAATTTAAACCACTTAATCTTTCGCTAAGACTACTAAAAACGATCCTACTGACCTTTGTATAGAAGTCTGGTGGTGAAAATGAATCAAAGTGCGTATGACTGAAATCCAAACGCCATCCGTCTCCCATGTACACAGTCACCTGTCAAATAAAATGGCTGCTAAAACTATGCTATCAGACTAATGAACTTTTCCATGCCAACAATTTACTCACCTTTAAAGTTTGCCTCACCGGCCATGGTAATTTTGGATCAAATACCTCATTGCTTCGACATGTCTTCATAAGTAAATCAGGTTTCTTCACATAACCACAACCTCCATTGGATCTAAACATTCCGTGCATCATCCAGAGAGATTTTCCATATCCCTGTTAGATAAAAACATAATAAAAATCCAATGGGAAATACAGGATTATTTGGACACATAATAAAGAAGACATACAGATTGATCCTTATAACGCGAATAAAAAGTAGCTAAGAAATATTTTTGAATATTATACTTTACATAATCTTTTAAGTTTGATGAGTGGATGCTTCTGGTTAATATGACTTGTGCTTTGTTAGCTACTACTGACAAGATAAATATATTCATATATCAAAAAGTGCACATAGTAATATGAAACAAATTCGACATTAAGTTTCATAAATTTTTCTCAGATTTAATAGTCAAAATTTTCTCTAATTTTTCTTGGCGTGTTGGGGACCGTGTCCCTTGCATGTTAGAAATTGAAAAAGTTAAAAGAATATAAGACAGGCTAGGTGGCTTGACAGGTTTGTGTGCCTCGCATTGTCGAAAATTTTAAAAGATAGGGCATGCAACCTGTCATGTCCAACAAATGTCCCACGCGTGTCCCAACATGTCTGTGTGTTGGTTCTTAAAAGCGTCGAACATCAACACTCCACCCTAGAAGGAAAGTACGTGCTCCAAAACTGAACTGTACAAAATCCAAACTCCCCTTCACAACCACCCCCTCTCCAACCAAAACCTGGTGGCAAGTTACCGAATAAAGGGAAAAAAATAAAGAACACGCAGCCACTTGTAGTTAACAACAAAATGTGGTCCACAATGTTCAGTTGATAAAAACAGAATGTCCCATCAAGAAAAAGGCAAAGGTAAACCATAAGATTAAAGCAAAGACCCCGACCTCACACTCTCATACATGACACCCAAAAAAATGACGAGAAGAAAGATGAGTCAGTCCAATGCAAGGAAAATAATAATCTAGTGAAGTGTTCTTGGCACTTGCACTTTTGCCATGATTTGAGCCCAATGATTAAGCAGTCAAGCTAGACTTGTTTGTGGGCAAATCACAATTCTTACATTAAGCTTCTTCTCATCCGAGTGAGGTCAATGCCAAGCATGGGTCCAAGTCACATGCATACTCAAAACTACAAATGTTTCCAAAATGGCAATCTAGTAACAACTAAAGTTAAAATAAATTGGGAACAGAAAAGCATCATTTTCTTTGCCAAGTGTTGAACCGGTAATCAAAATAATCAATTAAAAATACATTGCATAAAAAATTATAAGCATAAGTTCATTTTTATCAATATAAAAATAAAAAATATATATATCAATAAACAAACATTAGGTTTCTATGATGACAAAGATATTCATAAAAGGTAGAATAATAAATATACCGTTACATTTAGATAAAAAATAAATACAATACGTAGTGATTTAATTAGAAATAAAAATTTAAAGTATTATTGCAACACCTCTTTCTTTTTGGTTTCTTGGTTCCATGTGCAGAGAGAGGTTTTATCCTTTCTTTGCTCTAATTTTTACATAGGATCTTGTGTCAATTTGTTTTGTTTACATATTGAAGATGGAAAAAAGACTCAGAACTTGACCCTCAAGCAAAAGATTACAATGTCATAGAATTTCCACAACCTTTTCTTTTTGTCTTTTTTGGGTTCTTTTGGTTGAAGTTTGTGCATGCTTAGTATCAACTATTGAGAAAAATCCCATGCAGCTAGTTTAGGAAATATTAGTGATAGATTATTTTTTCCTTGAAAAGGAAGATTATTATCTCATCACGTACAACGTTTGAATAAAAAGTAAAAGGCTCGAGGTTTGAACCTTCATTCAATGCGCACATTGTCACAAGTCATCTCACGACCACCACACCAAATAACTATAGATCACAAGGCAATTTTTTATATTTCCAGTGAAATTTTAACAGGTTTCCAGATAAGTATAAAATAATTTTGAACTCGTGAAAATTAAAAAGCTAACGCGCAAACAATATAAAGTAAAATGAGATTCAAAATCCACCCGAGAGATAGAGAACACATCAGACTGCAGCCAGACACAAATCATAAAGGTTATGAAACATGCCATGCCAAGGTTTCTAAACTAACCTGCATATTAAAGGCAACCATCTGAGCTCCATGCATCCATCCAGTAATTGGCTTAAAATTTGATGAAGTTACCCGTGTTCCCTTAGGAAACACTCTCAGAATATTCTTCTGGGTGAACCTTAAAAATGATATAGGAAATTAACGGAAAAATTGGTCAATCATGAAAGTCTTCAAAATAAAAGAATTGGCCTATCATATCGGTACTCAAAATGATTGTGCAATGTAATGAAGATCTATTTGTGTAACTTAAATCTACCTCACAACATCCTTTCCATGAGATGCTGCAGCTTTTTCAAGTACTTGTTCACTCAAACTAAGTCGATTAACTTTATCAATTCCGGCTCCTAATGCATGCCTCAGGCTACGTTTTGCCTTGCCAGCATGAATTGCAATCAGACGCTTGTATTGTGGTGCTGCCAGATTGCCTGATTTTTGTTGATAGCCATCATTATCTTCGTCATCTTGATCACTATCACTCTAATATTTAAGATGAAATAAAGCACATTAAGAGCTTTAACTCAAAACAGATAAAAAAAAAAAAAAACTATTTATCTTTCTTTATCTGTTTTTTACCTTGTAATCAGCTTTGGATTCAGCTAGGTCTTCTTCAGAAGAATCCTTGTCCAAAGGTGTGAAAGTTTCTCTATCCTTGATATTCTTTGATTCGAGGTACTCTTTGGGCGGTTTAGTTGAGAGAATGATTTTATACTTTAACTCTTCAGGTGAAGGAAATTCCTCCAAGCATCCTGACTCAGGGTAATACAGCATATCTCCAAAAATTTGCATAACCATCTACAAAATATTTAGTTTCAATCCCGGATTCCCAGTTAATAAATGGAAATTACGTCCAAAATGTAGTCTGAAAGGATCAAATAAATCTAACCTCTGCCACTTTAGCCTGAAGTTCTGGTGTAAGGTGATCCTCTAAAGTAATTATGACGGGGTAGGGAGATTTAACAAAAGCATGTTCTTTAATAGACTTCAAGCATTTGGTGAGGAGCACTGGAGTTGTTAGGGTCCTGCAAGCAATTCAATAGAGTATAGACTTCATACTGAAGTTTATATGGAAAATGCGAGCAAGTTGTGCAGAGCCTTTTCCAGCAAAGGAAATGTTGCTTTTATATTGACTCCCATGGGATACAGCCTGTTGTTAAATAGCAAATAAATTGGAAGTATAAACATATTAAAAGAATATAGGATCTTACCATACCTTCCATGAAGAACATGAATGTTATCTTTTGCAGAATTCGGCCACAAATCAAGTTCTATTCCCCTCACACCATTTTCTAAAGCTTTTATGATTGGGATTTCACTACAATCACTGCTCAATTGATTTCCAGTTAAGTAGGAATTGTGACCTGTATATATGAAATAATGTTGCAATGGAGCAGTCATATCATGGTGTACCTGGAATTGTAAACAACGTCAAGGTAAATCTGAACTCTTTCTAGTAAAAATGTCTGAATTAATTCTGTATAAATTCTAATTTTTTTCTACTTTCGATTTTTTTAAGTTTAAACATCCATTCAATTAACTGATTCATTTGAATGCATGTACGTTTTGATATAGGGCGCATGCATGGAAATATATCTTCTCTTTCTTTGTTAAGGGGGATAGCTATAAACTTAAATAAAATTAAGGTGAAAATTGAAAGAGAAGCCATATATATGTATGTTCAAGGTAAAAAGATGCATAATTAGGACATACAAGAAAATTAATTTTAGAATTTTGACATAATTTCAGCAAGATAATAGAAAAACACATTCTACGATCTATAAAATGCCTCAATTGCAGGTTGCTTCCTACAAGAAAAGGTATGATAATATACGGAAATTTTCAAGACACGTATGAAAGAAAGAAAATAGTTGAGTTACTGGCTAAGAATCATGTATACCATTATCCTCAAATTACATAGGTCTTTTCCAGTAAATAGCAATGTTGGGCCTAGAAACAAGATACAATATATTTATCATGAATTGCCATCAAGTTACTAATTTGTTGCTATTTGCATTCAACTATGGTAAATTAGGACCGCTTATTCTCTAGAAATTTACTAGCAGATCTTGAAGAGTCAAAAGATAGACCTGATCAAAGTTCTGTATCACTATCACTTATGATATTTGGGAACTTTCAGCTTCAACTAGTAGTAGTTATTCCAAAGAGAATATTTTATAATTTGCAACTAAACTCCAATTCTTTACTAAAAGGAGTAGTAAACACATATTTATCGAGCGTTCTGACATTATTTAAAGGGAAAGCAGTTCCCAAGGGGAAGAAGTGCTGCATCTCTCACCGTCCGAATTGCACCAAACAATCGATCTCTCTCTATTTCTAACTTCTAAGTTGTTAGAAGAATATCATAATGAGCAACCTCATTCATTTTCCTCTTGTTCTCATAGCCTGTCTTTTATTTGTTTGTGATGGATTTCTAGTCGTTGCCATAGATTTCAAAGCGATATCAACCGTTCAATAACTGTTTCTACCCAGTCTATCTGCTTGATAAGACGTTCTTTGGATTTTCGTAGAAATATTGATGGTCACAGATTCCATTCCTCAATCAAAATACTTCAACAAATGCCCTGGTCTATAATATACTATATTGATAAAGACAGCAATTACACTCATTTGCAGGAATAACAAGTAGTACTAATAAATCATGTTTAAATATATTAAACCATATTACAACCACACTCTTCTTCTACCTTCAATTCAGATACCTATATTGCCACTTGCCACATATCAAAGTTTCTTCCAAATTAGTAAAATCACGCAGAATATCAGTAACTTTCTTCTGTTACAGCTGGTAAAAGTATTTCATAAGATCACTTTCTCTAATCTCAATAGTAGAAAGTGCTAACTCGACCAAAACCACTTGTACAAAGTACTATACAAGTTAAAAGGTCTCGCCACATCATTTCCCTACAAACAAATGTGGCATCAATAGTTTCTCAAGTCGAAAACAAAAAGTTCGAATCAAAAAACCTATGCCAACAACATTAAATTAGTCGAATTCCCAATTACTTTACAGCTAAAACATGTAGAAGTTCAATCTATAATATATAGAGGCTCTCACATCCTAAAATGCAACACCAAATCCTATTCAATTACTCCTTAAAACACCAAACAAATGTAAAATACCACGAATATTCACAAATACAAAATGATTACAAAACATTAAACCAAAGTAAAAAGGACCTGAGATTTAATGGGGCCATTAAGATCCTCCTGGAAGAGAAAATAAAAGAAGTCGTCGAGGGTAAGACCGGGACGCCAGGCGGTGTGATGGCAGCGCTGGAAGACCTGTTGCGTGATCCTTTCGGCATCAGAAAAGTTGCTATCTTCCTCCTTCTGATACTCGATAAGGAACTTCAGAAGCTGATCGGACGTCATGTAGGCCCCGGTGGGACCCATCTCCGAGTACCGGAAAAACACCTCCTTCACGTTCGGCGGTGGCTCCGACTCGCTGATCTTGAACTTTCGGTTGAAACAACCAAACATTTTGTAATAATTGTAGCTGCCCATGTTATCAGATCTTGATATTCTTCGCTCTCTCTCTCTCTCTCTCTCAAAACACAATGACTTTCTGTATACACACAGAATTATTTATATTGTATCGTGTTGGATGATTTGAAGGGTTGAATTTTGAATGGTTCTACCCTGGAAAATGACATCGGCATTATTATTTGCTAAAACACGAGAAGAGAATTTAATTAATAAAAAAAGAAGAAGAAAAATTAAAAAAAATAGTTGAAAATGGGGAATGGGGGGAAAGAGAGTGCTATGCCTATAATCAAGGAGTTTTTGAAGCTGGATCGTTGTATGAAACGCTTCGCTCTCTCTACTTCGTTTGTAGTTTCGTAAACTTTAAAAGGATGTAATGAAATATGTCCCTAGTTTGGCACGTTTTGTCAATTCCCGCCATTTTCTGTTTTCGGATGAGTTTAGTTTTCTCTATATTTTTCTCTCTTGGATTTGAGAAATTATTATAAAATTGACACGACACACCTTTTCAGCGAAATTGCCTACCATGTAATTGAGGCCTAGCCCGCTTCCTAAATTAAGACCACTGATGAGCAGATATCATGCTCTCAGGACTCTTTCATCTGGCAATAGACACCATAAGATAGAGTAGGGCAGAAGACGAACAGACGGGCCTTCTAACCAAGTGTGTGAGATCGGAAGTTGGAACTAAAGAAGGTAAAGCCAGATTATTAGTGTCAATGTTCATGATGTTAGATGGAATCACCTCAAATAGCCTTTGAAAATAGTCAATAGATTTTTTAGGCCTTTGACAAGAATTAAAGAGAGAAAAAAAAGGAAGAAATTGTTTAGTTTGTGTTTTCCCATTTTGCACTTACTTTCAACATGATTTTAATTCCTATCTTTCATCTTCATCCACTTAACGTCCGTCTTTTCTCACGACGTTAGGCCCATTCAAAGAAGCGAAAAAATTGCAACGGCACTGGTATTCAAATTCGACAACATTCTTGTGAATTCTCGAGGCGCAAAAAAAGAATGCGATGTTAATTTGTATGGCTGATGTACACTATTTATTTGTTATTATTTTTTCAGAAACTATGTAAAGTTTTTTTTTTACTGTTTATCGCTGATCTAAGTTAGAACTTCATGGGTTATGTTAGCCATGTGCAATTGCCTCTGATGTTGGATATCTGTTGAATGTGTGGTTTATGGAAAACCCATATGTGCAAAACGATATGTGAAACTGCATTCGTCATGGAACGATAGTCGTCGTTTTGGAACCACACTCGTCGCTTTAGAACGACCATGCTAATTTTTTAACATTTGAACATATGGCAGTAAATAAATCGAATGGCCAATGAGACACTAAAGCTTTTCACATCCCCTTTGTGTTAAAAAATTTTGGTAAAGAATAATTCGATTGATCACCCCTGGACTGGGGCTTTTCCCATTCCTGCTGTGTTAATAACTCTTGGTCGGCTCTATTATGTGCTATAAGGTACGCATGTTTTCCAATTATTTTATTATTACTTGCTACTATTGGTATTTTCTTGTAGTCTACTTCTATCGTACGTATTGATGGAAGGTAATAGATCTCTTCTCCAACCAATTCAACCTCAGGGAGCATCAACTCCATTTGCTTATACGGAGGCACTGGAATTATTTTAATGCCACGCAATTCGTCCATATCTAGCACATGAATACCGCTTCGACAATGTAGTAAGAGTGTCAATTGGTGGTAGGGATCATTTTGACTTTTTCTTCTTCAACCCTCATATTTCATTGACTACAGTTAAGATGCAGTTAGACGAGTGCATATTTGATGTCTTTCTTGACAAACATGAACGCTAGTGGAAAGTTCAGAAATACCCACTAAATATTGTTGCGCATTGGAAAGTAGAAGCTTGTTTGACATGTTTTTGCACCCTTATGAGTATTTTAATGAAGTCTACTCTCGCTATTTGGAGACTGATGAGATGGAGGACAAGATTGAACAGTCGGGTTCAGAGGGAGATTAAGCAGTCAGGGAGAAGGAGATTTGTGTTGGTCGCTTTTGAAGTTTGATTGGAATGGTTGTTACAGTTTTTCTTTTTGTATTGTTTTGAAGAAATTATGTTTACGTTGGTTTTGTTGTATTGCTTTTTTTTTTTTTTTTAGTATTTTGGCATCGATGAAGTTTTGGTTTTATTTTACAGTTTTGTTTGAATGGATGTAAAATCAGTTTTCAATAATAATAGTAACATCAATTTCTTATTAGAGTTTCACACAATTATGATCGTAGTAAAAACTGTGTAATAACAATGAACACGAGATATAACGTAAAATTAAAACTCTGTAGAATCCAATTGATAAATTGAATCCCAAACACAATATTAATTAACCAACAAAATTCGTAATCCCATAAGTACATAAAACTTACAAAATGATCTGCCAAAGTTAGTTCACGAAAGTCTAAAACTAGTGCTGATGTTTAAAAACGCATAGAAGAGTTTTAAAACAACAACACATGTTTTTGAACTATTGTTGTTGTTCTAAAACTACTGCCATCGTTTATAAACTACTAAAGTCGTTTCAGTATGCTATCAGCCTAAAATGTACATCTTAAACAATGTTTGCAACTGCCCTACCTTGATATCAACATCATTAAATTGAACAAAAAGCTGATCAAAATAAATAACCAAAACAAAAGAGAAATTATTTTTTATGGAGTATAATCAAGGGTGAATAATTTAGTCAATTTTCTCCTCCACTTCTGCATGTGGAATCTGTTAACTAGCTCTGCTTGTCTGTCGATATTAAAAAATTCTATGTTTTTGATGGCGTAAACACCACAATCACCCCTGCAACACAGTTTGTCTCCTTTCTTGCATCTGAGCAGAGCACGGAACAAGTGTGCTATGCGTGGTATTACCTCAAATGCCTAAACCTACAAATAGATGTACTTGTCTTTTACTTACCAATTTTTTATATCTATTTTTTTCACTTAATGGGAATTTTAGATTCAGTGACCATTACTTGCACCGCTAATGGGAACCCCCACAAAGAATACCTCTCATTCTGTTCTTCCCAACTTCTCATAAATACATGCATTGTGAGGTATAGTGAAACATCAAGTATAGTTCTAGAAAGACCACATACTTTTTGGAACAATAACATTCGTTCTGTGAAGTCATGTAGTTGTTCAGTGACAAATGCAATCACGTGTGAAATAAATGCGGTCGTACGTTGTAAATTTGTACAAGTGAGAATATTGTAGACCACTCACTGTCATTCATCATAAAGGTATGTTTGAGACGACTTTCTTACAGAAATGTCAAGAAATGTTTGGAACCCACAACTTTCCAAACATTGGGACATTGTGATTTTACCTAAAAAATCCTAATTTCAAAATCAACTTTACCAAACACACCATATTTTCTGAAACAACTACACAAATAACCCCTAATTTCGAAATTAATTTGACAACAACTCTAATAGTGGAGATTTAGAATCTTTATGACAATCCAGTCACCTGACTCTGCTTCTTGATAGTGGGAGTTAGAGTGTGGAACTTCACTAGTACAGTTGCATGTGAACGGCGGTGAGGTTTTACGTCGTGAACTTTCTCTTTTTTTTAACAATCGTTCAATGAGTGGGTGAATGTATAGTATACAGTAAAGTAAAGTATAAGTACAAAAGTATAAAAGTGGTAGTTTTTAAAAATATCTAGAGACGGTATAAAACGACGGTGTTATTATACATGTCATCGTAAACTACACTATGGTTTTTCAAAAATGTCTAGAGATGTTTCCAACACGACTTCAATCATTTTAAAACAACTACGTCGTTCTACAATATGATCGACATGATCGAGTTCGACGTTCGAAGTAATGTACAATTGATTGATCGACACGATTGAATTTGACGATCAAAGCAATGTACAACTATATGGTCAACACGATCAAGTTCGACGATCGAACTCATGTACAACTATTTGATCGACACGATCGAGTTCAACGATCGAAGTAATGTATAATTGATTGATCGACATGATCGAGTTCGACGATCGAAATAATGTACAACTATATGATCGACACGATCGAGTTCGACGATCGAACTCATGTACAACTATATGATCGACACGATCGAGTTTGACAATCGAAGTAATGTACAATTGATTGATCGACACGATCTAGTTCGACGGTCGAACTCATGTACAACTATATGATCGACACGATCAAGTTCGACGATCGATATAATGTAATATTGATTGATCGACACGATCAAGTTCGATGATCGAATTAATGTACAATTGATTGATTGATACGATCGAGTTCAACGATCAAAGTAATGTACAATTGAATGATCGACACGATCGAGTTCGACGATCGAAGTAATGTACAATTGATTGATCGACACGATCGAGTTCAACGATCGAAGTAATGTACAACTATGTAATCGACATGATCGAGTTCAACGGTCGAAGTAATGTACAATTGATCAATCGACATGATCGAGTTCGACGATCGAAGTAATGTACAATTGATTAATCGACACGATCAAGTTCGACGATCGAAGTAATGCACAATTGATTGTACATCATCGATGAGTTTTTTTTTTTTAAAAACGTCTATAGACGTTTAAAACAACTGTAGTCGTTCTATACTAAACGTTGATGGTTGTTTAAAACAACTTCAGTTGTTCTATATTAAACGTCATTGGTTGTTTAAAACAACTGTATTTGTTATGTTCGTCTATACTAACATACTAAACGTCGTTGGTTGTTTTCAATAACAGTATACATTTCACAAGATTTTCAATTCATTAGTTCGTCAACTTAACCAAAAAATGTCTAGTGTCGTTCAAAACAACTCTACTTGTTATGTACTAAATGTCGATGGTTGTTTAAAACGACTGGTGTCTTTATGCTATTTTTAACATACAGAAGGGATAGTAAGCAGCTAAAAAATACAACATTTGTAGTCCAAAATAAAGCTAAACAATATAAACACAACATTTGCATTCGATATAACGATAAATCAAATATATCACGTTCACATTTGTTGTCCATAGAAAAAATTAAAACAAAACCATAGACCTGCACTACTATTCTGCTCTACTGTCACCAATTGGAATCTGGTGTGTGTATCTTAGATGGTTGTGTCCGGTTGCTCGCACCTGCTACATTTATGCCACTTGGAAAACTTTCCAGCAGATGGTATCCTCGATGTTCTCTTACGTCCAGCTTGGCGCTCAACTACTGGCGGCAAGACTATTAAAGTCCTCATATACTCAGGAACAATCCAATCAACTTCATTAGGCACAGAGAATAGTTTTTCAGCATACGCCACTCTCCAATAATTAGTCGTGTAATACAACGAACACAATAGATAAACCGATTGCCCACTCACCTTCGCCGTTGCGATTGCATGCTCGCATGGTAAGCGCTCCAACTGAAACCGTCTAAATGTACATGTTTTCTCGTCCAAGTTTACAGTATACCTCAACATTCCGTGGCTCACATCATACCTTATTAGATCAATGGGATCCACCATGTACTTTCTGGCCTTACCATGATTCTTAATGAGTTTTTCTTTCATTGATGGAGTTAAAGTGCTGGAGGAACCTTGTGCAATCATGCGTCTTTTGTAAAACCATTTCTGTAGCTTTCTTCGGATGTTCTCAATCAGTCCAAGGACTAGTAACTCTCGATCTTTCTTCAACAATGAGTTGATTGACTCCGCATTGTTCGATGTCATAATGTTGTAGCGGTTCTCTTTAAAGTGTGACCTGGCCCAACATTCATACTTTGCTTTCTGTAAATAATCCCAACTACATTTATGTATAATTGTCACACTCTTCCACATTATAGGCTTCCGCCGCTTTCTTGAACAGTGATAAAACCTCTGAATTTTTCGTCTTCAGTCTCAAGTTGTCCTTTATGTGATAGATGCAGTAGCCATGGTACGTGTTCCGGTATACAGCTTCGATTCCATTGATGATACTCTGCCCTCGATCAGATATCAAAACAAGGTCCGATTGGTCATTAGTTACTTCCTTCAATTGTGTAAAAAACCAGTTCCACGATGCATCATTTTCCGAATCAACTATTCTCCATACAATAGGATATATGTATATATTCGCATCTTGACATGTAGCAACAATCAGCGTACCTTTATATCTTTCTTTCATCGATGTTCTATCTACAATAATTACTAGCCGCATGAAATTGTGAAATCCATGAATACAAGGTCCGAGAGCCATAAAAAATATAGAAATCTGCTATCACTATCAATATGTAGACGCGTTACCGTACCAAGATTGTTAATGGACAAGTTGTGAGCATACGAGGCCAATTTAGTGTAGCTTTCCTCAGGTGAACCTCTTAGATCTGTAAGGGCAAAATCTCTAGACTTCCATGCCTTCCGATAGCTCATGTCTAACCCGAAGTCGTTTCGCACGTCATTAATGACATCTGCTGTACATCGTGCTGGGGTTTAGAAACTTTGGAACTATGTGTCTCCCTACAACCCACGATCTTGCCTGTCCATGATCATTTCTACGAATGCTTAGAGATCAAGTATGTTCACGTTTGTATTTGCGAACTTTAAAGTATTCACATTGTGCGAACTTCGTTGCTCGCAAACACCATTTGCAATTCTGATCGAAGCAAACAATGGTGTATGTCTGCTTGTTTGATTTCTTCACTCTGAATTCAAAGTCATACTTCATTGCAAGCAAGTGGAACTCAAACATCAGATCTTTTTTTGACTAAAGACTTTGTCATCTGGCACTTCTTCATCCGTTAGAATCACATGCGTTGTAATAGGTGAAGATAAAGCCATAAGTTGCTCATTTGTGAACTGATTGTCTTCAAACACCTCAGGTCCAGAAGAATAACTACTAGCAATATTCTTAGAAGTTCTAACTGGACTTTCGACATTCTGACATATGCATTTATATCCATCCCATCCCGATAGTCATCTACATTTTCATCCACTTCATTATCGTCGTTGACTTGCAATCGTACATCGTTTTCTAGATGTATCTCCAAGTCTTGCCAATAGTCATTCTCTTATGATTGAACATTGTTGAATAACAATGTCTCCGTTTCGATTTCATGCTCGAGTTCACCCGGTTCGACTGTATCAGTTTTATCATAAAACCAGTGATGGACCTTTGCTCACATGGGTTACGCAAATGGGATGAGTCTGACCCTGTTTATTGAGACCTACATACCAGTGCACATGTTTGTCTAATGTAATCTGGATTGGCTCCGCAAACATTGCATCACCAGGTAGAAGAAACATCATCTCCAATTCACGCAAGGAAGAGTCAACATTGCACAAGTCCAGTAGTTTACCATACAACTATTTATATGAAATCTCAGTTACAATTTCAAGTCCATCCACAACATGACTATCACCCCGTTTTCAATTCCACTTTCCTTGATCATCCCTAACAAACTCACCAAAATAAAATACAGTGATCCATAATGGTGACTCTATTCCTGCAATACATTAAAACTTTGATTACTTAATCTAAAAAAATTGTTTATCAAAAAATCAAATATTGTACTTCAAACAACCTCAACTACGCTGCAATAGTAGATCAAAATGTGTTTTGTTGTTTAAAATGACAGATGATCATCTTAAAATAACCACCGTCGTTTAAAACGACTCATGTCGTTCAACATAAAACAACCACCGTTGTTTAAAAGACTCCTGTCATTCAACAACATTAGTTTAAAACATTCCACAGTAGTTTCAAACGTTCCAGAAATCAGAAATAATGCAGCTTATTTCCCAGCTCCACCATTTCAGATGAATAACATTCCTCAATACCCATTTCGAACAGACACAAAAGAATGCCATGTACATATGAAATAATGAATGGGAGGAGAATATATTACCAATAACAAATTTGCAACAACAAATGGAGTGAGAAGTAATTCTCTTCGCGGCAACAACAAATGGCGGCAAGTCTTTCTCTTCGTCCACAGAAAATGAAGGAAGAACCTAAGATTATAGTGGAGAAATTGGAGGGCGTAGGGTTTCTTCAATTTACCAATTTCACGTCGTTAACAGAGTGAGATCAACATTGAGAGTTTTTGGGTCTTTTGTGTCAAAGTCATTTCAGTTATTATAAAAATATAGCAAGGGTATTATAGGCTTTTTCTACAAAAGAGGTCTTAAAAAAGACATGAAGAATAAATTAGGCCTTAAAAAAGACTTGAGTTGTTTCAATAGACCTTTTAAGAAAATACCCCAATGTTAGATCAATTTCTATAAATTTGGCATTTTTAAATTATACTAGTATACCGCTTCTTTACGATGGGATCCAACTGTATACTCTATTATGATAATGGTTTAGGCGATGAACAAATTTTGGAGATGATCGATAAAAGAAAATGATTGACCGAGGGAGATGGATTGAAGAGGTGAACAGATTTTGGATATGATCCGTTCAGGGAGATGGATTGAAACAATGACCAAAATTTCGGAGGAAATGATTTAGTGAAGGAGAGAAATTGAAGACATAGTGACACACGGACATTTAAGTACTTTTTTCTCCCCATAGCAAATAAAATCCCCTCCGATCATGATAAATATAAATTATTTTGGTCCTTCTACATTATCAAATATTGTTTCAAGCATTAATTTTATTGGCGGTCACTGAAGTTTCAGCAAAATTACAAAACGATCATTGAAGTTACAAAGTTTCAGCACTAATCACTGAAGTATACAAACGTGTTCACCGATAGTCACCCTATTAAATTTTCTGCGTGAATTGATAACATGTTACCGTTAAGTGTACACGTAGCACACAATCAGTCGATATTTGACAAAAATTGACGCTATTTAGACTTGATGTACTAATAACAATGAATTAGGACAACAAATGATGCCCTAAAACATGAGGACCTAGCTACAATTTCTGGACACATCTAAATCAAATTCTCAAACCATTTGCATAACTCGATTTTTCTCAAAAAACGATCACAAACCCTAATTCTCCCCCTAATTGGTTAAATACTCAATTAATACATCATAAATAAAGAGAGTTTTTATTACCCAATAATTAGAACATCCCAAGAATCTCCCCTTTGGATTTTCATCATTCCATGTCATCTTCAATACACAAAGGACCCCGTAATAACATCTACAATCCACGTCAAAATCCTCTTCCATTTCAAAATGCCACCTGAAACACCAGATGATGGATAGGAAATCTCAATCGAGCGTGGAAACTGAGGCACTATCTGTTAAAATTTCAGTTGTTAAAAGTATTTTGGGGGTATAGTTCTTGCATAAGAAGTGGGAAATTATAGATGAGTCACATTTATAGTAGATTAATTGGGTATTTTAGAAATTGGAGAGAAAATTAGGGATTTTGAAGGATTTGGGGTGATAATCGGTATGAAGATTGGAAAAATGGAGATCCTAAATTCATGTCTAGAAAATTGCAATTAGGTCCTCATATTTTAGGTGCATCATTTGTCATTCAGATTTATTATTATTAGTATGTTATGAGGAGATGGGAGGGGAGGGGAAATTTGTCAAATATTGATCGATTACGTGTTACGTGAAAAATTAATGGTGGCACATCATCAATTCATGCTGGAAATTTAATAGAGTGCCATCGATAAACGTGTTAGTATACTTCAGTTGCCGGTGCTAAAATTTTGTAACTTTAATGACCATTTTGTAATTTTATAGAAACTTCAGTGACGGCCAATGAAATTAACCCATTGCTTTATTATTATTATTAATTTTTTTTGAGTAATTGAATAAGCACCTGAGATATGATACATAATTTATAACTCCAAAATTATAGACATTAGCATGTTTGTCTACGCTAAAATTATAATTTAAGTTAGTTAAATATTTTTTTATTCATATACTTTGTACAATTTATAATTTACTATTCACTTATTATCTACGCATTCAAGTGGACCCACAATTTTTAAGCACATAAAAAATAATTTTATCACTCACATACACTTATAGCTTATTTGGTCAATCAAACTTGAGGTTACGAGCAATTGCACTTAGAGCTTGTTTGGTGGAGCTTAAAAATCTACTAAAAAATTGAAGGCAAAATTATTTATTAAATTTAACCACACATTTTATGAGACATACAATTTTTATCAATTTTTTAATTATACATTTCATCAAATTTTTATTGAAATCTGCTAAAAAGCTCTACCAAAGAAGCGCTTAAATAATATCTCATATTGAAAATAAATTACTCCCTTTTATTGAAAATAATCATCAAATATTTTAAAACCAAGTTACATGCTTGGAAAACAACTAAGACTATGTTTGGTTAAAAAAAAAAATTAGATTATAAGTAGTGAGTTGTGTAGATAAAAAGTGAATAAAAATTGTAAGTCTTATAAAATATGTAGATAAAAATAATATTTGACCAATGATAAATATACTCTTAACTTAGATAAAATTATAAAATGCTGGTAATAATGGTGAAATAACAATTACAATATCAAATGAAATGCATGTGACTGAGTAATAATTATTAATTAATTAAAATGTGATTCTAATATTGCATCAATGCGAGAATGAACTTATCTTTGGTACAACAAATCAGCAAGTCTTTTTGGACAATTAGTCAACCACATGTCACAATCTTCATTGCTCTCTAATAATAATTCCTAGTAAATTTCCTGTTGGCTTCACGGAACCTTCGTTTGATAAGTTTAAATAAGTTTAAATAGAGTCCCAGTGGGAATTGTTTAAAATTTTGAAAGTTGATGATAAATATTTTTCTCTTCCTTTGAGTACAACGGTAATAGTGGTGGAGACCTATAAAAGGTGGTGGAGCTTTTTTTCCCCGTGTCGACTCCGATGTGATAATCAGTATATGATTAAATCATTTGTCCTGAATAGCAATATGGAGTGTTTAAGAGTTGTGTGTTCTGTTTTTATCTAGGGGGTTGGCCTCTATTTATAGGGATGGCCTGCAGTTATTGATGACGGGTGTCCCTTCATCTTCCTTATTTGATAACGGGTGTCCCTTCATCTCCCTCATTTGATAACGGGTGTCCCTTCATCTCCCTCATTATTAGGAGTTAATGAGGGATGTTTCATCTTTCCAATTTGTTGAGAAATGTTTTGTCTTCCCGATAATTGGTGGTAACTGTCATTCTATTGGTCGTCTGCCTAGCTAATATGACGACAGTTGGATTATTGCAGTCTATCTGTCAGAAGCGTGCTCATGAGACCAACAAGGCGGGCGAGCCGATGAGACGGGCGAATCATTGAGGCAGGCGTGCCAAGACGTGCCACCATAGGTAAATAACATATAACAACTGTCATTATTTATATCATCATAAGCTCCTCTACTTTTCATAGACCGTCGTCAATGGGAAGTAGAAATAATCTACCACACATGCTTCTTTCTAAATTTTTTAGACAGAGATTCATTGCCTTGATTTTCGGATAGAGGCTCATTGGCCTTGTTTTTCAGACAGAGGCTCATCGCCTTGATTTTTAAACATATGCCCATCGCCTTGATTTTTAAACATAGGCTCATCGCCTTGTTTTTTCAGACAGAGGCTCATCTCCTTGATTTTTAAACAAATGCTCATCGCCTTGTTTTTCAGACAGAGGCTCATCGCCTAGCCTTTTTTTTTTAACAGGACTCGTAGCCTAGCCTTATTTATTAAATAATGGCTATCGCATTGATTTTTAAACATAGGCTCATCGCCTTGTTTTTCAATGGTGGCTATCACTTTAATTTTTAAATGGTGGCTATCGCATTGATTTTTAAACATAGGCTCATCGCCTTATTTTTCAATGGTGGCTATCACATTGATTTTTAAATATAGGCTCATCGCCTTGATTTTCAATGGTGGCTATCACCTTGATTTTTAAATAATGGCTATCGCCTTGATTTTTAAACATAGGCTCATCGCCTTATTTTTCAATAATGGCTATCACTTTGATTTTTAAACATAGACTCATCGCCTTATTTTTCAATATAGGTCCATCTCTTTAATTTTTTTTTCAACTGGCTAGCCTTGGCTTGGGCGAGGTCACCCCGTCTCGGGTGAGCTCGCCTTGCCTCAATTTTTTTTAACCTAGGCTTGGACGAGGTCGCCTCGTCTTGGCTTGGGCGAGGACGCCTCGCCTTGGGTGATTTCGCCTCGCCTCGGGTTGGGCTAGGTCGTCCCGCCTCGGGTGAGGTTACCTCGCCTCGGCTTGGGTGAGGTCGTCCCGCCTCGGGTTGGGCGAGGTCGCCCCGCCTTTGGTTGGGCTAGGTCGCCTCACCTCGGGTTGGACGAGGTCACCCCATCTCGGGTGAGCTCGCCTTGCCTCATTTTTTTTCAAAGGAACTGGAGCCAGTGGTGGAGCTTCCGTTAGCGGTGTTTCTAATGCTGGAAAGTTAGGAGTCTGGGGAGGAGTCCCTAGCGGTGAGGGCCATATCGGTAGAAGGCTAGGACCCTGGGGCGGAGCCCTGGTGGTAAAGATCCTACCGGCAGAAGGTTAGGACATGTGGTAGCTGAGAAACCGCGGTGTTCCGATCTTGGAGTAGAGCCGTTAAGGCCGCCACTTGAGCTTGCAATGTCGCAAGTTAAGCGGTAGAGGCAAATTCTCGTTGTGGGTGATTAGTGGCGGCGTTGGAGCCAGTGTCTACATCCCCGATGGTGGTTGGTGGAGCAGTTATATTCGTAGCTCTTATAGTTCGAGCCATGACTTATTGTGCAGTTTTCTACAGATGGTGCTAAATGATGATAAATATTTTTCTCTTCTTTCGAGCACGGCGGCGACAGTGGTAGAGACCTGCAAAAGGTTGCGGAGCTTTTTTTTCCCCGTGTCCACTCCGGTGTAATAATCAGTATATGATTAAAATATTTGTGCTGAATAGCAATATGGAGTGTTTAAGAGTTGTGTGTTCTATTTTTACCTAGGGGGTTGGCCTCTATTTATAGGGATGACCTTCAGTTATTGATGATGGGTGTCCCTTTATCTCCCTCATTTGATAACGGGTGTCCCTTCATCTCCCTTATTATTAGGAGTTAATAAGGGATGTTTCATCTTTCCAATTTGTTGAGAGATGTTTCGTCTTCCCGATAACTGGTGGTAACTGTCATTCTATGAGTCGCATGCCTAGCTAACCTGACGATAGTTGGATTATTGCAGTCTATCTGTCAGAAGCGTGCTCATAAGACCAACGAGGCGGGCGAGCCGATGAGACAGGTGAATCGTTGAGGCGGGATGAGGCGGCCGAATCGTTGAGGCATGCATGCCAAGACGTGCCACCATAGGTAAATAACATAGAACAGCTGTCATTATTTATATCATCAAAAGTGTTGAGAATTGTGACTAATTTTTTAATTTGCTTACATAATTTTTGTTTTAAAGAAAATATTAGATAGAATAAAATATAAAAATGTGGATAAAAATTACGATCAGTCAAATCTTTCTACTGTATTAAAAATTATTAGAATTACATTAATCCAAATCCTTTAGTCGGGGAGGATTTAAGGGGACTTTAAAAAAAAATTATAATTAAGGCCAGTAAGCATAGTGCTATCCCCAAAAAACTTTTTAAAAAAATGGCAAATTAGGTACAATACAGAATTTTTATTAAAAATTTGAAAAAAACTTTTAAATTTTTTAATTAGTTAACAAATATATATGTGACTTTCTACTTAATATGTGACATAGTAGGTTAATTTTACTAGCGGTCACTGAATTTTCAGTAAAATTACAAAATGGTTGCTGAAGTATATTAACACATTCACCGAAAGTCACTCTGTTAAATTTTCAGCGTGAATTGATGACGTGCACTATTAAGTATCCACGTAGCATACAATCGATCGACATTTGACAAAAATTAGTGTCACGTAGACTTAATGTACTATAACAATAAATACAGACCACAAATGATGCACCTAAAACATAAGAACCTAGCTACAATTTCTAGACATGAATTTAGGATCTCCACTTTCCCATCCTTCAAATTCAATTCTCACCCACCAAATCCTTTCCAAAACCCCAATCCCTCCACCTCCACCTCCACCTCCACCTCCACCTCCACCTCCAATTACTAAAATACCCAATTAATACATCCTAAATATAATTAATCTATGATTTTTTTTCCTCTTATGCAAGAACTCAAGCTCAAAATACTCTCAACAATTGAAATTTTAACAGATAGTACCTCAATTTCCATGCTCGGTTGAGATTTCCCATCCATCATATGGTGTTTTTGGTGGCATTTTGAAATGGAAAAGGATTTCAGTAGATGTCATTGCAGAGGCCGTTGCGTATTGAAGACGACATGGACTAATGAAAATTCTAGGCGGAGATTCTTGGGATGTTCTAATTGTCAAGTAATAAAAATTCTCTTTTACTTAGGATGGATTCATCGGGTATTTAACCAATTGGGAAGAAAATTAGGGTTGAGAATTGTTGACCTCCAAAAATGGCTGTCAACAGGAACCCCACGCCTCCTCATCCTACGTGTATTTCTCCTCTTACTTGGACTGCCACGTGGTTTATTCAAACACGCAGATATGCCTAGGCCCGGGTGGGTAGGTAACCAAGGATAAAGAGAAACACACTATGGGAGAGGTAATAGCTTGAGGGCCTCTAACTAACGATTTTCCAGGTGGTTATACCACTTGAAGAATAATTAGTATGGAGGACTTGATATTTCTTGTGAGAGTAATATTTCAACATCCATTTCTTGTGGAAATAAGCTTAGTATTTATAGGCAAACTCTACAAGAACGATCCCCTTCGATATGTGACACGTGGTTCCATCTGAAGGGTTCTTGAGTCACATATTTGGTGTCAAGTCATTAGCATTAATGAGAAAGTCACTTTCAACCGCAAACTAAGGGGCTATGACTGTGACAAGCTACATTGGCAGGAAGTTCCATCAGTCTTTTCAGGATTGAATTGCAAGTTTGGTAAAGAGGCTTTCTCAGCACGCAACTAGGGTTAGACTTTTACAGTCTCGGTTACCAAAGCTCATTGGCATAAATAGCCTCAGCATAAGTATCCTCCGTAGTTTAGCTCCTCGGCACAAACAGCCTCGGCATAAGTAGCCTCGGTAGTCTAAACTCCTCGACACAAACAACCTCGGCTGACTTTGACCGCGACCAAGTGGAGCCTAAGTGGGATTTTCCTGCCCACGTGAGATTGTGGCGTAACAATAGTCCTCCAAGTTCAAGACCTTTGTCATTTATGAAAGATGCTGGACTTGGTAGCGTTCGAAAAGTGGCAGATTTGTAATTGGAGATTTAGTCCCACAAGATCTGGACCTCTCATTTATGTGAGGGGCAGAGCTTGGAGTGGGTGATAAATTCAAAGCGTAGACAGTGTGTTAAGTGATCTCCATAGCTTGGAGAAGCTTGCTGCAGAATAGCCAAGTCCCAAGTGGGATAGGCTTGGTAGTATAAGCGAGTCTCCAATGTTGTAGAAGCTTGATACAGAAAAGCCTATTCCCAAGTCGGAGAGGCTTGGTAGAAATAGGGAGTCTCCAATGTTGGAGAAACTTGATGCGGAAGAGCCTATTCCCAAGTGGGAGAGGCTTGGTAGCAAAAGCGAGTCTCCAAAGTTGGAGAAGTTTGATGTGGAAGAGCCTATTCCCAAGTGGGAGAGGCTTGGTAGCATAAGCGAATCTCCAAAGTTGGAGAAGCTTGATGCGAAAGAGTCTATTTCCAAGTGGGAGAGGTTTGGTAGCATAAGCGAGTCTCTAAAGTTAGAGAAGAGAAGCTTGATGCGGAAAAGCCTATTCCCAAGTGGGAGAGGCTTGGTAGCATAAGCGAGTCTCCAATGTTAGAGAAGCTTGATGCGGAAAAGACTATTTCCAAGTGGGAGAGGCTTGGTAGCATAAGCGAGTCTCCAAAGTTGGAGAAGCTTGATGCGGAAGAGCCTATTCCCAAGTGGGAGAGGTTTAGTAGCATAAGCGAGCCTCCAAAGTTGGAGAAGCATGATGCGGAAGAGCCTATTCCCAAGTGGGAGAGGCTTGGTAGCATAAGCGAGTCTCCAAAGTTGGAAAAGCTTGATGCGGAAGAGCCTATTCCCAAGTGAGAGAGGCTTTGTAGCAAAAGCGAGTCTCCAAAGTTGGAGAAGCTTGATGCAGAAGAGTCTATTCTCAAGTGGGAGAGGCTTGTTAACATAAGCGAATCTCCAAAGTTGGAGAAGCTTGATGCGGAAGAGCCTATTCCCAAGTGGGAGAGGTTTTATAGCTAAAGCGAGTCTCCAATGTTGGAGAAGCTTGATGCGGAAGAGCCTAGTCCCAAGTGGTAAAGGCTTAGTAGAATAAGCGAGTCTCCAAAGTTGGAGAAGCTTGATGCGAAAGAGCCTATTCCCAAGTAGGAGAGGCTTGGTAGCATAAGCGAGTCTCCAAAGTTGGAGAAGCTTGATGCGGAAGAGCCTATTCTCAAGTGAGAGAGGTTTGGTAGCATAAGCGAGACTCCAATGTTCCAGAAGCTTGATGCGGAAGAGTCTATTTCTAAATAGGAGAGGCTTGGTAGCATAAGCGAGTCTCCAAAGTTGGAGAAACTTGATGCGG
Source organism: Forsythia suspensa (assembly GCA_023638005.1). NCBI lineage: Eukaryota > Viridiplantae > Streptophyta > Magnoliopsida > Lamiales > Oleaceae > Forsythia > Forsythia suspensa. Next base: position 43,773,785 of record CM042674.1, read on the forward strand.
AAGAGCCTATTCCCAAGTGGGAGAGGTTTGGTAGCATAAGCGAGTCTCCAAAGTTGGAGAAGCATGATGCGGAAGAGCCTATTCCCAAGTGGGAGAGGCTTGATAGCATAAGCGAGTCTCCAAAGTTGGAAAAGCTTGATGCGGAAGAGCCTATTTCCAAGTGGGAGAGGCTTGGTAGCATAAGCGACTCTCCAAAGTTGGAGAAGCTTGATACAGAAGAGCCTATTCCCAGTGAGAGAGGCTTGGTAGCAAAAGCGAGTCTCCAAAGTTGGAGAAGCTTGATACAGAAGAGCCTATTCCCAAGTGAGAGAGGCTTGGTAGCATAAGCGAGTCTCCAAAGTTGGAGAAGCTTGATGCGGAAGAGCCTTTTCTCAAGTGAGAGAGGCTTGGTAGCATAAGCAAGTCTCCAATGTTAGAGAAGCTTGATGCGGAAGAGCCTATTTCCAAGTGGGAGAGACTTGGTAGCATAAGCGAGTCTCCAAAGTTGGAGAAGCTTGATGCGGAAGAGCCTATTCCCAAGTGGGAGAGGCTTGGTAGCATAAGCGAGTCTCCAAAGTTGGAGAAGCTTGATGCAAAAGAGCCTATTCCCAAGTGGGAGAGGCTTTGTAGCAAAAGCGAGTCTCCAAAGTTGGAGAAGCTTGATGCGGAAGAGCCTATTCCCAAGTGGGAGAGGCTTGGTAGCATAAACAAATCTCCAAAGTTGGAGAATCTTGATGCGGAAGAACCTATTCCCAAGTGGGAGAGGATTTGTAGAAAAAGCGAGTCTCCAATGTTGGAGAAGCTTGATGCGGAAGAGCCTAGTCCCAAGTGGGAGAAGCTTAGTAGAATAAGCGAGTTTCCAAAGTTGGAGAAGCATGATGCGGAAGAGCCTATTCCCAAATGGGAGAGGCTTGGTAGCATAAGCGAGTCTCCAAAGTTGGAGAAGCATGATGCGGAAGAGCTTATTCCCAAGTGGGAGAGGTTTGGTAGCATAGACTTTTCCAATATCAGATGAGGCATGATATTGGGCCTTTCCCAGCTGGTGCCATGCCTTAATGAAGAGGCTAGGCCCTTGTGTGGGTATGGCGCTTCTACAAAAATTAAGTCCCAAATATGAGAGCTTGTTTGTAGAGGCCCTTTCAATATTGGATGAGGCATGATATTAGGCTTTTCCCAGTTGGTGCCATGCCTTAATGAAAAGGCTAGGCCCTTGTGTGGGTATAGCGCTTCTACAAAAACTAAGTTTCAAATAAGAGAGCTTGCTTGTAGAGGCCCTTTCAATATCGGAAGAGACATGATATTAGGCTTTTCCCAGCTGGTGCCATGCCTTAATGAAGAGGCTAGGCCCTTGTGTGGGTATGGCGCTTCTACAAAAACTAAGTCCCAAATAAGGGACCTTGTTTGTAGAGGCCCTTTCAATATCAGATGAGGCATGATATTGGGTTTTTCCCAGCTGGTGCCATGACTTAATGAAGAGGCTAAGCCCTTATGTGGGTATGGCACTTCTACAAAAACTAAGTTCCAAATAGAGAGCTTGTTTGTAGAGGCCATTTCAATATCGGATGAGGCATGATATTAGGCTTTTTCCAACTGGTGCCATGCCTTAATGAAGAGGCTAGGCCCTTGTGTGGGTAAGGTGCTTCTACAAAAACTAAGTCCCAAATAAGGGAGCTTGTTTGTAGAGGCCCTTGCAATAAGCCGCGAGTACCTCTTTGGAGAGGCTTACGAGAAGATTTTACCCAAACTTGATTGAGTACTAGTGCCCCTTTTTATGGGTTGCATTTCCAAATCAAATGACAGAACGATAGGCGTGGCGATTTTATATGGCCAATGCCTCTTCTTAGAAGTCTAAACCTGCAAACAATCGAAACTTGATTTATAAATATTCAAATACCGGTGCCTCTTCTCAGAGGTGTCACATAGGCTCCAACGACTTACAAGCAATGCCTTAGGAAATTTAAACCATTAATCAAGTTGAATAAGCTTGTATATATAGTTTTTGAGTGCCTCTTCTTGGGAGCCTCAAACAAGCAAACAATCGAAACTTGATTTATAAATTTTCAAATGCCGGTACCTCTTCTCAGAGGTGTCACCAAGGCTCCAACGACATACAAGCAATGCCTTAGAAATTTAAACCATTAATCAAGTTGAATAAGCTTGTATATATAGTTTTCGAGTGCCTCTTCTTAGGAACCTCAAACAAGCAAACAGTCGAAACTTGATTTATAAATTTTCAAATGCCGGTGCCTCTTCTCAGAGGTGTCACCTAGGCTCCAACGACTTACAAGCAATGCCTTAGGAATTTAAACTATTAATCAAGTTGAATAAGCTCGTATGTATAGTTTTCCAGTGCCTCTTCTTCAAAGGACCTATGCTAGCCCCAAATAGTACTTGCATAGCGTCATTTCTTCAAGAAAACTCCTTTGTCCAAGGAGGTTTAAGCCTCTTCTTTAGACGACCTATGCTAGCCCCAAATAGTACTTACATAGCGTCATTTTTCAAGAAAACTCCTTTGTCCTAGGAGGTTTAAGCCTCTTCTTCAGAGGACCTATGCTAGCCCCAAATTGTACTTGCATAGCGTCATTTCTTCAGGAGAACTCATTTGTCCAAGGAGGTTTAAGCTTTTGATCACGTTTCACTCGTGGTTGAATGTGTGGTTTCTCACAGACGGCGCCAATCTGTTGACCTCCAAAAATGACTGCCAACAGGAACCACATGCCTCCTCATCCTACATGTATTTCTTCTCTTACTTGGACTGCCACGTTGTTTATTCAAACACGCAGATATGCCTAGGCCCAGGTGGGTAGGTAACTAAGGATAAAAAGAAACACACTATGGGAGAGGTAATAACTTGAGGGCCTCTAACTAACGATTTCCCAGGTGGTTATAACACTTGAAGAATAATTAGTATAGAGGACTTGATATTTCTTGTGAGAGTAATATTTCAACATCCATTTCTTGTGGAAATAAGCTTAGTATTTATAGGCAAATTCTACAAGAATGATCTCCTTCGATATGCGACACGTGGTTCCATCTGAAGGGTTCTTGAGTCACATATTTGGTGTCAAGTCATTAGCATTAATGAGAAAGTCACTTTCAGCCGCAAACTAAAGGGCTATGACTGTGACAAGCCGCATTGATGGCGGTTCCATCGATCTTTTCAAGATTGAATTGCAAGTTTGGTAGAGAGCTTTCTCAAGACGCAACTAGGGGTCGGACTTTTTACGACCTCGGTTGCCAAAGCTCCTCGGCATAAATAGCCCGGCATAAGTAGCCTCGGTAGTTTAGCTCCTCGGCACAAATAGCCTCGGCATAAGTAGCTTCGGTAGTCTAAACTCCTCGGTACAAACAGCATCGGCTGACTTTGACTGCGACCAAGTGGAGCCTAAGTGGGATTTTCCTGCCCACGTGAGATTGGGGCGTAACAAGAATCGTTTTTTGGGAAAAATTCGAGTTGTGCAAAATGGTTTGAGGATTTGTTTAGATATTATCTAGAAATTGTAGTTAGGTCCTCATGTTTTAGGGCATCTTTTGTGGTCCTAATTTATTGTCATTAGTACATTAAGTCCACGTGGCGTCAATTTTTTGCAAATATCAATTGATTATGTGCCATATGGATACTTAACGGTGAGACGTCATTAATTTACACTAGAAATCTATACTACTTCTAAAAGGGGCTTAAATAGAGAAACATTTTTAGACCATTTTACCTTTACAAATTTTTTAAAATTTCATATTCACCTTTAGTATTCATTAATATATAATTATTTTTTAATATTTTATTTATTACTCTTTTATTGTTCATACTTATTGTACATTAAATTTTCAACAATTTACTGAATATACAATTAAAATTTTTAAACATTTAATCTATTAAATTAAATATGAAGGTGAAAAAATGATCTCATTTTTTTTTGGCATTAAGTAGATAAAATGAATGAGAAATGAGTAATACTACTTCTAAAAGGAGCTTAAATAAAAAAACATTTTTAGATCATTTTACCATTACAATTTTTTTAAAATTTTGTATTCACCTTTAGTATTTATTAATGTATAATTATTTTTTTTAATATTTTATTTATTACTCTTTTATTGTTCATATTTATTGTACATTAAATTTTCAACAATTTACTAAATATACAATTAAAATTTTTAAACATTTTATCTATTACATTAAATATGAAGGTGAAAAGATGATTTCAATTTTTTTTTTTTTTTTTTTTTTTTTTTTTTTTGCATTAAGTAGATAAAAGAAATGAAAAATGAGTAAAAAAAATGAATGAGAAAAACTGTAACTTTGTCTATTACCTCATTGAAATTCAAATCATAGTTGTTAAAGCTGAAATAGAGATAAAAAGATTATTTTTAATACATTAGATTACAACGATTACGAGCATGTTTGGTCCAGTTTTTTTTTTTTTTAAATTCTTTTTTCTCAAATTCATTTTCAACTACATATTTTGTGAGACCTATAACTTTTATCAACTTTTCCACCATATATTTTACCAATTTTTTTCAAAATCTTTAAACCCCACCAAATATATACTATAGTTTAGAACTAACGTGTGAAACTTTTTTCGTTTTTAATTTAATTTTAATTTAATTTTTATATATATAGAATGTTCTTCTTATCTTACTTCTGTCCGTCAACAATATTCTTACTCTATCTGTCAACAATATGCTTACAACGTAGACAAGTATTGACACTTTTTTAATTTTTGTTTCTTATTCACATTTATGACATTTCATTTACGTCGTCAAATCAAACACATCTAATAAAAAGAGAACATACACAAAGAATATTGTTCACAAAAAACTACTACTACAACAAATATACAATATTATGTAGTCAATCATTACATTTTCTCACAATAAAATTAGTAATTATTAATTTTATTCTTCGTAAAATGCAGCCCTGGATATCATTAATACTATAAGATTTGATATCAATGGTTCGTCAATCATCAATGTTTAAACCATAAGATAAGATTTGGGTTCAAGTTATTGTTGGTATTATCATTATATAAAACTCATCTTTAATTGTAATTGTACTTAAATGAATGCAATTATTTTTAAATATTTATTTGTTACTTTTTATTGTTCATTATTATCATACATTAAATTTTTAACAATTTATTAAATGTATATTTAAAATTTGTAAATATTTAATATATTAAATTAAATATGAAGGTGAAAAGACGATCTCAAATTTATTTATTTTGCCTTACGTAGATGAAAGAAATGAAAAATAGATTTTAAAAAAAATGAATGAGAAAATTGTAACTTTTTTTTATTACCGAATTAAAATTCAAATCATGGAGATGAAAAGATTATTTTGAATACATTAGATTACAGTGATTATAGTTGACAACTAATTTATGAAATTGTTTTAATTTTTAATTTAATTAATAATACATAATAAAAAGAGAATATACACAAAGAATATTGTTTATAAGGAGTAACTACTCCAACAAATGTACAATATTATATAGTCAATCATTATATTCTCTCAAATAAAATTAATAATTATTAATTTTTTTTCGTAAAATACAACCCTGAAAATCCTTATTAATACATCATTAATTTCATACGATGTGATATCAATAGTTCATCAATCATCAAAGTTCAAATCATCAAAAGTTCTTCACTGAATTCAAGTTACTATTCATATTACTACTATATAAAACTCATCTTTGATTGCAATTGTACTTCTATAAAAGTAAATAAAATATCAACATCAAACAATACAAAACAACGTATTATCAACAACTATTTTTTTTATCTTTATTGCAATTGCTACTTTAACATTTTAATTATTAACAATTAAAAAATAAAAAATATTAAAATATAAAAAATTAATAATATGATTACAAAAGCACGTGCAACGGTGTCTGACTAGTTTAACAAAGTAACTATTGGTGATCGCGTTAGTATGATTTAGCTATTAATGTTGAAGCTTTGTAACTTCTATGACCGTTTTATAATTTCGTTGAAACTTCAATGATCGTAAGTGTAATTAACCCATGACATAGTACGTGACTTTTTAATAAATGAACTTAATTAACTTTTTAATTAAAAAGTGATACAACGTGTCACCTTATAATAAAAGATTTTGGCTTAAATGGTCCATAACATCTGTCCTCAGTGCGGAAATAATTCTTAATGTTTGACGTTGGGCACAAACATCCATAACCTATATGTTTTGATGTTCAATTAGTACTTATTTGATGAAAATATTATTATACCCTTAATTTTAATTAGAAAAAATTGTACTTAGGTTCCTAACGTTTGCAAAATTTGCAAATCGGTCCCCGTACCTTTATTTTGTATTAAAAATTAAAGAAAACTAACGAGTTCCTTTTTTTTTTAATTAAAATTTTATTGACGAAATCGATAATATACGTAAATTGTTTTGTATGTTTTACAAATTCTTATGAAGTAACTAAAATTTAAGCTCATAATTATTAACAAACGTGTTAAATAAAATTATATTTTTATTATTAAATAATTACATTATTTAAAATTTAAAATTGTATTTATAGTTATAACAAAAAAATAAAAACAAATTTGTTACAAACTTGATCTTTAAATACTTTTATTTAATTTAGTTCTTTGTTGATTATCTACTATTATTATATATTAGAGTTTCAACTATATTCTTTATATTTTAATTTATCGTTTTTTTATTATAATTCAAAAATAAAAAAACACATAATTTATAAATTAATTTTTATTAGTATTTTTCAAAAGCAACACTAAATCACTTTTGATTAATTTTCCCAAACTGCTCCCAGACAATATCCAAACTCATGCACATAACTTTCATTTATTTTCATATCAAAATGTGTAGATAAAAATTATGAGTCTTACGAAATGTGTGAATAAAAATAATGTTTGACTAACTTATAAATACTTATAAGCACTCTCAAACATGCTAATAATTAGTACGCTTAACATATATTTGGTAGTGCTAAACTTATTTTTTTAAGTACTGATAAGTTGTGAGTGTTATAGAATGTGTTGTTAATAAATGATTAGTAAATTGTGAGTCATACGAAATGTATGGATAAAAAGTACATATGACCAACTTAAATTATAATTTAAACTTGACCAAATATTGACTAATGTTAATTTCAATTTCTATTGATAGCTTTTAGCATGTTTATGTTTTATTTAATTTGAACTTGTTTAATTTAAGTGCGATCATTGAATTTAATTATATAATTTGTACTATTGAAATTTCCGCATGTGTAATTTGACGAGACTTTGATGTGTATTTTCTATAAATTGAAAGTGAATTCACTCGGTTTTATTGGAAGCAAGTTTGGAAAAATTGAAAAAAAAAAAGTAATTTGATAAAACTTAAAACATGGCCATATGGTGTTTTCAAAATATAAATGGATAAATTCAGGGTCGGTCACTGTTTTGGTACTTATGGGCTCTAAAGTCACATGCTCAAAACTTAATTCAATTAAAGTCACATTTTAGAGCTAAAAGACCAACATACCCTTAATTGTAAAAAACGCTAATTATGATACTGTTTTTTTGTGATACTGTTAAACCTATGATTTTGTACTATTAATGGAACATTTTAAGAACAATATTATTCTCTTGTTTATTCTCTACTGATTAATTCGTCTATTATTAAACACCATATATATTTATACTTATCTATCCAATGAGAATCTATATCTTAATTGAATCTCAAACATGTTCATAGCCTCGACAGAACTCTCTAACAAGTTGAAATTTCAACAATATCTAATTCATGGCTTACCTTGAGATTCATGAATCAGCTTAAAACTTTGGAGTTTTCGATATGACCATGTTGGAGTTTTCGATATGATCATGTTTTCTACATAAAATACATTCAAACACTAGTTTTGTGGTGACTATTCAGAAGGTTTTGGTATTATGAGTAGTCAAGTACAAGTTTATGATTCTTGTAGTGAACCTTGTTTAGTCAAGAACTGGGAATGTTAATAAAAAGGATCAAGTTCAAAAGATTTTTAACAAGAGAAAGATGAAGGGTGGCTTTAATAAAGATATATTTATCCGTGATACTGTTTTAGAGGATTTGTGATACTGTTTTGACAAAAAAAATTAAAGATTGCTATTTTAAGCTAAAGAGACGACTTCAAAAGGGTAAAATTCATCGTACGTAGTGGCGAAGTGACTGGTCTTGACCGTCTCGTCGAGACCATTCCGAAAACATATTATAATAAAAATTTTGAGCACGTATGCAAATTCTATGTTCATTTCTATTGTAATACTGTTTTCTGTGATACTGTTTTGCAAAATACAGTATCAAACAACACACATGACTATGATACCATATTTTTATCTTTGATACTGTTTAATTAGTCATGTGTGTTGTTTGATACTGTATTATGCAAAACAGTATCATGGATTAAAACATGGATTAAAACAGTTACAAAATTACTAATGCACATTACCTAAATAAAACAGTATCATAGATTAAAACAGTATCAAAATATACTAATGCGCATTACCTAAATAAAACAGTATCATGGATTAAAACTAAGACATTCACACAGTATCATAAGATTAAAACAGTATCATGGATTAAAACAATATCAAACACATTACCTAAACAAAACAGTATCATAGACAAAACTAAGACATTCAAACAGTATCACATGTTCAAACCTTACCATAATTAAACAGTATCAAAGATAAAAGCACGGTATCATATATAAAACTCATTCCACATAGATTCAAATAGTATCATAGATTAAAACATTATCATAGATTAAAACAATATCAAAATATACTAATGCACATTACCTAAATAAAACAGTATCATAGATTAAAACTAAGATATTCAAACAGTATCATAGACTTAAAACAGTATCAAAATATACTAATACACATTACCTAAATAAAACAGTATCATGGATTAAAACTAAGACATTCAAACAGTATCATAGAATTAAAACAGTATCATGGATTAAAACAATATCAAATTATATTAATGCACATTATTTAAACAAAACATTATCATGGATTAAAACAGTATCATAGACAAAACTAAGACATTCAAAGAGTATCATAGGTTCAAACCTTGCCATAATTAAACAGTATCAAATATAAAAGTACGGTATCATAAATAAAACTCATTCCACATAAATTCAAACAATATCATGGATTAAAACAGTATCAAACAATATCTGTGATACTGTTTTCTATAATACAGTATCAAACGACACACATGACTAACAATGTTTTCTGTGATATTGTTTTTCTATAATACAGTATCAAGCTTCATGCTCTCTTTTAAAAATGAGATCTTCTTGCCACTTCCTCAGCACAGAGTCATAACTTTAGAAGACATCATGCTCTCTTTTAATTCTCTCTTTGCAACAGAGATCATTCACTAGCAAATGTCCAAGATGGTTATGTAACTGAATAATTTCCTTACATTGTTGTACTTTCTCTTTACTAGCAAATATCCAAGATGCCAATTGTTCTCCAATATATATCTAGGGCAGTAATGCATCTGAATCAAGCACGTTATTGTTGTTCTCATAGCATACGCAAAATGAAGTTTCTGAAAATTAGTTGCCTCAGATTTTGACTTTTCTTCTAATATCTTGATTACAGCATTTAAATCCCAAGAACAATTAAGAAACATCTCAACCCAATCATTATCCACTCTATCGGGTATAAACGACTGCAATATCGAGTATAAACGAATACAGATGGCCCAGATTTTACTATAGGGAATTAAAAAGTGACATTGCGCCGTAGAAACACTCACCGGACGTCGTCGGAGGTGGAGGAGGTTTGTGGAGATGGAAGATTGTGCCAATGGAAAATATGGTTAAAAAAGATGATTTTGGAATTAATTTAAAATAGTGATGTAAAGTATGACTTAATCACAATTTTAAAAAAAGTTTTGACCTAATTTGAAACAAGTTATGTGAAGATGACTTATTGACAATTTTCTCAACATAAAAATATATAGAAAACAATTGTAAAAAGATGTAAGTGTTGTAATATTGTTCAATTACATAATAAGAGTAATTTGGATATCAATTAGGTGAAAAAAAAATTGAAAAAACAAAAGAAGAAAAAAGAAAATTTTCTTTTGAAATTTAAAGCTGGGCGATCGACCGGCCTCCTCCTTTGGAAACAGAGAGCAAATGCCGTGGCGTGGGCGATCGCCCATGATTGTACTGGGAGATCGCCCAGGCCAATTTTTTTGCCGTTGGAATTTGAATTTTCTAGCAACTTTTGGAGGTTTTGGCACCTCTTAGTTTTATTTTAACACTTTTTCGTAAATTAGACATGATCATCTATATATACAGATGGGTTTCATGTTAAAAAATAAGAGATTAACATCATTTTTTTAATTATTTTCTTCAAGTTTCTTATTCAAGTTCATTTTATTTGAATTGAGCTTGGATTAAATGTTTGATCACTCCTACAAACTATTTGCATTTAAAGCCTTCAAGCACTTATCCCGGTGGCGGCAAATATCATTTGAGGACAATAATTCATAATCGTGTTCAAACCCTTCTTTTGGTGTTTAAAGTTTGTCTTGTTTGTTCTTCATCCCTTCTCCAATTTTTCATAACATTCTCAAATGATATTTCCATAGAGAACGAAACTACAATGGCTACTATCAAGATAATGAATCAAGACCTTGTGAGGCTTGATAGGTTTGATGGGTCCAATTTTACATGAAGGAAGGATAAGTTGAAATTCTTTCTCACCACCTTGAAGATCTTTTACATATTTGATTCGAATTTGGCACCATTGCCGGAACCAATCCCAAATGATTTCGATGCAATAAAGGCAGAAAGAAAGAAGAGACATGAAGACGAGTTTATTTGCAGATGACACATCTTGAATTCTCTCTCTGATCGACTTTATGATCTCTACACCAACACCACTTCGACAAGGGAGATATGGAACGCATTGAAGAATAAATACAAGGCCGATGAGGAAGGTACCAAAAAGTTTCTGATTTCCAAATACTTTGATTTCAAATTTTTGGATAACATACCATTGTTAGGACAAGTACATGAATTGCAAGTCATTGTCAACAAAATGAAGTCCGTGAAGATTGAAATTCCCGAGACTTTCCAAGTTAGTGCAATTATTGCTAAGTTGTCATCATCATGGAAAGGCTATAGGAAGAAAATTCTTCATAGTTCTGAAGATTACTCTTTGGAAAGGATTCAAAAGCATCTTCGAATTGAGGAAGAATCAACGGCGCGAGATGGGAATGAACATTCTCATGAAGGGACTTCCAAAGCCCATGTCGTGGATTAAGTTGACAAATCCAACAAGAATTCCATGAAGAGGAAGTTTTCAAACTCTAACAAAGACAACAAGAACAAGAAAAAGTCCAAAGTTTCTTGTTATGTATGTGGCAAACCCAGACATTATGCCTGTGAGTGCAGGAACCACAAACAACCAAAACAAACAAGAAAAGTGAGCTCCATTGACACGGATAACATTGTTGCTACTGTGAGCATTGTCAATACCGTCAACGAAAAAGTTCAAGGATGGTGATATGATACTTGTGCCACCATACATGTTTGTTATGATAGGTCACTTTTCAAAACCTATCAAGAAGTAGACGATGAACACATTCAAATGGGAAATGAAGTTCAATCGAAGGTTGTTGACAAATGAAGTGTAGACTTACTTTTCACATCCGGCAAGAAGATTACATTAATAAATGTCTTACATGTACCGGGTATGAATAAAAATTTAGTAAGTGGGGATTTATTGGAAAAACCGAGAATTAAGTCCGTATATGAGTCGGGTAAACTTGTACTTTCCCGTAATGGTGTATTTGTTGAAAAATACTATTCTAGTGATGGAATGGTCAAACTTTGTATTGTTCAAAATGATATCAATAAAGCTATGAATTTAAATTATGTTCTTGAGTCTATTACATTATGGCATGATAAACTAGGACATATTGATTTCTCTACTATAAAAAGAATGATTAAAAATGATATGATTTCTTGTGAAAACATAGAACATAATAAATGTAAATTATGTGTTAAGTCTAAATTAATTAAGAAACATTTTCATAGCGTTGAAAGAACTTCTAATTTATTAGACTTAATACATTCTGATATATGTGAATTAAATAGAATGATAACAAGAGGAGGTAATAAATACTTCATAATATTCATAGATGATCATTCTAGGTTTTGTTATATCTTTTTAATGAAGCATAAGGATAAAGCCTTTAGCACGTTTAAGATATACAAAATCGAAGTAGAAAACTAATTAAATATAAAGATTAAAATTCTTAGAAGTGATAGAAGAGGTGAATACTTCTTTAATGAATTTAATCTGTTTTGTTTACAATATGACATAATACATCAATGTAGTGCTGCTAGAACACCCGAATAAAATAGTTTGGCTGAGAGAAAGAATAAGACATTAGTTGAGATGATAAATACTATGTTATTAAATTCTAAATTGCCATTTAACTTATGGGGTGAAGTTTTATTAAATGCATGTCACATATTTAATAGAATTCCTTCTAAAAGACTTAAGGTTTCTCCCTATGAATTGTGGAAAGGAAGAAAACCTAACATTGGTTATTTCAAAGTGTGGTGGTGTCTTGCTTATTGCAAGAACACAGATCCTAAAAGGACTAAATTGGGTCCTAGAGGGATCAAATGCGCTTTTGTAGGATATGCTCAAAACAGCAAAGCATATCGTTTATTAAATTTGGAAACCAATGTCATAATTGAATCCCGTGATGTAGAGTTCTTTGAAAATTTATTATCTTCGGATAATAATTCATTAAGGGAATTTCAAGTGGAGACTCCTATTTCTACAAGATCACAAGTAGAAACGCCTTCTAAAGATGTTGATACAAATGAACTTCGTAGAAGTAAAAGAGCTCGAAAGGATAAAGTACTAGGACCGGATGAAATTGATTATCAACTTATTTCATTCTATTTGATTGAAGGAAATGAGAAGAGTGTCACAAGAACTATTCTATATGTTCTTCAAGTTGAAACCGATCCTAGAAATTATCAAGAAGCAATGTCATCAAGAGATAGTATCTTTTGGAAAGATGCTATAAATGATGAAATAGATTCAATTATGTCAAACAATATTTGAGAATTAGTCGATTTACCACCCGTTTCAAAAACTATAGGCTGTAAATGGGTATTTAGGAGGAAGTACAATGCAGACGGCACTCTTAATACATTTAAAGCTAGATTAGTAGCCAAAGGGTATCGACAAAGAGAATGAATAGATTACTTTGACACATATGCACCAGTCGCTAGAATAACATCGATTAGGTTTTTATTTGCTTTAGCTTCTATTTATGATTTGCATATACATCAAATGGATGTTAAGACTGCATTCTTAAATGGGGATCTCAATGAGAAGGTTTATATGGAACAATCGGAAGGTTTTGTTCTACCTATAAATGAACATAAAGTATGCAAATTAATAAAATCATTATATGGTTCAAAACAAGCACCAAAGAAATGAAAATTTTGACCTAGCAATAATTTCATTTGGATTTAAACATAATAGTGTTGATAAATGTTTATATTCAAAAGTATGTAAAAATTATGTTGTGCTTATTTGTTTATATGTGGATGATATGTTAATTGTAAGTAATCAAATGTAATGTATAAAAGAAACAAAAAAGTTTCTATCTTCCACATTCAACATGAAAGATCTTGGTCAAGTAGATACCATATTAGGTATCAAAGTTACCAAGACTAGTGGGGGTTATATGTTAAACCAATCACATTATGTTAAGAACGTGATAAAAAAGTACGTTCACTTGAACATCAAAGAGGTAAATACTCCATTTGATTCAAGTTTGAAATTTAAAAAGAATGATGGAAGAGCAATAGCACTTATGTATGCGGTACAATGTACAAGACCCGATATAGCATTTGCAATTAGTAAACTTAGTAGGTTTACTAGCAATCCAAGTGAAGAACATTGGAAGGCGGAAGGATTCTTGGTTATTTGAAGAAAATCAAGGATCTAGGTCTGAAACCGCAAAAGAGGTTGAATGGCTTAAGGATTTAATGTGTGAAATTCCATTGGGAGAGAAGAATAATTCTTCTATATCATTCTTGTGTGATAGTCAAGCCACTTTAGCTAGAGTGTACAATGAAATGTACAACGGTAAGTCTAGACACATGAGTCTAAGACATGACTATGTGAAGAAATTAATTAAAGATGGAATAATTTCACTCACTTATGTAAAGTCAAATGAGAATTTGGCCGATCCGCTTACTAAACCGCTCACAAGGGAGTTAGTACGAACAACAACTAGTAGGATGGGGTTGAAACTCCGTAATTAAATCCACCAAATGATGGCAACCCTACCTGATTATACTAACAAGTATATCTCGGGTTCAAAGGATAACAACAAGTCATTTGATAAGTGGATAGATTCAACACTTATTCTTTCTTAAACCCTATCTTAGGTTCAGATATCTAGGGATGCGTTTTTATAACTCTTAATAAAGTTCAGATAGTTAGATCAAGTATCTCTAAAAGTGACAAAGATACTGCAAGAACTTTACCTATACGAACTTCGAGGTGGTGCCGCCTCAATAGAGAGTTGGACTTTATCTCTTAAAAGTTCATGAATATGAGGAGCGCAAGGTCTTAAGAGCGCTAAATGAGATAGTGTGGAACTTAGAACACATGATGCTTATGTGTGTGATTTCATCGGTATCATCACAAGGAATAATAGGTTCAAAGCTTTCACGCTACCTGAGATTTCGATGATACTTTGTGAGATTTACACTAAGGTTGGATTCAAATCGAAAGATATCCATACTTTATGCATAAACGTCGTTCAATTTAAGTTTGTGCTTATTTTATAATTGAACATGTGGGAAATTGTTGTAATATTGTTCAATTACATAATAAGAGTGATTTGGATATCAATTAGGTGAAAACAAAATCAAAAAAAAAAAAAAAAGAAAATTTTCTTTTGAAATTTAAAGCAGGGCGATCGCCCAGCCTCCTCCTTTGGAAACAGAGAGCAAATGCCGTCGCCCAGGCCAATTTTTTGGCTGTTGGAATTTAAATTTTCTGGCAACTTTTGGAGGTTTTTGGTACCTTTTGGTTTGATTTTAACACATTTTCGTGAATTAGACATGATCATATATATATATGTGTGTGTGTGTGTGTGTGTGTCATGTTAAAAAATAAGAGATTAACATCATATACAATAATCCATATCCAAATCAAAGATTAAAACTCACATTATTTTAAGTGTTCATCAATTTTCTTATTCTAGTTCATTTTGCTTGAATTGAACTTAGATTAAAGGTTTGATCACTCCTACAAACTATTTGCATTTAAAGCCTTCAAACACTTATCCTGGTGGCGGCAAATATCGTTTGAGGACAATGATTCATAATCATGTTCAAACCCTTCTTTTAGTGTTTAAAGTTTGTCTTGTTTGTTCTTCATCCCTTCTCCAAATTTTCATAGCAGTAACAATTTTAATATTATTGTGTTACTACTTTATTTTAAAAAATTACGTAGTTAAATTTTATCTCCAATTAAATCAATTTTGTTTCACCACGGATATGTCGATTCTTAGTAAGTCTTCAACTTTTCAATTTTGAAGTATCTTAGTTCTCAATTAACAGCATCCATGTTAAAAGAAATTCAGTGTGTTGCACGTAGAAAATTGTTGCAGACATGAAATAGGCAAAATAATTTTTTTAAAATAATAAATAAAAAAGGAAAAGAAAGCAAAAACATAAAATGCAAACAATCTAAATCGTCAACTTGACTCTTAAAAATTCACATGCATGTAGAACACTTTTCAAGAGATAAATTAAACAAACACAAATAATTAAAAAAATAAAGAATGAAAGAATGAAAGAGGAAAAGAAATAAGAGAAAAGAAAAGCAAATCATCACCCTCCCTTCCCACCCGTAAACACAACGTGCTTCCCTCTATGTATCCATCACTGCATGCCCTAGTGTCAAGGCCCGCAGCTATACTTAGCCCCCTGACAGCACTTACAGTTGTAGTTGCCCAACTTCGGTCGCCCATTGTAAATATTAATTTCAGTTGTTAGTTCCGTTAGTTTGTAATAGTTTATTTTCCGTTATGATTCTTCAGCTTTTAAACGTCTACTCATGTAACTTAGGTTTTTGTTACTTAAGTTATTATATGGGATAGTTGGTATTCAAGTCTTGTCAAGCTCACTGGTGTTCACCCCCTGCACCAGTTATTGTAATTTTATGTTTATGATTCTTCAGCTTTAAAACATCTACTCAAGTTTTGGTGAAGTACAAGCCATTTCTCTTATAACCTTTGATTGCAAGGAGTGCTCCTTTAGTAAGTTTAAATGAATCATATCCAAAGTTGCCATCAAAGTTTGAGTCTTCAAGAGACCCAATAGAGATGATATTTTTTGACCAAATCAGGTATGTGTCTCACATTTTCAAGAAGGTAAACATAACTAGTATCAAATTTAACTTTAATATTGCATATCCTATGGATTTTATAGGCAACATTATTTCCCATAATAACCATCCCATTATTAAATTTTGTATAGGAGCAACCCATATCAACTTTTGGAGTCATATGAAAACTACACCCATAATCAAGTAACCACTCATCAGGCTAATACCTAGAAGAAACAATCCACTAAGGGGTTTCTTCATTATTAGTTGTAGCAACATTATTTTGCTCAGGTGGCTTGTTCTTCTGGGCATTGCTATTTAGTTTATAGCAATCTTTAATATAATGCCCTAATTTACGACAATTATAACACCTTCTACCATTTATTTTAGATTTTGACCTAGACTTACCCGTTCCCTTCTTTTTGTGACTTTGATCATTAGAATTACTCCCTTCCACTGACTAGACCAACGGTATTAAAACTTTTGGGATGAGTACACACCATGGCGTACATCAAACTCCCAACAACACTAGAGTGCAGTACTCTAGACATTTCTTCTTTTTCTTCAAGAGTCTTAGGGCACATACGAAGACTTAGAGTTTCACATTTAGATATAGGAGTATCAATTGGGTTATTCTCTATTTGAAACGTTTAAGAACCTTTTTTATATATGGCTCTTATGATAGAGAAAGAAGTCTCTTAGAACGATCTCTATAGATTTTAACACTAAGTATGTAATTTGCTTTACACATGTCCTTCATTTCAAAATTTGAAGATAACCATTTCTTAACTATCTCAACATATTGGACTTTTTCACATAAATACAGTGATCTTCGTCTAATAAAACGAAGTTATATGACATAGTAGCCTTGTCAAATCTCAAGTACAACTGTCTAGACGATTGCTTTAAACCATAGATAGATCTTTGCAATTTACAAACTTTTTTATCTTGGTCCTTTACAATGAAACCTACTGGTTGTTCCATGTAAATATCTTCATCCAATTTTCCTTTGAGAAAAGTAATCTTAACGTCCATATGATGTAATTCTAAATCTAAACATGCTACTATAGCTAGGATTAGGCAAATAGAGGTAAATCTCACCACCGGTGAAAAAGTTTCTTCATAATCTATACTTTCATGTTGTGTATAGCCTTTTTTTCCTCTAAGCGAGCCTTATACATATCTATAGAACAATCATACCTTTGCTTTATCTTGAGAATCTATTTGTTCCCAATAGCTTTCTGACGAGAAGGAATATCAACCAAGTCCCAGACTTCATTGTACTTGATAGACTCCATCTCATCTTCCATTGCTTTCTTCCAATTTTTCTTTGTAGTGCTTGATAGAGCTTCATGCTAAGATTTAGGCTCTTCATTGCCCTTCATCTTGAAATGACGTTTACGCATACTTTTTCTAGTACTCTTACGAAGTGGAAGCTCTGTCGTGACCCTATCACTTGGAGACAATTTGTTCCCACTTCGATCAATAGGTGAAAGTGCCTCTTCTTGAATCTCAATGGATTTATCGAAGACGGCTCTATCATCTAATTCAAATAAATGTTCCCCTTTCTTAATTTCTCCCATACTAGGAAAATCATTCTCAAAGAATGTCTCATCGCGTGACTCTATCCCAGTTATAGTCTCATCCTGATTTTTACCTATAAACACATATCCTTTGGACTAGTATGAGTATCTTATAAAGATACACTTCTTGCCTCTTGACCCAGCTTTCCAAATTTGCTTAAGGAATCATGCATGTATACAACTGATCTCCAGGGTCTAAGACAACTTAATTCAGTTGATATACCTGCTCAAAGCTAATAAGGTGTTGTAGGTATCGATTTTGATGGAACTCTATTAAAGATGTAATTCACAGTCAACAAAGCATATCCCCAAAAAGAAATAGGTAAGTTAACCTGCGTCATCAAGGACCTCACCATTTCTAACAATGCCCTATTCCTCATCTCAGCCACAGCATTTTGTTATGGTATATTAAAAATAGTTAACTGCCTAATAATTCTCTTATCATTACATAGTTCTTTGAACTTTTGGTATAGATATTCACGCCATTGCTCAGTTATCAATGCTTTCACCTTTCTATCAATTTGATTTTCTACCACATTTAAATATCGTCTAAAGTATTCTAATGCATCCGACTTACGAGAAATCAAATAGAAATAACTATAGCGTATGAAATCATCTATAAAAGTAATGAATAAGAGGCTCAATGCCTTGCCATCACATTAATATGACCACATATATGTGAATGGACTAACTGTAATGGAAGTTCGGCTCTCAAAGCCTTATCGAATGGTTTTTGTTCCTATTAGGCAATGAAACTTGAGAGATTGAATCTAGTAATCCCTCTTTATCTAACCTATTCATTCTCTTTTGTCCAATATGCCATAATCTAGCATGGCATATATATGTATCAACATTCACATTTTTAGAAGAAGAAGATACATTAATAGAAAAACAATGATCAATATAATAGTTATATGTGTTTGGTTCACAATCCAAAACTAGAAAACCACTAGAAAAATATCCAGAACCATAATATACATCACCATTGCTAACACGATCAGAAGTATCAATAAAGTTCAAACTGAAACCTAATCTTAAAAGAACAATAACTAAAATTAATTTTGCCATATCCTTGGTGCGGACAAAACATCATGAAGGAGAATAGTACGGGTACCATGCAAATGCAACTTTCATGTACAGTTTCTTTCACCTTCACTTTATCATTGTTGCTGACATATATCTATTTTGTACCAGCTAAAAATCGGCAGAACGCCACAAATGCTTCTCGATCCCTAGTTACATGGTCTGTCGTTCCTGAGTCTACATTCCACATAGGATAAGATTCAGTAAGCAAAATAACGCTAGAAACATAAATAGCACTAAAAGAAGCATTAACTAGAACTACCTTATTTAGCTCAAGGCAATCCTGAGCAAAGTGACCCAGCAAGCCTACTCTTGTCTTTCTTCTTTCCAAACCACTTTTTCTTTTTAGTGCGTTTGGGCTTGTTCTTTTTGGGTCCTATCTAGTCTCTTTTCCTCTCCCTTTTGCACCTTTGTTTCAGTTCTTCGTACGCTTAAAGCCTGAAATTTTGCCAGAACTAGACTAAGCTACAAAAGCACATCCCAGAGATTTAGTTGCACAAAGTCGTTCATCCTCTAGTTCAACACGGCGAAAAGCATCAACAAAAATTTTGATGCTATCATTATGGGTCAGAATCCTTACCTAACTTCCAAACTTGAAAAGAGAATACAAGACCAAATGCCCGGGCGATATAAAATTTGAAGAATATGAAAAACTGCGAGATCAATTTTGCTAATTTACGGGTAAAGGAAAATAATGAGATTTTAGGGATTTTAGAATGTAAATATGGTAGGATTTTTTATTAGGATTGCGGGAGATTTTTGATCTTCATGGCGGGAAGAGAAACGTGAAAGATGGGGTAATATATATATTAATTTATATATCTTGATTTTTTTAAGTGTAAATGATAGTTCTCGACAATTATCTATATTGTGGCAAATAATATTATAAATTAAAAAATTGTTGCAACAAATGTTAATTTTATGATGAAAACATTAAAGCTGTCATAAAAAAAATGTGTATTTTATCTAAGTTTTATTTTTGTCAATATAAATAACATTATGACGGGTTTCAATTCGTTTGAAAATCAATTGTCAAAAATATCAGTTTTCTTATTGATCACTATTCAAATTTCTCTTAGCCATATCAGTCGGAGATAGGGATGGCAACGAGTTAAGGTCATAGTGGCCTTCTCCGTCTCTCTCCCCGCCAGGGATTTTTCAGTTGTGTGATGAGATGGGAATTAAAATACTATTTCCAGCCCTATTTTTATTTTTTAAAATCAATTTAAATTAAAAACGCATAAACAAAAATATAAAATATTATTCTGGAAGGGGACCATGTTCTCCGTCCTTACGGGGCAAGATCGGGGATCATTAGTCTGAGATTAAAATTAAGGACTATCGTGATTCGATTCTAAAGAAGGACTACATGAAAAATTGATGGTCGAATGAGAAAGAAAATGCATCTTATTTTTCCTTTAAATAGCACTTCTTATTTTCACTTTAAGTGATAATATTGACGAATGATATGCAGACAAATAGTGTTATTTATAAAATCGGACAAATAAATCTTCTAAATTTCATAAGTATAACCGAATTGGATTGAAGGAACCTTTTATTAAGAATTTTTATAGTTACATACTCCTTTTGCATGTGTTAATGAATTTGAGAACTTGAATTGAAGGAACTGACTTGGATCGAATCAGCACTAGAGTCTATCCCTTCAATTCCGTATCGAACCCACACTTAGAGGTGGAACTAAATGTTCTATTTTAAATATACTCATTGCTACTCCGTTCACCAAACCATGCCTATACCACAACTTAATCACACAATTCAAAATTGTTGTCTAGAGTAGTTATATATGTACATAAATATTTATTTACACAAACACACACAACAATAAACATTTATTTCACTTTATCGAGTAACAGTACCCCAACATTGATCTGAATAGTTATAGATATTGACCTATAATTTTGATATCTTAACTAATTTAAGTATATTGTCTTGAATCAAATTAATGAATCAGCTTATTTTTAAATCATTATTGTTATCCCTGAATAATACGTGAATCAAAATTTTAAATCAAATTATATTTTTTTTTAATAAATCAACTATAATTTACAACTTTGAGGCTATCCTCCAATTTGAAAATATTTCGAGTCCAAAAAGATTTTAAAATTTTATTCCTTATAGTTTTTCATTATAATATTGTTTTACTTGAAAATTAAAAAAAAAAAAACCCTTCAACAAAAAAAGGAAGGGTTTTGCGCATCTAATATATATAGTTGGTCTTATATGGGCATGAGATTCCAAAATAGGTCGGGTCAGATCGGGTTGAGTCGGGTCAGGTCGGGCTGTTGGTTACACATCACCCAACCTGACCCGACCCAGTCCGTTAATTCAAAATTATAAAAAATAAAAATAAATGTATTTGCCCCTAATCAGATTTCAACGACATTTCTTCTCTCTCTTGCCTTGCTCCTGCCTCCCTCTCCACTTCTCTCTCACCTCGCTCTCTTTTCCGTCAAAATCACCCATCGTTGCACCAACCGTCGAAATCTTCTCTAGGTAATCAAGCTATCATCGCCGAGAAGGAACGCCTCATCATCATTCGTTTCGGCCACAACTGGGATGAATTTTTGCATTTTTTTTCCTTAATTTTCCAAATAATTAGTTCTAATAATTAATTTTTTATATTGGCATAGTATTCCTGCTAATTGGAACCCTTGATCGCACTTTTTTTTTCTTATTAGGTTTTAGCTTTGTTTATTCTGGTTATATCTATTATTACATCATTAATAGGGTTCAATTATAGCCTCTTGAAGTCATGATTAAATTGAATTAACAGATTATTATATCTTCTATTACTACATTTGTAGTTTCAATTATAACTGATTATATTTATGATTAAATTGAAGCTTCGATGTTTTTTTTTTTTTTTTTATATTCAAGCAGAGTTGACTTTGAATTGGACAGAATGTTGAAAAAAATTCATGTAGCCGGCCCTAAGTTTATTTGGAAGTAAAGCATAGCATGTTGCTTGCTTCTAAAGTGATTCATTTTTCCTCACTGTTTTGTATTTGATGTTTTTGGAGATTGAATGTATCATTGAATGTTCAAGAAGGTTGTGTAACTGCTCTTGATCTTGAAATCCTTTTGCAATTGTTGTCGATGATTGGGTATCTTTTTTCTAATCGCGTCAATTGATTCTTGCGGTAGATTTTAGCTTATTATACTTAATATACTAGCAAGCTACAGTTTATAATACATGTTAAAATCAATCGCCAGTATGGAATGAGTGTCATTGGATTGCATCTTGAGCAAATATCAGTTTAGGTTTAAATGAAAAATTTCCATCGATTTAGTTATTTTTTGTGGTTTGATTATACTGATTAACCGATTTCAAATAGTATAGCTAAATGAAAGAACTCTAAAGAAAAAATTTGTGGTGTGAATTTTACATATAAGTACTCTCATTATTTTGTCAATAACTCATTCACAGTTCACATAATTGTGTGATTTTGACATTATGTAATTTTTATTTTTATAGATTTTTGAATGTATAGTTATTTGTAACCTGTAAAATAAAGTTGTTTTATTTGTAATTTATTAGAGAAATGCAATACAATACTCTTGTTAGAATTTTTTTTTTCTTTGGCTTAAACAAATTTGGCTTAGGCTTAGGCTTAAACAAATTATTGAACCAATACAAATGCATTCCTTGTTTTTCGCTCTCTACCTCTCTAATAATTTCCTCAACTATTCCCAATTCTTTCTTGTGTAAGGATTTGGTGGTATATAATATGAAGGGAATTCTCTCTCAAGAAAATGGATTATAGGAGTCCCCCCAACACTCCCACTTTTACTTGTCATTCTAGGGAGAGTTTTCGGACACTACTAAAAATTTGACATTTGGGGACGCTTTATTGGAGACGGTTTAAAAATTAGCCTCCAATAGTAATTATTAGGGACTGTTTATAAATATTCGTCCCAAACAAATATACATTAGGGACTGTTTATAAATATTCATCCCAAACAAATAGACATTAGGGACGATTTTCTCAAGCTCCGTCCCCAATTATGAATTATTTGGGACGATTTAATCCGTCCTAGATGGTCATTTAATTGATTTTCAAAAAAAATTGTATAGGGACGTTGAGGAAACAATCCCAAATAAGATTATCCGGAACCAACTTTGCCAAAAAAATTCGTCCCCAATAATGAACAATATTGTGGGTTAAACTTTTGACGGGAAAAATATTTGGCGCCTTTCACAATTTTAACCCAATATTTGACGTGGGAAAATTTCTCTCTCCGAAGCCGGCCTTACATTTCTGAAGGCTTAATCTTGCCCTAACTTTAAATCTATTCATCATATCCTCTGTCTAGAGCCGGCCATCCAGCATCTTGTGGTCGCTGTCCAACAAGGTATCTATATGAAAATTTATTGAGTCATTTTGCCTTTTGGTTTATATGAAAGAATGATATGGTTTGGTTGTAGTTTGTGAATATGTTGTTGGATGGCATGCCAAATAAGCTATTATTAGAGAGTTGAGGGCTTTTCTTTTGCTGGCCGGACTGGGGGTTAAATTTTGGTTGCTCGTTATGGATCTATATTATATATTTTAATTGGATTATTCTGTATTATTCAGATGCAATTTTATGTTTGAATTAATCTGAAGTAGCTATTGTGATTGTTGAATTTTGATTGTTATTTAACCTTCTTGAAATTATGTGCAATTCATTCTTTTCTTTTCTATTTTCTTCTTTTCTGTTTGATTATGTAGAAAGTATAACTCATTAGTAAGAAATGGATTATTTAATTGTATTAACTACTCTATATTTGACTTATTGCAGTATTAAGATTTGATTAATTTGTATTTTTGTTCAGAAATTTGGATTTGTTTCTAATGCGGTACACTGTTATCCCCCCTTTTATTCTGTTGGATTGAACTCTGGCTCCTGCTTGCATCAAAAAGAGAAGACTGAAAACAATTGTTTAATGTATTAGAGGTAATCAATAGATGTAGACAACAAGATTTGGCAATAGGGAGAGTTTATTGGCTCCAATTTAAGTAATTTGTATTGAATGTAATCATAAGCATTTTCAAAATAGAATTATGCATCTCTTGAATGCTAAATAATGGTCACTAGACCTATATCTAGTGAAGAAATTGATCTTTTCAATAAACAAGCACTAAAGAGCCACTGGAGAAATTGATATTTTCCACTAACAAGCACTATAAAAAATTATATAGTTTCCATGATTAATAGAATTAGCTTGTTGATGCTTCTGATATGGGCATGAGCTAGTCTGTTTGAATTCCATTGTTGTTGATCACCTCTGCCAACCAACTATAGTGTGCTTATTTGTGTGTTTTACTTTTCTTTCTTTTTCTTTTTTTGTGGGCATCAACTGGTAATATCATTTGTATGTGACCAACTCTCAGGTTTCTTGTTCACGATCCTAATCAGTGTCTAGGAGCAAAAGGAGCATTAGAGGTGTCATGTTTCGACTATCTATGCTTTATGGCCACTCGTAAAGATGGACAATTATTCACACATTTTAATATTTTATGATATGGAAGGTGAACTGTCACATGTCAACTGACTTTTCTCATGTCGTCATTTCCACCAGGTTATTTCACATCCTTTTTCACATGAGTGGACTGGGATAATCTTGCCTTGTAGAAGATAAGGATTCAAGCCCTCATCTTTTCCTATATAAATGCTATTTATGTGCCAAACTTTGTGACATACATGTGCCTGATGTAAATTCACAAGTTCTTTCTTTTACAACAAAAGTTTCTTTGGGCTCAATTGACATGCCTTTGTGGTGGTAGGGAACCAAACCCCTGTCTTATTCTCTCTCTCTTCAAATGCAAATAAAGTTCCAGTCTATGATGCTGCTAATATTGTCAGAGTTGTAATCGTGGTTGTTGGTGGAGTTATATGAGGCACATTAACATAGGAGGCAACGAACAAGAACCATAATTATAGAAGAAGTGAGGAAACCAGTACTTGTTTTGTTTCATAGTACACATGATTGTTTACAGTAAATATGGGTTTGTGGAATTGAGGCTCCCAGATTGCAAATCCACCACCGTCGGGATATATATCTGAGATTGAAATGCCATATGTAAAACGAGATAGGGATATTGTTATTACGGATAGACTAACACGTTGCAAAAAATCCATACTTGTAGATAAAGGAGGACATTTACAACTTCATACAAGCGCTCAACGTGAGCTTTTTCTCCAAACAATTTCGATCGGCATTTGCGAAAAGAGAAGTAGACACTGCAAAGTACATTCCAGGTTCTAATAAGTCATTTGCTATCTATGTCGTGAATACATAATTGTAGAAATGAAAAAAGAAAACAACCTTAAGAGCCTCAGCTGTGCAATCTGATACAACCCATCCATGATCTTGATCGGAGAGAGTCCATCCGCCTTTAGTAAAGTGACTTTTAATTATTATAGTTCATAGAAAAACACTTATTGACGAATTAAACTTATGCTAATATGTTAATCTGAGATGATCTTGTGCTGCCCATTATTGCTCAATTGTGAAAAGGATCCTATGTTTACCTATATTAGCCGCCAACTGTTAGTTATCATTAGTTGTTTTGCATTGTATGTGATCCCAACTGTTAGTTATCATTAGTAAATTTATATTCCAAAGTTTTAGATAGTTGTCAACTTGTCATCTTTTGTTTCTTATCTTGGAGCATCATTTTTATTTTGAATTTATTATCTAGTCTATGTTTCTCTCATAAATGCCTATGTGAAGATTTTAACTTTTTTATTTTGTGGTTTAGTTATCAATTTATAGAATACAATGGATAAAAGTTGGGTTCACATGCATCCATGTACTAAGGAATTTGATAATGGACTTAAAGCATTCATAGAGCACGCCTTTGTCCATGGGATTGTTTGTGCTAGCAAAGTAAAGTTTCCGTGCATTGACTGTAAAACATGAATGATGTAAACAAAGAAATACCCTATGAACATTTGATATGTAGGAGAATGATGAGCAATTACAAGGTGTGGCGTCTTCATGGAGAGAAATTTGAGACAACACCTAATCCCGAAACCACTATAGATACTATTGATGGTGAATGTGGTGAATGTAGTGATGGTGGTGATCGTGACTACATAATTGATATGCTGCGAAATAGGTTTGAGAGGCTGATCGTAGACGAAGATACGGATAGTGTGGCGGAGAAAACTGATAATGTATCTAGTGATGGTGCTACTACCCAATTTTACAAATTGGTAGAAGAATAGAAGATATCTTTATATCCTGGTTGCAAAAATTACATGAAGCTGTCATTTCTTTTTAAACTATGGCACCTCAAATGCCTTGGTTGCAATAGCAATAAGATATTTACTTCATTGCTTTTCTTATTACAAAATGCGTACTTTGCCAGAAAATTTCACGCATAGCAAGAAGATTATTTTAGATATGGGTTGGGTTACAACAAGATAGATGTGTGTCCAAATGATTGTATATTGTTTTGGAAGGAGAATTCCAAACTTGAATAATGCACCGTATGTGGGGCTTCAAGATATATTAAGGAGTGTGGTATTACAAAGAAAAAATCACTAGCAAAGATTCTTCGTCACTTTCCATTAATACCAAGACTCCAACGTTTGTACATGTCATCTAAAGTTGCATTTGACATGAGATGGCATGAAGATGGCCGTACTAAAGATGGAGTACTGAGGCATCCAGCAGACACACCAGCTTGGAAACACATTGATGAGAAATACCCGATTTTTGCTGCAGATCCAAGAAGTGTGAGACTTGGATTAGCAAGCGATGGCTTTAACCCATTTGGAACCATGAGTTCCACACACAACACGTGGCCTGTGGTAATTATTCCATACAATTTGCCTCCATGGCTGTGTATGAAACAACCTCAAATGATGTTCTTTTTGCTTATATCTGGTCCTAAAAGCTCCGGTAACAACATTGATGTTTACATGAGACCTTTAATAGATGAACTTAAAGAATTATGGAATGAAGGGGTGGACACTTATGATGCGTCGACAAAAAAAATGTTCAAGATGTAAGCTGCTGTATTACACACCATTAGTGACTTTCCAGGCTTGGCAATGCTTTCAGGTTGGAGCACGAAGGGATAATTGACATGCCCATCATGCCATAATAACACATGCAGTAAGTATTTAAAGAATGGGAAGAAACAATGTTATATGGGTCATCGTCGATTCTTACCTATGGATCATAGGTTCCGTCGATTAAAGAAAGATTTTGACGGAGATATTGAAATGAGACAAGCTCCAACCCCACTAACAGGGATGCATATATTGGAACAATTAGAAGGTATTCCAAACACATTTTGGGAAGGTTCGTGAAGAGGATGATAGTTCGAGAAAAAAAAAACCCGAACAACAGAGTGGCCAGGTAATTGGAAGAAGTTGACTATGAGCTGCCATATTATCCATACCTTTTGCTTAGACATAATTTAGATGTAATGCACATCGAGAAGAACTTGTGTGATAATGTGGTTGGTACTATTCTCGATCTTGACGAAAAATCCAAGGACAGTTTAAAGGCAAGATTAGATTTACAACGAATGAGGGTCAAACCTGAACTCCACCCAGATTGGCAAGAGGAGAAGAAAAAGTATTATATTCCGCCAGCATGCTACTCTATGAATAAAACTGAGAAACAAACTTTTTGCATGGTTTTGAAGAGTATAAAAGTTCCAGATGGTTATTCTTCTAACTTTGCAAGGTGCATAAAAGTCAAAGAAGGTAAGATATCTGGTTTGAAGAGCCACGATGCGCATGTCATTATCCAACAATTTTTGCCCTTAGCTATTCGAAAGACATTGCCGAAAAAAGTTAGTTCCATATTAATAGAGCTAAGTACATTCTTCTGTGAATTATGCTCCAAGGTAGCACCAGCTGAGGATTTTAGAAGGTTAGGAGAGCGCATTGTACTAATACTTTGCAATTTAGAGCAGATATTTCCACCATCTTTTTTTGACATTATGGTGCACTTGCCCATCCATTTAGCTTCCGAGGTAGAAATAGGTGGACCTGTCCATTATCGTTAGATGTATCCTGTTGAAAGGTATTCATTATATATTTAGTCTTTTATTTCATTTCTAATTGATCTAGAATCTTTATGTTTTATTCATTCTTGTGAACCTGCTTATGTGAGAATAGATACTTGTGCACATTGAAGAAATATGTTTGCAATAGGGCTCGTCCCGAGGGGTCTACTGCTGAGTGATATGTGATAGAAGAGTGCCTTACGTTTGTGACGAGGTACTTAGACGATGTTGAGACACAACTGAATAGGCCTGCTAGGTACAAGGAAAATAGTCATATTGGCAGTGTTGAAGGTTTCATGCTTAGCCAAAAAGAGAGGGAACAGATACATGACTATGTGTTGTTCAATAATGATAACATCTCTACCTATACAAAGTAAGTGTATAATTTAATATAAATAATAGTCTTCACCTACTTATTTTTTTTATATTCTATGAATAATATGAATATTTTTCTATGTAGACGATACAATCACTTTTTGAAAATGTTGAACCTGCGTGTTCGCGATATCCAAAAGAAGCACAAGAATGAATTTGCAAGATGGTTTAAAGAGTGTATTAGAACAGCAAATAAAGCTAAACAATCAATTCATGTAAAGCTTTGCGTGATCGCTGAAGGTCCTTTTGCAACAGCGAAAAGATTCACCGGTTATACAGTTGGTAGAGAACGTGGATCTACAACCCAATTTAACTGGTTATTTAACTCAATTTCAGGTGCATTGAACCAATCTTATTGTGGTGTATATAATTTTAAGTTAAAATAAATAACAAAATAGTGTATATAATTTTATGGTATTGAATCAATCTTACTATGTTTTTTTAATATAAAAATACTAATAAAAATTAATTTACAAATTATGTGTTCTTTATTTTTGAACGATAAATTAAAATATGAAGAATGCAATTGGAACTCTAATATTTGTAATTAATAAACGAATAGTTTAATTAAATAAAAGTATTTGAACAACAAATCAATGAAAAAATTGTAATATACTAAATTTTTTTGTATATTTTACGAATTATTATGAAGTAACTAAAATTTTAGCTCATAATTATTAACAAACATGTTAAATAAAATTAATTTTTTATTATTAAGTATTTATATTATTTAACATTTAAAATTTTATTTTATCGTTACAATATGAAAACAAAAATAACTTTTTCATAAACTTGATGCTCAAATACTTTTATTTAATTGAGTTATTCATTTATTAACTACAAATATTAGAGCTCCAACTATATTCTTTATATTTTAATTTATCATTTAAAATAAATAAAACATAATTTGTAAATTAATTTTTATTAGTATTTATATGTTAAAAAAAACATAATAAGATTTGTTGAATGTCATAAAATTATATAGGTCATTTTTTTTATTCATTTAACTTGATTTTTATTCAAAATTTTCACATCACATAAGACTTATATATACTTAAAGTATAATAATTTTACATTAGTGTTTTATAAAAAAAATTAATTGACACGACTATAGTGATATATTCAATATGATAAATTAAATATTATTTAATATATGTACTGGACTCATTGACACCTTTTGCAATTTTTTTTAATTAAAATTACAAACATAATTGTCTTTTTCATTAAATAAGGACGAATTGCATACCAAAACACATAGGTTAAGAAATTTTGTACCAAAAAATAAACGTTAAAGACCATTTCTACACTTAAGACAAAGGTTAAGAAACTATTTGCGTCAATTTCCCAGGAGATTATGAGCACAATGGGACATCACATATTTGATTTGTTTGTTTTGTACACTATTGTGAACTCCTCCATCTCATATTTATACATGTTTCACCGTCCTATAAATTGAGATGAGGCTTGTAACTCAAGTATTCTGGGCCTTTCGAAATTGTTTATTCGAAGTAGACCAAATGGCAAAAACATATCATATCTTCGTGTTCATCATTCTATATTTTTGTACATTTTAATCTTCATTTAAGTTATAGCAATTTTTGTTATGTCTGAAACAGATGCAATTTAGCTGGTCAAATGGTTAATTGACCTCATTTCTTCCAAAAATCATTAACTTGACCAAGTCAAAATAGATTTTTTTCTGCATCATAAAATTAATGTTTTGTGTGATGAATGATCTATCATGTACACTGGGTTCAGAATGGCTTACTAGTGTTTTGTCATTGCAGAATACTATGTATTTGTCTTTATACTGTAATGTGTCAAGGGCTTGGCTTGGCTTGTTTCTGGCATCGAATGACCTTTTTTCTTTTAAGGGTGTTGGAGGACATCAAACTCATTGCAAGTAGTGTCAGCGGGATTGAATGGAAAGAAACAAATTGTCTCTTACGCATTCAGTTTTTGGAAAGAATGGTATTCACATCACCCATTAATGGATTGGATCTTGTATTTGGAATTTGGAAAATTCTGATCCTAATTTTAGTATGGAAGTTTTTTCTTTTTGTGGACGGAATATGGAATCACATTGGTCCCAACTTA
The DNA here is from genome assembly GCA_023638005.1 of Forsythia suspensa. Classification (NCBI taxonomy): domain Eukaryota; kingdom Viridiplantae; phylum Streptophyta; class Magnoliopsida; order Lamiales; family Oleaceae; genus Forsythia; species Forsythia suspensa. The sequence goes on from CM042674.1 coordinate 43,804,353, forward strand.
TTGAATTGATTATAACGAATTATATTACTTGCATCCTACTATTTAATACCTACTTGTAAGGTTATGTTCTCTTTCTCATCTTGTCTTTCATGCATCCTATCATTTGATTGCTTGAACGTGATATTCTAATTCAATGACCAGGATTTTCATGGCATTTACCATAGCTCATTCACATGAATACCTATGAAAATACAATGGACAAATGAAGTTATATATGATCCTTCATGTTAGCGATTTTTATGTTGTTATTCCCCAAGTGTACGGATCAAATAAGTAATAACGTGGATTTTGAGTTCAAGTATCATACCCACAAGAATTTAGATAGTTCTACACAATTACTTTAACTTTGAAAAAAAAATACTAGGATCCCGAATCCACTTATAGTTGTTAATTTCTCTATCTTGATTCTTGATTTTGACAAAGTAAATCAGTTATGACGATCAATATCCCTAATTTGTTTAACAATTTCTCTCAAAGAAAATCAAACTTATTCTTATGTATAATCCGACTATATCTCTATGACGAATGCGAATACACAAGAATACATTAAGTTGCAATGGATAATTAAATATCACATAAAGCATAGCAGTATATATCTATCTCATATTAGACTTTAAGATAATTAAAATAATGTCTAGCCTGTTTTCAATCTCTCGATAGTAAAACAAATCACAAGAATCATACAATTATTATGTATACAATTATAGATGGAAAAAAAATCAAAATTAATTATTCAAAACTATATTAATGCAAATCATCGAAAATCAAGTTTCCAAATAAAAGAATTAAGCTACAAGTTTTATCGTAATTCTAGTACAAAAAGGAATTAACGTAACATACTAAGAAGAAAAAAATATAAATATAAATATAAAAGCCATCACTCGGATAGGAATAAAACTTGAAAGAGTTGACCTTGATCTTCGTTGAATCATCGAAAGAATAATTCTTGACCGTCCTTCAATCTTCATTTCTTGTTTCTTTTCTTGTTTTCTCTCCAAATTCGACTTCAGTGTTATGAGTTTAGAACTCATATTTATAGTTCCATAATATTGCCCAAAAGGATCCCAAAAAATCATTAAAATTGCGTCTCAAAAAGTTTCCTAATTGAAATCGAACTCTAAAAGTAAGAAAAATCTGTGGGTAGACGTTTTCCAGTGGACAATCGCCTAGTGCATTCCTGGGCGATCGCCTAGGTATACTGTTTTGCATTCTGCTTTCGTTTCTTGGTGTTGGGTGGTCGCCCAGCTTAAACACTTCAATTCTGCACATTTAGTTTTCCAACTTTGGATTTTGATCGTTTTAGTCCTCAAACTTTTCAATAGCCTCCAAAATGGTCCTTCAAGTTCCAATTGAGTGCAATTGAGTTCCCATACTCTTTAAACATTCGCCCAATTATTGCTCTTTTCATTCATTCTTCTATAATTATTTATAAACGGGTTCGAAACTGAAATAAAAAAGAAAAGACAATAAATTAATTACAAGATCTATAAAATAATGGGATAAAATCTTAGTTTAAAAGCCTGAAGAAGTGCACAAAATACACTTATCAAACAACCTCAAACTATACCTTTGTTCGTCCTCGAACAAAAATGAAACTAAAATACAAAATTAAACTAAGCTAAGAGAATCACAAAAAACAGAGACAATGTTAAATTTCTTACCAAATGCCTCAGGTTAGAATACAAAGAAACACTTTTAGAAAGATATTAAACAACACCACAATTAAATTTTTACTTATCCGATACTCGACATTTAGTAAGCGTGTGATTAGCCAAATATTGAACTTACACCTATGTTAGACAACGACCAATATTGTCTTGTTGATATATTTATAAACCAGAACCTTTTTCCAGTCATTTTTTCCTTACACCTCTTATAAAATATCACCATTCTAATGCTTTTCTCTCCAATCCCGAGATATTCTAGTGAATTTGGTTCCTATTGATCAATGCAATACTTTTTTTTTTAATTAAAGTGGTAAAAATTAGAAGCTTGTATTCTTAGAACTAAGATGGTGAACAATTTCTAAATTCTCATCTCCAGTCTTGGAGATCCTAACCTAACAATCCTTACCGATCACCCTTAACTTTTTTTATTTTATTTAACTAATATAAATAGTTTTACATCTTGTATGTAATACTTCTCTCCCGTAAGCTTTCTATGTGACCCATGTAGCGAGCTTTGAGCCGATGACTCCCAAGTCAGATAACCAAAGAGGACCAGCTTTTAAAATACCCTAACAGTCTTAATTGCTCGAGTCACACTAGCTATAAGAGAAGTGAAGATGTAATTTTCCTCTCTTTTTTTGTACTAGATTCTCAACAGTATTGGTTTGGGTTTTCTAGGAGTGTTAAAGTTAGTATGTGTGTTAGTAGAACCTATTCAACCAAAGATACCCATAAAACCCAAACCATCAAACTTCTACTAACACACGTACTAACTTTAACACCCCCAAACTGTTCTCAAACATTTTGGTTATTAGTTTAAAGATTTGGGAACGAGATTTTTTACAACAATCCTAAGTCGACAATATCAATCCATACACTCAAGTCATGTTCTCTTATAAGTGATAAGTCAATAGTGGTTACGTGCTCCATTAATCTAGTCTGACATAGATAAGTATTCAGGTAAAAACATGAGTTTTACATTCTGCTTTCGTTTCTTGGTGCTGGGCGGTCGCCCAGCTTAAACACTTCAAATATGTACCTTTAGTCCTTCGAATTTAGATTTTGATCATTTTAGTCCTCAAACCTTTCAATAGCCTCCAAAATGGTCATTCAAGTTCCAATTGAGTGCAATTGAGTACCCATACTCTCTAAATATTTGCCTAATTGTTGTTCTTTTCGTTCATTTTTCTCCAATTGCTTATAAACGGGTTCGAAACTGAAATAGAAAAGAAAAGACAATAAATTAAGTACAAGATCTATAAAATAACGGAATAAAAGCTTATTTTAAAAATCCGAAGAAGTGCACAAAATGCACTTATCACTTCATAAGAAGAAGATTGTAACACTCTTTTCTCAAGTTCAAGTTCTAGCATTATAATTTTAAGAAAATAATATGAATATTTTTATATATTTAGAATAATTTATATTTGATTAATGTACATTGAAGCACTCTTTTTATTATGTCATGAGTTATTTTTAATGAAGTTCGTACCGTAGTAACAATTCTATTGCGATGCAATAACTTGAAAATTTATCATTGTTGAAAGTATTATGCAACGAATATACATATTGCCACAAAATAATATTTGAATAATTTTACATGTTGTAATAATTTTATATGTTATAAAATATAATACACGATGTATAAAAATAACGACAAAATAAATATATATTTTTGCACAAATGATGATACGATAAATTCTGTATCGCATAAAAAATTCAACTGCAAACACAGCCTGTCACATAAATGAATATTTATTGTCACAAAATAATATTTATAACAATTTTATATGTTGTAAAATAGAATACGCGACATGTATAAATTGTCACAAAATAAATTACGCAATAATTATACATCGTTGCATAAATGATGATACGACAAACTCTTTGTGTTACAAAATACATAATAAATTAAACTACAAATATTGAATATCTTAAAATATATTATGCAACGAATTAAACTCATTGTAAAATAAATTACGAGACAAACATGACATGTTATAAAATTTATATTACTATAATCATGTTTTGTTGCAAAATAGAATAGGTAACAAACGTTATACCTTTAAAATAGTATTCGCAACAAAACATTTTTTCTCGCAAATTTTTTTTAGAATAATCGTTGCGACAAATTGATTTGTCGCCCTTTTAATTTTTCGTGACATATATGTATTGCAACAACATTATGGCACGAATATGTTGCTATTTCAAATTTTCTACGTCAAACAAAAAATGTTGTAAGTTTGTTTATGAGATGAATGGCTGCAAGTTTTCGCATTATACATTATATGACTTATACAGCGCAACAATGCCCGCAACAAATATTTTATTGTCGCTAAATTACTTTTGCAATAAAATTTCTATTTATGCGACAGCTTTTATTGTCGCAATCAATATTTTTTTGTAGTGAATGTCAGGAAGAGGTATTTAAATTTGCTGTTCTTATAAGTCTTAATTCTTGTAACTGATCCATGACTTGTTTGTTCTATCGTGTACATGTACTCTGGAATCTTTTCATATGACATTGTCGAATCTTGTCTCACCAACTACAATGCTTTATTTTAGATCTCTAAACTTTCTCGTAACTTATTGACACTTCGTATGTATTTATCAAGTCACTTATTATGTGTGCAGGAGTGTGTGTGGCTTTCGTGGAGATATATTTTGTACTTAATGCATTCTCCTACTATTGAGTTTGTTTTTTAATGGTGATCTGTCAAGTTGATGTTATTTTTGCACGTCATCAATTTTAATATATCTTACTTTGAACATTCTCGCTTCTTCAAATTTTGAAACCCTAAAAGTCTGTTTGCAAATTATCATCTACGCATTTTAACACATATTCCTTCTTGTCTATTTACTCACCTTGAACAGAATATAGTTATGTTTTGCATATACTGAAATAATTTTTTTCACAAATATTTTTTCCCTAGAAACCTCTTCTTCTTACATCTATATTAGCAAATGAAATGATTTCACTTCATGTTTCAATACTTATTTCTTCAACTTCAGGTATGCATCTAGAAACATTAACAAAGTCTTCGATTGCTGGTGGTTTTTGAACTAATGTTGTTCTCGAATTATAAGTTTCACAAAGCTCTAACTGCATCATGTTGTCCTTCAAAAGTAATAGCCTTTGAAAATTGTATATCTTCAAAAATTTTAGTACAGTCATATATTGATATCAGTGTAACATCTATGCACAATGGAAAACTTGCAAGATGTGTGTCCTTTCTCTTGAGCTTTAAATAGAATGTGGGAGAATTATTATTTGAAATCTTCACCCCAAGAAAGTTTTTTTTCACTTTATAGTGTATTGTTATTCTCTCTCTCTCTCTCTCTCTCTCTCTCTCTCTCTCTCTCTCTCTCTCTCTCGCTGAATTTAATTTCATCTCTGAAAATATCATCTCCTCAAGTTCATGTATGTGCTTTCTATTGGGACGACAATTCTGGTCATTTTAAAATTAATGTATTTGTTGTCTTTTTCTCCATTTTCCACCATAATAGATCAAGACATCTCTGCAAAAAATATTGGCTTACATACATTACCATCTCGATCTACTGCCCACAATGAGCAAGAGATATGTTGTCCATAGTTGATGTGGAATTGCCGTGTCAAAAAAATTTGTTACATTGTAACGTCCTGGATTTTCTCAACCCAGAGGGTCACTAAAATAATCTCTAAATAATGTTTGACTACTCCAAAATATATTTCCCGTGCCCTTGAAAAGTTTTAAAAATAAAACTATTTCGAAAAATAACAAGCACGCAAAGTAAAAAGAATTTTACTTCTAATTTTCAAAGTTTTTGCCTATTTCATAATAGGTGTCGCAACTACTTATTTGACAAATCAAACAAACTCATCAAATTCCAAATTTTTTAGTGTAGATACTTGGTACTACAGACTAAAACATGTTAAAATTTCAAACGTTATCTACGTCGTTTGGTAGGTAAAAATATTGGCCGAAGTTGCTCTACTAAAACGTTCATAATAAATTCATAGGATGAAATTTTGGAGTGATTCCAAATGCTTCCATTAGACCACATAAAGATTTCTATAGCCACTGATTTCACTCAAACTCCAAACGTACAGAGAGTTATGATTTTTCAAAGTAGGGAAAGTAAGCTGAAAATTCAGAAAAATGTACTAGGCAATTTCTAATTTGAAACTTTTAACGGCAATGAAACCAACATCTAATTTTCCATAAATATTACATAATTAAATACTTAAAATATCGTATTTACATCATAATTGACTCGATCATCTTAAAGTCAAAACTTAAATTAAATAAAAAAAATTCCACGTCATGCTTACTAGCCGCCTACGACATCGCATCAACGCCAGTCAATTTAATCTGAAAATTTGTTCATTTTGAGGTGAGTATTTAATAAGAAACACTCAGTAGCCATACATACTAACATGTAGGAAAATTAAACGTAAACATAAATGCTCATGCCATCATTTTAAACGTACATAGAAATAACATAAATTGGTAACCGACACCATTAACTTCAATGTGATATCCTTCAATCACCGTCATGCATATGTGATTACCTTCAATAACAATCATAATGTTCCTTCATAAATCATTTGCATGGAATTTACATAACATAATAATTTCCCAAACATAATTTAAAAATCATTGCAAAAGTAGTGAGTAAAACTACCTTGAAAAATCGTAGCTTTTGGTTGAGTTGAAATGTGAGCAATGGATGCACCTTTCCTCAAAATAATAATTATGTGTCCTTGCCTTTTTTATTTACAAAATCCGTGTGTTGTAGTGTGGTTTGAGTAACTAAAATAAAAGAGAAAAAGGATAAGGAAAATCTTATCTTGCTTGCTGAAAATGAGGGCTGAAAGAGGAGCAAAACTGACGCAAAAAAGGCTGCTGATTTTACATTGTTGAAGCCGGGTCTTTGGACAAAAAAGAGGGAAAATGATGAAGCAAAAATAAGGTATTGAATGCCTACTTTTGGAGGCTAAAATGTATAAGAAAATATATGAAGAATCTGATGTAAAATTCGAGTATGGAAGGCAGGTGCTGGGACCAATAATTACAGAAAAGAATGGGCTGTTGGATTATATTTGTGGGGACTGAAAAGAGGGAAAACTAGAGGACTTATAGCGGCTAAAATCTGGACAAAAAAGGGCAAAAATGATGAATAAAATGGGTGTTAGTTTGCTAAAAATAAAGAGAGGAAACTGAACTTTAAAATGGCCGAAAACTGGGAGAGAAAATGGACAATTTGCTGGCTGAAAAATGCAGACCTCGGGCACAGTTTTTTTTCAGTAAAAAGGGGCTGATCAAGGCAATTTTTTGGTAGCAATGGAAGTGGGTTTAGTGGTGTATAAGTGGGGGGGGAATGGTTTGATTAGTGGGGCTAAATGGGGCATTTTCTGCTGGGTTTTTGGGGCAGCAGTGGGATGGTTTTTTAATCTGATTGGGGGAGCTCTTTTGGGATGGTTTTTAGCAGTTAAGGAGGGGTCTTGGGATGGTTTTTCTTCAGCAAAAAGGGAGAGAGAATGGATGGTTTATGAAGTGGAAGAGAGGGCTGGAAGTGAGGTTGAGTAACTATAAATTGGTGGGTGAACAATGAGGGGGAGAAAGGGACTAAGTGGTTGATTTCATCACTGATCATGGAGCAATTTTGGAGAGTTCTTGGGCACGTTTTTTGGAAGTTAATGGGAGAACTTGGAACATTTTTCTGGGGGTAAAATGGCTGAAAATAGAGGGTGGAAGATGTGGGGAAAATGGGTAAGAAATGGACTGAAATGAGGGAGATCATGGGTGGTTAAAAATTTAGATTTTAGGGACTGTTTGGAACTAATTTTGGCATGAGAATTAGGGGTTGTTTGGAGATTTAATTTGGCATGAGATTAGGAGTTGTTTGAGTGTTTATTAGCATAAAAAAAATAGTTTGGTGATTGACAAAAATTCCTTTTTGTTTGACACAAAAGATATGGTAAATACGTGGAAAAAAAAAATCTAACGCGACTAAAATGTTTGAAAGACACTAGGACGTTCGAAACGACACCAAAATTTCAAATTCATTTTTCATGAAATTTTAAATGTCAACAAAAATTTTCCGATCGTTACACACATCATCAGTGCCATAAGAGTTTCACTCCCAATTAATCAACCCCCCTTCAACAATGTGGTTTCCCAAACCCCAATAAGTCCCCTACCCCTCTTCTTCACCGCCGGCTCCACCATTATTTTCTTTCTTTGCATTGTCAGGCTATCTGATTTTTTCACTTTCACTGCTTTCCTTTTGGGTAGCACCACAATCAAGCAAAAAATAAAATAAGAAAGTTTGTAAATACTCTTTTGATTTTCTTATTTTTCCAAGGAAAATAACACACACGTTTTGGTTTAATTTTTCTTGAATTTATATTAAGTTGAGTTTCATGGTATGCCAAAATGTGCACTTTTGGAATTTGAGAGATTTAGTAGGTGCTTGATCTAGCCATAACATACTTGTTGCTCTGTGTAGCAGCTATAGCATTTTTGGCAACAAAATTTTTGAATTTTTTTGGATTATCTTGGTGGTTGGCAGCGGTGGCTCAAGTTCAGAGGTGGTGGTGGTGGTAGAGAAGAAGTCTTCATTAGAAAATGGTAGAGCCGACGGCGAAGAGAAATGGGGAGCGGAATTATTGGGGAAAATACTCACTCTCTTTAGAGGAGGTGAGTTATTATCATCGGAATTGTGCCGATTCCCATCGATTCTTACTGGTTCTCGCTGATATTTGACAGGTTCCGCCATGATTGTGGATCTAACGGGGGGGGGGTGGGGTTAATTAGTGACCACTTTGTCAGTGGGCAATATATCTCATGTCCACTGTAGACAGGAAATCGGGACTGACACACATTATTGTCAAAGATAAATACAGACTTATATCTAACACAACAAAAAATTACAGTAGCAGTTTAATATTAATTTAAGAAGTCTTTATACAAAGTATGTGACATTTTAGTTAAAAAATTGATAAAGCATGTCACTTTCTAATGCAAAACTTTAATTCATGTCCAACAAAAGAAATGTGAGGAAGATGTAAATATTAGTTTAAAAAGTTATTAAAAACATATTGTAAGTGTTACCACCCGATTTTGGTAGGGCCTCCACGTCAGCAAAGGCCCAGTGAAAATCCCATATAGGCCCAACTCAGGCCTCGCTAAAGCCTTATAGGCCCAGCACTGAGGACCTTCCAGATTTATAAGAGTCCAATAGAACCAGTGAAGGCCTTGGAGGCTCAGCAAGGGTATCGTAAAATCTCAAAAGGCCTTGGGGGCCCATCGGGCATTGTAACATCCCTAGATCAGAGTATTGCGAAGCCCCTGAACGTCCTCAACACTCGCGGCCGACCCATAAAGTCTCGCCAGGCTTCGTATCTATTGTAACTAACGGACAACATGATATTTCGAGATGACTAGAGAAGTAATTAAAGGCAAATTACGTTAGATTGGCACACGGATCCTCACAAGGAAACCAAATCTCAATCTCCTAAAGATTAGGTAACGTGATGAATTCAAATAAGGACAGTAATCTAGGAGATTGTCTTGATAACCGATCATCCATATCCCATAAGGAAGGATTATCCAATTAGATATCTAATTGATTTTTTCCTAAATCAATTAGGACTCTTGTGTTATAAATACAACGTCTCCGGTTATTCTAAGGTACGCTCTTTTTACACTTGAATTTCACTCTAAACTTTGCTCAAATCTCTGTCTGCTTGTCCCTCCCATACCCTATTGTTTTCATCCCCCGTATATTACTCTATATACCGGCAGTTTACTTGATCGTCGGAGTACCAACGATCGTCGGACCCTTTTTTCCCGGAGATCTTGGTACCTAACGATTGTCCGAGTGTACAGGTAGCATACAGGTTGGCAGGGGAGTGACTGGAGATCTGTTGACACGTGGACGATGTAGGTTTCGATGTCATCAGTAAGTTTAGCCAATAATATTTTGTTAAAAAGATAAAATATACAGTGTGTGAACTTTTAATTATAAAGCGCCATAACATGTGACTTTTTAATACATAACAAATTTGGAAACAGGTTTTACTGTAGTTTTCTAATTTCATAAGATGCTATAATCTGGTTCTTAATCAACTAAAAATTACTTCACGAGATTTCCGTACATTCGTGCAATGTGATTGGTTACAAATAAAGAAATGTGTAAATCTATATATCTTGATGCGACGACGTGTATAACAAATCAAATTAATCACAAATTGCATAAAAGTCCACAAATCAAATCTAACAATTAACGTGTTCTATTGCAGATTTTTTTACTGAATAAGCGCAAGCAAAATTATTTTGTAATTCAAAATATATTATATTATAATGATCTTACATTTTGCCAAAAAAAAAAACGTGTTCTATTGCAGACACAATGGGTAACAAAATTAAATTCAAAATATATTATATTATAATGATCTTACATTTTGCCAAAAAAAAAAGAAAATCAAATTTTCAATTGTGATTGGAGAATGAAATTGAAATAAAAGAGAAAACTAACACCGAAATCTAAAAACTTAGGATTTGTTCTCTTTGCGTTTTAGTTTTGAGTTTGAGTTTATTTTCAATTTTCTATTTTGATAGTCTATTTTAAAATTGTTGAAAATGAGTTTGGTATCGAAAGATATTTTTGAAAACAGAAAAATGGAAAACACGTTCTGTTTGTAAATTTAAAAAATTATTTTATGACATTTTATTCAATTAATGAGATTATTCAGTAAAATAGAACAATTTTATGTTAATATATTATCAAATAATATATACATTTTAAAGTTGGAAGATTTTATAATTTTTTTTCAGTTACAAAAATAAAATGCAAACAAATAATAAATTGACAAAATAGGAAATAAAAAAAATTAATGACGAGAATTTTAATCTATTTTCATTTAAATAATTTTTTTAAAATTTTTTATTCAAGTAACTAATATGGGCTTGAATTATTTTTTTTAGTATTTTAGAATTTACATTTTTTAAATTTTCATTTTTATAGAATTTTTTTTTAGATTTTTAGTTTTTTTTTATAATTTTATTTTTTTGTAATTTTGTATTTTAAAAATGTATAATATATTATTTTTTAGAATTCACTTTTTTAGAGATTTTATTTAAATAAATTTCATGTTTGAGTGTTTTGAGTATTATTACTAAAAACACTCAAAATGCCAAAATATGTTTTGAGTTTTGTATTACAAATTTAACTTTGTTTTCGAAACTATATTTTCAAAATTATGAAAATAAATAAATTTTGGGTGTTTTACAAAATTGAAAACAACTTGAAAATAACAAAAAGAACGAACTCTTACACTTTGAAAAGTTACATTTTGAAATATTAAAAACTATGAAGAAAAAAAAATTATTGAAGAACAAACAAAGAAATATTTTGTTGCAATAATCGAAAAGAGATCGTATCTCTAGATTTTGAATTTTAATTTTCGGGAGGAAATTTTTGGTGATTTGTAATTTGGATTTTGTCGGGGTAGAGTTCCTGTATTTGTTACAATATTTAAGGCTTGTTTTTAATGTTTAGTTTTAAGAATAAATACGAAAATTATTGTGTAATTAACAATATTTGAGGTTACAAGTAAGTCAACATACTTTTAAGAAAACTTTTATTTGTGCACAATTTTTATGCTACAGATTTCTTAATTATGAATAAAAAAGTTAATAAATAATTTGAAATAATTAAATTAAAATACTTTTAGGGTTTGTTTAATTTTGATTAAAATTAGATTTTATGTAAAAGTTGATGAAACGTATGGTTGAAATTTTTTTTTAAATTGTGGGTCTCATTAAATGTGTAGTTAAAATTAATTTTTGACGTTGATTTCACTTTTTTATCAAATTTTTAATTGAAATCAAAGGAGGCCTTAAGCTAAAATTTATTTCTATACATTTCTTGAAGGTGTTACAAATTTCTTAATTATGAATAAACAAAATTAATAAATAATTTGTAATAATTTAACCATCCGAGCCGCCTGTGGGCTCAACTGGATCGAGTACTAAACGAAGAGCTGCAAATCAAAAGGTTCGGTGTTGGGATCATTTCAAATTAGTGCAGACCAGTACAACAGTAGACAGACAACTAGACTTCAAGACAATGTGTAAACACTGTAAACACAAATTTTCATGGCAAAAGGGTAGTGGTACGAGCCGTCTAAACCGATATTATCCAAAGTGTATGCAAAAACATTGGGATTGATACAAATCAAGTTCAACTTCAGTTTGTATCTCTCGTGGATATTCTAATTTTAGTCCAAATCTTAACAACTGAGTGTATTGGCAAGAGAACATGCGTTAGGAATGCATGACTCAGTTGGTGGCAAGTGATGAATTTTCGCTTAGCATAGTAGAAAGTCCTCATTTTACCAAGTTCGTACAAATATAATTTCAACCAAGGTACTTACCATTTGCTATAAACAATCTTCGTGCTGACACTGTTGCTTTATACAATAAAAAGAAATAAAACATAATACTTGATTTAAGTAAATACTCCAATTTTGTACCATTTATTTCGAACTTATGGTCCAATAAAAATCATAAATGATATATTACTACTATTTTACATTATATTGATGATAAGCAATGAATTTTGTATGAAAAAATAATTGTTTTTAAAGTAATTGACTATCTTCGTAGTAGAATACAAATTTTTAATTATTTAATGAATATTATTAGAGAATGTAATAGTGAATCTAGAATTCACAGCTTCACATTTGATAATGGTACACCTAATAATATAGTTAAAAGAAAGATTAATGCGGGAATTAAATCCAGATTTTGGTGACATTTTATTTCATGTTCGATGTGTATGTCACATTTTTAATCTAATTGTTCCAGATTGTTTAAAATTTATAAGCCCACAATTAAAAAAATGATAAATTCAGGACCGGTCAATGTTGTTGCACTTATGGACTCTAAAGTCATCTGGTCAAAACTTAATTCAATTATAGTCACATTTTAGCGTTAAAAGACCAACATACCCCTAAAATTTTCAAAAAAGCAATGATTCAATTATACTGTTTTCTATGATATTATTTTTGTATGATACTATTTTATCTATGATATTGTTTCATTTAGATAATGTGCATTTGATATATTTATAACATGCTTTTATCTTTGATATTGTTTTATTGTGATAATGTTTCAACCTATGATATTGTTATTGAATACAAATATTATTAATGATCTTGTACTACTAATGAAGTATTTTAAGAACAATATAATTATCTCAACTATTAAAATATTTTGTACTTAGTTTTATATATGATACTATTTTATCTATAATACTATTTTATATATAATACTGCATCATTACTTCAACCATTAAAAATATTTTGTACTTAGTTTTATATATTATACTGTTTTATCTATATTTTTATTTATGATACTATTTTATTATGATAATGTTTCAACATATGATACTATTTCAATCTATGATAATGTTATTGATTACAAACAGTATCAGTGGTTGTGTACTACTAATCGAGCATTTTAAGAACAATATCATTACTTCAACCAATAAAACATCTCTACTTAGTTATATCTATAATACTACTTTTATCTTTGATACTGTTTTATTACGATAATGTTTCAATCTATGAACTATTATTTTATTGAATTGTAGTTTATATATGTGATATTGTTTTATTAAGATACTTTAATATATGATACTGATATATTAAAATACATTTATATATGATACTGTTACAACATGAAAAACTAAAGATTGTCATTTTAAGCTAAAGAGACAACTTCAAATAGCTAAAATCCATCATCAGCAGTGACAAAGCGACTGGTCTGACCGGCTCGTCGAGATGATTCTGAAAATATATTATAATGTAAATTATAAGCACGTATGCGAATTCTATACTCGTTTATGTTATGATACTATTTTCTGTAATACTATTTTCTATAATACAATATCAATCAACACACATAATTACAGAAATTCAAACTTTTTCTAACAGCCAACTTTCGTCAGAGCACACATCAAACTTTTTCATTCATAGAGAAATTCAAGCTGCTATTTACAGCAACAAATCATAACAACTCTACAAAAATTCATCAAACAAATCTTCCCTAATGTTTTTTATAATATAGAATCATCCATACAGAAATTCAAGCTGTTATTTATAGCAACAAATCATGGACACTCTACAGAAATTCATCAAATTAAACTATTTACAGTAACAAATCATGGTCACTCTACTCCACTTATCATTACTTTACAATACACTCACGAACATCACTCCACTCTACTACTCTTCTTCACTGTCGATGTCACTTCTTCTTCTTGTTTTTTTTTATTTTTTTTTGTAATACCATTTTACCCTCCCTAAATTTTGCATTTACAGTTGCAAATTGCTATTGTCAAATTTTCTGTTACTCACTTGCAATCTCATTATTCCCAAAACGGATGTCTTCGCTTGGTATCAACTATGGTCAAATTGCTAACAACCTCAATGATCTTGGATTCACTGGTAAAATCCATCGGTGCCACCAGGGTCAAGCTTTACAAAAGGAATTTAAGCTGCATATCAGTTGCCGAAAGTCCAACAATGTAGCTCAGCCGCGACGAGGTTGTAGAAGTGGAAGAAGGCTGCCACCACGCCATAGAAGAAGCACTCGCCAGATATGGAAGAGATTTGTAGATGTGGAAGAAGGCTATCACCGCACTGTAGAAGAAACACTCACCGGAGGTGGAGGAGATTTGTAGAGGTTCGGAAGAAGCCGATGAAAAATATATATCACAAGGGTAATTTTGTAATATTGCTGAATAGTATGACTTAATCACAATTTTTAAAAAAAAATTGACCTAATTTGGAACAAGTCACATACATGTGACTTATAGGCAATTTTCTCAAAAAATGGTAAATTTAGGGCCGGTCACTATTGTTATACTTATGAGCTACAAAATCATATGGTCACAATTTAATTCAATTAAAGTCACATTTTATAGCTAAAAGACCAACATACCCTTGCAATTGCAAAAAAGTGTTAATTCAATGATACTGTTTTGTGTAGTACTGTTTTATTATGATTCTGTTTTGTATGATCATATTTTATTATGATACTTTTTCTACGATAATATTTTATCTATAATACTGTTTTATTAGATAATGTGTATTGGTATTGTAACGACCACGGACTTTCCTCTACGACCCTCTCGTTTCTGGGCTATTCTGTGCGATGTTAACTTACGTACTGTTCACTAGAGGTTGAGCTCCAAACTAGATTTCTTTCACGTCTCCAGCGATTCGAACAATTGATCTTCCCCCTTAAGAGAAACTTACGGTGAATGCTAGTACTAATTGGGCAAGGTATTCAACTTAAGTACCTCATAAGGATAAGTTTTGGGTTCAAATCATTGGAGACGCGAAAGAAATTCGTGATTGGGTAAAATGGGCTCCGGCCCTCCCAAAGTGGACATTATGGATGAGTCTGGCTGGAGATAAGATTCCAACTAGATAGATCCTGATCATTACAGGTATATTTATACCATGCTTTTATCTTTATTATAATAATATTTGAACTTATGATATTGTTATTTAAAGCAAACACAATTAATGATCTTATACTATTAATAGAGCATTTTAAGAAAAAATTCAATTCAATCATTAAAACATCTTGTACTTAATACAAAGTGTCAATGATCTTATACTACTAATGAAGTATTTTAAGAACAATATCATTACTTCAACCAGTAAAACATATCTACTTAGTTTTATCTATGATCCTGTTTTATCTATGATAATATTTTCAACTTTTATTACTTCAATATCATGATATTGTTTTCAATATCATCACATTTAGTTTTATTAAAGATACTGTTTTCAATATCATTACCTTTAGTTTTATCTATGATACTATTTTCAATATCATTACTTCAACATTTATCTATGATACCTTTTTCATTCAAAATGTCGTTGTAAATATTGTTTCATGTGATACTATTTTATTAAAATATTTTCATGTATGATACTGATATATTAAATTACATTTATCTATGATATTTTTTATTGAGATACCGTTTTAATATAATACTGTTTAGACATTAAAAACTAAAGATTGTCATTTTAAGCTAAAGAGACGACTTCAAACAACTAAAATTCATACGATTTCGAAAACATATTATAATAAAAATTCTAACCACGTATGTGAATTCTAAGCCCATTTCTGTTATGATATTGTTTTTTATGATACTGTTTTATTATGATATTATTTTCTATGATATTGTTTTCTATAATATACTATCAAACAACACACATGATTAACAACACAGAATAATTTAATGATCAACTTAATACAGCATCAATAAAGTAAGAAAAAATATTACTCTTAATGTATCTTGTTATCAACAAAATATGAACTATATTCAACATAATAATTCTTCGAATTCAACACAACACCCATCTAGAAACGGTTAATTCAATCTTTGACTGGAATTCCTGTTAATTATTTTTTGTGCTTAAATCTAACATTTACTTGAAGGAAAATTCACACACCACTAGTGCATGTTGTTCATAACATTAATAAGTGACAAATGGTCACAATAGAGGGATTCTAGAATTCTGCTCCTTTTTCATCCATCTTTTATTTGTTCTGTGCGAATAGATTATACATAGGGAGGCTTAAACAAATTGCATGGTAATTGAGGTGTTGAAACCTATTCACAATATAGATTTGATTTCCACAGTTCAAGATTTTCCAACAAATTAGTACTGCACCTTCTACCCACTTGTCGCAATTTTATGGCGATGAATTTGATTATACTTATGTCATTGGTGGCTTTGATAGTAGTAGTGATGGCAGTGGCAGTGGCAATGGCAGTGGAGCGACAGCGGCCTTTGGCTGCAAATATTACCACCCATGGCCTACAGCAAGAATGAAGATGAGTTTGCTTTTGAAGAACCCTTTGACGGCGGCCTAATCAAGCCCCTAAAGCCACCGCCTCGCTTCCAACAGCCTCCAGGTGAACAAACAAGTCAAAAAAAGCATTTTATTTCTCAAATACAACCTACTTTGCCTGGTAAAAATACCAACAACGGCATTTTCTCACCAAGAGACAAGAAATTAGCCGCATATAAAAAGATACCGATTCACAAACGAAAAAGAGAAACGAATATTAATTCATATTCCTCAAGGACTCAATCAGTTTCTCCACCCAGTAAAAATTCATCATCTTCAAAGGGTCACAAGAAATCATGGAGATTAAATGACTTTTTCTTGTTATGGAGCGCATCAGAAGGTCGAGCTACAGCAATATTCCATAGATACCAAGATTTGTGGCTATAGAAGAAGCACTCGTGGGAAGTATAAGAGATTTGTGGAGGTAAAAGAGGCATCGATAAAAAATATGGATCAAAAGGTAATTTTGAAATTAATTTGAAATATTGCTAAATAGTATGACTTAATCACAATTTTAAAAAATATTTTAACTTAATTTGAAGTAATTCACCTACATGTGACTTATAGGCAATTCCCCCAAAAACAACTATGAGCCGAGCTCGTGGGCCGGATCGTAAGCCCACGAGCCAAAAGCCAGTGCAGGCTCATTTTTCAAAGACAAGCCAAGCCATGCCCAGCTCGTCTTTCTAAAGACTTAGTTCAGCCCTTCTTGGCTTGGGCTGAACCAATTGATCTCGGCTCATTACCATCTTAATACGGCTATACCTATCCAAAAAAATAAAAAGGGAAAGAACATATATTTGACAATTAATGTGTAACTGAAGAATTTTTTTTTTTCCCAACGTGTTAAAAGCATCTCCAATTCATTCTATAGATTGTTATTTAAATAGCACACATATTTTTAAAAAAAAAAAAAAAACTTTCAAATTATATTGTATTGATGTCTAATGAACAGACATTCAAATTCAAATTTAATCTCCAATGTATTCTATAAATTGCTATCTAGTGTATTTTATTTTATTAAAATAAAAAAACAAAATACATTCAAATAAGTATAGAAAATTTAAATTGTGTTGAACCAACATGTTTAACAGAACTTCTAAATTTAGACAATACTTTAAACATTGTCTATTTTTTTACTACCACGCCAACATCACATAAAATTTGACATTAAAGAGACATTATTTTAAACATTGTCCTTTCTACTTATGTATCAAAATTTTTGGATTGCTGCATTGGAGATGCTCCAAGTTCATGTCTGGGGAATACATTCTCAAGAATGAAACTCAAAAGAAACTGTTAGAGGGCCCGCTTTTATCTTTTTATGATGCTAAAAAGGAAAATCTGAATCAATCTTCTAATAAACAAGCAAGGAATAACGAATTTGCCATTTACCCATGTTTTCTTCTGGGGACATATTCATTTAGTCCGCAACCCATTGCTTCGTTAACAAATTAGTCACAACATTTAAAAAGGACCAAGTTAGTCACAACATTTAAAAAGGACCAAGTTAATCACAAGTCTCTATTTATAGAAACCACCCAAATCTTAGTCAAATTGTTACCAAAATGCTAACCCTCACGTAAACATGTCTCAATCCAAATTTCTACACGCCAATTCAAGTTGGCTTGCAAAACATAAATTTAGATATACGAGGGCCAGTGAGGACCTATTTGCTCCTTTTTAAATGTTCGTACCAACTTGCTAAGAGACAATAAGTTGGTGACGAACGTATAATTAGTTGATAATTAAGACTAACATTATAACCAGCAGCATCTGGTTGCACTTTCATACGTTCAATTACCCAATTTCCCAAAAAGCACAGAATGGGACTCTTACCAAAACATAAATCTCCAGTCGGCAATGCTTCCAATCATTTCTCAACCAAACTTAATCCTGGACTCTCCTTCAAAACTGCAACAAAGTTTTACAAGATGCAAATCAACCATTTCCACCATCTGCTACTCTTACCTGCTGTGAAATGCAATGCCTCTTAACTCTTCTTAATTTCATTCCCGGAATCGTTTATATGTTAAATGGGCAAATGTGGCATACACCTAAACCTTACTGAAGTCTAATAAACAACGAGAGGGAACAACATTGACTTACCTGATTTATTTGAGCATACGTAAAAGTTTAACACGATATATAGCACAACTGTTAACTGTTGTTTGTGTAGGTGTACTCGGAAGCTCATTTCTAAGCTCAGGATCTGGCATCAGTTGCTAATTTCACAGAGTAAACAAAGCAATACACAGAATATTTCATGGCCATTTTCAGCTGTCCGCCAACCACAACTACACCTTGTCTCCCTTCACTCAGAACTGCATTAACATTTACAAAGAACTGCTACTCTTTCCTGCAGTGAAATGGGAGTTAAAATCTTCTTCTTTTTACTCTTGAGACATCATTGAATTCCTGATCATGCCAAACCTGCCCACTGGGCCTGTGGTTTCCGTCCTGTTGCTCTTCAATATTTCTCATTCGTCCTGATACAAATAGTGGCGGATGCTTAATGCGCCCATCAAACTCCGTCTCTCTCATAGTGCTTCTCTCAATGAAATCAGCGTCTCCATCTGGACGGAACCTAAAAGGCCTGGGGCCATCATTTACATGACGGAAACGGAAATTGTCATTATCACCGTTATAAGCAGGCCTAAAAGAACGAGACATTCCCCGTCTCCCACCAAACTTTCTTCTCTCATCACCACTCACATCATGAAATCTATTGGAATGTACTGGCCCACTCATATAGTCATCGCCATCTGCCCTCTCACGAGAGTCTAACACATCTACTCTCCTAGTGCTTCTAGGAAATACCCGTCCAGTTGGGCTTCTATTTGAATTATCAGACCTATGACGAATATGTTCCCGCCCAGAATCCACATCCCTTATGTCATTGGGAGGCTGAGCCATAAAGGTAGGAGATTCACGCCTTCTACCAACAATCTCATCAGGAAAACAAGCCCGATCAGGAGACCTCATCCTCCCCATCCTATACATAGTTGGAGATCTATGCTGAGGTAATTGCAGATGCCCATCAGGCGATCTCCTCCAAGGAGATGACCATGGACCAGGTGACCGTGTTCGGGATCCAATAGGAGATTTCGAGCGGACCCGAGAGTAATCATTTCTCTGCAAAGCAGAAAAGTTCCTGTTCCCTCGGAAAAGCTGATCATCCAGTTCATTATACATAGTTTGTGGACGAGTAAATACAGGATCTATAACATCATCTGACAATTCCTGCATATACTTTTCATTATGGCGAAATCCAACCATGTCAGAACATTCTTCGTCAGTGCATCTACTTGGACTAACATTTCTAGGAAGTCTACAAAGCATTGGAATGCCTCTCATTGCAGGACCATCTCTAACTCTGGGAGAGAGTCTCCTAGTAGATGGACGGCGCAATGAAGGCAATTCATCATTCAAGGCCTTCCTTCTACCACTATTGAGAGCAGAATTATCCGGTGTGATACCATAGCCATTATAGTCAAGCTCAATGTCAGCAATAGAAGAAGAATGCTTATGTCTAGAAACCTGATAATCAGCTTTGACATTGTAACTTTCTGATGCAAACTCATGGTTGGAGTCCCAATCATTGCCTAGCCGGTCAAACCTGCCAGATAACCTCCCTCTGCGAGCTATGAAACTCGGTCTTGAATTTCTCAATGACGGGTGTGGTATCCGATCTTTCACAAATTTTTTTGGACCATCCGTATAAATTTCATCTCTGGAAAAGGAAAAGCGAGAAAATAATATAAGCAACAATTATTAAAAAACATGGAAATAGAAGACACTAATCAAGTGCCAGATCACAAGATTATCACCTATTCCCTCGCAGTTGTATCTCCCCCTCCAGATCAGAGTATCTTTCTTTTCCACTTCGTGAAGACAACCCACCCGGAATAGACAGTGTCTTACAAGGGGATGCAGCAATAGAAGCACGAGGTAAATTTATGATGCGGCTCTTGTTGCTTGCATTGTTGGAAGAATTAGCAGCATTATTATTATTATTGTTTACAGATGCTTCAGCCTTGGGCAAAGTTGAATCATTCTTTCCTGGAGAGTGTTCTTTAATTCTCTCATCAGTGGCCTTCACACCTAGTGTTGCCCCCATCCCATGGCTTCCATTAGTTGCCCCTTCACCAGGCACTTCATTTTCATCACCCTCTTCGACATGTTTCTTTCCTGAAAAATCAAGTGGTTTCTCTGGAGAGACAATATTAGAGCTCTTTTCGTCAAGTCCAACTTCTGTAACTTCATCTGGCAATGATTTTTGCAAAGCACCATCTTCATCATCTGGCTCTCTCGAACCCATGTTGACGCATCCCTTAATTTGGTCACTACTCGTTTCATCATGATTTTCCAATACAGTGGTTCTTCCATCAAAATCAGAGACGTTGCAATTTTTATCACAAGAAAAACCAAAATACTCTATATTTCTTGTATCGCACTCAACAAGTTCAACATTTACTTTCTTTCCGTCAAAATTTGGATCTTCTACTGTTGGATGCATTGGCGGTTCTCGAACCTCACCGTCTTCATAATCATCGTCTTCTTTGTCACGTTGCCTTTTTTCGATACCCCTGTGATTGGCAAAAGCACGATTTCCATCAGATCCAAAAGAATCTGCTTCAAGCATAACGGTTGGTATGTTTGTCTTTTCCTCATCTCTGGCAGCTACCTCACTATTTCCACACGATTCAATAGGATGCTCATCAATCCGATTCAGTTTGCACCTTTTAGGATCTTCAGTATTCAAATTCTCTACCTTATTACAGTGCACACTTATTTGTTTGCCTTTCTGACTTACAAGTTTAGAGACCAAAGTATCATTCGGCTCATCTGATATACCTTTTCTGTTACAAAGGTTTTTAGTATGGAAAGAATGTTCAGATTGATTTGATAAATCTTCGCTTGTGGTTGACTCTGAAAAAGTTGGCAACCAGGAAGGACATGAGTTCTGAGGGGTCAAAGGCATCGATAGAACAGACGAAGATGCACAGCTCTCTTGATGCTGCATAACCTTTTCAACAGATTGAGGTACTATAGCATCTGAAGGTTTGCATATTTCCTTGTTACATACCTGAAACAGTTCAGGTTTTATTGGTCTTGGGTCAACTAATTTCTGCGAGCTATGAGATGACAGTACTTCTGTTTCTGAGCTACATCTCTCCATAAGTTCCCTTTTCATCAAACTAAACTTCGACAATTCCAATGTACTGCTAGTACCTGTGGTACAATCACTTTTCGAATTCTCGTCAACAGGTTCCATTTTCACAGATCTAAAACTAGCAGCATTCATATTCATCATTGATAGCTGCACCTTTTTCAAATTTGAGTTTGAGCCAACCCTAACAGAGTCTACTTTAGCTGATAAAGAAGAATGATCCCCACTGGAGTTCAACACCGTGTATGGTATACCAAGACTAAGACAAAGGGAATCCCCAGGCTTATATTCATGCATAGGCCGTACAGATGAATTAGGAAAACTGGAACCATGCTCATGCAAAATATGTTTCCCTTTATTCAAACTGAAACTAGTTGTACCAATAGTATTGTGAAGAAATGCATTGTTATTGAGAGAAGGCTCCCATGCATCCATAGGAGTGTTCAGATCCCAGTTTGACCTATTAGCACATACATGACTGCTAACATTATTTAAGACACCATCGCTAACTTCACTGGTAACGAGCGTGTCTTTGTACAGAGACAAATTCAACAATGAAGAATCTAACTTATCAGATTTTTGGTTATTCGTTTCACTATTTTGAGGTTCCAAAGCAGGAACAAGTGGTTCCTTTGGTCCCAATAACAGTTCAACATTTCCTGAACCAGTAGAAAGATTGGGTTTACAATCACCTTCAACTGGTGGGCTGTCAATTTCCTTCTTCACATTCACTACATTAGCACCCATATCGTTTCCCGGAACTCCTGATCCTGTAGATTTCTCATTCAAAAGTAAATTCACTTTATTCACTGCCCCATCTGTAGAACCTAAACTATCACCGTGTTTTGCCTCCTGAGGCTTGGATGCAGAAATGTCCAAATTGGTTTCCCCCACGTGGACGTATGTATCAGTAGCCTTTTCTTTCTTAACTAAGAAAACAGAATTCTTGCTCATATCAGATTTACCAGAAGAAACCATATCAGTAGCAGTTAAAATGGAATTCTTGTTCATATCAGATTTACCAGAAGGACTCGTATCATTAGCAGTTAAAACAGAATTCTTGCTCATATCAAATTTACCAGATGAACCCGTATCAATAGCAGTTAAAATGGAATTCTTGCTCATATCAGATTTACCAGAAGGACTCGTATCATTAGCAGTTACAACAGAATTCTTGGTCATATCAGATTTACCAGATGACCCCAAGGATGGCCCTTTACTTGAGCTTTTGGATTCTTGACTAATTTTTGAATCATTGTCCTCAGTTGCGGATGGCTGTTCGTCAGGGGAAGGAGAAGGAGACCGAATCATTGGAAATTTCCTCTTTTTTATAGGAATAGCTGCAGAAATATTACAAGACTGCTGCTGCTGTGAAAGTACACCAGGCTGCAAATAAAAATGTATTAACAACAAAATCTAAATAAAAATATGCGATAAACATTAATCTAAAATCAGATGAAAACCTCTTCATTTCCCGGAATTGGCATGAGTCCAATAAAAGTAACCCTGCAATGATAATTAGTTATTTATCAAAATATATAACAAGAAAAAAAATATATAAATTTAAAATCAAATATCAATATGATTATGAACATCTAGAAACAATAAAATAGTTTAAATCACATATCGCCATGATTATGAACATCTTAAAAGAAATCAACTTCAACACTCAAAATTAATAAAGTGTTGAACGCAGAGGACTCCACGGAAAAATTCACAGATTAAAATAGCTAATACGGTGAACATACTATTAACAGTTTTAAACAAAGTCCAAAACGCAGCCACCAACAACTAGAACTCGTTAATTTATCTTTCTTCATGAATTTAAAAAAAAAAAAAAAAAAAAAAAGTTAAGAAAATGAACATATCGTAAAGTTTTCTTCATGAATTAATAAATCAAGAACAAGAAAAATAGAAAACAAAATTGCAGATCAGCGCAGTCAGCGATTCAGACCCATAACACAACAAATATAACTGTCGATAATTCGATGCATCCGAGGAGAAATTACCTAAAAAAAACAGCAAAAATGTTGTAAAAATCTAGAAAAAGAGAGAATAACTAGAGAGGAGGGAAGAATGATAATGATAAAAATATAGAAAGCTAAGAAGGGAGAAAGAGGAAGGACAAAATGAAAAAGGCAGAGGAAGTTTCCAAGTATTTTCCATTATCTCTGTAGAGAAAAGATCTGGACCCCGTCACGGGGTCCAGAAAGTTTCCCCGTCTGGCTGCGTGTCAATCACGCAGCCAGTTAAAAAAAAAAATTTGACCCTCCCCACCCAACCCAACCCACCCAACTGCAAGAAAAACAGCCCCCACCCCTCCTCTTTCTCCCCTCCCTCCTTTACCTTTTCACAGCCATAAAAAACCCACCCACCCCTTCCCTTCCTCAACTTTTTACATCCCCCCATCTATTTAATTTTATACACCCGACAAATCCATTTATTTTCTTTCTTCCCCACCTATTTATACACCACTCAATGTAACAATTTTTCATCATCAAATACATATTTTTTCTCCTCATCGAATACATATTTTCTTGAAATTTGGCCAACACAATCGCTTTATTTATCAGACTCAAATTTGGCCAACATCAAACGTTTCCAATCACTTTTATTTTCTAAATTTATTTTACCGAATTTGTGTCCCACTTGTTGTTTTTCGTATTGTAGTAATAAATTATTAATTTATTTTTTATTTTGTTTATTTGTACAGATTTATATTTGTAAGTTAGTTGTAATATTGTTAATAGTTTTTTTTATATTTTTTTTACACATATAATTGATGTGGCACCAGTGGTCACGATAGAAGAACTTGTTCTACGTTACAAAATAAATAAGTTAATGTTATATATTTCCTTATTGTTTTATTAGCGTTTGGTCAATTTGTTTTATAATAAATAATAATTTAATTGTCGGCTTGGACAACACAAATCAACCACAATACTCACAGAATTCGTCAAACCAACAATATCATGCAACGGACCCAAAGCGCATATCACGCGGTCGGACTCATGATCGCGACAAGACCCATATCATGCGCCGAACCCACATTACCTAAATCATGTTCCGAATTTATTACTCAAATATAAACTAATTAATTAGTTTCACTGTAATCTTAATAATAAAATTAACGTTAACTATATTATTTATTATATGATATAAATAATATATAACTTAATGAAAATTAATATATATTATATTTTTTTAAAAAAATACAATAAATATAATAATAATTTTTTTTTTAATTTAATAAATTTAATTATATTAATAATGTGGATATAAATTTGTTTGGTAAATAAATAGATTAAAGTAAAAATAGGTTGAAGAAGAGGGTTTAAAGTATAAATAAATGAGGGGTTGGGGGATAAATAGGTTGAAAAAATGGGTTTAAAGTATAAATAGGGATGGGGATGGGGATGGGGATGAGGGATGGCGGAGGGGTGGTTTTACATTTGTTTGCATAGGGAGGCGGGGTTTTGCGCGTTGTTGGGGTGGGGGTGCCAGGCGGGGAAACTTTCTGGACCCCGTGACGGGGTCCAGATCTTTTCTCATGAACAAGATTGTATTTAGAAATACATAGAGATGTCCGTTCTAGAGAAAGATCTGGACCCCGGTCATCAATTCCCGTCTGGGCTGCGTGATTGAAATTTTTTTTTTTTTTTTTAACCCCACCCACCCCTCAGCAAGGAAAAAGTACTCCCCAGCGTTGCAACAATAGCCCACCCCCCACCCCACCAATTTAATTTTACAGCCCCCACCCCTCATTTAATTTTACACCCCCAACAAATTCATTTCCTTTATTCCTTTCCCCACCTAATTATATCTACTCAACGAATGATTTTTCTCATCAAATACATATTTTTTTCATCTTTATTAGAATACATATTTTTACCTCCTTATCGAATACATATTTTCTTGAAATTTGGCCAATACAATCGCTTTATTTACTTTACCCAAATTTGACCAACATCAAACGTTTTCAATCACTTTTGTTCTCTAAATTTATTTTATCAATTTGTGTCCCACTTATTGTTTTTCATATTCTTCAAAAGTTAGTAATAAATTATTAATTTATTTTTATTTTCGTTTATTTGTACTGATTTATTTTTGTAATTTGGAAGTTAGTTGTAATATTATTAACGATTTTTATGTTTTTTATTTGCACATATAATTGATGTGGGCCCGGTGGCTACGATAGAAAACTTGTCCTACGTTGCAAAATAGGTAAGTAAATGTTATATATTTTTACTTATTTCCTTACTTATTGTTTTATTAGTGTTTGATCCATTTATTTTATAATGGGTAATAATTTGATTGTCGACTTGGACAACACAAATCAACCACAACACTCGCAGGATCCGTCAGACCAATAGTATCATGCGCGTCGGACCCACGAAGACGCCAGATGCGCTGCACTCGCGATATCGTATCATCATACACCGGACCCACGATACCCATATCATGCGCCCGATCCACAATACCCATATCATGCTCAGGATCCACAATACCCATATCATGCCCGGGATCGCATCTTTCGATCGCAGGTAAGAATAATGCATCATATTCCCTAGACCCGGGAGTATGATGCACGCTTTAACTCTCGTCGTTAATTTATTATTTCTAATGTAATATTACTTTCTTCGTTGTATGTGTAAATTATCAATTGGAGCAAATTTATTATGCATGTTTTATTTATTTTTATTTTTAAGTAAAATTTCATTTGTTACTCAAATATAAACTAATTAATTAGTCTCAATGTAATATTAATAATAAAATTAACGTTAACTAAATTATTTATTATATGATATAAATAATATATAACTTAATGAATATATATATATATATATATATATATATATATATATATATATATATATATATTAAAAAAAAAATACAATGAATATCATAATAAAAAAAAATTATTTTTAATTTAATAAATTTAATTATATTAATAATTAGGATATAAATTTGGTGGTAAATAAATAGGTTGAGAATTGAAGAAAGTGGGGTTAAAGTATAAATTAATGAGAAAGTAGAGGATGGGGTTAAAGTATAAATAAATGATGGGGTTGGGTTGGGGTTTTAGGGGGTGGGTTTGTTACATGGGTTTGGTGGGGTTTTTGCAAGGGGTGGAGGAGTGGGGGGTAATTATATTAAATTTTGTGGGTTTTTGTGCCGGGGGGGGGGGGTGGTCTTTCTCCCAGACGGAAAGGCTTTTCTGGACCCCGTGACGGGGTCCAGATCTTTCTCTATTTCTGTATTCTACTCTCTATGGCTACCAACACAAATCAATAATTGATTGATTAGGGCTTGGGCTTTTCAAGCATTGAATTTTTCTTTTTAATTATTTTAAATTAAATAATTATAATTAGTGGGTAGAGGAGGTGTCAGGCTAGCCGACAATCACGCGTTGATGTGTCTGCACAAGCTCAACTACTTTGTTGAGAAGCTTTGAAATTTTAATTTCACCAATGACCATTCAACTTTAAGTTAAATTTCACATTAATCACCAAACTTCAAATTGTTTCAGTTAAATTACTTTTAGTGTCAATTGCACCACCACGTTAGTTTGGGACCTATTTAACAATCTTACGTTAAATTCAACCATTACTAATCTAAACTATTAAATAAAAATTCAAAAACGAATTAAATGATAAATTACAGCTAGTATCTCCAACATTTGACTTCATTTGCACTTGTATCCTCAGTATTAAATCTTGACATTCATCACCTCAACCTTTTATATAATTAGCAGTCAATGTCCTCATATGAAGGCATGGCTGCTAATTATTTAAAAACATGAGGACATTGACTGCTAATCATATAAAAGATTAGAATGATTAATGCCAAGAATTAAATATTGAAGATACAAGTACAAATAAAATTAAAAGTTAAAGACACTAGCTGTAATTTATCCAGAATTAAAACTACTTACTACGTCAGATGAATATAATAGATTCTCAATAAATGAATAAAATAAAAAAATTACAAAAATAATTTAAACAATTAACTATAAATAAATACAAATCCACGACCGCAATTTCAAAAGACGGAAAAAAAAAATCCTAGAGTTTTCTTCTAAGGGTGTGTTTGATTGGTAGCATGGAAAAATGGTGGAAAATGAAAATATTTTCCATGGAAGTGAGAAAATAAATTTCATTATCTATGCAAGAAAATTTTTTCCAAGAAAGAAGTCAAATCCATGCTTTAAATGCTTATACCTAGAAAATGTATTTTTTTCCAGTGCGCCAATCAAACAACAAAGTGGAAAAATAAAAGTGTTTGATTTGACAAAATTTTTCATGGAAGTGATATTTTTCATGGAAAATATTTGAATCAAACACACCCTAAATGTACAACATGAAGAAAGATTGTAACTTACTCAAGCCCGGTGTAATTTTAGGCAAGGTAAATTGATAAGTATTTTTTAAGATTTTTCTTGATATTTTACAAGTTCTGTTACAAAGTATTTTGCAATAACATAAAATAAAATATTGAGTGCATCTTGAATCTCTATTAGCATCCCATTTTGTTTTTATTGTAGATATAAGATATTTTTTCTTCTGTTAGATAATTATCTCATCAACTTTTTATCTGACCAGTAAAATTTGCTACTATCATTTTTGACAGGTCATCATTATTAGCCCTAATTTTAAATGTGGAAGTGGCTATTATGGGTGAAGATGGTTTCCATTCGGACGATTTTTAACATATTTTCAAATCAATCTATTTAAAATGATTTGAAAAAATTCCAAACCAAATCAAATTATTTTTGGCGATTCCTTTCGATTGTAAACCATGGTTCGTATCGACATATTAGTAACACAATTAAAACAAGTTAAAACATAAGTAAATTGGTATAAAATTATCAATTCAAGTTTAAACAAGAACTTTTTAAACATAAATACATAAATATTACATTGTATTAATATTTGTCTTAATTATTACATTACATTAATATTTGTCGTAGAAGAAAATGATAATAAGAAGGAAATTGTCAGAAATTAATAAATAAATTGGCTCAATAATAAACTTGTAGGTCATGGACCAATGGCTAAATAGTTTGACAAAAATTAAATAAGTCGACCCAATAAATTTAGTATTAAATTGTACTTTGCTCACTTCATAAATGTGTAAATAAGTAGAATTAATTTATTTTTAATTATAAAAAATTAAAAATGGTTCGTTTGGTTTAACATCGAAATATTGACGGTCACGTGAAACTGAACTAACGATTTCAAATCCACTTATTTGATTTCATATGGTTTGTGGTCAGTGGCGAATATAGGGTTGAAGTTCAACTAGGGCGGACGTTGACTGATTAATGTTGAAATATTGACCGATGACCAGTCAACGGCAGATGCTTGTGAAAAAATAATGTGAAAATATTTTAAAAAATACCTAACTTATCAATTAACAAGAAAATCATATAATAGTAAGAGTGAGAGTGCTAGCTAGTGAGTCTTGTTGGAAATTGGTTTAAAGAATTTGAGAAATTGACTAAGTAACTTGAGTGTCAACTTGGCCAAAATATACAGACCCGACCCAATCCGTTTAGACAAAACAGTTTGTCACTTCGCTGCTTCGGAGAAATGGGGTCCCGGTCAGGTCGAGGGGGTCAAGAGGGCAGCGCCCCTCGTGGGGGCTCGGGGGCAACGCCCCCGAAAGAGAATTCAAATTTCTCTGCATGTATTAAAGGGTATATTTGGCATCTCGAAACCAATATTGAATGAATGAGAAATTATGAAAAATGACAAAATCGGGTCAATTTTTTACCATGCGATTGCATTGGTATTTTACACTGCGATCGCAACTTGTCTAAATTTTAAGCAGAATATTTTTTGGTCCTACCATGCGATCACAGGAGACAAAGTCATGCGATCACATGGTTAACAGATGAGAGAGAATTAAGAGAAAATATAGCAAAAAAAGAGAAAAAGAGAATAGAATCAAAGAGATTCTTTTCACTCAAAAGTATCTCAAAACAGAATGCAAGCAACCACACCCTCCACAGAAATATGTTGTTTGGTTCAGCAAGCAAAAGCCTTCATGGTTCATGCCACTTTACACACCAAAAAATTCTTAATCATTAACTTCTAACATTTGTAAATCCTTCTATTAATATAAACATAACATAAAATTATTCAATCCCAACTAATACATTTAACACAAATACAACATAAAATTATTCATCACTCAAAGTACAAGCTAACAGATTCAAAAAATAAATAAAAAATTGCACGCTAACAAACTTGGGCCGGGTTGCGGCCCAAAATATTTTATGCACCATTTTTTTGGAAAATTTTAGTACGGACGAATGTGAGGTCTCGCCATGTAACCCATCCGTCCATGTTTGCGGTTTGGTGGTTTTTGTGCAGCACTAGTGGCTATGGTCATTTCGTGCAATAAATTAAATTTTGATGTTCAGTACAACCATCTATATTCTATTTATAAATTTTGTTTTCCATATATTGGACCTGAGTGAGATAGGGTATTTCTTCATGTTGTTTATTTGGAAGAGAAGATATAGGACCAACCAAAAAAAAATAGAAATTGTGGTTATGGATTTCGTGCTTTATTTATCGTTAATTGTTCAAATTGTTTTTTTTATATTTTTATTCTTCTATTTCACTCATTTATTGTTAAATACAAAAAGAATAAAATAGAATATTATAACAATATAAAAAGAGAAAACCTTATAAAAATCAAAAGAACTTTAAACTAAATAATAAAAGAAAAGTTTCAAAGATGTGTCTGTTGGAAATGCACACAAGAGAGACATTATGCTTCAAGATATCCTATAAAACATAAAATTAATGAATTTCAAATTGACAAAAAAAAAAAAAAAAAAAAAAAAGGAATCAACTACTTTACTTAATAGAGTCATCCGATATTGAAATTAGTTTAGAAATAGATTTTAATTACGAACAAATATTTGAGATCCAATAAGATTATAATATTTCTAACTCTTCAGAATCTAGCGATCAAGATTGTAAAGAAATTTGTGAATACAATAAAAAAATATCTCCATTAGTTTTTATCAAAACAAAAAGAATTAATAATGGATGTAATTGATAAAATAAGTGATTCGATATCAAGAGAGAATACTAAGATTGATCACGGTTCAGTTCAGACAGTTTTTGATGTATTTTCAAACCAAACTATTTTTTGCAGTTCGGTTCGATTTTAAAACACAGTTTACCTATTGACATAATACTAACTCGGTTAAAAATAAAAATAAAAGTAAATTTGTCTAATATTCTCAATACAAACTTGAACGGAAACTTTTTAAACATGAATATTATATTACATTAATATATGTCATAGAAAGAAATGAGAATAGAGAAGAAATTAACATAAATTAGTAAATAAATGTATCTAATCGTCGATCCTACCACCTTTTTTTTGCTAGCACCATCTGACCTACCTCCGGAGAGTCTCTGATCACTCTTTTTTTTTTTTTTTAAACTCTATTGACTTTATATTGAGGACAATATTTGCTTTAATTTTGGGGGTGGGGAATTAAAATTGCTTGATTTTTGCTTGACATTCGAGTTAATATAAAAAAAATTATTTAAATTTATTGCATGCCTGCATACTGTAAATAGTCGTGCCGATCAATGATGTAAATTTTTTGAAATTTCTTAAATTCATGATTTGTATAAAGGAGTATTACCTTTGTATTAATGTAAAACTGCTTATATATGTTAGATAACATGTTGTGTCAAATAATTGTGATGATGCGTAGCTATGTAGGTGCACTCATGAAATGCATTAGGATTCTGTGTGAAGATAGAACTACTAGCTCATGATAATTGTAGGATTACTGATTTTCAACCCATGATAATAATTTACTAAGATGATTAACAGATTATTGATTATTGATTATTGAAATGTGATGGCGGATTCATGAATCCTAGTGCTCATAACATTCGATTTTGATAATTAAACTATTTTTAGTTGCGTGATAACTTAGACTTAATTAATTTAGAATAGGATAATCGTAGAATTAGAAATAGTAACGAAATTGAGATTTTAAGTTTATTAAATTCTAGAATATCAAGTAATTGGATAATTGGACGCAGTAAGAAGATTTGACAACTTTCTCATCACTTTATTATTTAATTCAATTGATTAGGACTTGTGATTTTCAAGCACTGTATTTTTCTTTTTTAATTATAAGTATTTTAAATTAAATTATAATTAGTGGGTGGCAAATGTGTCAGGCTAGCCGACAATCACGTGTTCATGGGCCTGCACAAGCTCAAGTGCTCAACCACTTTGTTGAGAAATTATTTGGTCTGAAATTTTAATTTCACCAACACTATTGAACTTTAAGTTATATTTTGGAAAATTGACTCAAAACGTCTATAACGCATAGACTAGATGTACAAATCATTCTTATCTTTTAAATTTTAACAATTACATCCTTCATCTATTCATGTAGTGCGCAAATCATCCTTTTGAACGAATCCATCCAATATTCCATTAAATTTTGAAATTTTGATACAAATGGTCCCTAACTTTTATCCTTAGTTTGAAATTGGTTCATAATATTTATGTTTTAGTAAACAAGTCCCTAACCTATGTATTTTGATACGAAATTGGTCCTTATGGAATGAAAAAGACAAATATACCCTTAGTTTAATTAGAAAAAATTGTATGTAGTTTTTTAATCATTACAAAATGTGTAAATAAGTCCAATACTTTTATTTTTTATAAAAAAAATTAAAAAAACTAATGAGTTTTTTTTTTAATTAATACTTTAGTAATAAACATGTCAAATAAATTTATTATTTTTATTATTAGTAATAAATATATTTAAAGAGAGGAAAATCATTGTGAGAAATCATTTTTTTTCTTTATTTATAAATTTTTTTTCTCCCTCTTTACTTTAAAAATTAAGTTAAATAAATAACAAAATGACATATATAATTTTATGACATTGAACTAATCCTATTACATTTTTATTTAACATAAAAATACTAATAAAAATTAATTTACATATTATGTATTTTATTTTTGAACAAAAATAAAATGATAAATTAAAATATAAAGAATATAGTTAGATTTCTAATATTTGTAATTAATAAACATATAACTCAATTAAATAAAAGTATTTGAACATCAAGTTTGTGACAAAGTTATTTTTTTTATACAACAATAAAATAAAAGTTTTAATTTTAAATAATATATTTATTACTTAATAATAAAAATAATAATTTTATTTGACATGTTTATTACTAAAGTGTTAATTCAAAAAAAAAAAAACTTCATTAGTTTTCTTTAATTTTTTTATAAAAAATAAAAGTATTGGACTTATTTGCACATTTTGTAATGATTAGAAATCCACGTACAATTCCTTCTAATTAAAATTAATGGTATATTTGTCTTTTTCATCCTATAAGGACCAATTTCGCATTGAAACACATAGGTTAGGGACTTGTTTGCTAAAATATAAATGTTATGAACCAATTCCACACTAAGGCAAAGGTTAGGGACCATTTGCGCTAAAATCTCAAAGGTTTAACGGAATATTGGATAGATTCCGTTCAAAATGATGATTTGCGCATTACATGGATATGTGAGGGATGTAATTGTCAAAATTTGAAAGGTAAAAATGATTTGCGCACCGGATCAATACGTTAGGGACGTTTTGGACCAATTTCCCTTATATTTTACATTAACTACCGAACTTTCAATTGTTTAATTTAAATTATTGAACCTTAAAATTAGCAGTGTCAATTGCGCTACCACATTAATTTGACATCTATTTAACAATCGTTATTTTTTACCATACTATCAAATTCATAAAATACTACATATTATTGTCTTCTCATTTCAATGAAGACACAAATTTTGAATTTTTTCAGGCAAAAATTTTAAAGGAACTTTTTCAACAATAATCATAAGAAAGTTTAAATAGAAAAAATAATATCCGACAGTTAATGAAAATTAATATATATCGGTGATTTGGTCAAAATTACATACAACAATCCTATCTGTGATCATCATCGCACATCCGTCAACGAATGTCGTCTGCAATCACGATGATGCTTCAATCGGTCACTTATCACCTATAAAGAAGTATTAAATCTTTCGTCATTTTTTAAATATTCCTCGTAACTTAAAAATATTTTTTTACTATTTTATTTATAATATTATAAATTTTATTTTATTCTTGACGTTTTTCTTTCTTCAGTAATATTTTGTTTTATATTTTAATTAAGTTATTTATTGACGAAAGTTTTGTCGGTAAATTAATTTATTGAAATATTTATTTTTAATATTACTAATTTAAAATTTATTCATAATTTATAATTAATTTTTTTATTGCTACATAAATACTGACAAAATTTTTCTAAACGTAATATTTTATTTAACAAATAAAATTATATTGGTAAACTAAATTTTATCAATGTTAAATTATTATTTTGGTTTAAAAAATCTTAATTTATTATTTTTAATGTTATTATGTTACCTGCTTTCTTTTTCATCAATAATTAAATTATTATTTTTATTTTAAAAAAAGATAATTTATTAGTTTCAATGTTATTATGTTACCTGCATATTTTTTCGTCAGTAGTTATTATTTTTATTACTTATTTGGTGTTAGAATTTTCATCAATAAATTAATTTATTAAAATAATTTTTTTTATTAGTGTCAACGTGAAAATTTGATTCCGAAATACATTTGACAAAGCTATTTGGAATGAAGTTTTTTATAATTTCAGGGTCTTGTCTAAATGTGAGGTCTTAAGCTATCGTTTCACTTATCTAGAGATTGGGATGGTTCCACTTTTTATTTTATTTCATCTACTTTTGATAAAAACTCGAGAGGAAAATATTTGAAAATTCAATTGAATCAATCATTTAACCGAGTATTTTCACATAAAACCATTCTGACACGCAAGAAGTTCTGAAACATAAAATAAAATGAATACCAAATTGAACGAGGTGTAACTCAACAGTAATTTTAAATTTTAGTTATGAAAATAAAACAATTTAAAGTTTGATGATTGAAATGAAATTTAGTGAAAAGCTCAATGGTCAGTGATGAAATTAACCCTATACATATTGCGTGTAAAAGAAAAAGAAAGACAAAGCAACAAAATAATTGAGGTAGTGGGGCATCCTACCAATTATTCCAAATTAACAATTATTGCACTTTTGACTTTTGAGTTTATTATTACTTTTTAAATATTTGTTTTGTGACTCTGGAGAGGATATTCCGTCAGCATGTGAGCAATTGATATAAAAACAATTTTTTACATCAATTATCCACATGCTGACAGAGAGACATGATATTTTGCCCACGTAGGGGCAAGAGATGATCATCCTTTGTTTTGAATGGTTCAATTACTATACCTTCTTTCTTTTTATTAATTACTTAAATATTCTCTTTAGCAATAATATATATATATATATATATATATATATATATATATATATATATAATCTTAAAAATCACGAGGACACTCCATACAAATTATTTTTAATGCAA
Organism: Forsythia suspensa; assembly: GCA_023638005.1. Lineage (NCBI taxonomy): Eukaryota > Viridiplantae > Streptophyta > Magnoliopsida > Lamiales > Oleaceae > Forsythia > Forsythia suspensa. Next base: position 43,839,627 of record CM042674.1, read on the forward strand.
TTTTTTCTTTTAACGGTCTATAGTTTTAATTTTTTAATATTAAAAAGATAAATATAATACCTAAGCTATCCTTGTTATAAATAAAAAAGAAAAAAAAAAATTCACGTGGAACTAGAAATGTATATGTTATTTTATACGTGAATTGAAAAACATTAAACAGCATATTATAATAAAAAGAACAGTAAATAAATAGAATAGTATAATTACAGAATGCATATTGAAGTCTGTACAATTAGAGTTTCCTTAAAACAGATTCTTTTCCTACCGTAGGTTATGAACGACTGTTTTCCAAGATACAACGGAAGAATCCTACAGTGTCAAAGTAACCGACCTCCATCGCCGGAACAATATCACCGCGAGAAGAAAACTTGGAGGAACAGAAAAAATGTCTCACATAGGTGATTTCTTATTAAGAGTAGCTCGTTCTACTCCGCGCGTAAGAATTATTAAAAGCTTATTGCTTATCATTTCTTCTACGGGTATCACTGTTTCATCATAGGAATGGACATGAGAGAACCCCCACAGTGATCTAATTAAGTATTTACAATTAGGTTGTCCATTTACACCTAGATATTGGGATCTCCAGTCAACTAGATTGGGTTTCTATTGTATTAGCTTATTCTTACAAATGCTTAAGTCTCATTCCTTTCGTTGACTTTTCAACTAACTCTCTATTCAAACCTTTAGTTAGTGGATCCGCAATAGTATCCTTTGACTTCACATAGTCAATAGAGATAAGTCCAGTTGAGAGTAGTTATCTTATGGTATTATGTCTACGACGTATGTCTAGACTTACTATTATACATGTTATTCTGTACCCAACCAATTGCTAATTGGCTATCACAATGTATGCAAATTACAGGCACAGACTTTGACCATCTAAGAATATCATCTAGGAAGTGACGTAACCACTCAACCTCTTCACCACACTTGTCCAAAACACAAATCCACTTGTAGACTTTGAGTCTTTTATATCAGATATCTAGTTAGCATCACTGTATCCTTCAATAAATGCCGGATATTTGGTATAGTGCAGCCCATAATCACGAGTATATCTCAAATACCTTAGTATTCTTATTATTCTTTTCCAATTGATCGACTCACGGATTACTCAGATATCTACTCGGTTTACTAAGCTGTGCAGAGGCTATGTCACAGTCTTGTACAACTTATCAAATATATCAAACTTCCGATAATTCTAGAGTATTCTACTTGAGAGATATTTTTATCTCTGTTCTTTAATAGATGTTGACTGGTATCTATCGGTGTTCTAGCCATGCCAGAATCATCATTGTTAAATTTGTCAAGAATTTTGTCCACAGTGTGATTGATTTAGGACAATTCCATCTGATGTTCTTGAGATTTTAATTCCAAGTATCATATCCGCTATGTCCATATCCTTCATATCAAATCTTGAATTTAACATGTCTTTAATAGATTTAATCATCTTATTGTTGCTTCTAATAATAAGCATGTCATCAACGTAAATACATAAAATGACATAGTCATTTTCAATGTCTTTGATATTATGTAATTGTCGCACTCATTGATTTTAAATCCACATTCTATCATGACATGATCAAACTTTTTAAGCCATTGTTTTGGAACTTGTTTCAAACCATACAACGACTTCACCAATTTACAGATTTTGTTTTCTTGCCCTGGAGCAGAAAAACTTTTAGGTTGTTCCATGTAGATTTTTTCATCTAAATCTCCATTTATAAAGGCAGTTTTCACATTCCCTTGATGTACTTCGAGATTTAGCTGTAATTGCAAGTATCATCCTGATAGATGTTATTTTCGTTACTGGAGAATATGTATTAAAGTAATCAAGGTCTTCTCGTTGTCTGTATCCTTTTATAACAAGCATGGCCTTATACTTTTCGATTGTTCCATCTGCTTTCGTTTTCTTCTTGAAAATTCATCTGTAGCCTAGTGGTTTGCATCCCGGATGAAGATCCACTAGCCCCTATGTATAGTTTTGTAGAATAGAATCTATCTCACTTTTAATTGCCTCTTTTCATTGAGGACCTTCTGAAAAGTTCACAACTTATTTAAAGCTTTGAGGTTCATACTCTAGCATATAAGTCACAAAATTTAGACCAAAAGATTTTTCAATTCTGGCTCTTTTGCTACGTCTTGGTTCAACTTTACCTTCTTCTTCTTATTTTAGGTCCATTGTTTCATATGTCCGTTTAGAAGAGCTTGCTTCCTCTTTGGATTTGTGCAAAAATACATGTTCAAAAAATGAAGTATTTCTCGATTCCATTATCGTATTTTTGTATATGTCCGAGATTTTAGATTCATGTACAATAAACTAATAAGCACTACTATTATGAGCATAGTCAATAAAAATGCAATCAACAGTCTTTGGACCTATCTTTACCTTTCTCGGTGTAGGTACAACTACTTTGGCAAGACATCTCCACACTCGCAAGTATTTATAGGAAAGTTTCATTCCTTTCCACAACTCATATGGGGTCTTCTCTTCTTTCTTTTGAGGCACCTTATTTAAAAGGTAATTAACTGATAAAACAGCTTCTCCTAACATATTCTGAGGTAACCCAGAACTTAATAGAATTGCATTCATCATTTCTTTTAAGGTACGGTTTTTCCATTCAGCAACAACATTTTGTTGAGGTGAATAAGGTGCTATGGTTTCATTTGTGATTCTGTTTTGTGCACATAATTTAGAATGGTGATTCATATTCACCATCTCGGTTCTCAACACCTTAATTTTCTTGTTGAGTTGATTATCAACTTCATTCTTATAAATAACAATTTTTTCTATAGTTTCGTCCTCACTTTTAAGTAGATAGACATAACAATATTTTGTGCTATCATCAACAAAAGTAATGAAGTACTAGTTGCCACCTCTTGTTTGTACAGATTTTAAATCACACACGTCAGTGTGAATAGGATCAAGTTGTTCAGTTCTTCTTTCAATAGTTTGAAATGATGACCTTGTCAATTTTGCCTCAACACACGTTTCACACTTGTGTTTAGAATCAATATGGAATAAAGGTATGGAATTCAAGTTAATTAATTTACGCAAAGTATCATAATTAACATGTCCTAGTCTACCATGCCATAAATTGGAAGACTAAAGCAAGTAAGCAGAAGAATTATTCACTTTATTAATTTTGGCTTAACCGTCATTACATTAAGCTTAAAAAGCCTATCAAACACATAACCTTTTCCAATAAACATTTCACTCTTAGAAAAAATGATTTTATCTGACTCAAACACCATACGAAAACCATACTTGTTCAACAACGACCCCGGACACCAGGTTCTTGCAGATTTCTGGCACAATAAGTACATTGTTAAGAGTCAGCTCTTTTCCATATGTCATCTTCAAAACCACTTTGCCATGGCCTTTGATTTAAGGTGTATCAGAATTTTTCATAAACAGCTTCTCTCCATTCTCGGTTGGTTTAAAAGAACTGAACAGCTCTTTATCTGAGCAAACATGTCGGGTTGCATCGGTGTCAATCCACCATTCTCTTAGATTTGATCCCACCAGATTCACTTTAGAAATGACTGCAACGAGGTTCATTTCAGACACATCATGTGTGATGTCATCAACAACGTTTGCTTCTTTTTTATTGTTTCTTCTTGGTAATCTGCACTCCGAAGATTTATGACCTACTTTGTCACAATTGTAGCATTTTCCCTGGAAATTTCTTTTTGGAAACTACCCCTTTTGGACCCAGTTTCGTCCATTTCCCAGATAGTCCAAACTTGCTCTTGTTTATCTTAAAACTTTGACCATGTTTAACAACATTTGCTTTGGCTATTGGAGGATTGAACCCCTTCTTTTCAGAACTTTTGCTGTCTTCTTCAATTCAAGTCGACAATCGGTTCTTCATCGTTCATTCCTTTCGCTTGTGCTTGTGTAATTCTTAAAATCTTTCCAAGCCGAGGCGACTTTTCAATCATTCTTTGTCACTTGGAAAGTTTCACTTAAAACCATCCCTCGGTATGAATCTCATGCAAGATTACTTGAAGTTCTTGTATTTGATTGATTACTGCTTTTGAATCCACCATTTTATAATCCAAAAAGCGGCCAACAATAAATTTCTTAGCCCCTGCATCATCGATTTTATATTTTGGTCTAGAGACTCCTATAATTTATTTGCCATTTTCATTGTACTATACATGTTGTATAGTGAATCTGCCAAACTATTCATGACATAATTCTGGCATAGGAAATCAGAATGTTTCCAAGCTGCAACAACACTGATAGCTTGTATGTCTCCCTCACCCTGTTTGAGTTTCAGAACATCTTCACTCAAGAATCTCGCAAGATTCAAGATGGTCAGATAAAATAATATTTTCTGCTGCCACCTTTTGAAATTCGATCCATTGAACTTTTCATGTTTTTCTCCATAATTAACTGGAACAGTTACATGACCAGTTGGAGCCACAGTTTGGGTCACAGCAGAACTTGGCACTTGTGCCACAATCTGGTTTACAAATGGACTTGGCACAGTAGTCATAGTTTGATTTTCAGTAGCCACAACTTTAGTAATTGGATCAATTGCTATTTTCTGAAATAAGAAGAAAAATTCAGTTCTAATTTTAAATAAAAATTTGAACAGTATAAACAATACTGTTTATGGAAACTTATTTTCCAATTTAGTTACACTTGCAATCTTAATTAAAGAGCAAGAGGATAATGAAAACAAATATTAACTTAATATTAACTTAGTCCAGGCAGCTAACAAGTTAATTAGAAAAAAAACTGGGACTGTAACAAAAATTTAATGGAAACAGAGATTTTTAAAAAAAAAACACAGATCAAACATGATCTAAACTCGACACCCCTGATCTCCTGTCTTGTCAGCATGTGGGCATGATATCCTGCCCACAAAGAGACAGGAGATCATCCCGTCTAAACTCGATAACATTTCATTTGTTAATTTTTTTCACTGAAATCATTTGTTAACTACCAATTAAATGTAATAATTGGAATCAATGAAATCTAAACTTAAAAAGTGTAATCACTTTAAAATTGTAATTACCGAAATTTGCCAATGAAATGTTATCACTGGAATCAGCCAAAAAAAAAATTCTACAAATGAAAAAAAATTCATTTTCTGAAAAATTGTTTGGAACACTGTTTTTAGTATAATATGTGTTTAGTTAATATGTTTTAAGATTGTTATTTTATACGTCAATTAGAAAACATTAAACAACATATTATAATAAAAAGAACAGTAAGCAAATGAAATAGTATAATTGCAGAACACAAATTTGAAGAAGAATGCAAATTGAGGCCTGTACAAGTATAGTTTCCTTACAAGTACAGTTTCTTTAAAACAGATTCGTTCTCTATCGTAGGTTATGAATGACTGTTTCTCAGGATACGATAGAAGAACTGGCTCTACCAGCGAACTGACCTATTGCCAGAATAATATCACCGCGAGAAGAAAACTTAGAAGAACAGAAGAGATGAGAGGAAATGTTGAATTTTTTTTTTTGATGTGTTGATTGAGGAAATTTGGACCTGTTTATATAGGCACTCGAGTGACATTTCAATTCTACCATTAACATATAAGTTACAAGAGTTATACTCATTAACCCACCACTAACTATCCATTAACAACACATGAAATCAGTTGAGAAGTTGGAAGGTCTTGGAGAAAATGAAGGTCCATTTTGAGATTTAAATTCTCATTCACTCGAGCATCAATTTTGCCAACATTAGTGTGAGCTAGAATTGGACTCTTTAAGAGTGTCCTAAGTTTTTTTAGCCAATTTTATGAAGAAAAATAGAAAAAAGAAATTAGGTCAATTTTAAATAAAATAACATCTAAAATGACAAAATTTTAAAGTGGGCTATATTCAATTTCTTTCCCACGCATCCCATTCCCACTTGATTCCCTGAAGTAGTTATTATATCCAAGTAATAAGTTGCCCACCTGCTGAGGTGTCAGCAGGTGGGCAGTTGATGATAAAACAGATCAGTGGCGATCTAAGTAATTTGTCGTTTATTTCCTTTGTAATTATATTTTTACTTATTACAATGGACAAGTTTTTTACATGTCGAATATGATATAATTTGCACGAAAAATCTAATTTAGTAGAATAATTACTAGTACACATTTTGTTGATTGGTGATCAAAGGCTAAACGATAAGCTTCAACACTCACACATTCAAGTATGATTGAACGAGATTCGTCAGACTTCATCTTCTTCGAACAAACAATTTGACAACCTGACTAAAGTCTTAAAGGAATGCTATGACTAATGGGTGAATTGAAGAACCAAAAATAAAAAAATAAAAAAAATAAAATATTAATAAGTAAAAATGAGAAGAAGAATGTTGTACGAAGCTCACTTTCTTCTCTTACTATCATATTGTTTGTATTTGTCATGGTCCGTAATTACTTTTATACAGTTGGACGTGACAAGAATGAAACACAATACAACTATAAAGATAAATAAAAAGCAAAGAAACAGAAAAAATAATTTCTAAAGGGAGAAATGCTACTTGTACAGAATTTTTTACATATTACCATTATATCGTGAGAAATTGCTAATATCAAAATATCATGATATTTTGAATCAAAAATCAAAAATTACAAAGGCCCATTTCAGATTTCATCCATTTTTTTGTCCGTCATTTCTTCTCCACTTGCGACATTTCTTGTCCACCGCATCCATCATCGCCAGGGAGAGTGTGGTTTTGGACATGAAGTCATACTTATTTCAGATTTCACCCATTTTTTTGTCCGCAATTTCTTCTCCACCGACCACATTTCTTATCCTCCGAATCCATCATTGCCAGCGAGAGTGATGTTTTTGGACATAGAGTCGTAGTAGAATATTAAATTTTAATTGGGGGTTTTGGTGAAGAGTGTGAGGTTTACTTGAGTTGTTGAGTGGGTTGTGCCGTCGGAGGTGGTGCATGTGAGGCAGAAGCTGCGACGCCGGTGGAGGTTGTGGCGGTGGTGGGCGGTGGGGTTTGGACAGTAGGAATGGCACATGGGGTTACAAAGTTGGATTTTGGTTGTTGCTGGGTTGGTAGTAGCTGCGGCCGCCGCGGGGTTGGCTTGATTGATGGGTAAACTCTATCTTTGGAATACGCTGGAGATTCGCTAGTGGAGATTTGGAGTCTCTGGAATTGAGTTGCAAATGGGAAATGAATTTTCTCCACCCTGCCAAATCAATTTCTCTCCAAATTTGAGAATTGTAAGACAAAGGTATAATAGTCATTTAAGAAATGTGCCAAGTCTGCATCTGTAAAAAAATTTGTACAAATTTTCTGTACAAGAAGCATTTATCTTCTAAAGGAGAGGAAAGCCTAATGGTCTTTATAGCTTTAGAAGTCGTAAACGAAACTCAAACAACTAAACTCTAAACTCATATTTTAATAAAGGGTAATTAGCACAAAACGTTCCTACTTATTGAAGTCATTGTGCAAATCATCCATACATTCTAAATGTTGGCATTTAACATCTTCACATAATCAATTTCTTGCGAAAAACATCATTCCGTCTAAAAAACTAACGTTATCTCAACGGACCAACACGACTCGTATCAGAACTGAAGGGTAAATTAGTCCATCAATATTTTTTACTTTGTTAGAGAGAGAAACTCTCAGCTAGTGAGAGAAACACTCCACTGGCTGGAAGCTCTTGTAATCAGCTGAAATAAATGGCCAAAGTTTCTCACTGGATGTTCATCATGTCGGAGAAATATCAAAGATTCGATTTGACCTTCCTAACTTCAGAAAAAATAAAAAGAAAAGACCCTTAAAACAAATCAAAGAGTTAGTTTTTCTTTACTCTTTTTTGTTAATTAAAATGTAGAGGGAAAAAGAGAAAAAGGAGTAAACTTTATGAAGGGAAGAAAAGAAATCGTTTTTCGGTGAACGTCGTCGGAGAGATATTTTCTGGCTAAAATGGAGAGGTGTTAGAGAGAAAGTAATTTTTTAAGAGGGAGACAAAACGAGCTTTGGAAAAGGAGGGTATGCTAAGGATATCATAGACCAAATGCTACAGTTTTACTTTAAATTGCCTCCCCTCCCCTCCTTCTTCCACACACTCTCTCTCTCTCTTCTTCTTCTTCTTCTCATACCATTGTTCTTCAGAAAAGCTCTCTTTTACAGTATACATTTTTACGAAAAAAATTGGCACAAAAAATAGAATTCTAAAAAATTATGAAGAGGGCTGACATCAATGGAGTTGCAGGGAATCAATTAAATCCAACCAAAGTCTGAAAAAAATCTTAGAGAAAGTTTTGTAGCAGAAGATGAATAATCTTGAAAAAGTTTGAAAACAAACTCAAATCTTGGAACGAATCCAAGAATAAGTGGGCCCAATCCAAAGTGGAGTATTAACTATGCATTAATGGAACAAAAACGAGTTGTATCCATATGTGAGATGCAGATTTTTGAATTGAATGAAGAGATGAACAATGAAATTGGACAGCCAGTGGAGTGTTTCTCTCACTAGCTGGGAGTTTCTCTCTCTAACACAAGTGAAAAATATTGATGGACTAATTTACCCTTCAGTTCTGATATGAGTCGTGTTGGTCCGCTGAGATAACGACAGTTTTTTGGACAGAAGGATATTTTCCGCAAGAAATGTATTAGGTGAGGATGTTAAATGTCAACATTTAGAAGGTATGAACGATTTACACAATAACTTTAATAGGTAGAGATGTTTTGTGCTAATTATCCTTTAATAAAGTATTTGATGTGTTTTTTTAACAGAAACTATCTAAAAGAATTTAGTTGTCAACAAATTTAAATTAGATAATTAAAATGCAACTTGCGCCTCCAAGGCATAGCTCAGTGGTTGAAAGGATGAGAGTGAGGTAGTCTCGAACATTTTGACAATTTGCAGATGGGGGTTCAATCGTGATTTGGTATGAATTTGGCCGCAGAACGTAGTTAGAAAGCATTCTCAACCCCGCTTCCACCTGCAAGACATCCTGCGATTTACATCATCTACCAAGGTTTCAGGATAGGAGCGGTGGGAGTCCTCAAGGTTGGAGTTCAACTTTTTCCATTTTTTTTTTTTTTTTTTTTTTTTAATGCAACTTGCATGAAATGTACCACTGTACCTTGTGTTGGTTCCCATCATTTTTTTATAATATATTATCCTATTTCATGTTTTTAGCACAAAACATTAAATACACACGTCTCTTTAGTGACCTTATATATGTTTTCATTTTTAAAAAATAAGGTAATTAAATGCATATTTGTCCAAAACTGAAAATGAGCATCTTGGAATGATTTGACTTAAATGTTAAGACGGACGGATTGACCAAATCTGCATCGGCCAACCCGTAGAGGCCCGTAACTGCGGGCTGGTCTGTGAACCGAGCCGATTGTTCATGGGCAGGATGATGCTGAACCGTCAGCTTGGTTGGTTCAGTGTCAAATGTTTAATATTAAAAATATTTTAAAAAAAATACAGGACAGAGATCTATTATTCAAATGTAAAAGTAGCATGCAAAATTTACAAAGTTAGAAATAATTCAATATAAAATAAGATATAAATTCCATATAAACATTTTTTGTTATAAATAATAAATGTGAATTTATCATTGTTATTTATTTTTTATTTAGTATTTAACACATTTTTTGTCATAAATGTAAATATTTTTTTTTGAAGTAAAATAAGTCAGTAAATTTTTTTTAGTAATTTTGAAAAAAAAAATTAATTTTTTATTTATACTGAATCGAATCAAGGCCCACATGAGCTCGACTTGGATGGGCCGATAGGTGGGCCAGGTTCGTGTTCAATTTTTGTGGGTTGGATTGAATCTACCGCACTGACCGTCATAACATGCACTTTTTCTAATGTGATTTGTCACCAAACTTCACCTGAAGCGACGGACCCAGACCCAACCCGACCGACACTTCTAATTGACTACTATATTAGGAGAAAAACTTTAACAACTGAACACAAGTGTATGCAAAATTAATTATTATTATTTTTTCTTGCAAGTTCGATTTATTTTGTGGTCACCCATGGAAAATTTTCTTTAAAAAAACCATCAAAAATTTTATAATTATTATTTTTATTTGTTAATATGTCATAGCGACTGAATATTATTGATCGGAATTTCTCAGTCTCTAATTCCATCGACATATTTTAAAAAAAAATTAATATAAAAATAATTTGTTAATTTGTCAATAATAGTGATGGAAAAAAGCTTTTCCGTATTTCCATCGTTATTATATTTTCTAGTAGTGCTTGTATTTGTTATATATTAAACAAGTTATTAGGAAATAATATACTACAATATTCAAAATTGACACTACATACCTGACTAAGATAAACAACCAAATGAAACTTTCCTACAATAGATTGTCAAAAATTAAGAAGAGCGTTCTCAACTCAAATTTTAATGAATTTTAAAGATTTATAAATTTTTAAGTGCCCTCAACTTAAATTTTAATAGATATCCCTAATAATTTGTGAGTTTCTAAAAAATTTATTATTTGGATGAATTTTAATATATTTTATTAGAACTCATAAATACAAATACCAAGTTCTTTAGGAAATATAGCCTGACCCTTTGTATTTTCATATATTTGAGTGAATTTTGAGATCATTTATTTTTATTCAATTTGTGTACAATGAATGATCAAAATAAAAAGATCATAAATTCATGTTATGAACTCCATTAAAATAAAATAATTGGATTTAAATTTATGATATAAGATTATTTTCTAATAAAAAATTTATAACGTCAATCATTTGAAGATACAAATAATTTTCTCATTTTAATCCACACAAAATTATCTTGTTTTCACCTTACGTATGCACTCAGCATTTTTTTTATTCAAACCCTACAAAAATTGTAGTATGGACACCAAATTCTAAAAAAATAATTAAAAATTTAAATGTTACTTTTTTAGTATATTGGCACTAAATGCAGGTTAAATATTTTGTTTAATTTTAAATAAAAATACATTATATTTATATAAATTTAATAAGTTAAAATGTTAAAAAAAAAAAAAAAAAATTAGTTTTAATATTTCAAATCCTTGAGAATTCATAAATTTTAAAAAATCTGAATTAAAGATACTTTTGAACTTAATCTTATAAGATATATGTAGCCGTGAGAATTCTAGTTACTATATTGAAAATTTTGAACTTCTTACAAAAGGAATAACACATAAAATGCGCTATGCTTAGGAAGGAGCCTTTGGTTATTGCAACGACACGAACTGGGCCGAATCAATTCAAAAAGATGAAGGGCTCAAATGATTAATATCGACTCATTTCAATACTATTAGATTATATGAAATCATTGAGACTATTAATTAATAATTGAGACATTTATTTATATCTTTAAATGATTATTTCTATAATCAAGACAAATTATTCACCGATAAAATTATAGAGAGTTTTTGGGAATACATCCCACTAAAAATAACAAATACATAAAAAAAGGGTCCCTAATGGTCATCTACACCTTCCTTTTAAATTTCAATTATACAAAAATTAATAAAAATCAGCACATAGCATTTCCTACTAATTAACTATTAATAGCTTGGCCCTGGACCTTAAGACATGCTATCAACGTCTCGAATTAGCATTCCAGCCTATTTTGAGCCAATAATTCATACAATAAAATTTAATCTTAAATAATATCGGTCGTTCTCTTTTTCTTTTCCTTCCTTTCTTGGTTCTTTTTTGTTTATTTTTCAATGAAGATTATAATTTGTCTGGTGAAGTTTAAAAATTTACTAAATAACTGAAGTGAAAGTCAATATTTAAATTGAACCACTAACTTTTATTAACTTTCAACAACATATTTCATTAATTATTTTTATTAAAATCTGATAAAAAATTTCATCAAACAAGGCTAAATTTTTTACTAGTTTGCCTTTTAAGTAGAAAATAAAACACGCGACATTTTATGTCTAAATAGACTGTTACATGAAACATTTGCCAAAAAAGTTGTTACAAATCGAAGACCAAATACCTACTTACTGTTTTTCCTCAGTGTTGCTCTTGGAATCAATTGCAGCGTTCGGCTGATTAAAAACAGTGGAAAAATTAGCAGAAAGATTGGAATAAAGCGAAACGACTCTTGAAATATTCCCATTAATTTCCTGTATTATAGCCACGTTCTTCACCATATTGTCATGGATTTTCGACTGGTGATTCTCGTTCACTTGCTGAATCAGAATCCGGTTCCGCTCCAACACCGATTGAACTTCCTGGAAATTTTCCGTGAAGGCGGCCCAGATTTCGGGATCTCCGGAAATTGTCCTGACCCTCTGCAGCTGCGCCTTCGAAATCGGACAATAATGGGTTGGTGGTGGATTTGGGTGAGTTATGTCGGTGGTGGGAGTAGCGGTTGTCGGGGTTTTCCATGCTTATTTCGGCGGCGGCGGCGTTGGTGGAGGAATCTGGCGGTTTGATTTAGAGAACGGAAATAAATGGTAGAAAATAGATGAGTCGTTGAGATATTTGGCTGATATTTTCTGATCAGAAGAACAGATCAAGGGACGACTTTGAGTTGCTACGCGACTTACCCGAGCGTGATCATTAATTAAACGGAAACGATTTAAATTGTTTAGCATAAATGGTCATCGAAAATTCAAATTTATTTCAATTAAATCACTTTTCCGACAAAGAAACTTATGTGTCAAAGGGAAATGACAACATACATAAATATCAACTAAAGTAATTTTCAAAATCACGTTGATCTTAGCTTTGAGAGGTAAATAGATGGATTACAATAAAAAATTTTTAAACATTTAAATGACTACTATGTAAACAAAATCGCATGTGGAAGTGAATTTTTTTTTTTTTTTAAAACTTTTAGTGTAATCCCACAAAAGGTTACACTAAAACAAAATTGCACAAAAAAATAATGAATTACCTAGAATACGCATGATTTATTTTTTTTTTAGAGCAAGGGTAAACTTAACAATAGTAATGGGTGTGGTGGATTTTGTCTAAAGGCGCTAGATCTATAATTTTTCTCAAAGAGAGAGAGGAGTAAGAATTCCGCGAATATGTCATCTAGAGCAATGTTTGAACTTGTAATATAGATCTATAATTTTTCAAAGAGAGAATAAGCTTCCCAGTCATCGATTTGTTTGAACTTGTAATATAGATCTGGTTCTCAATTTTAATATTCACGCTCTTTTTTATTTCAAAATTTTTGATGTTCTTTAAGTTTATGACAATATTAGTTGACGAAACATTTGTGGAAATGTGCATGTATATATGCTCGTAAATAATAGTGTTTTTAATAAAATATTTGACTTTTAATGGTTTGATTGATAGAAAGCGGTTAATAGGACCAATAATTCTATAAAATCGATAGACAGGAGACTATGCTATCAAAAAATGAACGTAAGGACCAAGTTCCGACAAAGTGTGTAGATGAGAGACCAACGCTACAATTTTCCCATACACGAAATTTGTTTGTCCAACTCTTAATCCTAGGTGGTTGGAAGAAGAATAGGAGCTGTTATCCACGCGTTTATTGGGTGGTGTGGTTGAATGTTGAACAAAAATATCTTAGGATGCTTTTTCAATAGAAAAAAGTAAAAATTGCGTAAAGATCCTTTGGCCACGCTACATCTTTTGATTCCAACAAGTAAATTGTTTCGATATTATCGATTATCTAATTCCCCAAAAAAAAAAAAAAAAAAAAAAAAAAAAAAAAAAAAAAAAAAAGTAAAAAAATTCAGTTTCGAACAAATATTTTGAGCAATATATTTCCACTTTCATTAGTTTTAAGGAAAAATTTGTGAAGTGTAAAAAATATCCCTTAAAATTTTACTTCAACTTTAAGAGCTTTGTTTTGACAAAGTTTTAAAAACTCATTTTGATTTTTTCGGTAGTAATTTTGACTTTTCAACCCACTTTTAATTTGAAAAGTCAACAATTTTAACTCAAATAAACTAATTTTGGTCAAATAAACTAAAATTGGTTTATAAACCAGCTTTATAATCTCTGTCAAACGAGTCCTAAAGTTTTTTTCCCCCTTTTAAATTCTTTTTTTGTTTTTTTTTTTGGTTTCAATTTTTGTGTTCTTCGGTCTAAAGTAAGTGTCTTTTGATTTTAATAAAAATCAAATTTTTTGTAAATTTTAATTAAATTGAGGAATATGTGATTGAATCATTGATAAAAGTTGTGGGTTCCATTAAATATGTAATTGAAATTAATTGTTGACTTTGACTTCAACTTTTTAACAATTTTTTAAGCAAAAAAAAAAAAAACTAAAATATCTTAACTTAATAATTTCATAGTTCTAATTGCGTAATGTTAATATAGTCGGGCTTCGTATATTGTAATTTCATTGTTTTCATTCATCTTTTTTACAAAAGACCCATTTGTATCCTACATGGATTACATTTTCAGATATTCGAACTAAAGTTCTAAACACTTTACGTTTTTCTAAGAAATTCAACTCCGCCTGTATGACATCTTTTCATTTTGGCCAATCATTTATATTTTGACAATCTTTAATAGATTGTGGTTCATAATTCTCATCTTGCATGATATCAAGTGTCACATTAAATATGAAGATATTTCCATGACAATATTATTTCGTTCTCATAATTTATGAGATAATCAATAATTTATTGAAATCTTATTATTTTCGGATGCTTGTGGTTCTTCGAGAATCACATTATTAATATTTGATTGATCAATCGTTTTTACCATTGTTTCATTAAAAATTTTTAGATAGATTTTCTCTTGTACTTATTTATTTTGAGGTACAGAGTCTTTGACACCAAATAGTCGACCACGCTTCTGGGTATTTGAGATTCATTTGCTATGGCAGATTGTCCTATAGGGACATTAATTTATGTAGTAGTATTTTGTGTTGATACATATGACTTAATTGATTTGCAACTCTACAAATGAATGATTTTTTCAACCTCTTGTTTACAATAATTGCTTCGGGGTCAAAGTGAGATAAAATTGTTTCATTCCAAGTAATTGTACGCTGTTTTTCAGGATGTAATTTTTATCCCCCAAAGTCGAAAAAGTTATTTCATTAAAATGACAATCTAAGTAGTTTTAAAACCACGCTCACGGTATTATATTGTTTGTTGCACAATCACATTTGAAGCATGGAAAACGGAGAAAGTTTTTTCCAGCATATCTTCATAAGTTGTTTTCTTTCCGCAAAGAGTTAGTTTTGAATAGTTCATAATTGTATTCAATAATAGTTTTAAAGTCCTGCAAGCACATCTATTCATATTGGACTTTGGGGAGGACCTAGTGGTCAAATCTTCCAGTCAAGTTTTTTCAAAGAATATGTGGATCTTTAACGGTGAAAGTTACTCAATTTTTAATTCATCGTGGACATGGTGATGAAGAAAAATAAGTGTTTATGCATGATCTTGCAAGAATGCTACATTTTCTTCTTTTATTTTCTCTCCCAGATCTACTGAGACAAGATAAATCTAGCATCGAAAGTCCATGACAAATAATTTTTGTTAGATAGATCAAGTGCAACAAACTCAAATTTTATGATATTTGCTATTTGGGTAACTACACAATAAAAAAGAAAATATAATTAATTTTCTATTAGGTATTGTATAATTATATAATAACTAATTAATGAGATCGAGTAACATTAATCAATGTCAACATGATATGATTTTTATGCTTTCCTTTAGGGATAAGCATTAGTTCATGAATTACTCATTTATATCACAATTTTCCCCCATTTAATTAAGTGATATTATATATTCTTCGAGACATATGCTTCTTCAATATCACAATAAATTATTATTTAGACTATTGCTTTTTCGGGAGCAATAACTCAATATTCTTATGGAATATTGTGCAAGTAATATTCTATCAGAATATTATAAAGTTGTGCTTTTTTAGGAGCTACAAAAAATTATTTTTAAAATATTAATCTTTATAAAAATTTATTTTCCAGGAACAATAGTTTAATAATAAAATTACGCTCTTCGGAAGTAAGAAATGTTCTACTAAAATATTAATATAATATAAATTTGTACTTATTCCGAATCAACAATAAAATATTCTTGAAAAATATTTATATATTAGGTTGTGAAATACAATACAATATTCTTCTGGAATATTCATAGAATTATAAAATTGTATTTCTTCTAAAATATTCTTGTGGAATATTGATAGAAGTTCGTTGAATAAAAGTTAAAGCATTGTTATCTCCAATTAAAAATATACAGATGGCATCCTAACCTTCTATCGGAAAAGCTATGCCTTGCATGAATAATTTGCTTAATTGATTCTCATTAAATTGTCATTACAAAAGGTATAATATGAGTTGGACTCTTAAATCAAAGCATACGAGTTGCAAAAATTGATTACATAGTGTTATCATCTTATAATAATCAAATTTGATTTTTAGAATATAAATTTAAACTTGCACTGTACAATATAAACAAAAATTATATACACCATTATAATATAAATAAAGATAATATCCATGCAAGATAGAGTCATAAACACTAA